>JAUIMM010000036.1:12115000-14515000 GCA_031769625.1 Taudactylus pleione | reverse complement strand
TTTATTTATTTTTTTTTCCATGTATGTTTTTTTTTCTCTCTTTTTTGTTTCATTATTACTTTGTACTCCATTTCCCTATCCCAGCAGCGTCGCAGAGTCTCTAGAGCTTTTACTATTTCCAAGTGGTTATCTTATCAGCAATATGTCATGTTTCATAACCTGTAGCTGTATGAACCTTGGGTACATATTTATATATTTTCATGTATTATTTGCATTGTCCTTGGTCTTTTTCTATGCTTAAAATTGCATTATGACTAATCTCAAAATTTGTTCCTGGAATGTAGGGGGCATTAACTCCCCCTTAAACATCTCTTGGCATATATTCGTAAATTGCATATTGATGTGGTTATGTTACAAGAAACTCATTTACTGCCTCCTGAAATTTTAAAACTTAACACCATGGGATTTTCTGTATTAGCCTCGGCCTCTTATAACTCTAAGAAACATGGTATGGTTACCCTGATTAGGAAACAATTGGCCCCACAAATTCACTTTTCCTACTCACACCCATCGGGGAGATATACAATCACTGACGTTAGTATAGCAGGTGAGAGGTTTGCAATATGTAATTTGTACGCTCCCAATCAGTACTCCAGATGTTTTTTCAAGTTCTATTGGGTAAATTATGCCCTTATATGGACTCCTCACTTATTTTTAGTGGACACTTTAACATGGTTTTCTCCCCTTACATGGATAGACAGCAGCCTACTTCCAGACACCGTGCTGCCCTGTCCCTAGGCCTCCCTTCCCTGGCATTGGAATTACGCCTGATAGACGTGTGGCGAGTACTCCACCCTACCGATAGAGAATTCACTTGTTTGTCCGCTGCCCACGCCACACTGTCCCATATAGCCTACACATTACTTTCAGACTCCTTGCTTTGCAGAGTGGATGACGCAGGTATAGAACCCATCGGATTATCCGATCATGCACTGATTTGGTTCACGCTGACTCCTTTGGTAGATACGGGATCCTATAAACCTTGGAGATTTCCGTCTTACCTAGCCAACTCAGTTACATTTCGTAATATGCTGGAAGCAAAATGGTGTGAATATGCAACGAATAATGCCGAACATATAGATAACCCGGCTTTATACTGGCAAACCGCCAAATCTGTTCTTAGGGGAGAAATAATCATCTACATGTCTAAATATAGGAAAGATTATTCCAAAATGTACTTAAAGGCCCAGGCAGAACTGACTGAATCATTCAGAGTATTCAAACTTGATTCTAACCCCACCACTCATGAGGCTTACACACGGGCTAGGGCGCACTTCAGTGGGGTTCTGGTTCAGGCTGCTGCTCGCCAGACCTTTCGGAATCGCTGCCACTTTTATAAACATGGCAATAAGTCAGGGAGGCTGCTGTCTAATCTGCTGCGTACCCATTCCATCCCCTCTTCTATTACCTCACTGATGACACCCTCTGGCACTGTGACCAGAAAGGGGAAGGATATTGTTAATTCCTTTGGGGCATTTTATACTGATTTATATTCTGATCCTGTCATAGATCATGCTCAGAAGCAGGACTTCTGGGATAAACTGGTCTTGCCGACCCTCTCTCCTGAGCAAGCAGAATCCCTTACTGTTCCCATCAGCCAGGATGAGGTTTCCAATGGTATTAAGTTTTTAAAGGCACTTAAAGCTCCCGGCCCAGACGGATACTCAGGGGAATTCTTTAAAATCCTTTCCTCCCATGTATACACTCCCTTGGTATCATTTTAGAATGCTATTCTTTCTGAAACCTCTATAACTTTACATTTTAACTCTGCTATACTTAGGGTTCTGCCCAAGCCTGGTAGAGATGTCACACTGCCTGCTTCATATAGGCCTATATCCTTGCTAGATGTGGACTATAAACTATTCATGAAAATGATCTCTAATAGGATGAAACTTTTATTATCTGATGTTATTGGTTCAGATCAGACTGGATTTATCTGGGGGCGCCACTCCACTGTAAATATTCGCAAAGTGGTTTCTGTGCTGCAGTCGACTGGTCTCGTCTTGCCCACAGGTTATTATTTCCATGGATGCGGAGAAAGCATTTGAATTAGTCACATGGGATCACCTGTACTATACTTTGATGAAATTTGGTTTTCCTCCTAAATTTATTTCCTTATTGAAAGCTTTAAACACTGCCCCATCCACCCAGGTATCCACAAATGGCTTCCTATCTGCTCCCTTCTATGTACAAAGAGGCACTTCTCAGGGTTGTCCTATGTCTCCCCTTTTATTTGCGATAGCCCTGGAAACCTTGGCTGTAGCGCTACGTCGGTCACATAGCTTTACAGGTATATGTATTGGTTTGGTCGAGCTTAAATTGTCACTATTTGCAGACGACATGCTCCTGTTTGTTTCCAACCACGTTTCGTCTATACCAAGTGTTATTTCTCTGTTAGCCCAGTTTGGATCATTTGCAGGGTATAAAATAAATTTACACTAATCGGAATTGATGCCTCTTGCGAATATCACAGCAGCGGATTTGAGGGATCATGCCTATCAACATTTTCGTGTTACAGTCTCCCATTTCAAATACTTGGGTATTAATATTACTGTGGTTACCTCCTCCCTATATCGTCTTAATTATACTCCTATTATTGCCCAACTGACTAAATTGCTGGATACCTGGAAGATGCTACCCCTGTCCCTACTTGGTAGAATCGCATTACTTAAAAGTGTAGCTTTTCCTAAATTATCTTATTCCATACAAATGCTCCCAATTAGCATGTCACTAGCAGACATAAAAACCTGCACCAAGCTATTTACCAACTTTCTGTGGAGAGATGGCAGACCCCAGTTGGCAGTGAACAAGTTACTACTTCCTAGGTCTCATGGAGGGCTGGGTCTCCCCGATATTCTCACATTTACTAGGGCGGTGCATTTTAGGTATATTGTTGATTGGTTGTTGAACAGGGAAACATATACCCATGCGCCTACTGAGGTAGCTATGTTTTCACCTTACTCAGGTGCTGCTTTGTTTGTTACGCCTAGAAAATATATCCCAACTCACATATTTCATAATGTCTTATTTCATGATACCTATTTGGCCTGGAGAGCTATTTGCACCAAACTATCTAGACCCTATACCGCCTTTTACTGGTAATCCTATGTTCCCACCAGGACTAGATAACTCTGGCAGTGGAAACAGAAGGGTATTGCCCTAATTAAGGACATTTTCGACCCAGGTGGAGTTATTCTCCCTTTCTCTACCCTCCATACTGATGCCCATATTCCACACAGACAATTCTATATGTACCTTCAAGCCACTAATTATGCTCGTTCCCTTCAATTCCCGGTTCATTCCTCTAATTTGCCTGACCCTCTGCACAGTCTCCTATCCTTTCTCGTGGTACACCCCTATAAGACTAAGTATCTTACTACAGATCTGGTGGGGAGTTCGCATGACAAGGTAAGGAAACATACATTTTTATCATGGAGCAGAGACCTACTGTCACTTCCATGGACTGCTTGTTGCATACTTATGAAGCTACTCTTATATTTTTGCACTGTTCCTGGCTACAAGAGGTTCACATAAAAACTATTAATAGAGAATATATTTTGAAGGCTCGCAGGAGACGGGTGATTGCTTAAAACGCAGGCGCCCGAATGCTACGTTTTTTCATAATTTCTGGACATGCCCTAAGATCGCAAAGTTCTGGGGTAAGGTAATGATCTTTATTAACTCTATTTTTCACCTAAAACTTTATAGTGATCCGTTGGCCTTATTATGTGCTAATTTCACAAACTGGGATTTGGGCCCTGATAAATCTCGCATAGTCCCATTACTGACTGTCATTGTCCCCGTAGCTAAAAAAAGTCATTTTATGAGCTTGGACCTCCCATTCCCCTCCCTTTTTGGGAACGGTTAAGTCTATTATGCTCCAGTCCCTGTATTATGATAGACAAGCAGTTTTTCCTGCACTGGAAGGAGGGGTTAGATCCTTTTATAAAAAAATGGGCCGCATATATTGATTCACTCGACTCCCCTACACAAGCTCAGATTTTGAAGGTGTTTGAGACTACCTCATGGTATTTACTAAGACAGTTATCTTGAATGAAAAGCAAACTCTTATGTATTGTATTTCCTTTTGATCAATTGTAACCCTGGATGTTCCTATATATAGTATGTATGCTCAGGGGACATGCTCTGTACATCACCCTGATATTGCCCACGTATTCTCTCCATTGATTCTTCAGCAACGCCGCCTTTTATCTCTTCCTCCACCTCCCCTCCTTTTTTCATTTTTTGCTGTTATTTTTGTGGTTTTTATCCAGATATCCATATGTATTGTTTTACTTTTCTTTGATATTATAATATTGTTCATGAACTATTTTTGTACTGTTATACAATTATTATTCAAACTGGGACTATATATCTACTTCCCTAATGTATGTTTAGCGTCTGAATCTACACACTAGTTTGCTTTTCCCATGTTACCTTTGTATAACTATTGCACATTGTTATTTACTGTTATTGATATCTGCCTGTAACATTTTCTATTTTTTCTGTCACTTGATTTTTGAAAATCCAAAATAAACAGATCTTTAAAAAAAAAAAAAAGCATGTGGATGCTGAGGCCATGGCTAAGTGTCACACACAGAATCACCCAGAGCCTGTGGTAGTTCAAATTCATCACCACTTCCATAAATTTTTCATTCAAACTAACATTTTTATTATTTTTTCATACAATAATACAAAATGTTATTTCTGATAATTATAATAATTTAGCCTACAGTAACCTTTTAAATACAAATGATAAATTATTTAAGTTACTTATTCCGGGACATATGTTATTCCATACACAATACAATACACAATTCTGTTATGCACATCGCCGGCCCGACCATTGAGCAGAGTATACTGGTGTGTACGGTGCCAGGCTCCCTGCACGGCGCAGAGTAGACCCCACCCACCCGGCTTGCCTCCGGGTCGCACTGAAGTAACGGGAGAGGAAGGAGAAAGGGAGGGTAGAGGAAGACGGAGGAAGGCGCATGAGAAATGTGCAGCTTCCCAGCTGTAATCAGGTCTGTCTGCCCTGGTTATCCATGTCATACAGTTTTCTCAATATATTTTTAGTATTACTACACAAATGTACATGCAGTAACCCATAGCAACCAATTAGGAATTGGCTTTGATCAATCCAGTTCAATGGAGGAAAAAAATAAATAAAACTAAAAAATATGCCTGTCATCCAATATGCTATCACCTCGATGCCCAGTGGCACATAGCTTTGAAATGAATTCCCCACTATGGTGTATATCAACAGGCACTGCAGTCCAAACTTGCTATTCGGTAACAAGTTCAATTATCTATTTTTGACGTATTAAGACAACTGCACTATTGATCTGAGAAGGCTAATTATACAAGTAACAGGCAGCCAGGTCTTCACTTGGAGCAATAATGTTTTTCCCCCCAGCCCAACCCGGTGGATGAGGACTATGTTATTTTTTTTATATAAATCATATATTTATTTTACATCTACTTTATAAAAGCAAAAATTTGTCCTTCTGTCTTTGTATACAAATCCACAGTTTACAAGCTAAGATCATGAAATTTTACGAGTGTATTAAAACACGGCCGAGGCAACTAAAAAAATTTTAAATCCAAATTAATTACTGTTCATTTTTAATTCATTAAAAAACACAATTTTTGCTGGACGCTCATTGTGGGGCCTATCACTCAGTACTACTGTCTGCTGCCTCCAGTGGTGATATTTAAGAACATTCTTATCTCTACTATTTATACGATTTCTGTCCTTCTGCCCTTCTGTCCATCTGTCTTTCTATACAAATCCACACTTTACAAGCCAAGATCGTGAAATTTTACATACGAGCATATTAAAACACGACGGGGGCAAATAAAAAATATGAAATTAATATTAATTACTGTTAATTTTTAATTAATTAAAAAACACAATTTTTGCTGGACTCTCTTTGTGGGGTCTCATGGCATATGGGTAGGGCCTCAGAGCAAGAGTTTTGTGTTGTCATGTTTTGTCATGATATTAATGTTTATTATCAAATAGAGCTTTAGCAGGCTTTCCCAGCATTCTCAGCTGTCTGACTATACCAAATTACGCAACAACTGTATCAAAATTATGACTTTGCAAGGACCCTGCTGCACTGTGAGCTGCCAAAATATTAAATATGGAATGCTTCTCAAAAAGTTTTTATGTGCAGAAAACAGGGAGTCGCTGTAGATAGTCATCCTGGTATCAGAGCAACAGAAGCTCTTGGCCGTGTTTACACTGTTCATCCAACACATTTTGAATGCTTCTATCTCCGAAGTTTGCTTTACACTGTTACAGGTCCTACTTCCTTCAAAGACCTTAGGACTATTGATGGGGAAGTTTGTCTCACTTTTTCATGAGGCCTGCCTAAGGACAGGTTTGTTGGAGAATGATGTGTAAACAAACATTCTTAAAATCCCGGGCAACGCCGGGTACTCCAGCTAGTAAGAAATACAATCTTGTGTAATATGTAGTTCCACTTCCAAAACATAAAAGAGTTAAACTTTAAAATTGTCTTCAATAATTGAACAGTACTATAAAACGCATTACTATACACAAATAACATGGCTTAATTTGTTCCTCAGTCAATTTGAATTAACCACCTGTGCTTAACCATGGATATCATAAAACTAGAACTGTTGGGGATCATACCATTTTGTTGCCATTCTCCCCTGCAGGTGGCCCGGTTTGCTCATCCAAACCCTGATAGTTATTACATTTTAAAAAAGCTAAGAAATTCCATAGACAAAAAAAACTTACAGTTTCACATGTCCCATTAAGACTGCTTAGACATGATCTGAAAATTCACAAAACCTATTGATTTTCTGCCACTCAAATTTCAAAAAGCAATGAAATTACGCTCGTTAAGGCTGACGCCTTAATGGATGTGTTCCTTGAGCAATACAGATATGGTATGCCATCACACCCTGTGGTTAACTGCAGATTCAGCACTCTCACTGAATGAGATTGCTGTCACTCACAGAATGGTGGAGCTGCTAATTCACAGAATTGTGTGCTCATTGGAATACACACATGCAGGCTATGCAACTGAGGTTTGAGCAGTTATGTGGCTCCCATATCCCACTCAGTGCCCACAATCTTCCCATTTGATCTCCAAAACAATTTCACTGGCTTCCAACATCCTTCTCACTGCATAAATTTATCTCATTTAGAATACACGTTCAGCTCCCTTATTTTTAAAAATATCATACTCTGTCTATGCATGTACACTTTCTTCCCCTATATGCCTCCATGCTGCTATATATTTCTCCAATCCCTACTGCTGTTTGGTTTCTCAACCATGATAGTCTGTGTTCCCTCATCCACACCAATGTGTTTCCCCAGCCGCACCACCCTGCAACTGTGCCTTTCTCTCATCTGTGGCACACTTTCTTCCTCCACCTGCACTACTCTCGTCCCCCAACCATGCAACTCTGTCTCCCCCCATCACCCGCACCACTCTGTCTTCCCCAATCCCTACTGCTGTGTGGTCTCCGAACTATGGTAGTCTGTGTTCGCTCATCTGCACCAATCTGTCTTTCTCCATCTGCACTGCCCTGCATCCGTGCCACTCTGTTTCCTTCTGCATCACTGCCTTCCCCTAAGCCACGCTGCTGTCTTCCTTTCTTCTGTGGCACTCAGTCTTCCTCCATCTGCCCCACTCTGTCCCCCCCAACTGTGCAACTGTCTTCTCCCCCCACCCGCACTACTATGTCTTCCTACCCATCCACACTAATCTATCTTCCCCAATCCCTACTGTTGTGAGTTCTCCTATTTGTGCTAGTCTGTATTCCCTTATCTGCACCAATCTGTCTTTACCCATCTGCACTGCTCTGTCTCTGCCATGTCCATGCCACTCTCTTCGCCCATCCACGTCGCTGTCCCCCCAAACCATGCCACTCTGTTTCCCCCCATCTACATCACTGTTTTCCACCCATCTGCATTACTTTGGCTACCCCCCTCTGTACTGCTTAACTTTCCCTCCTCTACATGCCTTTGTGTCTCACCTATCCACACTGCTGTGTCTCCTCCCCCCATCCACACCACTTTTATCCCATCTGTACAGCTCTATTTTCTGCTTTGACCTCAGGTGCATAGACTGCATGAGTGTATTCCAATGAGCACACAATTCTGTGAATTAGCAGCTCCACCATTTTGTGAGTGACAGCAATCTCATTCTGTGAGAGTGCTGAATCTGCTGCACAGGGTATGATGACATACCATATCTGTCTTGCGCAAGGAACATGTCCATTAAGGCATCAGCCTTAATGCTCATAATTCATTGCTTTTTGAAGTTTGAGTGGCAGAAAATCAATAGGTTTTGTGAATTTTCAGATCATGTCTAAGCAGCCTTAATGGGACATGTGGTTGGTTTGAGAGGTGCAGAGTGCGAGATGGCTGTAGGCGTGTAGGGTAGTGGCAGCAGTGGTGCAGTGCAAAGGGGCAGCAGTGGGCGACAGAGGGCTCACTGGTAGTGCGTATGCATAGCCCCGACCCCTAGAGGACAACCAGCCTCGGGCTTTGGAGCCACAGTACTGGTTGTACTAAATACAGGGGACAAATGACGTAGGGGTCTCCCGTATGAAGCACAACCAGCACCAGACTTTTGAGAACTAGTCCTGGTTGCCAAAATACGGGGGACAAATGACATAGGGGTCCCCCGTATTTAGCACAACCAGCACTGGGCTCTGAGTCGGTCCTGGTTCTGGAAATACAGGGTGAAAAAATGCATAGGGTCCCCCTGTATTTCCCAGAACCAGCACCAGACCATTTATAGCAGGGGCATGATGCCACAGCCAGGGGAGCCCCTTTACCGGGCCCCCCAGCCGAAGCATCACCCCTGACTGCTAGTCAGCCCAGGCCGGGGATCCCTGGGGAGTTGGGGACCCCCCCTTTAAAGGGGTTCCCCCTCTCCAGGGCACCCCAGGCCTAGGCTGATAGCCCGAGGCTATCCCCAGTACCCCTGGGCGGTGGGTGCTGGGTTGATTTGTGTTGTGTATGAATATATAACTATTGTCTTTTGCAGTAGTACTACAGGTCCCAGCAGGCATCCCCCACATACTGGCACTTGGAGAACCACAAGTACCAGCAGGCGGGGCACTAAGGGCCTGCTGGTACCTATAGTAATCATACAAAATAAATATTAATATAAAAAAGACAGAAACCGTTTTTTTTATATTTTATTTAGCGGGACCTTCACCTGGGGGGCGGCAGCCTTAAGCTCTTTTACATGGCTGCCGCTCCCCCAGGACTTCTATGGTGTCTTTACCTGGAGGACGTCGCCCTTTAAGCTCTTTTTCCTGGCCGTCGCCCATCCAGGGCTTCCGCGGCGTCTTCTATCTTCTGTCTTTGGCAGCTCTCCTCTGCTGCCTCCCCGCCGCCGACTGAGTGCACGGCAACTTGCGCTGGTTGTATTTAAGCCAGCCGAGGAGGCGGGGCGATGACGTTGGGAGCCGTGATTGGCTCGCGGTGGCCATCTTTGAAGTTCAAAAATGGCGCTCGGTTCTCACCATTGAAGTCAATGGTGAGAACAGCTCATTGGCTGAGAGGCGGAAGGTTCACCTTTCTCAGCCAATGAGCTCTCTGCACCGGGATTTCTGTACTGAGAACACTACTAATGTGCGAGGGTCCGGGTATCTCATTTTTTTTTTTGCCAGGACCCTGGTTTGTGTGAAGAGGACCTGATACACGCATAGGAGGAGGTGAGTATGGATTTTTTATTACAGGTACTCCCCAGTGGAATATCTACTGGAGAAGAGGACAGAGTGGCTTCAGGGATATTAGGTGAGTATGTGAGATAGTGTATGCATGTTTGAGTACATGTGTGTACATGTATGTTTTAAATAATTATACTTTTGTACTGTTTGTGTTGTGTGTTTTTTTAAATTGCTTTTGCTGTGAAACTAAAAGTACCAACAAGCCCGTAATGCCCCGCATGCTGATACTTGTGGTTCTCCAAGTACCAGCATGCGGGGGAGGCTTGCTGGGAACTGTAGTACCAGCATGCGGGGGAGGCTTGCTGGGAACTGTAGTTCCAAAAGCCAAGATTTATATTTTCATATGCACCACACTTTACATAATCAACCTGGCACCCACTGCCCAGGGGTGCTGGGGATAGCCCTGGGCTATCAGCCTGGACCTGGGATGCCCTGAGGAGGGGGACCCCTTTATTGAGGGGGTCCCCAACTACCCAGGGATCCCCGGCCTGGGCTGACTAGCAGTCAGGGGTGATGCTGCGGCTGGGGGGCCCAGTCAAAGGGCTACCCTGGCTGTGGCATTACCCCCCCCCCGTTAGAAGGAGTCCAGTGCTGGTTCTGGTAAATACAGGGGGCTCTATGCATTTTTTACCCCTGTATTTCCAGAACCAGGACCGGCTCAGAGCCCTGTGCTGGTTGCGCTAAATTCTGAAAACCCTGGTGCTAGTTGTGCTTAATACAGGGGACCCTTACGTCGTTTGTCCCCTGTATTTAGCACAACCAGTACTGGGGCTCCAAAGCACAGTGCTGGTTGTTTTCTGGGGGGCGGGGCCAGGCCATTTTTTTTAATTAAACACAGAAGCAGGTATCATGGATCTACCAGATCCGAGCCTGCATTCTATGTGCTGCTACCTCCCTCGGGTCATAGCACCTGCCCCACCACCGTCCGCACTGCCGCCCGCACCGCCACCGCTAATGCCTGCAAACGACGGCCATATTTGTGCACCCAAGTGAAGCCACAGTTATTACACCTGCTGAAGGCTCCTACTGCGGCTGCGTAACAAGTTGAAAAGTCCTATCTCTACAATGGTGCATTCTTGAGGTAATAGTTTACAAACTGTAACTTTCTAATTTACCTGAACACCAAAAGCACGTACCCTTCAACAATAGCTACCTAACAAAATAAACCCCAAGTCTAAATTCCACCCCTACCCTGAGTTTTGCCTTCCCAAAAACCCCCATAGACTACAGCAGAAAAGTGGTCCTAATTGAGAATGTCAGAAAAAAGTGGCATTTGGAGCTTTAGATTACTCCCAAATCCTAATTTTTTATGTTTTTGCCCTGAAATTTGGCATGCAGCACCCAGTGACAGTTCTACCTGGCCATGCCAAATTTCAGATCCGTACCTTTAATAGCTTTTGAGGAGTAGCCCCTTGAACACCATGCCACCCTTTCCGGAATTCTCTATGGAAAAATAAATTTTTTTAGATACACGACTGTGCCCTTATAATTATTATTTGACCGATCTTCCGGATAGTGGCGGACTGCCAAAATTATTGTACTGTGTATTGCTGCGAACTACCACCAATTATTGGTCTGACGTACATACTGAAATCGTCCAGCATGTCTGAAAGATTCGATAATTAGTCGGTTGCATCTGGCAGTGTATGTGCTACCTCTGCAAGAGAAGAACTCCATTATAACATTGTATTAGTAATTCATGTTTAGTGTATATAGAGTTTATAAACATTTTGTTTACTAATTTATTTAGAATATTTAGGGGGAGTTTCAAAAAGCTCCAAACTCACGTGCTAATACTATGTGGGTTATCTAGATAGGAAAAATTGTTTCTTTTTGCTTGCAACCCATAGAGATGCAGCAAAAATATGATCAAGGGTTTCCTCCTATAATTTATCGATGTATGTGCAGATTGCCTCAGCACAGTTATGAAAACTTTATACTAGGTAAATTATCACTACTGCTTTTTTAAGATCAATTTCTATAAAGGAAGTTAGGAATGTATTGTGAATCTGTGATGGTCCACTCCCTTCTCACAATTTGTTTATCTTAGACTTTATTGCATCCCACTTTAGTGTGTGTTGAGCTCTGGGGGTGGGGTCCCAATCAGTGAGCACACAGAGACTTGTTTGTAGCTTTAGTTATTAGTGCTCACTAAGGCTGCATAGACGTAGACTGTATTAGATTCAAAGTGTTAGATTATAAGTGTAATTACAATTTGATAACTAAGTCGGAGTTGTGCTGGAGTTAAACTGGAGGAAACCTGAGGGAAAACAAACTCAAAACCAGAACACTTTCTGAATGACAACAAGAACATATTTATGTGAATTACCCAAATCACCATCTTCTGCTTTATGAATATCCAGGAAACTGCTTACTGCACTCACTGCTTGGACATTGCAAGTACTTCCCTATCTGCATGCTGCTATAGTTGATTGACCTTTGTTGATCATAACACTTTGGACTGGATCGGCTCGGTATATTGTAATTTTTACCTCATACAACATAAATTCTTGTTTGTTTTGCCTTTTCCCATTGCGTCACATCTATCCACTTTAATCTTTTGTTTAATAACTAATTCCTGCAACCACTACTCACACACCTCTCTCTATATATCACTTTTGGAGCTGCACTCATAAATTATCAGCACTGTTCTTTTTTTTCTATTTGTGAACATTTAACAACTTTAATCAACACTGTCTCTTTACCACACAGCCTCCACTCCAGTTTTCAGATCACTTATTACAGCATGAACACTCTTACTTCAGTGCCCACATAATCCTCTACTTTATCCATCCCTAGCCTCCCCCTCTTGTCTCCTCCACTTTCTGTTCCCCCTTTTTTCTCTCATCAGTCTGCTTTCCAACCCTTGGCTTATTTCCCCTGCCTTTCCTGTTCCTCCACTCTCAACCACCTCCCTCCCTCCATGGGCTTGCCACCCCACCACTATGCCCACCTGGTTCTGCCTGTCATCTCCATGGCTGCCAAGAGAAATTCTGGGCCCGGGTACTGCAACATCCTGTGGGACCACAGTGCATGGCTGCACCCATTTATGGGTGGGTCTAGCATGTGAGATGCACCCAATCACAGGAGCATAGCATAGAACCCAGCAGTTGGGACTAAAGTAGTCACTACTGTATCAGGATGGCGGGACAGTCCCATAATAGCTGCATTTTTTATCAGGATGTATTTATATGCTAAAATGTAACACACAATAATTAAAGTGCTACAACTTTTTTTTTGTACATCTCATGAAAATAGCACATAATCAAAATCTATTTTCTGTCACAGAGATAGATTTATGAAGGACTTAATTTTGACATAACATCAAGTCATCTTAAACACACACATTCCGCAGCACATATCCTAACCCACTGCTCCATGCTCCTTCCTCACTATCTACCCCATCTGTGTCGCCCCTGTCTGTCTGCCCTTCCCCTTTAGAATGTAAGCTCTCACAAGCAGGGCCCTCGTCCCTCAAGTGCTTCTCCTCCCCCTACTTATTTTAATAATTTACTCCTAACTCCCCACAACGACACCTAACACCTGGTTGCTCATGTCCTGCTGCTTGTGTTATGCAGCTATGTTTATAAACCATGTCTTTGTCCTACATTGTTTTGTATTACTATTAATTGTTTTTCTTGTGTTCTCATTTATGTACTGTGTAAGGTGCTGCGGAACTTTTGTGACGCCATATAAATAAAGGATAATAGTAATAATAATAATGAGGTTTAAATGGAATTTCTGGGTTAACTGAACCCACACCAAATGACCTAATTAATTTTGTCTTGTGCTAAATATCTTACTATGTATCTGTTTCCCTATCATTCATTTTGTTAATAAATTTTAAAGTCATCAAAATTATTTTTTATATTTATTTAAATTATGAACAATATGGGGACAATTCGGGAGCATTTGCACATACGCCAAGCACAGTATGGTGTGTTTGGGCATTTGGCAATACATGTATAGTATATTAGGGAAAATAGTCACATATGCCTGAGAAAGCCATATTATATTGTAGGCAGACAAGGTCAGGTGCAAATAGCGGATGATGAAGATGACAGTCGCATACAGTGGCGTCACAAGGGGGTTGCGCCTAGGGGTGATACCAAAGTGCCGACTCCTCCTCAGTGACAGGAGCCGAGTGTTGCACTGTTGCATTACCTACTGCACTCGGCTCCTGACACAGTGAGGGAGCCGACACTGCAAACAGACTGTTCCCCGGGGCAGACTGCATCTCTGGGACTCTGAAGTGACTAAAATGGGTGGTTTGGGCTACGAGACCATGCCCCCTACCCACGAGGACATGCCAACTTTTTTGCCATGCGCATTACAAGCCTGTCTGCCCCTACCCACACAGGTGTCACCAGAGGGAGGGATGCCACTGGTCGCATACAAAAGTGAAACACTATGGAGGATGGCCTGGTGTCAAGAAGGGCAGCAAATAAACCACCTCTCCAGGAAAAATACCTGGGACAGACTGATTTTCTTCAAAAGGTACAGGGATTGGACTGCTGAGGACTGGGGTAAAGTTATTTTCTCTGATGAATCCTCTTTGGTTGGGGCATCTGGAAAAACGCTTGTCCAGAGAAGGAAAGGTGTGCGCTACCATCAGTTTTGTGTCATGCCAACAGAAAAGCATCTTGAGAACATTCATGTGTGAGGTTGCTTCACAGCCAAGGGAGTGGGCTCACTCACAATTTTGCCTAAGAATACAGCCATGAATAAAGAACGGTACCAAAACATCCTCCAACTTCTCCCAACCCTCAAAGACAGCTTGGTGACGAACAATACCTTTCCCAGCATGATGGAGCACCTTCCCATAAGGCAAAAGTGATAACTAAGTGGCTCGGGGAACAAAACATCAAAATTTTGGGTCCATGACCATGAAACTCCTCAGACCTTAATCCCATTGAGAACTTGTGGTCAATCCTCAAGAGGCGGGTGGACAAACAAAAACCCACAAATTCTGACAAACTCCAAGCATTGATTAGGCAAGAATGGGTGGCCATCAGTCAATATGTGGCCCAGAAGTTGATTGACAGCATGCCAGGGTGAATTGCAGAAGTCCTGAAAAAGAAGGGTCAACACTGCAAATATTGACTCTTTGCATAAACTTAATAAAATTGTCAATAAGCCTTTGACACTTACGAAATGCTTGTAATTTTACTTCAGGATACCATAGTAACATCTGATAAAAAGGTCTAAAACACTGAAGCAGCAAACTTTGTGAAAACCAATACTTGTGTCACTCTCAAAACTTTTGGCCATGTCTGTATATATATATATATATATATATATATATATATATATATATATATATAGAGAGAGAGAGAGAGAGAGAGAGAGAGAGAGAAAGAGGGAGCTACATATATAACATTGGGTAAAGTCAGCGTGTGCTGAGTGGTTTATTTCTTGCCGCCCATGCCTGATATATATATGAATATATATTTGTATGTACAGTCAGGTCCATGAATATTGGGACATTGACAGAATTTTCAGATTTTGGCCTCTATTCACCACCACAATTTCATTACAAACAAGATGTGCTTTAACTGCAGACTTTCAGATTTCATTTGAGGGTAATTACATCCAAATCAGGTGAACGGTGTAGGAATTACAACAGTTTCAATATGTGCCTCCCTCTTTTTAAGGGGCCAAAAGTAATGGGACTATCAACTCAAAAGCTATTTCATGGACAGGTGTGGGCTATTCCCTCGTTATTTCATTATCAATTAAGCAGGTAAAAGGTCTGGAGTTGATTCTAGGAGTGACATTTGCATTTGGAATCAATTGCTGTCGACTCTCAATATAAGATCCAAAGAGCTGTCACTATCAGTGAAGCAAGACATCATTAGGCTGAAAAATCAAAACAAACCCATCAGAGAGATAGCAAAATCATTAGGTGTGGCCAAATCAACTGTTTGGAACATTCTTAAAAAGAAAGAACGCAACGGAGAACTCAGCAACACCAAAAGACCCAGAAGACCACGGAAAACAACTGTGGTGGATGACAAAAGAATTATTTCCCTGGTGAAGAAAAACCCCTTCACAACAGTTAGCCAAATCAAGAACACTCTCCAGGAGGTAGATGTATATGTGTCAAAGTCAACAATCAAGAGAAGACTTCACAAGAGTGAATATAGAGGGTTCACCATAAGATGCAAACCATTGGTGAGCCACAAAAACAGGAAGACCAGATTAGAGTTTGCCAAACAACATCTAAAAAAGCCATTACAGTTCTGGAACAACATCCTATGGACAGAGGAGACAAAGATCAACTTGTACCAGAGTGATGGGAAGAGAAGAGAAGGAAAGGAACTGCTCATGATCCAAAACATGCCACCTCATCAGTGAAGCATGGTGGTGGTAGTGTCATGGCGTGGGCATGCATGGCTGCCAATGGAACTGGTTCCCTTGTATTTATTGATGATATGACTGCTGAAAAAAGCAGCAGAATTAATTCTGAAGTGTTTCGGGCAATATTATATGCTCATATTCAGTCAAATGCTTCAGAACTCATTGGACGGCGCTTCACAGTTCAGATGGACAATGACCCGAAGCATACTGCAAAAGCAACCAAAGAGTTTTTTAAGGCTAAAAAGTGGAATGTTATGCAATGGCCAAGTCAATCCCCTGACCTGAATCCGAATGAGCATGCATTTCACTTGATGAAGACAAAACTGAAGGGAAAATGCCCCAAGAACAAGCAGGAACTGAAGACATTTGCAGTAGAGGCTTGGCAGAGCATCACCAGGGATGAAACCCAGCGTCTGGTGATGTCTATGTGTTCCAGACTTCAGGCTGTAATTGCCTGCAAAGGATTTGCAACAAAGTATTAAAAAGTGAAAGTTAGATTTAGGATTGTTTAGTTTGTCCCATTACTTTTGGCCCCTTAAAAAGTGGGAGGCACATATAGAAACCTTTGTAATTCCTACACCGTTCACCTGATTTGGATGTAATTACCCTCAAATTAAATCTGAAAGTCTGCAGTTAAAGCACATCTTGTTTGTTTAATTTCAAAGCCATTGTGGTGGTGAATAGAGGCCAAAATATGAAAATTCTGTCAATGTCCCAATATTTATGGACCTGACTGTATATATATATATATATATATATATATATGTATATTGTATATATATAAAAGAATCAGATTGGAAATGGGAACCTCAAAATTCACAATTTATGCAGTAGTACATATAAAAAAATGGTACTCTGTATCTCTCAAGCTTGAGAGATGGTATTAAGTTGCCCGAAATGCAACTCGCCAATATATCACTTTAATAATGTGATTGATGGGTCCCCCACAAGTTTGTTGCCCAGGGGCCCCCACAGGCCTTAATCCGGTCCTGTGTGAACATGAGATGGTTCCTGCTGTAATAGAGAGTTTTTTGTAGTTTTTATTGATGGCTAGGCGTAGATTTACAAAGTAGCGGGTTGTCGTCGATCATCATTGGCTTTGACCTATAGTTTTACAACTTCAATAGGAATAAATGGTAAACAAGCATTTATTCCTTAATACTGCTTTAAAACTGCAGTATCAGACAAAGCTGTCATAGTTGGTGGCTTGCAGATGGAGATTGTGGATGATTTGTAGTTAAACATCGTATAACATATTGTAAACCCACTTGGGCTGGTTTGAGTCCCTGATTTGAACAAATAGATCCCTGAAAAAGAAGTGCTGATACTTGGATTCTCTAGTCTATTTTGTGATCTTAAAGTATGAGTTATACTTGCTTTCTCCTGTCCAGATGGTAGTATGCATGCTATATAGTTTGCTATAAGTGAATAAATGCTTCATTTTATGCTAAATATTCTGTGTTAACTTCATAAGAATATATAAGAACTCTTTGCTCACGAAGCGCCCTTGCTAAAGATCTGCCCGATTTCTTATCCCATTAAAAACACCTGTAATTATGGAAGGTTAGTTTGGTTTTGTCATACAATTAACTTACTCAAGGTTGACCTAATTTCATCCAGATCTGCATATAAATTAAGTTCTGTGTAATATATGTGCATTATATAAATAATTGTTAATAACTGTTAATAATATCTGTTTGGAGAGAGTTTTTCTCTGATGTGTATCAAGAGTGTTATAATAAAGTACAATATCTGGCTAGGGATCTTTCTGGTCCTTCACAAAATAAGTTGATTGAATGCATTTTTATTTCAATACACACTTATGGATCTTCAAAACTGTGATTTTGGTCCTTTTGGACTGAGAAGGTGTGACCTTGGCTGGTCAATGGTGGGCTGTCACATGGTAGGTCACAGATGGACTAGCCAGCTGTGGGCTCTGGAACCAGGTGAGGTAACACAGTACATAAAGTGGTCCCTGAGCTGCATAATAGCTTTCAGATTGCCTGTGCCCAGCACTAAAACTGGGTACACATCAGACAATATATTGGATGATCTGTTGTTTTGAGGAGAATCAGAACGACAAATCGTCCACATCGTTCACATATGCACTATTGCGCTCTCCCATTCGTCGTTCAGCGTATCTTCAGATCAGCCTGCAGTGGAGATGTTGCCCATAGCAAGCAATCAGAGTCTAGCTATTATCTTCTAGAAGGTTAAGTCGATTCTGATTGGTTGCTATGGGCAACATCTCCACTTCTAAAAACCCACACTTTAATTAATATACCCCTAAGACTATTGTGCATGAGCATCTGTTGCATTATGGGGCTTGGTCAGTTTCACAATTTTTCAGTCCCCAAAGGTTTCAACGGAGCCTGCAATAAAAAAGGGAACCATAGCAGATATCTTTGATATCTACTGCGGCATCCCCTACATACTGTACATGCTGGTGATGCTTAACGATTGTTTCTAGTGGTTATCACAAAATGCAAGCTATATTTCTGTTGGCTGTCATAATTCATACCACAGAAGCAAATGTAGAATGTAGCATTGCTCAAGTTGTCTTTTAATGATCCACATTGCAATCCATCAAGTGTGTTTTCCAAAACATAATATTGAAATTTACTGCCATCCACTATTCTATCACCATATGGTACTTTGAGAGAATCATAATAGGCATCTGAGAGGAATAATTAGTAATCAGCACAAGCATGCTGTGCTTAGTTAATAAAATGACTATGCCCATGTCCCATAATAAATTAATGATTCAATAGCAGTTACAGAGGTAACTGTCTTTAACTTGCCATAAATACACACATGGCTGAATAACTACAAGTTATTGACAGTAACCTTTTCTAAGACCCTAGATGCTGCACTGTTCAATCAATTAATTAAATACATAAAAATAAAATAAATACCAAAGTCTTGTTGCCACTATGATAGGATTCCCTCAGCTAAATTAAAAACCAGTACGGACTGATCTGTGCAGGGTGGTGGATTTATAGATGTAGGATTCACAGAAAACAGCATATCCACCTTTTCCCAAGGCTACTATACCAGGCCAGGGGAGTAACTATATTTGGTGCAGAGGCTTAGAGTGCCTGCCTCCTTGGCCCACCGCCCCTACAGCCAGCTTACATTGGCATCATTGACACTAAATACTGAAATGGACAGTCTATAAACTATTATACTATACTGAATACACTAGATTGTGGTGAGTAGTTTAAAGGCTGTCCCACTTATACAGTGCAGTATGCAGGAGTCCGTCAGTGTGAACTGGGGGCACTATGGCATAATGTGAACTACAGGCGCTGTGGCATATGAACTAGGGGGGCACTGTGTTGCATAATATAAACTGGGGGTACTGTACAGCATAATGAGGATAATGTTGTCTCTCTAGAAACATTTGTGACCCCTTAAAAACTGTGTTATGGGGCCCACAAAGTTCTAGTTATACCCTTGTACCAGGTTAATGGTGAAATGTGAAGGGCATTTCCTTAAATTTTTTATTTACACAGAGCAGAATCTCTGAAGGTAACTGCTGACAACTTTCAGTTCTCCATTATTCAGTGTTCTTTGTACAAATGTTACCTCCAACAAAGTTAACATTTTGTGTGGAGAAATTGTACTACATAGACTATGCCATAACAGCAATTTCATGCATGCTACATACAGTATGTATGTGGTGGCTACCAAAATTCTGACCTCTGGTGACTACATTCTCCTCAAGTTACAGGTATCTGTTCTCAGTCCCTATATTGCAATCTTTCTGCCAGATGTGCCACATGATTGTCTTACCAACAAGCGTTAAGTAATACATCCCCTGGCAGCCTAAATAGTAGTAGCCAGCACTATGTGTACCAGAGAATGACTTGTGCAAATTGTCAAGCCAACATTTGTGTCAAATCCACTACCAATGAGTTCAGCCACTGCTGTCACTTAATAGAAGATACAGTAAGTCCAGAGAAGCCTATAGTGTTGCTTCTCTAAACTCACTCTGCAATGTTGGTTCTTCTTTATGTTTTCTACTATAAACATGTAACCTGTGTTTCTCTCTGTTCACCTTTCCTCCTTTGCACCCACAAGGCTTCTCTCGTGCTACACTTATGTTCGGGAATTAGAGTCTTTGGTCTAACCACGCTCTCTCTCTGCTCTTCCTAGAATTGTTGCCATCCCTCTGCATTGATTGCCTTCTACCACTCCTGCATGCAAGATATCTCCTATACTGCTCCTCTCACCTGGAACTTAATGACCTACCTTTGAGAATGTCTACTGGCCTGAATTGTTTCAATTGTTCCTTGAAAACGCATCTGTATCAAAGTCTATCACTGGAACCAAGGGCTGGTTAACTGGCATGTCTGGCAAGTGCCAGAAGGGCTGATGGCCTGAGTGGCCAGCCTGGTCAGACTGAACAGGCAGGGCGCTGAATACATTCTTCAGAGCTTTGCCCCCTTCTTTTTGGGGCCAGTAAACAGTAGGTGCTGCCACTGTTCTGCTCCATTGTGGACTTCAACTGGGAGGTGGGAGTTTGACTTCTCTGCCTGCCCTCACTGACTTGCATTGGCCATCATGGACAACAGACAGGCAGAAGGAGCATGGTGGGAGGAGCCAGAGGGAGAAACTGAAAAAATAACCTGAATCAGGAGTTTAGTAGTAACTAAATCTGATAGTATATGTGTACAGGAGCCAGTTTTGGCATTGCAGGTGTTGCTAGGCAGCACAGGGCTCCAGTCCAAAATGTCCCCAATGCAATTTCTCACTCTGACCCCCCCCCAACCAGCTGCATGACATCATGGGTGGAGGGGGCTGTACATGATACTTACATGCAGCTAAAGGTACAGACATGTCACAGCCTTCCCCAAGGTCTGTATTCAGAGCTCCTACACTACTTCTCTGACCCCTTCATATCCAACACTATATCTCTGCACCTCCTCCCTGACCCCTCCATAGATACCACTACTTCTCTGCATTACCTCCCTGGCCGCTCCATACCCAACACTACTTCTCTGCATTACCTCCCTGACCCATTCATACTCACCACTACCTCCCTGCACTACTGTACATTACTGATCCCTCAATATCCATCATTTTCTGCACTATCCCCTGACCCTTCCATGCACCACCACATCTCTGCACTACCCCCCTGATCTTTCCATGTCCACCACTACCTTTTTGCACTACCCCTCTGAACCCTCCATACCTGCCACTACCTCTCTGCACTACCTCCTGACCCCTTCATGCCAACCACTACCTCTCTACACTACCCCATTGTCCCCTCCATACCCAACACTACCTCTTTGCATTACATAATGGATTTATCTTTAACCTCCACTACATCATTTAGCCTTACATAATTGACCCCTCCATACCCAGCCCTAAGGGGGAAATGTACTATCATGCCGCTATAGCTCTTCCTGCTTTGCCTCTTATTGAGGTGAAGCAGGAAGCAATAACTAAGATGTATTAACATCTCGGCCACCAGAGTGGGGTAAAGAAAACTAGTGCTGATGCTCTGTATCTTTTACAGTACCTCCTGGCTGGCCATGCATGAGATCTTGCAAACATCAAGCAATCTTGTATGCATCTGGATGCTTGGGAATACCTCCGTAGGTTAGTACCCATCCTGGTAGGTAATCCTGCCAATATGTGAAGAAGCAATAATGCACAAAAGTCTGCTTATTATTTTGTCCTAAAATCTGAAAGATTTTACATTACCATATGTGACAGTAACGCCAGAGATGGCGCTGGTGAACAGCAGATTCTGTGTGGGACAGGAGAGATATGCCCACACAGAGAAGAAAAGGAGTGGGAGAACACACCTAGATGCTCCCCAGTTGATTCAGAGCCCAGATGGAGCTGTAGCAGTCAGACAGTCCTAGTGGGATTGTGGGAGCCAGACAAAGCTCATTGTGCTAGCAAGCCATTGAGGGCCAGGAGGCCTGAGCCTAGACTTGTGGCAGACAGGGAAGGCCACCAAACTCTGGGACTGATCTATCTGAATGTGAGTAGGTCACAGCCAAAACTAGAGATCTGGTAATGGGTGGTCCCAGTTTTAGTCAGATGTCAGATATTGTGTTACTGTTTCTTTGAAAAAAATTCTATTGCATATTATTTATATATATTCTAGAGTTGCAGGAGGCAGGGCGCCTGTTAGTGAAAAGGGAACTTTTGCGTGCACCAGAGGCGCGTGACTAAAAATGGGCATGGCCACTCAAACAGTGTCTCCTTCCAGCCCCCCTTCTGTGTCTCCAGCCAACCCCCCTTCTGTGTCTCCAGCCAACCCCCCCTTCTGTGCCTCCAGCCAACCCCCCTTTCTTTGTCTCCCTAGCCAGCCCCCCTTCTTTGTCTCCAGCCAGCTCCCCTTTTGTTTCTAGAGCCAATCCCCCCTTCTGTGTCTCCAACCAGGCAGGTCTGGAGAGGTTTTGAGAAACTTTATGTTTGCAGATTAGCTGCCCAAATACAGTGAGGGCTCAAGAAGTGAGATAGTTGCCCTGAATGGGGCCTAGGCTGTTTGTTATTTTCTGTTTGATTTATGCTACCAGTAAAAGCGCAATTTCATTTATTTAAAACCTGAAAGCTATGTGTGGACCCTCATTCGACCACCTAACACTGCACCACTGACAGCCCTTTACTGAGCTAATTACCCCAGATATATCACACATACAGGAGTATGGTTACAGTGAAATCTTTAGATTTATACAAATACATAATTTTTTCTCTCTATGTTATCTGCTTTACATACAGATGTTCTATGTAAGAATCAAGCAGCGCTGGTCATAGCACATTTCACACTAACAAACTCTTCTTACATCTCCCCCTACAACACTGATCACTCCATATCAAGCAGTGCACCTTCTTCTTCCACTTCTCCAGATAAAGCAAGATTGAAACAAGGGTGCAGGGGTCTGTGTTCTGTTTACTCTTAAACAAAAGTTATCTTGATGCTACAATTTTCTATAACTAGTTATAACTTGATTGAGGGCAAATTGTTTAAAATATAATAAAATCAATTTGTGACCATCTTCCATTGCTGTAGTGCATTTGAGGGTACTGTGTATATGCACACACAACAGATATATATAAGCCCCATAATCGTGTGACTATATGTGGAGCCCACAGTAGGGGGCCTGTGTACTTTAAATGCCAGGGATGATTTTTAGTCCCAGTCCACCCCTGCTGGAGCCTAAAGTAGTTTTGTTTTTATATTATTGCCAAAAAGAATTTTCCTGTGATATTGTTTGTGAGCTTAAAAAAGAGGAAATACACAATAAATAGTGAAACTAAATTAGTGAGCATCCACGACTAGAACTTTAATTAAAGCCTTGGTGAAAGTTTAAATGTGTTTTGTCCCTGTGAGCGGAAATTTTCTGACCTAAATGCAAGCACGCTCTTCAATTTAATACGGTGTCCATCAAAGCTTACATTCTTCCAGATGTATACTTGTGTACACTTTCTTTTTAAAGAAAATAGAGGAAAAACTAAAACCATTCTGGAATCTGAAAGTCTCACAAATAAAATAAAAATCAGTAAAAACTAGATATATGTATAGTGCATTTTTTTGTGCCAATACAATAAAATAATCTATTTAAGACGAATTATGATCTGCTGTAAAATAAAATTATGTTTTGAGTTCTTTGTCTAAGAATCCCCAAAGTGTAGTAAAGCTGGAGATTGCCTTTTGTCTATTGATCTATTATTGCTAGTTAATAGGATTCTGCTTGGGTTCTTTCCCAGACGAATCATCGCATACTGATAATTGGATACTGTTTTGTTGATACAAAGTTTCCACATTTTCGACCTTTTGAACTATTTTACAGCACTTTTACACCTTGTCTCAAACTTAATGCAGAGGAACAAAATACAGGCCTTTAACGGCTGAAGAAATGGAAAGTAATGCATGATTAAGGGGGATATTCATGAAAGCGAGATACAATGGTGAGATATAAAGTACCAACCAATCTGCTCCTAACTGTCATGTTACAGGCTGTGTTTGAGAAGTGACAGTTAGGAGCTGATTGGATGGTACTTTATCTCTTACCATTGTATCTCTCTCCAAGCTTTCATGAATAACCCCATAGACATGTTTGGTGTTACATTTGAAGGCATTTTCCATGAGATTTTCATGCATTGTAGTTTTACCAATCTTATGTACCTTATCATGTTAGAATTAGATTATGCCATTGTCTAACATTTTGGTGTTAAATTGTTAAATTATAATTGTGGGTATGGTATTGTTCATGGTACGTGTCATTCCAGGGATGATTCTGTTATTTTGAATTGGGATAGCTGGTGCTGCTGAACTGAGGAGAAAATGTATCAAACCTCCTAAAGAGTGGAGAAGTTGCCCATCGCAACCAATCAGCTGTTAGCTAGCATTTATTAAGTACATTCTATAAAATGATAGGTACAGTACAGTATAAGCTGATTGGTTGACTTTACAGTCATCCTTCCAAGCCAAGAAATAATGTTTTGGCACATATCTATAGATCCATTTTAGTTTTTGCAAAAAGATAAGCAAAATTATTCTTATACTGTATTTTAGACCCTAATTGTTTCTAATAAATATGTTTAGATAATTCATTTTCCAATTGCAGTTGAAGCTCTGAGATAATTTCTTATTGTGAGGTGCATGAATAGGTAGTACCCTCTGATTTAGTGTTCTTTATTTTGTAGCCTGAGAGAATATAGTAGCCATCTGAAAACTTGTATAGATGCGGAACGGAGGTATGTGGAGAGGAGTGTGTAAGCAATACATTGTCTGCCAAAAGGGATATTTTCCTTCTTCCCAACAAATACCTCCAATTTCCAGATTTTATCTAATCATATTTACTAATAGCTCTATGGTTATTATTAATAAAGTGGACATACTTGATGTGTTCCATTATATGTATTAACAGACCATGAGAACAGTCACTTAATCTGAATGTTGGTTGAGGGACTGGCATAGAGTGATTTAATACCAGTAAGAATACAATACTCCCTTAATTTAGCAAACATAAATGCGCATAGTATCCTATGAAATGCATTTTGTATGTCAAGAGACAGAAGGCATGACATAATCTCAGTGTTATTGATCCAATGTATTAAGTCTATTATTTTATCAGCATTGTCTTTGGCATGATGTCTATTAACAAAGCCCACTTGGTCATAATGTGTGTATTTATGAGGGTCCATATTCAGTCTAGTACTGTATGTAATAATTTACAGAAAAGTTTAATATCATTATTAAGCAATGATATACTGTAGAACTATCACTTGCACATGAATAAGGGTCCTTCCCAGTTTTACGAATTATAAATCTAGCCTTTAATGCTTGGAGTGAGAAATTGTTTCCTTTTAAGATTCCAAAAAAGACAAACAAGAGCTGTGCTAATAATACCCTCTTGATGTTAACAGTGAAGAGACTAGCATATCCAAACCTGGTTAACTAATTCTAACTAAAAAACATTTATTGACACAACAAACACTTAAACAGCATAAAAAGACCATACATATAAATATATTTAGATCTAGATGATGTATGGCCATAATAATGTTGATAATAAAATAAATAAAATAATGCAGACATCAATAGAACTAGAAATTGTGACCACAATGCAACTTAGGTTGCATTCATTTTAGATACTCTCAAAAGCTCAAGAAAGTGTTCAGATGGAGATGTATATTAATGGGGTCTTTGTTGACCCAGTTCCCTGCAAGTTCGACACATTTTGTCTCTATAGAGACCTTTTACATTTTTGTTTTGGATTTATCACTTGAATCAGTGAACTGTCCACTATTGCCTTAAGAGAAGAGCCCTTGCTACATTTATGTACTGTATGTCTATTTTCTATCAGTGGACATCACCGCTAAATACATCTTTACAACGGCAATGTGTATTCTCCCAAACAGGAGGAACGTAACAAGAAGATGGCCACCTAACTGCACTCCTCGGAATTTATACTGTAAGGATGGCATTATCACAACTTGCAGAATACAGTTCCACCTACTTATCATAACAATAATTTTTTTACAAATTCAAATTGGTGGGTTGTTTGTCCCTTACAGTTATGCATGCTCGATTTATGTTGACAATCGGTAAAGTAATTAAATACCATTCATGAAGGAGGGCTTAATGTTTCATAAAACATGTTTATGTAACTAAGATCTACAAAGCCCAAACAATAGTTGAATGAATTAGAACATAATTAATGAGTGGCTATGTGACATAATCCATCTAGATACATTTTAGAGGCACTTAAAAAATAAAAAGCCTTAGGAATGTAAACAACCCATATGTCTGTCAAGCCTGTCATTTTGTTAAAGCTTGTAACAGAAATAAAACTTAATTTGCCACGAAGCTTCTCTTGCCTCAGAGCAGAACTCTCCCAATATTCTTTATCACACAGATATCTGAATTACACAAATCTGATGCCTTAAGGCTCGCTCATGATTTCCCCTAGAACATGCTCAATATTCAATCTACATAATAGAAACACTTGCCAATACAAAGCATAATCTTATATACACAAATGGAATTGTCTGTAATATTGTCTTGTGTATATATTGTCAAATAGGAAAGTTTCACATTGCAAATTCCAACCTAACTTGTGTTAAATGGTTTAATTGCATCCCCTATTGTGTTCTTTAAAAAAAAGATTGATGTATCATTGAAAGTATATTGTCTTGTAGAAAATGTTAGCTATATACTTTGTAAACAACTTCAATTAGGTATGTACTTTAGTTTCTGATAAAACAAAAGAAAATGCAAGTCTCCTATTTCCAAGTGAAATAGTTAGAATTTAAATGACTTAGTAGAGCTGCTTGTACAATTGCAGTGATTGTGCTCGGTAATTGTTGCACACTCATGCAAGCCAAAGACATCATTCAGCAGATATATATATATATATATATATATATATATCTGAAAATTCAACAATTTGTTCATTACAAAATGGTCACAAACAGATAAATCAGAACTTACTCTAGTGAATGGAGATGACTGACAATTACCTTGTCCATGGGGTCTTTGCCGTATTTTTTAAACAAAACCTTGGACTACTACCTGTAGAAGATGACCGACCTCCTCCTGGTAGTATGTCAGTACGATGTGTGAGTGTAGGTGAATGAGTGAGTGCATGTATGAATGAATGTGTAATAAAGATTTACAATATTCGGTGTTTGTGTACTGTGGTATGTTTAATCGACCTGCTGGCATTTGTAGTTTTACAAGTGCCAAAGGGCAGGCTTGATGGTACCTGTAGTTCAATTGTGAAAAACAATATTACTAGTTCATTTAACCCATTACCCCTACATCCACCGCCACCAGGGATGCAAAGAAAAGCCCTGGGCCGTAAACCCAGGACTGGTTAATGCTCAGGACGGGAACCCCACTTTTTTGGGGGGGTCCCAACTTTATGAGGATTGCTAGTCCTGGGCTTACCAGTTTGGGCTGCTTTAATGTTTTGGCAGGAAGACCCCATGCTGTGAGTCCTCCTGCTGTGGTATTACCACCCCGGTTGGTTCAGTCTGGTGCTGGTTAATGGAAAATAGGGGAAACCCCACGTAATTTTTTACCCCAATTTTTCATGACCAGAACATACTAAAAGAAATTGGTCTGTTTTTATTATTCACTTTTTAGCCTAATTCAAGCATAAGAAGAATGCCCAGATGAGAGTGATCTGTGCATTCTTTTATTTTTTTAGATGCTTTTAGGTCTGAATTTTAGGTTCTATTTGCATTTGGTTTTGAACAGAAAGTTGAAAATCAAATGTATTTACACCTTCCAAAATTGACTCACATCATATTAGATTTTGAAATCATTTTCAAAATCAAATATTAGTAAATGAGAGATTTTGGCAGTGCATTAGAAAGTAAATTTTGAGCCCATTTCAGTTGTTTCAAATCAACCTAAAATTGAGCTAAAAAACTCAACCTTTAGTAAATAAATATCAAAATGGCAACCAATCTATATCTAGCTATCATTTATCTAGCTGGATGGTCGCGTAAGTAATGGGCAGTTCGATAATTAAAATGTTGACACTCACAACGGGGACACTCTACAGTGTAAGCTGGCATCCCGACATGTTAATAATGTGATTTACAACATTTTAACAGTTTTGGCTTTACAACTCCAAACATTATGCTTTTACCCAACTCAATTGGTTGCTTTGGGCAAGTTCCCCACTTTATCTTTCTCAAAAGTTTGATACATCTCCTCCTGACAGTTAAATAGCAGAAGTAGTGTTCCCAGCACCAAATAGCAGGTATATTACACACCTGTCAAATTGCTGCAGACAAATGGTGGTGTAAATGCACCTTTATATAAAATGAAGTTCATACACCTAACATATTTCTTATAGAATATCGAATTAATGTAACATTATTTATTACACTACTATAATATTCTCTCACAGAATTCTTACTGTGAGTCATGTGACAATAGTTGGGAATTCTTTTTTTATCTTGAGTACATTTTTTAATATTGGATATGAAAAACTGATTCACTACTGGGCCCAACACACCCAAATTTGACACTTCCTGATCCCAAAATGAAATATTTTAGATTGATCAGTACATTTAAAACAACCTATTTTAGCATCTTAAGCCTCCATTGGCTGCAGGCCCATATCTCATTACAGTGCAGAGAAGAACTGGTACTTCAATAGCTATTTAAGCAGTTTATTGTGAATATAGCAGAAGAGGTAATTATATTTGATATTTTTTTAAAATATTTCCTAAATTAAGAGATTATAGCACATGCACAAATAAAAAACTGTGTTATTGTTAATCTAAATTAGGGGTGAGCGGGTTCGGATTTCTGAAATCCGAACCCCCCCGAGCCCCCCCGATCCGAGTCCGATCCGAATCAGGCTCGACTTTTCCCGCCTGACTCGGATCTGAAATCGAGGCAAAACGTCATCATCCCGCCTTCCGAGTCTCGCGGGTTTTGGATCCTATATAAGGTACCCGCGTCGGCGCCATTTTCTCACTCGGCTGTGGACAGTGAAGAGGGAGGGTGGGAGTTAGGGCTGTGTAGTGTAGTGTAGTGTAGTGCTGCTGTTGTCCACTACTTCAAAGTCCATAGGGGCTGGCTGTGTTGTGCTGTGCTGCTGTTGTTAATAGGGGCTGTGTCCACTACTTCAAAGTCCATAGGGGCTGGCTGGACTGTGTTGTGCAGTCAGTTCTCCATAGGGGCTGTGTCCACTCCAAAGTCCTGTGCAGTGTCCCAGTCCTAAAGGGGTGCTGTAGTGTTGTCCAGGGGGTGCTCTGTCCATCAGGGGTGCTCCCCCCAAGTGCTAAAAAAAATAATATATTTTCTGTGTTTGTGAATTGTGTGCGCAGTAGCCGCACGTGCATCAACAAAGTAGTGCCAAGCGTGCGCCTGTGTCATAAGTAAAGGGCCGGCTGGCTTGACCGTTAAGGGTGCTGTAACCCCCGAAAGTACACTCCAGTCCAAACCAAAAAAAAAATTATTTTCTGTGTTTGTGAATTGTGTGCGCAGTAGCCGCACGTGCATCAACAAAGTAGAGCCAAGCGTGCACCTGTGTCATAAGTAAAGGGCCGGCTGGCTTGACCGTTAAGGGTGCTGTAACCCCCGAAAGTACACTCCAGTCCAAACCAAATAAAAAATTATTTTCTGTGTTTGTGAATTGTGTGCGCAGTAGCCGCACGTGCATCAACAAAGTAGTGCCAAGCGTGCGCCTGTGTCATAAGTAAAGGGCCGGCTGGCTTGACCGTTAAGGGTGCTGTAACCCCCGAAAGTACACTCCAGTCCAAACCAAAAAAAAAATTATTTTCTGTGTTTGTGAATTGTGTGCGCAGTAGCCGCACGTGCATCAACAAAGTAGAGCCAAGCGTGCACCTGTGTAATAAGTAAAGGGCCGGCTGGCTTGACCGTTAAAGGGTGCTGTAACCCCCAAAGTACACTCCAGTCCAAACCAAAAAAAAATTATTTTCTGTGTTTGTGAATTGTGTGCGCACTAGCCGCACGTGCATCAACAAAGTAGTGCCAAGCGTGCGCCTGTGTCATAAGTAAAGGGCCGGCTGGCTTGACCGTTAAGGGTGCTGTAACCCCCGAAAGTACACTCCAGTCCAAACCAAAAAAAAAATTATTTTCTGTGTTTGTGAATTGTGTGCGCAGTAGCCGCACGTGCATCAACAAAGTAGTGCCAAGCGTGCGCCTGTGTCATAAGTAAAGGGCCGGCTGGCTTGACCGTTAAGGGTACTGTAACCCCCGAAAGTACACTCCAGTCCAAACCAAAAAAAAAATTATTTTCTGTGTTTGTGAATTGTGTGCGCAGTAGCCGCACGTGCATCAACAAAGTAGTGCCAAGCGTGCGCCTGTGTCATAAGTAAAGGGCCGGCTGGCTTGACCGTTAAAGGGTGCTGTAACCCCCGAAAGTACACTCCAGTCCAAACCAAAAAAAAAATTATTTTCTGTGTTTGTGAATTGTGTGCGCAGTAGCCGCACGTGCATCAACAAAGTAGTGCCAAGCGTGCGCCTGTGTCATAAGTAAAGGGCCGGCTGGCTTGACCGTTAAAGGGTGCTGTAACCCCCAAAGTACACTCCAGTCCAAACCAAAAAAAAAATTATTTTCTGTGTTTGTGAATTGTGTGCGCAGTAGCCGCACGTGCATCAACAAAGTAGTGCCAAGCGTGCGCCTGTGTCATAAGTAAAGGGCCGGCTGGCTAGACCGTTAAAGGGTGCTGTAACCCCCGAAAGTACACTCCAGTCCAAACCAAAAAAAAAATTATTTTCTGTGTTTGTGAATTGTGTGCGCAGTAGCCGCACGTGCATCAACAAAGTAGTGCCAAGCGTGCGCCTGTGTCATAAGTAAAGGGCCGGCTGGCTTGACCGTTAAAGGGTTCTGTAACCCCCAAAGTACACTCCAAACCAAAAAAATATATATTTTCTGTGTTTGTGACTTGTGTGCACTGTGGCTGCACGTGCATCAACAAAGGAGCAGCGCCAAGCGTGCGCCTGTGTCCCATAAGTAAAGAGCCGGCTGGCTCATTTCTTAAAGGGTGGTGTAACCCACAAAGTGCACTACTCTCCAGCAAAAATAAAAAAATATTTTCTGTGTTTGTGTGCGCTTTAGCCGCACGTATATATATCAATATAACATAAATGGAGGACCAAACTTTCTCCGATAAAAATAAAATAGGGAAAGATCAAGAACCACTTCCTCCTAGTGCTGTTGCTGCTGCTGGGAGTTGTTCATCATCCCAGAGAGGAAGTAGGAACATCACTACTTTTACTAAACAATTGACCCTCCAACAGTCCCTAGCGATGAGGATGAAGTACGACAGCAGTCATCCTGAAGCAAAACGTATAACTGAGGCCTTGACTGCTATGTTGGTGTTAGACGTGCGTCCGGTAACCGACATTAGTGCAGTGGGATTTAGACAATTGATGGAGGTAGTGTGTCCTCGGTTCCAAATCCCGTCTAGATTCCACCTGCATCCTCAAAGCAGCAGCGACAAGCGTGCGTCTGTCTGTTAAAGGGTGGTGACACCCTCAAAGTGTGCTACACAAACAATTAAAATATTGTTCTTTTTTTTTCTGTCTTTGTGAATTGTGTGGGCTGTAGCCGCACCTGCATCCTTAAAGCAGCAGCGACAAGCGTGCGTCTGTCTGTTAAAGGGTGGTGTAACTCTCAAAGTGCTCCAAAAAATAAAAAACTATTTTTTTAATGTGTTTGTGACTTGTGTGCGATGTAGCCGCACTTGCATCCTCAAAGCAGTAGCGACAAGCGTGCGTCTGTCTGTTAAAGGGTGGTGACACCCTCAAAGTGTGCTACACAAACAATAAAAAAATTCTTCTTCTTTTTCTGTCTTTGTGAATTGTGTGGGCTGTAGCCGCACCTGCATCCTTAAAGCAGCAGCGACAAGCGTGCGTCTGTCTGTTAAAGGGTGGTGACACCCTCAAAGTGTGCTACACAAACAATTAAAATATTGTTCTTTTTTTTCTGTCTTTGTGAATTGTGTGGGCTGTAGCCGCACCTGCATCCTTAAAGCAGCAGTGACAAGCGTGCGTCTGTCTGTTAAAGGGTGGTGTAACTCTCAAAGTGCTCCAAAAAATAAAAAACTATTTTTTTAATGTGTTTGTGACTTGTGTGCGATGTAGCCGCACTTGCATCCTCAAAGCAGCAGCGACAAGCGTGCGTCTGTCTGTTAAAGGGTGGTGACACCCTCAAAGTGTGCTACACAAACAATAAAAATATTCATCTTCTTTTTTCTGTCTATGTGAATTGTGTGGGCTGTAGCCGCACCTGCATCCTTAAAGCAGCAGCGACAAGCGTGCGTCTGTCTGTTAAAGGGTGGTGACACCCTCAAAGTGTGCTACACAAACAATAAAAATATTCTTTTTTTTTTCTGTATTTGTGAATTGTGTGGGCTGTAGCCGCACTTGAATCCTCAAAGCAGCAGCGACAAGCGTGTGCGTCTGTCTGTTAAAGGATTACATCGGTGACAGCATCCAAGTAGGCATGTCAGACAGTCCGTACCTGTACTGGCAGGAAAAAGAAGCAATTTGGAGGTCCCTGTACAAACTGGCTCTATTTTACCTGAGTTGCCCCCCCTCCAGTGTGTACTCCGAAAGAGTGTTTAGTGCAGCCGGGAACCTTGTCAGCGAAAGGCGTAGGAGGTTGCTTCCACAAAATGTGGAGAAGATGATGTTCATAAAATGAATTATCAACTCTTCCAGGGAGACCAGCCTCCAGAACGTACAGAGGGACCTGTGGTTCCAGCAAGGACGAATTAATACTCTGTGAGGATGAGGATGTACACACTGAAGAGGGTGAGGAATCGGTGGATGAGGAGGATGAGGATGACATCTTGCCTCCGTAGAGCCAGTTTGTGCAGGGACAGATAAATTGCCAGCTTGTTTTGTGGGGGCCCAAACGAACCAATCATTTCAGCCACAGTTGTGTGGCAGACCCTGGCGCTGAAATGATTGGTTTGTTAAAGTGTGCATGTCCTGTTTATACAACATAAGGGTGGGTGGGAGGGCCCAAGGACAATTCCATCTTGCACCTCTTTTTTTTCTTTGCATTATGTACAGTTTGGGGCCTAGTTTTTCAATGCCATCCTGTCTGCCACTGCAGTGTCACGCCTAGATGGGTCACGTGTTTGTGCCACCCACTCGTGTCGCTTAGCATAGTCATCCAGCTACCTCGGTGCAACCTTTTGGACATAAAAACACTATTGTGAGGTGTGAGGTATTCAGAATAGACTGGAAATGAGTGGAAATTAAGGTTATTGAGGTTAATAATAGCATAGGAGCAGAAAAACCTACAAATTCTGTGATTTTAGCTGTTTTTATGCTTTTTTTCAAAAAAATACAGATCCAAAACACAAAACCCAGAACCCAAAACACGGAAGGGTGGTTTTGGCAAAACCAATCCAGATCCAAAACACGAAGAAAGATCCAGATCCAAAACCAAAACACAAAACACGAAAAGTGGCCGGTGCACACCCCTAATCTAAATACAGTTCAAGTTATCTTAAAACAAACTTCTTTATACCTTGGTTTCCATGATCAATAATTTAAACTACCATTACCTCACTATTTTGGATAAACCTAACCATCCTTTACTTAAAATAAATGCGGACTTTGTCCCTACTGTTAAAATTATGCTAATGTGCCATGGATTTATGCATTGTATAATGATATCATATTATTGATTGCAGCTATTCTAAAATAGAAGCAGCACATAACTGGATGAGTTATATTTTGTTTTTCTTGATTACCACAATTTAAATGTATTACTACAGGCACACATCTTTATCATTGTCCAGTTACACATAATAATGCTACTGAAATTGAATCTTTTCTTGGTTGTTCATAATCTTGTTGCTTACCTAAACATTGTTGGATTTTTTTTCAACTAAAATATCATTATGATGACATCTTGAGGTTACTGGAAATGATGTTGTAAGAATTAATTATTTGTGGATTGGAGTTGTTTCCTTGCCGAGAAAGAGTATTTTGTTTGTGCATAAGGAGAAAGACAACTATAGTAATTAGATAAAATAAGTTTATTTTCCCTTAAATGTCCACATAAACAGAATATTTGTATTAGTTAATTTTTGTATATGGGAAATTCCAATGTTTACCCATTGTGCATATTAAAGTAACATAATGTTGTAGATTTAATGATTTCTATTAAGTTAATTGTCTGTGCAGGAAAATAGAAAGTTAGGGCCAAACTGTGAGGCCTTGTAGTAGTATCTATTATAGACACTGTGGGGTAAATTTACTAATGGTCGATTTTGGTTGAGTTGGACTTCTCCTGCAATATCCCCCGATTTGGCAAATCTGGGATTACTAAAGGGAAACTCGCATTGAAATCACATGTGAAACACAACTTTAGATGACAATAGACTTCATGAGACCATCAGATAACTGATTTACTAAGAATAGTGTTGTCAGAAACGATCAAAATCATATCAGAATAGAATAAATATTCATGTCTGTGAATGGTGGGTTTGTCTGAAGCACTGCACAGATCAGTATGATCTGTACAGGCTTTTGTGTGTTACAGTGCAAATAAAGGGTTATATAAAAATAAATAATTGTGTGAGGTCCCGCCCAAAATGCATAACTAGCTCCGGACTTCTGAGCAGCTCTTGTACGGGTTATTCCACACCAAATCAACACAGGCTTTCAACCTGACCATTTCAGATAGTAATTAAATTTGGGATATTAATTGATTGGGTGTGAAGATAAATTAAAAATCTTAGGCTGATATGTACACTGGTTTTGAAGTTATATGCCTTTAAAGCTGCAATTTTTGTAACTAAAAAAATTGCTATTAACAATATTTAAATTGCTTTTGCAACTTGCCTACTTGAGCTATAGAGTTGGGCAAGGACTCATTTTAAACCTCTTTTTATGGGATTTCCTACGATATATAACACAACAGTGTATTTCAATAAAAATGATACATTTTACATTTTTTAAATTTTAATTTAGATTTTTCTCAAAAAGCCAATTTTTTTAATTTTTGAAAAAAAATCTCAAAAATTGTTCATACTGTTGCTAATAAATCCCCACAGTTTTATTTTGGGATCATGATAGAATCATCTACTACATGAAGTATTCACTTTGGACTATTTGTTAAAATAATGAAAATGAGAACTATTTGGGCCTGTTCTTTACTTTTAATTTATTTCCTTAAACAATCCCTCTGATGTATAAAATGTGCAATGCCATGGTATGTTAATACTAAAATATTGAAAACTTTTATGATAATTTTATGCCTTTCACATATTTTAAGAAAGCTTACTACAGATCATTACCATTTGGTGCTGCTGCTCTGGATGGATTGATGGGTTGGAACTGGCTGAAGGTTTCACTTGTTTTTAGTATTTCCATTTCAGAAAGGGTGTACATTCCACCTGTTGTAGTTAATGGATTCACCTTACACAGAACATCTACCATAGGAATCCATAAGACATCCAACTTCCCTTAGTATGAAACAGATGGTGATGGACAAGCTGGATGGAGGAATGTCACTTACACTTCATCAATGTTTTTATCTTTCTCCAGAATATGTGCAAGCCACCATTTGTTGTCATAGACAGCAGCTATATACCCTCTATGGTCGGACTATGCCTACCCTCCAACATGACCCATTCCTCCACACACAAAATGTTCTGCTCTTGGACTTCCCAACTAATTTATGATTGCAGTCACCTGTGTTGAACTATTTAATTGATGAGACAGGTGTTTCAACACAGGTGGCTGCAATCATAAATTAGGTGGGAAGTCCAGGAACAAAGCATTTTATACCTGGTGGAATGGGTCATGTTGGAGGATCTGGACTATGGCGACAGTGCTGGTCACTTATTCAGAGCACAGGGTGCAGAGCAGCTGCTTGCCAAGTCAGTCACTAAGGCTGTTTTGGCTGTCCTGGCAGCGGATGCAGGTGGTGGGAGGGTTATTGGGGTTCAGCAGTTACTGGGAAATAAGGATCTCTGATTGCAAGAACCCATCCATGCTCCTCTGACCTGTGGAGATCAGTAGCAGCCTTCTCTTCTCTGCTTGGTAGGGTGACTGAGGCTTTTTCTTGTGAGTACAGTGTTGCTCCGAGTCTGCTATGTCTCTCCCTCCCAGCACCGCTTCTCCAAGTTGCTGTTTCTCCCTGCTCCCAGCACACATTCTACCAGTCTGATACTCCACTATAAAGAAACACTCTGCTTTTTTCAGATGTGACATACATGGTCCAGGGACAGGTTAGGTTTGGATGGGCTTAAATTAGTGACCAATGGGGCTTTCTTCACTAAATAAAGCCCACCCAAACCTAACCTGTCTCTGGACCACTTGTAGTGCAAAAGCAATTTAAAAAACTGTTAATAGCAAATATTTTGCTAAAAAAGTGCCAATTTAAAGGCATATAACTTCAAAACCAGTTACTTATCAGCCTAAGATTTGGGGTTTTCTTTACACCCATTGCAGGATTTATTATACCAAATTTAATTGAAATTAAAGATTTTTTATGGAAATTGTGTTGATTTCATGCGGAATGACCCGTACTGAAAAATTGGGGGAATAAGCCATAAGAGGTCCCCCTGTGCACCAGAGATGTGCATGGAGCCGCGTGTTTTGGTTTTGGCAAAACCATCCTCAAGTGTTTTGCTTTGGATTTGGTTATAGATTTCATTAAAATTGATAAAACAGTTAAAATCATGTAATTTGGACCTGTTTACATGCAATCCAAAACCCGAGAATTATTTTTTAAATCTGAGTTCCAAACTTACAGCAGACCCGACTCAGGTCTCAGTTCTACTCGGACCCCAAAAGTGATTTGGGCCGAGACCCGGTTTAACTCAGAACCTCAAAGTTTGGGTGTGTTCGTTTTTCAGGAAACTGGAATGCACATCTCTAGTACAGTATGTACATATGTGTTTGTACATTTCACTGTCACTACATGAGACCATTCATGCACAAACGCACACACACTTCTCTTCACTAGTAGGCAGGGTGTTTTGGTTTTCAGTTCTGAATGGGATGCAATTGGGAAACTGGCTGACGTGATCCCGACAGCCAGCTTCCCGACTGCTTTATCCCGCCGTTGGTTAAATGACAGCTGTCTATATCTAGACGCCTGTCATTTTCCCGACACCGGGAGACAGGCGCCCGGCATCCCGATCGTAGTGATGCCGTGTGCCGTGAGCGGACAGCCGCGGGGGGGATGGTTAGGTTTAGGGTTCCCGGGGGGGACTTAGGGTTAGGCACCCCCCTGGGAGGGTTAGGGTTAGGCTAGGGGGAGGGAGGGTTAGGGTTAGGCACCCCCGGGGGGGACTTAGGTTTAGACACCCCCCCGGGGGACTTAGGTTTAGGCAGCGGGGAAGGAAGGGGTTAGGGTTAGGCACTTAGAGGGGGGATTAGGGATAGGCACTTGGGGGGGAGGTTAGGGTTAGGCACCCCTAAGGAGGGTTTGGGTTAGGGGGGTTAGGTTAGTTTTTACTTACCTCAGGACGTTCAGGATTTCCAGTACTGGCGCTGCTGGGATCTGTTCAGCTGTCGGGCTGCCGCTGCCGGGAATCACCATGCGGCCGGCGGTATTTCATACCGATTCCGTTCTGAGTATACCAACATTGTCTGAATTAATTGTGAGAGAAGTGCACACATTGTTATCCTCTTTGATTATACCAGAACTATACACGTTATACTGTATGTCCACCATTCCCTTAATCATTATGCCTGTGTCAGGCCCCATTTCTTATACATGCACTGTACCCCCATTGATTGTATAGGTACTATTTGCTACAAATACCAGTGGACCATAGTTTACATTAGGTGGGTGAAACAGCATTTCTGTCATCTCTCAGCATTGTACTGTAGTTAATGTAAAGGGAAATTTGTAATGAGCATGAGGGTAATGCAGCAGCATTAAACTTCCTTATTAATTGTGAATCAGTTGCACCCAATGCCATACCTGCCTCTGCCTTTGCCTGACACTGTCTATGTGGCTAGCAATGGAGTATGCTTAATAGTAATTGTTGGTTTCGGACAATATTGAAAATAATTCTGTGCAGTGGACATAACCAGCTTCCATGTGCTGGAACTTAGTCAAATTTAAGTCAAGCACTTAAATTAAGTTCACTAAGTATTATTTGAGGTAATAGGAAAATGTCACAGTACATTTAATTTATAGTCCAATATTAAGCATCCTGTTAAAGTAATTGGAGTAAGATCTGGTGCTTCTTTCTATTAGCAGAGTATCGTTAGGTGTATGGGGATCCATAGCATATTAACTTGAGACTGCTGGGCCAATAACCTATTAGTAGAACTCTGTGACAATGTGGTGTGCAGCAGTGATGCTGGATGTACTAGCACCCTGACAATTTACCCACCATGAGGGAATACACTTGACCAAAGTATATATGATTCTGAGTGTGTTGCACAGTTGTTTAGTGCTGGTGGCGATTTGTCCACACGTGGTACAGCTTATCCAGTTCTTAGGTTTATTGAACCAGGCAGAACAACAAGTAACATTATACACCGGCATATGACAGGTATAACTGTAGCTTACAGAAGCAGCATGGAGCTTTAGGGTACCGTTGTAGTACACCAGACGTCTGAGCAATAAATGCACCGGCACTTTGCCCCACACACTATAGCGGTGGTATATAGTGTACTTGCAGTGCTTGTATAGGCTCTGCATGGCTAGTATGTTGGATAGTCACATCAAGTCGGCATGGATACCAGGGAGAAAGACGTGCAGAAGTGCATGTCAGAGCCTAGACCTCCTATTGGGCTCCGGCAGGTCTCAGAGACCACCTGCTCGGCTTCCCTATCTGCACTGAAGATGAAGGCAGCACCAGGGCACTCCTTATCCAACATTACCTACAGTATCTAACTTATCATGTTACAACTATTGGTACTTACTTACTTACTACTAATATTTCTACTACTCTACTAATAATATTAAAACTACTGTAGTCATTTAAATGTTTACTATTTTCAGCGCATAAGCATTCCGTATCAGGGGAATATTACCTCTTTCTCCAGCCACAGCTTACTTTAGAAGGAAAAGTGGGTGTTTTATAGATTTGCTCTGAAAAATATTAGCAAAATATTCTTGTTATGTTTTGTAATGGAGTTTGATGCTCACAAATGTCTAATAATACTAGTATAATTAATTGTAAGTCCCCAATGGTCCTTTCATCTGCTGTTTTGTCTGCATTATTATTATTATTATATTTATAAAACAATGGATCATAGTTGTACACTAATGCAGCAGCTGCATCTGTGTACGCAGCGGATGTGCGAAAATATGTCCCAGCTGCCGGAATTTGTATTGAGACGCCCACCTGCGGCTTTGCAAATCCAATTATCTGAGTACAAAGACAGAGCATCGGTCGCAGATCATTCGAATATCACAGTTCAGAGTAACCGTATGGGGTGTACTTACTAAAGTGCAGGTTTTTAGAAATGGAGATGTTGCCCATAGCAACCGATCAGATTCTACTTAATATTTATCTAGCACCGTCTAGAAGATAATAGCTAGAATCTGATTGGTTGCTATGGGCAACATCTCCACTTCTAAAAATCTGCACTTTAGTAATATACCCCTACAGCTACTCTGAATGGCCGCTGGAACTGACACCAGAGCCAATTTCACTGCATACAGAATCACAGATGCAGGCTGTGACATGACCCCAAGATAGGTTTCAACACCCCTGTGTCCTTTTCTGCCACTCCCTGTTACCTTCCACAAACATTCACTGACTGTTAATCACACTGCAAGTAAAAAGTTGCTACGAGCAACTATAGTAATGTATCTTGACACATACGCAGTGCGACTTAAATGCATACGTAGTTCACCGATAATCGCTCAACTGTGAAAATGTCAGCATTATGTACATCTCTGAATCAGGCCCAGTGACATATGTAGTGCTGTACATTCAGGGGACCTTTACTTTGTCACATTGCACGCAATGTCATAAAATAGAATGTAAAATTGAAACTGTGCAAATGAGGTTGCCATCTAACAATTGAGCTAAACAAGTAATACACAAGGTAGCTGAACAATTGTAGCTACTGGTAGAGACAGCACACCTCCCCACTGTCCCAATTTAGGCAGTATCTTGGCACTCATTTGATGGCACATTTGGGATTCCAGCATGAATAGAGGACACCTTATCAGCAAAGAAGATTGGAAACTCATTGCATCATGACTGCAACAGAGTAATGTCAGGCTGCAGACATGCTGACGTGCAAAGCATCTCAGATGCATCTCCACTGTTTGCAAAGCAACTCCACCATACAGGGAAGCTCAGCTGGCCTGTTGTTTGCTGCTATGTTCTCACATGACAGAAACTCTGACTTCATATGGGTGCTGGTGGATTGGTATTCTACTGTATACTTGTTTCATTTTAACTTCTACCAGGTGAGTCTTTCCCTATCCTCTTTTAAACCAGGGAGCACTCTTCTTCAGCTCCTCAACACTGTTGTCAAACCCAGGAGCTCAGCGGGGTGCAGGGTCATAAAAGAATGGGAGCAATGCAGCTGTTACATCCCTATTATAGTAATGGATGTTGTACTACAAGTAAGAGCATGCCCAACCACTTCAAGGCTTGGGGTGGCAGGTGAATATTAAGCTGCAGATTTTCTTGCTATAGTGCCACCACCCTGGCTGGCATAGCCTATTGCTGGTATAAACAATTTCAGTGGAACTCCCCCTTTGGTTATTATCATCAGCATGAATCTTAGACTGAGGGGAACCGATATGCCTCTGTCGAAGCTGAATAATTGGCTAAGACAAGTTCAGGTTAAAATTTAATCGCAGCGACGCCATCTTGTGACTGGCCGCAAGACGCCATCTTGAAAATGAGATCGCAAGACGCCATTTTGCGAATGGCCGCCTAAGCGCCATTTTAGACAAACTCACATTTTAGTACATGTGGCGATAATACTAATAGCACCATGCATTTGCATCTTTCACCATTTTTCATACACACATTAATACACACAATTGCGCTGTTAACTAGTCGCATATTAGCGAATGCATAGGACTTTGTATGAAACCGCTGTTTTATTAGCTTTATGCGCACGCATCTGCCCCAAGTTAACTAGCATCCTTATTTCAAACCCTGAATACCCACACATTACATATTCACACATAAGGTTCAATAAGCTCTAAAGTGTATGATTTAAGTTGGTTCAGTTAGTTTAAATGCTGAGAAATAAAGATATTTGATAACTAAGGTATTATACATGCTAAACAAGTCATGTTTGGAGTTGTACTGATGCGTATCCTTTTTACAGTATTCCGGTGTTATCGGTGGGGAGATCGCATCATGCATTCCCGAGTTATGGATCGCAGAGCCTACAAGCAACAAAATGTATATTTTAGAAACAACTGTTAGGATGATACAGGAGGCGTGAAGACTAAGACCCCCAGCTGTTAGAGGCAGGGAGTGTCTGTTTGAACCAGCCTGTTAAATGTGCTGTAACAGATGCTTCACCCCTGAGAACCAATGATATCAGCAACAGACTTCCCTATTGTCCTGTATATTCTGGGGGGTATAAATATGAGTGCACAAACACTGGTTCTGAGTCTTCGTGCTGAATGCTGAATGACGAGGGGTCTCTTGCTGATGCCTATCCCTGGGTCTGGAAGCGCCTGCGTATGTATACTGTACTTGCGGTCTGTATAATTTCCTTTTGCGCCTAAAATGTGCCTTGATCAATTGCGTGTAACTGTCTGAACTTTTATCTGAATATCACTTGTGCTTTGGAACCACAGATTCCACGTCTAAGTCTTTATTTATGGTATGACTGCGTACGCAAATTAGCGTCATCCTTAGAAGGTATAGGCAGGACATTAGAAGGTATAGGCAGGACATTAGAAGGTATAGGAAGGTGTGCATAGAGGTTCTAATCCAGTATCGTTACCTCCTAACCTGCATATAAGTATCTGCTTTCACCCCTACATATTGTGTAAGGAGTGTAGGACACCAGCTCATTGCTTCTATCAAATGTTTTGCCTCTATACATTTAGTGTGGCGTATTGGCAGATAAGACTCAGTATGTACAGAGAATGAGAATGAGACTCGCTCTATGTTTATGTGGATGTGCATGCTAACACAAATATGATTGATACTGACCACAGGAAAGACACTAATGTGGTGATCGGTGTTCTTTATTCAATGGCTGACTGTGTCTGAATCATTCCCACTTATGATAACAGTGTATTAATGTGGCTAATGCAATCTTTTCTTATTATTACAGTAGTTCCCACATGTTTTAAGATGGCGCTACTGTAGCTTCTGGAGCCCCACTCCCATCTTCTACTGCTGAATTGCTCAGCTTCTTATGTATCCGTTGCTGAAAAGCCATAGTGAGTTGGATACTTTATTAACGTCGGCATGTGATGATGCTTGATATGAATACAACCCTAAGAGTGAAGGAGGCACTAATGCTGGATGCATCTTACAAATACAGCAAGCTGTGCAAGATACACAAAATGAACCTTTTTCGAGGTGCATTTTACACTTTTAGATGTAAATTCCATCTAGCTCTATTTGAGCCCCTTAAAGCTCAGCTACTGGTAAAACTTATGTCTAGCACTTGTTTATTACGCCATGTGCAGTAGCATGATATTTTATAATTTCCATGAATGCTTAAGGATTTGTCTTAAAATTTCTTTGGACCACAGTCATAGATTTATATGACCTCGGTCATCTACTTCTGCAGAAGCCTATGCAAACTAATCACAAAAAGTTGCCTATTTTCCGGTAAGAAAACATGGACCCTAACATATTTGTATAGTACGTGAAAAAAAATATTTCTAAACAAAATAGATAAGAAATATTATAATGTTAATGGACTCTTGAAAGGCAGTAATTTTGTAAATCACAGCCTTTCCAAACTACTGTACTCAACATAATCAACATTCATTAATCCAATTTTTTACTCTAAATCGTTTTTGCATCATAAACTAACATGTAAAGCTCATTGGGTGTAATTTACTATAAATGGACATAGTTGGAATGATAATTTATTTCTTTCATACATTTTCACCAAAAAGAATTTAATGGTTTTTAACTGGCTCCATTTGATACTGTTAGTGAATTGATGTATACAAAACCTGTATTATTGTACATTCTTTAAATTCATCTTTCACTAGCATATTTCAAAATATGCATAAAAGGTTTGGCATATGCAGTTTTTCACAGTTACAGGATATAAATTAAGTTCTTATTTTGTGATTGACGTAAGCAAAAGAACCCGAACAAAACATATTCCTCTTTTTTATATATAAAAATCTGTCTAAAATCAACAGTTTAAATTATAATACTTATATAATAGTTTCATGGTTTGTTATCACTGTACTATTATAAAAATCAGAATAATGAAAAGAGATATTAGGGCTTTATTCCAAGCTTCATTATTTTAGTCTGATATTAGAATGATCTATTAAATATTTGGGGAGCAGGATTTTCAAAATGTGACTTTTTTTATCTATATGTAAAAGAAGTTTGTTTGTTGACGAATATCTTCCACAGCTCGCAAGGTAAAGTTACCAAATCTTACATAGTTATTCAGTATTAAAAAAGTAAGCTATTAGACCACATAGACGACAAGGCGACAAAGCGCCAGAGCGACAAATCCTAAATATAAAATTCATTGGTCTGTTTGTTTGTTTGTCTGTCCGATTATGCATTTGGACACCGCTGCACCGCTGCACTGATTGAGATGAAACCAACTTGAGGTGGTCCAGTTGGATCCTGGTCAGGTTTTAGGGGGGCTAGGGTCTTGGCCGGACCTCCCGTTGGTGAACTTTCCAGGGAGCCTGTTCTAAGACTTCCATTGGATGGATTTGGATGAAAACTTCACAGAGTGCTAACATTGGATCCCAGAAGACATACTAGGGGGATAAGATCCCGGTCAGATCTTCTGTTGGTGTATGCTGGGCAGAACTTTTACCCGGGGATGCTGGGCAGAGCTTTGACATGGGGAGCCTGTTCTGGGAGTGGTAGCAATTGGTCTGGGATTACTAATGGAGTGGTTGGGGTCCCGGTCATGCCTCATGGTGGAGTGCACCGAGAAGAAATTTGACCCAGGGAACCTGTTCTGGGCCTTCCACTGGATGGATTTGGGCGAATCCTGGGTACTTTAGCTAGTTAGTCTAGAGAAATTAGTTGCAACTATCACTTACCAGGTGGTGTTAAAGTTTGGTCTTTTTGCTATAAAGCTACAGTATGTGCTGCTTCACAAGATTATCAACCCGTTCTAGTGTGCATTATTTCCAACTCTAGCAATTAATTATAATGTCAAATGTATGATACAAAATCTAATTTAGGAATTTTGGAGTTCATGTACTAAAGGTGCCCATCCACTTGCCAATAATACTGAGCGTTGGCAGTTATTGGCTGCAAATCGGACATTTAAATGTCTAGAACGACCAGCGAGGTGCGCGCCCGCTGGTCGTTTCTGACATCTATCATCGGCCGAACATAACGGTCAACCTGACGACCATCATCAGGTTGCCCATGTTCGGGGATGATTGATGTGCATACACTAAACGTCTGAACGTTCAGTGTATGCACTTCACCCCTAGGGAGATGACGGCATGATTACAATGTTGTAATTGTGCCATCTTCCCCGCATCTACAAGTGGATGGGCACCTTAAGGATCCAGTATCCCTGCAGTTAATGCCGCTCCTGCTTGTCCTATTATCGGTGCAAAGCAGGAGTCAGCTACTGCAGTTTTTACTGAGAATGGTCCTGCCTAAGAGAGTGAATGTAAAGTCACCTACTCAGAAGTGACATCTGGCCAAAGTGACAGAGAGCTTCCTGATTCTTCATGTGAGTAGAAGCAGACAGCTGGAGGTGATGAAGCCTGCACTGGAGAAGACAGCTGACAATAGGCGACATTTCGTCTTAGTAAATGCTGGATCACTTAGTGCTGCCATAGGTGTCTATGGCAGTGCAATATTCTTACCTGCTATAGTTCATATCGAAAAGCGATATGTACAGGGATTTTCTCTGATCCCTGAGGAAAAGTCTCTGACTCAAAATGCATTAGCAGCAACTGGATGGACTTACCTGTATCCATATACACTGAGAACCCTCGTGTGTTGCCACCAGTGACTTTCCTAGAGGGAGGAAGGAAGGTATCCAGAACATCCCATTATTACTCACTCTATGGCTCCTTACTAGGAGCCAAACACGGTATGGTTCTAATTTAGACTGATTACGGAGGATTTTCTGCATGATAAAAGTGCTGTTTTAATCAATTGTTGGAGAATAAACTATTTTCCCCTTTTTTAAAGAAGTTCACTGCACTATGTTTTTATTTAATATTTTTTGCATATGCCGATGGTTGTAAGCAACTCGACTACGTTTGACCTACAAGCCAACATTTGTTTAAGGATCCATTTGGATACAGCATAATAACCTACATGTACATATATATCTTTGGAAATTTTCCAGCATCTGGAGGAATCAGGTGACATTGTTCACATTTATCACTATTTAATGTCTGAACAGAATCGTGCCACTTAGTTGTTTTCATCACCGATTGTCATTTTAAAGTCAACGAGGACTCAAATTTTATACATGAATGGGAGTATAATGGGTAAATTTGCTAAGAATCGTGTTTGACCCGTGTCTGTTCATTTTTAAACATGGGTAGGAAGGATCAGATTGGGAGGTTTTTTTAAATAAATTTGGGAATTTACCAAGCTCCCGTGTTTGTTAGGACCATGTTTCCCGATGGTGTATGTGATTGTTCCTATGTGAGTATAATCCCCGTGCTGCCTGCCTATGTTTCCCTCCCAAACAAGCAGCCTGCACATATCAGTGACATACGTGCAAACTGCTTGTGTGTGCATGTATCTAAAAGGTTAATTTTTTTTAAAAAAATTGACGTGGAACCCACCAAAGCATAACCAGCCCGGACTCCTGAGCCAGTCCTGGTTCTAAAAATACAGGGAAAAAAATGTGTAGGGTTCCCCCATATTTTAGGAACCAGCACTAGGCTCCCAGAGCCAGTCCTGGTTTTAAAAATAGGGGGAAAAAATGCGTGGGGTTCCCCTTATTTTAAAAACCAGCATCAGACTTAAATCTAGCCTGGGTGTAATGCCACAGCCAGGGGACCCTTTCACCAGGTCTCCCTGGCCAATTTATTAACACCCCAAGCTAGTCAGCACAAGCCGGGGGTCTTAGGGGAGGTGGGCACCTCCCCAATAAAGGGTCCCCCTTCTCCTGAGCACCCCAGGCTTATGCTGAAGCCTTGGGCTCATCTCGGCACCCCTGGATGTGGGGGCAGGGGTAAAAATTAGAATTATATTATTGTTTTTTACAGTAGAACTACAGGTGCCAGCATGCCTGCCCTTTGGCACTTGTAGAACTACAAGTGCCAGCAGGCTGCTGGCACCCATACCACCACTTTAAAGAAAATATAAAAAAAAACAGTACCTACACACCGTAGAATATAAATATTTATTACATATCTACCTACTTACCTTCTACCAGATGTTCACGTCCCCTTCTTCAGTAGAATTCCCACGGGTTTACCTGTGAAAAAAAAATCCAATACTCACCTACCTTTTTGTTTTTATCTATCATATTATTGGTGAGTGGGTTCCACCTGGTTATACCTAGGGGGCGTCTTTCATTAAGCACCATTACATTTCCCATATCCATATATTATAGAGGGATTTTCCCTGCCTTGTTCATCTGGCCCTTTTAACTCCACTTTGTACATGGAACCCTTTGTGCTTAATCCAGTATATCATTTCAAAGGGCTCTATTTACTACAAACCGCAGTGGTAATGCAGATTGTAGTGTGATATTACCGAGTGAATTCGCATTGCGAATTCAGGCAATATCACAGGGATTTACTACAAATCCCTTGCAGGGACAGAGCTTGCGATAAAGCTCTCTCCCTGCAAATCCCCTTCGGAGCCTTATCACGGTATTTTCTCTAAAAATACCGTGATTAAGTGCCCGCGCATGCGCCGACCGGTCGCTGCTGCTAACCCCCCTCCGGCGCTAAGCCCCGCCCCTGGCGCTAAGCCCCGCCCCCGCAATCGTGGACCCCCCACGACCCCCCCTCCCCCCGCGACCCCCCTCTCCCTTACTTACACTTACCTGCATGCTCCGGGCCTCCGGTGATGATCTCCATTCCTCCGGTCATGTGATCTCCCATACTGCACTGGGGCCCGATCACCTGATGACCGGGCCACAGTGCACTGTGGGAGACCAGCTGACCGGAGGGGAGACATCACCGGAGGCACGATCACCGGTCCCTGGAGTCAGGTAAATAATTATTATTATTTTTTTTTTTAACTTTTTTTTACAGTAATCAGCTTCCGGTCTGTTTAGACCACACAGCTGATTACTGGGACCGACTCCCGGCTCTGCTCTCCCCGTTAGAGCAGGGCAGGAGGCCGGTAACTGGGGGAGACCCTGGATAACGCCACCTCCAGGTGGCGTTATTATCACAGGGCTTTCCCCGGTATTTTTTTACAATTTATTTTTAGTAACTTTGGTCGGATCACATTTCCCATTACAATTATGGGAAATGCGATCTGCTTTACTAAAAATAAGTGATACTTAGGGGTTGGAGTAGAATTTTACGAATTCTACTCCAATTGCCCTGTAAAATCTATAGGTGATACTAATATGTGAAAAGGTTGTGAAAACACCCTTTTTCACATTATTTTAGTAAAAACAATGTTGATAAATAGAGCCCTTAATGAGAAACTCGTAAAGGCAGAAGCGTTGTCTACAAAAATAGTTTCACAATAACAGTACAGTATGTGCAGGACTTTTGCATTGTGACATCTAATTGTAAATTTCCTAAAATGGGTAGTACTGAAAAAGACTAATTGAAATCTATACAATGTGACTTTAGTCATCATCTTCGTATGACTCACTCCCTGCCTGATTCATATCTCCTCTTAGGGTCACTCCTTACAAAAATAACATGGCAGATGGGAAGGTCTCCTGTGTTTTTCTGAATGAGGAAGCAGGCTATGTCTCCACAGGGAGTAGTACATGCACTTTACAAAGATTTGTGAGTAATTCAATCATTTACTTTCTTCACCTCTGTAATATTTTCTCTTATCTACTATGTGGGGACCTGGATAAGAATAGTACTTTCTTACTGCCTGGTCCCTTACAGATATTGGGCTTCATTCAGCTAGGATTGCTGATGCGATCACATTTGCAATCGCTTTCGCAGGTCTGCTGCGAAAGTATGCTAATGCATGCAATTCCAAAGCGCTCGCACGCACAACATGCAGATGCCCACTTCCCCTTACATCCATAATACTTTGCAAATCTCCTCAAACATCAGAAACATCGAGTACCATCGAACCCTCATGCAGAATTACAGCAGCCCTGATATTACCTCTAAATTGCTAACATCGTTGAGTACTCAAGCTGCATATGCAATTGCAGAGGCTAATTTATGCACACCCATGCAACGGCGTTCAAACGGACAGACACACCTGCGTTTCTCCGACCACCCCCCATCCCCACCCCCAAATGCTTACTGCCTGTCAATTATTTTACGATGGCTCTACGTGGTCTCCATGATCTTAGTGCGATCGCAGATGTGCTTTCGCATGCACAGTTTGCACCAATCGGCCATCTGCGTACACTTTAGCAATAGCGGTCCTTGCTGAATGATTCCCATTGTGTAGAACTATTGCAGCAGCATTATTTGCATCTTGAATGCATTTGTTGGCATGTAAGCATACATTTGAACAAACATTGTGTTCACACACAACTATAACAGAGTTGGATAACCAACAGACATCTGAAAATGCCAATTAAACAGAAGACTGACAAAGAGATGATCCTAAATGCAGTTGTCAAACTACCGCCACAGAAGCCCATGTGAAGATAGCCCAGTGATCAGTGACGGATTAAACCCTGTGGAGGCTCCTAGGCAGTCAAAATCTCGGGGCACCCCTTCGCAAATTTATCTCCTAATACGTTTTTAATTTTACCAACCAACAATTTTACCATCACTACTGTACATTACATGTACTTAGGTTGCACCGAAATTATTAACAAACTGACAGCTGACAGAAGATGAGCTTTTAAGAGGCAAACTGTAATGTGAATCTGATGTCTATGGTTTATGTACTTTAAGTTGTTAATGGGTATATTACATTAATACAGTATTTTCTCTATAGAGTCTTTAATGTAAAGTTTTTGTTTCTTAAAGGTTAATACAATTTTCTATCTTTTGGAAACAATTTGGATCAAATCAATATTATTTTGACCCTTAGGCCGGTTCCTACTCTATATTTGCTAATCCGGCACTGCCAGTGATGATGTCCTTAATAGTGTCCTTAATAGTGGTCCCCGCTCTGCAAGCCAGCACATGCTTAGTGCAGACCTGTTTCAAGAACTAGGGATGGCCATTGTACTGAGCATGGCAGTAAAGTAAAACATCAACCAACTGTGAAAATATCATATTTGCGTCCATCTCTCAATCAGGCCCATTATACAAATTTATAATCAGGATGCTATGTGTGTCATTTTTATATAGCCATAATGTACATACTGTTTAAAGATGTTTGTATAATTTTTTCATTTCTCACTATATTTTCAAATAAAGAAAGGCACATTTTCTGTGCAGATAGAAAGGCTATTGCTTTAAATTTTCTATTTTTAGATTTTTTAATATGCTCCAACATTCCCTGCAGGTTTAACATATAATGATGTATGAAATATTCCCAGAAAACTACTCCTCTCACCTATTTCTCATTAGCGTAAAGCATAGCTGAGACATTAATGTCAAGGGCAGTCTACTGAGACCTGTGACATGACAGCAAGGTCCGATCAAGAGATTATCTACCTGGACATAAAATGTATAATCAAGATGCACATTAATCAAGAATATATCTCTACGGTACTCCTCTCTATTTACCGTTTCACTTACATGTGCTATATGTGCTATAGCCCGAGAGACTGCAAATATAAATAAGCAACTGCTATATTCTTGCAGGTTTCTTTATATATGGCCTACAGTACTTAGCATGGTAGATGATGAATAATATCCATTATTTGGTTTGCTAGACATTGGTTCGACAAATGGAACTGCTTGTAACAACTTATCAATATGATTGATCACTGCATCATAATCACAGCAATTTATGCGAATTTTCAGGAAGCCATTGATAAAATTCCAAACGGCAGCAAATCATGACATGCAATCTTCATAACGTACTGAATTGATATAAAACTCCTCGCATTTGTACTAAGTACATTAATCCATACATAATATCCTTCTGTGAAATGCAGATGTTTCACATTATTATTGATGCTTTTCTTAGATATGAGAACTTGTGATTTGTTATCTGTAATATCTCTTTGCTCATAATACATGTTGTTAGATTTTACTTGTATCAGGAACATTTATCAGTGTTATTGAACCATACTTGTTTTCAATATAAAATCCATGGAAAATTCACCTAAAAATCTTTCTTTTCTAGTTTGTTTGACTTTTGATGTGCAGTTTGCAATTTGTTTCATATATTTTTGTCACTCTATTTTTGTCAGTATCAGAGCCAGATCAACAGAGGCACTGATGGAACAGCAGTTATATAGGTCCTCAAAATATCAGTAAACATACTGTAGGTAATACTATTCTTAGGGGTATATTTTTTCTAAAGGTCGATTTTAATTGATGTTAAATCAATCAAAATTAACATCGATGTTGTTTTTCTGAAGCTAAATATCACATTTACTAATACTTAGAAAACTAAATCAAAAATTGGCGGTTAGTAAATGTGTGATTAAGCCCCAGGAACCCAACATAGATTTTAAATTGATTAAAATCGACCATTAGAAAATATACCCCTTAATCTTTTAATTTGTTTTATGTAATTCATATCAAGTGCAGTATAGCAAAAATACTGCAGTATGTATCTTGATGGATACAACGAGCACGTGGATTGTAGAGGCTGCAACTTTGCCAAGTTGCTCAGCTTTTTACGTTCGTAAGATGGGTTCGTTATATTTTGTCGATATTCATAATGTCGACACGAGAATGTTGACATTGTTGTAATGTTGACATGCAGCTTGTCGACATGACATGAGCCTGTTGATATTCATCATGTTGACACTGAGGAAATGGAGACATGATTAGACAAAACATTCCTGGTGGTCCAGGCGCTGACTTACCTGGTTCAGCGGTTCTGGCGGCTCCAGAGGTGTCTTTTGGATCCGGCGGTCAACTGGCGGTGACTTCCAGCTGATCCTACACTGCTTCCAGTGGTGAGTAACGCTACCCCCTAACCCTCCCCTCCCGTAGCCTAATCCTAACCCTCCAGTTCGTGCAGAATGTTGACATTCTACAGATGTGGTCATGTTCAGTACTGACATTTCAACAATGTTGACATCATGGTGTCAACATTATGATTGTTAGCTGCATCCCACTTGGGATCCACTGATGTTAGATGAATTGATGTGTAATTTTGTACCTAAACCTCCAGGGACGTTTTATGAGAGGAGGGGGCCTGCGTGCAGACTCAGGAGCTTATTCAGAGGCGGCCGTACGGTCGACAACCGCACAGCCGCCTCGATGTTTTGCCAGAGCGCATGCGTGAGACCCGCTACGACCGACAGCGCTGGTTTTAGTGGGTCTCTTTCCAAAGGGGGGCGAGCTGTCGATGTTGATTGACAGCTCGCCCCGTTTGAAAGGCGGGCCAGGGGGGTGGCAGCCCAAACGGAGGCGTTCCTATGGGAACACCTGCCATTTGGGGGAGGCCCCACTGACATCACTAGTGATGTCAGTGGAGAGCTTCCGGCTCAGACAGAGCCAGAAGCTCTCCGGGGCTTACGACAAGTGAAACCCTACCCTAGGGTCTCGTCGTAAGCCCCGATGGTCGCGATGGTCTCTGACCATCGCGACCATCACCCGAGCGGTCGTTAGAGCTGTGGGTGTTAACCCACAGCCTAATGACCGCAACAGATGTGGGCGGTCAGGATGCAAGTGGCCGCCCAGTTTCTGAGCGACCGCTTGCATCCTCCGACCGCCTCTGAATGAGGCCCTCAGTGCGGTCCCGCAGTGCACTGTAGATTTTGGCTTAGTGCCAGAATCTACTGCACATGTGTGGATCTCTGGGAAAATGGTGCCTGCACCGTTTTCCCTGGGACAGTAGTACTGCGCATGCGCAGATCACTGGGAACATGGCCACCACCATTTTCCCAGTGATGTTTGCTGCTCTGCAGTGGCAGCTTGGTGCTGCAAAGCAGTACTACAGAGAGGTAAGTATAGGACTATGGGTGCAGGGTGTGCGGTGTGGGCCCCCCTGGATCCGTGTGCCCTGCACACCCTGCACCCATTATAGATACGCCACTGTAAACCTCCAATAAAATTATATAAGCTCTACTTCAAGTTATGTGCATGGAAGTAGTAGTGAACTGATTGCCAGAGCTTGTACCAGCATTTGTCCAGCCTGGGGGTTGTTGTATGAGTGAAAGGGAATCTTGCCCACTTACTGTAGTAGTATCTCTATATTCTAGTCAATACAAAAACACCAATATAATTAGATTTTAATAATTGTCCTTGGTGTATCTAAATAAATGTGAAACAGAGGTGTTCACAATGGTCTCTTGCCCCGAAACTATTTTCAATTTCACATTTATCTCTTTTATTCTGATGTTAGAAATTCCAAAACATTGAAAACATAATATAAGCCCATGGCAACTTTGTTATTTAGCCCTCCACCCTAAGCAAATGAAGTACTAGCACGTGGATGATGTCAGTAAGAGGGGTCAGGTGAGTAAGATGTTATAGTAAAAGCCTATAATATGCAGTGAGCAAGTGCAATACAATAGCTGCTAATGCAAAATGGTTGACATCATGAACATGTATTACAGTATATGTTGGTGTTACAACCATATCCATGGTGGTGAATTTCCCATTATGTACATGAGGCACATGCCTAGGGGCACCACTTGCTAAGGATATTTTGTTTTATTACAGTTAGTGCAAAATATTTCGAATGCAAGAAGGAGTTTTTCTGTAAACTGTCATGCTTAGTAAATATGTGTACATAGTTACTACAAAATGTCATAGCACATAGCTTGTATTATTAATATATATTATACTTGCAATTACCTGAACTAATAATGAAAATAATAAAAGAGGGGTGAGGCCATTAAAGTTGTGCCTAGAGAAGGTCTAAACCATAAATCAGCCTCTGCATATCAATATTCTCATATCGATAATGAATGTCAAACTTTTGAACGTCGACAAGATATATCACACACAAGTGTCATGGATGTCCACTTGACTATGTCAACATGTTAGAAGTAGAAACTACCCTTCTATTTAAAGTCATTATGTTGTCAAATGAACAATAATCTGTATTTTTCATAATTTACTATTTGGAAAAATATATTGACAAAGTGTCTGATAATATCGCTGTTGCTGATTTTATTATATTTTGACTAATAATGGCTATATTTTAATTACTGATTTTACAATTAATACAGACTATTAGAAAAAAAAATCCACAACAATTGTATTATATTATTAATGGACCTGAGCTTGCTAAGCAGATAGAGGCCAAATTTATGTACCCACAAGCTAACAACCTAAAATATAAATGGGCCCCCATTTACAAAGAAATCGGGAGAAATGAATACATTTAAAAAAAAAACTAAATATGTGTACATATGGTGCTAATAAATTATGATTTGTCTTCATTTAGGAATAAGAAAAAAAATTGGCACAAAGATTTATTAACTGCCCTTCCACATACAGTATGTGATTTATCTACTCAGCTGTCATTGTGGAATAAAGTACAATAAGTAGGTAGGAGAAGTAGAGTTAAAAACAATGGATTTAAGAGCAAGAGTGATCTATTAATTTTAAATCTAACACACAAACCATAGATAAACATTTACATGAGCATCCAAATGATCCCTTTCAATAATGGTTGCAGTGTATACTGTAGGTTTAATCACAATAGATCCTAGAGGCGGTGATCACCTAGCAACACTACGGCATTGAGAGCCATGAAAGATGTATAAATTAGAAATACATCTCTTTTTATTTTAATGAAATATCTTATTTTAACGGGCTTTCAAAATAAAATTATATTTCTATTCTGATCTGGAGATTATATGCTATGTAATTGCTTGTAAATTTATTTTGTGATTTCCTATCCTTTTAAATTTGTGTTTTTCATTTATTATTAAATAGTCCATTTATGCAAATTAGTAGTCAGTGCATGCAAATAAGCTTTCTCCGCTGTCACATATTCAGTGTCCTTTTGCTTGCAGAAGAGAGGTTTCTTACTTGCTTAACCTGGTACACCATTAGAAGTGGTGGGGGACAGCTGCAAGTACTGTATGCCATTAATTGTTTGTATAAAAAACAAATAGTATGTAATATACTTTATGTGGTTTTCAATAAAACTCACGGGGTAAATTTACTAAAGTGAGAGGTTTTAGAAGTGGAGATGTTGCCCATAGCAAAAAATCAGATTCTACTTAACATTTAACTAGCAGCTTCTAGAAGATAAAAACTAGAATCTGATTTGTTGCTATGGACAACATTCCACTTCTAAAACTCTCACTTAAGTAAATTTACCCCACAATATACAATAATTAAAATGAATAGTGTGCAAAATAAAGGAAAAGATGCTGCTAGGTATGCATAAATGGAGCGTTCATTCAACACTCCACAAATGGAACTATAAATGAAAGAAGTTTATGGAAATCCCTGGCACACCTCTTTTTTAAAACATGTTCACTTCACCAATGTATGAAATAATGTTTAATAGTTGTGTATCCTTCCAGCAAATAATTTATAATGACCACTGAATGAAGCAATCCACCCTGATCATTTTCTCCAAGTTAGTAACTCATTCCACAATACTCCACAGGGTAGGTGAGGTAACAATTGACTGTTCCTTCTTATATTCTCCTGGAGGTATATACACTCTCCTCTCGGAAACAACACTATAAATAAAGGGAAGGCAGGTGTGTCATGACCATTTTCAGGGTGTGTCGCAGCCTGCAGTTGTGAATCCGTATGCAGTAAAAATGACTCCGGCATCTCAGTTCAAGCGACCTTTCTACACATAGGGTTAGTCAGAAGTCTGATAAATGAATGATCTGCAACCTATGCTGCAAGTTTGTACACTGGGCCTCATTCAAAGATGTATGCAAACCCGATGGTTTGCATACATCTCCAATGACAGGCTACAGCTTTTTGGGGTGTGGTGGGGCGGTGCCAGCTTCCAATCCTTAAAGGTGGCATATTGCACCCCATGTCTGGGAGTACCACGGCAAGAGTCTGCATCTTTCAACACAGACTTTTTGGCCTCGACTGGAGCTGCGAGGGAAAAACTGAGTAACCCCAGAGATACTCAGATGGCTGATGGTAACGCAGATGATCAGATGCTGCATCTTAGGATGCAGCATTTGGATATGCAATGTTGTCAGGCGACATCTTTTCTCCTCAGACACCTCCTGTTACATTAGCATATATACACATTGCTTCAGCATCCAAGGATGCAACAGTGATGTAAACTGCAAGCATTTTTGAATCAGGCCCACAGTAACCTGGATTTGCAAAGCTGATGGTGGGCATCTCAATAGAAATCCCGGTGGCTGCAACATCTGCATATTGTCGCACGGCCTGTAAGTACAAATTCACAACAGGGGTGGCATTAGCGTACATATCTGAATCAGGTCCCATGTGCACAAATCCACAAATAAAATAACACATTCATGGTACATATCTCAATGCAATTCAGTCAAAGTCTTTCCATCTGAGGTATCTACACAGCTTTTAGCAGGTTTGCATTCCACCTTTTCTTCTACTGTAGGTAAAATTATCCAAAGACAAACAATGTATCCGGGGGACAAAGGGCTCTATTTATTAACATTATTTTTACTAAAATAAAGTGAAAAGGGTGTTTTCACACCCTTTTCACATTATCTTAGTATCACCTAAAGTTACTACAGGGCAATTGGAGTAGAATTAGTAAAATTCTACTCCAACCCCTAAGTATAACTTATTTTTAGTAATCAGATCGCATTTCCCATAATTGTAATGGGAAATGTGATCTAGCCAAAGTTACTAAAAATAAATTGTGAAACAATACCGTGGGAAGCCCTGTGATAATAACGCCACCTGGAGGTGGCATTATCCAGGGTCTCCCCCAGTTACTGGACACCTGCTCTGCTCTGACGGGTAGACCAGAGCCCGGAGCCGGCCCCAGTGATCAGCTGTGTGGTCTAAACAGACCACATGCTGATTCACTGTAAAAGTAAGTAAAAAACAAGTAAAAAAACCCCAAACATACCTGACTCCAGGGACCGGAGATCGGGGCTGCGGTGATGTCCTCCCTCCGGTCAGCTGGTCTCCCATGCTGCACCGCGGCCCCGTCGTCACCTGACAGTGTCCCAGTGCAGTATGGGATGTCAGCTGACCAAAGGACACGGAGGACAACACCGGAATCCGGATCATGCAGGTAAGTGTAATTAAAGGAGAGGGGGGGGTCGCGGGGGGTCCACGATTGCGGGGGGTGGGGCTTGGCGATGGGAGTGGGGCTTTGCGCCGGGGGGTAGCAGTGGCTGCCGGTCGGCGCATGCGCGGGGCACTTGTCACAATATTTTTTGGCGAAAATATCGTGACTAGTATGCTGAGGGGATTCGCAGAGACAGAGCTTTATCTCAAGCTCTGTCCCTGCAAGGGATTTGTAGTAAATCCATGTGATATTGCCTGAATTCGCAATGCGAATTCAGTCGTTAATATCACACTACAATCTGCATTATAAATGCGGATTGTAGTAAATAGAGCCCAAAGTGTAACACTAACATGACATTAAACTTAACATTCCAACATATAAATTTGCATTCCGTTTTATTGGTGTACGCAAAGCCATGGCACAAAATAATCCCGTCTCTTTCAGACTCAAGTTGCCTACAGTCACCACAGTGTGGATTAGTGTGTGGTTTTTGAAGCCGGCACATTACATGTAATTTTCAGCCGCAAATAGCAAGATTTTGATGAATTTTGGAGACTGAAACATGGGTAGTGGGAACCAGGGTAATAATATTAATGTTAAAAAATAGTGCCCACTTTGGTCAAATTACAAGTGTCACCGTGCACTGTTGTGTAAGTGCATACTGGCACTTGTAGTGCCACAATACTGGACACTACAAATATTGATCCAGTTTCACTAATGCATACACAATTCAATGTATAAATAATTGTGCCTGCTTTGATTATTCATTTATATGAATGTCTCCCTTTTTTTCTGTTAATAGTTTTGACCCCAATATTTTCTGTAGTGTAGTGTTAATAGTAAATACTTCATTATAATATTCTGCATTGGACATTGACTTAATGGGCAAAATTTACTAAGCGGAGGTTTGACGGCGGGTTCTATTCTGTTCTAAACCCTGGGGGTTTGGTGGCGGTTTTGCAGCGGTTTCGAAATGACAGCCCTGTTCTATTCTATTCTAAAATGTGTTTTGACTGTGGTTTGGCAGCGGTTTTGCTATCTGTAGATTTACTAAGGCTAATCCGCTGCAAAACTGCCATCAAAACACATTATAGAATAGAATAGAACAGGGATGCTCCACCAAACCCCCGGGGTTTAGAACAGAATAGAACCTGCCGTCAAACCGCCGCTTAGTACATTTTGCCCAATAGGTGCAAGGGAAGGATCGTCTTTTTAGGCCCTGTCTGATGCTAAGGGCAAAATTTACGAAGCGGCGGTTTGACTGTGGTTTCTATTCTATTCTAAACCCTGGTGGTTTGGTGGCGGTTTCTATTCTATTCTAAACCACGGGGGTTTGGTGGCGGTTTTCCAGCGGTTTCTAAATGATAGCCCTGTTCTATTCTATTCTAAAATGTGATTTGACTGTGGTTTGGCGACGGTTTTGCTTTCTGCAGATTTACTAAGGCCAAAACCGCTGCAAAACTGCCATCAAAACACATTTTAGAATAGAATAGAACAGGGCTGTCACCTAGAAACCACTGCAAAACCGCCACCAAACCCCCGAGGTTTAGAATAGAATAGAAACCACCACCAAACCGCCGGGGTTTAGAATAGAATAGAAACCACCATCAAACCGCCACTTAGTAAATTTTTGCCCTTGATATCACATATATCTTAGAAAATGTAGAGAGGGAATATTTTATTTTACTTATTTGTTTTTATTTTGATAGACAAGATAGCTCAAACCATGTACACTTTTAGTTATCTCACTGGTCAGAATCCGGTCTAAAAGACTGTCTGTTTTTGCAAACTGCATGTTCATCTGTCACATGGTTTGTACACCAGTCTTTGAAAAAAAATGAGGGTAGGAGTTTCAAACTGTGCAGTTGAAATACATTCTATTTTATTTGCAGTTTATCATTTAGCAAAGCTCACATTTTCAAAACCACAAATAAAATATCCAAAAATGTTGGCAAGACCAATCTTTGATAAATTTCCCCCAATATCAGAGATTGCTGAAAATGTATCAATCTTTTAGAACTAGAGTCATGTGGAATAGACAATGTTTTGAAGTACTTAAAAAACGGGGCGGTACAGTAGATCCAGGTTGCACATAGGTATTAATATAATGAGAACTGAGTATTGCACACTGATTGCAAAGCAACAGAAGCAGAGGATTGCACACTGGTTTTAAAGAGTCACAAGAGCTGAGTATTCAACACTGTTTTGCAAAGAGGTATAGGTGCTGAAGATTGCACATTGGCTGCATAGAGTCACCTAAGCTGATGACTGCACACCTGTTATAATTAGTCACAGATAGGCAACAAGGTTTGCAGATACACAAGTTTATAGGAAAAGGAGAAGGTGATCCACACAAGAGTAAAAGTACACAAAATCAAATGTGTAGTTTGTTACATCACTCCTTATTATTAGTTATTTAATTTAGACATTACTATAACATATATTAGGGAGGAGCTCCCAAGTATTGGTTATAGCAAAGGTAAAGCCTCAGAGAAGACAAGTATTTTAATATTGGGGCACACTCTTTAAGCAGTAACACAATACAGTAATGATTATTTAAAACCCTTAGTGATAAGAATTGAAGCATCGAATGAAAAAAATGTGACTCTTAAAAAATTAGACTGGCTTGGATAATCAAAAGTTCTCCTAAACAGGGAGAAAATAAACACTTTCTACATTTGAGCTGACTAGAGCCTTTGAGGCTGCTTCTGATTTGTATGCAAAGTAGTTGTATTTGGGGGTAACTGAGGAAGCCAGATTTGCTATGGCAAGCTAAAGCGAGGATCATGTGTCTGCATGCAGGTAGCCATCCTAATCATTAGGATTAGGTTAGTTGCAAGAGATCCTTCCATGAATGCACAACTCAGAATCACATCCCCAACACTTCTGTGAAATTCCCTTAAGTCAAGATGGTTCTGTGCACTCGCATTGTTACCTCCTAGTTCCAGATACAATCGGTGGGTCTGCATAAGTTGCATGCAGTATGGGTATGCACAAGAATTTTAACAAGCCTCATAGAATTACTGTAAATATAATTGGACCTGGACACAGAGGAGTAGCATGGAGAAAGTGCATGTCATAGCACCTCCCCCCTCCCTGTACTGAACATCGCCAGTGGAGTATGGCCAGCTTGTAGGGGAATACTGAAATAAAGAGAAAAACAGGAAACAGTGGCAGTATCGCGCTGGGTGTAGAAGTCCAATTGGGGGAATAGAATGCTTTTGTGATCTGATATTAAGGAGTATTTGGTACTGCTTTATTTATGTATAGCACCTAGGATCTGACTTTTGTCTCCTTAGAATCATTATTATCAGTCAATAGAGGAGATTGTGTTATATATTCTGATCATTTAACTTAAATTGACACCGTACATGTGCTAGAGTGAGATTCCACAGGGTGCACAGCTTATTACTGCAATTACTGCCCCAAGCAGCTTTCACTGGAGTGGGAACACCTATGGGAAGCTCCTTCTTAGCTATGCTCCTACTTTACAAATTTACATTGCATGTTAGTGTGAGTACTACTAACCATGTTCTGTCTACCACTATTATTATTATTTCAGGTCTCCTAATATTTTTTAAAAGACCTTTATAATTCACTGTGTGGTCATGCCTGGGAACACCTCCATTAACTTAAATAGCAAAGCAGTGACTTTTTTTTAACCTCATACTTTATCATTGAAGTTTAGGATTTTACCTCAGATGTGTAACTATTAAGTCCATTGAAGCACAATGAATGAATGAATGAGGAGAGAAGGAGGCAGGGGAGCAAAGAGGAGAGGGGAGCGGAATGTGCCGATCAGAGATGGGAGATAACAGAGGCCAATATGAAAGGAGAAGGGAAGAGCAAAGACAAGCAGAGAGGGCCAGTTACAGAAGCCAATAAGAAAAGGAGAGGGGAGGGGCAAAGATTTCATCAGAGAGGGGTGGTGACAGAAGCCAATAAGAGAGGAGTGGACAGTGATAAAGAGCCTATCACAGGGTAGAGAGAGGAAGGCATTAAAGAGGTGAAAAGTGAGAAGTGAATGTAATCAATCTGACAGGAAAGGGGAGGTGATAGAAGATGATCACAGAGGAGGAAGGGCCGGTGGGGAGGCAATATAGGCAGCTTGAGGGAGCATGAAATGTAGAAAAGGGATCTCAGATTCAGGATATAGAGCAAACAAACCAAGATTAAACTAATAGGCAGCCGTCACACTGTTATATAACAGGTCGTAGACTGGTGAACTTGTGAGATCTATACGTATTTAGATAAACTGGAAATGGGTTGCTGCTATCAATAACCTGGTGGTTACTTGGTATTGTATCAAAAGGAAAAGAAGTAGTGATAGAGCAAACTATTGATTGTATAAGGAGACAAATGGACAGTGTATATGAAGAATCACGTATGAATAACCTATCACTAGGCGGATGTATATAAAACATATATTTAATAAAAGTAATGATAAAATGTAATCAGCATAGTATATTGAAAAAAATAGATAAATACATAAAATCAGTCAAAATCATGAATAAATTAATGACTCGTATGATATAAAAACATGTAAAAAGATTGGTATGCTTAAACCATACAGACAAAATAAATTAAATAATGAGCGAATCAATATAACTCAGCAGAAAAAAATATATGAATAAATAAATGAAATGTGTTGATGAGTCCCAATTCAGGAAATAAAATTATTGAAGCACGTCACTGTAAGATTTTGGAGTTTACCTAACCCAGAGGTTGGTGTAATTAAAGATCCATGTCTCACGCTATATTAGATGTGCTGTAATTTTTCCCGGGAGTAAAGTCAGCAGAATGGCTGGGCAACTGGATACAGTAGTCCAAAAGAATTCTGTGATCCTATGGATAATTTTGTTAGTATTTCATGTCCCATGGATTAGCCAGAATATTGTGAACAGGTGGTATCTCCCAATGGTGATATCCGCTCAACACCAGGCAGTTTGGTGCGTGGTACAGCAGGAGATCCTATGATCCTGTTTGTGGGTATAGCCCGTGTCCAGCTGGATGATCGGGGGTGAGCGGAGCAGGATGGTATCCAGTGGATAGTGTGCAAAGTCTTAAACCAAGGATTGTTAAGTGGAGTCCGGCTAATGCATTTCTCTGTGTTACACAGCTTTGTCAGAGGCTTAATGACCCCACCACATTTAGTCTGGGTTTATATACCCTGTTTCATTCATCTATATTTGGTTCTGCTGTTCAATTTTAAGTTAATTGGTATGGTCTTGTTTTGTCAAGGTGACTAAATTTTATATACAAATGCATGAGAAAATAATAATAATAATAATAATAATAATAAATAAATACATGCATTCGCCCCGTGAGATGTCTGGAGGACTATTTATATTAATACATACATAAATAAAAAACAACAAACATAGAATGAAATATACCTCACTGCCATCTGGACGCTGCACACCGGAGGTTGAAAATCAGCCTGATGTATTGCTGGTTGCCTAGGTGATGCTTAACCACTCATGGTGTAGGTCAAAGTCGAGCCCTCATAGGCTATGTTTTGACACGTGATGTATTACGTGTGTTAGAGAGATAGGTTGCTATGCAACGCATCTCTAGCATTTGTTGTCACATGGGCGCCCCATTAATTCCGTATCCCTGGATGGTGCCCTCTGTCCATTTTGGCACCTGGAGCACAAGCTCCACTGGAACCATCCTTGCTACACTCCTGCCTGGACATATCTACAGATACGTTTCTTATGAAGCATTTTTTTCTGCAGGTCCCTGAGGAATGGTATAAAGCTATGTAATGATGATGATGATGCCTGTGGCACTATCTAGCCACTGGATGTTCGTGTATTGACCCTTCCAGCTGATAGTACTTCACTCAGTACCTTCACATATATATCATGTCAACTTGCGCCCATTTATGCCGATTTCTCTAGTCCTTTCTTAATGTTGCAACGATGTTCTGATATTCGTGGTTTTAAATTGCGTTTTGTCCGTCCAACGTATTGCAAACTGCAGAGGCATTGGATCAGGTATACAACCCCTGTACTGTTGCAACTAATATGTTGTTGTACTTTGTATGTAATTTTGGTGGTATTGGACATTAATCGTTCAACTCTTTTTGTGGTCATATGGCCCTCTTTACAGTTCTTGCATTCTCCACAAAAGTAGAATCCTATCCTGATGCATGTATTCTCTAAAGTAGCTTGTCTTGAGGAGTTGGTCTTGATATGATTCTTAACCAACTTCTGTTTTAGGTCAGGGGATTTTTTATATATTATTTGTGGCCTGGCTGGTAAGAGGTCTGACAAGATATCATCTTCTTTGAGAATATGCCAGTGTCTGGTTAAGATATTTTGGCGTTGTTTAGTATCTTTACTAAACCTTGTGATGAAGGCAGTCTTAAAGGAATTATTCTCATTGGTGTTTCTATTTTTGTATGAGAGTAATGTCTGTCTCTCTGTATTTTCTATTCTCTGGTATGCTTCCTCCAGTATCTGAGCATCATATTGTTTAGCAAGAAATTGTTCCTTCAGATTCTGACTTTGTGTTCTGAAATCTTGTATTTGGGTATAGTTGCATCTTATTCTAGAGAATTGACTAATCAGGATCCTCTTAAGCCTATTATGATGGTGTCCACTACTATTCACGTCTACCGGTTTGATGTATGTTTTTGCATGAAGTTGAAGGTTTTCTGTGTATATTGTTATATCTAGGAAATTGACACTATTGTGACTATAATTCATTGTGAATATTAGATTATAGTTGTTGCTGTTGATATGTCCCTGAAATTCTGTCAGTGATTTTTCGCCCCCCTCCCAGATGAAAAACACATTGTCTATATAGCACCGCCATAGGACCAGATTTGCCCCAAAGTTATGCCCTGACCAGATGTAATTGTCTTCCCAGAAACTCATAAAGAGGTTGGCATAACTCGGTGCAAACCTAGTTCCAATGACGGTCCCGGTTTTCTGGCAGTAGTACTTCCCCCAAACCAAAAATTGTTGTGGTGGAGTATATAGTCAATTGCATCAGTGATAAATTTGGTTTGTTCCATTTGCAGGGTATAGTCCTGTGTAAGGTAGTGTTTTGTAACTTCTAAGCCTTGTATGTGATCTATGACTGTGTACAGCGATGTGTCATCACTTGTGCACAGCCATAGATCATCTTTCCACTCTACCTCTTGTAGGGTTTTTAGTATGTCTGTGGTGTCTCTTATAAACGGTCTTTGTTTCTTTACATATGGTTGTCAGTAGGTATCAATGTATCTGGACAGATTCACAGAAATTTAATCGATCCCAGATATTATGGGGTGCCCTGGTGGGTTATTCATATTTTTGAGCACTTTTGTAAGGTAATAAAAAAACGGTGTTACTGGATGTGCTATGTCAAGGTACTCATGTTCTTTCTTAATCAGAATCCCTGTGTCATGGCCTGCCTTGAGTAAGTCCCTCAGGGTTTTCTGGAATTGTGTCGTGGGGTCCCTGTCTAACAGTTCGTAGGTAGAGTTGTCACTTAGAATTCTATGTGATTCTTGGTTATAGTCCGAAGTATTCAGTATTACTATACTCCCGCCTTTATCGGCAGGTTTAATGATAAGATTCTTATTCTCACTCAGTTCCTCGAATGCTTCTCTTTATGCCTTTGTGATGTTCATAGATCTACGCTTACAGTTACTTTGTATGTGATCAATGTCTTTCGTGACTAGGGATTCGAAGCTTTTAATGAGATGGCCCTTCAAATGTTGGGGATAACACTTGGATTTGGATCTAAGGTCTGTGTGTTTGTATTTATTTTGTTCTTGTTGATTCTATGTGTATGTATTGTTGATGTGATATTTAGCCAATGTTAGTTTCCTTGTGAACTTATGGAGATCGAGGTATGTCTGGAATTTATTTAGTTTGGCTGTGGGGGCAAATTTTAATCCTTTACTCAGAAGTTTTGTCTGAATCTGTGTTAGATCTGTACTGCTCAAATTTATGATTCCATTATTAGTGGGGGCATGTTGGATCCTTTGGTTGATTTTTCTCTTAGTATTCTTACCTCCTCTTTGTCCCCTCCTAGTATGTCCAGTTTTCTTTTCTTTGTTTTGTCTTTTATAGTGCAGGGGCTCAGTCCTGCTTCCTGTTCTAAAAAAAATGTTTCCCCATGTTTTCTCCTTCCTTTTGTCAGTGTCTTGTTCTGATAATGTGATTTTAAATCCTTGTTCCAAGGAATGTCTTGCTATCGTTTCATACTAGTCACTCTCATCTAGACTGTATGTGGAGAAAGATGTGTCAATCGTGGATTCTAGATCTAGTTCTGGCAAATCCTTCATCTGTTCAGTTGTTATTTGGATTTCTTTTTTATCTGCTATTGTTTGTTTATGTAACTTGTTCATATACTGCTGGTAGGTCAACTGCAGTTATTTGTATATCTGTGTTTTTGGGTGTTTTCAGAAAAGGATGCTGAGGGTTAGTATGTGCACCTGGGGGATACGGGACACCGCCCCACCAGACACATACTAAGACACCCCGCGTACAGGACTATATACACATTAGCAAGTACCACAGTGAACCTCAGGTGTCACAAATCAGACTAACTAAATTAACATTTGTGTTGACACACTGGTCTATCAATCTGCCTATATCAGGACTAATGCACATATATCCCCAGATTGTTGCACTTAATACTCAGATCAATATAAAGGTATCTACAAGTAATCTTTACCGACCTACCCCATATCACCTATCAGATTACAGGGGCACTGTGACCCCAAGTTTTATACAATAAAAACCAAGTGATTTTCAAACAATATTGTGCAGTACATTATATTAAGTGTAACGCCGACCTCCAAAACAAGTTGTATACTCTAGAATTTATTGAGTTGGGTAATCCCATAGAGGTCCACAGCAAGCACTGACCACATATTATAGCCCATAAGTCTGCAGCGCAGGGTTTTCCATCCCCCTTTTTCTCTAATGCAAACACAGAGGGCTGACTAATATATATGGTCACTAAGGGCCTGATTCAGCAAGGAACGCAAGGGAGAGAACGTACACACTCGGGCAGATGTTTTCGAACTGCGCATGCTTATGCATCACACTGCGCATGCATGAACTAGTCAGTGCGATCGGGTAAGGATATGTGACTTCAAGCAGTGTGTACGCAGACCCTTCCGATATTGATTGACAGGAAGTGCCATTTGTGGGTGGTGACAGGGGGTGGTTTGGTGAATGCAGGCGCTTGTGCGCTGGGATGCCGTTATAGGGGCATGCATAATTAAGGCAGTGTGGTGGCATACACAGCCAGACAATTCGATGCACGCAGGAAGTGGCCAAAATCCTGCACGAAACCAGATCAACTTCTATTGTCTGTATGTACCGATGGTTCTCAACGTTACCGATGTTTCCGCTGTCTTGCAGACTACTCAGGCTTTGAGTAAGGGGAAGTGGGCAGTTGCCATACGTATGCATTGATTAGCACATACACGCAGCGGCTGAGAGCATTTTCTTCCTTGCGTTCCTTGCTGAGTCAGGCCCTAAGTCTGGATTTAATATGAACTTGCATGAGTCATAATGTTTGACACTTGCTCAGACAAAGGTTGAAAGGGTGCTTTTGTAGCTTTCACACAGGATTTTGCCTGACTGCCAAATTCCACTTGAGCAGCCCCGGAACCTGTGTAATGTAAGAGTGTCCTTATTTGCATGAGTCATAAAGTTTGACACTTGCTCAGACTAATGTTAAAAGGATACTTTTGTACAGGTAGCTTTCACACGACTGCAATTTTCCACTGGAGACTGGCAATTGCCACTTGAGCCAACCCCAGAACCTGTGTAATTTAAGAGTATCCCCATTTTTAGGGATTGTGTGACAGAGTGTGGCTCAGACGAAATTCAATCCTAGGCAAAAACCTAATCCTAGTCAAACGACACCACCATGCCAAATTTGGTGGAGCTAGGTCCTACACTCTGGCCGTACATAAAGGATAAACAGACAGACAGACAGAGACACTTATTATATTTATTATTTATTATTATTTATTACCAGTTATTTATATAGCGCACACATATTCCGCAGCGCTTTACAGAGAATATTAGGCCATTCACATCAGCCCCTGCCCCAGTGGAGCTTACATTCTATATCTCCTATTACATGTGCACACACATACACACTAGGATCAGGGCCAGATTAAGGTCTGTGGGGGCCCCTGGGCAACAAACTTGTGGGAACCCCTATCGCTAAAGTTATAAAAATTATATATTTGCAAGGTTATAACAAAGTATAATATATCAAGATTGTTATCAATCCCTATAGAAAGTTAATATGGATGATATAAAGTAAAAAAATACAAGTAGCATTTTACAAAATATATTGTAGTCTTACAATTATCTTGTATACAGTAATTCAAAGAAATAGCAACAAATACAAAAATGGCATTACCGTGCAGTGTATGTATTAACAGGGTTTTATTGTTGTTATCAATTACATGGTGCCGCAAGGGGTCCCAGTCTACAGTATCTTACAAACTACATAAACAGTAATAGTTTCAACAAAACAAGAAAATGTCACTTACTGTACACTACAGAACATTATAGGACATGATCATGGTTTATATACTTTAATGCATCAACAGTCCTAATGCTCAAATAGCAGCAGGACAGCCGAACCCAATGATATATATGCTTTTAAACTAATAGAAAGCATCCTTTCTTGCTCTTTGAGAGGCAAATAAGTAAATGACATCTTTGAAGTCAAGTTCACGCAACATGTCATGTTCAGTACTCATCAGCATGAGCCACGAAAGACGACTTTGAGACATTGTTGCTCTTAGTCTGTTCTTTATGATCTTCATTTTGGAAAAAGACCGTTCACTACTGCAGTTTGACACCATCATTACCAAGTAGAGTCTTAGAAGAATTTCAACATTTGGAAATGTTGATTTAAATTTTTTCTCAACAAGAATTTTGTAGAAGAAATATTTCTTTGGCATATTGTGATTGTAGTCTTCTTTTTAAAGCTTCACAATGGCAGCAAAATACTCTAACTCATTATCAAGGCTGTGCTCTAGGTCATTTTGGTATATGCTGACAACACTAGGTGCAGCTGAATAGATCTCAGAAGAATTCAACTCTTCAAGCTGGTTGAGGAACCCAAACTGCTCACAAACCATATCATAAGCAGCTATTCTCTCAGTTAAGGATAGAATCATCTGGTCAACACTTGAATAAAGTTTTCAATGCGAAACTTCTCCCTGGGAGTCATCTGGGCCATCTCTGCTTTACCATAATCCAGTGGGTTGAGGCGAACATTTCTCATGCGATGACGAATCAGGGTATAGTCGGCTGTTCCAGTCAATCTCTTCCCCAAATCCTCATATTCATCAAAACTCTCTCTCTTTGACTCTACAAATGTTTTCAGGGACTTGAGTACCATTACTGCAGAATTGAGTACCAATGTAGGGTCCTGTAGTATGTGATTTGTTGCATTAAATCTTTCTAAAATATAATTCCAGAAAGACGTGTACAAAACAATTTCCAATGTACTCATCTTCTCATGAAGACTATCTGCTTCATTTCGAACTACATCCTTCTGCTCCTGGTCAGTTGAAATGTCATCCAGTGCCTCTTTAATCTTTTCATATCCTTGCACAATGGCTTTTGTTGCATCAGCTCTGCAGGACCAATGAGTTTCACTCAGTCTTTTGGGAATATGCAACTGTTTGTTTGCCTGGGACAACTTTTCCTTTAGAATTGCATAACGTGTTGTAGATGCATTGACGTACAGCTGCAGAGCATGTATTGGCTGCTGATTTTCCTACTAGATTCAGAGAATGTCCACAGCATGGCACCAAAACTGACAAGCTATTTTTTTCTCTTATGAGAGCTTGCATCCACGGTACTTGGCACTCATGTTTGCAGCATTATCATAGGACTGCCCACGACAGTCATTTATATCAATGTCATGGCAGGCCAAGAATTCAAGTAATGAATTAGCCATAGCAACTCCTGTGTGACCACGGTTGGGCATGAAAGTTAAAAATCTTTTTTTTGGTGTTGTGTACTCCATATAGCGTAGGACCAAAGTCAGTTGATCGATGTTAGACTCATCTGGGGTTGAATCAAGAGACACTGAATAATACTTTGATTCCTTTATTCTTGTAATTATCTGCTTCAAAAGGTGTTGCCCCATTATACCAATTATTTCTTCACAAATGGTGGATGAAAGGTAATTTGTATGACCACGACCTTTATTTGCATTTAATTTAATATTTGCTGAAAGAAATGGATCATACTCTGAAAGCAATTTCAAAATTCCTAGATAATTTCCATTTGTTGGTGATGCACTGACTTCGTGTGTACCTCGAAAAGCCAAAACACGCTCAGCTATAAATTTTATGGTACTCACAACACGCATGAGAAGCTTTCGCCAGTATCCACACATTTTTGCTTCTTTTTTTGCTAAATCCTGGTCCACTCCTTCCATTATTCTCCCTTGCTTTGCCAAAATGAATGCAGATTCTAGATGAGATTTTGATTTTTCATGTTCAATAAACCTTTCATTTGCATGTTTCCAGTTGCAAAATCCTGATCTGGATAATTTATTCTTCTCAGTAGCAACAAGTTTACATATGTAACAGTAGACCTTTCCAGTTGTTGGAGAGAAGCAGAGCCAGGAACGATTTATTGTTTCGTTGTTCTGTGTTTTCCGAAACAAATTCCGATTTGTTTCTCTTTAATTCCTTCGATCATGGAATTACTACTATCTTCACCGGATTCTTCACAACTATGTGAATAAGAAGTAGTTGCCACCTCTGCTGCTAGCTGTGATGAAGGTGATGCTACTGTTGACACTGATGCCACTGTTGATGCCACTGCTGGCGCTGACAATGTTGAATCTGCTACAGCAGGCTGTCTCTTGCTCATAAAGTAATCCTCAATTCTTCCAACCTTAGTTAACTATTTAGGATCCTTGATAACGGGCTTGTGGCTCGAAACGCCATAGGAAGGAATAAAGTTCACCACGCTTTCTACCAGATGCTGAGTGCCGCCATCCTCTTTGTCTATGTATTGGAGCTTGCTCGCTCCTAGGAAGGCACCAACGCACATTCATTCTTTTTATAGACTGCCGGGACTAAGTGGGTATAATATATATATATATATATATATATATACAGTACAGATGTGTCCACAAACATTTAGCCTCAATACACCATAGAGCAGCTAGTGCAAGTGATGCACCACGTCCCATGCAACTCCGTTGGTGTCAGCCATTTTTTTTGCAACTTTTTCACTGAAAATGCGATGCAACTAGGATGCACCAGGAGACTGCGCTGATTAATTTGGTATGCATCACTTGTATATCTGAGTGCGACTGAGTCTGTCAAATCAGTGTTGCATATTTAAATTAATCAGCAGTCTTCTGGTGAGTCCAAGTGTGACTTAAGGCCCCTACACACTAGACGATATTTTGAACGATTTGGCCGATTCTGAAACATCGGAACGGCAAATTGTTGAAATCGTGAAGTGAGTATGCACTATGCATTTTCCCGTGGCGTTGTCTAAAGCCATAAGAGAGCCCCCTCCCCATTTTTTAGATTTTAGATAGAGACATAATATAGTGCACTTGAAAAAGGGCCATGGCCTCATGGCAAAGTCCAAGGAAGAGATAAAGAGGTGTGACAGAAATCTATCAATACATATATTTATATGTATTATTATACACATAGTCCCCCTTGAACTTCAGGCAAACGTATGAAAACTGTTGTATTTCAAATTGTACCTGCTTTATATATATATATATATATATATATATATATATATGTTCATAGTTCGGCACTTATATGAGAAATGACACATTAGTGTGGGTGCCTTCCCTTGTTGAATATATGCAGGGCATCTCCTTAGGAGCTGTGCAAGCCCCAAAGAAAAGGAGGTACACAGCTCCTAAGGAGATGCATATATATATATATATATATATATACAGGGTATCTCTGTGCATACAAGTTTGTATGCATTGCATATATATCTATAGATGTATATCTACTAGATATATCTATCTATATATAGAAACATATATCACTATACATTTTCACCAGATACATCTATATAGATCATATGTATATATATATATATATATAATATATATATATATATATACACACATAGATAGATATATATCTATACATAGATCTATATATAAATGAAATTATTGGACTTGGGGTGCTTGTTGACTGAGTGGGACTTGGGAGACATGATTGCTACCTGCCTCTCTAGGTCTTTCTCACAGGGCAGGTAGCCAGGGAACCAACACAGTGAGATGATCTCACTGAGTGTCAGACGTGCAGCAGGCTGGCAGCGGCTGACTTGACAGCTTTCGAGGAGCGACAATGAGTGAAAGCCTGCAGCATCACAGTCATCGTCTCGCGGGATGATGACATAATCTCGCGAGACCCCGACTGTGGAGAAGCTGCTTGGCGGCAGCTGTAAGAAACAGCTGAGCCGCCGAATATAGCAACCCGCCCACCTGCCTAAGTAAACACTATAGCCGCCGCCCACCTGAATAACACAAGTAGCCGCGATGCACGGGATCAGCAGCAATTTAATTGTAAATGTAGTAGGGGAAGTTCTCCAATGTGTGGGGGTCCTCTTTGTGTTGGGGCCCTGGGACGACTGCCCCTTTCTCCCTGGCTAGGGTTAATTTGTGTTGGGAGCCAATTAGCTTACCAGTATATATTTGGAGTGTGGGAGGAAACCAGAGTACCCAGAGGAAACCCACGCAAGCACAGGGAGAATATACAAACTCCATACAGATAGGGCTGTGGTGGTAATCGAACCCATGACCTCAGTGCTGTGAGGCAGTAATGCTAACCATTACACCATCTGTGCTGCCCATTATATATTGTTTACAAATAGTGTAATGTAACTTTTGCATTTATAACTATCACTGTCAAATTGCATCTGTAAACAATAAGTAATAGCATTTGTACAGTGTGCCTAATGCATGTCTGCTGTAATTAAGTAGGACGTATCTTGAGATATGTGCAATTAAAGATGCAGATGGAAGACAGAAATTTGGGACCAAATTTGTATGTCTACATTTGGAATTTGAAAATGTATGAAACTTTAAGGGGTATATTTACTAAAGTGTTGGGTTTTAGAAGTGGAGATGTTGCCCATAGCAACCAATCAGATTCTAGCTATTAATCTTCTAGCAGGTGCTAGATAAATGTGAAGTAGAATCTGATTGGTTGCTATGGGCAACATCGCAACTTCTAAAAACCCATACTTTACTAAATATACCACTTATTCTCTATGCTAAGAGAGGAATAGGGTAGGGTAGGGGCTGGCAAGAACAGACCAAGTATGGCATATTCACATAAAAGTATAATCTGATTGGTTGTTATGGGCAACATCTCAACTTCTAAAAACATGAACCTTAGTAAATATACCCCTAAATGTCGTGCAAATGCTACATTTTGGTGGAAAGAATCCATATATATATATATATATATACATATATATATATATATATATATATATATATTAGGGATGTGCAGGCTCGGTTCTACTCGGTTCTGTTCGGTTTTTTTTACTGAATCTTATTGGCTATCCAAAACTCGTGACAGCTGAAACCCAATAAGATTCGGTAAAAAAAACCGAACGGAACAGAGTAGAACCGAGCCTGCACATCCCTAAATATATATATATATATACAGAGAGAGAGAGAGAAAGAAAAGCAGCAAACCTGCACACTCAAACTGGATTCAATAATAAGGTGCATAACCATAAGAATTTTTAAACATAGCAGCATTCCATGACAGACGATTAGCACACCAATGTATATGCAAAAAAAGGATTTTATATTATACAATAAAACATATGTCCCATATTCAGTTCCACAGGTGTGCAAATAATGCAAAAAGTGCAGTTTCCAGAAAAGTGCTTCATATCATTGAACATAACACAAAAAAAGGAAAAGAAAAGACACACCAATGAAGTATTACTCATTACAAAGAACAAGACAAATTGAGCTCTTCATTTAAACCAATCGGAGAAGTAGATATACATTAGAAAAACCATCAGAATGCTTAAAGAGCGGATTGCTTTACACTGCTCTTCGATTAAGAAAGCTTTCATGAGTATGGATGGGAACACTCCCCCAGTGGCAAAACATTTTGTTGCGATGAAACATAACCCTTTGGACTTTAAGGTCATGCCTATAGATCATATTCCGCCGATGAAAAGAGGGGCTGATCGCAATAAAAATCTGCTGCAATGTGAAAGTAGATGGATTTATAATTTCAAATATACTTCTTCGATTGGTTTAAATGAAGAGCTCAATTTGTCTTGTTTTTTGTAATGAGTAATACTTCATTAGTTTGTTTTTTCTTTTCCTTTTTTATGTTATGTTCATTTGTGTACAATATTAATATGTAATGTGTAATGTGATGCCTTTTCACCATAGTTCCTTCCCTTTTCTCTTAAGACACCATAGGGCAGTTGTATGAAGCTGTGGAAAGTGATAAAGTGCAGAGTGATAAACGACCGACCAATCAGCTCACAACTGTCATGTTACAGGCTGTGTTTGAAAAATGACAGGTGGGAGCGGATTGGTTGGTCGTTTATCACTCTGCACTTTATCACTTTCCACAGCTTCATACATCTGCCCCCATGTACTCTAATTGCCTTATGGGTGGTTAAGATTTCGTTATAGGGCTCTTTAACTGACCAAGTGGTTCCTTAGCAACGTGAGCTTTGGCTTGCGTTCCAGGTTCAGACGGGAAGTCCGGTTGCGTGCCATTTTGGAGTGTGGATGCGATGCAGCTTGTATGAAGCTCCCGGTGTCTGATTGCATTTGCTACAGGTGAGCACATGGTTGGAGGAGCTTAAGGGGAGAAGATAGGTGGCCATTTGATCATATTAAGTGGTGTGGATTCATTGTTCAGCACGCTGCCCTTGGAAGAAGGTGCCTGTGTGCACCAAAATGGTCGTCGGGCATTGGGCTGTCAGACCCTAATCTTTGTTCCCATTATGGAGTGATGAGTATTATGTGCCATTCTTATGATATGAAGCACTTTTCTGGAAACTGCATTATTTGCACACCTGTGGAACTGATTATGGGAAATATGTCTTATTGTACAATATGAAATCCTATTCTTACATATACATTGGTGTGCTAATCATCTGTCCTGGACTGCTGCTATATATATATATATATATTAATATATACTGTGTATATATATATATAGAGAGAGATTTTTGACTCCTACAGTTTAGATTCCTACAGATAGAAGGTGGTTGAGTGCATCAGAATCACTTAATGGGCTATATGTGCTGGACTACATTTGCTATTTCCAGCGGGATGAGCTAATAGTCACTTCCAGGTATCATAATATGTCTACCTGTTCTGATAATACCCCTGAAGATGTCCTCTGTGAAGGACGAAACATGTAGGGTTGTGCTAAGGGTGTAATAACTGTTCGCCATTCCAGAGGTCCCTGCCATCGAGCTCACACCCACAATGGTGTTGGTGGGTTTTCAACTTTATCCCTCATTGTTAATGACTGATATTCAGTTTTATGTGATCAAAGCATCTTTTTATTGTGGGTGTATTTTTAAAGAATAAATAATTTGCATTTAATATGTGGCCATATGACCGTATGTGTTGGGTGATCACTGGCAAGTGGGTTTTTTCCAGAGAACTTCATTGCATATTTTGAGACATTGTTTATGTTAAACTGGAACATGAACTCTGACTAATGTCCAAAACGTTTGAAGAGTTTCCACAAAGTGTTCAGCACCCTCTGGTTTTATTATTGTATGCTACATAAGGGGTACACAATAACAGGGATCCCATTGTGAGGAGCTGCTGAATTTGTGGGTTGTACCGTGAAATAAGTTTTTTGTGTGTGTGTGTATATATATATATATATATGTGTGTAGAGAAAGAGAGAGTTTTGACTCAGTCCCGATTTAACTTTTATTTTACTATTTTACGTAACGGCAATGTAATTGACATTACATTGCTCTTTTTTGTCATGTGAAAAGATTTTAAAGCCTTGTTTCTGAGCATTAATTTGCAAACAACAAAGTAATTGGCTTTCCTAAGTAAATGTAATCTTTCTAATGGCAAACATTACTTTGTCTCTGGCTTCTGTGAAAGTTGACTCTGTGTCAGTCAACTATTCTTGTATTTCCTGATCCATTCACATTCTGTCATACACACCTGCCAACTAACTGTAGGTCAACATCAAATAATGACTCTGACCAGCCTTATTTTAACAAGTTCTTCTTTTCAGACTGCTCCACAGATTCTGGCAGACAATGAAAGTAGAAAACCAGGACTGGATGTTTTATCATTACTAATGATTATCATTACTAAACAGACCAATATCACTTCATACACAATGAAACTATACATTGTAATTATGTTCAGTATGTTTTTTTGTATGTTTTTTTTAATTCTTAGGAGGACATTACTACTTTCACATACCATTTATTTCTGCTGTTGTTTTATATATTATCATTGGTGGAATACAGTGTTGTCCTAGAATATGCAATCAGGATTTGTGTATGTACTAACCATATAAAAGCTTTGTTGTTTCAATTGACAGCACCACAGCAAAACTACAGACTGGGACAATGTAATCCATTTAGTGCATACAATTAATGAAGCAAAATGTGCACTATTCTTAATAGTGTTTGCATGATGTATGTCAACAAATAATTATATAAAAGTAATAGAATAAGACATTGAGGGACATAATTATAAAAATAAATATTTGTGGCATATTCTCAGTAAACACCCAGTTTGGGGAGGGGGGGGGGGGCTGATGCAAATATTATGTACTACCTAGATGTTTGATGTATGAAGCTATCTGCTGGGATCCCCCATTTTTTAATGCAAAAACGGAACTCATAGGTTTCTGACGAGCGCACATGAGCAGTAGCGTGCCTAAATCCCAAACCCGGCAGTAAAGTTACCGCAGCCTCTGTCTCTACATATGTTTTTTGATACTTCTTTGTGTACTTACATAATTATTGCCACAATAAGCAGCTATAAGAAATTATAATTCTTGGGACCTAGGGCCTGATTCAAACCCGCTCGCTGAGCCGCGTTCGCACTCTATGGCCAATTGTCGCCCATCTGCGCATGCATATGCCGCAATATGCACATGTCCAAGCCACTGACTGCGATTGTAGTACACAGACTGGACGCTACTTTGAGTGACAGATAGTGCCATTTGTGGGTGGTAACAGGGGGAGGTGCTTGTGAACGAGGGAGTGGATGAGCAATCGCAGGCGTGTCTGTGTGTCAAAATGCTGTTCTTTGGGCGTGGTTAATTAGCATGGAAGCGTCATTATACACGTCACCTGGGTGTATTTCAGCCTGCAGTGAAGCAGTGCTTACGGCGGGGTAGGGTCTACTTTAAGGGCTGCGAGCAGCTCCGATGGCTCTCGATGTTACTGATTAATCATACACTTCCTGGAGATGACGTGTGCTAAGTAAGAAAAGTGGGCGTAATTACACCAGCATGCGATCGCTCAGCCGACGCTCTCTAAGACATAGAGGGCATCCTTAAGCCATGCTGTGCGATCGCAGCATTTGCATATCCGGCACCTGAAAGCCACGAGAGAGCGCAGTTTAGTGTCCGGGACTGAATGAGCTTCTTAGTCCTGATAATTAATAAATATGCACCTGAAGTATATATATTGCTAAGATAACCTTTCTACTACAATATGTTGAAAAGCAGCCAAAGACAGTTCATTGATTCGAAGAGTATAGGAACAGAAGCAGAGTTAAATTATGAAGAAAAGCCCAGTTCATGTGTAGGCGCATTAGTTCTATAGTGGTAAGATACATCGTTGTACTGCATTTATTTCGAGCATCAGAGAAGCTATATTATTATTTTTGTTCTTGTATGTGATATGTTACATAATAGCAAGCTGCAGCCATTATCATCTTCCATTACACATTTAAGTATGAAAGTAACAGTAGGTCAGTGCCACATTAATTGACAGAAAATGATGTAACTACAAGAACTGGGATACACAGAAGAAGTGTATTTAATAAGCTTTGAGGCAGATTGATTTTAGCACAATTAGTAAATTTAAAACTTCTCTTAATGTATTTACAGAACTACTATCTTCTAACATTCAGTGAAAATGAGGGTTATTCATTACAGGTGTAAGGGCATCAAAGATAGCACAGAGGCCCTGAATCAGAGCCGGATGCTCTGACAGAGTGCTCGCTCTGAATCAGGGCCGTCCTTCATTTTTAGAGCGACCCCTGGCCGCTCGTATAGCTGTGGTTGACCATCGAACGCCTCCATCTGGCCAGCCACGCCCCCGGCACGCCCACTAAAGGGGGCGTGCTGTCACTCAACATCGACAGCACGCCCCCTTTGTAGCGAGACCTGGAGCGATGGTTTTCCCCGTCGTGCGCATGCGCACTGGATCTGAATTAGGCCGAGTTTATAATTCCACAGCTGTTATCACATTTACTTGTTGTTTTTTTTAGAACATTCTGTACATGTCTATACACAAATTTAACCAACATGCTATTTCATTCAATACACTTTCATATACAGTTTAAACTAATATTAATTTGCACTTAATTAATTTTCATACAAAATATAATTCAGTGTGTTCTTTGTAATACACTGTCATGCATAGACTCTGAACCAATGTTTTCTCTGTAATACACTGTAATGCACAGTCCTAACTGATGTGTTCTCTGTAATACATTGTCATGCAGTGTCTAAACTGATGTATTCTCTGTAATACATTGTCATGCACAGTCTAAACTGATGTATACTCTGTAATACACAGTAATGCACAGTCCTAACTGATGTGTTCTCTGTAAAGCACTGTCATGCACAGTCTAAACCGATGTGTTCTCTGTAATACACTGTCATGCACAGTCTAAACCGATGTGTTCTCTGTAATATACTGTCATGTACAGTCTAAACCGATGTGTTCTCTGTAACACACTGTCATGCACAGTTTAAACTGATGTGTTCTCTGTAATACACTGTCATGCACAGTCTAAACCGATGTGTTCTCTGTAATACACTGTCATGCACAGTCTAAACCGATGTGTTCTCTGTAATACACTGTCATGCACAGTCTAAACCGATGTGTTCTCTGTAATACACTGTCATGCACAGTCTAATACGATGTGTTCTCTGTAACACACTGTCATGCACAGTCTATACCGATGTGTTCTTTGTAATACACTGTCATGCACAGTCTAAACCGATGTGTTCTCTGTAATACACTGTCATGCACAGTCTAAACCGATGTGTTCTCTGTAATACACTGTCATGCACAGTCTAAACCGATGTGTTCTCTGTAACACACTGTCATGCACAGTTCAAACTGATGTGTTCTCTGTAATACACTGTCATGCACAGTCTAAACCGATGTGTTCTCTGTAATACACTGTCATGCACAGTCTAAACCGATGTGTTCTCTGTAATACACTGTCATGCACAGTCTAAACCGATGTGTTCTCTGTAACACACTGTCATGCACAGTTCAAACTGATGTGTTCTCTGTAATACACTGTCATGCACAGTCTAAACCGATGTGTTCTCTGTAATACACTGTCATGCACAGTCTAAACCGATGTGTTCTCTGTAATACACTGTCATGCACAGTCTAAACCGATGTGTTCTCTGTAACACACTGTCATGCACAATTCAAACTGATGTGTTCTCTGTAATACACTGTCATGCACAGTCTAAACCGATGTGTTCGCTGTAATACACTGTCATGCACAGTCTAAACTGATGTGTTCTCTGTAATACACTTTCATGCACAGTATAAACCAAAGTGGACAGTTTCATTAATTTCACCTTCAGTTCTAGGCGGTGTCAACAGGACCATAACTAGGGGTGTAGGAGAAGTGCTGGCGCACAGAGCGCATGGCTCTGTGTATGGCACTGACGCTGCCCCACGGTCCCTGCATCTGGTATCAGTGTCACTGCAGCAGTGGCATCGGAGTGTCTTGCTCGGTAGCTAAGATTGAGTGATTGAGTGATGAGTTCTGCAGGAAGCAACAGTAGGCTTGGTAAGGGCCTGCGATTAGTGAGGAATCTTGTAAGTGGGAAAGAGTGACTGATGGAAGTGGGTCCCAGACTCTCTGAGTTTGTAAGTTTGGTATGTAGGAAGGAAGGTAGTGTGGAGACCTGTAAGGGGCAGTGACATGAAAGAGAGAGTTCTGTAGAAAGGGAGCAGTGTCTAGTACATGTGGGATGCAGAGTTCTGTAGGTATGGGAAGCAATGACTGGTGGAAGTGTAGTAAGGAATTTCTAAGAAGGAGTAACTGATGGAAGTAGGTAAAGAAATTGTGGTGGAGATGTATTATAGAAGCATGGATCGTACCACTATAGCTCTTCCTGCTTCTCCTCTTTACCGAGGCAAAACAGGAAGCAGTACAGACGAGATGTATGAACATTTCGTCTGCCAGAGTGGGAGAGGGAAAACTCCCCCCCTCGGTTATACCTGACAGAGTTCAGAGAGCACTAGCCTAGTGCGCTGAAAATAATACAATTGAAAGACTGTATTGTTGACTGACCTTTGGCTTGTCTTGGGTGATTTTGGTGAGCTGGTATATTTCACAGATACATAATGGTTATATACAAATTCTACATTTGGATATTCATGGTGATTCAAGTGGAAAGAACCTTCCTAAGAACTCATGAAATCATTTTTGAAACAAAGTTTTCCACATGTGATGGACATTAAAACACTTCCATAATATAATCTGGTTTAGCGCCCTCTGGTTCTTTGTATTTATTTTGTATCCATTTGATTCCTACTAACAGGGGATCTACTGAGAGGTGCAGCTTTGTTTACTAGTGCAAAATAAGGGCATTTTTGTATATATACAATACTGTGCAAAAGTTTTAGGCAATTGTGGAAGAAATGCTGCAAAGTAAAAGAAGACAAATCCAAAGCAAATCAATGTTTGGTGTGACCACCCTTTGCCTTCAAAACTGCATCAATTCTTCTAGGTACACTTATACAAAGTCAGATATTTTGTAGGATTATAGTATGGTGTATGATTAATCAATCATACTAAACAGGTAATAATGATCATCATTTTCATATGTAAGTTGAAACACAGCTATTAGCTGAACAGAAACACCTGTGTAGGAGGCTTAAAACTGAGTGAGGAACAGCCAAACTCTGCTACAAATGAGAGGTTGTGGAAGACCATTTCATGTCACAGGTCATACACCATGACAAGACTGAGCACAGAAACAAGACACAAGGTAGTTATACTGCAAAGGCACGGTCTCTCCCAGGCAAAGATTTCAAGGCAGACTGGGGTTTCAAGATATATTATTCAAGCTCTTTTGAAGAAGCACAAAGAAATGGGCAACATTGAGGACCGTAGACACTGTGGTCGGCCAAGGAAACTTCATCATATGAAAGACACATCATGCTTGCTTCCCTTCGAAATCGGAAGATGTCCAGCAGTGCCATCAGCTCAGAACTGGCAGAAACTAGTGGGACCTAGGTACACCCAACTACTGTTCAGGGAAGTCTGGCCAGAAGTGGTCTTCAGGGAAGAATTGTGGCCAAAAAGCCATACCTTTGACGTGAAAACAAGGCCAAGCGACTCAAGGCCAAGCGACCTATGCACGAAAACATATGAAAAATTTCAGCAAATGCTCTTTGATAAATTTATCTGTAACAGAAGGCAGTTTGTTTCCAGAAGAGTTGCAAAGCGGTACAATAATGAGTGTCTGCTGGCAACAGTGAAGCATGGTGGAGGTTCCTTGCAAGTTTGGGGCTGCATTTCAGCAAATGGAGTTGCAGATTGGTCAGGATAAATGATGTCCTCAATGCTAAGAAATACAGGCAGGTACTTATCCATCAAGCTATACCATTTAGAGGTGTCTGATTGGCTCCAAATTTATTCTGCAGCAGGGCAACGACCCAAAACATACAGCCAATGTCATTCAGAACTATCTTCAGCGTAAGGGGGAACAAGGAGTCCTGGAAGTGATGATATGGCCCTCACAGAACCCCGATCTCAGTGTCATCGGGTCTGTCTGGGATTATAGATAACAAATATTCAGGTGCTAGTGTATATATAATTATTTATTTTAATTTTTAAATTGATGAACCCCTTCACATCTAGGACATTTAAATTGTAGAATTGAACAGATGCATCCATATGCTTCACCTTTCAAACTGTCTTTTCCTCACAGCCTGCTGTGTTTAAGTAAGTAGGATCACATATACCAACCTTGTCTCCAGAGACATATACTTTACAAGACAATGGATCTGTAAAAATGATTGAGGAGATAAGTTCCCTAACATGATCTCATACATCATGACAATTACTTGGAGGTAATAAGATATTGTTTTCAGACGATGTCCTAAGTAAATGTATAGATGTCCCTGGAATCCAAATGCAAATCAGGAATTTTACATACATTCAAATTCCCATGAATACAAAAATTTCCTGGGAAATAAATTTGTAATCACACAAAGTTCTGTTTAATCTGTTTGCAGCCAATTCCTTTGCAGTTGTAAATGAATCATTGATTTCTAAAGACTTTATTTAATCTATTTGGAGATTAATTCTTTTTTCTTGGAGTTTAGTCATTGATTTTCAGAAACGTTAAGCTGATTCCTGCAGGACCAGCAGCTATAATCATACTTACTAAGTGCCAGAGAGTAATTTTCTTTTTCTCTTTGGGTCACCTCATCAGTCATTATGGATGCACCTTTGTATTACTTGGTCTGCCTTTGAGGAATTCCTGTGTTATGAGTAATGGTAAGTATGAATGAATGCACTGTTATGCAAACCATTTATACTCTCTCTCTCTCTCTCTCGCACTATATATCTTTTTAGAGAAGCATAGTATATCCAGTATTTCTATATTATGCTTTAAAAACTATGTTACACATGTTATTTTAGTATTGTTTTTCGACAGGCTATATTTTCTTATTGTTATCAGGTTCCCCGGAGTGAATAGTGAGAGCAGAGTGGGTGGGCCTACATTCCTTTAGCCCAGAGGTTCCAAAATGCGGTCCTGAAGGCCCCCCACCAGTTCAGGTTTTATATATCCATGGTTGAGCACAGGTGACTTAATTAGTTCCTCAGTCAATTTGATAAAACCACCTGTGCTCAACCATGGATATCTCAAAAATCTGAACTGTTGGGGAACTTTAAGGACTGTGTTTGGGAACCTTTGCTTTAGCCTGTTTAGGTCATCTGGCCGCCCATTCAAAAGCAAAATGAAGCTGTAGAGTAGAAATAAAAGAGCTGGTGAGTCTTCTGTCTGAGGAAAATTACTTGTTTTTTTGTGAGATGGAGAATAAGTTGTCACATAAATTTAAAATGAATGTTTGAATATTGAGTTAGAGCTGGACAGGCTTAGGATTTAATTTTGTTGTTGGTATTTAGTATCTTTCATTGTATCTTGCGTAATAATAATAGCTGCAAACTAGTTTGTTTCCATTACTATCTAATTTATTGAACTTCGTTGGATATCAAAGAGAGACCTACAAACCCCAAGTCTTTGACAACATCTAGCCTTGGTGAAACACAGTTTATCATATGCATGATCATTTGAACTGGATTACATCACTTCCACTGGATCCCAGCAAGCATTATACAAGAGTGGTTTGGCATCATACATAGGGGTTTATGTATCAAGCAATGAAAAGAAGTGGACCAGCGGAGAAGTTGCCTATAGCAACCAATCAGCTTTGAAGTAACATTTATCAAGTAAAGTCTATAAAATAATAGGTAGGAGCTGATTGGTTGCTATGGGCAACTTCTCCACTGGCCCACATCTCCACGCTTTCCACTGCTTAATACATAAAACCCATAGTAAACAACTAAGCTCTAACTTTCCTCATTGAGTATAGTTGTAGAAAATGCTTTGATATGGATTCCCATTCAATCACTGAATTCATAAGTGGGAGTGACAGCAAACGCTGACAGACAAGCATCTTCTTCATTACATTGAAACACAGCTGGTGACTAGTGCCAATGTACAAAGATGTAAGGACCCAAACTTACAGACAAGAGGAGTTTTTAACCTCTCTCCTATCTCAAATCTAGTATGTAAAGTACAAATCTACCAATGGATGAGATGTGTCTTGAGTGTCTGTGTTAACCACTAAAAAACATTAATTAATTAAGAAATAAACACACAGAGGCAAGAATTGGGAGGTAAAAGGTCTGCTATGTAGTAACAATAGACAAAGAAACTGTATGGTGGCAAAGAAAGGATATGCAAAACCCAACTACAGCGAGTGGATTGCGGGCGGTGACTGCCCAATTGTTGTCTAAAACAAGAACTAGGTTATCTAACTCAACCTTACACCATAACTATGCCTCCCAGAAGAGTGGATTTGCTACCCCTGTGAGGGTGGTACAAACTTCCCTAATAATCTCCATAAAGGTAAGTGCACACAATAAACCAACTGCACTCGGACTGATGAATATGCACTTAGAACCTCAGTTGGAGATACTGAATATGGTAATGGTGCCAAATTGGGAAAATGGCACTGGGATGTTGTATGTGAAGGATATCTGTTGCAAATAAATAATAATTATAAATTTGATATAAAACAAATATACCTTTATTTGTAGTAATATAAGATGCACCACAGATGCTTTTCAATATGCAGTGTAGTACAGACAATGTGCATCCTAAAAGCAACATTGGCCCATATTCAATTAGAGTCCGAATCTGTGGAAAAGTATCGCGGATGATGTCATTTTGCCCGGCGGAAAGTTTCTGCTGTATTCAATTCCAAAGACTTTTCGCGTACACGAAAAGTCAATGCAATATAATCAGCAGAAAAGTTTCGCCTATGAATAGTAGGCGAAAAAAAGTGCAGGATTGCGGTTTCGGGGTGCAAACTTCAGGAACCCCCCCTGCACCCTTGGGACAGTCCCCCAAAGATAAACTGAAAAAAAAACTTTAGAACACCCCAAAAAAGTACTTTCATTTTGGGGTGAAAAAGTGCAAAGTTGGTGGACAAACTTAAAAACTAGTGAAATAGACTTCAGGGGGGTCCCCATGTATGGGGCAGGTGTTTTTTTTAATTGCAGGTGCTTGCAGCAGGTGGATTTTTAATGTAATTTAAAACTTCACTTTAGTAAATTAAAAATATGCTAGCACCCATTTTCAAGTACCCCAAATTTGCTAGGAGCAGTTATTTTCACATAAAAATACTGCTTAATGCTATTCTCCAACACTTGTGTTAATGCGCTAATTGGCACCATTTGTTATAACTTAAGCACCCTAAATACCTTCATTAGGGCTAATAGGGGGCATCTATAGTGATCCCCAATGTTAAAGCATCTTTTTGGGGATGTCAGGCTGAGTTCCCCGTTTTTTACAGGACCTTTTGCCTGTTTCAGTTTTGTCAGGTGCCGTTTTCGCGTCCTTTCTAATTGAATACGGCGAATAGCGGGCGCGGGCCCGATACTTTTTCACATGCAAAACATGTGATGTAGGCGAAAAGTCCGGCAGGCGGAAAAGTATCACAGGTGCGAAACTAATTGAATACGGGCCTATAGTGTCAGCCAATATAGACATAAGATACAGTATGCGTGCGTGAACCGGCTACTGCGATCGAGAAGCGTTCGTAGTGAGCACGCAGAGTCTTCATATAGTGATTGACAGGAAGTGACCATTTGAGGGTGGTGACAAGGGGTGGTCAGAGAAACGCACGTGTGCCCTGGCATTTAAACGCCATTACAGGGGCATGCATAATTAAGCCCCTGCAATATCATACTCTGGCAGAGGTCTAGATGGCGACAGGAAGTTTAGCAGCTTGTGCGGTAGGGTCATGTCAACCACAACTGTGCGGATGGTTCCGATGTTGCTCGATGGTACCGAAGTTTTTGCTGACTTGCGGATGCATGTCATGGGAAGTGGGCAGGCTTTTTACAGTGATGGGCGTCTTGGTATAGAGCTGCGGTTTCGGTGCGATTGCATTCATTAGCATATTTTCGCAGTGAGCTGGGTGGGTGCTGTCAGCGGCGTCCTGCTAGAACAGACTTACCGGTGTGTCATCTGCTGGAAAGGAGCGCCTTGTGGTGAATGTCCCCAGCCTCCTATGCCTTGCTGATCCTCCGGTGTAATCTTTCCCAGGTATCCTGGTCCGGTTGGGCTTCTATGGCTGTGGCAGTTTGGCGGCTCTGCGGGACTATCACAGCCAATAGAGGCATTACCAGGGCCGGATTTACCATTAGGCTTACCTAGGCATCCGCCTAGGGCCCGAAGAGTCCCAAGGGGCCTGCAACAACCGCGATGGGGCCCCCTGAAATCCGGCACTGGAGAGAACCTGCTGCACTGGTTGAACTGCTGCTACAGTAGACCCCGTGATGTGTGCACTGCAGTGTGAACTGCTGCAGTCACAGCGAATGCAGCCAGGCTCCTTCATTCCTTTTCCCCTGCAATGTAGCCAGCCCCCTACCAACACTGTGTGCTGCTTATCTAACCAGCAGCCAACCTCCCCCTTTCCAGTCACAGTGATAGCAGCAGCCCCCCCACAGTGCAGCCCACCAAAGTGTAGCAAGCTCGGTCCCCAGCAGCATGCGCATCTAGGCAGCCCTGTCCAACCAAACTCCCCCGCAGCTATGGCCAGTGCCCTTCCCCCGTAGTCACAGTGGTAGCAGCTGCAAAACCACCCTGACAAGAGACCCCCCCCCCCGGCAGTGTATCCAGCAGCATGTGCAGATCTAGGCAGCCCCCCCTCAGCAGTGTGCATTGCAGCCAGTCTCTACTGGGAACCACAGGAAACTTCCTCTCCCCTGACTAATATCATCCCCCGACCATCGCGACCATCATCCTGGCCGCCAGCAATAGCTGTGAATCAGGGCCTCTGTCTTTTAAGCCCTTCTTGCCCTATTTTGTCTCCCTTTCCTCCTGTCTCCCTGTTTGTCCACCAGTCCCATATATATATATATATATATATATATATATATGTATATATATATATATATAATGTGATCTAGTAACAACTACTGGAATAACTGCATATATTACAGTATGCGTCTCTGGAGCAAGATACACAAATCATATTGCTGTGTGTGTGTGTGTATATCTATATATATATATATATATAATGTGTGTGCCTTGCTCCGGCGAAACCTATTGTGATATATGCACAGGATTGTTTAAGGTGGGGGGCCCCAAACCGATATCTTGCCTAGGGCCCTGTGAGGTCTAAATCCGGCTCTGGGCATTACCTATATATATATTGATCGATCCAAGCTCTTACATAACTGTATCTAGAGGAAATAATACATTATTTTGCAATCTTTATGACACATATTTTATGTCTATATAGGCTGCCACTATGATGCTTTTAGGATGCACATTGTTATATTGTTTGTACTACACTGCATATTGAAAAGCATCTGTGGTACATCTTAAATTTCTACAAATAAAGGTATATCCTTCACATAAAACATCCCAGTGCCATTTTCCCAATTTAGCACAATTACAATTTCTTGAAGGGGAAGAGATTCCCCCCCCCCCCCAATTTACCTGGGAAAGGGCAGCAAGGATTAAAAGATGCGAAGCACTTTCAAAATACATTAAAAGGAGAATAAAATAGTGCACACTGTATGATATAAAAAACTGAAATGGTGCAATTGCACTCACGTTATAGCCACGCAATTTGGCTATAAAGACACCGTGGACAATATTACAACTACAGTATGTCCGGAATTGGTGGCTATACAACAAATGGTTGTAGCTAGAGATATGTGCTGGACTACTTTTGCTGGTTTTGGTTTTGATTCTAATTCATCGTCCGAATTTGGTTTTGGTTTTACCAAAACGCAGTCAGTGGTAAACGCAGGATTTCAAGAGGAGGGTTTCCAAATGCTTGATTTCAGAGTGAGTGTGGCCAGTCAATGAAGAGGGCAGAATTAGCACTTAGCCAGCATTAATGCGTCATACAAAGGGTATTGTGTATCATAATTCCAGCATATAGAGGACCAGCAATCACAGTAAGCCATTAAAAGCGCCAGTAGGCCATCCTACATGAGCTGCATGTTTTTATTTTAGATGTGGGCACCATTCCAGAGTATTCGAGCAAGTCCGGTAGTCTGGGGGGGCAGCAGAATAACCTAGCACTGCCCTGGACATACTGTATATGTACATATTGGGCTCGATAGCGGCACATCCCTAACAGTGTATGTTTTCCAGATCTACTAGTTAGTGCACAGGTTATTTATTACTGAATGATACATGTTAAAATATCCACAGGTGGTGGTAATTATTTAACTTGTGATAGTGTGAAGAAATTGCAGCAGTAGTAAAATTCTATTACAATACTATTTCTATTGTGGTCATGGTGTGGGCTGGGGAGGGGGGTTTCCAGGCAGACAGAAACCTCCCCTGAGTTTTCCTATGGCAGTGGCTGGTTTTGTTTTTTTCCCGAAAATTGACAAAAAAAAGCTAAAATCACATAATATGGGCCTTTTTGTATTTATTAACCTCAATAACATTAATTTCCACTTATTGCCAGTCAACTTTGACAATCTAACAGCTCACAATATTGTTTTCATCAAGTTTAGGCTAAAAGGCTGCTCAGAGCTAGCTGGCTGACTAAACTAAGTGACAGCAGTGGGCGGCACAAACATGTGGCATTTCAAATTCAAACATGGCACATGGCTCACACTGCGTGGAGTCACAGAGCTTATATATGCATGTGAACAAAGCACACTAGGGGGCATAAAGCGCCCCCTAGTAAAGCGCACCAAACAGTACAAACAATAGACCTATACACATTACACATTGATTAAGAACAGCACAATCTTGTGACTGAGTCTGGACACAGCATAGCCTACACAGCAGAGTACAGCGCAGCATACAGCAGTGTGCCTGACAGGTAAATTGTGCCAAGACCCATCCACGGTGCCTTAAATTTAATATCCAAAACCTGCAAGAATCTGACACCATGAGGATGAAGTTTTGCCTCAAAATGGAATCCGAGTCAGGCAGGAATACCCAAGCTGCTGCTCAGATTGCCTTGGATACCAGGAGTTCGGGTGGGTTCGGATTACAAGCAACCCAAACCGCTCATATCTAGTAGTAGCTGAGTGAGACATGTGGTCTGTCTGATATGAGGACTGCAACAGTATATCTTCAATCAGTAGAACTTTTATAGATCATGGATGCCTCAAGAAAAGATCAAACACAACATCGGTGCACACTAGGCACTTAGGAGAATAGTATAGTGATCTATCTCACTAACCTCATTTTTGAAAAAGTCATGCTGTAGACATTCATTAGACTGATGTTCACTTGTCACTGGAAAGTTCTAATACTTTTTTGTGGGTTTACTTCAGCTTACTGAAATGTGATTGGATATGACTATGTACTTTCTAAATCAAACAATAGGGGTATATTTGTAAAGACGTGTTTCCAACTTGAGACTCCAAGTGCCCTGGAATATCTTCCTACCAGTGGTCTTTGGCAATCGTTTTTCTTTGTTTTGTTGCTCAAGTAGGACTTGTATTTTTTTTACTAACACAGATAATCCATTTACATTATTTGTATATGCATATTTTGATGTTCATTTTAAAATCTTTATATTCTAATATCACACTCTAATTGTTGCCTCTGTCTCTGTGATTCCCAGGTCATATTTCCATTGTTGGGTATTAATCGTATATGAGGTGGTATTCAATTCTTTTCACTGTCTGGATCTCCCGTCTAAAGTGACAGGAGCTCACTGGGCGCTATTCAATTGTTGCTGATTTTCACGCTGATTGTGCCCATAGTGGTCGGGTTTAGCCGCGTAAAACGGCTACCTCCGATCAAAGTGCTGGGTGCGATTGGGAAAAGTGCTGTTTGGGTGCCCTAACAGGTCACTTTTCACCCATTTCAGCTCGCACTCCCCTGGGGCTGTGAGCTGAAATGGGGTGCCGGCAGCTGATTGCGCCCGACAGGAGCAACAATTGAATAGCTCCTGTCGGGTGCCTAATGGGGCGAAACAATTGAATACCGCCCATGGACTTCTAACATTATGTGGGGCACTGGGCTGTACATTTGCTATTGATTTCCATCCCACATCGGAGCTTCAATTATATGTCATATATGGTGTTCCACACAACATATGACTTAAGTGGGTCTGCTGCTCACATATTACTTCTGTTTCTGGGTCACATTTTGGACTACCACCTTCACTAGTCTCATATGCCTACTCTCCCTCCATTGTCACATATAATTTGCAACAATGAGAGGGAATGCGGAAGTCATACAGTATGTCCAATGGGACAATGAATTAATGGTGGGAGGGGGCATGTGCTCCACGTGGGAAAGTAACCATTGCTCTGGTGATTACCATCATTTGCCTCACTAGTACTGTACTGTGCAGACTTTCCACATTTTGCAGCAGCAATGTGAACATCTGCTTTATATTGAACTATTGCACTCTGACCACACCTCTACAAGAGGTTCTAGCACAGTAAGTTTCTGTTGTGAAGGTGAGGAAACAATTCTATGGATTGTTCCCTCCCACTGTGCAAATCACATCTAAGTATTGCACTCAGACAATAACTCTGTCAGATGCTGTAACATGGTGGGAGCTGCTGCAGTAAAGGTGAGAAAACAATTGTCCGGGCTCTGCCCTCCTACTGCACAAAGCACAGATATCCTGAGCAAGCAAAGTATAGGATGGAAAAGAGACAAGCAATGGTGGCCTGTCTATAGCAGTGGTGGTTGTTCGATTCATTGCTATTATAATCTGCCACCTTATCTATCCATTTCGTAAGTGATAGGAGACATTCACTGGCGTGGTTCACATCCAAATTAGCACTCTGGATGTCACTTTGTATAAACCTATCATATACCGATCACTATTATCTTCCGTTATTCACAATATAATTTTCCCTGTAAAAGTAGAGTCCAATCAATTTCAGCTTCACTTATTTCACTGTGTTCTATTCTCACAGTGCATTTTCCTGTATATATTTTTCCATAGGGCAGAAATCTATACTTCATGATCATAACAATGATAAAAACAACACATATGCAAGTTTCAATTCCCAGATATCTCTTGAAAATGATATGTAGTCAGGAAGCCAGCGGTTGAAATGCCGACCGCCGGCTTCCCGACTGTGAAATCCCGGCATGGGACTAATGATACTGACACCTATCATCAGCCCCACGCCGAAATCCCGACGCCCGGCATACTGAACGTAGGTAAGCCGGGCGTCGGGACCTGTTAGCCGCACGGGGCGTTAGGTTTAGGCAGGGCCGAAACTAGGATGTCTGTCACCAAGTACAAGGCAGCAAAATTGCGCCCCCTCTTTTCCCGTACCTGGAGTTTGTCCTTGCTCCTCCATAAGGCAGTGCACTACTCAGACATCCCTGGTATAGTGACTTACATTATTCCACACACCATAATGCCCATTACACATTATGCCACACACTGTAATGCCTACTACCAAAGTGCCACTTACATATTTGCCCGACACCATTTTATACCCCACAGTAAGGCTTCTAATTACTTTAAAATTACCTGCTCGTTGTCAGGGGTTTTATGCTAATTACCATTTCCATGCTTGTTGCCAGGGGTTACATGCTCATTGCTATGGGGTTTCATGCTTGTTGCCAGGGGGTTTATGCTCATTGCAATGAGGTTTATGCTCGTTGCCAGGGGTTTCATGCTCGTTGCCAGGGGGTTTATGCTCATTGCCATGGGGTTACATGCTCGTTGCCATGGGTTAAATGCTCGTTGCCATGGGGTTTCATGTTCGTTGCCATGGGGGTTTATGCTTGTTGCCATGGGGATAGTCCGCATGGAATCTGCTGAAAACGGCCATCCAAAAATGGCCGCCGCCAAGGAGGAGACAGACACTAGAGGGCCAGTAAGGACCTCTAGCATTTGTCTCCTATTGGCGGCGGCCATTTTTTGATGTCCGTTTTCTGAATCTGCAGCCCCCAAACCACCTCGAGTCAGCTTTTTTCACCCCCTGCAATCCGGCACGTACACCCCTAGCCCCTCCCTAGTTGCAGCTCTGGTTTAGGGACTCCCAGGGGGGCTTAGGTTTAGGTACCACCCCGGGAGGGATAGGATGAGGCTAGGGGAAGGGGTGGTTAGGGTTGGGCACCCCACGGGGGAAGGTTAGGTCTAGGCACCCCCCTGGGAGGGTTAGGTTTAGGGAGCGGGGAGGAGGGGTTAGGTGTAGGTACCCCTGGGGGGAGGTTAGGGTTAGGCACTAGGGGGAGAGGTTAAGGTTAGGCACTCCTAAGGGAGGGTTAGGGGGGGAGAGGTGAGGGTACTTACCAGGCGCCATCAGGATCTTCATCTGCCGGACTTCCGGCGTCTGTATTTCATCCGCTGGGCTTAAGTCCGGCGTTATGTCATACTGATTCCCTTGAAAACTGGTGGTCATTATTTGATCGACAACATATTACAAGTTAGATATATTGGGCATGATCTAAAGTTGAACGCAACTCGACTGTAGTTATTCTGACTTTGCGTCATACTTGCCAACTCTCCCTGATTGTCAGGGACACTCCCTGAAATTGTAGCACTCTCCCTGACTCCTTGAAGAGTCTAGTAATCTCCCTCATTGCACTTTACTGCTGTTATGTAGCTATTATATACTTGGAGAAAAAAAAAATCAGAGATACAGCTGCAGCCCCCAGTAAAATCCACCACCCACCTGTGATCCCCCCAGATCCCCTGCAGCTGCAAGTTAATTAGTAGCCCTCTGTAATAGAAGCAGAGGCGCTTCCTATTTGAAGCAGTTTCTGCTAATCACACTACACATCAGACAGGCAGTCCCAGGGGGAGGTGTCTCCTCCCCCTGGGACTGCAATTAGCAGAAAGCACTTCCAATAGGAAGCGCTTCTGCTTTTAATATGGTAACTTTATTCAGTTGCTTGGGGATGAAGTAGATGCAGCCCTAGCCAATGCCGTTTTCTGCGCATGCGCATTTCTTTCTTTCGTGTGTGTTTTTCTTTTTGCGCATGCGCTTTGAAAAAGGAGGACTGCACACAGTCGCCGCAGCGCACAGGAGGTGTGGACTGCAGCCCGGGCAGCCCCCCTGCAAAAAAAGGTAGGAGCCGCCGCTGGTTATAAAGCACAATTATCACTATGGCTACATGTATTTTCATAAAAGGATTCTCTTGGACACTTTTATGGAACCCCTTGTTAAACACAATACATGAGCAAGCCCTGAAAAGTATCAGTGTGTTTTCATCAACAATTGTATCTTACTAACTGCTTTGGGGTTCGTTTAAATTTGGATGTAAATCAGTTTTATGACACACCTCTCAGATGTAGCAGTAGAAGTCCATTTTACCACTGCGCTCATAGTTATTGCTTTCACAATCTCGCTGAAATACTTTTTCAAAAGTAGGCAAGTATGCTTTGTGTGTATGGAAAAAATATATGTATTGTATGCAGTGGCTGCTCCAGAGGTGAGGCTGCAGCGCAGTCCAAAATTTAAAAAGGGGAGTAACACCAACTGCCACACCAAGTGCTGTCAAACATCGCTGGCCGGGACTCACTGACAGTTGGTGTGGCTCCCCTATTTGAATCTTGTACTGCACTGCAGCCCCACCTCTAGAACCACCACTGATTGTATGCATCTTTGTGGGTGGACTGTAATTATCCATATGTATAGTTTAATAGCAGTCATTATTGACAGGGTGGACTTGCACCATGCTGTATTTGGTGCAAATGATATACCTTTGAAGCATGCAACACATGTTACATGTAGCATGCAACGCATGTTATACAAGTACATGTTACATTAATAAAAACAGAGATACATTTTGCAAATACTCTAGAAAAGACACCCTACACATAGGGGCATATCCAATTACCTGCAGGACCTCTCCCGCGAGTAATTGGGGTTTGAAAGTCCCGCGGCGCGGGGTTAAGCTATTCAATAAAATAGCTTTCTCCCCACGCCGTTAACTCTGCTGTCGCGCGGGGGAACACACTGTTTCCGCGAGCGACGCGGAAATAGTGTGTAATACCCTCTCGCATGAGGCCGAACAGGGCAGCCTCACGCTGATTTTACCTCGCACCTACAAGAGGTGCGAGGTAAAGTCAAACAGCAGGGACTTGCGCGCAGGGTCTCAGGGACACCCGCGCGTGGAATCCCCGTTAATTGTATCCCGTCCAGCGCGACAATTATATGCCCCATAGACTTATATAGGTACATACAAAGCTATTTATTTGTTTTAAATGCTCATTATAATAGTATGAGAGCAAGTTGAATAATAATAATGTAATACCCTGTAGATACGGATGGTATATGGCGGGTTTAAGCTGGCATTACGTCTCTAGTAAATACATTTTCTCACTTCTTCCATCAGCGACAACTCTCAGCTCAGACCACAACCCAGCAGAAATCAAGAGCTCCACAGCCACTCACAGACAATAAGAGACACAACGTATACAGGCATGTCTAATTTTTTTTGTACTAACTAAGACCGAAGGCTGTCATTTAAGCATGAGGGACATTAAACCACAAGTGTTTTGAGTGTTGCCAGTTTAATAACGTGTTGGCTATTACCCCTTTGAGTTTAGCTGTTCTTATGCAGCCAATGAATGTTCATGGAGAGTGGTCTAGGGGTATTTAATACAGTGATGTATGCAAATCTGCCTCTTTGTTCCAGTTTTTCTAGACAGAGAAGTACCCAGTGTTTTTATCATAAACTCTTTCTACTTTATTCCTTCTCCTATTCCTCTTCTATTTTTCATTCCTTTCCTCTGTCCTTTCTGAACTCTTTCCTTTTTCTTTTTGCTCTCATCTTGTTTCCTCTCTCCCTATTATGTCCCACCCCCAGTGTTATTGCAAGGAGCCCAAGCCCAGTGGCTGCGGGTTCCAGTAATTTGTCCCGGCGGCCCCTGATGCTGTCACTGGCGCAAGGCGGTCAGCTGTAGCAACTGCCTTATCTTATGCCCCCAATAGCCACGGCCGCCACCGTCTTGTGCGTGGTAGGCCTCAGGTGGCGGCCGCGCATGCGCGTGACGATGGAGCAGCGGTGACATCAGCCACTAACTCAGTCCTCAGTGCATGGAGGCAAGCGGCGCCTGCGTTTACAGGTGGGGATGAAGTCCATAACACCAGGATTATAACAACGGCTGGATAAAGATGGTCACGGGCTGACCAAATTCTTGCCTTCAAAGCCACACAAGCCAGGATCATCGGGCTGCTTTTTCCCTTTAGCCAGGACTCCTCACTTTATACAGGATAAGCACCGCTATTTGGCAGCGAGTCTACCACTACTACAACCTGAGAGGTCTGATTCATGAGGACTTAAAAAGGACCTTATATACAAGTTTGGTGAGAGCTATATAATTGTGCTACAATATTACAATATAAATTGATACTCTATGAAGGAAACCCTTTATTGTGGATTCAATATTTCTATACAGTTGTATAGGGATTTCTGGAGTGGCCTTCAGATGAGATATTTATCTTATGCATGATATAATATATTTTTTTATGTTATTGAGATTCTGTTTTTTATAACTTGTATTTTGAACATATTATTGGCATCTTGGTGTTTATTTCTGTCATGTCAAGGTTTAATAACTTTTTTTGATGTAATTCCATTATTAGCGCAACATCTCTCTAGTGCATTACAATCAATTAGGTTTTTACCATGATGCTTCAGGTAGCGTTTTTTGGGTCTGCGAATTAGTTGCCCCCTTTAAGAGGACTGACCCTCCACTCCCTATCGTGGACATAATTTATATGCCCGGGATCGATGCTAGGCCTTATACAGCGCCCCAGTATGGTCCAGGCTGGTAGAGGGCGCTGGCTATACTTCAACCATGTCCCATTCCTGCAGTATGTCCGGTGGCGCTGGTGCGTGCCTTTGAGCAGATGCATGACGATGGGATGGGGCATGGTTGATGCGCAAGGATGTACCCCCGGATACGAGATACCAGTTTGTCATGTTTTTTGCAGCGTTTGTTGTTCGAGCCAAGCTAGTTCAGTTCTCACTCCTTAGAATAGGGCTGCTTCATCTGCGGCTTCTGCTGGCTTATCTGTCGGGGATATCCAATCCCTTGTTCGGTGGCGTTCTGCTGCGTTCCGACGTTATATTCGTCCAGGTTTAGCTATTTTTGCTCCAATGTAGCTCACCAGGGGCCTAACCACTCGCCGACCTACTGCGGGAGTCTATGAGGAATTTTTTATTTTCCCCGGGGGGCACAATTGCCTTCTGAATTATATGATATGGCGTGATGGTTAGTTTACTCCGGGGGTTTGTTCTGTTTTTTGCCTCAAGTCTGGTTAGCTACGTTGTTCCCTTCCCCCTTCCCCCCTCTTTGTTACGTTTCCGTGTCTTGTCGGTATGGTTTATCTGTGGTTCGACTGCTTTGTTTGTGTTTTTCTTTCCGTATTCTAAGGTGCTGCATCTGTGTGGGAATGACCATATCTCCTTATGTTATGCTATGTGTATATATATGTACGCCATACAATGCAGTGTTATAATTAATGTTTGAAATAATATTGACAGAGTGGCATTTGGTTTAAATAATTATTTATTGCAATAGATTTAATGAATGATAATATATAGATATCCAGGATACTACCATATATTTCAGAAAAAATATTGAAAACACACCTGTATTGGTACCGAGACACTATTTTAATTACATGTTTTCTTACCTATATAGCACTTTCATTTCTTTTAATATTTCACGGACTGTATAATCTCTGTACATATTTTCAAGACTAATCAAAGTTATATTTTAATTCTGTGCATCAATTGTAGACAACTTTTTCCTCTCTACCCATCATTGCAAACTGCATTGTATTTGCGCTCTATTGTCATTTGATCCGTTTAATAGCAGAAGCCCTGCTTTTCTGCCAGTTGTGTGTTCTTTCATTGTCCGCAGGAGTGTGTGGAGGAATGCTAGTTCTGGTGTGCGTTTGGATTAGGGATGTGCAGGCTCGGTTCTACTCGGTTCCGTTCGGTTCTTTTTACCGAATCTTATTGGCTATCCAAAACTCGTGACAGCTGAAACCCAATAAGATCCGGTAAAAAGAACCGAACGGAACCGAGTAGAACCGAGCCTGCACATCCCTAGTTTGGATGTGGCTAGGATGAGGAAAAAAACTGCAGTGGTGAGATACATGTTAGAGAATGGTGGTGGTGTACTGGCGCTTGTGTTTAGTCAATTCTGCGATGCACATTTGTTTCATTTGTTTGGTGCATTTTAGTCCTGCAGGATTGGCTAATTTTTTCTGCTGGCTGAGGGTTTCTTGTTACAGGGTTGAGTTACGGCGGCGGCGCATCGGTTTAGGCCTCGCTTGGCGGAAAAGAACGACACTTGAAGTTAGTTTATGTTAATAGGTAGGCTTAGTGGGTGCGTTCTCATTGAAGTGGAATAAGGCGACAGCCAATTGTCCTGGACGGGAAATGGCTATACCACCTGGACCGGTGGTTGAAGTTAAAGGAGAGTTGATCCCCAATGCTTGGCTTGTGTGTGTGTTTGTATTGAGCCGTTTGGTTGTTATTGTCTTGTGTGTTCTTTTTGTGCCTCACCATCATTAGTATTAACTTATAGTCTAAAATGTAATGACTTGTCAAAAATAAATTTTACTTACTAAATATTTAAACGCCAACACTGTTGTCTGTGTCTTTATTTTAGAAGATAAGTTACACTGTATTTAAGAAGGTATTATATGGTAACACGATAATACACGTTAGTGAGTTTATAATCCCAAATGAAGACTGAAATGGGTCACTCAGATCAAAGGAGAAAATATAGCAAGGATTTCACAAATGACAATACAGAATAAAACAAATCCAATATCCCACTCACATATATAATATCTTTGCTGCCACTAAATACAATCTCACTTACTCTGCGCAAATAAATATAATACAACTATAATCCTTCAGATCTATTTAGCTATAGGAGTCATACAGTTCTACATTGTGTACTGTATATTGCTAAGCTCAAAAGAGGATTCATTATAGTAAATGAAGATCACTAAACGAAAATGTCCAAGACACTGTAAGTTATAAGTACTCTTTAGAGCGCTTGAATGGTGACCACCTGAGTAGCATGTTTTGGTGTACACAGTTGGGATCCTTAACATGTGTAAAACAGTATAAAGTCTTTCCTTAACTGACACAGCTGCAGCACTGATGTCTATGAATAAATAGCAAAAATGTCCCTACAACAATTGGATGCTTGTGTATGTATGAAAAAGTGGTTCTCACCTCATCTGTAGCGGGACACAGCCTACCCTCCAAAAAGACAGATGCAGCATGCACTCCAGTAGAACATTTGACTTTGCTCTCTGGATATAATAACAAGTCTCAGCAGTCCCCTTGCTGCAACTCAACTCTTTATGTGCAGCTGTAGCTTGACTCGGGGTTTTACATGCAGCTTGTAAGTCTCTGGGTTTCCGCTATACACACCGCCCATTCTCAGCTGCCTGACACAAGCTGCCTGATGCGGTCCTAACTCTCCAGCATCACTATAAAACATCTCCCTATTCTTCCGCACTCCCTGGTTTCACTGTTTGACATTTTCTCTGTATCTCTCAGTAGCTTCCTCCCTGTGTCTCTCCTACAACTGTCACTCCTATCCTCCCTCCAACTGTCATTTATCATCCGTTTTTCTGAGCTCCTGCAATGAATCCTGGATCATGTAGTTTCTGGCAGCTGCTTCTCCCTTAAGCTGCATTGGCCACCAGTGAAAATGATATCTCAAAAAAATCACAATAATGATCATTTCATTTATTATAAGATACATACAAAATCTTGACTCTTTCAAAGACACTGACATCAACAATTTGTATCCTGTCCAGCATTGGCATACAACAGCTTAATCATGCTTGCTACTGAGAGTTTTGCCTAAATTCTTTCTTGCAGTACACACAGTAACTTATTTAATAACAGTCAGAGATTAGTGATGTTTGCAGAAAACTGAGTGCAGCAGATGATTTATATAGTTCTAAAGCTGGAATAACAGTAGAAGAGTTAGATTGACTATACAGAGGCAGGACTGTTGTTGAATGGGCTGAGATAAATGCCAGAAGTAAAAGTCAGGGGTAAAAGTTCAGCAACAAGCTCAGGTAAGAAGTTGAGGAAAAATCCATAAGAACCAGTAATCTGAATAAGGAACAAGATCAAAAACAAGCTGGTTCTATATAGCGAGAAAGAGGTCAGGTACATCAGTAACAGAGGACAGTTGGATTGAGTGCAGGAGCTCAATTATCTGGCAAAGTCTCAGCATCAGTGTTGATTTTACAGTGTATCTACTCTATGTCCTCCTACTTGGAGTAAGATCCAATAGGACACTTCCATTGGCCATGCTTAGCAAGTGCATACACTCACACATATCACATACAGTAAATGCATATAAATGACTAACTGTGGACTCTGGGCCTGATTCAGAGCCAGACGCTGTGACAGAGTGCTCGCTCTGAATCAGGGCCGGCCTTCTTGTTTTTTAGAACGACCTCCTGGCCACTCGCATAGCTGTGGGTGACCACCCACAGCTATAGCAAGCGGCCATGATGATGGTCGCGATGGTCAAGACCATCGCGACCATCGGGCTTGCGGTGAGACCCTTGTGGTAGGGTCTCGTTGCCGCAAGCCCCAGAGAGCTTTTGGCTCTAACAGAGCCAGAAGCTCTCCCACTGACATCACTTGTGATGTCAGTGGGGCCGGCCCCAGACGGTAGGCGTTCCCATGGGAACGCCTCCATCTGGGCAGCCACGCCCCCGGCCTGCCCACCAAAGGGGGCGTGCTGTCACTCAACATCGACAGCACACCCCCTTTTGTACGAGACCCGAAGCGACGGATTGCCCATCACTATCTGGGTCTCGCGCATGCGCATGACAGAGCTGGCTCTGTCATGCGCATGTGCAGTGGGCCACCATCGACCCGCTTGCGAGTGCATAGCGCTCACGAGCAGGGTCTGAGTCAGGCCCTCTGTTATGGAAATATTCCTAGAAAGCTGGAGAACTCTTTTTCATCCAAATCATTTATTCTTGGACTTCAGCGGCAATATTTGAAGGCCATGAGAAAGCCATCAGAAAAGGTAAGGGATCTGACAGTGATATCGTGCAAAAGTTAATAATTGCCTGAAAAGGCAGAGCAACCAATCAGATTGTATATGATAAGTGTAATAATGCTAATGAAAGAGAATATGTGATAGACAGCTAAGAGTTACAATACAATACATGCCATTTTAAATTTCAACATCCATAGTTTCTATTTTACATAAGTGCAACCAGATCTACTGGGAGATAATTCAGCAGATGAAATTCAATATTTATTTCAACTCTTTAGTCCTATTTAGTGTAGCACAAATTTGCTTTTGGCTGTCAGGCGTTTTTGATACAATTTTAATTTAATTTAATAAAATAACTGCCTGACTGATTTTCTCTTTAAAAGCCAGATAGAAATACACAAAGACACAATTGAAAATGGCCCAATATGAAATAATACACACCTATAACAGTGCGTGGGTGCTTCTTGAAACAGGTTGAAGATGACTCATAAGGTGAAATTTACCATCATAAGTACTTGAGATTGGAGTGAAAGCTTGGTGCCAGCTAGCAGTACTTAAACATGTTTATGATGCCAAACTCACTTTGGCTCTGACAATCACCATATTATGCTGTCAAAACAGTGATAACTGAAGATCTTTAAGCATAAACCAAAAGTGTTTGTGCTGTATAATATCGTTTTACCCCGTTGCACTCTCCAATTAATATAAACTTATACACTTTACCCATTTTGTAACTGTAGGCTCTGTTAATTGCATTTAATCAATCTTCTGTGATGTTTCATGTGACTAGATTTCATTCTAAAAGAATTCTCGTTTTGTTGTGAACAGTACTGTAATTTCATTAATACATATTCAGCAGACCTTCACACTATCCTGTGGAGTATGTAAGATGGAGTGGAATATATTGAAGCTTTCTGACATATGTATATAAAATGCAATATATAATGGGTTAAAAATAGATAACCAGTTTTGACATCTCTACTTTCATTGAGTTACAAAAGCTTGTTCTTTTATTTCTTGAAAAAAAAAAAAAAAAGAATAAAATGAATTTTTCATATATATATATATATATATATATATATATATATATTATATATATATACTGTATATATATTCATTCACCCTGACGAAAAGGCCTACGTGGCCTTGAAACGTTGGAAACAAGTTAACATCTCGACTTCATAAAGCCCGTGTGAGTGCCGTCTGGTCCTTTGCATGGATGCCTGCTTATTATATATATATATATATATATATATATATATATATATATATATATATTAGGGGTGTGCACCGGCCACTTTTCGTGTTTTGTGTTTTGGTTTTGGAGCTGGATCTTTCTTCGTGTTTTGGATCTGGATTGGTTTTGCCAAAACCACCCTTCCGTGTTTTGGGTTCTGGGTTTTGTGTTTTGGATCTGTATTTTTTTTTTAAAAAAGCATAAAAACCACTAAAATCACAGAATTTGTAGGTTTTTCTGCTCCTATGCTATTATTAACCTCAATAACCTTAATTTCCACTCATTTCCAGTCTATTCTGAACACCTCACACCTCACAATAGTGTTTTTATGTCCAAAAGGTTGCACCGAGGTAGATGGATGACTATCCTAAGCGACACGAGTGGGCGGCACAAACACGTGACCCATCTAGGCGTGATACTGCAGTGGCAGACAGGATAGCAGTTTGAAAAACTAGGCCCCAAACTGTACATAATGCAAAGAAAAAAAGAGGTGCAAGATGGAATTGTCCTTGGGCCCTCCCACCCACCCTTATGTTGTATAAACAGGACATGCACACTTTAACAAACCAATCATTTCAGCGCCAGGGTCTGCCACACGACTGTGGCTGAAATGATTGGTTCGTTTGGGCCCCCACAAAACAAGCTGGCAATTAATCTGTCCCTGCACAAACTGGCTCTACGGAGGCAAGATGTCGTCCTCATCCTCCTCATCCACCGATTCCTCACCCTCTTCAGTGTTGTGTACATCCTCATCCTCACAGAGAATTAACTCGTCCCCACTGGAATCCACCACCACAGGTCCCTCTGTACGTTCTGGAGGCTGGTCTCCCTGGAAGAGCTGATAATTCATTTTGATGAACATCATCTTCTCCACATTCTGTGGAAGCAACCTCCTACGCCTTTCGCTGACAAGGTTCCCGGCTGCACTAAACACTCTTTCGGAGTACACACTGGAGGGGGGGGGCAACTCAGGTAAAATAGAGCCAGATTGTACAGGGGCCTCCAAATTGCCTCTTTTTCCTGCCAGTACAGGTATGGACTGTCTGACATGCCTACTTGGATGCTGTCACCGATGTAATTCTCCACCATTCTGTCAATGGTGACAGTATCATATGCAGTGACAGTAGACATGTCAGAAATTGTTGCCAGGTCCTTTCAGTCCGGACCAGATGTCCAAACTTGGTCCTGCCTGCCCTACATCACCGCCAGCGGGTTGCTTAGGATAGCTAAGTTTTTTCCTGGCAGCCCCAGTTGCGGGAGAAAATGAAGAAGGAGCTGTTGACGTGTCACGTTCCGCTTCAGCTGACAGTGTGTTCACCAGCAGGTCTTTGCACCTCTGCAGGCTTGTGTCAGCCAGAAAGAGAGACACCACATAGGCTTTATACCTAGGATCGAGCACGGTGGCCAAAATGTAGTGGTCTGATTTCAACAGATTGACCACCCTAGAATCCTGGCAAAGCGAATGAAGGGCTTCATCCACAAGTCCCACATGCCGAGCAGAATCGCTCTGTCTTAGCTCCTCCTTCACTTTCTCCAGCTGCTTCTGCAAAAGCCTGATGAGGGGAATGACCTGACTCAAGCTGGCAGTGTCTGAACTGACTTCACGTGTGGCAAGTTCGAAGGGCTGGAGAACCTTGCACAACACGGAAATCATTCTCCACTGCTCTTGAGTCAGGTGCATACCCCCTCCTTTGCCTATGTCATAGGTGGATGTATAGGCTTGTATGGCCTTTTGCTGCTCCTCCATCCTCTGAAGCATATAGAGGGTTGAGTTCCACCGTGTCACAACCTCTTGCTTCAGGTGATGGCGGGGCAGGATCAAGAGTGTTTGCTGGTGCTCCAATCTTCGGCACGCAGTCGCTGAATGGCGAAAGTGGCCAGAAATTTTTCGGGCCACCCAAAGCGTCTCCTGCACGCCCCTGTCGCTTTTCAGAAAATTCTGCACCACCAAGTTTATTGTGTGAGCAAAACATGGGACGTGCTGGAATTTGCCCAGATGTAATGCCCGCACAATATTGGTAGCATGTCAGATATCACAAATCCCCAGGAGAGTCTAAGTGGGGTAAGCCACTGGGCGATGATTTCCCTCAGTTTCTCTAAGAGGTTGTCGGCGGTGTGCCTCTTACTGAAACCGGTGATACACAGCGTAACCTGCCTTGGAACGAGCTGGCATTTCTGAGATGCTGTTACTGGTGACGCTGCTGCTGTTGCTGCGTAAGGTGATACATCTACCCAGTGGGCTGTCACAGTCATATAGTCCTTAGTCTGCCCTGTTCCACTTGTCCACATGTCCGTGGTTAAGTGGACATTGGGTACAACGGCATTTTTCAGGACACTGAGGACACTTTTTCTGACGTTTCTGTACAGTCTCAGGATCTCCTGCCTAGTGAAGTGGAATCTACACGGGATTTGGAACCGGGGACACACTACCTCCATCAATTGTCTAAATCCCACTGCACTAATGGCGGATACCGGACGCACGTCTAACACCAACATAGCAGTCAAGGCCTCAGTTATATGTTTTGCTTCAGGATGACTGCTGTCATACTTCATCCTCCTCGCTAAGGACTGTTGGAGGGTCAATTGTTTAGTAAAAGTAGTGGTGTTCCTACTTCCTCTCTGGGATGATGAACGACTCCCAGCAGCAGCAACAGCAGCAGCGGCAGCAGGAGGCGTAGCAATGCAGGATCCTCTGGAGGAATCCCGGATAGGAGAGTCAGTCATGCTAGTGACATGGCCTGCAGGACTACTTCCGATCCTGACTAAGGAGGAAATTGACGAGGAGGGAGTTGATGGTGTGGTTTGCAGGCGCTTGGATACAACAGGACAACGGGATTTAGTTGTCCCTGGACTGCTTACGGTCTTAGCCAAAGTTTCTGAACTTGACAGTAACTTATTATGAACACGCTGCAGGTGCCGCATAAGGGAGGATGTTCCTAGGTGGTTAACGTCCCTACCCCTACTTATTCCACCTTTACATATGGTACATATGGCAAGACAGTTGTTGTCCGGATTTGGATAGAAATATTGCCAGACCAAAGAGGTGGAATGTTTGGTCTTCTGCCCAGGCATGACCGTGATGGGCTTTTTCATCCCACGGACAACAACTGTCTCCCCCGGAGCCTGATTTAAACAAACCACATCACCATCAGAATCCTCCTCGCCAACTTCCTCCTCAGCGCCAGCTACACCAGTATCCTCATCCTGTTGTACTTCAACAGTGACATCTTCAATTTGCATATCAGCAAGTGGACTGTGGGTGCTCCTTTCAGCACTTGCAGGGGGCGTGCAAATGGTGGAAAGAGCCACCTCTTCCCGTCCAGTGCTGGGAAGGTCAGGCATCGCAACCACCACCACACTTGGACTCTCCTTGGGGATTTGTGATATCTTCTTTGAAAGCACAGTTCTTCACTGTGCTTTTGCCAGCTTAACTCTTTTGATTTTTTTAGTGGGAGGAGGGCTTCCATCGTCATGTGAAGCTGAACCACTAGTCATGAACATAGGGATCGACCTTAGCCGTTCCTTGCCACTCCGTGTCGTAAATGGCATATTGGCAAGTTTACGTTTCTCTTCAGATGATTTAAATGTTTTTTTCAAGGTCATTTTCCTGAACTTTGTCATTTGGGATTGTATGTGCCCTCTACTATGACATTAGGCATCGGCCTTGGCAGACGACGTTGATGGCATGTTATCGTCTATGTCATGACTAGTGGCAGCAGCTTCAGCACTAGGAGGAAGTGGTTCTTGATCTTTCTCTATTTTATTTTTATCGGAGAAAGTTTGGTCCTCCATTTATGTTATATCGATTTGATATATACGTGCGGCTAAACACAGAAAATATTTTTTTATTTTTGCTGGAGAGTAGTGCACTTTGTGGGTTACACCACCCTTTAAGAAATGAGCCAGCCGGCTCTTTACTTATGGGACACAGGCGTACGCTTGGCGCTGCTCCTTTGTTGATGCACGTGCGGCTACTGCGCACACAATTCACAAACACAGAAAATATTTTGTTATTTGGTTTGGAGTGTACTTTGGGGGTTACAGCACCCTTTAACGGTCAAGCCAGCCGGCCCTTTACTTATGACACAGGCGCACGCTTGGCACTACTTTGTTGATGCACGTGCGGCTACTGCGCACACAGTTCACAAACACAGAAAAAATATTTTGTTATTTGGTTTGGAGTGTACTTTGGGGGTTACAGCACCCTTTAATGGTCAAGCCAGCCGGCCCTTTACTTATGACACAGGCGCACGCTTGGCACTACTTTGTTGATGCACGTGCGGCTACTGCGCACACAATTCACAAACACAGAAAATATTTTTTTTTTTAGTTTGGACTGGAGTGTACTTTGGGGGTTACAGCACCCTTTAACGGTCAAGCCAGCCGGCCCTTTACTTATGATACAGGCGCACGCTTGGCACTACTTTGTTGATGCACGTGCGGCTACTGTGCACACAATTCACAAACACAGAAAATATTTTTTTTTTGGTTTGGACTGGAGTGTTCTTAGGGGGTTACAGCACCCTTTAACGATCAAGCCAGCCGGCCCTTTACTTATGACACAGGCGCACGCTTGGCACTACTTTGTTGATGCACGTGCGGCTACTGCGCACACAATTCACAAACACAGAAAATATATATTTTTTTGGTTTGGAGTGTACTTTGGGGGTTACAGCACCCTTTAACGGTCAAGCCAGCTGGCCCTTTACTTATGACACAGGCGTACGCTTGGCACTACTTTGTTGATGCACGTGCGGCTACTGCGCACACAATTCACAAACACAGAAAATATATATTTTTTTGGTTTGGAGTGTACTTTGGGGGTTACAGCACCCTTTAACGGTCAAGCCAGCCGGCCCTTTACTTATGACACAGGCGCACGCTTGGCACTACTTTGTTGATGCACGTGCGGCTACTGTGCACACAATTCACAAACACAGAAAATATTTTTTTTTTGGTTTGGACTGGACTGTACTTAGGGGGTTACAGCACCCTTTAACGGACAAGCCAGCCGGCCCTTTACTTATGACACAGGCGCACGCTTGGCCCTACTTTGTTGATGCACGTGCGGCTACTGCGCACACAATTCACAAACACAGAAAATATATATTTTTTTGGTTTGGAGTGTACTTTGGGGGTTACAGCACCCTTTAATGGTCAAGCCAGCCGGCCCTTTACTTATGACACAGGCGCACGCTTGGCACTACTTTGTTGATGCACGTGCGGCTACTGCGCACACAATTCACAAACACAGAAAATATATATTTTTTTGGTTTGGACTGGAGTGTACTTAGGGGGTTACAGCACCCTTTAACGATCAAGCCAGCCGGCCCTTTACTTATGACACTGGCGCACGCTTGGCACTACTTTGTTGATGCACGTGCGGCTACTGCGCACACAATTCACAAACACAGAAAATATATATTTTTTTGGTTTGGAGTGTACTTTGGGGGTTACAGCACCCTTTAACGGTCAAGCCAGCCGGCCCTTTACTTATGACACAGGCGCACGCTTGGCACTACTTTGTTGATGCTCGTGCGGCTACTGCGCACACAATTCATAAACACAGAAAATATTTATTTTTTTGGTTTGGAGTGTACTTTGGGGGTTACAGCACCCTTTACCGGCCAAGCCAGCCGGCCCTTTACTTATGACACAGGCGCACGCTTGGCACTACTTTGTTGATGCACATGCGGCTACTGCGCACACAGTTCACAAACACAGAAAAAACATTTTGTTATTTGGTTTGGAGTGTACTTTGGGGGTTACAGCACCCTTTAACGGTCAAGCCAGCTGGCCCTTTACTCATGACACAGGCGCACGCTTGGCACTACTTTGTTGATGCACGTCTGGCTACTGTGCACACAATTCACAAACACAGAAAATATATATTTTTTTGGTTTGGACTGGAGAGTACTTAGGGGGTTACAGCACCCTTTAATGGACAAGCCAGCCGGCCCTTTACTTCTGACACAGGCGCACGCTTGGCACTACTTTGTTGATGCATGTGCGGCTACTGTGCACACAATTCACAAACATAGAAAATATTTTTTTTTTTGGTTTGGACTGGAGTGTACTTTGGGGGTTACAGCACCCTTTAACGGTCAAGCCAGCCGGCCCTTTACTTATGACACAGGCGCACGCTTGGCACTACTTTGTTGATGCACGTGCGGCTACTGCGCACACAATTCACAAACACAGAAAATATATATTTTTTTGGTTTGGAGTGTACTTTGGGGGTTACAGCACCCTTTAATGGTCAAGCCAGCCGGCCCTTTACTTCTGACACAGGCGCACGCTTGGCACTACTTTGTTGATGCACGTGCGGCTACTACGCACACAATTCACAAACACAGAAAAAATATTATTTTTTTAGCACTTGGGGGGAGCACCCCTGATGGACAGAGCACCCCCTGGACAACACTACAGCACCCCTTTAGGAATGGGACACTGCACAGGAGTTTGGAGTGGACACAGCCCCTATGGAGAACTGACTGCACAACACAGTCCAGCCAGCCCCTATGGACTTTGAAGTAGTGGACACAGCCCCTATTAAAAACAGCAGCACAGCACAACACAGCCAGCCCTTATGGACTTTGAAGTAGTGGACACAGCCCCTATGGACAACAGCAGCACAGCGCAGCACAGCACAGCACATCACTACTCTGCACTACACTACACTACACTACACAGCCCAGCCAGCCCTAACTCCCACCCTCCCTCTTCACTGTCCACAGCCTAGTGAGAAAATGGCGCCGACGCGGGTACCTTATATAGGATCCAAAACCCGCGAGACCTGGAAGGCGGGATGATGACGTTTTGCCTCGATTTCAGATCCGAGTCAGGCGGTAAAAGTCGAGCCTGACTCGGATCTGCCTCGGATCAGGGGGGCTCGGGGGGGTTCGGATTTCAGAAAGCTGAACCCGCTCACCCCTAATATATATATATATATATATACATACACACACAGTAATATATATATATATGGCAAGTGAAAAAGGCTAAGGGGCCTGAACATCGGCAGGCCTATAATTATAGTGATAGTGATTTTGTAGTGACGGATTGTGATGAGGCTACACGAGCGGAGGCTTCCCCTTTGGAGCGAGATACACAAAGGGACAAGGAGACTATAAAAGAAAGGCGACCCGTAGGGGTAAACAGAACAAGAGGGGCGGGCAAGAAGTGCCCAAAGAAGATCATAACATTATATTCAATTTATCAAATAGGCAGCTCACAGAGATAGAATTGAATGTTTTAAAAAAAGGGTTATCATTTGTACCAACTAATGTATATAATGAATTTAACTGGAAAAAAGATCTGCATCAATTCTCCCGTAAGCTGTGGTTAAAAGAATTTTTTCAACATAAGACATCAACTAAGGACGCTCCGCCTGTGGAACAATTCTTGAAGACAGTCTCTAAATCATCATTTGATCCAATATCTACTAACTCATCCATCAAAACCTTTACAAGGATGCTAGATGATTCCGTCACCAGATACACTAATACACCATACAGTATTCACCCTAACCTATCAAAACCTGAACAACAGGCCCTGAAAGATCTGGGGTCATATCAAGATATAATAATACGACCGGCGGATAAAGGGGGTGCTATTGTAGTACAAAACATTGAAGACTACAGGCATGAAATTGAATGACAATTACTGGAACCTAATGTGTATAGCAGATTGCCATCAGATCCCACTGCAAGTTATAAACAAGATTTAAAGAACCTGCTATCTCCTGCAGTGCAAAGGGGACATCACATTGAAGGTGGCTAATACATTATGCCCTGATCACTTGAAAGAGCATAAGGATGCTGCTAGACCACCAGGCTGGCCGATAATTTCGGCCCGTGATTCTTTGTTATATCCTGTAGCGCAATTGTTGGATTGTGTACGCCAACCACTATTACCACTGGAGAACACTTTCTTGAAAGATACCACAAATTTTTTGAAAATTCTCATGGAAGTGGACACCATTTCACCTAACACACTTTTATGCTGCTTAGACGTATGCAGTCTGTATACGTCCATCCCGCACGGAGATGGCTTACAAGCAATGCAGGATTTCCTTATGCAATATGTACCCCTTTCAATGTTTGATCATGGTCTGTTCCTGTCTCTTTTAGAAATGACATTACGTAAAAATTACTTCTTATTTGATGGAAAATTCTATGTGCAAAACCGCGGATGCGCGATGGGATCCCCAGTCGCACCAGCATATGCAAATGTGTATATGTTCACCCAAGAAAAATTACTGTTGACCAACAATAGTGAGGCACAAGAGCATATACAGTTATTTATTTGTTATATAGATGACATATTCATGTTGTGGTCGGGCAGTGAAGAAAAGCTGGAACAAATAATGCAATCCATCAATAGCTCCTGTTCCCCTATTAAATTCACCTACACATATAGTTATGAATCTGTTCACTTTTTGGACGTTACAGTGAAAATCAAAGAAGGTAAAATATATACAAAAGTATTCCGAAAGAACACTGACATTAATACCTTCTTATTGTCGACCAGCCATCATCCAGAAACCTTGAAGAAGGGTCTTCCACTTTCGCAAATGATGCGTGTGGCGAGAATTACGAGCGATGCAACGGAGTTACCCCACAGGTTGGATGAACAAATAAAAAAAATTGCTGCTAGAGGATGTGATAAGGTACTTTTGATTCAACAGAAACAAAAAGTGCTAAGTATGACATGAGAGGAGTTACTACGGCCCAAAACTAGATCTAAACACCAGCTGATACCGTGGACTAGCGATTACACCACAGGTAGCCCCATTATTAGGAGAGCTACTCGGGCACTCTGGCCGCTAATAACCACGGATAAGGATTTATCTACTTTTAAAACCAGCAGACCGGTGGCAGCTTTTAGACGGGGCCGGAATCTCCGGGATATGCTTGTCCATACGGACATTACTGGAAGAAACATACCACGTGAACCGAATGTTTATGTGAAAGCTCCCGGATGTTATAGATGTACTAACTCTATAACCTGCAAAAGTTTAATTAATAGCAATCAGTTTCAACATCCGCACAGGGAGAAGAACTATAAGATCAATCACGTGTTGACATGTACATCGATGTTTGTAGTGTATATCATAATCTGCCCATGTGGCTTGTATTATGTGGGGCAAAACACGCAAAAATTCTGGGAACGGATGGATCTACACCGCTCTTCGATAAAATTAGCTTTGGCTGGCATAGAGAACGAACAGCCGGTAGCTCGTCACTTTAAAGAAATGGGTCATCCTCTGGCATCTTTGAGATACATCATTATTGACCATGTTAAAGAATCCCTGAGAGGAGGTGATCGCTCGAAAATTCTACTAAATAGAGAAGCACAGTGGATATTTAGACTGGAGACGACGCATCCTAAAGGCTTAAACGATAAAATAAACTGGAACATTCTGTGAGCTGGTTGCTGTTTGGGGACTATGATGATCAGATTCAATGATCCTATGTAGTAGATTGATGTAACTCTAGAATTGTATTTATGCTTAGAGTAACTTAGCTATAGTCAGGGTTATTGCTCCATTGTCACTGTTTGTGGGGCTAATTTATGTATAGGGGATTGCTGTAGTTCACATAAGATGTGGATTAGTCAGTTGAGCATAATTATAGATCACTGTGATTTTACATGCACTGTATTGATATGTAGGGGTTAATTGGGTGGCTTTGTCCGCTTACTGTTCCCTTAGTTACCTCCTGACTTGGGTATGTACACAACCCCCGTGATGAGCGCTGACAGTGCACTAACAGCATGGTGGCATCGCTGTAGGAACTGGGGGCTGCGCTCACAACCAGGAAGTGTACAGGAAGGTGATGCGGTGGTTGCCTGGCAATGGTGAAGCGCAGGCTTCGGAAGTGCGTCAGGTGCAGTTTCCGGTGGGTGGCCCTCGTCGGAGCAACGCAGGTGGAGCGATGAGCAGACGGTGCTTCTTAAACTGGGTAGGTTTGTTTATGTGGTGTTTGTCTGTTTATTTGAGGCTTGAGAAAGAGGGTTACACCTTGAAACGTCGCTGCTTTGGAGGCTTTTTTACAATATATGTTGTTTTGCATATCAAATCTCTGAGTGCCGTCCCATTTGTGGAGGATCTACATGGGATGTTTTGGACAGGCACCGGAGGAACTTTGTTGTTTGTGTGACAGAGTGCCAGCATAGAGGTGACATATATATATTAAGGGTGAGCGGGTTCGGATTTCTGAAATCCGAACCCCCCCGAGCCCCCCCCGATCCGAGTCCGATCCGAGTCAGGCTCGACTTTTCCCGCCTGACTCGGATCTGAAATCGAGGCAAAACGTCATCATCCCGCCTTCCGAGTCTCGCGGGTTTTGGATCCTATATAAGGTACCCGCGTCGGCGCCATTTTCTCACTCGGCTGTGGACAGTGAAGAGGGAGGGTGGGAGTTAGGGCTGTGTAGTGTAGTGTAGTGCTGCTGTTGTCCACTACTTCAAAGTCCATAGCAGCTGGCTGTGTAGTGCTGTGCTGCTGTTGTTAATAGGGGCTGTGTCCACTACTTCAAAGTCCATAGGGGCTGGCTGGACTGTGTTGTGCAGTCAGTTCTCCATAGGGGCTGTGTCCACTCCAAAGTCCTGTGCAGTGTCCCAGTCCTAAAGGGGTGCTGTAGTGTTGTCCAGGGGGTGCTCTGTCCAACAGGGGTGCTCCCCCCAAGTGCTAAAAAAATAATATATTTTCTGTGTTTGTGAATTGTGTGCGCAGTAGCCGCACGTGCATCAACAAAGTAGTGCCAAGCGTGCACCTGTGTCATAAGTAAAGGGCCGGCTGGCTTGACCGTTAAAGGGTGCTGTAACCCCCGAAAGTACACTCCAGTCCAAACCAAAAAAAAAATTATTTTCTGTGTTTGTGAATTGTGTGCGCAGTAGCCGCACGTGCATCAACAAAGTAGTGCCAAGCGTGCGCCTGTGTCATAAGTAAAGGGCCGGCTGGCTTGACCGTTAAGGGTGCTGTAATCCCCGAAAGTACACTCCAGTCCAAACCCCAAAAAAAATTATTTTCTGTGTTTGTGAATTGTGTGCGCAGTAGCCGCACGTGCATCAACAAAGTAGTGCCAAGCATGCGCCTGTGTCATAAGTAAAGGGCCGGCTGGCTTGACCGTTAAAGGGTTCTGTAACCCCCAAAGTACACTCCAAAACAAAAAAATATATATTTTCTGTGTTTGTGACTTGTGTGCACTGTGGCTGCACGTGCATCAACAAAGGAGCAGCGCCAAGCGTGCGCCTGTGTCCCATAAGTAAAGAGCCGGCTGGCTCATTTCTTAAAGGGTGGTGTAACCCACAAAGAGCACTACTCTCCAGCAAAAATAAAAAAATATTTTCTGTGTTTGTGTGCGCTTTAGCCGCACATATATATCAACATAACATAAATGGAGGATCAAACTTTCTCCGATAAAAATAAAATAGGGAAAGATCAAGAACCACTTCCTCCTAGTGCTGTTGCTGCTGCTGGGAGTTGTTCATCATCCCAGAGAGGAAGTAGGAACATCACTACTTTTACTAAACAATTGACCCTCCAACAGTCCCTAGCGATGAGGATGAAGTACGACAGCAGTCATCCTGAAGCAAAACGTATAACTGAGGCCTTGACTGCTATGTTGGTGTTAGACGTGCGTCCGGTATCCGCCATTAGTGCAGTGGGATTTAGACATCCTTTAGGCATCCTCAAAGCAGCAGCGACAAGCGTGTGTCTGTCTGTTAAAGGGTGGTGACACCCTCAAAGTGTGCTACACAAACAATTAAAATATTGTTCTTTTTTTTTCTGTCTTTGTGAAATGTGTGGGCTGTAGCCGCACCTGCATCCTTAAAGCAGCAGCGACAAGCGTGCGTCTGTCTGTTAAAGGGTGGTGACACCCTCAAAGTGTGCTACACAAACATTTAAAATATTGTTCTTTTTTTTTCTGTCTATGTGAATTGTGTGGGCTGTAGCCGCACTTGCATCCTCAAAGCAGCAGCGACAAGCGTGCGTCTGTCTGTTAAAGGGTGTTGTAACTCTCAAAGTGCTCCAAAAAAAAAAAAAAATTTTTTAATGTGTTTGTGACTTGTGTGCGATGTAGCCGCACTTGCATCCTCAAAGCAGCAGCGACAAGCGTGCGTCTGTCTGTTAAAGGGTGGTGACACCCTCAAAGTGTGCTACACAAACAATTAAAATATTGTTCTTTTTTTTTCTGTCTTTGTGAATTGTGTGGGCTGTAGCCGCACTTGCATCCTCAAAGCAGCAGCGACAAGCGTGCGTCTGTCTGTTAAAGGATTACATCGGTGACAGCATCCAAGTAGGCATGTCAGACAGTCCGTACCTGTACTGGCAGGAAAAAGAAGCAATTTGGAGTTCCCTGTACAAACTGGCTCTATTTTACCTGAGTTGCCCCCCCTCCAGTGTGTACTCCGAAAGAGTGTTTAGTGCAGCCGGGAACCTTGTCAACGAAAGGCGTAGGAGGTTGCTTCCACAAAATGTGGAGAAGATGATGTTCTTAAAATGAATTATCAACTCTTCCAGGGAGACCAGCCTCCAGAACGTACAGAGGGACCTGTGGTTCCAGCAGGGACGAATTAATACTCTGTGAGGATGAGGATGTACACACTGAAGAGGGTGAGGAATCGGTGGATGAGGAGGATGAGGATGACATCTTGCCTCTGTAGAGCCAGTTTGTGCAGGGACAGATTAATTGCCAGCTTGTTTTGTGGGGGCCCAAACGAACCAATCATTTCAGCCACAGTTGTGTGGCAGACCCTGGCGCTGAAATGATTGGTTTGTTAAAGTGTGCATGTCCTGTTTATACAACATAAGGGTGGGTGGGAGGGCCCAAGGACAATTCCATCTTACACCTCTTTTTTTTCTTTGCATTATGTACAGTTTGGGGCCTAGTTTTTCATACTGCCATCCTGTCTGCCACTGCAGTTTCACGCCTAGATGGGTCACGTGTTTGTGCCGCCCACTCGTGTCGCTTAGCATAGTCATCCAGCTACCTCGGTGCAACCTTTTGGACATAAAAACACTATTGTGAGGTGTGAGGTGTTCAGAATAGACTGGAAATGAGTGGAAATTAAGGTTATTGAGGTTAATAATAGCATAGGAGCAGAAAAACCTACAAATTCTGTGATTATAGCTGTTTTTATGCTTTTTTTCAAAAAAATACAGATCCAAAACACAAAACCCAGAACCCAGAACACGGAAGGGTGGTTTTGGCAAAACCAATCCAGATTCAAAACACGAAGAAAGATCCAGATCCGAAACCAAAACACGAAAAGTGGCCGGTGCACACCCCTAATATATATACAGTCAGGTCCATAAATATTGGGACATTGACAGAATTTTCATATTTTGGCCTCTATTCGCCACCACAATGGCTTTGAAATGAAACAAACAAGATGTGCTTTAACTGCAGACTTTCAGATTTAATTTGTGGGTAATTACAACCAAATCAGGTGAACGGTGTAGGAATTACAACAGTTTCTATATGTGCCTCCCACTTTTTAAGGGGCCAAAAGTAATGGGACTATCAACTCAAAAGCTATTTCATGGACAGGTGTGGCCTATTACTTCATTATTTCATTATCAATGAAGCAGGTAAAAGGTCTGGAGTTGATTCTAGGTGTGACATTTGCATTTGGAATCAGTTGCTGTCGACTCTCAATATGTGATCCAAAGAGCTGTCACTATCAGTGAAGCAAGCCATCATTAGGCTGAAAAATCAAAACAAACCCATCAGAGAGATAGTAAAAACATTAGGTGTGGCCAAATCAACTGTTTGGAACATTATTAAAAAGAAAGAATGCACCGGAGAGCTCAGCAACACCAAAAGACCCGGAAGACCACGGAAAACAACTGTTGTGGTTGACAGAAGAATTATTTCCCTGGTGAAGAAAAACCCCTTCACAACAGTTGGCCAAATCAAGAACACTGTCCAGGTGGTAGGTGTATATGTGTCAACGTCAACAATCAAGAGAAGACTTCACAAGAGTAAATATAGAGGGTTCACCACAAGATGTAAACCATTGGTGAGCCACAAAAACAGACCAGATTAGAGTTTGCCAAACAACATCTAAAAAAGCCATTACACTTCTGGAACAACATCCCATGGACAGATGAGACAAAGATCAACTTGTACCAGAGTGATGGGAAGAGAAGAGTATGAAGAAGGAAAGGAACTGCTCATGATCCAAAACATACCACCTCATCAGTGAAGCATGGTGGTGGTAGTGTCATGGCGTGGGCATGTATGGCTGCCAATGGAACTGGTTCCCTTGTATTTATTGATAATGTGACTGCTGACAAAAGCAGCAGAATGAATTCTGAAGTGTTTCAGGCAATATTATATGCTCATATAATATATGGACGGTGCTTCACAATCCAGATGGACAATGACCCGAAGCATACTGCAAAAGCAACCAAAGAGTTTTTTAAGGCTAAAAAGTGGAATGTTATACAATGGCCAAGTCAATCCCCTTACCTGAATCCGACTGAGCATGCATTTCACTTGATAAAGACAAAACTGAAGGGAAAATGCCCCAAGAACAAGCAGGAACTGAAGACATTTGCAGTAGAGGCCTGGCAGAGCATCACCAGGAATGAAACACAGCGTCTGGTGATGTCTATGCATTCCAGACTTCAGGCTGTAATTGCCTGCAAAGAATTTGCAACAAAGTATTAAAAAGTGAAAGTTAGATTTAGGGTTGTTTAGTTTGTCCCATTACTATTGGCCCCTTAAAAGTGGGAGGCACATATAGAAACCATTGTAATTCATACACCGTTCACCTGATTTGGATGTAATTACCCACAAATTAAATCTGAAAGTCTGCAGTTAAAGCACATCTTGTTTGTTTCATTTCAAAGCCATTGTGGTGGTGAATAGAGGCCAAAATATGAAAATTCTGTCAATGTCCCAATATTTATGGACCTGACTGTAATATATATATATATATATATATATATATATATATATATATATACACAAACACTACCGTTCAAAAGCTTGGGGTCACCCAGACAATTTTGTGTTTTACATGGAAACTGACTTTTATTTATCAACTGGCAAGGTTAGAAATAATGATTTTTATTTGAACTAATAATTTTGTCCTTCAAACTTTGCTTTCGTCAAAGAATGCTCCTTTTGCAGAAATTACAGCATTGCAGACCTTTGGCAATCTAGCTGTTAATTTGTTGAGGTAATCTGAAGAAATTTCACCCCACGCTTCCTGAAGCATCTCCCACAAGTTGGATTGGCTTGATGGGCACTTCTGGTGTACCCTATGGTCATGCTGCTCCCACAACAGCTCAATGGGGTTGAGATCTGGTGACTGCGCTGGCCACTCCATTACAGACAGAATACCAGCTGCCTGCTTCCTGATCAAGCTATGCACTCCCGCAGCTGAATCAACTTTACGAGACAGCCCTGGTGCTTGCTGGATGTTCTTGGGCATCCTGAAGCCTTCTTCACAACTATTGAACCTCTCTCCTTGAAGTTCTTGATGATCCAATAAATGATTGATTTAGGTGAAATATTACTAGCAGCAATATCCTTGACTGTGAAGCCCTTTTTGTGCAAAGCAATGATGACTACACATGTGTTCTTGCAGGTAATCATGGTTAACAGATGTAGAACAATTATTTCAAGCTCCACCCTCCTTTTAAAGCTTCCAGTCTATTAATCTAACTCAATCAGCATGACAGAGTGATCTCCAGCTTTGTCCTCTTCAAAACTCTCACCTGTGTTAATGAGAGAATCACTGAAATGATGTCAGCTGGTCCTTTTGTGGCAGTGCTGAAATGCAGTGGAAATGTTTTGGGGATTAAGTTCATTGTCATGGCAAAGAGGGACTTTGCAATTAATTGCAATTCACCTGGTCACTCTTCATGAATTTCTGAAGCATATGCAAACTGCCATCATAAAAACTGAAGCAGCAGACTTTGTGAAAACCAATACTTGTGTCATTCTCAAAACTTTTGGCCATGGCTGTATATATACATACTGATATGCACAAAAGGGTATGTGTGTAAAACTTGGAATTACTCCGAAAAACTGATTTAAGATTAACTTACCTTTATTTATAAAGAGTTAAAAACTGTCCTGTGAAAATTAATTCTTGCACAAAATATGGCAAACATTTTTTGTAAGAAAGTAGTTTTCCATGACATAAGAAAGTTTGAAGTAACATATTTCATGCATACTTTTTCCACACCATTAAAATGACCTGTAATGTATAATTTCATTGACTTTGATATATTTTACTGGCAACAAAGTAAGGTGGATGTAAAACTAAAGCAATCCACAAAAAAAATTACAATGCAGTACTATGGTATACTGTAATGATATGTGTTATCCATTATTTCCATTGAATAAGACATACAATTCTAAAGTCTGAAAAGCTGAAGGAATTAGCTCAGTTGAATGTTGAAAACAAGTTCAGGTTGGAAAGTTAAGATGACGCTTTAAAAATATTCTGAAAGTGGCTTCACGTAGGCAGTACTAAATCAACTGTTTTTGGGGACAACACAAATGTGGGTGTTCTTAATGCTCTGTTTGCCATATCCACATTGATGATGGAGAAAAGGAGCTAATTTACAAGTAGGCAAACCATTGTACTGGCAAGTGGCACAAAATAGGCACACAGGTAGAAATAGGCATTGTCAGCACTCCAGTAAGTGGAGTACACACTTCATTTATATGAGTGGTGCAACTTAATCCAGCAACAGGGATATCCCAGTGTTAGCATTAATATGAGCTTAGTTAGGCCTGGGAAGACTGTGCTGTTGCATGAAGCCCGGTAACCATCAAATAGATCATTCTGACTGCGGAATCCCCCACTGTCCATCTCCCACTGGCTCTTAAGTCTCCCTAGCCATACAGAAGAAAAAAATCCTATTACCTATACCTATCTGTATGCAAATCTTTCTGGAGTACCAAACATGATGGTGGGCCTGCTTTTAACGCCAAGAAGAGGTTCCACATTCCAAATGTCTTCTGTACCTTTTTTTGTGGGCAAGGATGGTTTGAAAGCTAAAAAGAAGACACACACTTTTTAAATTTAACCATAATGTCTGTAAAATTCAAGGATCAACAGTAATAAAATAACGCATTTTTTTGTTTTACTTATATATATATATATATACTATACAGAAAGTGTCCTAGTGATCTATGTAGAATACAGAAAACATCCTAGTGATCTATATACAATGTCATGCATTGTACACCCAACTCTTTTCATGTCATACATTGTGTTCCAACCCTTTACATTGTGTTAAGCACTCCATGTATTAATGCTCCCCCATATCATGTATTAATACTCCCCCATATAATGATTTTTCTCCCTTGTCCTAGTTGTATAGATTCTCTGTGGCCCATTCTAGATAATGAAAGGCAGCATGTCAGCAAATTATATTGAGCATATTCTGGGTTTTCTCAGTCTGCCCCCCTTCACAGTCTGGCATCCCCACATCTATCTATTGCTCCATTGCCCCTCTCTGACCTCTGCTCTGTCCAGATCTACATCTGCCCCCTCTCAGTTGCTCTGTCCCATCCCACCCCTCTCCCCTGCCTTGTCCATTCACGTTCCCATTCTTAACTTATTCCCATGTTTCCAGTGGAACTTTGCTCCACCTCTCCATTTAGGTTCTGTCACATCTCTCTAGCAGTGGAAGCTGTTGGACAGGTGGCGCATGCCTTGGCTCTTACTGCACATGCGTGTTGGAGATGGTTCAGACTTTTGAAAATTATTATTTAGATTCTGATTTGCTATCTTGCTGCCTGTTATTCCATGTGAAAGTCCTAAATAGGCCTGTGCTCACGAAAGAATTTATGCTGCAAAATGTTTCCACACCATTCCCAAACCACTAATATCACCTTTAAAAAATGTTTTGAACACACCCTCTTGTACACCACCCAATTAATAACATCACACTGCCAAAATCCATTGATTAAATACATTCTCCAGTATTCTCCTTTTACGTTTCATGGTTTTCAGGGCTGTATCTAAGGGTGGGCAAGTGGTGCCACCATTAAGGGCTCAGGGCCTAGGAAGTGGCACTGTGCTGCCCCATGGCACCTTTATGTGGCTTGCAGTGTACCTGGAATAGCACCCTACAGCCTGTATAGCCATTGCAGACCCACCTTAGGCATCCTTAGGATTTAAGTTAGAACACTCCACATGCTTCAGCTTCATCCTGGACCCACAGGCCACACCCTCTCATTGTGACGTTATGAAGTCACATGTTCATTGGAGAGGGTGCTGGTTCCAGAACGGGGACAATTTTTGTGCAACTTCCGCATAGCCTTATCTTATATAGATACAAGCACATGTAGAAAATTATTTTATGTTTAAGTTTGTTCACTAATTCACTATTATTAGATTTAGGCTTCTGTCCCATACGATCACTGCCACTAGACACAGGGTTGGATTAAGGGCAACTAATTTATGATGGCCCCCTACAAATAAAATTGTCAATATGATATGCTGACGATGTTATTAAAAAGTATCATGAGTAAATTATTCCAGAACCACAAATGTGTTGAACATGCTGTAGTGTCCCCAGTTCATATCATGCCCCACAGAAACCTCATTTCTCACATAACAAAATGCCCCAACAGATCTATCTATGTGTAGGGGACCCTGGGCGACTGCCTTGACTGTCCTTTTGGTAATCCGGCACTAACTAGACATTTCTGATTCTCTCTTTAGGGCCTGACAAAGGGCTTATTAAGTGAGGAAGGGACGCGTGTACAGTCTGTATCAGGGCCCTCTCCTTTCTAGCTGGCGGCACAAGCCAGTAGACTCTGGTGATGTACCAGAGTCTACTGCTCATGTACAGGTCTCCGAGAACTTGTCACGGTGGCAATTTTCCCAGTGATATTTCTGCTATGAATGCACAGATCACCAGGAAAATGGCCACCGCACCATTTTCCCAGTGATTTTTAAAGCGTTGCCACTGCTACCACAGGACTACAGAGAGTTAAGTTTTAAAGATCATGGGTGCAGGGTGTGAATGTGGGCCCCAGGGGCCCGTGTGCAACACACACCATGTGTCCATTATAGATGTGCCACTGAGCCTGACATAAGGTTGTTTTATGCATAACGTTGTAGGTATTTTCGACCTCATTCAGAGTCGGTCGTTGTGGCTGCACAGTCGTAAGCCACCGATGTTCGCTATACTGCGCATGCGTAAAGTTCGCAATGCGCGTGCGCAAACTAGCCGCTACGATCAGAAATTTCTCTCTCCTTGAACACAGCCAGGTCGGTAGTTTGAGTGACAGATGGAGGCGTTTTTGGGTGGTAACAGGGGAAGGTGCTTGAAAACAGGGGAGTGGAGATCCGAACGCAGGTGTGCCTCATTATGCGAACGGCGTTTTATGGGAGTGGATACGGATTATGGGAGTGCATAATTAACAAAGTAGCGTCATGGCACATGTGACATGGGAGGTTTTTACACTGACATGATCGTAGAGCTTAAGAGAGGGTATGGTCAACCTTAAGCTCTACGACCAGTTCCGATGGTTCCCGATGGTCTCGATTAATCCTTATATGCCCGGAGATGACGTGCAATGTGTATGAGAAGGGGGTGTATTTTTTTGTCTTCCGACCGCTTCCTCCCCTTGGTCAGTCAACTACCGATCCGAACTTAGGGACGCAACTTGCGAGGGAATCATTTGCATATCCGGCCCCTTTTTCCGTACGACCGTGCGGCCGCTTCGACCGACTCTGAATGAGGTCCTTTGTTTCATACCCATTGCAATGTATTGTTCCTTAATGATGTACAGCACTGGGCTTTTTTTGTAAAGCAGTAGTGAAATGTTTAAAAAAATTTTTTTAAAATGATTATTGCTGCTTATTCATAAAAATAAACATTTGTTAGTGATCATATAGATTAAGATATAATATAGTTCTTGTCACGATCCTGTCTAGTTGTCACCTTTTTGCCTTGAGACTTACCTCTGTCAGCTGCTCCATGGATCTGTGTTTGCAATTCTCCTGGGACATCTGCTCTGGCTGAATCATGCTGGCTGTGATATCTGTGTGTGCAGACTGCTCTCCTAGCCAAACTGATTAACCACCTGGACCCTGCTCTGTCTGTGAGCATTGCTAGTCTTAATTGGAATCACAGGTGTGGTCCTGATTCTCAGAGCTGCAGAGATGAATACTCCTTTGCATGCTGTGTCTTGCTCCACTCTGAATGCCACTGCCAGACCACCTGTCTGCATCCACCAATCGCTGCCAGACTCTTGGTATATAGATCCTCCTCTAATAGCACTCAGTGCTTGAACATCTAGTTACGTTCCGTGGTGTACAACTTGTGCTGTAGCTGTACCTGAGTTCCAGTGTGTCACAGGTTCCTGCTGGTTCCTAGACCAGTGCTATCTGTAAAGCCTGCTACGTTCAGTTATCCACACGGCTCCCAGGCCGCACAAAGTAGCTTCCACGCTACCACTTCTCTCCTACGGCTCCCAGGCCGCTCCAAGTGACTATCCACACTACCCGCTTCTCCACACGGCTCCCAGGCCGCACAAAGTAGCTTCCACGCTACCACTTCTCGCCTACGGCTCCCATGCCGCTCCAAGTAGCTTCCACGCTACCAGCTTCTCCAAGTGACTATTCACGCTACCCGCTTCTCCACACGGCTCCCAGGCCGCACCAAGTAGCTTCCACGCTACCACTTCTCGCCTATGGCTCCCAGGCCGCTCCAAGTAGCTTCCACGCTACCAGCTTCTCCACACGGCTCCCAGGCCGCACAAAGTAGCTTCCACGCTACCACTTCTCGTCTACGGCTCCCAGGCCGCTCCAAGTAGCTTCCACGCTTCTCCAAGTGACTATCCACGCTACCCGCTTCTTCACACGGCTCCCAGGCCGCACAAAGTAGCTTCCACGCTACCACTTCTCGCCTACGGATCCCAGGCCGCTCCAAGTAGCTTCCACGCTACCAGCTTCTCCAAGTAGCTTCCACGCTACCAGCTTCTCCACACGGCTCCCAGGCCACACCAAGTAGCTTCCACGCTACCACCTCTGGCCCACGGCTCTCAGGCCGCTCCAAGTAGCTTCCACGCTACCATGTCTACCCATGGCTTCCCAAGCCACAACAAGTAGCTTCCACGCTACCATCCATCTGCAAGCTCATCTACTGGTACCCCGACCAGCTCAGTCTGCCTACCTACCGATCCCAGTCCGGTCCCTCCAAGTTCCTTCTGGTCTCATTCCAACCTCTCAAGTTTCCAGTTCCAGTCACTTATCACCCAAGGCAGTTCTCACTGCTACCCACTTCTTTTATTAAAAGAGCTATTCATGTCCCCCATGGTTCCAGTCCAGCCGGCCTCCAGTGTTTCCAGTTCATCACCTGATACAGGTAACCCTCGAGCACCAATTGTGACAGTATGTTCAAGCCTAACAATGGTGGCGGATCAAGCACCTAATCCTGGATCAAGTGCTTTCCGTAACCTAATCACTCGTTTGGATTCACAGGAGGCGGTACAGCATCAAGTACTACAACTTCTGCAAATTCTGACTAACCGGCTAGATGATACCCAAATCTTACCTGAACCCCTAACTACTTTCCATCAACTGCAGGAACAGCTACAGGCTCTACTCAGCAAAATCTTTCAGCTCATTCCTGAATTTCTTAGAGCTACCTCTGTCTCAACTAAAAACTCTGTCTTGGAATCTCTAAGAACCAAAGATTCTTCCATGCCAAGTGAAGTGAGACATCGAAGTTACCTGCGCTCCAAGCTCTCTGTGGCTGAACGCCAGCGGCGTAAAGATTTACATCTCTGTCGTTATTGTGGAGCTTCTGACCACTTTATCAAGGACTGTTCCCTTTGCAATTCCAGCAGTGGTTCCAGGTGTCAACGTCTCAGTGCCTGTTCTGGTCCCGTCCCAGATTCTGCCTGTTCCAGTCCCGTCCCGGATTCTGCCTGTTCCGGTCCCGTCCCGGATTCTGCCTGTTCCGGTCCCGTCCCGGATTCTGCCTGTTCCGGTCCCGTCCCGGATTCTGCCTGTTCCGGTCTCAGCCCGGATTCTACCTGTTCCGGTAGGGAACTCCAGTTGGCAACCCCAGGAGGGGTCTCCAGAGTCTCAACCCCAGGAGGGTCCTTAAGTCTCGTAACCCAAGAAGGGGTTTTGAGTCACTCACCCCAGGAGGAAGTCTCTGTCCGCGCATCCCAAAAAGGGGGTTCATGTTCCATACCCCAAGAGGAAAAGTCGAGTCAGCTTCCCCTGAAGGGGATTTTGGGTCCCATACTCCAACAGGGAGTGTCAAGCTCTGTACTCCAAGAGGGGACCTTAAGTCTCTCACCCCGGGAGAGGGTTACAAGAATTATGCCCCCGGAGGGGGTCTCAAGTCTTGCACCCCAGGAGGGGGTCCCAAGTCTCACACCCCAGGAGGGGGTCCCAAGTCTCGCACCCCAGGAGGGGGTCCCAAGTCTCGCACCCCAGGAGGGGGTCCCAAGTCTCGCACCCCAGCAGGGGGTCCCAAGTCTCGCACCCCAGCAGGGGGTCCCAAGTCTCGCACCCCAGCAGGGGGTCCCAAGTCTCGCACCCCAGCAGGGGGTCCCAAGTCTCGCACCCCAGGAGGGGGTCCCAAGTCTTGCACCCCAGGAGGGGGTCCCAAGTCTTGCACCCCAGGAGGGGGTCCCAAGTCTCGCACCCCAGGAGGGGGTCCCAAGTCTCATGCCCCAAGAGGGGGTTCCAAGCCTCATACCCCAGGAGGTGGTTTCAAGTCCCGTTCCCCAGGAGCAGATTTCAAGTACCACACTCTTGGTGGAAGTTTCTACTGTCCTGTCTAAGAAAGAACATCAATCAACTTTGGCTGAATCATCCAATCATTGCGTTAAAGAATCTTTAAGTGGTTCCTTCTCAGTTCCTGAAAAGAATGCTGTAAATCAGGATGATATAGTGTCCATGACCTTCGATGATGATGTGTCCCAGTACACCATATTGCTTAAGCATTATGATGCCCTAATGAGAACCAATCCAGCTTGTGGTATTACTCCCACCAACATCGTCATGTTTCTTTTTATGCACTTTAAAGGAAAAGCCTTGGAGTGGGCCAACCCACTCATTGAGTCCAAGGATCCAATTCTACAAGACATAATAGCCTTCAGTACAGCTCTGCTTAAAGAATTTGCTCCTATGTGTCCATCTCCAGATACCTGTTCTGATAAATATTCTAGAGTTATTTCAGCACCTTCAGATATTAAACTCGCATACACCGCTGTACTCCCTTCTCAAAATCATATGGTACAGGATCTATCAGTCCGAGAGAAGAAGACTCAAAGAACTTTTAGAGACCAACAACATGATACCATGAGAGTTGGTTGTGTTTCCCTCTGCCCATCTCCGGAGTCCTCTAGGTTTTCAAGTCATGTTAACTCCTCTGATCTTCCTTTGGACATGGATTCTGGTTCTGAATTCGCTCCTGTGCATGACAATACTCCTTTCCTTGACAACCATTTGGTATCAGATCATGCTCTTCCTAGTCATACGTTCTCCCAAGAATTACCAGTAAAAACTACTTTGCTGAAAAAGGAAAATTCTTCTGCTACTCTTCTTAACACTATGCAAATTCCTCTAGGGACAGAGAGATGCTTGAAGGGATTAACCTTTGTGATCATGGGATACTTAGAGTCCATAGAAAAGGAGGAAGCCAAGTTGTTAATTGAGAGTTATGGAGGCAAAGTTTCCGAGAAGATAAGCAGTAAAATTGATTACCTTATTATGGGCCGTTACCGTGACAGTTTCTCCAAGCGAGTGAAAGCAAAGAGTCTCGGGATCAAGGTTATTAATGAGGATGGCTTGTTTGAATTGATTGACATTATGCTCTCCAAGGAAAGATTTTTTGAGCAAATTACCTCAGGAAACAATATTCCAAACACCTTCTAGAGTTCTCAAAGCTTCAAGTTCTTGAAGATATCGGACAGGCTCAGCCAAGTTTTTAGAAGTTTTTGTTTTGGTGTCCGGAGTCCACCCATAAGAGGGGGGTACTGTCACGATCCTGTCTAGTTGTCACCTTTTTGCCTTGAGACTTACCTCTGTCAGCTGCTCCATGGATCTGTGTTTGCAATTCTCCTGGGACATCTGCTCTGGCTGAATCATGCTGGCTGTGATATCTGTGTGTGCAGACTGCTCTCCTAGCCAAACTGATTAACCACCTGGACCCTGCTCTGTCTGTGAGCATTGCTAGTCTTAATTGGAATCACAGGTGTGGTCCTGATTCTCAGAGCTGCAGAGATGAATACTCCTTTTGCATGCTGTGTCTTGCTCAACTCTGAATGCCACTGCCAGACCACCTGTCTGCATCCACCAATCGCTGCCAGACTCTTGGTATATAGATCCTCCTCTAATAGCACTCAGTGCTTGAACATCTAGTTACGTTCCGTGGTGTACAACTTGTGCTGTAGCTGTACCTGAGTTCCAGTGTGTCACAGGCTCCTGCTGGTTCCTAGACCAGTGCTATCTGTAAAGCCTGCTACGTTCAGTTATCCACACGGCTCCCAGGCCGCACAAAGTAGCTTCCACGCTACCACTTCTCTCCTACGGCTCCCAGGCCGCTCCAAGTGACTATCCACACTACCCGCTTCTCCACACGGCTCCCAGGCCGCACAAAGTAGCTTCCACGCTACCACTTCTCGCCTACGGCTCCCATGCCGCTCCAAGTAGCTTCCACGCTACCAGCTTCTCCAAGTGACTATTCACGCTACCCGCTTCTCCACACGGCTCCCAGGCCGCACCAAGTAGCTTCCACGCTACCACTTCTCGCCTATGGCTCCCAGGCCGCTCCAAGTAGCTTCCATGCTACCAGCTTCTCCAAGTAGCTTCCACGCTACCAGCTTCTCCACACGGCTCCCAGGCCACACCACGTAGCTTCCACGCTACCACCTCTGGCCCACGGCTCCCTGGCCGCTCCAAGTAGCTTCCATGCTACCATGTCTACCCACGGCTTCCCAAGCCACAACAAGTAGCTTCCACGCTACCATCCGTCTGCAAGCTCATCTACTGGTACCCCGACCAGCTCAGTCTGCCTACCTACCGATCCCAGTCCGGTCCCTCCAAGTTCCTTCTGGTCTCATTCCAACCTCTCAAGTTTCCAGTTCTAGTCACTTATCACCCAAGGCAGTTCTCACTGCTACCCACTTCTTTTATTAAAAGAGCTATTCATGTCCCCCATGGTTCCAGTCCAGCCGGCCTCCAGTGTTTCCAGTTCATCACCTGATACAGGTAACCCTCGAGCACCAATTGTGACAGTTCTTTATCTGTAATAGGAAAGGGACTGTAGTGCTTTTATGGTTTAGTCAGTACAGTATTAGAATAAAATGCTTGTAGGCAAGTAGATTGTGCATGCAAATAACTATTTAGAATATTTCAAAGTGAAGCATATTCATATTCATAGAGGGTATAATTAAAGTGGTTAATATTCATCAAACAATTGTGTTTGATCTGTTTAAAACATATATACTGTACTGAAATTATGCAGCAGGATTTGTCTAAACTGTGTGCTAACGCTGCAAAAGATTACTGCAATAGAAATAGATGATTGTAAGTGTAAATTTTGACATGAAAGCTATAAAAGAATTATGTCTATTAAGGTTCAAGACAGCAATTTAACCGAAGGAAGAAAGAGAGAGGGGATCCTATTTATCCAATGAATGAGAATTCAATAAAATAGATCATTCAAATAAAATGATTGTAGCCCTATAACCTGGCCCTATGTAAGTTAGATAAAAAAAATATGGGATACTATTATTATTATTATGGTGCTAATCCTCAAAACAACTAAAAAAGGATCTCCAATTACCCAAAATATTAGATGTGATTCTAAGTGCTATGAACGCTTGATGGTTAAGCAAAACTTAGAAACACCAATTTCTCTGATCATCCGAAAAAGATTTTGCGAGAACAACAATTATGCCTGTATCCATGTCTAAAGGTGCATACACACTGGGCAATTTTACTGAGCGATTGCACAATTACGATATCGTAATCGTGCAATCGCTCAGTAATCATGCACAAATCGTGCACTATAATGTCGGTAACGACCAGCGATGCATGCTCCCGCTGGTCGTTCCCGACATTGTCTATCGCCTGAACATGCAGCCCAATCTATCGATAACGACAGATTGGCCATGTTCAGGAATGATGGAGGGTGCCTACACTGAACGACTGATCATTCAGTGTATGCACTACAGGGGATCAGGAATGACTGTACGATTACAATGTCGTAGTCGTACAATCTTTCCTAATCACCCAGTGTGTACACACCTTTACTCGTCACATTTGTGTGAATATGCCTTTACTATACTTGGTCTGTTCTTGCCAGACCCTACCCTACCCTATTCCTCTCTAAGCATAGAGAGTAAGTAGTATATTTAGTAGTGTGGGTTTTTAGTAGAGATGAGTGGGTCCGGGTTTCCTGAGAACTGGACCCACCCGAACTTTGCGATCAGGGCCGGGATCCGAGTACAGCTTGGGTTTTCCCGCCTGACTCGGATCCCAAAAATGCTGCCGCTGTCGGATTCTCGCAGGTTTTGGATACTATAAAGGCACCCGGTCATCGGCGCCATTTCACTCTGGCTGTGGAGAGTACTGTGTCCATCCAGGGGCTGCTGTGTCTGTCCAGGGCAGGGGACTGCTGTGTCAATCAGGAGTTGCTGTCTCCATCCAGGGACAATGGCTGCTGTGTCCATCAGGGAAGGGGCTGCTGTGTCCACCCAGGGGTTGCTGTGTCCATCCAGGGGCAGGAGCTGCTGTGTCCATCCAGAGGTTGCTGTGTCCATCCAGGGGCAGGGGTGCTGTTTCCATCCATGGGTGCTCTGTCCATCCAAGGGTGCCCAGTGTAAAAAAAAAAAGCTAATAATATAATTTAAAAAATATATATATATACCCCAGTGTACTATATTATTTTTTTTTCTACTGTGACGCTGCCAGTCAGACCGCAGTTTAGTATTCATACATGTATTGTGACACTGTAAGTGCTGTTTCCATCCATGGGTGCTCTGTCCATCCAAAGGTGCCCAGTGTAAAAAGAAAAAGCTAATAATATAATTTAAAAATATATATATATATACCCCAGTGTACTATATTATTTTTTTTCTACTGTGACGCTGCCAGTCAGACCGCAGTTTAATATTTATACATGTATTGTGACACTGTAAGTGGATCCGCAGTGTAATATACACATATTGTGACACTGTAAGTGGAAAAGCAGTGTAATATTCATACATATATTGTTGTGACACTGTAAGTGGTAGCGCAGTGTTTTATTCATAAAAAATAATGTGACACTGTAAATGGAACACGTATTGTGACACAGTAAGTGGTAACGCAGTGTATTCATAAAAAATATTGTGACACTAAGTGGTAGCGCAATGTTTTATTCATAGTGACACTGCAGGTCATTAATACCACAGTGTAATATTTAAAATTGGTACAAATTGACGTGTATACTGTACCCCATTTCATTCATGTTTGTTTATATGGAGAATGATCAGTTGAGAGGAGAGCAGGAACCACCTACTAGTGCTGGAGCTGCTGCTAGTGCCACCAGTCATGACGATACTAGTCCGTCTACATCATCTACTAAAGCCTATGCCCAAGAAAGCCGAAGCCCAAGGGCATACAGGGCTTAAGTCAGGGCATCTAAAATCAAAGAAGCAATCTTTTACATTGGTAAAGAAAAAAACATCAAGGGGAAAGTTAACTGCAGAAAGACATAAAATTGGCAATATGCCTTTGACCACACAAAGTGGCAAGGAAAGGCTAAGGCCTTGGCCTTTATTTATGACTGGTGGTTCTGCCTCTTATGATGATGTAGCACATCATGCTAACATAGAAATCGAGGATGCTTCTGTGGAAGTGCACCAGGCTGAGGAGGATATTTGTGTTGCTAACACTAATAAGGATGTTGATGATTAGGATGTTAATGATGATGATGTTGTTGATGATGAGGATGTTGTTTGTGTAAATCAGGCACCAGTGGAAGAAACAGTTGTTGCCAATGATAAGGAAAAGACCATTGTCATGCCTGGACATAAGACAAAAAAATCCACTTCTTGTGTGGAATTATCCAGACAATTGTCAAGCCATCTGTACCCTTTGTAAAGCCATAGTAAGTAGAGGTAGGGACCTTAACCATCTAGGAACCTCCACCCTGTTACAACATCTGCAGCGCATCCATCCAAAATATTTTTGTAAAATTCAGAAACTTTGGCTAAAAAAGTAACAACAAGCAGTCCAGCATCAGCTAGCTCCCTTCTCTCTGCTAGATCCAAGCACCTGCCATCTTTACCACCAACACCTTCAGCAACAAAATTCTCAATCATGAAGCGATTGGTTTGTTTGGGCCCCCAGTAGACAAGCTACCAGCTGACATTTCCTTCAATGATCTCTACGTGCACAAACTGGCTTTACAGAGGCAAGATGTTGTCACTTTCATCTTCTGATTCTTTACCCTCATCAGTGTCTACATCATCTTTCTTCACACAATTTTAATTTGTCCCAGCTGGAATCCACCATTACAGGTGCCTCTGTCATTTTTGGATGTAATTGCCAGTAAAAGTCTTCCTCGTGCAATTTGTAGTTCATTGTGATGAACATAAACTTTTCCACAGTTTGAGGAAGTAGCCTTCTACGCCGATCGCTGACATGGTTCCCGGCTGTGCCAAAAACTCTTTCGGAGTACACACTGGAGGGTGGGCAGCTCAAATAAAGCAAATACAGTTTGTGTAAGGGCCTTCAAATTGCCTTTTTCTCCTGCTAGTAGTCAAACAGACTGTCTGACTGCCTATTTAGATGCAAAAAATAGTCCTCGACCATTCTTTGAATGGTGACCATATCAGAGTCATGGTAGAGGTTTCATTAATTTAATTGTAGGCAATTATTTTAGACCCGACCAGATGTCAAAACTTGGTTGTGTTGACTCATCTGCATCACCAGATTTTTTGGGAAAGTTTAGTTTTTCCTTGGTAGACGCACTTGCTGGAGAAACTGAAGGAGGAGCTTTGCTGCATCATGTGTCACTTCAGCTGACAATGTGCTTGCCAACAGGTCTTTGCATCTCTTCAGATCTGTGTCCATTGGGAAGAAAGACACAACGTATGACTTAAATCTACATAGAATCGAGCACGGTCGGCAAAATGTATTGATCCGATTGGAAGGTCCTGACAACCCTTGGATCCTGGTGAAGCAAATAAAGGATTTGATCTACAAGTCCAACATACTTAGCAGAATTGCTTTGTTTCAGCTCCTCCTTCAGTTTCTCAAGTTGCTTTTCCAACAGTCTAATTAGGGGAATTTCAGCACTTTGCATGGAAGTATTTTCCACTGAGCTTGAGTAGGGTGCATTCACCCTCCTCTTCCTATGTCTTAGTTTGCTGTGTAGCTTTGGATGGCTTTTTGCTGTTCCTCGATTAGATGAAGCATATAAAGGGTGGAGTTCCACCTTGTAACTACCTCTTGCTTCAGCTGGTGGCAGGGCAAATTCAACATTTGTTACGGAGGCGTATCTTACGGCCTTTGAGAGAACCGCGAAAAGGGAGAGTTGGCCCAAGGAACAGTGGGCAAGTTTTGTGCCACCCTTCCTGTCTGGAGAACCACAACAGGCGTACTATGATTTATGCCTGGATGATGCCAAGGACTATGCAAAGTTAAAACAGGAGATCCTAACCCACTTGGGAGTCACCTCATTTGTTTGGGCCCAACGAGTACACTGCTGGGAGTTACAAATGGAAAACCTCCCACGCTCACAGATGCATGACCTTGTCCATCTAACCACAAAATGGCTGCAGCCCAAGAAACTGACAGGACCACAGATTGTGGAAAGAGTTGTGATGGACCGGTATCTGCGATCACTACCTGCGTCTCTGTGCAAGTGGATGAGCCATGCAGACCCTAAGTCCACAGACCAGCTAGTCAAACTAGTGGAGAGGTACGTGGCAGCTGAGGATCTGTTGAGTCTGCCCCACCAGGCCCCAATGGCGCAATGGTGAACTCCCATTGGCACTGGTAAGACTGTTTCAGGGGAGAAGGGTGCTGGGCGATGGAATGTACCTAAGACTGAGGGTGAGGAACCTGGAGACAGGTCAGCCAGGCCAGGAAGGTTCCCTCCCTATAAAAGACTAGATTATAATGTGATTCAGTGTTTCCGATGTGGTGGCTTTGGCCATATTGCAGTTAATTGTCCACTTACCTCTGAACCTATGCAATGTGATACTGCTCATGTATACCGCAGGGGGTCTTTCTTTGCACAGCCAGCCTGTACTGCTGACCGGCGGGCTGTGACTGATAAGCACATGTGTGTACTTACTGTAGAAGGCAACCGTGTAGAGGCTCTGTTAGATTCTGGTAGCCTGGTGACACTTGTGAAAGTGGAGCTTGTGAACCCCTTGAACCATAAGGGGAAAACTGTTGGTGTGACCTGCATACATGGGGACACTCACTATTATATTACTGCAGAAGTGAACATCGAGACATCTTGTGGCTCCACGATAGTCTCTGTGGGTTTGGTACATGGCTTAATGTATGAAGCAATATAGGGGAGAGACTTTTCTCAATTCTGGAAGTTGTGGGAAAGCAGATTTTGCACAGAGGTAAATCGGCCTGACTAATTTGAGAGGGTTACTGGTGTAGTAGCAGAGTTAGAGAAGTTCCCTTTTTCTAGTATGATTGGCAAACTAGAGAATGTGGAGCATGATGGGGGCTCGCCAAGTTAAGTGCCTCCCACTGAGGTGGGTAGTGTTTTTGAGCCAGTTAATCGTCTGGCTGATTTAGAGGTCAGAGAGGTCTTTGCCATGGAGCAGTTAAATGACCCTACTCTGGTAAAAGCCAGGGAGAATGTCAAGGTGATCAATGGTAAACCCATAGACCCCGATAGTCCTTTGTCATATCCTCACATGGCAGTATGTCATGATTTGTTGTATCAGGTGACTAAGAAGGAGAAAGATATTGTGGAACAATTAATAGTTCCCAAAGCATACAGAAGAACAGTGTTAGACCTGGCCCATGGTCATATAACAGCAGGCCACCTAGGGGTAGAGAAAACCACTGAGCGAATTGTGCAGAGGTTTTTTTTGTCCGGGGTCCATAAAGAGGTATCTGACTATTGTGCATCCTGCCCTGAATGTCAGTATCATGCTCCAAGGCCACATTTCAAAAGTCCCATGGTTCCGGTACACATTATTGAGGTTCTGTTTGAAAGAATAGCTATGGAATTGGTTGGGCCATTAATGAAATCTGCCCGGGGCCATCAATATATTCTGGTGATAATAGATTACGCTACCAGGTACCCAGAAGCAATACCATTATGCAATATGTCAACCAAGACCATTGCTAGAGAATTAGTCCATGTCTTTAACAGGTTGGGTATACCTAAGGAGGTTCTGACTGACCAAGGTACCCCATTTATGTGAAAAATCATGAAGGAGTTATGCCACCTGTTTAAAATTGACCAGTTAAGAACCTCTGTGTACCATCCCCAGACCGATGGGTTAGTGGAGAGGTTTAATAAAACTTTAAAACACATGCTAAGGAAAGTAGTGGACAAAGATGGTAGAGATTGGGATTACTTGTAACCTTATTTGCCGTTGGACATAAGAGAGGTTCCCCAATCCTCCACAGGGTTTTCCCCTTTTGATTTATTGTACAGGAGACATCCAAGGGGATTACTTGACATTTCCAAAGAGACATGGGAGGGGCAGTCCAGTCTGTATAAAACAGATATTGAGCATGTTTCTGAAATGCAAGAAGAATTGTTGCTGTGGTGCCGATAGTAAGAGAGCACTTGGAATAGGCCCAACAGGCACAGCAGAGGGTATACAAACGCAGTCCTCGCTTACGCAACTTTACTCCTGGGGACAGAGTGTTGGTTCCCACAGTAGAAAGTTAACTTTTGGCTAAATGGCAAGGACCCTTTGAAATCTTAGAAAAAGTGGGGCAAGTCAATTATAAAGTTTACCAGCCGAGGAAAATAAAGCCGGAACAGATATACTATGTAAATCTTATAAAACCATGGAAGGATAGAGCAGCACTGTCAGCAATCCAAGCCCCTCCAGTAAACCCTGGGCCCATGGCACCCGATGTGACAGTGGCAAAAACCCTGTCAGCCAGTCAACAGCAGGAAGTTAAATAAATTCTGATCAGATATAGGGTGTTGTTTTCTGACCTACCAGGGAAAACCACGGTCATTAAACATGACATAATCACTGACCCAGGGGTTAAGGTTAACCTAATGCCCTATAGGTTACCAGAAGCCCAAAGAGAATCAGTGTCGAAGGAAATTAAAAAAATGTTAGAGTTGGGTGTAATTGAAGAATCGCATAGTGAGTGGTCAAGTCCCATTGTGCTCATTCCAAAACCCGACGGGAGTGTGCGATTCTGCAATGACTTCTGGAAATTGAACAGTCTGTCAAAGTTCGATGCCTACCCTATGCCTAGGGTGGCCGAACTAATTGAAAGGGTGGGGACAGCCAGATATTTAACTACTCTTGTCTTAACCAAAGGGTATTGGCAAGTGCCGTTAACTGAGAACACAGAAAACACAGCTTTTTCTGCACCAGAGGGGTTGTTTCAATAGAAGATGTAGCCCTTTGGGATACATGGGGCACCTGCTACCTTTCAAAGAATGATGGATAGGATTCTAAGACCCCACAGACAGCATGCTGATGCTTATCTGGATGATGTGGTCATTTATAGTCCTGATTGGCAGTCTCACTTGCCCAGAGTACAAGCAGTGTTGGACTCCATCTATAAGGCAGGTTTGACACCCAACCCAAAAAAGTGTTGTCTGGGATTGGAAGAAGTAAAGTATCTTGGGTACACCATTGGTAGAGGTTTGATTAAGCCACAGCTCAATAAGATCGAGGCAATACAAAACTGGCCATGACCCCTGAATAAGAAGCAGGTGAGAGGTTTCTTAGGGATCACTGGGTATTATAGGAGGTTTATACCCAATTTTGCCACCATTGCAGTCCCACTGACTGACCTTACCAAAGGCAAACAGAAAGTCATGGTGGAATGGGGTCCTGAAGCAGAGAAGGCTTTCCAGGAGTTAAAAATAGCGTTATGTACCCAACCAGTTCTGATGACCCCTGATTTTGACAGAGAGTTTGTTGTACAAACTGATGCATCAGATGTAGGCATTGAAGCGGTCCTGTCCCAAAGCAAATAGGGCAAAGAACATCCGATTTTCTTCTTAAGCCGGAAATTAAATGTACATGAAAGAAACTATGCTACGTCAAGAAAGAAGCATTGGCCATAAAGTGGGCGTTAGAGGCTCTCAGGTACTACTTGGTGGGAAGGAAGTTCAGATTGATCACTGACCATGCCCCTCTGAAGTGGATGTCAGAAAACAAGGACAGTAATGCGAGAATAACGCGATGGTTCTTGGCATTACAAACCTTTACATTTATGGTAGAACACAGCCCAGGAAGCCAGCTGGCCATTGCAGATGCTTTGTCACATGTCCATTGTTTGGAGGCTGCAGTTGTTCTGCCCCACAGGTCAAAACAAATGGGGGGGATATGTGATAGAAGCACTGGTAAAGTGGTCAATGGCAGGTACATTTGTCCTAGGTTTTTGGCCTATGTGTTCTAAAAACCCCCAGAAGAAGTTTGTTTTGTAAACAGACCAGAGTATCGGCTTTTGGAAAAGCCGGTTTGGGTCCTGGGGGTGTGGATGTGAGAAGAGGGAGGGCTCCATCCACAGGCCACTCCAGGTTTTGGGCCTTTCAGCCTGGTAGCATGCTGATTAGGGCTTACACCTGGAACTGGCTGATTTAAGCTGTGTTCAGTTGTAGCTGAGTGTCTCATACCTGGGAGAGCAGGTTACTTTGCTCTAAGACACTTTTGGCTGTAAACCAGAAGGTACTGTGGATGGGGATTTTTGTTTTGTGTTCTGATAGTGAGGGAACTTATTGTCTAGTTAGAACCCAGATGGGGTAGGATTTTGTTTATGTTTTGTTTTATTTATGTACCTGGCACAATAAAGACTGGATCCGACCAGCTTGTATGAGAACCCCAGAATTGTGTCCTGTCTCTCCGGCTGCGGTGTGTGTAAAGAGGGAGTCCGTCTACCCCAGGAGGGGGACCCCTATCCCGACTGTGTCACAAAATATATATAAATATACATATATATATATATATATATATATATATACACAGAATATAGTGTGTGTAAATGTATATATGTATACATGTGTGTGTCTCTATATATACACAGTATATATGTGCATATATATATACAGTATATATAGGGAACTGCCGCATTAATGAAGGGTGATGACTGCAGCTGTGTTGGCCTCCTGCTCCAGCTCTGCTTCATTAAAGTACAGCCGCAGTCTCAATGTGTCTGTTGGCACCCTGGCTGCAGTGCACACAGTATGGCGGGAGGTGGGAGTGAAGGATGGGGGAGTTAGGAAGGCGTAGGGCTGTGCTGTATTATAGATATACAGTAGGGCCTGATTGATGGTCAGATGCAGATGAGGGACACCACGCTGATTTTCAATTATCGGAAAACTGCGCATGTGCAGGACCCATTCTGCGCATGTGCAGAACGGATTCTGCGATATCACTCTCAGATCCTCCAAGCCGCAGCATGATTGACATGCTGCGGTGTTTGGGTGAGTGGAGCGTGGGCTTGCCTGGGCAGCGTCGCTGGAAATGGAGGGTGTCGCCCCTGTTTTCCAGGAGTACCGAGGCCAGGGTCTGTGCCTGTGGACGCAGATTTTCTGGCCTCACAGGTTGGCAGCCTGAATAAGCTGGAGCTTACTTAGACCTTAGACTGGCCGGTGCTGCCGCCATCGAGACCAATAGTGGTATTTCTATCAGGAGGCGTCTGCTTCCTATAGACACCTCCTGCAGTATTTAAATATTTGCTATACAGTATTGCACAGACACTTCCTTGCAGCTGCACAATACCATCTGACCATGAATCAGGCCCATAGATCTGCCAGCAACTTGCTATCTAATTTATCCCATTTCAGGGGCCATAGTCTATGGGTGTGATGTCCTCTGTATTTTGTGGTGGTCTTTGGAGTTCTCTGTCTAATATGGCACTCATTGTTGTGTATGGTTGCCACTTGGATGCTTAGTGTATTATATGGTGGGCACTGATGGTCTATATGATGGTCTGTTTTATATGGCACTCACTACAATTTACATGGCAGTCACTTAATGCACTCTGTTTTATACTGTATGGCACACACTGCAATGCTCTCTCTATTATATGGCATTCACTGCGATGGTCTGTATTATACGGCACTGAGGGCCTCATTCAGAGGCGGTCGTTAGATGCAAGCGGTCGCTCTGAATCAGGGCGGCTGCTTGCATCCTGAACGGCCGCCTCCTTGTAGATCGTTAAGCTGTGGGTTAACACCCACAGCTCTAACGACCGACATGGGTGATGGTCGCGATGGTCAAGACCATCGCGACGATCGGGGCTTACGACCAGACCCTAGGTTAGGGTCTGGGCACTCGTAAGCCCCATGGAGCTTCCTGCTCTGTTCGAGCAGGAAGTTCCCCACTGACATCAGCAATGATGAGCTTTAGAACATACCAGACGGCAAGCGTCACTCAACATCGACAGCTCGCCCCGTCTGTTACGAGACCCCTAACGACAGAGCGCCCGACGTTAGCCGGGTCTGGCGCATGTGCACGACGGAACCGGCTCCGTCGTGCGCATGTGCTGTGGAGCAACATCGAGCTCCTGACTGCGATGCTCTCTGTATTATACGGCACTCACTGTGATGTTCTTTGTAGTGTATTGCGGTCACTTGGATGCTTGGTGTATTACTGTATATGGAATGTTCTACAGCTCTGTATTGTATATCAGTCGCTGCAATGTTTTCTACATTATATGTCGGTCACTGTAATGCACTCTGTATTATATGGCAGTGTAATGCACTCTATATTATATGGGATTCTCTGTGATGCTCTCTGATTTATATATACAGTATAGAGGGAGAGAGAGAGAGAGAGAGAGAGAGAGAGAGAGGAAATATATATATATATATATATATATATATAACAATGTGACACCGGCACTCCAAACATTATGTAATACTTGCCTAGGTGCCCTCAAAAGGTTAAAGAACCAAAGTACTGTATATAGTGATACAAGCAGCGGCACTCACGGGACCTGTAAAATAAGACTCACGACTCCAATAGGTCTGCATTCGATGTTTCAGTCAGGATGACATTTATCAAGTTCTTGATAAAAGTCGTACTGACTGAAATGTTGAACACAGACCTATTGGAGTTGTGAGTCTTATTGTGCAGGTTCCGTGAGTGCCGCTGCTTGTATCACTATGTATACAGTGTGTGTGTGTATATATATATATATATATATATATATACTGTATATCATTCCTCTTTCTCTCTTTCTCTCTCTCTCTCTCTCTCTCTCTCTCTCTCTATCTCTTTCTCTCTCACACAAGGACATCCAATTCATTGTGTGGGGATGTATAAAAGTGTCCACCATCTCCAAAAAGCCACACGTTGTTCATCCGAGACACCTCACACACCCTTTCCTGCATGATAGAAAATTTGTATTCCCCAACCCCTTCTGGGGGAGATATTTTTATGGACCACCACATCACCAATATTTTGACTGCGTCTGTAACAAGGTAATAACCTCAAATCTACCAGGTTGTTACAGTACTTTGCTACAGGCTCGGTATAAGTTAACCATTGCTGCCATGGTCCAGCATTGCCATTATTTTTTTTAAAACAACAATAGCAATAAAGACAGTTCATTTATTATTGTACTGCAGTGGCTAGGGATGTGGGATGGACATTTATAGAAATATGCCAATATCAGTGAACAATTTTGGATTTTTTTTCTTATCTTATCAAACTAATGGAAAGGCAGACCATACAGTTCTCACTCACAATTTTTCTTGTTATAGCTCCACTATAAAGTGGTTGAAGGTACTGTAGATGTCACCTATGCCCTCAATGGAGATAGCTACACAAACTGTGTAGACCACATCACACACTAGTCACATCACCTCAGCACTTGTCAAACTCTCCTGCAGTGGCACACAATAGGCCCTTCATAAATTTCAGCTCCAGACCCATGTGCAGGGCCGCAACTAGGGAGGCCTAAGGGGGCACGTGACCTGGGTGTCGGACCTAAGGGGTGCCGGGGAGAGGCTGCCGGGAGGCTAGGTTGCTGCTCTTGTGGGTTTGGACAAAGGCTGCTGGTCTGTGAGCTCCATTTGGTTCATGAGCGGCGCAACATTACAATGACAGCAGTACTGACAGTTCCCTAGCATGTGGCAGCCTCATTCCGCGCTACACCGAGCTAACACACCGCATGGCCCTGGTAGGTAAGAGAAGGGAGATGGGGCCTTACTGTGGCTTAATGTAAAGGGGGCCTTACTGTGGTATAATGTGTAAGGGGCCTTACTGTGGCATAATGTATAGGGGGCCTTACTGTGGTATAATGTGTAAGGGGCTTTACTGTGGCATAATGTAAAAGGGGCCTTACTACAAACTAAAGATGTGTGCTGATCCCTATGTTTTGGTTTTGGTTTTGAATCTGGATCTCTCCTGGTTTTGCCAAAACCTTTTGTTCTTTGTTTTTGTTTTTGGATTTTTTCTTAAAAAATTATAAAAACAGCTAAAATCACATAAAATGGGCCTGTTTTTGTTCCTACAGTATTATTAACCTCAATAGCATTTATTTCCACTCGTTTCCAGTCAATTTTGACAATCTCACAGCTCACTATATTGTTTTCATCCAGTTTAGGCCCAAAATTTGCACCAAGCTAGCTGGCTGACTAAGCTATGCAGCAGCAGTGGTCTGCACAAAAACGTGGCAGTTCAACTGCCAACATAGCACATCAGGAAACAAATGTTTTTATTATTCAAGAGAGGCCTGTGGGAGCTGGAGTATGTATGTAGTTGAAGGCAGGGACAGGAAGGGTTTGGTAGTAAATTTAAGTTAATTTTTTTATTCCAAAGTAAATTTATGAGGGAGAAGGGGAGGGGAGGAGGCATTTACAAAAAATATTTGACACATTCACATCAGTCCTTTCCCCCAGAAGAATCCTTGAGGGCCATGCCTGCTGCTGCTGCTGGGAGTGTATTTTCTCATTCCAGAAGGGGACCAGGAAGACTTCTGGTAGTGCATTCCACGTGAAAAAGAATTTCCAAACCTGTGCAGGGACATTAAAAAAACATAGTTAGTTGGTGACCTCAAAGTGCCACTTAACCAGCACAGATATGTGGACAAGTGTAAGATCTATGATTTAAGGCAGGGGTAGCCAACCCTGGTCCTCGAGAGCTACCAACAGTGCATGTTGTCTTTCTTGAGAATCCTGCACCTGCTTCTGCGGGTAGGAGTGGAAAAAACAATTAATTGTTAAATAATCCTTTGCAACCCTTCTGATAAAGCATTTCCCAACCTGTACAGGGACATAGTTAAGGTGCGTACACATGTAAAGATTTTCTGTTCAACCATCCAACTAGTTGATTGGTTGGAATGAAAATCTGGTAAGGTATGAAAGCAAATGACAATCAACAATTTGCTCCCAAATGCCAGAAAATTGACTATTGTTTGAACAAACTGTTTAGATCAAACATTTATCACACTTGTCTGACGACCATTTTCATCTGTTTTCTGGCATTTAGGAGCAAATTGTTGATCATCAGTTACTCCCATAACTTACCAGATTTTCATTCCAACCAATCAACTGATTGGTTGGAATGAACTGATGGTTGGACAGAAAATCTTTAAGTGTGTACCCAGCCTTAGTTAGTGGACTTCAGTTCAAACTGCCATTGTACCCACTGTCCACTTAACCGAAGCAGATATTGTGGATAACTGGAACAGAGTAGCAAATGCAACATTTAAGATTTAAGGTTTATGTCTTACGTAGTGTCTTTCTTGAGAATTCTTGAGGACCAGGCCTGCTGCTGGGAGTGGATTTTCATCCCAGAAGGGATGAAGGCATTGGGCCTGATTCAGACCCACTCGCAAGCGGCTGTCCACTCGCAAGTGGGTCGATGGTGTGCACTGCGCATGCACATGACGGCGGGAGCTCCGTCGTGCGCATGCGCCAGACGTGACGAGCGAAGGACTTTCCTTTGCTCGTTGTGTCTGATCAAAGGGGGCGTGCTGTCGATGTTGATTGACAGCACGCCCCCTTTGGTGGGTGTGCCAGGGGCGTGCCTCCCAGACGGGGGCGTTCCCAAGGGAACGCCTACCGTCTGAAGCTGGCCCACTGACATCACTAGTGATGTCAGTGGGAGTGATTTTGGCTCTGATAGAGCCAAAATCACTCCGGGCCTTACGGTTGAGAAACTCAACCGCAGGCTCCGGCTCGCAGTGGCGATGGTCGCGATGGTCAAGACCATCGCGGCCATCAACCTGCACGCTGGTATAGGCTGTAGGTGGTGACCCACAGCTATACGAGCGTCCAGGAGGACGCTCCATAATTATGGAGGACGGCCCTCATTCAGAGCATGCGCTCTGCTCAGAGCGTCCGGCTCTGAATGAGGGCCATTGTTTTTTCTTTCCAACGGACACAGATCTGAAAAGATGTAAATAACTACTGACAGGTAAAAGAGGCAATTTGGAGGCCCTTACACAAGACTCCCTTTGCTTTACTTGAGCTTCCCACCTTCCAGTGTGTACTCAGAAAGAGTTTTCAGCACAGCCAGGAACCTTGTCAGTGATCGGCCTAAGACTACTTCCCCAAAATGTGGAAAAGATGTTGTCCACCAAAATGAACTACAAATTCTATGAGAAAGGCCTTTACTGTCAATTACATGCAAAAATTACAGAGGCACCTGTAATGGTGGATTGCAGCAGGGACAAATTCTTATTGTGTGAAGATAAGTATACATCACCCCAGATTATACCATCACCCAAGCCTATATCGTCATCCCATCCTGTGTTGTGTATAAATTACAGCTGCGCTCTTTGTTAGATTGGGGATTCATTGTCGAGTTTAGTGAATGTGAGCTCCATTTTAGTCCATATCATCACCACACCCACTACACATCTTCTTACCTGCGCTACAGGAGGAGCAGCTGCACTCTGGAATACGGTTGCATTGAGTTGCCCCTCTGACTCCCTGATATTCAGGCAGAGGGGCCATGGGTAGGGAGTAGGGACACAATAATCAGAGAATGCCATTTTAGCTGCTTTATTCCATTTTTTAAACCATATCCTCTATTTTCACCTTTGAAAATGTTCATGCAAATCTCAGCAGAGGCGTTTGTAATGCCATGGCTAATGTGCGCACACACAAAGAAAAAAAACACATTGATTAATTATTTTTGGGGGAGCACTTGGGAGGGAGAGCACCCGAATGAGGCACCAGCCTCTTGATAAATGACACAGGCAGCACCCTTGAAACACACACAAAAAAAACACATTGATTGATTAATTATTTTTTGGGGGGGACTTGGGAGGGAGAGCCCCCGAACGAGCAACTAGCCTCTTGATAAATGACACAGGCAGCACAGCACTCCTGTGCACCTTCAATGCTGATAAGTGTGGCTAATGTGCACACACAAAAAATAGTTGTTGTTTTTCACACTGTGGGGAAGCACCCCTGAACGAGGCAGCAGCCCCTTGATAAATGAGACACAGGCAGCACAGCGCTCCTGCGCACCTATGTTGCTGATAAGTGTGGCTAACACGCACACACAAAAAAATGATTTTCTTTTCATACTGGCGGTAAAGATAACACGCACACACAAAAAATTGGTTTAATTTTTTTCACACTGTGGGGGGAAGCACCCCTGAATGAGGCAGTAGCCCCTTGATAAATGAGACACAAGCAGCACAGCACCGCTGCGCACCTATGTTGCTGATAATTGTGGCTAACACGCACACAAAAAAATTGTTTGCATTTTTTTCACACTGGGGGAGTGGCTAACACGCACACACACTTTTTTTTCACACTGGGGGTGGGAGGGGAAGCACCCCTGAACAAGGCAGCAGCCCCTTGATAAATGAGACACAGGCAGTACAGCACCACTGCGCACCTACATTGCTGATAAGTGTGGCTAACATGCACACACAATTTTTTTTTCTTTTTTTCACACTGGGGGTGAAGAGCCCCCCTGAAAGAGGCAGCAGCCCCGTGATGAATGACACAGGCAGTACAGCATCCCTGCGCACCTATGTTGCTAATGCGCACACACGCACAGAAATAACATACTTGATTTTTTTCACACTAGGCCGGGAAGCACGTCTGAACAAGGCAGCAGCCCCTTGATAAATGACACAGGTAGCATCTCTGTGCACCTACGTTGCTGATAAGTGTGGGTAATGCGCACACACACACAGAAAAAAATACATATTTTTTTCACACTGGGTGTGTAGAGCACCCCTGATGGACACAGCATCCCTGAACTATACAGCAGCACAGCCAGCCAGCCCCTATGGATAACATCCAGCCAGCCCCTATGGACAGAATAACAGCCAGCTTGCCCCTATATGGACAACAGCCAGCCAGCCCCTATGGTGTGGACAGGACAACAGCCAGCCCCTATATATGGAAAACAGCCAGCCCCACCCCCTATGGACACAAGCAGCCATACTTGAGTGACAATGGCAACAGTAGCCAGCCCCTATGCACAGCATCAGCAACAGCACATTCACAGCCCCCTCTCTTTTCACTCTCCACAGTCGGAATGAAAACTGGCGGCAATAGCGGGATCTTTTATACAATCCAAAACCCACGAGAATCCGACAGCGGGATGATGATGTTTTGCATGACGTTTTGCCTCGTTTTGAGATACGAGTCAGGCAGGAAAACACCAGCCGACTCGGATCTGCCTCGTATCTTGTAATCTGGATCTCTGAAATCCAAACCTGCTCATCTCTATTTACTGTGACATAATATGTAAGGGACATTACTGTGACATAATGCATATGGTGCATTACTGTGGCATAAATGTATAAGGGACATTACTGTGATTTAATGAATAAGGGGCATTACTGTGGCTTAATGTATAAGGGGCATTATTGTAACATAATGTGTTGTAAGGGGCATTACTGTGGCAGAATGTGTTGTAAGAGGCATTACTGTGTAGCATAATGTGTTATAAGAGGCATTACTGTGTCACAAAACCACACCCTTTTCATCCTCTATGTTGTATTTTTTTGGGGGGGACAAATTATGATCTTGCCCCAGGTGACAAAAATCCTAGTTTTGGCCTTGTCATGTGGAACTTAATCTGGCACTGGTCAGTGATCCGTTGTGAAACTGGGTGACTGCTGTCATACTTGCTCCCCCTTGCAAAGGATTGTTTAACAGTCAATTTTTTTAAACTACTACAAGTAGTCATCCTGGTCCCCTTCTGGGATGAAGATCTACTCCCAGCAGCAGCAGCAGGTGTAGCGCTCAAGGATTCTTCTGGGGCAAGTACTGGTGTGAATAATTTAGATATTTTTTGTAATTTTTGTAAATGCCTCCCTATTCCCTCATAAATTTGCTTTAGAATAAAAATATTAAACTGCCACGTGTTTGTGCCACCCACTGCTGCCGCTTAGCTTAGTGAGCCAGCTAGCTTGGTGCAACTTTTGGGCCTTAACTGGATGAAAACTATATTTTGGGCTGTAAGTTGGTCAAAATTGACTGGCAACGAGTGGAAATTAATGTTCTTGAGGTTAATAATACTGTAGGAACATAAAAAAGGCAAAATTGTGATTTTAGCAGTTTTTATAAATTTTCGAAAGAAAATACAGATCCAAAACCAAAACACACAAGGGCGGTTTTGGCAAAACCAAATCCAGATGCAAAACACAAAGGAGATACGGATCCAAAGCCAAAGCCAAAACACAGGGCTCGGCGCACATCCCTAGTTTTTAGAAGTTGAGATATTGCCCATAGCAACCAAACATTTATCTAGCACCTTCTAGCAGATAATAGCTATAGTCTGATTGGTTGTTATGGGCAACATCTCCACTTCTATAAACCCAATCTTTAGTAAATATACTTTTATATATCTACTGTTGTTGTGTGGATTTATATATTGACATTATCTAGATAGACAGTCAATAGATAGACACCAGAAGGTAGACAGGCATATGTCAACAGGGACAAAAGTTTGACAGGGATAAAAGTTTGACAGGTAAATGGTTGACATAGACTTAGGTCAACAGAGTCAAAAGATCAATGAGGCCAAAAGATCGAAGTGCAAATGGTCGACACAGAAACGGTTTACACATGCTGTTTTTTTTTGTTATTTTAACCCTAATCCTTACCCTCCCCCTGGTGCCAAAATCTAACCATCCCTCTAGTGACTAACCCTATTCGTCCCCTTCCACAACCTAACCCTAACCCTATAGCAAGTGCCTAACCCTAAAAATCATGAAAAAACATGTTAGTCTTTTTTGTTTCAACAATTTTCATGTCAACCTTTTAACCCTGTCGACCTTATGCACTGTTGGCCATTTGCATGTCGCACCTTTTAACCCTGTCGACCTATGCACTACCCTTTATCTACAGTATAACTATCTACCATCCAGATACCCTACTGTTGATTTTGATTCATACAAATTACCCATTGCATTCTTAAATGGTACAAATATGCACTCGTAATCATTTACATTGGTTCATTAATTAATTATAAAGGCCTTCCCAATTCTCGTAATGTGAATCATATTTAAGAATATAAAACTTTACTTAAAAAACAAAGGTGTTTTATGACAAATCACATGTATTCTTCCAGTTACCAATGCCAAACGGATATTGCATTTATCTGAGAAGGGTGTCATAGAATGTGTTATATGCTAGCATCTCTAGATCTATTGCTACTGGGAATTTTAGTTTTCTGCTAATATATTAGAATAAATTAGAAAAATGCATATGAGAAGCTATATCATGAAATGCATTATCCAAATATAACATATTGCATGTGTACGGGAAAATTAATTTATGGTAAGAGAAGGCTTAGAATGTTAAACACCTATGCTAGAGACAAATGATGTGTTTTCTATTCTCTAAGGAAGCATTTTACATCTGTTGTCAAGTTGTTGCTGAGATACCATGTCATCCCGCTTCTCATTCAGTGATTTATAAAATGAGAACATTTCTAAGAGCTTCACACTTGGTCCTTGCCTTGCAGTTTGTTTGATTTGCACATATTGTTTATAGCCCGTTATGAGAATCATTTAGTAATACAACTCTGAAAGTTCAAAGGTCACCACCATGGTACGTTATAATTCCACTTAAAACATTAATAATTTTAGTATATCTTTAACATAAAAGTTAGGCCAAATATCTCTAGATCAATATGGCAATAAAACAGTTTTATGTATATCATATATTTGATCACAATACCAGCTAATAATAACAATAGAACCCTGAATAAATTAATATGTTAATGCTTCCTTCCATTAAGGTAAAGTGGACTCATGGTTTAAGGGCGAAAACTATAACATATTTTTGAGACATCTAGCTATTATTATTATTACATTTTATTTATAGGGCGTCACAAGTGGTCCGCCGCGCTGTACATACAGTAAAGGGTACACAGAGCATTACATTACAATACACAGTAACCAAAATATAAACAGAACACAAGTAACAATTAGCAACACAATTCTCCATACACAATACAGCTCTAAAGGTGAAGGCTATCATAGAAGTGCTAGAGAAGAAGGCTGTGAGACATTTGGGAGAAGGACCCTGCTCCTAGGAGCTTACAATTCTAGGGTGTCAAACTATGTGTCATTCTTCTATATTTAGGATAATTTTATACAATCTTATAGTGCATACACATGGTCAGATCTGTCAGACGAATGACGAACGATGAGCGATGAACCACGAACGATAAACGACAAACGATTTGAATGATTTTACCAACGATTTCATGAACTACGAACGATTTTTGACAGTATTAAAATGAATGAAAATCTACCAAATCTGACTGCAAACACATCAGATGTCAGATATCGTTATCTGACAAACGGGAACACACATCGTTCATCGTTGCAGGGACACGTTAGATTTTCTTTCAGATATGAACGATTGAACGAAAATCGTTATTGTACAAATCTGAGGGAAAATCTGACCATGTGTATACACCATTAGAATACTATGGGGCCTATTCATCATCACTTAATTTTCACATAACAGGTGAAATTGCACATTTTCACCTGCAATTGTAAAAATTAAGTTATCGGGCCATTCATCAAGAAGATATCTCCTACTTACTTTCCTTTTGCGGAAGTGCCTGCTGTCCCCATACACTAGTATGGGAACAGAATTCATGAAGCTCAGAAATATTATATTTTTGGAGCTTGACTGTGGGAACATTCGCCACCTTCAGTTGGCGAATGCTCCTACTCCGGCATCGCAACCCGCTCCTTCCCTAAGGGAAGGAGGTCCTGGTTCCAAAGAGGGATCCATTAGGATCCCTCCGCCCCTATCCGTCTCCTTCGGCCAAACATCGGGGCTCTTATGTGCATACGTGACATGTAGGTCGCCAATGCGCAGTCCCATCACTGCTCCGCCAGGGGACAGATGATATTGCATCAGCTTTCACTGCGCCCTGTCAACGTTTTGGTGTCAAACTTATGAGTTGTCTATATTTTAAATGTTGGCATTTTGACCATGTTGACATTTCACCATGTCTATATATTAATTGTCTACATTATGTCCATGTCTACATTATGTCCCTTTCAACATTTTCACTGTCTACACATTGATTGTCGACATACTATAAGGTCCATGTTGACCTTTTGATTGTCTACATATTGTACCTGTTGACATTATGGTGTCTAAGATGTGTAGCTAGATATAACATATAACATGCTTTCACGTTTCTTTAAATATATATTTATCTTTATTTGATTTACTTTGTTGTTGTTCTTCATTATTTTTTTTTTTACTAAACACCATATGGTACTTACTCTCTATTTTGAGAAAATATGCTGAGCACTATAATGTAATTCTCTTTTTTATTATTTGTAGCCTATGAAAACTGTCTTTTATAGGCATTTGTCTCATTTTTCATAAAACTAACTGGAAAAATATGTTGGAATTCTAGCTTGTCATTTAAATAAATCATGTGCTGTACCTTGAACATGTAATCTTAAATGATTTTCAGTTTATCATTGTCTTATATATTGACTTTCTATGGATTTTTACATTTATTTAAGATGGAATATGTCTATACAATTCATAAGAACTGTGATGAGTATTTAACAATTATAAAGATGAATCAACTCTGTATTGTACTTTTTAAATATTAGTAGAGTATATAGAGTCATTTTAAAGTAAATTATGTAACAGCTCGAATTTGCTGGCGATGTATTGTATACAAACATGTCAAAGTTACTCCTATTCAAGAGCAAACACAGGATTTTAATTACTACCATCTTTTGTAAGATCCAACTCTCAAATTACTGTACATTCTTCTTAGATTGTTTTTCAAAAGTGGATTATATGCATAATTATTAAAATGACAAATTCTGTACACATAATAAAAATCGGGATGTAGTTAATAAACATACCATTGGGATACCAGCATCCCGATCATAAGTATAGCGGCTGCCTTTAGATGTTAGCAGCATGGGGGGTGGGTGGGTTAGGTTTAGGCACCACGGGGTGGGGGAGGGGGTTTAGGGTTATGCTGTGAGAGGGTGGAGGTTAGGGTTAAGCTGCGGACAGGGGCAGTTAGTTTTAGGCACCACCTGGGGGAGGATAGGGTTTGGCACTAAGGTAGGAGGGTTAGTTTTACGCACTAACTGGGAGGGTTATGGTGGGAGGAAGGTAGGGTTATGGTTAGGGGGTGAAGGGGGGGGATAAAGTAGTTACTGTGCCCCTGTCGGGATTCTCAGCATGGGGATGCTGCTGTCTGTCTTTTGACAGCTGGCATCCCCAGTGCCGGGCTCCCATAACCAACCCATAAAAAACACTGCTATTGTAATAGAATTTAGATTCTGTGCCATTTTTAAACTGGACAGAGCAATAAAGCAAAAATTGAGTGAAAAGGCCCCTTCAGATGCACTTACAGTATCTACAGCAGCAAGGCCGACTCTAGGGGTGTTCGGCCTGAGTGGTCGAACAGTGGCGCCACCCATAGAGGGCGCACACTTCCCCAGTGTCCCGATTTCAGCAGGACAGTAGTGTCCCGCTGTTACACCCGTGGGCCGAAGTGGCCCGTGGGTGGTCAAATCGGGGGGTTTGGAACCACCACCGCCGCTGCGGTGCCGGGACCCCAGAGTCTGAATGGATGCTACGCGTATGTGTGCGGCATCCATTCAGTGCCATGAGAGGGCTGGGGGAAGCCCAGCTAGTGAGGCACAGGGTGCTATTAGCCCTGGAGCTGGCCCTGTACAGCAGGGTCCTGAAATTCATAATATGACATGATCGCGGCCCTATACTCGAGACAAACCCTCATATTTCAAGGGCCTTCAATTACACACTGTGACCATGAGTTTAACTCAACTCATATAAATCAACATCATTAGCCAAAGATACATACTGTACTTGTAATAGGATGTAGAAGTGGACCGTTATCTAACCAGTCACCCCTAAATTTTAAACCCTAGTGGGCCCAGCATTTACATTTATGCGCTATACCTATACATGGATTCATCATAACATGAAAACTACTGACACGTTACAATGGCACATGTCAAGGGGTGGTATATAGTAGGCTGTTCTTGAAATTGAGATGGGAGCAGTGCAACTATAAGGAGCTGAGTGACTTTGGCAAGGGTGAAATTGTAACTGGGTCGGAGCATTTCCAAAATGTGGGGTGTTCCCAGTATGCACTGGTTAGTAACTACTAAAAGGAAGGACAACCGGTGAACCGGCAACAGGGTCATGGGTGACCCAAGGCCCATTAATGTGCGTGGGGAGCGAAGTGCCCATGCTGACCCTTATACACCCCTGAAGTGCCTACAGTGGAAATGTGAGAATCAGAATTGAGCCATGGAGCAATGGCCAGGTCTGATGAATCACGTTTACTCATGTAGATGGCCGGGTGTGTGTGTGTGTCATTTACCTGGGGAAGAGATGGCACAAGGATGCACTATAGGAAGAAGGTAAGTTGGCGGAGGCAGTGTGATATTCTGGGCAATGTTCTGCTGGGTAACCTTGGGTCCTTGCATTGAAGTGGATGTTACTGTGGCACATACTACCTACCTATTGTTGCCAACAGAGTACACCCTTTCATGTCAACTGTATTTTTTGATGCAAGTGATAATGCACTCTGACACACTCCAAAAACTGTTTAGGTGTTTATTTGGCCTCCAATATCCCCATATCTCTATCTGATTGAGCATGTGCGGAATGTGCTGGAAAAACAACTCCGAGCCATGGAGGCCCCACCTCACAACTATGCAACTATACATATGTATTCCTCATGAACACAGCAGGACTCACCAACTGAAACTTTTTATATCAACATATGCAGGAGGTTACATTACTTTTACTACACACACACACACACACACACACACACACACACACACAACCAAGTCCTAGTTGGTTTTCCTCAGGGGCTAATGGTGCATAGTGTCCCTGCTTGTATATATCCTAAAAAAGGGCTCCAAACAATCTCAATCATTTCCCATACTGACCTCCCCTGGCTGAGCCCCCTTGTGGCTCATTGGTTGCCGGGCATCAGATGTGTAGGCGGAGTTAACAATGTAAACAAACAACTCCATGTGTATCCAAACTCCGGGACACTGGTGCACGGGCAGTCGCGCTGATGGACAGCGCAGCCTAAGTGTCACAACACCTATCACTGTCAGGCATGCGACACTAGATGGCATGTGGCCAACTGTGCAGAGCCGCACAGGAGATGGTTGATAGATACTGTATGAGTGTAATACCAGGTGATTGCTGAAGACATGTAAAAAAATGCCATAATATAAAGTGATAGTGTAACGTAAGCTGTCATCCATTGAACCTTATATGTAACCCTATAAAGGGCACAGTAAAACCCCAGGTGTGAGATGAAAATCTGGTGGGTTTAAAAAAATGTGTGCACAAATGGCATCATGCATATAGTCACCCCATGGCAGCACATGGGTGAAATAAGTGAGTGAAAACCCAATAATCCTATATTAACACCACTATGTGTCCCACTGTGGGGATCCAAGGGCTGATGGTGGGTTTCTGAAAAGTGTATGCACATATGGCATTGTGTATAGAATTACCCCATGTCAAAACATAGGTGAACTTTGCTGAAATGAGTGAAAATCCCAACACTCCATACACAAGTCACTATGTGTCCCACAGCGGGGACCCCAAGACTAATAGTGGACTAGACAGTATGAAAACAATAATAATCCTAGTCCACAGTCATCACGGCATATCCCACAGCGGGGACCCAAGACAACATATACAAGAAGCATAACCCAAACAGAATCGAGCACATAGTGCTGTCGCATTATGGTGTCTCTGGGCAAATACATGTTTGTCACTATGAACCCTACAGCGGGGGTTCCAGGGCCAGTAGTTTGCAGAATTTCAAATATCAAACCCGCCATCAGCCCTGGGATCCCCACAGTGGGACACATAGTGGTGTTAATATAGGATTATTGGCTTTTCAGTCACTTCAGCTTAGTTCACCCATGTGCTACCATGGGGTGACTATATGCATGATGCCATATGTGTACATATTTTTTTAAACCCACCAGATTTTCATTTCACACCTGGGGTTTTACTGTGCCCTTTATAGGATTAAATGTAAGGACCGCTTATTTTACACTATCACTTAAGATTATGGTATTTTTTACAGTCTTCAGTGATCACCTGATATTACACTCATACAGTATCTATTTTCTACAGATGCACCATCACCTGCCCTGCACAGTTGGCCACATACCATCTAGTGCCATCTAGTGTCACATGCCTGACAGTGATAGGTGTTGTGACACTTTGGAGTCAATCCAACGGACCGGCACCTTGCACCCTTCGCGGCCCACTCTGAGTCACAATTCACAGAATTTTGCTTGCAGCTCTATAGGGCTGCGAACAAAATTCCGCGTATCCAGGCTGCTGTAAAATGCAGCCATTGCCGTAATGACTCGCGCCGGCAAGGTCATCGCAGCTAATAGGATTGACCCGTTGGGCTGTGCTGTGCATCAGCATGACTGCCCGTGCACCAGTGTCCCGGTGTTTGGATACACATGGGGCTGTTTGTTTACATTGTTAACTCCACCCACACATCTGACACCCAGCAACCAATGAGCCACTAAGGGGCTCGGCCAGGGGAGGTCAGTATGGGAAATGATTGAGATTGTTTGGAGCCCTTTTTTAGGACATATACAGTACAAGCAGGGACACTGTTCACCATTAGGCCCTGAGGAAAACCAACTAGGATTGATTGAATCGGTCATCGGCCAGGCTGCTGCTGACTATTGGACCCTGTACTTTTCATATGTGACCTTCACAATAAAGCCACTAAACGTGAGTGCTGGCTCTTTGTTGTATGTTTGTTCCCCAAAAAAGTGAGTGCATATATTTATTTTGTATGAACCAGATACCGCATCTTTGAAACAATTTTTCAGGAGTGCTGTCTTTTGTCAAGAGTTATATTTACTATGTATATATTTATATTGTGAAATCCTACTTTAAATCTCTCTGTGGCTGTTGGTGCCAAGTGGACGCACCTGGCCTATGGCAATATGCAAATGAGGATGAACAGTGTATGCAATGTGTGATGCATATGCAATACCTTCCTATATTGTAACACTAACAGTATGCATAATAATTGCTATCTTCATATCAAAATACAATGTGAATTACAGTGCAATATATATATATATATATATATATATATATCACAGTATAATAACCTTATGTGAAAGCAAGTGAACACACACACACCAGTTTCTGTGGTCCAACGCACAAAAGTAATATTGTATTGAAAGTATATATGACATTATTATTACAAGTTATTCAGTGGTACAATATAGTTCAAGAAAAGAGGTCAGAATTACAAACCAGTATACATACGTTCGCATGCGCTCCCTGAATCCAGAGTACAGTCTTCACCAGATGACTTGTAGAATACAGCTACTGCTCTCTGGATCAGGGGAGCTTACTTTATACAGTTAAATTATGGGTGTGTATAATAGCAGGCTGTGTCGGCTTCCATTGGTCCAGGGGCGGGACATTTCCAGGGGCCAATGCCTTGGCTTAGGATGCTGTTACAGGATTTCACCTCTGGGTTCCCTCCAAAAAACTAGCTCAAATCAACCATTGTTATATGCTATTATTAAACATAAATCCGGCATTGGTAATAACTGCTTGCCGCAATGTGCGACAATCTATTCCCAACCACCGGATTTATGCTAACACAATTCCATACATAATGACCCCAAACATGATGTTAATATGTGGCTCCATCCCTGTACTATATGTATTGTGTGAGCCACGAAAGCTGGGATATATATAATACATTGGACATGTAATAGGTCCCCCCCAGCCTCACAGCTGGGGGGGACCTAGTGCGCACTTGGAACCTCCACACCACGATCCTACCTGGGAGATTTCAGGGACAGGTACTTTATCTTTACTCTCCCTCCTTGCTCTCTCATTAGCTAACCGTTACTGTGATTCCCTGCGCTGCTTAGGCAACAGGGGGTCTGGTCATTGTGGACGCTAACAGCAGAGGCAAGCTGCACTGTTTCTTTTGTGCCATATATCAGTGACACTCATCCCGTGTCTGATATTTATATGACACGGGAAAGCAGCATCTGGTTTATAAGAGCACTTATCTCTTATTATTCCTAATCTATTTAGGTTAAATCCTTTCTAGATTCTCCCAGTTAGAAGGGAGGGACGCCTCCAATATATAAACCATTGTGTACTGTATTACTTATCTCGTGGTTTTCAGCCTTTTAACAATATATGTAATTTGTTTCTGCTTTATATGTTTTGTATATGTTTCTTTCACCAATATTTCGCCACACCTATATGTGCAGTTTATATTGATACCCCTAAATGTGATACTTTAAAATCTATATTTAGAACTACTAATTGGATCATTACTGTTCTATCATTATTTTCTCTCAAATATTTCTAACTCATGTGGAGAATATATGTATTCTGAGATTTCACTGAATTTAGGGGTGCTTATAGCACATACAGGATCACTTATGATCACTTTTTATTTGTTTGTTTGTCTGTCTGGCATTTGAAGTTCATTATTTGTATGTTTCTTTGGCAACTTGATTTTAAATATATTGAATAAAGATTTATATTTTAATTTCATCAGATTTTCATAAATAGTCAGTGAGTGCCCCATAAAAGGAGTCGCTTTTTTCTTTTTCTTGTTTTGATCTACATCTCATACTCTGAGGGAGCACCTCTGATTTGCTTCTAATCCTATATCCAGACCTTTGTTGGGTTTCTCCTGTGCTATTGTTTTTTTCCCCATTCCCACCTTCCCATTAATAATACTGAAATTACAATAGAGTAAGATAATGATTATGAAAGGAAAGTTTGGTTTGAAGAAATGCCTCAAAATGCATTGGGAACAATTACGTTAGAAGATTAATGCGTGGCCAATCAAATCAATCTCTCACAGCCACAAGGGGTGGGATACTGTTACCACAGCTGGTAATCAATTGTAAAATTAAATATATTTTAGGAATATACTGTGTTATGTTAAATGTTTAGATGCATGTAGATGTATTTGTTTCACAATGAGACTATGGGTCATTGTATAGAGAGGTTTTTTTCCTCCTTAGATCACTTAAAAATGCACACAGATAGTGGTATGCATAGGTGTATGCCTACAGTTCTTAATCAGGATCAAAGTATTATACCTTTGGTAATTATAAACTGACATGTCTATTGTCCAGTATGGGTCAAAAGAGGAGCCATGATACCAGCAGATAAGAAGTCATATATTATGTTAGACCCCAGGCATGACGATGCTTATTTACACATCAAACACAACCAAGTAAAGGAGGATTATTAATGATTAGAAATACCACCTTTTATGACACCCTGTCTGCTGGGGGGGACAACAAGCCTTATTGCTTACGAAACCTTGGAATTAGTTACTTAACAACATGGTGTCAATAGAATGGAATAAGGTTCCTTTGAAGAAAGTGATGTATGTGTATAGATCACAGAATTACACACATGTTATGGCTTTTTGAAATATGCCATGAGAATATGCCAGTTAATGTTGAAGAATGGGATATGAGTGTATGTAATATTTCTGACTTCGGCTATATATATATATATATATATATATATGTATATGTATATGTATATATATATATATATATATATAAAAAAAAAATATATATATATATATATATATATATATATACTTCCACATCACATACTGTACATCCATGCAGCAATTATTTAACCAGCATCAATTGTATTGCTAAATATGTTCTCACAAGTCCTGACGACTCATCTCTGCAATGTGTTATTCACAAACCTACTATCCTCAGCCCCGCAGTGAGTCAGAGAGGGAAATGTTTGAACTGTGCTGACTTGAGTAATGAGGAAGTGCACAATCTGGCATGTTATCCAATTATTTTTATTAATCTATCAGCAACAATTAGTTCCCTAATTTGGTGAGAAGATGGCTATATTTTGATATGAAGCAGATATTTCTGCTCATTGATAGGATGGCAGTAAATCACAAGCAGACTATTAAGTGTTTTGAAGGCATTAACTACTTCATTGTTGGAAAGGGTGAATTAAAGTATAGAGATGGCTGGTTATCTAATCTGTTCAACATCATTTAAATATTACATTTTGAATGATGGATACCAAACCTTCTTTCCATATTATATGTATTTGTAATATTGTGTTAGTTATTATAGAGTTTAAGCACAGTTGTTGTCAAAATGGGCATAAAATACTCTAAATAATCCCCAAAAAACGTATAAATAGCGTATTTCCACACGTATTGTATGTCGATCTGTACAGTTCGTGATATACATCCACATCTGCATTGCAGGATATGATCCTGGTTACACCAAGTCATCATCAACTAGAAAAGATACCCCTCCTAAATGGTGCATATATGTGTTTCTGCAGGTCTGCATGACGTCACTTGCATAAATACACACACAGGAAAAAGGAGGGGCTGGGCTGCACATCCTAATATTAAACATGATAATAGGGGCTACCACGCTGAGACCTGTAGTTCTACATCAAAAAAGAAGGGGGGAGGAGCAGGTGCACAGCAAAAAGTATGGTGGTCGCTCACATCAGCTTAATAACATTGCACAGGTGAGCATTTGGGCGTAGGGCCCCCGGAGTTGCTCTGGCTGGGCCTTTTTCAGGGCATCACCACTTAATTCACATAGAAAGGTGATGAAAAAATATCTATTTGTTTGTCTATTATTTATGTAATTTTAACTCTTTCTCATTATATTAACACTTATTGCTATATCTTTACACTTTACGCTTCACTATCACCTTTTTTCCCTTTTTCGTGTGATGCCCTGGGGATGGCCCTTGGCTGGATTCTTTTGGGGTTCCCTGTTCCTCGGATGTGAGCCCCATAATGTTAGAGATGCCGGTATAGAGAAGCCTTGACGTTGGCCCGGCGCTAATTCGTGCACACTATAAGCACTAAGAAATCTAATGATCAAAGAATCTACAGTAAACTGCAATAATTAACACAGGCTTGCCGACTTTCTGGCTGCCCCTTCCGGTAGGGAGCAGCCAGATAGGCATGACAGGGGGCGTGGCCATCGTGAGGAGGCGGGTCCGGACAGACGACGGGCATTTATGGGTGGAGTCATGCGATCGTGTCATTTTGGCCCCTCCCCCGCTACACAATGCCGATATTACAGGCACTATGAAGCAGGGGTTGGAGCCAAAATGACGCGATTCAGCATTAATCGCATTACCGGCCCCCCTGCTGCGGGGGTTTCTAAGGTAAATGCGGGGAGGATAGGAGGGGTGGGTGGCAGCTGGGAGTGTTGCATGCCTTCCTGGGAGGTCGGGAGCGGCACCCGATTTTTGGGAGGCTCCCGACCAAATCGTGAGGGTAGGCAAGTATGAATTAACATGATTTTAAATGTAAGGTTTCTTAGTACATGTTTGGCCAAAGATGTTTGCCATAGATGTTTTTAATATTAGGATGTGCAGCCCAGCCCCTCCTTTGTCCTGTATGTGTATTTAAGGTACATTTTGAAGGTGAGACCCCTTCTTTTGGGCTAGCACTCCACCTACCTACCCCAGGTGATTTTAATTGGTATGGGTCCTTGCATTGCAGTACACACATCTAATGGGCCCTATGATAGGTATGTCCTAGATAAATTAATTAGTGTGTCAGTATTAGAGATGTTAGGGACCCACCTATATAAGGTTCGCTGTGACGTGGCAGGTGGGCAAACATCTTTGGCGAAACATGTACTAAGAAACCTTACATGTAAAACCATGTTAATTATTGCAGTTTACTATAGATTGTTTAGTGCTTATAGTGTGCACCTGCTCCTCCCCCCTGTCACCTGCATAAACACATGTTTCATTTAGACAGCCTATGTTAGAAGTCACTATCATGCCTCTCCTGGTCAGGGGTGTAGGGAGGGCGGTTCCACTTGAGCGCAAGCTTCAGGTGCTAAAGGAGTGCAGAGGCGCCGCCTGCTGTGTACCTGGCAGCTGTCTAAGCTGACAGCATGCCGGGCAGAGGTAGGCTGGGCTGGAGGGCAGGGTGCCATGTGCCCCCCAGGCCGCGGGCAGACTGTGTTTCTGTGACACAGCTGCACCGTGCATGTAGTGCTGACCAGACGGAGTTCGGTCAGCACTACACAGTGACAAACACACAGCTGCCGGCAGCTGTGTGTTTGTTTTAATTAGCAGCCAATGATAGTCTGTCAGACTCTCATTGACTGCTGCGCCCACTGCAGGAGCTGGGCTAGAGCTCACTCATGAGCTCCATCTTCTGGTTCCCACAATGGGTAATGGGAGAGACGTCGTAACGTCTCTCCCATAATGCAGAGTGGCCCGGCCCGGGAGGACGGATGGAGGAACAGATGGCGGCGGTGGGAGTGGGGATTCAGGTAAGTGTTTTATTTTTTATTGCATGTGTGTCTACTGGGGGGGGGGACACTACTGGGGGTGGAACACTACTGGGGGCACTACTGGGGGTGGACCACTACTGGGGCACTACAAGGGGGGGACTACTACTGGGGGCACTACAAGGGGGGGACTACTACTAGGGCAATACAAGGGTGGGACCACTACTGGGGGCACTACAAGGGGGGAATACAACTAGGGGCACTACAAGTGGGGGACTACTACTAGGGGCACTACAAGGGGGAGGTTACTAGGGGTACTGCATTGGGGCACCACCACTGGGGGCATTGCATAGGGGGGGACCTCCACTGGGGTCACTACAAGGGGGGGACTACTACTAGGGGAACTACATGAGGGGGACCACTACTAGAGACACTATAAGGGGGGGCTAATACTAGGGGCACTACAAGGGGGGGACTACTACTAGGGGCATAGCATAGGGGTGGGACTACCACTGGGGTCACTGCATCAGGGGACCACTACTGGGGGCTCTATATAAAGGGCTATACTAGGGGTACTGCATAAGGGGGGACTACAAATGGGGCCACTATTTAAAGGGCACTGCATAAGGGTTACCACTATTGGGGGCACTGCAAGGGGGGACTAATACTGGGGGAACTATATAAGGGGCACTGCATAGGGGGTACCACTACTGGGGGCACTACATAGGGGGCACTACTACTGAGGGCACTATATAAGGGGCTGTATTGGGGTACCACTACTGGGGGCACTGCATAGGGGGTACCACTACTGGGGGCACTGCATAGGGGGTACCACTACTGGGGGCACTGCATAGGGGGTACCACTACTGGGGGCACCATATAAGGGGCTTACTACTGGGGGCACAAGGGGCTCTGCATAGGGGGGACCACTACTGGGGGCACTGTATAAGGGGCACTGCATAGGGGGAATCACTACTGGGGACACTACTAGAGGCCTGCATAAGGGGGACCTCTCCTGGGGCACAAGGGGCACTGCATATGGGCACCACTACAGGGGGCATTGCATAAGGGCTCAACTATCGGGGGCACTGCATATGGGCACCACTACAGGGGGCATTGCATATGGGCACCACTACAGGGGGCTGCCCCTAATCTTTATTTTTACTTCCTTTTACCTTAATCCCATATGGACCCGTCTCCTCCCTGGAACACTTGAGGGGGGTGCCGTAACACGCATGTGCTCTGGGCACCCTGGCTACATGCTACTCCTCTGCTCCTGGTGCACAGTGAATTTCCACAATATACTTTATGCCAAGTGATGTTCTCCCCACTCTGTATCAGGCCTTATACTATATGTCTGTTCCAGATGGAGAGACAGAGATGGGGATGACCCTGTTTGATTGAGAAACAGACAGGTGGATGAGGCTGAAGAGACACATGGGGATGGTTCTGAAAACACTGGGATGGGTCTGGAGAGACACATGGGGGATGTACTGAAGCTGGAAGGACACTGGGGGAGCAGGTGTGCAAGAAAGAAATGGGGGGTGCTGGTGCTGGAGAAATGTGTGGGAAGGGGACATGCTGGTGCCAGCAGGCAGAGAGACATACAGCAGGATGAGGCTGGAGACGCACATGGGGATGGTGTTGAAGATACTGGAATGTGTGGTCTGGAGATACACGGGAGAAGAGGGGGTTGTACTAGAGCCAGAAAGACACTGCAGTGAAAGTGTTGTGCCAGAGAGAAATGGAGGGTGCTGTAGAAAAATGTAGATGGACCGTGCTGGTACCAGCAGCCAGTAAGGTGCAGTGGAGGAGCGGGGGCGGGGTGCTGGAGATACACAGTGGTGTGTGTGGAGGTGCTAGTGCAATTCAGAGAGGAGGATGAGGCTGAAAATGTAGAGACAGAGGAATGAGGCTGTTTAATGGAGAGGGAGACAGGGGGATGAGGCTGGAGAGACACAAGGCCGACGGGTGACAGGCCCGTTACTTCTGGGGAGGAAAGGGACCCAAAAAAACATGATTATACAGGGCCCCAAGATTTCTTTTGCTGGCCCTGGGTCTATGGTGATCACATGCCAGTACATTGAGGGCCTGATTCAGACCCGTTCGCTAGGATACATTTGCAAGCAGCCATCGGCAGCCAAAGTATGCAAATCCTGCGATCGCTAGCAAGACAGTAGCACGCCCACTATGTCTTGCCATGCGATTGCGATATGTATTTAGACGCCCACCAGCCTAACACAACATGCCCACTTTCCCTTAGTGACATACATCATGTTCAGGAAGTGTATTAAACAACTGGTAGCATCAAGTAACATCGGACCCATACGCACCACTTGTGGCTGACCATACCCTACTGCAAGCATTGCGAGTGCTGCTGTGTGTAATTCAGCCATGTGACGTGTATGCTGACGATGTGTCTTAATTATGCACGCCCCTGAAACAGCATTCAGATGCACAGACACGCCTGCGTTCGCACCACCACACCCCCGTTTCCATCGACCACCCCCTGTAAACACCCACAAATGGCATGCCCTGTCACTCATTCTAGTGGAGCGTCTGTGTACAGGGTGCAATCGCTTCGATATGGCATGGACTAATTCGCGCACACAAACTGCGTCTTATTCGCATGCGCAGATTGCAAACATCAGCAGGCTACGTGCGAACGCAGCCTAGTGACCGGGTCTGAATCAGGCTCTGAATCCAGATGCAAGTTAGCCATGTCTCTCTGAGGTGTGTTCTATTTTTGGGTATGCATATTTTCAGAGGTATGTCAGACAATCAGAATGTCGACAAGCAGTTATGTGGACCCTGGAATGCAGGTACCATGAGGTCATAAAGTGTGAAGCATTTCATGTGCGCCAAAAGTACAACTGTAAACTTAAATTTAAATGAGCCCCATGGTGCAGATGGTTAACATATATATTTGAAGCATGCAGTAAGCAGCTAAGACCACAGATTTTATTATTTCCATAACTACGTTATTTATTTTGAGGAGAGCACTATGCTATGTCTCCTCATTCCTACTGCCTGTTCTGCTGGGGTCGCCATAATAATGGAGGTGCGCTAATGTCATGTGCACAACCTCCAACCTGATGGGCTACTGCGCATGCGCGCCTTTACCGCACATTTTTCTTGTTGATATGTCCTGTTAGAGTAGTGCAATAGGCAGCAGCTGAATTGTGAAATGGAGTTTAGGCCAGACAGTTTGTCCTTAACTAGGCTTGCAGACTTTTCAAGGATAACAGCGGTAACAGATAAAACAGAGTATTTATTACAAAGTAAGTGGCTTATTTCACAAGAGAGCGGTGGTGACAGTGGTGTTATTACAGGTACTCACACCCCAGAGGAATATGTGCTGCTCATCCATGCAGTACATCCCACACTCTGCAAGATGGTGCGCGGGGTCACACATGCGCAGTAACTGGTCCGGTGTCCATCTTGGTAAAGGTGACTGGCTGGCTTCAATACAGAACAAAGAGATGGCACTGGAGTGCACTCCTCACTAACGCCCCTCCCCTCACTACATCACATAGACTTTTGGGTAAATTTCTTGTGACCAAAAACAGGGGTTATGTATCAAAGAATTAACAATAAAAACATATCAACATATCAAGCACTTTTCAGTCCACATTTTATATGAACTTACTTAGTAAATGTGACAATAGACACTTTGTGAATATATCTGCAGGATTATTTTCACTTGCTACAAATGTAACTGTGGCCCTGATTCAGAGCTGGATGCTCTGAAAGAGCGCTCGCTCTGAATCAGGGCGTTTTTTTTTTATTTTGTGCGGTCTCCTGGCCGCCACAGCGAGCGGCCAGGTTGATGGTCACGATGGTCAAGACCATCGCGACCATCAGGCTTGCGACGAGACCCTTGTGGTAGGGTCTCGTGGCCGCAAGCCCCAGAGAGATTTCGGCTCTAACAGAGCCGGAATCTCTCCACTGACATCACTCGTGTTGTCAGTGGGGCCGCCCACAAATGGCAGGCGTTCACATGGGAATGCCTCCATTTGGGCAGCCACCCCCCGGCCCGCCCACCAAAAGGGGCGAGCTGTCACTCAACATCGACAGCTCGCCTCCTTTGTTGCGAGACCTGGAGCGACGGAGTGCCTATCGCTATACGGGTCTTGCGCATGCGCACGACGGAGCCGGCTCCATCGTGTGCATGCGCTCTGGGCCACCATCGACCCAGTTGCGAGCGTTCAGCGCTCGTGACCGGGTCTGAATCAGGCCCAGTAATACAGTAGCTCCATTCCCTATTAGCTCACGGATGAAGTGGTATCTAATAGCAATGTGCTTGGACCATCCGTGGTGCTTGGTGCTGCAGGACAGATCAATTGTATGGAAGCTGAATTGCATAAATGCAGCGACTGTTTTGTGACTACTCTTGCACAGAGGAGTCATTTGCAAAGTGACAAGTAGTCAATGTTAATGGGGGGTGGCTAGCAAACGTAGGTATATCTGACCATTTAAATGCCATTTCATGGGCATGCATAAATTAGCCATTGGGCTCACCTTCACAGCATGAGAGATCTCTGCATGTCAGGAGAGATGCTGTGTTTGAGACAGGTCAGACCTATTGCATATGCTGCTTGGTTGCCCATTCTGCATCAGTGTTACCGATGTTTGCGCTTGTGTGCAATGTTGCGCATATGAGAACACAGCAGTGGATGTCACTATGCTTGAGTAAACTTTGGAAACATTAGCATATTTTTGCTATTGCAAACCATGCAAAATCTCAGCTGCAATTGCATTAGGTACATCTCTGAATCAGACCCACAGTCCCTCTTCTATTTTGCAAAACACATTTGCCCTCTGCAAATTTGACCGTGAATCTTATCTTCTCTTCTCTAGGATACTTATGGCAATGAGGTTTGTCCCCAAATCTGGTATGGATAACACATCTTCAATATCTGTGACTATGGACTCACCTCTTATTCGGAGGTGAACTGTGATTGTGCTGTAAGCACCTTGGCCCTCATTCAGACCCACTCGCAAGCGGGCGCACGTACGTTAGGCGTACGTACAAAAATATTTAAATTCAATGGCTCGCTCGTATTTTCGTTCGCATCTAAAATTCCTCCCTAAACTCAGGCGACCCCTCCTCTAACTAACGAGCGTGCGAAATAGCGAGCGTACATCCTCGAAATGGCTTGAAGGGAACGCACGCACAAGTGAAACCGGAAGTGGCCTTGTCAGATGTCGATTACCTGCTCCTTTATTCTGCCTACCTCCCTCAATCGTATCATGCCAATCAATGTATCAATTAGCTTAATTGTTTTTTTTTTTTCAACACAATGCAAGAAACTTTACTCTTGTCCGTGTTTGTGTTTACCCGCAGAATACGTACGGATGGAACATTCGCTTTTATTGTTCAAAAAACATGTGAACCACAATTAAACAATTGTTCTATTGCTGTGGATCCCCGCATATTTTCCGGGGTTCATTTCTTTATTTAAATTTGCAAACGCATGTCACTGCATCAAGCCTATCATAACTCTCCAGAGATTTCTGGCCCTGTTGAACACATGACTCATACACTAACCAATAAAATTGCTCCTGTTAATTTCCAAAATACATTAGCCAATCAGAAATTTTGGCCACACTTTATCAAAAATGTTTTGTATGAAAAACTCCATTGCCATCATGAGAGCCTCCGCATTCACCAGGCGCGAGCTGCTGGTGCTTACGGAGGTGATGGATAGGCGGATCACCAGCCAGCCTCCACCCATCACCAACCGGCAGAAGCGCTCCGCGTATGCGGAGGCACGGTCCCGCCTGCGGTCGATGGGTTCACGCCACAACATCGGGCAGCTTGAGCGCAGGTGGTCAGACCTGCAACGGCGAACGCCCCGCTTGCTGGCATGCTTTCGCATGCAGATCGTTGAAAGTAAGTGTTATGTATTGTGGTTTTCATGTTTGTGTTTGTGGGGCAAACTGCGTGTGCATGTTTTCCTGTCTGTCCTATTAATTATTTGTCCTCATATCTGCGTGTGCATGTTTTCCTGTCTGTCCTATTAATTCTTTGTCCTCATATCAGCGTGTGCTTGTTTTCCCTCTATTTCTGTTTTTTTCATTCTACTCCTTTTTGCATGTTTTTTGTTGCTGGTTTTTTTTTTTTAATTTGGGCCCCGGATTTGCCCAGAAACTAACCTCAATTTGTTTGACATATTTTAGGAGGACAGCCAAGACTACGCCGTCACCGTCCGGCCAGACGGCGTTCCCGGCCACTATCCCCAACCCCCAGCCAACACTCCACCCCAAATATTTCCCCTATACCCCACTCCTCCCCAGCCTTCCCAGACCCTCTCCCGGAACTGTCGGGCCTCCTTCCCCTCCGTCCCACTTCCCCCTCTCCTCCACCCACCCCTCTTCCAATTACCCCCTCCCCGGAGTCCATCATTACCCCTCCCCGTTCTTTGGGGAATGAAGGCTCCTCCGAGGAGGAACATGGAGGGACTTCCGGAGCTCCCGTTTTGGCTCCCGGTATGTTTTTATTTCTCATTTTTTTTAACCACAAACTGTTTGTATGTAATCATGTGTCGTGCCTTTATTCGTGCTTGTTTGGTTTACTTTTGGTGATTTAGCAGTTTGCCTTTACCTCTTCCTGCTGATTTCAACATACACATATCACACCTGTGTGAATTTGTACATAGGCCTTGTATTTTTGCCAGCACCCCCTTTTTGTTTTGGTTTTTTTTTTTTCGGTTTAGGAGTGATTTCGTTGTGTTTTTGTTTTTTTAATGTGGATTCCCTATTGTTTTATTAATCCACACACTTTTCTCACCCACAGAGGAACAGAGGCGTCGTCAAGAGGTGGAGGATTGTGTTGGCCAGATGCGGCAACATGTAATTGGCCTTCTTGTGGCCCTTGACCGGCTGTCTGGCATCCTTTGCCAGTAGTTTTTTTTGTTTTTTTTCATTTTGTAAATAAATTTTGTAGTTCTAATATACGTTCTGGCTCATTCTTTTTTTCTAAAACACAAATAGTTTTCCCTGACATAAGTAGACTGTTCCTGCATGGATTTCCATTTTTTAAAAGTTAGATTGTATTTTGTATTTGTATGTTAAACAGCCACAAGAAACACATAACAGTAACAATGTCATTTCCCTTTTTGGGTGTAGTGTCAATTAGATATTTCGCCATTTTACAGGTTCCTAGTTGGTGTGCAAGCTGCTTAGGCCAATCTTCAAAATCCTTTTGGTGTGGGTTGGGATCCTGCAAACATATTTCAGTTTACATCAACTGGTGTCAGTACTGGATTACCCCTTTGTCAATTGTAAGGTGTGTTAACCTGGTTCCACTTGCTGTTAACATCCAAAAAAAGGAAGACCATTTCACTCTCCAAACATTTATTCACAACATAAATGAGAAATCAAAGTGGTCAGTCCCAAAACAAAAAAACAGTGATAATCTCAAATACAACACATACAAATAAAATATTTAATTAAAAAAAACAATCAAGAACTGGTTGACGAAGGACCATGCCAACATGATTCCACAAACATGTTTTTTTAAAAGGCCGATACAGTGCTCCACCACTTGCCTGGTGGCTGTAAGTGCGGAATTATACTCACTTTGTGGGCCAGGTGTGGGAGCCAAATAAGGAGTGAGCAGCCAGGACATGCAAGGGTATCCACTGTCTCCTGTGAAAAATAAGAGACAACATCAGGAACACTGTGTATCAAGCTTAACATTGTTATGTACTAAAGGTCTCCACTTACCCAGAAGCCACGCATCACCAGCTTGTAGGTTGGTTAATTTCTGCCATATCCCTGATTGCCGGATGACGAAGGAGTCATGTGCACTTCCTGGTAACTTAGCATTCAGGGACAGGATCTGGAGGGAGGCATCACATACCACCATTACATTCAGGGAGTGATAGTGTTTCCTGTTTCGAAATATTGCCTCCAGCCGTGCTGGAGGCTGAAGAGGTATATGAGTACCATCCACAACCCCTATGATGTGTGGGAAGCCAGCTATTTGGTAAAAATTGGCCTTGGCCACACTAAGGGCACCCATATCCAAAGGCATTTGAATAAAATGATGGAGATGCTTGAAAAGTGCCTCCATCACTGCCCTCAGGATCCGGGAAAAGGAGGATTGGGAGATGCCCGCCACTATTCCCACCGTTGTTTGAAACGATCCTGAGGCATAGAAATGTAACACCGCCATAAATTGCGTCAGTGGTGGTATTGCTGTTGGACTGTCAATTTGCCGCTCAAGATCACTTTCTATTAATGAGAGAGTGTCTATGATGATTTTGGGAGGTAGACGGTAGCGTCTTAAAACCTCATCATCGGGCATTCCAAAAAGGGTGACACGTGTTCGAAATATCTGGGGCCTTGCATGCCTACGATGCCTACGCCTGGGATGAGATTGAGGTTGGTCGGCTTCCGGGAGCATGGCCAGAACAATCCTCCCCAGATCAACCTGAAATTCCAAAATTTAAAAGTAAGGCTTTTGACCCACCCCCAAACTATATTAAAACAACTTAGCTTGATGATACCATCCATTGCTGCTTACATGCCGGGGTATTGTCATGATACGTCCAAACTGAAAATAAACAACAAAATTACTTGACACATTTCACTCTGTGCATTTTTGTGGATACATTTTGTGCTAGACCAAAGTTCAAATATGCCAAACACCCATTTAGCAAAACCGCAAAGCGACATTTAACACAGTACATCAAAACGGGTCGAAATGTTGGCTCAAAAAGCGAAAGCTAAACCATCAAAAAGTTAGAATGATTATTAAGCTGTTTAAAATGCGCTAATTAGTTCGCTAATACAAGTCACAAGAGTAACTACTAAAAATGCGCTAATTAGTTCGCTAATACAAGTCACAAGAGTAACTACTAAAAATGCGCAAATTAGTTCGCTAATACAAGTCACAAGAGTAACTACTAAAAATGCGCAAATTAGTTCGCTAATACAAGTCACAAGAGTAACTACTAAAAATGCGCTAATTAGTTCGCTAATACAAGATAAAAAATGGACTTACCAAGAGCAAATATCTAAGATGCAAAATCAAAAGGTCTTTGGGGTCGAAAATAAACAAAATCTAAAATAGAATAAATTAGGTATCCAAAAATTACAAAATATACAAAACACAATGAAACAACAATTGAACAAAAGTTAGACTTCACAAAACTTACCAAATCAACAAACGAGGTCCCAAAAATATAAACCAACAAAGATAACGGAAAAAAAACCGCAAATCTAAACAACAAACGATTCTCCAACCTCCAACTCCTTTCTACACAATCAATAAACTCCAGCCAAGATAACCTCCAACAATCCAAAAACGCCACCTCGACTTGAGACACACCAAGCCATAAATAGTGTTTCGTTTCCCGCACAAATTAAGGAGGGATCATAGGGCCGCACAATCAATGATGCGGCCGCAAAATAAGGACGCATGTATAAATACGTCACGAAAACACATTCAAATTCTGGTGTATTTCTTGTTTGGACCGCAGACATGGCGACAGACCAGGGAAAAAATGCCCAAGAGTCAGGCGGTAAGTCTTTCATGCATTTTCTATCAACGATTAATTTGAAACATAAGATGAGGCAAGTTGTGATTTTGTGAATTCTGTAAATTTACACAAATAGGTGAGGAGGATGACATGGAAGAGGCTGCTGGGCCCAGTATTCCGGCCAAAGCGGCCAAAAAAAAAAGGCAGCCACATTTCACAAGAAAGGAGATGGAGGTTTTGATCCAGAAGTGTGTGGACATCCTGCCACAGGCAGACAGGAATATGAGTCTAAGCCAGAAGTGGAGAATGTGGGAAGAGGTAGCCGTTGCTGTCAATACGGTGGGTGATTATGTCCGTCTAGCCCGGGATGTCAAACGGCGGTAAGTAAACCCTTGCCCCCCCTAAAAACAAACACCATTTTAAACCAAAGGATAATGGCTTCCATTTTTCCCCACAGATGGGGCGACTTCAAATATCGCCTAAAGCAAAAACTCGCGGACAGGGCTAGGCATGCAAGGGGGACAGGTGGGGGTCCCACCACTGTGTCATTGGAGTTGACGGATTTAGAAGAGCTGGCACAGGGGTGTGTGCAGCCTGTGGAGGTGTTTGGCGTGTCCAACATGGATACGGACATGCCAGACTTTGCGGCTCCTCATGTTGGCCCAGGTAAGTATTGTGATGTCACCAACTCTGAAATGCTATTGTGCCAATATGTAGATTCTAATGTGAGTCTTTTCTCTTTTTCCAACAGAGACACAGGCGGATGAGTCTGCTCCAGAGGGAAGCCTTGGCCGCAGAATTTCTGCTGGCTCTGCAGGGGAGGAACCAGTACATCCGGCTGAGGACCCTGCAGAAGCCAGTCCAGGGCGTGCCCCCTCGCAGGCAGTGGGCCTCCTCACAGAACTCAATTTCAAATCGGATTTCCATATGGAGATTCTGCAGAGGATGGACGCCAGTCTGCTACGGGTGGCTGAGGCCCTGGAGCAAAATGCTGCGGCCAACGTGACCATTGGTCAGGCCCTGGCGGAAAATACCAGGGCCAACATCCGCATCGCCGATGCCCTGGAGCAGCTCGTTCGCCAGCACATGGTGGAGCCGACCTCCCTTCCTGCCGGAACATCAGGATCCTCCACCTCTGGCACAACATCAGCCAATCCTCCAAATGTGCCTAGCCCTGTGCCTAGTCCAGAGGCCACAACATCTGCCTCTGAACAGGCCAGCCCGATGGCATCCCGGACCCGGTCTGGCGCCCACCCTCCCCCATCCAAACGGGCGAAAAAACGGTGACAGCAATGGCGACTTTTCCCACACTCCTTCTGTGCTTGGCTCATATTCCTTTCTGGTCAAAACTTCCCTCTCCTTTCTTGTGAAATGTTTTTAAGTTATTTTTGTACGTTTATATTATCAGTTATTGATTATTTATTTTTGAAAAAAAGTATCTTTGGCAGAAAAACTAAAAAAAAATATTATGCCAATTGGTTTGTGTTTAAACAATAAATTTATGAAAAAAATCTGACATTGTATTGTGACATTATTGGACAAATGGGTTACATTTAATCCTGGCCCTAAAGGCAAAAAAGGACACCAAAAACCATTTCATTTGTATAAAAAAAAGGCCTCTTGAAGGAACGTTTAAAAAAACACATAACGATGCAAATTGCACATTAAAAAAAAAAAGGGGAGCTAATTAAAACATGATGACATTATTGTCACAATAGGCCATAAACAACAAATTGAGGCCAAAAAAAACCCCAAAAAATGTACGCCAATTGATTGTGTAATCCTGACATTAGCAGGTATGATTTCCACCTGCGTACGGTTTTGTGCTATCCCAATAAACTGCTTTCCAAACACATACCAAGCCGGTTTTCAATACAACACTAATTGCTTTTGTGACCACCCGCGATTAATCGCTGCAACATCGTGGAGTCCCGGGACGGAGGAGAAGGCCATCGCCAATGTGGTCGAGTAATCCAGACCCGAAGCTGTGCGAGCATTTTGAAGGGAAAGGATGTTCCAGTGACGTATGTGACGGTCCGAACACATTTGACATTCGCATCTGCTAATGTATGTACGCCCCAAAAACGCCTCGCCACGCCTGCGTTTTTCCATCTCCACCCCCGTCAACACCCAAAAACGCCCTGTTCTGTCAATCACATTTGACATGTCACTTCCTGTACGCTATTTTAGGAACGACAGATAAAAAGCTCGCAATCTGCCGTACGCACATGCGCAGTGTAACACCGACGCATGCGTGGTTAGTCAACATCGGAACGCAACGAGCGTACTGCTGTTTGCGAGTGGCTCTGAATGAGGGCCCTTGTTCCTAATTCCTCTGATCTTTATAGGATCACACATGGTTAATTATGTAAACTACTCCTGGTTACAACTGAAGTGTCTTGTTGATCCAGAGTCTATGTACTAACAGTCTCTTCTGCAACATTTAGGGCTGACTTGTCTTCTTGTTGCACTTCTTTTGTTGTGCAGCATCCGCATCTTTCACTTTGCATTCTGAAGTCCTGTGTACAACTTTGTGTCATACAAAAAAATACTGTACTTGGGCCTTTTGAGCTTGGTATTTCTTGTGTGTAATGCAGTATTCTCAGCATTTACTTTGACTGGTATGCGTTCGAGATTAGGACTGTCCCAGAAATCTCCACTCAAAGTGGAATTTCCTTCATTGGGAGGAATCCCCCTCAGGTAGGAGCTGGTTGGTTCCCTCCAATCCTCCCCTGTCTTTACACTCGCTGTAAATTGAAGTCTTTTCAGCTGTGGTGGCCCTGCAGACATGGTGCTGCCATGTAATATTCAAAAGACATTATCTAGTGACATTATATTTTTACTGAGTGGTGTGTGTAGTAGATGTTATAATGTTAAGCAGGGTGCATGTAGTGGATGTTATAATGTACACAGGGTCACTATAGTATAAGCTGGTGTAATCTGAATTGGGGGTCACTGTTATGTGGCATAATATGAACTGGGATAATTTGGAATAATATAAATAGGAGGCACTACAATATGGCATAATATAAACTGAAGGCACTTTAATGTGGCATAATATGAACTGGAAGCACTACAATGTGGCTTAATATGAACTGGTGAATAGAATAATGTGAACTGTGAACATTGTCCAGCATAATATCTACTGGCAGCAATACAATGTGGTACATTAAGAACTGGATTTGCTACAATGTGGCATAAGATGAACTCCCTTGGTCTTTACTCCCTTGGTCAACATGACACTGTCCTCCTACCTCTCTGGATGTTCCTTCTCTGTCTCCTCTCATGACTCCTTTTCCCCACCACTTCCACTAACGGTACTTGTTCCCCAAGGTTCTGTTACTGGATCCCTCCTATTGTCCCTCTATACATCTTCTCTAGGTGAACTCATCAGCTCTTTTGACCTCCAATATCATCTCTATGCCGATGATACTAAGATCTACCTTTTCTCCCCTGACATCTGCCCTTCTCTCCTCCAACTGCCTCTCTGCTATCTCTTCCTGGATGTTCCAGCACTTTTTTAAACTTAATATGTCTATCAATTGATGGCACTACTGTCTCCTCTAGCCCCAATATACACTGGCTTGGAGTTACCGTGGACTCCTCCCTCTCCTTCAAACCACACATTCAGCACCTCTCACAGTCCTGCCTTTTCTAAGAAATATTTCTAAGATCAGACTCTTTCTCACCCAGGATGCTACTAAAACCCTTATCCGCTCACTCGTCGTGTCCAGATTGGACTACTGACACCTCCTCTTATCTGGCCTCCCTGACTTCCACCTCTCTCCACTCCAATCTGTCCTCAATTCTGCTGCTTGACTTATCTTCCTCTCCAAACATTCTACATCTGCATCCCCCCTCCTAAAAGCCCTCCATAGGCTCCCTTTCCCCTTCAGAACCCAATTCAAGGTTCTTACACTCACTTCCAAAGCCCGCACCCACTCCGGTCCAATTTACATCTCTGACCTCATCTCCCTTCACACTCCTATCTGCCCTCTTCACTCAACAAATGCACACCTCCTCTCCTGCCAACTGATTGCTTCCACCAACCTCCAAGATTTTGCCCGTGGTGCTCCCTACCTCTGGAACTCTCTTGCTCTCCCCATCAGACTCTCCACTTCACTACAAATCTTCGAATTGGCTCTCAAGACTGACTACTTCTTCAAAGCCTTCCAGCTGTCATCCTAACCTGCTGCTACCTGCTTCTTCCTCCCTGTCTACCCCATCTGTGTCATACCTGTTTGTCTGCCCCTCCCCATAAGAGTGTAAGCTCTCACGAGCAGGGCCCTCTACCCTCTTGTGCTTCCCATTACTTATACCTTCATCTACGCCTCACTCTGGTACCTAATGCTTGGTTGCTTCTCTCCTGTTGCTTATTTGAGTGTTTTAATTGCTAATGCAGCAATGTATAAAAACCTTGTCCCTCATTGTACTGTACTGTAAGTCACTGGTTTCTTGTTCACTCATTTATGTGCAGTACTCTGTAAGGTGATGCGGAACATTTGTGGCTTCATTTAAATAAAGGATAATAATATTAACTGTGGCCACTATGTAGTATAATGTGAACTACAGCACTGTTATGAAGCACAAAATATACACACAACTGTGGGGCATAAAATGAACTAGACACTACTATAGGGCATAAAATGAACATATGCTGCATAGAGAGGTGTCTCTAGAAGCATTAGGGTAGGGGTCCCTTCAAAATATGTCTATGGGGCCCACAATGTTCTATCTGCACCCATGGCTCTAGATACTACACACCAACTGCTCTAACTTGCTCCTGGCTGGATCTGTCATACTGTATGTTCTTGCATTGTATTCCTGCTGCATTAACCATGTGCTGACTAGTTCTACATGGTTGATAAACCAATCCCTTGTTATGCTATTACCATGTGGACTGACCTCCATCACATACCTCTATCACATAACTAAGGGTCTGATGTCACATTTGCTCAATGTCTTACTAGAAAAATGTGGACTGGCATGTATTTGAGATGTTGATGTTTTAAGTCATGTTATGTTTACTTGTGTATCCTCCTGTGCTTTAGGTTACAGGAAAGCAGTGGTGCAAGTAGTTTCAATTACTTATTGGTACTCAACATGCACCTGTTTATTGTCACTCTGGGGGCATGCCCAATGCTTCGGGAGCTGCTGGGTTTCCACTGGTCACTCATGACATGGGGTCCATCCCGCCGCCAAGCACTGTCACTTACCAGACAATGCAGGTAATTGTGCCGGTGGTAAGGTGTTAAGGAGTATGGCGTGCCGCCTACTAATTTCTTAGGGGTACATCGTATTGGCCCATACCACCTTATTTGCACTATTGCATGAAAGAATCCAAAACTGGAATATCTTCTGTTACCATGTAACCAGAAACAACCTTGAGTGAGGGTGTGTGTTGAGGAGAGTGCTCCTCATTCCTACTGCCGGACTGCAGAGTCCTCCCAGTAATGGTGGTGTACTGAAATTGCATGCGGGACCTTTACTGCATGTCTACCTATCCATCCTCCATAAGACTAGGACATGCCCCTGAGAGAGATTGTGCCATAGACACACTGTGGTACATACTGTATATATACCACTGTGCCACCAACATTGGATACTATATACACTCCACTACCATTACTGTGTGTATGTGCAGGCGTGGGCTCCAGATATCGCACACCACCTGCATTAACTTGCTCTTGGCTGGATCTGTGATGCTGTATGTTCCTGCATTGTATTCCTATTGCATTAACCCTCTGCTGACTAGCATGCTGCATTCTAACTGGTTACTCCCTCCCTCCCTCTCTTTCTCCTTCACATCTTTTACCAGCTTTTCTTGTTTAGTACTAAAAGGTGTACCTGTTCCTCACAACCCATGAACACACAGTTTTGATTAACATCACAGATTGTGAATCCTCCATTTTTGTGTGTTACTGTGACAGTTGTCTCCTGTTTGCGTGCCAGCACCTCACACATCTCTCCTCAGCAATTATTAATCAATGTAGCATTTAGTTATTTTTGCATCTATATTATCTGTAAAGGTGTAGATGAAAGCTACAGAAAAAACATAAAATATATTGTTCCAGAAATAGATTTTGTAGTGTGTTTCATGCACACATTTCAATAGAGGTCATTGCGACATGGTAGAGGAAACCTTCTGTTCAAAATATGTATTAAGAACACTTTAATTTGAGATACAAGACGATATGCCAATAAATGGATTAAACATATATCATCTATTGTCCCTATTAGGTATGCTCCAACACTTTTGTTTATGTTTTTGCAACATTATATCTTAAGTTATAATTTATAATCTCTCGTGGTTGAAATATATAGTTGCATAGATGGATGATTGACTTCTTACTTGGAATCCTTATCCTCTTTTTAATGATTCTTAATATACCTTGTTTAATATGGAGATTTTTATCATTATTGTGAATTTTTCTTATTGTCTCATATTGTAGCAATAAGAAATTATTTGACATATTATAGCAATAAGGAATTATTTGCCATTTATTAACTGTTTCTTGCTGTGGCATGGGCTCCAATAAAAGCACATCCTGGCAAAGCATAACATGTAAAGCGATAGCGTACTCTTTACTTCTGTGTACAGACTTGGCATGCCTACAGTGCATGTGCAGCCATTGTGTGAGTATGGGCTGAAGGGAATAGATTTCCAAAAAATATGGTGATACAGTAGCCCATAGACTACAGTAGACTACATCATCTATAGATGGTCTTAGTTAGTGGGTCCAAGCTCACAGGGCTTAGCTTTTCTGAGCTTTGTGATTCAGCAATTATTGCAGTCCCCATAGACAGCTTTTGTGAAAAATGGTATAGGCACTGCAGCAGGTATCTCTGCTGCTAACATCATATTAAATGGCCATTCTATAAAAGATTTGTTGAAATCTTCCAAAAAACATCTGGAGCATTGACAGGGTGTGTGGAGGGTCAGAATGGAGCTACAGAGCCATAACTAAACTTTTTGGTGCCCTGTGCCAGAGAGAGCATTGGTGTCCCCTCCCATTTTTGAAATAAGAACATAAGATAGTGCACCTGAAAAATGGCCATGGCCTCATGGGGAAGGGTCAGGGAAGAGATAGGGGACGCCAGGAGATGCTGAGGATAAAAGAAGAGGAAGCTACAAGTGAGAATGATAATAAACAGGAAAAATGACAGGCCCAAACAGCACCCCCTGCCCTGCGGTGCCCTGTGCCATGGCACAGGTCGCACTACCCTTGTTACGGCCCTGTGGAGCTGCAACAGTAGAGGATGAGGAGGACAGGAGATAGGGGCGGGTCTAGCAAGAGAGGAAGCTGAGCGATGCAGAGGGCAGAAACTGAAGTGACCAAGCATATGCTAGGTTTGTTCAACTAATAACATTCTTTTTTAGAGTAAACACATCTTCACACAAACCCTTGTTCATCAATATATTTCACAGAGAAGACCTGGGATTCAGGATTGCTCTCTATGGTCCAAGTAGCCATCCATTGCTTGGAAAAATTGCATTTGATTAACAATGACCACTTGCTCCTTATGGAGGCCCAACACAATTAATGAACAAGTGGTGCATCACATCTATTTAATCAGTGGGATTTTCCCAAGGTCTCAGTTTAGACCAGGGGTGGGGAACCTTTATTCTGCCGAGGGCCATTTTGATATATATAACATTATTTGCAGGCCCGGTACAGACCACACCTCCTCCATGTGATGTCACATGGGAACGGGACAACAATCACCAGTGATTACAGCAATGCCTTGAGCATCCTCGGGATGCTCCAGGGAGCTGTAAGGGCAATGGTGTGACCATCTGAAGCATCCTAAGGATACTCCAGGCTGCACTGCTGCATAGATTTTGGCTGCAGGGTGCCATTATAGGCACCCTGCTATCCAGATGAGGCTAGCAGAGAAAAGCTCCAAGGGCCAGACCAAATGATTCTGGGGGCCTTATACGACCCCCGGGTCAGGGGTTCCCCATCCCTGGATTAGACCAAGGGGAATCCCTACTGTAATGTACTGAAGTGATGTGCAGCTAGCGTAAGATGCACTGATAGATTATGTTACGTTATTAGCATATCTTCAGCTATATTTTCTATTTGATACCTCTGACAGTACATACTGAGTGCATATTGCAAAAGTGCATATTTTGTTATAGATGCAATTTTCGTCTACGATTTTGTTTCCAATTCTACATGAGTCCCAAAGTACTAATTATGCAGAGGGAAATGAAGGGGTGATTTATCCCTATGCAGAGCATGTATTTGCATTGAAGGACATTATTTCAAGACAATAGCAGACTGCAGAGTAAAATTATCTGTATGAAAATAACCACCCCTACCGATGTACAGTTGCTTAGATACACTTTTCAACACAGTGCATAAAAACTTGGGATATTTACAGTAACTCAGATGCAAAATATTTTCTGTGCCTTTATCAGGACTTTAAGAGTAAAATCGCCACCTGTAACTGCTGGGGTTGGAGCAGTAACAATAGTAGGTCTGTTGGCATCATTAGTTAATTATGCCTTTATAATGCTGAGAGGAATATGCATTCATGTATGTATGGTTGTATAAATATACTATAGCACCACATGATACTGTAATGAAGTGGAAAGAAAACAATAATTGCAATTTGGGGTGTTGGGGTGATAAAATGCAGTGCCTCTGCCATGGTATGTATGTTAAAAGTTGTCCTTCTGCGCAACAGAATTATAATGTGATCTTTCTACAGACTAGTGTATTATTTATCCGACTATTGTACTGTCTTTAAGTCATGTCCTTTTATGTGCATTTGCTATGTCCTTTTATGTGTGTTTGCTGAGTGCTAAGACAAGCAGGGATGCCGTGCAGAGCTCTCACACACAGAAAAAGCAGCATTTTCATATAAGCTGGACAAATATACAATTCAAAAGAACCAGGTCAGTTGTCATGAAATTATGCCTCATTAATATTACCCCCTAGGTTGATAATAGTTTCTTATCAAAGCCAAAGGAAAATAAGCATGCATTTGATTTCCTTATTATGTTTGTACTATTCATGTTCTGACTTACCCAGCTCTGTAGTATTTTTTAAATCATATTGAGAAGCCAAAAAGCATATTGTATACCGTTTTTTGTTCTGTGCAATTACCAATGGACCAGACATGCTTAATCGTTCTTCCTCCACTCACTCATTGCAAATAAGCAACTCTGTGCTTCACAAATGTGAAGAGGACCCTTCAGATGCATTTATGGTGTTTAAAAGGAAGGAAAGCAGATGTCGCTAACTGTACAAAAGCCAGACCCTAACAATAATAACACTACCCACTAATTAATGCTGAAAGCAATTGAGTTTGCACAATAACAGCATACAGGTTGCACCTGATTTATTCCTTCACAAAGGATTCAGGCAGTTGCTTTTATCCGGCGAAATGGGAGCTTATATTCAGAAATCACGCTGCCTAATGGCTGATAACTACAAGACAATGGCAACAACAGAAATAGGAAAAAAAAATAGCAAAAGCATAAACAAAAAATGAGTTTGCTGAATGTATCATTGACTTTCACTTACCCTTACAAGCACATAAACATTTGTTAGTCTTCTAGAACAATCAGAACTGGACAATAAATAAAGTAAAGGTTTAAATGACCTCTACTAATAGATCATACATTTAAAAAGTGTGACAATGGGGCCTAATTATCAATAATTGTGAATTTCCAACAATAATTACCAATCCTTGGCGTGACTTGCAGAATATAGGGGTCTATTTACTAAGCAGTGTTAGGAGACAGAGTGAAAAGAGATAAGGTGCCATCCAATCAGCTCCCAACTGCCATTTTTCAAACGCAGCCTATGAGATAGCATTTAGGAGCTGATTGGCTGGCACTTTATCACTTTTCACTCTGTCTCCTAACACTGCTTAGTAACTAGACCCCATAGTGTTTGTAGCTCTTTATCATTGATAAAGAGTCAGCATAGACCTTCCAAAACCAGCTGTCCAGGCAAAGATGTGTCCCGCCTTCCGATGTGGAATGCATCAGTCTCCAACATTACGACTGCATGTGTGCATGTGCTGCCATCAGGTCAAACATTAGCAAAGCAAAACAAATGTGATGTGCATCATGAACAGTTCCTGGCTTCCTTCATAGACAAAAAAGTGGGGAAATTCAAAATTCACATGGCATTAGCTACCAGTTGTGTAACCCTAATAACGCCATTCCCAAAGAAAACTATGTGGACAGCTGTTGCAGGCGCTTTTGTTCTCAACAAATTAGATCTCTCCAATATCACCTGCATTGTAGTCTTATGTAATAGGAGTGATTATTAATTCTACCTTAAACATGTGGATAATTTTATATAAATTTGCCCTTCTATGATTTCTAAAGCACTGTTGTAGTGATTGTCATGTTTGTGTTGTCTGGACTAAGATGTTGTCCTAAAAAAGCTAGACTATTTGTTGCCATTTTCTCAAAATGTTGCTAAACTGTTTTTATGTATAAAAAAAATCAAAGCAACCAAATAAAAAACTGAAAAAACCCCCCAGAAACTACATGACAAATAAATTATTAACTTTAATAGTCATTTGAATAAAAAGGAATTTAAAAAGTGGTTACTTTAAATAAAAGTTATATTGAGGCAAAAAAACTGACTGTATTGTGTCAATTTATTAAATTTCCAACAATTTCCATTTGCAGGTAGCTTTGTGTCTTATTTTTAAGTAAAGAGGATTTTATAAAAAGAATAAGATGAAACCACTCTTGTGTTTATGTATCACTATCCTGGATTTCATTTCACAGTATATGATGTAGAGTAGCTCCTCTATTAATTAACAGAGTACTTAAAGTACATAAATACATTTATACAGTACCTAGAAAAAGAGGGGACATTGTGTTATGTAAGAAAGGTTGCATATGGCAAAGGGATTCTTTATGGGACTGTCCACCCAATGAGAGCTGTTTGAACAGTAAGAAATGGAAATGACAAAATGGCTTAAATTGCTTTATAGAACTATGACTTTATTATATGTTCACATGCTGTTATGGTAACAGAAACCACCATGAAAAGCAATTCAGTATATGATGTGTAATATTTCTTGTTTGCTAAAAGAAAATGTATTATTGTAAACTTAAATCGGAATATAAAATGACATGATTGGAGACTAATTACTTATGCACGCCCAGTGGACTGATGGGTCTCAAATATTCATCTTCAGCCACTGAGATATATACTTCTGAGGAAACTGCAGTGTGCAGAGAAACGTGAAGTTTTGCAGATGCCGAACTGTCATTATTGCACATTGCATATTGGTAATCAAACATCTGTGGTCTTTGACTACTGCATCCACATTAAAGGAATGTGTGACTTATGCAAGGAGTGAGGATTCTGGGCCTGATTCAGAGCCGGTCGCTATTTGCGCTCGCTCGTCCAGAAAATAGGGGTGGCTATTCAAATGAACCGTTCGCTGTTTGCGGTCTGTTCACGCCTCTAGGTCTAAACGAGCGAACAAAACTTGCGGTCGTTTTTTGGGAAACTACGCCCCCTGTCCGCTCGCATCCTACGTCATGTCCGCTATTTATTAGATTAATCGAGTACATCGAACAGGGTATGAGCTGCTCGCTATTCTTGTGGTTGGTTTTTGCTACCACAATTTTGCGAGCAGTTCTGGCTATAAAATAACCCAGTGACGTGGTCAATGACGCTGCTGTTTTAAATATGCACACCCATAAAACGCCCGTTTTGACCTTTAAGCACGCCTGCGATCGGATCTCCACTCCCCGTTTTCAAGCACCTTCCCCTGTTACCACCCACATACGCCTCATCCTGTCACTCAAATTAGCAGGCATTCGCTATTTTGCGAGCACATGAATTTTGGCCGCACTGACTGGTTCGCGCATGCGTATAACGATCTGTACGCATGCGCAGTTGGGCAAACATCGCTCTGAGCGAACGAGCTGCCACTTACGAGTGGCTCTGAATCAGGCCCTCTGTTACTAGAGGAGCAGTGAGCCAAATTTGCATACCACAGACTGGTGAGACAAATTTGTGAGGATTCACTATTTCATCATAGAGACAGTTACTGCCAAAAAAGGTCCATCCTCAGTATTAGTGAACTTATGCTTAATGGGGCTTTTGGGGCTAGATTTTCTAAATGTCGGTTTGTCAAAGCCACCTACGATCAGCGATTTTCACTGATAGTTTCAAAATGGCAATAAATATAAAAGCTAAACTGGGATGGTTTAAAGCTAACGTCTAAAGCTGGAATCGGTATGAAATACCGTCGGTTCGATTCCCGGCAGCGCCTGGCCGACAAAAGCAGAGTTCCTGGCAGCGGAAGCCTGACAGCGCTGGAAATCCAGATCGTCGATAGGTAAGTACTTACTAACCTAACCTAACCCCCTAACCCTAACCCTCCTTAGGGGTGCCTTACCCAAACCTCCCCCACCAAGTGCCTAACCCTAATCCCCCCTCTAAGTGCCTAACACTAACCCCCCCTTCCCCGCTGCCAAACCTAAGTCTCCCGGGGGGGGGTGCCTAACCCTAAGTCTCCTCGGGGGTGCCTAACCCTAACCCTCCCTCCCCCTAGCCTAACCCTAACCCTCCCGGGGGGGTGCTTAAAAGTAAGTCCCCCCTGGGTGCCCTAAACCTAACCCTCCCCCCCCGCGGCTGTCCACTCACGGTGCCCAGCATCCCTTCGATCGGGATGCCGGGTGCCTGTCTCCCGGCGTCGGGAAAATGTCAGGTGTCTACATCTAGACGCCCGGCATTTCACCCTCGCTGGGATATGACAGTCGGGAACCCGGCTGTCGGTATTAAGGCAGCCGGCTTCCCGATTGTATACCCTAAAGCTGCTAATTACAGTATCTGTGGCTTTGACAAACCGCGAGTTAGTAAATCTAGGCCTTATACAGTAGTTTCTAATTGGGATACCTGGTGCATTTACATTAGTTCCTATGATAGTAATTATTTTTTTTATTCTTTTTGTTTTGCTACAGTATGTGATGTTTTATGTATAATATTAATTTGAACTAATGTACTGTATCAATAAGAATATTTCTGACTTTTTCACTACTTTTGATCAAACTCATTAACGTTACAAATTTTATTTAGCACATCTAAATTCTTGGTCAACCTAGTTGTGATTTACACATTCAAACATTTTTATAAATTTGTATATGCCATCCTAGCACATTTGGGCTACAGAATATAATTCAAGCAGAATATGACCCATTTAAATTTACAATCTTCAAAAGTGTTATCAAAGTTTCAAAACAGACTCAACAATACTGATATTATAGAAGAGATGTTTTGGAACATAGCACAAAGGGCTGATGTGAAATTTAAATTCCACCTGATGTGTCCATGCTTCACTTCAGGTTGATCTCATTACAGGTTTTTAAAAGAATTATAATTGCATGGGTAATGGCTAAGAAAATTAGAGTACTTTAAATTTAGATCTTGAGAGTAAACACATTTTTCAAAACATTTGCATGTACCGTGAAAATTGACCCATGTTTCAACACAATTTGTATATTTTAATTAGCTTAAAAACATTATTAGAATTATTCTAGATAGTCAAAACTGTAACACACACTGCATTTTTATGCATACTGTATGTTGATAATAAAAATGTGTTGTAATATGTTTAGACAATAGTAAATCTATACCTATCTGTGCAGAATATTATATTGACATTTGAACTCACAAATTATAAACATATTCAGTGAATTCCTCTAATGGGATGTAGTTGAAATATCGGCGGTCGGGATGACAGCACTCAGAATGCCGGTGCCGGCCTCACGACCGCTGGCATCCCAACGGTAAGTATTGCGGTATCGGGAGGTTTAAGGTTAGGCTTAGGGGTTATGGATAGGCACTAGGGGGAGGGTTAGGCACTAGGGGAGAGGGTTAGGATTATGCACTAGCGGGGCGGGTTTGGCACTAGGGAGAGGGTTAAGCACTACGGGGAGAGCTAGGTTTAGGCACTAGGTGGGGGAGATTAGATTTAGGGTGCTGGGAGGGAGGGTTAGGGGTCGGGAAAGGGGTAGGGTTACTTACCGACAGGTGTCGGTATCCTAACCCTGTCAGGATGTCAGTATCGGGATTCTGACCGTCGGGATCCCGAGCGCCGGAATCCTGTACCAAACCCCCTCTGACTGTCGTGTTCCCCTACACTCTTTTTTTGTTAAATATTTTTATTGAAAATTTTTTGTAAAAGTAACATACAAATATCACAAGTACATAATAGTATGAACAGAGGGCCTGATTTAGAGGCGCTCGCAAAAAGCTAGCGCTCGCTCTGAATCAGGGCGGGCGCTGTTTTTTTAGGAGGGGCCTCCTGGCCGCTCGCATAGCTGTGGGTGACCACCCACATCTATAGCGAGTGGCCATGATGATGGTCGCGATGGTCAAGACCATCGCGACCATCGGGCTTGCGATGAGACCCTTGTGGTAGGGTCTCATTCATCGCAAGCCCCAGAGAGCTTTCAGCTCTAACAGAGCCGGAAGCTCTCCACTGACATCACTCATGATGTCAGTGGGGCCGCCACCAAATGGCAAGCGTTCCCTTGGGAACACCTCCATTTGGGCAGCCACCAAAAGCCGAAAGATCTCCCACTGACATCACTTGTGATGTCAGTGGGGCCGCCCCAGACGGTAGGCATTCTTATGGGAATGCTTCCATCTGGACAGCCACCCCCCCAGCCCACCCACCAAATGGGGCGAGCTGTCACTCAACATCGACAGCTCGCCCCCTTTGGTGCGAGACCCGGAGCGACGGACTGCCCGTCGCTATCCGGGTCTCGCGCATGCGCACGATGGAACCGGTTCCGTCGTGTGCATGCGCTGTGGGCCACCATCAACCCGGTTGCGAGCACTCAGCGCTTGCGACCGGGTCTGAATCAGGCCCAGAGAACATAGCAGGTGTGAATTGTGCAGTTTTACAAATAACATGTTGCAAAATCAATAACATCTTCACACCTCAATAGAGATAATAACAACAAAAGATGTATAGTGGGGAAAAATATTGACCTAGAGTATATATTTGAAACTCAGCACTCAAAGACCAGCTTTGAATTAATCCCACATATATAACAATAAAGTAATCTATCGATCATATAAGGAGACAATGTCTCCATCATTACCAATAGTATACAATATTCAACTATACAAATAATGTGGGTAGACAGGACGTACAAATAGGAAAAACACAATAGGTAGGGTAGGAGGGGCATAGGGAACATTAAAATCGAAAGGAATTGTTGTCATAACCCTACGACATCTTCCTAGCATATGTAATCAAGGATTTAACTCTCTGTAGCTGTCGGTTAAGTCACCATATCATCACAGACTCAGTAGTAATGTGTGGAATGATAGCTTTGTTTCAGCAAAAGTATTCTACTGGTTATATTTAGGTAAGGTATCTCAATAAGTGCCAACTCGTGTTTTCAAATACCTGTAATATTTGTGTTTGAGATTGAGGTTGTAGATGTTCAATGTATGGGCCCCATCTTTTATAAAATCCCACAACTCCCCTCTCAACATCTGGAAATGAAGCCCTCCTGTCAAAATATAGATTTTTAAGCAGTAAATGCTGGACTGTTGAAAGAAAAGGTGAGGTTCTACTGGTCTATTGGCTTAAAATAACTTTTTTGGCCGTAGTTAGAATGATGCAAAGTAATGGGACAATAGTCCTGCGATTCGGACCCAGGTCCCAGTTAGCGTAATGGAGACATAGCATTGCCAGAGGATCTGGGTTCAAATGTAAAGAAAAAATGGCATTAATAAAAACCATTATCTTATTCCAGAATCGATAAATCTTCCTACACTCCCAAAAATTATGATAGAAGGAAGCTGAGATATCATGACACTTAGTGACCTGTTTCACTAGCGACCATGTATTTCCTTTGATGTTGTGAGATACATGCTCTGTTTAGAACTTTATAATGTACTTCTTGGAGCATTGCTGTACGCAAGTACTTCATTATAGAATCGAAATGTAAGAGGAGCACATCAGGTTCAGGAAATTATGCTATATCTTTGGACCTACTAGTGTGCAAAGATTTCCAGATGTTAGAAGCATCATTCTTTATAAACACATCATTTAACATTCTAGTATGATAAGGACGGAATTTTATCAATAGTAAAAGCGCGACCAAGGGTTCAGATTTATCTGGTGGTAGATAAGCTTTAGGTAAGCTATAAATATAGTATCGTAGTTGAAGATACATATAGAAACACTTATTTGAAATATTAAAGGTATCTCTAAAGGCTGCGAAAGGTAGTATGTCTCCCCCAGGGTCATATATATAATTTATTAATAGTATTCCTTTCTGTTTCCAGTCAGTGAAGCCTTTATTATCCATAGCAGGGAGAAATTATTATTATTATTATTATCATTTATTTATATGGTGCCACAAGTGTTCCGCAGCACCTTACAAAGTACATAAACAAATAAGTAACCAGTGACTTACAATACAATACAAAGCAGGACATGGACATGTATAATAAACATTGCTATAATAGCGACCTTTACGCCCACATAAGCAGCCGAGTGTTGGTTGCCCTAGTGGGGAGTAAGAGATAAATTAAATTACAGTAGGGAGAAGCACAAGAGGGTAGAGGGCCCTGCTCAAAAGAGCTTACATTCTTTAAGGGAGGGGCAGACGAACAGGAGTGACACAGATGGGGTGGGCGGGAGAAAGGAAGAAATAGCAGGCTACCACAAATATAAATAAATGGAGTAAAACGCCAGTTACGCTTCAACTTGCGGTTCATCGCAATCCAAGCTAGATAAGTACCATTAAATAGAGGATTTAATAATATTTGTTGAGGGATTACATTTCTGAGGGTTTGAAGGAGAGCACTCAGGGAGTATGATTTAAATAATTCTTTTTCTACACTGAGGAACGTGTAAATAGAACGGTTTAACAACCAGTCTGAGATAAATCTAGAGGAGTTAGATAGGGAAAAAATTTTGAGATCGGGAACATTCAAACCACCCTCTCTGCGAGGTAAACGAAGCTTAGCCAAAGCAATCCTCGATTTACCTCGGTTCCAAAAACATTTAGTAAATATTTTTTGAAGTGCGTGGAGATCTGTTTTGGTAAGGGAGATTGGCAACATTTGCATAGGATATGCAATCTTAGGGAATACAATACTCTTCAATACGGCAACACGGCCCAGCAAAGACAGAGGTAGGGATAACCAATCTGTCAATAATTTTGAAATAGAACGGAGTAACGGAGAAAAATTTAGTGAGTATAGCTTACCTGGATGGATATATATCCCTAAATATTTTAGGATAGGGTATGCTAAATGAAGCTGTGGAAAGATGCGGATTGAAAGAAAATCAGCAAGGGGGACCAGAGAGAGGTAAGTATTCCGAATTGGCTACATTCACCTTATAACCTGCAGAGGATCCAAATAGATCCATCAGACGCATCACCTCTGGAGCCGAGGAAGCCGGCTCAGACATAAAAAGAAGCATATCATCGGCAAATAATGCCACCTTAAGCTCAATTGTACCAACCCGGATTCCCCGAAACACCTCAGAACTACACAGTGCTATGGCAAGTGGATATCCCCTGATGACGGTTGACACCAAAATGACTGTAGGGATTTGACAGTGGGGGAAGGAGCCTTGATGTGTGGATGCTCGTACCTGCTGTAATGTATGATATGCTAAACAAGATGTATCTGCTGTTTTAAATTAAATCTATGATACTAATTTAGTGCTGGCCTCGTCTCTGGTTGAGCCCCTGGTGGAACTACAAGTGGTTTGCTATATTGACATTTGTTTGGCCTTGCACCTGCTATCAGAACTCTAGGTGTTGTGCGGTTTTCTACATTATCTATCTATCTATCTATCTATCTATCTATCTATCTATATATATATATATATATATATATATATATACTGCGGTGCACCGGCACTCCCACACTCCGTGTCATAGGGCATATAGCCCAATACTTTCTCCGGTGCCCTCCAAGGGGGACAGCACCCCCAAAATGTATAAATAACAAAGGTCAGGCGGCACTCAGAGTCTCAGTAAATCCAATCCCCTCACCAGAGGGGTTTTAATAGTCGACGTTTCGAGATTAATCCACCCCTTCCTCAGGACAACATAACTTTTGTTATGAAGATGGGCGGTAGAACTGCGCTCTCGTTGACCAGGGGGTGGTGTGTTGTGGTTTCGGGGTGCTGCACCTTTGTGTGGGAGTACCTTTCCCGCACTGAAAACGTATGGGGGTAGGGGGGGTAAGGTGCGCTCTTCCTGCTAGTAATGGTGATGGTGATGACTTGTGTGTGTTTGTTAGTGGTGTTAATTAGAATGTTTCTTCTGGTGGTGGTGATGTTTTGGGAGTGAGGAGGGTGTGATTGGGTATGGAGTGTAGTTTGGAGTAATGTGAAAAGGGGAATGGAATAGGATCAAAATGAGGCCAGCGAGACACAGTAATTTTGGGCAAAATCTTTTATTGAGTAGTCACAATGCTGCTCTGTTAAGATCCCGGGCAGGTGGGTGGGGTTCAGTGATGAGTGGTGATGAGACTGGGGAGGTAGGTGGACCCTTTTAGGGGGCTCCTTCCCATGCGGTTCAGTGACCTTGCACGTCACCCCTGCTGGACCTATGGTCGACAGTCTAGGAAGTCTCGGGGGGTGGGGGGATTTGCAGAGTGGGTTGGAACACCTGTGCGGCGTCCCGCGTGTTGGTGTGAGTCTTGGCAGTACTTACCTACCGGTAGGTTTTTTGTTATGGTGATGTAGGTCGACGTTGCGGCCGTTGCAGATAGGTTGGAAGCTGCAGGTTTGTTGGTGAGCTGGATCAGCGTGTTGCTGGTGTGCTGCAAGTGCACGGCTGTTCTGATTGGTCTGCGGAGGTCAGCGACCGGAGTATGCAGCTGAAATTGGCTCTTGGTCGTGCCGCTGGTGGTGCAGAGCCAGAGGTGTGGATGGGTGAGCTGCTGGGAGGCTGGGTTGCAGTGTGTGTGCTGGGACCACCCCTGGGGGGTGGTCTGCCCGGGATACTGATTCAAAAAAAGCCAGGGAGGAGGGGGAATGTGGAAAGTGTGACCGGGATGGAGCTGGTCACTGGCGATGTTGGCTGGGCGGACTTGCGGCCGGATGTGCGGGATGCTCTTATCACTGACGGTCCCTTGTGGAAATGGGGATCGACGGTGGAGACACCCCTGGCCAGGAGTGAGTTGCTGAGCACGCCTGGGAGCAGGGGGGGAGAGGGGCTGGTCCGGGGTGGAGCCGGTCACTGGAGGTGTGAGCGGTGCGGACCAGCAGGCGGGTGGGCTGAGAGCTTTCTGCACTGGTGGTCCCTGGTGGGGATGGGGATCTTTAGTGGAGGTCAGCCTGGATCGGTGTCGGGCTTGATGTGAGGGTCTCCAACGCGTTTCGGCACAGGTGCCTTCTTCAAGGAGGTGTGACACCAAAATAACTGTAGGGATCTTAACAGAGCAGCATTGTGACTACTCAATAAAAGATTTTGCCCAAAATTACTGTGTCTCGCTGGCCTCATTTTGATCCTATTCCATTCCCCTTTTCACATTACTCCAAACTACACTCCATACCCAATCGCACCCTCCTCACTCCCAAAACATCACCACCACCAGAAGAAACATTCTAATTAACACCACTAACAAACACACACAAGTCATCACCATCACCATTACTAGCAGGAAGAGCGCACCTTACCCCCCCTACCCCCATAACTTTTGTTATGTTGTCCTGAGGAAGGAGTGGATTCACCTCGAAACATCGACTATTAAAACCGTTCTGGTGAGGGTATTGGATTTACTGAGACTCTGAGTGCCGCCTGACCTTTGTTATTTATATATATATATATATATATATATATATATATTCCTCAAATCTTGCATTCACACCAATCAAAGACATCACCGGGGGGGTGCCACTAGACCACTCAGAGCCAAAAAATGAAAATTTTGTCCTATATCCTCAGACAAGGGCACTCTCCAGAGTCACATTCAGAATAATCACATTAAGTGCTCAAATCTAAACATGTTATCCAATAATTTGTCAATGTTTCGGTCCTAGACGGACCTTCCTCAGGACATTAATTTTCAGCAGCAAGGTAATAGTAGACATGATAATTCATACTACATTATCTGTGAAAAAAAACAAACACAAAAATAAACAGACTAAGTCTCTCAGGCTTCATAAACCACATCATATGTAAATATACACATATACAATCATTTATATATACAGTAGATACATGGTAATAATTTTATACTTAAATGTGTAATATTGTACTACTGTAGTTATGCCGTTCTGTTGTATTATTCATAAATACAACACATAAATATAGTGAGTTGTTGTAGTGTATATATATATATATATATATATATATATATTAGGGATGTGCAGGCTCGGTTCTACTCGGTTCCGTTCGTTTTTTTTTACCGAATCTTATTGGGTTTCAGCTGTCACGAGTTTTGGATAGCCAATAAGATTCGGTAAAAAAAACGAACGGAACCGAGTAGAACCGAGCCTGCACATCCCTAATATATATATATATACAGTATATACACACACACATTGTCACATATAAAATACCACTAATAATAGGTGAGTAAATCACGGCACGGCACTTCAGAAATTTATTTTTAATGTTTTCAGGGTGAAATTGCTGTTTCCTGAGGACAGGGGATGTTTCACCCCGAAACGTTTAAAATAAATCTTTGAATCATCCTCAGAATTCCTGAAGTGCCGTGCTGTGCATTTGCTCTGTGTGTGTATCTATCTATATATACATCCACAAAGCGGGCGGCATTCAGAGGACTTGAAAGACAAGATTCAAACACCAGGTCATAATTTCACCAACGTTTCAATCTCCTTTATTGGAGATTTTCCACAGGGACCAAAATCTCCAATAAAGGAGACTGAAATGGCGGTGAAATTATTACCTGGTGTTGAATCTTTTCTTTCAAGTCCTCTGAGTGGCGCCCGCTTTGTGGATTTATTGCAGTGTGAGTATTGGTCTGCTGGGCAAAGGCACAGAGGCAGGATGAATATATACACACACACACAAACATATATATATATATATATATATATATATACACACATACAAACACAAACACACATAAATATATATATATATATCAGTATATATAGCAATTATACATAGCAAGACCACCCAGCATGCACTTCTTCTCTTTCTTTTTTTTAAATTTACTGTGGGTACCATCATATCCAGATTCCACGGCTCCTGTGTGCAGTACCTGGCGACTCTGGGCTTAAACTCCGCCCATGGGGTTAAGCCCCACCTCCTGTTGCTGCCGGTCTTAAGCCCCGCCTCCCGGTGACATCAGGCGTCAGTCTCCGACGTGGTAGGGAGAGATATTAATAGGTGTAGAAGCAGTGATGCGGCTAGCGCGTCATTGCAAGTGGGTGCGGCTTTGCGGCAATCGTGTCCTGCCCAATCTGTATTGAATTACACCGGTCAGGTCTCTGAAGTCTGCTAGAGTCAGACTTATCTTAAAAGTTAAGTCAATGCCGCCACCCTCTGACATTTTTGACTCCCGGAGCTTGCGCACCCCTGGTTACCTGTGCTGCCTCCCGCCCAAAAAGCTGATGATACTTCACCTCAGACACCAAGGCCATGTTTTCACAAAATTAAAATGTAACCAAGTGACTAGTCTTGGTGCTGGTGCGTCTCCTGGCTGCAACACCATTACCCTAATCGGAAGGACTGAGGATCCTGCCCTACAACACCTTCCACCTGACTAAACTCTGACCCTGATATAATCAGACTAATAACAAATAACACTGAAAATTAAAGGCAAACAAACACACTCCAAAACTCCCACCACACTACAATACACACACACAAACAATGACAAAAGTGTGTAAAATAAAAGAACCAAGACAAAAAATTGGAGACTATTAAATAACAAGACAACAACAAACATAAGACAACTTACAAACAATACTAGACTCAGCAATTGAATAATACACAAAGTTCACCAGCTACTCCCCAAACACCACCTCTCCCTACACCTTTGAGTAAACCAGGGGTTTCCATGTACGGTCCTCAAGGCACGCTAACAGTCCAGGTTTTAGGGATAGCCATACTTGAGCACAAGTGACTTAATTAGTACCTCAGTTATATTGATTTAACCATCTGTGCACAACCATGGATATCACTAAAACCAGGACTGTTAGTGTGCCTTGAGGACCGAAGTTGGGAATCACTGGACTAAACCCATGAGGTAAGGATGGTTTGGGGTGTATTTATAAGTCTCAGGCATGACACTCCCACATAGAGTACTTTCCACCAATCAGAAACGTCTGAGTATGCGCACTCCCGTATTTACACGAATTCGGCAGAACATACCAAAGACGGACATATAGCAAAACTCTCGTATTAGTGATTTGACCAGAAAAATCTGGTAAACCAATATGGATACACCATCGAAAAACAAATTTTTTCCAAACACGCTAGTATAGTAAGTTCCCATCAACATTAACTCCCGTTTTAGATCGATCCATACTGGCAAAATACGAATCTTAGTAAATTTTACCCTTAGGAGCTGATTGGTTGGTACTTTATCTCTCTCCACTTTAGCTCTCACCAAGGCTTAGTACATCTAGCCCTTAGTATATAATGCAATAATCTCAGCATTTAACTCAACTGGCACACATTCTTGGAACTGTAGCAATTCCTGACAATTTCTGTGCATAGCTTGGCTATGTTTATTTATGTATTTATTACCAGTTATTTATATATAGAGCACACATTCTGTAGCACTTTACAGAGAATAATTCACCATTCACATCAGTCCCTGCCCCAGTGGAGCTTACAATCTATATTCCCTACCACATGCTCACACACATACACACTATGGTTCATTTTTTGTTCTCCCATAACCAAATATTCCGAAATACGGAATTATTTTGGCATGACTGAGATAATGAAAAATTTGATTTTTGATTGTTCAATGTACACAAACTTTGTGTAAGGCATAAATTATTAAAAATATTGTATAAAATTACAGTCAGGCTGTATGTATAAGGTGTATATGAAACATAAATGAATTTAATTTCTGTACACAAACTTTTCTTGAGCCACAAAATTATTGAAAATATTGTATAAAATTACCTGCAGGCTGTGTATATAACACATAAATGCATTCTGTGTGTATATTTGGGTCTTATTGCCAAGCTATTTCATTATGATATGTAAATATTCCAAAATACGGAATATTCCGTTATCCAAAATACCCCTGGTCCCAAGCATTTTGGATATGGGAGACTCAACCTGTATATTTTGTTATATTGTATTAGCTTCTAATGCTAGTACCAGGCAATCAGATTCAGATACTTAGGCATATTCTTCACATGGCTCTTCCTATATCACCTTGGATTGGATTGTCACCTAGCTCAATTGTAAGTTTCCACAACCACACATGCTTTAGTTGCATTCCCATTATAACTTTCCATGTGGTGTAATTCTCTGAACCTTTCAGCTTAATGAACCCCATCATGGATGCAGTTCATGTAGACATGCTGTGCACTGAAAACAGTCATGCAATCTTATTGATTATCTTATCTGGTTAACATTAGTATCAAGGGGGAGGGGGCTTTAGTGTCACTCTTTACTGATACTCTGGACCTTATTCAGAGGCGGCCGTACGGTCTACGACCGCACGGCCGCCTCGATGTTTTGCCAGTGCGCATGCGCACGAGGGAGCCGGCTCCCTTGTGCGCATGCGTGAGACCCGCTACGACCGGCGCTGTCCAAAGGGGGCGAGTTGTCGATGTTGATTGACAGCTCGCCCCGTTTGGAAGGCGGGCCGGGGGGGTGGCAGCCCAAACGGAGGCGTTCCCATGCCTGCCATTTGGGAGAGGCCCCACTGACATCACTAGTGATGTCAGTGGAGAGCTTCCGGCTCTGACAGAGCCAGAAGCTCTCCGGGGCTTACGACAAGTGAGACCCTACCCTAGGGTTTCGTCGTAAGCCCCGATGGTCGCGATCTTCTCTGACCATTGCGACCATCACCCGAGCGGTCGTTAGAGCTGTGGGTGTTAACCCACAGCCTAACGACTGCAACAGAGGTGGGCGGTCAGGATGCAAGTGGCCCCCCAGTTTCTGAGCGACCGCTTGCATCCTCCGACCGCCTCTGAATGAGGCCCACTGGGCTTCGCTATCTAGTGTGTCCAGGGCATCTAGGTGCCTGGAATTTGTGTGCCTGGGTCCATAACCTGCTGATATGTGTGAGCTATTGGTGATGGAACGTAGGTTATAATAGCAACACCAGCAGAGTTCAGATGCACTAAACAGCCCAAGTAATTAACCTGGTGTGAGGTTAATTGAAGTGTAGTAGAAGTTGCTTGTACAGCTGTACTTACAGTAATATACTTAGTAATCTAGATGGATATATAATATATATAATATGGTGTGGTATATTGAGACAGATCCCATCAACATGATTGGACACACTAGATCACATGATTATGCATTATTTCCCAATGACCACACACCTCAAGCTTGATCTACTTCCCACTGTTTTCAAAACCTCATCACAAAGATAAACAATATCACTCCACATGTGTAAGCAATAACATCTTTTACAGAGACATTGCTCACAGAAGAGCAGCACATCACTGCCTCACTGAAATACACAAGAAATGCCGAGAATTTTACTAAGGTGCTTAAAGTACTGTATCAAAATCCCAATTAGTGTGTTCACCATCTAGTGCAGTGATTCCCAACCTTGGTCCTCAAGGCACACTAACGGTCCTGGTTTTAGTGATATCCATGATTGTGCACAGGTGGTTTAATCAAAATAACTGAGGTACTAATTAAGTCACTTGTGCTCAAGTATGGCTATCCCTAAAACCTGGACTGTTAGTGTGCCTTGAGGACCGTGGTTGGGAACCCTTGATCTAGTACAGTGGTTCTCAAACTGGGTCCTCAGGACCCCACACAGTTCATGTTTTGCAGGCCACCCAGTAGCTGCACAGGTGTACTCATTACTCACTGACACATTTTAAAAGATCCACAGGTGAAGCTAATTATTTCAATTGTGATTCTGTCAGGAGACCTGCAAAACATGCACTGTTTGGGGACCTGAGGACCGAGTTTGGGAACCTGTGATCTAGTGTTTATGCTGTCTAATTAACTACGCCTGTTGACTGAGCTGAGCAAAGCTCACATACTGAGGTTTAATTACTGCAGTGCTAAAAGAGAAAAAAAATAATGTTTTAATCCCTGCATTGCTGGAGAAAAAAGCAGTGTTTTAATTTTCTGTGTTAAATGTGTATAACTGTTGCTTTACTGAAAGAAATATATATATATTTATTTTTTGGGAAAAACTGGCTTGTTATCTAAAAGCACCTACACTTGTACATACACCTTCCACTATAAAAATGGAGGAAGTTTTTCACATTATAGTGCATTTGCTACCCTCTCATCAAAAGACAGAAGAGCAAAAATTACAATTAGTGACCCAATCAATGGGCACAGCAAATGCTGCAGGGCATCTGAATAAAATGTCTTCCTCAGATGACCCAGAGGCATATTTGCTGATATTTTTGAGGGTTGCACAGTCCTTAAAGTGGCCAGGAGATACTTGGGCTGATAGACTTGCCACCTATCCCCCTGGCGAGGCTCAGAAAGCCTATGCTGATTTGTCCTCTGCTGATGCAGAGAAATATGACCTACTCAAAAGTGCCATTCTAGCTAGGTCAGGTCTCACTCCTACTGGGAAAGTGCAGTGCTTCCACGAATGGTCCCTACTACCAGGGGTCCCTACTCGGAAGCAGGTTGCAGAACTTGCCAGACAGAGGCTTAGTTGGCTGCAGCCAGAAGACCACACTCCTGCTCAGACTATAGAGATGGTGGTTATTGACCAGTGTATAAGAAGCCTAGGGCGGAATATGCAGTGCTGGGTAATACACGATGATCCTCTGAATTTAGAGGAATTAAGTACAGTATTGGATCGGTATGAGACCACAGGAAATATGACAAATGCAGGAAAAGTTAGTTCGCAATAATCTAGATGTGTTTTCTCCCCTGCCAGGCCACACTGCCTTAATAGTGCATGAGATAATACACCTGAAGGAGGTGTTGTAAAGCAGTGACCGTATCGCATCCCTGAAGCGAGGCGGCAAGCAGTCCAGCAAGAGGTAAAGGAGATGCTCCAACTTAGGGTCATTGAGGAGTCCAGCAGTAACTGGTCAAGTCCTATTTTGTTGGTCCTAAAGCCGTCAGGAGCCATACGTTTTTGCAACGACTTTAGGCGGCTGAATCAGATTGCCAGATATGACGCATACCCGCTACCACGAGTGGATGAAAATTTGGCGAGTTTCCGGTACCTTACGACCCTTGACCTCACAGAGAGATATTGGCAAATTCACCTAAGTGAGACCACTAAGGAGAAGACTGCCTTCTCGACCCCTGATGGCCTGTTTCAATATAAAATGATCCCTTAAAGCCTTCAGTGACATTTCAGCATTCCGTGGATCACCTGCTGAGGCCACACCAAGGGTAGATGACATTGTCGTCTATACAGAAAATTGGGAAGAACACTTTCCCAAAGTCCAAGAAGTGCTAAACAGCTTACGACAGCATGGGTTTATGGTTAATCCAGCCAAGTGTACTATTGGACTTTCAGAGGTCAATTACCTCTGGTATGTGACTGGCAATGGGCAAGTGAATATAATATTACCAACCAATGTATGTTGTGTGTATGTGTGTCAGTAAGTGTAATGGTGCTGTAGGCAGTATATAATATACTGTCTACAGTGCCATTACACTCGCTGACACACATACACACAACATACATTGGTTGGTAATATTATATTCACTTGCCCATTGCCAATCACATAGCCGATGAACATTTTAGGAGGGGAGCAATAGGCTGAACTTCTGCTTTGGGCACTGGGAAACCTTGCATTGGCCTGGAGTTCTTGTAATGTACAGTACATGGCTGTGGAGTGTGCTTGTAGGTGGTTGTTGTTGTAATAGGAGACAGGAGCCTAAGGACCTGATTCAGAGGTGGACGCAGAAATGCACACAGCAGTGTCTGCTGGCGATCGGCCATCTGTGACATTTTGCAAATGCCTTTACAAAGTCCTTTCCTGGTGTATATATGTGTGTCCAAATTTGCAAGGACTGAGTTGCCACTTTTAACATCCATACACACATGCTTAGATGCCATCATCGATTGCACCATCATGGTAGGTGCTGTTTCTCCATCTGACTATGGCCTTCTATGTAGGCATCTCTGCATCTGTGTAAAGCACAATGGAACTTGACATGGTAAAAAGCCGCTGCCACTGCATCGTAGCACCTCGTATACAGATTGAGAAACTCAGTCGCACACAGATATACATTTTTGGGTGAACAAGACGCCAGGTGGTAGCAGAGTTGTACAGGGCCTGGTGCACCAAGAGGGGCTGTTTGGCGCAACTGCAGCAAGAATGTATGAGGACCAGTGGCGGCTCCAGAGGTAGGGCTGCAGCGCAGTCAAAATTCAAATAGCGGAGTCACACCAACAGCCACCCCAAACGCTGCCAAATATCACTGGCTGGGGCTCACTGACAATTGGTGTAGCTCCCCTATTTGAATATTGGACTGAGCTGCAGCCCCACCTCTGGAGCCTCCACTGATGAGGACACATCTGCAGTGTTGCTATAGAGGAGAGGGGTAGGCAGCAGACGGTTTGCAGGAGTAATTTGAATAGGATGGGAATATTTTGTATTAGTTGTGGAAATCATGGGATAAAATAAAGTGGTTAAAGTGCAATAAGGTAAAAAGTAAATTAAAAGATAAACACCAGATACATTAAAATTGAGTAGATATGATAATAGAATACTAATAAAAGTATATTTGCAATACCTAAAGTCTCTTGATTAATTTAATACATAATTAGAGTAAACATATTAAAATTAAAAAGTATTTTAGAAGTAAATCCGACAAGAAAATTTGCTAAACAGAAAGTGCTGAAGTGCTGGTAAAATGGATTTTGTAATTACATTTCACTTTCTACTGAACACATCTTCAGATGGATCTGCAAAGTGCATCAATAGGAGTAGATTGGACTTTCAGGTCCAGTTTGAAGGTCAGTATAATAGGCACATAACCATGAATATGCTTGACACCCCTGCATAAGTAAAGACCTCAGCAAAGTACTAGTATGTGGAAGAGGGAAATAGAATAACTCAAAATGTAAATTCCATTTAAATATTGCAGATACAAAAATGGTATTGTTCCTAGAATGTAATACAGATTAGATTAAAGATAGGACGGGTTAAGTAGGGGATGCTGGTCCTCGGGATCCCAGCTGTCACAATCCCGAAGCTGGCTTCCTGACAGGGTTAGCATACCAACACTTGTTGGTCAGTATGCTAACCCTCCCCCTCTCCCTACCCTAACCCTCCCTCCCTGGTGCCTAACCCTAACCTCCTCCTCCCCGCACCCAAAACTTAACCCTCCCCCCTTAGTGCCTAACCCTAAGCCTCCTCTTAGTGCCTAACCCCTAAACTTAACCCTAACATTCCCTCTGACCATGCTACCTATCTTTAGGACCCTGGCGGTCGGGATGCCGGCACCAGGATTCTGACCACCATCGGAATTCCGGTAATCTAAGCGTCTGCATCTCGATCGCTAGGATGCCGAACGTATCCCCATTATATTAGAGCAATATAAAAAGACTGGGCTGTTGTCATAGCAAAATATTTTACCTGCAGTAGATTGCATCTATAAAGTCTACTGTCTATAAAGTCACTTATACAATATGGGGTAATAGTGTGTGACTTGCAGCCACTGCGGGAACCCCTGCCAGACTATTTTTTTTTAAAGCGGCAGTCATTTTAAAGGCAAAAACCAAGCTGGTTTTGCCTTTAAAATTATTGCAGTTTTAAAAATATGGGTGGACCTGCAGCGGTTGCAAGTCGTACTCAGTTACATAAGCCCATTAGTCTCTTACAATGATTACTTCCCAGTAAAGTCTTCCACTGTTCCACGGTTTACAAAAATGATTTTCCACAACATGTTTTGCTATGAGTTGCTTAATTTTCTTTTGTTCAATGCTGATATAGGTTACTTTATATTTTCTTCTGAAAACTATATAGGCAATAATACCAATAGTATCCTTTTCACTTATGCATTCATTTTAAACAAAACAAAAAAAATCCTCTTTTTTTATATCTTCCAGTTTCATTTTCTCCCAGCTAGCTGCTATCTCCCAGGAGAGGCTGTAAAGTGTCTAGTTTTCATACTAAAAAAAATGTGAACCATATAAAAACCAGTGTAAAAACGATTTATGGTTTAGGTTGCTGCTTAAGTATATGCCCAGTATAGAATAGGATGTCAACCTTATAAAATAAGCAGGAAAAAAATGCAAAATGGGTAAAAGCATTGTGTCTGACATCTATTGTAGAACATGAGGGTTTATGAATATTACCAGTAGTTAGAAGATTACTGTCATATTTCATGAATGGCAATTTCAGCAGCATGAATAAAAAGGACTCTGGCTTTATTAGAAAGTAAAAAAGGTTTAAAATGACATCACTCTGTGTTATACTGAATAAACGTGATAACAAAACCACGTATTACAGTGAAAATATAAATAAAGATGAAGCTACAGCATCACACATCTTCTCTTTCATCCAAAATATAAGACATTTGTCAACTATGGTTTGTGTCTTGCATCTCCTGCACCAAGTAGAGCTAGTGCAAATGCGTACTGATAGTGATGATGTCTATTATTTTTTACACACGAATGGCTAGAGGACGTAAAGTCGCATAGATGTGGTTTACTCTGAAAACAGGCAGATATTTGTATTTATTTGCGAGCATGGAAAGCTTTGCAAACGCTTTGTGCGCAATACTGTATTAGGCTTCACGTCTAAAGATATAAACAGATATTCACCTGAAGATTATTTTAAATGTACAGTTTCAGTCATTTATCATATTGAGTTTTACACATGAAGGGGTTGAATGCTGCTTACAGGTGTGTCCTCATGCAGTCGCACCAAACAACCCCTCTCAGTGCGCCAGTGTGTCCAATCAGAGACCAGCAGCAACATATTATCTGAATGTAAGCAAGCCATTACAATCTGCAGTTGTATGTAGTGAATATTAGTGTAGTGAATATTAAGTGACAGTAACCAGTGGCGTCACTACAGGTGGTGACCCCCAATGCAGCACTGTTAATCCTGTGTGTGCACACGAAAGAGGGCATGACCTTATGCGCATGAGGCTACGCCCCGCCCTAATGTGTGCCATTTTGAGGGCATGGTCATGTGTCATACCCCCATTCTCGTCATGCTGGGGGCATGCCCATCCCTCTGGGAGCTACTTGGCAAGCCTCTCTGCAGTGCTGCCTGGTGACACCATTCAAGAGGGTGACACCAAAACAGCAAAGCTGCTCTGCTTTTATGGTGTCACTCCCTCCGAAGGTGTCACCAGGGGTGGCCCGCAGCCCCCTAGTGATGCCACTGACAATGACCCATGTAGGTTAAACCTATGACATGTTCTTTAGATAAATGCAATATATTTTTATTGGGAAACTCAAATCACCATGGTTATCATCCAGTGAGTCAATATTGTATATTATTTCACACTGTGGGGGTGATTCAGTTGTTTTGTGAGCGGCAATAATTCATTGGCACTCAGTGTTGCAATTCAATTGTTCTGGGCGCCCATTAATTATCGTGGTCATTGCGCCCTATTAGACTGGGTTTAGCCGTGTAAAATGGGTAAACCCCTCTAAAGTCCTGGTTAGGGTGCCCAAACTGCTGCCTAACCAGGGGTTTATCTCACATTTTTGCTCACACCCTCCTTAGGGTACAAGCAGAAATGCCAGTGTCGGCGGCTATCGCGGCCGAACAAACCAACATTTGAATTGCTCTGTTGCCCCCTTCCAAAAAAAGCAGCTAAAAAAACAATTGAATCACCCACTTTGAATAAAAAGGCAATCAAGTGATCTAATGTCAAAACATATGTAATTTACTTATTAAACAAATGTTAATTAATCCTTGTGACATAATACTCGCTCATTGCTGAGAAGTTCCTTAGTGCCATTAGTCTTGTTCCTTTTCCATGTTTGGTGCCCTTTGGAAACACTGTGCTATCATACAACTTACAAAGAAATATTTTTAATAAAATAAAAAAAGAAAGTTACAAGAAAGTGCAATAATGTATAAAAATAATTATTACCTTCTAAAACATTAATGCATGCAGTTTTTAAGATGACATTAAATGAGTTCTCCACTAAAAATTAAACAAAATTGTTTTCCCTTATCAAAATGAGCACTTTGCAGGGGGCCCCCATGACCACTGACACTATATTTAGTATGGTCCTGGCACTCACATACACCCAGGACTTCCGTAGTTTACCTCGGCACTGAGCAGCTGAGCTCATGTCTGTTGTAGAGAATCTCCGACACAATGACTGTAAGGCTTACAATTAGAGACGTTGTACAGACATATCTGAGCAATGCCAAATGTGAATGGCACACTAAAAATTGTAGAATGTAATAATTAGTCCTGCAAAGGTCACAATCAGTTATTTCATAAAGTATTATGTACATCTGCACAAGGTAAAATACCCACAGAATTGCAATTCTTCAGTTACACATTTTACCATATTTATTCCACCCTTCATCTTCTACTGTTTCTGTAGTTAACTGTACTCCAATTCATCTACTGTATTTATCCTCTTTTAGCCCACCCACGTAACAGATTTCAACATATTTCATGCATCTGTTAAGCTTAGAGTTTGGGTATCATCCACAGCCCATCTCCCTCTTTGACTTTGCATTTATATGACTTAGTGTGTGGTAGTAATATATTTTCTGTTTTGCTGTCAGTCATCTGCTGCAGTAGCAATATGTGCAAAACATATGCCATAGTACTAAAGTTTGCTTTGATTTTGAAATAGACTAATATTTTTATAAGTTATTTCAGTTACAGTATACATAGTGTGTGATGACAGCATTAAATTTTCATTAAATGTTTGGGTTCATTTTTTTTTTGTCATTTATGTTTGTTGTGCCATACAAGAAAATATTTATTCATGCATTAGTAAATTATGCCATTTACATGTTTTATAATACTTTTAAATGTGATTTTTTAAATACCTTGAAATTTGTTACATACTGTTTAAATAAATGATGACATCTTAATGGTGTGTTTAGTTATTTTGATTATGTAAATATATTTAATGGTAGAATACACTTAAATTTACTTATGCAAAATAGTAGACTTACTGGCTACACCTGAAAGACAGTAAAAGTTACCAAGGGTAGTTTTTGATCATGCCTTTCCACCATTGGCTATAAGAATTGCAAGCCCTTACTTACAATACTTAGGGGTCTTCTCATTATCCCTTAATTTCTACAAAAATACATATTTAGAAATTACCATTCATGATAAAGGTAATGCAGGAGGTATCACAGCTATCTCTTGCTTTCCTTTCAGTCCCGATCTGGCCCGCTGTCTCCATACAATAGTATGGGGACCTATATTAATCAAGTTCTGAAAATACAACATTTTCGAAGATTGACAGCAGGATTTTTATGCCATCTTCAGATGATGCTAATTCCAGGATCTCACTCTTATGGGAAGGAGTTCCAGGTTATGAAGAAGATCCCTTTCAGATCCCTTCACCACTGTTCTTCTCTGTCCAGTGGAATTCGGTCACTAGGTGCACATGTGTGAACCCAAGTTCACGCTTATGGACTAACACTGCCGAGCCAGACAGGGCAGTGCTATGTTTTGGGATCATGGGGACAACTGATCTTCAGATGTTGATTTGCTCTGGTGCTTTTGTATCCACCACTGCTACTTGCAGTGTGTTGGATAATTAATTATCAGGGGTGACATCCGGCCCCTGATAATAGATAGGTCCCTTAGTAATCAAGGTAACACATAAGGGCTGGAGCATTCAAAAATTATGAGCATTGTCAGGCATACAACTATCATATTAGAAATGTTAAGTACAACCCAATACGGCACACAGCCAATATAGATTAAGTAATTGTCAAATAAATATACAATAATAACATATAACAATAAGAAATAGTATATATATGTTTACAACAATGGATCCGAATAATTCTAAAATCACTTTTTTTTGTAAACTCCAGGTCCTATCCCAGGTCAATAGAGAATTTAAATCCTATCAGTGTGAGAACTCTTTGTCTTTCTCCTGGGATGATAGACTCTTCATACCGTATTCCTCAGGAAATGGAAAATAAGAAAAAAGACAAAAAAAGGGGGGGGACCAATGGTGTAGTATGTTCTAGATAATAAAAGTCCAAAATAAAAACAAAAGAAACAGATTATATTATCAACTATATTCCTCCCTTTTATATCGAAGACATATGAGTAGTTGTACAGTACTCATGTAAAAATGGAGTAATGGTCACCCATAAAGTTATCTTTCAATTGACAGACTTTATATGGTTAATATAGTAGATTGGATATTCACCCATATATATAATATCAATAGACACAATAAACAAGATGATGGGCATACCCCAACTCATGCTAACATGTGCTGAGACGTACGTATCAAGGTATCTTTGGATAATCCCTGTGATTCCTCCCTTTTCTCCTACTCTCCTTTTTCACCTCGTGTCCCATAAGGGATACGTCGGGTTATACAAAATATATGTCAGGAGTGGGACAGGGTTCCAACAAATTTATTTGTAGTTTACATAAACACTTTAAAATCACAAAACTGCTGGTCACTGGTGACAGATGGAGAAGATGAAAGAAATAGCATATAACCTGAAACATGAAAAGAAAGTCCAGACTATCATGCTTTAGGTAATGAATCTCCAGGTACATCAGTGTCCTTCTGCTCCATGGGAGGTTTCTGTCCTCCCTGAGCTTGCCTTAGGACACCTGCATTATGGTTTGACAGGTGTACCACCCCATCCACCAAAGCGTTTCAACCTTATGACTTTGTCAAGGTGTGTACAGAGATAACTTATATACCATGGAGCACTCTCCCACCTAGTAGGGGTGGGATTAAGTCCAGTTAATGGTATCACCTAATATAATGTCTATGCAAGAATTGTTATAGCACTCAGAGCATATCCAGCAAGATCTTTGGACAATGGTATTAATATATTAGAAAAATGCCACTAAATAGTGCTTTTTGGAGGCATAAAATGTATTTATTATATGAAAATCCGCTATGAGTACACTGGAATATAGGAATAACTAAAAGAAGACCTTATGGAATATACAAATAGTTATTACCTCAGTAACCATAACCTTACAGAACATGAAGATAATGTATTGAAAAATGGGCTCAAATATCCCCCTTCCAGCTATTTGGACAGATTTGAAGAATTTATAGATTTTCAATGGTTCATAAGGAATTTAATCTTGAAGAAGTTATTTCATGAACAAGATAAAAGTACATTAGAAGATAACAAAGTAATAACCCCTTTTAAACCCAATCCATATTTTTCATGTACATAAAAAAGGATGCTTCATTGAAAATACTTTTTAGAAAAGGATAATTTTAATGAAGATCATAGAATTTATCTTGTATAATATTTTTTTCTGGTTTGATGATGCATATTATCTACAACTGCATGGAGTGGCCATGGGCACCAGGTTCGCCCCAAGCTATTTCAATATATTCATGCTGCATTGGGAAACTGAGGCAGTCCATGAGTTTGAGGTGGACCTGGTGCTATGGTCCAGGTATATTGATAAAAAATTTTATCTGGAGAGGAGCCAATTATCTTTAGAAACATTTTGTGTACAACTCAATAATAATGATAAGATTATCGAGTTGACCTTTCAAATGAGTACAGATCCAGTCAATTTTTTAGACTTAACAATTTTTTTCTCAGAAAATATGATTCAAATGAAAACATATGTCAAACTGACAGACTGTAATTCATACATCCAGTCCAATAGCAATCACCACCCAAATTCGCCAGCACCGGTCCCGAGCAGCCAATTTCGTAGAATAAGGAAGAATTGTTAGAGAATGGAAGATTACCAAGTGCAAGGTACTATGCTTAAGGAGCAATTTAAGAAGAAAGGATATGACCCAATGACATTGGAAAAACCATACTATAAATATATCATGCAAGAGAGAAGATATCCTGTTCAAGAAGGACAACACAAAAAAGAAGAACAATACATTAGGAATACCTCTTATTACAAAGTATAATAGCAAACACAAATAACTTGAATACATAGTTAAAAAACTTTGTAGATTACTTTTGAGGGATCCAGTTATAAGTGAATACCTCCAAGAAAGACCCAAATTCATATATTGGAAGGCCGATAAGCTACGAAAACAGATCTTTAAAAGTACGCTAGATACAGAAGGCAAAAATAAATATTTCATATCAAAAGGTTTTTTCCATTGTGGCTTCTGAATAATGTGTAGCGACACCTCCACTATCACTAAATATACTTTGAGTAATAATTAAAGAGAGTTTAAAATAAATGACTTTATGACCTGTCACAGCAAAAATGTATTCTACCTATTACAGAACACCTCCGTAATATCAAGAAGGGCCTTATAACTCATGGTGTATCAGCGTATTTTAAAGAGCATGAATGTAAAATCTCTGAGGTGGTCTCTTTTTGTGGGATCCAAATAGCTCCTCAAAATTGGAGAAAGAGTGATTTGGAGGAAAGGCTGGCAAAACTGGAAATGCAGATGATTTTTAACCTAGGATCCCTTGTCTCTAAAGGGTTGAACCTAGATTTTGAGACAAAATGGCTCTTATAATTATTAAATTTTATTCCTCACAATTATTTTATCATTTATTTTAACACCCCACTGCAATCTAGATATTATTAATGTCCCTTTCTAAATGTGTTTTATAATATATATTATATATATATATATATATATATATATCTTTTATATTTTTATATATATTTTTTATATAATTTGTATTGTTTATATTTTTAGTTGTGATATTATATTTTTAATATTGTTCTTTTTTATGATCACTTGTTTGTTTATTATTGTTCTCCTTTTTATATACATAATGTTTATACCACATTACTGTATTTTATGATCTGATAACTATATACAATGTATACATATTCGTTATATTTCTATGCATATCCGTGATACTTCTATATATATATTGTTTTGCTATTTTTATCTTGTCCCATTATACCTGCTGACATTGTGTTTTTATAATATCCAAGGGTTCTTATTAGATTTATGGTGGTGCCCACAATCTATGAACAATTTGGTACCCTTCTGCATATATAATAACCTCATAGAGGTGGAACACAACCCCTAATGTGGAAAGATGTTAATAGGTCTTTTAATACATAGATGGAAAGCACCACCATTATTGAAGTCCTGGCGTATGCACACCCTGGATGCGCACCCTGGATGGGGCACTGCTTTTATAATGAGAAGTATGTCCTTGTCTCACCTCTGCATGCAGATAGAGGCCCTCCCTGGGTGGAACGCACGGCCATACTTGATGTTCAGGCGCATGCGCATCTTAGCCGGGATCTTGATGGAAATTGAGTAGGACATGAGTGTCACACCTCCTGTGCACAGACTAATGCCTACCCCTGGAGATGAGCCAGATCCTCCTCCCAGCTTCCTGATCCTGTCTACGTCCACGAATCAGAATGGAGAAACTCCATTTCCTGTGGAAGTATATGCGTTCCACAGTTTAAACGCATAGCAGGCATTTTAGTATAATATATACATTTTATGCCTCCAATATGCACTATTTAGTGGCGTTTTTCTAATATATTAATACCATTGTCCAAAGACCTTACTGGATATGCTCCGAGTAGCAATAACAGTTGTTGAATAAACATTAACTTAGGTGATACCGTTAATTGGACTTAATCCCACCCCTATTAGATGGGAGGGATCCCCCATGGTATATAAATCAGCTCCTTAGCCCTAGCACACACACCTTGACAAAGACAGAAGGTCGAAACACATTGGTGGATTGGCTATAGGATATTGATGTACCTGGAGATTCATTACTTAAGCGTTTAAGTCCGGACTTTCTTCTCACGTTTCATATTAAATGCTATTTCTTTCATCTTCTCCATGTGTGACCAGTGACCAGTAGTTTTGTGATTTTAAAGTGTTTATGTACACTACAAATAACTTTGTTGGAACCCTGTCCCGCTCCTGACATATATTTTGTATAACCCAACGTATCCCTTACGGGACACGAGGTGAACAAGTAGAACAGGAGAAAGGGAAGGAATCACGTGGATTATCCAGAGATACCTTGATAAATACATCTCAGCATGTCTAAGCATGAGTTGGGGTATGCCCATCATATTATATATATATAGGTGAATATTCAATCTACTATATGAACCACATAAAGAACGTCGGTTGAAAGATTACTTTATGGGTGGCCATTACTCCATCTTTACATGAGTATGGTATGACTACTCATACTCATATGTCTTCGATATAAAGGGGAGGAATATAGTCGATAATATAAACTGTTTCTTTTGTTTTTATTTTGGACTATTATTATCAAGAGCATACTACACCATTGGTCTTCCCCCCACCCCCCCACCCCTTTTTTTTTCTTTTTTCCTATATTCCCTTTCCTGAGGAATACAGGATAAAGAGTCTATCACCCCAGGAGAAAGACAAAGAGTTCCCACAGTGATAGGATTGAAATTCCCAATTGAATTGGGATAGGACCTGGATTTGACAAAAAATAAGTAATTTTTTAATTATTTGATCCATTGTTTTAAACATATACATACTATTTCTCATTGTTGTATGTTATTATTGTATATTTATTTGACAATTACTTAATCTATATTGGCTGTGCACAGTAGTGAGCTGTACTTAACATTTCTATATACGAACCCCTTAGGAGGTGGATGACCCTCCTTTAGTGCTCCCCCACAGCAGCCGCCTGTGTGCACAGTAGAATCCTATATTTTTTTTAACTATTATATTAAATGTTATTACCAAAGTGGAGGCAGAGTAGCTGAAAAGTTAGTGGAGAAACACTTTAAGATGTTAAAGAATAAGGCAGATATAAGTACAGTAGACTAAAATATACCTGTAAATTACAATCACTAAGAGAGCTTCAAAAGGAATTGTGTTTATCCTTGGCTTAATATTATGATCCCACTCATATCTGAAGAAGGAATTGTGGAGCACATTGTGGAGAATATATAGCAATACAACTTACTTACTTGTTAAGTTAGATAAAGCATAGTTTAAAACTTTAGCAAGCTTCAAACCTAAATTCATGCCTGTTTTACTTTATTCTTCCTTTAGTGGTTTAAAAATAAAACATAAAAAATCAGTCTGGCATTTAGAGGCTCATTAAGACAAAACTATCCCACTTGCACTACTGAGAGGCGCAGATGTGTGATGGCTTTTAAAAACGAAAAAGTGATTAGGTCAACATTTCAAAGGCCAAATATTGTGTCCGACAAAAATGGAAATTTATATTGAGACAATAGGACATACAGTATAGTTAATAGGATCTCCGCACTTGTATACATTTTTTCATTGTTTTCATTCAGAATTGTGTATTCCCTTGATTGTTTATATGTTACTATGGTGGTGGAACTCACTACATTTAGCCACAACCCCACACCTGATGTCTGTGCCTCGACGTGTCACGTGACATCATCGGGCTGCCACCGGGTGCCGAGGCAGGGAGCAGGGACATATATACATATATATGAAGGCCATAGTGACTCATGTCAGCCAGAACAGAGTTCGCTGTATCATTTATTTAAATGATCTCCTTGTAGTCCATTTAGACTGAGAGAAGCTTCTTTCTCATTGAGAGCTTAATATAACTTTCCGTCAGAATTTAGATCTCTTTGTAAACTCCAACAAATCAATATTCACACCTTGCCATTCAAGACTGCAGACAGAGTCATCTACCTTGCTACATCTGCTAATCAAATGCATCCTTTGTAAATGTAGCTCCCCAATAATAAAATAAAAAGCATAATAAACATAAAAACATATATAATAAAATATTATAATGTTTATAGTCTTTTTGAGACTTTTTGTAGAAGCTGGGTGAAGACAGAGGTTAGTCCAGATGGTAATCGCAATGGTAGTCCATGGTGTAGTGTCTATAGCCACTGGCCCTATCATTCCCTACCTTTGTGCTAGTGAGCTTCAGTTTTCTCCACCCGTCTGGAGGGGGCCAGCATCTCCTTCAGCAAGATTCAGGCACATGCAGCACAAGCAACCACAGACACCCCCTAGGTATATTTTATTTTGCAATAAAATATTTGAATTTATTTAAAAAATATATGTTTTTAATGTAATTTAAAAAATTACCATTTACTAGTAACATTTTAAATAAAAAATGTCAGTTAAGTGTTTAGTAAAATGTATAATGTAAATAAAAAGCTGGCATGACACTGTAATGACTAATGAAAAGATAGCTCATGTTTTATAAAACTCCCAACCATTTTTATTATATATTGAAAGATTCTGAACATCAAGAAAGAACATAGTAATCAATTGTAATCTATATGTCCCTTAGATCAAAGCCAAACAAATAAGTACATTTAAAACCCTAGGTCGCTGTCATAGAGAAGGATATAAGGATATAATATTTGATAGACAATGATTGGTGCAGAGAATTTCTGCTTCTATGATGATTTACTGTACATTAAGGTATATAGCAAAAATGAAAATTATCTCCAAATAGTCAGACTAAATATGTCAGACATAGTAAAGGAAGATCTGCTTATAAGAGGGAAAACAGTGACACATGTGCTTGGGAAAAATACAAAATTTATGTTAATGACTATACTGCTATTGAAAACATCTATATAAAAATAGCTCTACTATAATGCATCAAAGAGGAAACTAAGCATACATAAACAATGTTAAGACTTCCCCAACTCTATCCATATACAACCAATACAGATATTTGTATTGTTTTGCATCAGTGCTTTATGTGGTCATAGAGAAGTGGTGGAACTAACTTTTACCCCCCTCTGCGCTTTTAAAAAAAAGGAACAGCCAAAAAGGGGCGTGATCTCAAAAGAAAGGGGCGTGTTCATGCAATAGTATTCCCAGTACAAATTACGCGACAGTAGCACAATCTTATCCACATTACATCACACATAGTGCCCCTGATTCATGTCACACATCATAGTAGTGTTCCTATTTCATGTTATGATACACAGCAGTGCCATTTTTACACAATGTCCACATTTGTGCTCCTTATACACAATGCCCACAATAGTAGTGCCCCTTATGCAATGCCCACTGTAGTGGTGCCCCTTATGCAGTGCCCACAGTGGTAGTGCCCCTTATGCAGTGCTCACAGTGGGAATGCCCCTTATGCAGTGCCCACAGTGGGAAAGCCCCTTATGCAGTGCCCACAGTGGGAGTACCCCTTATGCAGAGCCCCAAGGAATGGTGCCCCTTATGCAATGCCCCCTGTAATAGTGCCCCCATTGGTAATGCCTCTGCAGTAATGCTCCCTGTAGTAATGCTCCCCTTAGAATTGCCCCCAATAGTAATGCCCCCTGTGTTAGGGGCCCCAATAGTAATGCCCCCTTTAGTAGTAATGCCCTCTGCAGTAATTCCCCCCAATAGTAATGCCCCTTGCAGAAGTAATGCCCCCAATAGTAATGCTCCTAATAGAAATGTCCCCTGCAGTAATGCCCATTGTAGTAGTGCCCCCAGTGGTAATGCCCTGCAGTAATTCCTTCAATAGTAATGCCCCCTGTAGTAATTCCCCCTGCAGAATTATCCCCTTTAGAAAGTAATGCCCCCAGTAGTAATGCCCCATGCAGTAATTCTCCCAATAGTAATGCCCCCTGTAGAATGCCCCCTATAGTAATACCCCCTGTAATAGTGTGACACACACACAAAAAATGATACTAACCTTAAGACCCACTCCTGCGTCCGCAGTCTGCTCTTCCATTGTGCCCACTGCGGGAGCCGGAAGCTCAGCAGTGAGCTCCAGCCTCCAGGTACTGGAGCTGTGGGGAAGGAGGCGGGCGCCCACTGGTGACAAAATATCAGCGGGTGCCTGGCAAAAGGAGCCTCCCTGTGGCGCGTGGCTGAGGTGGGCCAAAGGAGGCGAAAACTGGTTCTATCTCCAAATAGAAGTGACAGAATTCAGTTCTGCCCCGTTCTGGCCCACGTTAACCCCTGGTTTGCATATGGATAGAGTTGGGGGAATCTTAACATTTTTTATGTACTGTATGCTTATCTCGTGAGTCAGTTTGAACAGTGGCCAGGCTGCTAATGGTATGGTGACGTCGGGATGTAGTCAGGATATCAGCAGGCGCTATCCCGCCCACCAAAATCCCAACAGGGGACTAAAGATAGGTGTGAAAATCCCAACGCCTATCATTATCACCACTACGGAATCCTGACAACCAGCATACCGAACAAAGGCATGCCAGGTGTCTTAGCAACTAGCCACAGGGGGGGACAGTGTTTAGGTTTAGGGACCCCTGGGGGAACTTAGGGTTAGGCACTCCCCCGTGAGGGTTAGGGTAGAGGAAGGGGGGTTTAGGCTTAGGCACCACTAGGGGGGTTATGGTTAGGCACCCCCCAGGAGGGTTAGGTTTAGGCACTAACAGTGGGGGTTAGGATTAGGCTCTAGGTGGGAGGTTAGGGTTAGGCACCCCTAAGGGAGGGTTAGGGTTAGGGTGCTTACCTTCAGCTGTTGGGATTTCGATCCGCCGGCCTGTTGCTGTCAGTATTTGATCCGGCGGCTAAACATCTGCTGTCATTACATACTGATTCTGGTGACGTCAATTCCTGGAGTTCGAATGGCGCATGATAGTGGGTGCTCGACAGATTTCAGAAGTTGTGTAGATATTCAACATTCCTTGATCTACAGTATCTCCTGTGTACTGGGAACACCTCATGGAAGGCATTACTACCTATTGTGGGTAGTGCAGTGGCCGACCAAGGGTGCTTAGTGATCATGACCAGCGGCGTCTGGCCAGAATGTCCGTGGTAACAGACAAGCGACACTGGCTCAATTCACATCCAATGCAGCAAATACCAGACACATATCCAACAAGTCAGTGCAGTATTCTTTAGCTTCCATGGTATATAGGAACAGAAGACCTACCATAGTGCCCCTGTTAACAATATGACACCAGACTTTTTGCCTTTCCTGGGCTAGTGAAGTTGCTAATTAGACCCTGGAGGACTGGCAACATGTGGTGTGGTCCGATGAGTCACTGTTCCTGTTGTTGCAGAGCTGATGGTAGGGTTCAGTGTTGTGCAGACCCCGTGAGGCCATGGACCCTGTGAGGCCATGGACCCCATGAGGCCATGTCAATAAGGCACTGTGCAGCCTGGTGGTGGTTCCATTACAATGTGGGGTGTGTTCACCTGGCATGGGTTGGGTCTCCTGGTCTATCTGAACATGCCATTGACCAGTAAGCAGTACATTGCATTGCTTGTTGACCATTTGTAGCCCTTTATGGACTTAATGTAACCTCACAACAATGGAATATACAAGCAGGATAATGCACCATGTCATCAGTCCCAAGTTGTCCAAAAATGGTTGAGGAGCTCTCTGGAGAGGACAAATAGTGTGGCCACCACATTTGTCCTACACGAACCCAATCAAGCAATTATGTGATGTAGTGGAGAGGTCCATTCGCACTCAAGATCATGAATCTACAAATATCAGGGAGCTGTTGGACATCTCTCCAGAGGTCTTCTGTTCACTTGTGGAATTGATGCCACATCGAGTTGCTGCACTTTGCTGGGCTAGAGGGGGTCCTGCACAATACTAGGCATCTATCCCATGACTTTTGGCACTTCAGTGTTTAAAAGCTACAGTATATGCATGTAGCTTTGCAAATAAAACTGGAAAGGATGGCACTTTCAATAAGAGCTGTCCTTTGTGCATGTACATGCATGAGCCGAAACAGATGCTTGTAGGGATTCTATTGGATCCATCTTGATAAATTATCTGAAAAAAAGCCCATAAGCTTCTATTAGGCAACGCCATCTATAGATGTGTGCATGAGCATTACGAACATATCTGTTTTTATGAACAATAAAGAAACCCATATGAACCCCATATGAGCTTTACCTGAGTCCAAATCTAACTTTTACTGCATTGACAAAAGGAAAAAAAATTGATTTTAAGGGTGTATACAAAGTATATGCTCATCATTGTATATCTCAGGAAACTGAGACATATTGAAGATGACATGCGGAAATTTCCTTAAGATTAGAGATTAGCGGGTCCGGGTCTGTGAGAACCATACCCACCCGCACATTGCAGATACGAACCAGATCCAAGTCAGGCTCGGGTCTTCCCGCCTTACTCGGATCCAAAAATTACTCAAAAAGTCATCAATCCCGTGTCAGACTCTCATGAGTTTTGAATTACATAGAAGTCCCTCCTCGTGGTGATCGGCACCATTTGCTTTACTCTGGCTGTGCCGCACTTTGCTGTGTGTCTGAGTTGTGGCTTATGCTGAGTCCTTCCCGGGACTGTGCTGCCTGCCCAGGGGCTGTTTGCTGAGTCCTTCCAGGGGCTGTTTGCTGAGTCCACCCAAGGGCTGTGCTGTGCTCCGTCCAGCTGCTGTGCTGTGCTCCGTCCAGGGGCTGTGCTGTGCTCCGTCCAGAGGCTGTGCTGTGCTCCGTCCAGGGGCTGTGCTGTGCTCCGTCCAGGGGCTGTGCTGTGCTCCATCCAGAGGCTGTGCTGTGCTCTGTCCAGGGGCTGTGCTGTGCTCCGTCCAGGGGCTGTGCTGTCAACGCACTTGTCTGATGTCCATCAGATGCACTGCTGCTAACGCACCTGTCCGGTGTCTATCTGCTCCAGTGCTGCCGACGCTCCTATCTGGTACCCATCTGCTCCAGTGCCGCTGACACACCTGTAAGTTGTCTATCTGCCCCAGTGTTAAAAAAATAAAAGTTAAAAAGTAAGAAAAAAGTCAAGAAAACTTTAAAAGAATTTTTTTTTAAATATGTAAAAAAAAGTAAAAAAACACACTTTTTTTGTGCAGTATCCCAGTGTATTCATAGAAGTACTGTGACGCTGCAGGCAGTACCCCAGTGTCTATCCCTAACACAAGTACTGTGACGCTGCAGGCCGTACCCCAGTGTATCCATATAAGTACTGTGACGCTGGAGACCATACTCCAGTGTATCCATACAAGTACTGTGATGCTGCACACCATACCCCAGTGTGTATCCTTAACACACAAGAACTGTGACACTGCAGGCCATACCCCAGTGTATCCATATAAATACTGTGATGCTGCAGACCATACCCCAGTGTATATCCCTAACACACAAGTACTGTGATGCTGCAGGCCATACCCTAGTGTTTCAATATAAGTACTGTGCACTGTTTGGGGCATTGCTGACTGCCACTGCAGTGCCACTCTTGTTTCCTAGATGTGCCAAGTTGGAAGTTGCACTGCCACAGCAGCTGAAATCTCCTACATGCAGTTGACGAATCCCAAAAATGTCCAGAAATTGTTACGGCCACAGACAGCATCTTCTGCATGCCCCTTTCATTTTTAAAAAGAATTCTGGGCAAAACATGGTAGTTTTTCAAATGTACACTTTTTAATTGCTCCTCCCGCCCCTCCACCCCAGTCGATTGTCACTGGTGAATTGATAGACTGGTATAAATAATGGTTCAGCTCAATAAATGCTTGCCTCCTTTGTATGTAGGTGACTCTAAGCAGAATAATTGGATAATGTAGATGGTGGGTGTCATGCAAGAGACCAGAAATATGAGCAGCAGCACAGAGCATCTTTCTGCCAGGATGTGTGCAATAAAGTGCAAATACATTTAATACAAAAATTTGTTGTGTATATCAGTCACATAGAGACATATTTACATGGTACATTCCAGGCGTAAAGCAGGCTGAAGCACTCCACCCGTTGTTGACAAACAACCTCCAGCAGGCCTGGCAAACAGCACAGATGCTGGGAGTTGTAGTTCAGCTGGAGAGCTACAGACTGCTTTCCACTGATGTAAACAGAAAGTTTTGGTCCCATTATCCCCAACAACCTCCATGAGCAAAAATTAAACATCTGTTTACAGTGTGTATTATTTAGCACCTCCACAAGCAAGGCCACCGCATTTCTATTAGATGCATAAAAAATATACAGTGTATATGGGCTGAATCAATATTCAATCAGGATGTGGCACAAAATGGCTGCCCTTGCTGTGTGTTAACGATAGATGCTCTGCAAAGGTCACTCAGAATTTAGGTGGTAGGTTAACATAGGATTGGACACAAGTGGGCTTCACTGAGCCTGCTCCCATATGCACCCCTAGCATCTCTGTGCAATGGTGCAGACACTGCATAATATCTTCTGATATACTCTCCCTGCTCAAGTAGCGAACCTTCTCCATAACAAAGATGTCTTTCAGAAACTTAAGAACTTGACCCTACATTGATACTTCCTCATAAATTTTCTTCAGAATCAAAAAAATAGAAATACATTTACAAACTAATCAATCCTTCCTTTCCCTGCCTTCAACTATTCCATAAACATACTCCATCTTCTTCAGACCTCTGATCTAGTTCTTGATTTACGAAAACATTCTTGGTTTCTCCATGGGGTCATATGGTTTATTAAACTGCCATACATACTGTCTGCCATTGCAGTGCCACTGTGTTTCCTAGATGTGCCACATTGGAAGCTGAACTGCCACATGTTTGTGATGCCCATTGCTGCCGCTTAGCTTAGTCAGCCAGCTAGCTCGTTGCAACCTTTTGGCCTAAACTGGAGGAAATCAATATTGTGAGCTGTGAGGTGGTCAAAACTGTCTGGAAATAAATGATATTGAAGTTAATAGTACTGTAGAAACAAAAACAGGCCCAACTTATATGATTTCAGCTGTTTTTATGATTTTTTTAGAAAAATTACAGATCCAAAATCAAAATACGCAAGGGCGGTTTTGTAAAAACAAATCCAGATCCAAAATATGAAGGAGATACAGATCCAAAACCAAAACCAGCAAAAATGGGCAGGCGCAATTCTCTACTTAAGGTATCTTAGTGGATATTTATGTTTAATAAAGTGCTCTGGGTGCAAACTAAGGCAATATTGTAACTGAAAAAATGGCAAAGTATTTCCCTCATGCAGAGCCTATTTCGAATATATATAGATCAAGTGGATTATCATTTCCATAGGATAAGCCTCTCTTTCAAGTATTGATAAAAAGGAAAACTACAGGTGCTGTATGATGTTTGATAAGTGCTTGAAAAAAATTGCCTACAGGAACATAACATCTATATTTGGCAAGACTTCGATGTGACAAAAGCCCTAAAAGCCTCGAATTTCTACACTTTCATTTCTATACACTCTGTACATGATGAAATGGAAAGTTTTTGCTGGGGATAATGCATATTGTTATTGAATGGACATCTAATTTGTGAAAGTGCTGACAGTAATCCGCCTGGACAATTAATTGTGAAAAAGAGAGAGTTCTTAAGGAGAAAGCATTTAACACTCTCATAATCCAAGTTTAGTCACTGCAAATGACAGAATGAACTGGAACATGGGGCCAAATGTAGTAACCTGCAATTTGCGGGAGCCAGCACGATTTAGGCTAGATAGTCATTACATTTAAAGCGGCAATTAGTTTAAAGGTAAAATGGCGAGGTAGTCACTAAATTTAAAGTGGCAATCAGTTTAAAGGCAAAACCAGGTTGGTATTACATTTGGCCTTTAGGGCCATATTCAATTAGGCTGCGAAAAGCCGTTATCGGTGAACATTTTTCGTTGATGATGTTATTTTCGCATTTCTCACTTATCCCAGTATTCAATTGTAGCGTCTTTTCGCCGGTGCAAAAACGCAAAGCAGTGTAATAGGCGATAAAGTTTTGCCTATGATTACATGGCGGAAAAAAGTGCAGAATTGCGGTTTTGGGGTGCAGAGGTGCAGAAACCACTCTGCACCCTTTGTACACTCCCCTTGATACTAACTGCGTTAAAAAACTCTTTAAACAACACAAAGGACACCCCAAAAAAGCACTTTGAAAATGTGGGCGAAAAAGTTCAAAGTGGGGGCACAAATTCAAAAACTAGCGAAACAGCCTTTGGGGGGGTCTGCAAGTATGAGGGAGTTGTTTTGTTGATTGCAGGTGTTTGCTGAAGGTGCGTTTTTTTGCGCTTTTTAATGCTTGACTTTAGTGATTTTAAAATATGCTTGCATCCATTTTCATGTACCCCAAATTTGATGGGACTACTTATTTTTCCAAAACAACAGTGGTAAATACTATTCTTCACCACTTGCTCAAATACTCTTAATAGCACCTATTGACACCATTTAAAGACCCCAAATACCTTTAGCACGGTTGAATATGACCCTTAGACTCTAATAAAGGAAAGTTAATGTCACACTAGATTATTTAGTTACAAAATGCTGGATTTTTATTAAGTACAATTAAAAGAATGTTTTTCTCCATTGTAATCTATGCTGTATCTGTAATTCTCCCACACAAGCATGTTGCTGCTCCATGTAAAATGCTGCACCTTAACAAACAATAATAGGTAGGTAACTATTCTGTAACCCTGTGTTACATTACCTTTGTGCTTACATTTATTGAAAAACAATGAGCACTGTAAATTTACAGGGAAATTGATTTTTAAAGTATTTAAGAACCTTTAGAAAACATGTTGTTTATTGTTTATTTATGCAGTGAGCGGCTTCCTCCTTAACTACAGCTATTGGCTAGATTATCATTGTTACAATTAGAAACAGAAAGAAGATACAGTAACTCTCTAAAGTGATTTGAGCAGAACGAGATAGCATGAAAAAATTCACCCTACCCATTCTCCATTAGCCTGGGGATCTTTAAATACAGTAATTAATGTTGCAGATTCTTGGTTTGTCTCAGAGCCCTACAGCTAATACAGAAAACTTGGTCTGCATGAGACATTGCAGGGGGTATAGTGAGAAAGTGGTGAACAGAGATAGTGCAACTTTAAAAAACAATTAACTTTAGTTACTTCATTAATTTGTTTGAAACTTATACTAACTGCTCAATTTGTTCTACATTTTAACTCCAGTGAGGAGATTTACAGAAATGCAGTTTTACAAAACTGCAGATTATTTGGCAAATTGGAAACCAGAGACCTACTAAAGGCAAAGCATGATTTTAGATGGTTATTGCTAGGCAACAGCATTATTAACCTCCAATAATAAATAAATAAATTACCAAGCAGTCATTGTCAACAGGCATTCCTGTACAGTTACACACAGAGCCGTAACTAGACATATTCTGTGCGAGAGACAGGGCTGGCCCAACTCTAGTTATTTTTGTTAATAAATAAACTTTTGATATCCCTTATATGCCATCAGACCCCTCCACATGCCTTCTATATGCCATCAGCCCCTTCCCTATGTCATCAGCTGCTCAGCTGCAATGCTGATTAATTTTTTTACAAAAGTATATTGTGTATCATGTAGTTAGAATTCACAGGCTTCCTTTGCAGGAGCAGATAGCTCTATATGTAAGGAGTCTGACTGCCATGTGAGAGCTGATGGGTTCAAGTCCTGGGTATAACAGTATTTTGAAATCTTAAATAAAGGAGAATGTGACTGCAGGTGTTTGGGGAGGTGACCAGATGGAGGGGGAGTCTGCCAGGGAGGAAATGGGGTGGCCAGGAGATGTCGGGGATCGAAGAAGAGAAAGCTATAAGTGAGAATGATTAAAATCTGAAAATTGACAAGCACCAATGAACAGTGACCCCTGCCCTTCAGTGCCATGTGCCATAGCATATGTCTCACAACTAGTCATGGTTCCAGTGGCCAGAGAGGGGTTTAAATATGCTAGACTTTAGAGTGAGTGTGGCCTGTCCATGAGGAGGGCATAATTAGCATTTATCCAGTTTTAATATGTTACATACAAAGTATATTGTGTTGCATAATTCCTGCATATACAGGACCAGCGATCACAGTATGCCATTAGATGTGCAGTAGGTCCATCCTGTCTAAGCAGAATGTTTTTTTTTTCAGATGTGGGCACTATTCCTGAGCACTGGAGCAAGTACGGAGGGATCAGCAGAAGAACCTAGCACTGCCCTGGACATATATGTACATATCGGTCTCCTTATGTACTGGATAGTGTATTATTATACAGTATTAATAATTATCCGTATTGGTGGTCTATAGCAGTGCACCATTAACAGTGCATGTTTTCCACATCTCCTAGTTGGTGCACAGATATATTTATTTATTACTGGCTGACACATTTTAAAAGGTCCATAGGTGGTGCTAATTTTTCATTTGTGATACTGAGAAGAGCATGCAGCACTAGTAACATTCTATTATATTACTATTTCTATTGTGGTCATGGTGTGTGCTAGGGCGGGGGGGGGGGGGTTTCCAGGCAGACAGAAACCCCCTCTGCGTTTGCCTATGGGTTCTGTCTGGTCTCTTGCCCTTTAGTTCTGGTTATTCATTTTTCTGTGATTAAGGGCCCTATTTACCAATATTATTTTTACATAAAAATTTGAAAAAGGGTGTTTTCACACCTTTTTCACATTATTTTAGTATCACATAAATGTATTAAAAGGCAATTGGAGTCGTTTTTTTTACTGGGAAATGCGATCTGCTGAAAATTCACAAAAAATAAATTGCAGAAAAATAATTGGGAAAGCCCTGTGATAATAATGCCATCTTCAGATGGCGTTATCAGGGCTTTCCCCAGGTTTCCCGACTCCTGCTCTGCTCTGACAGGCGGAGCAGAGTCGGGAGCCGGCCCCTGTGATCAGCTGTGTGGTCTAAGTAGAGCAGAAGCTGATCACTTTAAAAAAAAAATTGCTTAAAAAAACCCAATACTTACCTGCACATGTGCTCTGGTGAGATCCTTTGGGGCTCCACTGTGACCCTGGTTAACTGCTGCATAAAGCACTGTAAAGGAGCCCGGAGACCAGCTGACCGGGGTCCCAGATGGGAGGGGGTGGTGATCGCGGAGATAGGGGTGGTTGGTGAGCCGGCGTCGCATGCACAGATACCTTCTCACTGTATTTTTTGCAAAAAATACAGTGAAAAGTGTGTGAAGTGGATTCGCAGGGATAGAGCTTTATAGCTCTGTCCCTGCATGCGATATTGATACATCCTTGTGATGTATTCAAATATCACATTGCGATATTGGAGTGAATTTAAGTCAATTGGCATCTGAGATGCGGATTGTGATGAATATGTCCGTAAATCATAATAGTTTAGCACAGAAATTCTAAAAGCTAGATGGTGCTTCCAATTTAAATGTATTTTATGTTACTGTTTAAGTCTATAATGCAGAGCAGCAGTCGTTTATTGAAAATTATCTGCACACCAGTCTTTAATTTCTCCATAAACTACCCCTATACCTTCTTTCTGATTCTACCAGGCTGCAACTTGGAGAAGGCTTGTTTTTTTTGTTGTTCCTATCATTATTTACAGTTTTGTTTTCTGTAAAATTGTTTCCCCTCCCTTCCTCTAGCAGGGCCATGCGCATCACGTCTGGCCATGAGAATGTGTCACCGTCCCAGGACAGGAGTAATCAGCTGTTGCCATCAACAGACATAAACTAGTGTGATGAGGACTCCAGTCCTATTCTTCAATTAGCCTTTTTTAATTGGATAAATTAAGAAAGAGGGATCAATTCTAGAGAGCATTAATGAGTGCAGTGAAATCATTAATGCCCAATATTGAAGATTACTTGTCTTGGTACAGTCTATAAAGAACAGATGAGGGACAGATTTTGGTTAGCAAAACAAGTTTCTTTAAAGATTTAACTGTCCATCTCATCCTGCTAGTAGTACCATATTAACAAGCTCAGACATGACAGCATCTTTCCTTTTCTCCCTTATTTCAGATGCAAAAACTGTCTATACTTTATTTACACCGTTCCCTCTTCTCGGGCTGTAGTCAGCATCCAGGCGTGCGGGATGCCGACAGTCAAAATACCGGCTCCAGAATCCAGACCTCTGGCATCCCAAAGGTAAGTATCAGGGGTTAGAGGAGGGTTAGGCTTAGGGTTAGGGTTAGGGTTAGGCACTAAGGGGGAAGGGTTAGGTTTAGGGTACGGGAAGGGAGAGTTAGGGTTAGTGGGAGAGTACTTACCTTAAGGGAGACGGGATTCTCACTGTCGGGATGCTGCTGTCTGTATTCTGACAAGTGGCATCCGAACTTCCAGGATCCCATACCCAACCCTTCTTCTCACCATTCAGTGTACAGGCCAGAAGACAATCCTGGGACAGATGCTCCACAATGGCTGGCAGTTATTGAGTTCTGATCCTCACATCATGATGTAATTACATCTGACCCTCCCCCCCCATGTCATTGGACTTGCGCAGTCCAAGTTTTCAACAACTGCCCTCAAATCCAGTATGTTTTCAAGTATGTAGCTGGATCCCCTCACCAGCACCTAGGGCACATGAGATGGAACAGAAAAAACACACTTCAAATAAACCCAAACTTTTATTAAAAATTATTTATAATTAAAAGAGAGGTTTGTGTACCACATATATACTAGAGATGAGCGGGTTCGGATCTCTGAGATACGAATCCACCCAAATTTAGCAGATCCGAGTCGATCCGAGCAGGCTCGATTTTCCCGCCTGACTTGGATCTCAAACCGATGCAAAACTTTAGAGTCTGAAATCTCGCGGTTCGCAAGCTTTCGTCTCTATGATCAATGTAGTATATAAGGGACCACACGACAGACGCAATTCACTCTGGCTGTGGAGACTGAACAGTGAGGGTGGGTAGTGTAGGGCTGGGAGACTGTGCTGTCTGCTGTGTCCATCTGGGCTGTTGCTGATCCATCTGGGCTGTCTGTGCTGTCTGCTGTGTCCTGGGCTGGTGGTGCTGATCCATTCTGGGCTGGTGCTTTGCTGTCTGCTGTGTCCATATGTGCTGGTGCAGAACTGCAGATACATTTTGGCTGGTGCTGTGTCCATCTGGGCCCAAGTTCTGGACTCAAAAAAAAAAAAAATTACATATATAGTTAAAAAAAAATCAAGGTGTCTTTTAGATTTTTCTGTGTGTGTGTGTGTTCGTGCGTGTTAGGCTTAACCGCAGTACTGCACAAGATCAAGCAAGCAACGCAAGTAGTGCTGCTGCCCGACTCCAGTCGTGCTAAATAAAGGTAGGTGTGCAGGGGTGCTGTACTCCTGTCTGTCAAGGAGCTGCTGCCCAAAATAATAAACAATTTTTATTGTGTGCGTGTCAGCCACACCTGGCTGTCACTGTCATCGGCATAGCTGTCAAGGGGCTGCATGAATATTTCAATGAAAACTTTTTTTAAGTTATTGGGTTACAAAAAGGTTTTTTTTTTTATCTTAAACATAGCAGAAATGTTATCCTAACAGCTTATAAAGTTATATGCTCTAAAAATTAAAGCCTATATTTATTTACAAACCTATATAGAGTAGACATCCTAAATTCTAAAACTGTTCTATTAAAAAATGTAGGAGAGGCCTCAGAGAACATAAAAAAGATGCTCTAGGTGCTGAACTTCAAGGGATTTCTCCATCATGTTCTGCAGTGTGGAAAGGTTTCATTCACATTTTCTATAAAGCAGTTCAAAGTGTCTGGCTATAACACCCACCTTTGCCAGGAATTACTAAAGAGTATTACAAGCAAAATGATTCATCTGTCTGGAATCTGTCTGTGAATTCATGGATCATATTTGGCCTGAATGCACTAAAACATCCAATGATTCTGTCACTGTGTTCTGTAGCCGACTTTATTCCTGCCTGAATCGCAAACTGAAATATGGAATAGTAAGCACAGACAAGATGGAGGCTTTTGTTATTCCTCTGCCTGCATGCCAACCAATACCTCTCAGACTACACCCACTAGGGGGACCAGATCTTGATAATGACCTTCCCCATCTGTTGCTAGGCCTTCTTCTTCCAAACCATCCATCCTAGACTTCCTGTCCAAAAAGGGTGAGCAGGGTACAGAAAGAGGAGATATATGTCCCCGATTACATTTTTTTTCCATCTATAATAGATGATGGAGAGATAAGAGCTTCAGATGTTGGAACAGGGGCTCCCACCTATTTGGCTTCCCTCCAGAGAACAGAGCTCTGTTCCTCAGGAAGTGTCTATGCCTGAGCTGATAGGTAGGTAGTCTCCCTTCAGGAGGTGGCAACCCAAAATAACAACAACTATAATTAATACTGTGTCCACTGATAACCAGCCTGATCCCTTAACAGCAACATACCCCATATGGCCAACTCAAAACATGACACCTAGTTTGCAGCCTCCTCTTCCTTATGACTCTAATCCAGTCACCATGGTTGATCAATCAGCCATGTGTGGTCCACCCAATTTTTGGCCTTCTACATTCTTTAACATATTCACATATCTAAGAAATGGACAGTGGGAACAATGGCAATTTGAAGGCCACTAACTAACTCTGTTTTTTTTTAATGTCCCTGTACAGGTTGGGAATTTCTGTTACAGAACAGAAGGTTTGCAAAGGATTATTTAAGTCAATTGTTTTTTGGAAGCACTCTTCATGGTCCCCTTCTGGGATGAAAATCCACTCCTACCTGCAGAAGTAGGCACAGGATTCTCAAGAAAGACAATGTAAGGCCTTAAATCAGGGGTAGCCAACCTCGGTCATCGAGAGCTCACTTTTTTCCAGATGACCTAGTTGGTGCACAGGTGTGTTCTTTACTCACCAAAACATTTAAAAAGATCCAAGGTGGAGTTAATTATTAGAGTTTTGATTTTGTGAGGAGACCTGGAAAACATGCACTGTTGGTAGCTCTCGAGGACCAGGGTTGGCTACCCCTGCCCTTAAATCATAGATCTTGCACTTGTCCACATATCTGTGCTGGTTAAGTGACACTTTGAGGCCACTAACTATGTTTTTTTTATGTCATTGTACAGGTTGGGAAATGCCTTTATAAAAGATTTGCAAAGCATTATTTAAGTCAATTGTTTTTTTTTGGAAAGCACTCTTCCTGGTCCCCTTCTGGGATGAGAAAATCAACTCCCAGCAGCAGCCATGCTCAAGGATTCTTCTGTGGCAAGGACTGATGTAAATGTATTGTATCACATTTGTTTGTAAATGCCTCCTCCCCTCCCCTTCTCCCTCATAAATTTCCTTTTGAATCAAAAAACTAAATTAAATTTACTACCAATCAACCCTTCCTGTCCCTTCCCTACTTTCAACTACTTACATACTCCAACTCCCTCATGCCTCTCTTGAATAATAAAAATGTTTCCTGATGTGCGATGTTTGAAGTTGAACTGCCATGTGTTTGTGCCGCCCACTGCTACAGCTTAGCTTAGTCAGCCAGCTATCTTGGTGCAAATTTTGGGCCTAAACTAGATGAACAAATCAATATTGTGAGCTGTGAGGTGGTTAAAATTGACTGGAAACAAGTGGAAATAAAAGTTATTGAGGTTATTAATACTGTAGGAACAAAAAAAGGCCAATTTGTGATTTTAGCTGTTTTTTTGATTTAAGAAAAAATCCAGATCCAAAACTAAAACACGAAAACAAAAAACGGAGGTGAGGTTTTGGCAAAACCAATCCAGATCCAAAACCAGGGGAGATCCAGATCCAAAACCAAAACACGGGGGTCGGCGCACATCTCTAATATATACACATACATGATTTCTATTGTTATAATACTGTATGTATAATGAGTATATGTACTACACAGTACGTTCAATCAAAAAATATTTACTTTGTCCTACACACTTATGGCCGTACACAGAGTTAGCAGTATGAGGAAAAAGAAAGGAGCAACAGACCATGTGCCAGTTATTTTTTAAACTGCTGATTACTATTACATGTAGCGAACAAGTACTCGGATGTATAAACCATTTACCTCTACACCCAGCAGTTTTGTAACATGTGCATTGCTTGCTGTATCTCCCTTATCACATATGGGAATGATCTTTTTCAAAGCTGCTCTTGCAATTTGGGTTACCACTTTTTATTTCCTTCTCCCTCCAAATAAACCCTATATAAACCATTGCAAGTCTAATGGATGGGTATTAATTATCTTAGGACTCCTTCTGTACCTCAGGAACAATGAAAAAGCAATGTATGATGGGAAAAGGTTCAAACACCACAACTTGTGCTCTGGTACAGAAAGCTCTCGTACTGTACATTGATAAGAGAAGGCAAAATAGTTTTCCTTGGCATATTTGGTCCAGACCAGCATTAGCTGGACATAAATTGACTAAATGTTTTTCATCCTATGTAAACTATAAAACTGGGTGTTACAGACAATAAATATCCACACGCTCCTTCCTACTTTGATTCCTCAGTCCATTTCCTTACTTTAAACTCTGTCAGTCCCAACCTTTGTTCTTTACTTTATGCAACACTGTGCTACACTCGCTGGCTCAGCTCTTCTTAAATAAGGGAGTGGGGAAGCAGCGTGGGGCTAATGATAGGCATCGGGATTTCGACGCCTATCATTAGTACCTTGCCGGAATATGACAGTCGGGAAGCCGGCGGTCGGCATTTCGACCGTCGGCTTCCTGACTGCATACCCTTTAGGGTAAGTGGCAGGTATGAGGTGTTGTGTGGTAAAATTGTGTTCTTAAGGGCATATAGAAGTGTTTTGGGTGAGTGGGCAGTGTGAGGAGTCTGAGAGGTGTTGTGCAATGAGTGGGTGGATTGAGTGGCAAGTGGGATCCATTATTAGAGCATGTGGTGTATTTTTCTGTGGATAAATGTTTTATTTCAACTTATCACTGAGATTAATGGTTTTGTACAGTCCTTGAACTGCAGGTGGCCCATCATTGACCTAAATCCCAAATCCGATCCTCATAGTGTAAATCTCCAACAGCTCATGCTTTCAGGATTTCTGCCCATGGAAACAGGTAGAATAATTACTGACCCAACCTGGTAGACAACATCACCTGTGCATGATTACAGAAATGCTGAAAACATGGCTTGTTAGAGGTAGGTGAGGTACTTGTTAAACCCTGCTCTAAACTGTTAGTTTATATCCTGACAATGGGCCCGATTCAGATTTGTGAATAGAGTCTGATGGAGCAAATAGCTGTACCTGGACAAACCATGGGCCTGATTCATCACGGATCACAACTGCAACAGCGTATGCAGATCGGTCGATGGTGCATACTGCGCATGCATCGCAGTACGCATGCTCTGCGATCACTCACGCAGAAAGAAAGCCATCGCAGAGTGAGTGACAGAAGGTCAGCATTTGGGGGTGGTAATGTGGGAGTGGTTGGAGAAACGTAGGCGTGCCTTTCTGTTTGAACGACCTTGCATGGGCGTGTATAAATTAGCCACTGCAGCGGCATACACAGCTTGTGTACTTGCTGCGTGCAACGAGGTTAGCAATTTCTGAGTAAGGTCAGACCTGCTGTAAATGTGCGTGAAGGGCTGATGTTACTCGATGTTCCCAATGTATACGCAGGACTGCAAGGTATTACGCATGTGAGATAGCGGTAGTGGGGGGTAATGGGCGTCTCTATGCTGGCTGTGTGACAGCTTTGCGATTGCATTCATTGGCATATTTTTGCAGCAGAACTGTGCGTGTAATCGCAGCTGCGATCGCTATAGCGATCCGTAGTGAATCAGGCCCCATGTTGCAATGCAATGGGAGCAAATACATACCTTATTTTGCATGTGGAGTAAATACTGGCTGCTGTTGCATGTAGCCCACAAATGCTGGACAGCTTTATTTTTACACTACAATTTAAATTTCAGTTGGGACACGCCCCTCCCGCCCCTCCCAAATCTAAATCTCCCTGCGCATTTACATCTGCCCCACCTGCAGCACAACATGGTTTCACAAAGGGGCACAATTACCTGCTCCTTCTTACTGTATTCCCAAATATGAATCAGGCCCAATGCCAGCATTAAGAATCTGTGACTCAGCCTTTTTAATCTTCTGTACTGAGCTGTTGATCCTGGCTTTTGATTTTTGACAATTGTATATATTAGTTTGAGACTACTTTGATTGAAATAAAGTTTAGAAATAAATAAAAAAAAAAAACCTGTTTGGCTGTAAAACAGTATTCGTCTTCTGAAGAAACCAAATTGAATCTCTTCTCGGGATAGCCCTCCCTAATTTTCTTTCACCAATCTAAAGAAGTACATGTATTTATAGCATGAAAAATAATTATTTGGTTTCTGCATTTCGGAGAGAATATACCAAATGTTTTATGAATGCTATTGTAAGATCTACTTGTTTCATTATTCAGATTCAAAACATTTGTTTATGAATTATTGCACAGAGCACTTTGTCAATCAACATAAAAAAAAAAAACACAATAGAAGCTCTAAAACAATTGAAAAAAAATAACCATACCTAAGTGCTGTGAAAAACAGAACCCTGCTTGGCGTGGTTGCTAAGGAAACTGATAAAGGTAGAACAGAATATAACAGTAATATGATGTTTAAACTGGGAAAATGTACGTATATATATATATATATATATATATATATATATATTCTTGTGCTAGCAATAATCGCTTCCTTACAACAGAATCAGCTCTATAGAGAAACAAGTGTGACTTTTCTTTACGCAATATGATCATATTATTACACTATTGCCTGACTAACTTTGGCCATTGTGGTTAAGTTATCAGCATACAGGTTCTGGAGCCATATTAAGATAAATTCCTGAAAACATTCAGAAAAAAAGTTATTTATGGGGATATTCATTCAGCGATGATGTGCGGTCATGATGTGCAGCTGTGCATTTCACAACTAATTAAGGTAACCCAAAATTGTAGATTTTCCTCCACACCTCTATGGGGTGCAAGAAAAAGTCTACAATACCATTGGTCTCAAGGTGCAGAAGATATATACGAAATGCCAGTACCTTGTTTTTTTGCAGGTAATTAAATCCACCCTATAAGTCTGACATCAGTTATAAACACATTTCCAAAGGGTGAGTTTCCTTTAAATCACCATCATAGCCATAGTAACCAAATACAGAAATATAAGTAGTCAATCTTCCCAACAGGGGCTGTTCTGTCAAAAGCTCTCTGTGAATGAGGTGCAAAGTTATCTATGACATCACAAGATTTAGGGATATTCAGACTTCTTGTCCTGACTACAGTTACTGTTTGAGACTCCAGGTACTTTACAAAAATACATGTGTTCTCATTCAGCTAGTCTATTTGAGACATATGGTGTGAGGGAATCAGTATGAAATACTGATAGTTGGGATCCTGTCGGTCAGAATCTCGACATGGTTAACATACTGACACTTGTTGGTTGGTACGCTAACCCTCCCCCTCTCCCTACCCTAACCTTCTCTTTGGTGCCTAACCCTAACCTCCCCTCTAGTGCCTGAACCTAACCCTCCCCCCATTAGTGCCTAACCCTAACCCTTTTCCTAGTGCCTAACCCCTAAACTTAACCCTCCCCCCAGTTGAGACGGAAAAGGATAGCGGAACAGTGGTCCCAGAAGAGAAGTATATTTGGGTGTCATTCACATGTAGGTGATATTGGAGGCCAAAGAAGTCGATTCTCCAAACTAGGATTTATAAAGAAAATAGGGCCAAGTATAGACCTTTGGGGAACTGAAAGGTGGGGGAAAGGTGGGAGGTGGAGTCAGAGCAGAAGAAGCAGCAAATGAGGTAGGAGGACAACTAGGAGAGGACAAGGTTGGAGTGTTTGAAAGGAGGAAAGGATGAGCCACAGTATCTGACTGCAGATAGGTCCAGAATAATGAGCAGAGGAAATTGACCCTTGGATTAATGGTAAGGAAATTCTTAGCATCCATGGTGAGTGTCAGTTCTATGAGTGGAGGGAATGGAAACCACACTGGCGTGGGTCAAGAAGAGTGGGAGGAGCAGAAAGTGGTAAGGTGACTATAGCAATTCTCTCTAAGACCTTAGACGTAAAGGAAAGATTTAGGGCAGTAATTGGAAAGAGAGTCAGAGTCAAGAGAAGGCATTTTGATGATGAGTGTGATGAGAGTATGCTTGAAGCAGGAGAGGAAAGTACCAGATGAGGACAGAATGAACAGTTGAGTGAGGTGGGAGCAGATGAGGTATTAGGGAATTACATCAAAGAGGTAGGTGGAGGGGAAGATGATAAGAAAAGAACATAGACCTCAAGCGCATAGACTTCATCCCCATGGGCAGTGGTGTAGGAGGAGGACAGTGTGGACAGTCAGTTGGAGTTAAAAGCAGAAAAGTAGCCCATGTGCTGAAGAGTTAAAAAACTTTTCAGATTCAAAACAGTTGTGTGAGGGAGTCTCACTATAAAAGATTAAAAAAAAGAAGAAATAGAAACCGCAGTCTGAATGTAACAAGTAAATTCACTGAAAACAGTTACAATTTAGATAGATTTTTATTATTTATTTATTAAACAAACAGTAAAGCATTTGTGTATATCAAATTTCAATATCAGCTGTATAATAATAGAACCGTAAAACAGTACTAGACAAAGTCCCAATAAGGTATAGTGGGTAATATAAATACATATTTTTCAATGTCCAGGGATGAAGTCACGGAAACAGTTAGCAGCAAGTAATTATTCCTGAGGGAAGCGTCTAATGCTGGCCATACACTAGTGCGATTTTGGCCATATTGCCCCATTTTCGATGCGTCATACGATGAATCATGTAATTTTTAGGTAGGATACGATCCATTGCGTGCTCCCGCCGCTCTTAAAACGTATTGTATGATCAGATGTGCAGCCAATCATATCTATATTTATCGTATGCAGATCATGCCATGTATTTGTGCATGCGATGCATCGTGCGTCAATTCAGTAACATTTTGAAGAAGTTTGTTCTTTCAATGATCTTCCCTTCTAAACTGCAGATCAATCATATCGGTGTCACAACTGGGCACTGGAACTACCTCTGCTGAGGTTGAAAACTGAGGGGTTTCGGATATTTGTAGGGTAATGACGGGGGTGACAGACTGAGTCTTCCAATTGTGGTCAAACCCAGGTTTGGCGAGACCTACCCAGAGACGCGGAGTCTAACCCACTTGGTGGTTTTCTCCAGTGACCACTCCAATTGGGATATGGTTTTCGCCGCACCAAGTGAGCAGGTTGCAGCCCTCTGGACAGGTACCTGGGAGTGACAGAATACTGGGACAATGTATAGAGCACGATTAACATAGGGAACACATGGAAAAACATGGAGAAATGGCTTGCACTTAAACACAAAGACTGTACACTCAGGGATGCTCCGGTAAGGTACTGGAAGTGCAGAGATGGAGTTATGCTGGAATTCTGGAACAGAGTACACGAGGATACCCCTAGGGATGCACTGGGGACATAAACAACTGGAACTTATGTGCAAGGACAATATACTCAATCGTGCACACTTTGTACACAATTGTGTGTATTTTGTAAACAAAGGTGCGTCTCCGAACGCAATGACAGACAACTTTGAAGGTGTACTCAAGGGTGTGTATTACACTTGAAGGATGAACTAGAGTTGAACACGAAGATTAGAATACATGGAGATGCAATGAGAGACACTCAGGACAACACAGTAGACACAGGGACTGGCTACACAGAGATCCAAGTTGAGACACACTGAATGGAGTTGTTCTGAACACAGGAACTGGATACATGGAAGCACGACTTGAGACACAGGATGATTGATACTGGACACCAGGGCTGTCTCTTCCATTGGGCTTGTTGGGCAGTTGCCCAAGGGCCCAAAGGTTGTAGGGGCCCGCCAACCCGCCCCCCCTGCAGCTGCGGCCAGGTGGTAAATTTGTGATATATTTATAAGCCGGCTGCCGGTGCACTGAATTCTGATCTAACCTCCCCCTTCCCCTGGTGAGTAATCACTTCATCCACCGGCTTCAGACCAGTCAGACAGAGTCTATCTGCATGTGTGGGAGATCTGATGGGCATTCAGGAGGGTTTCATTTTATTGACCATTTACATTTTTTTCCCGTGAATGGGTGGGTAGGCGCCCCAGTGCATTGCTTTGCCCAGGGTCCACACTGCTGTTAAGACAACACTGCTGGACACTGGAACTAGATACACAGAAATCCAAATTGAGACACACTGGATGAGTAGTACTGGACACAAAAACTGGATACATGGAGATCATAGAAAACTACCAGGAAACCAGGAAGACACTGAAGGAATGAATACAGCCTCTGGAGTTAAGACGGTTGTCACAAGGAATGACTACATGCAGTCATACAATGATGTTGAACAGCAACTTTCTGTTGCAGGAGTTGGTCCTAAATACCCCTAGGCAACTGGTCACTGGATCATGAGATCAGCTGGGAGACTTGCAAGGCTGCCATTAGAGGAGACTGGTCAGGTGAGATGAACCAACATGTCTGCGCCCATGCCTGCTAACACAGGAGTCCGGATCCACACATGGAAGTCCAACCGGACCCTGGGGAGAATCCTCAGCCATAACCCACCACTGCCACTGACAGCTGAACACCTCGGAGCCTAAAGACACCAGTTCAGTGGTGAGTAAAGGCCGATCCCAGGCCAGATCCTGACAATCGGATGTACATCCTGTGTCAATCGTGTGGCCAGGACTTTGTACATCCTGTGTCAATCGTGTGGCCCGGACTACCGGCTTTTCTTCTTGCCGGTAATGCTCTAATACGACGGGAGCAGAAGGCACATCCTGAGAAACACCCGGGAGCTATTCATCACTCCTGTTGGAGCACAGGATTTTACACGGAGAAATTCTTGATTGTTCAGTCCGCAGTTTCTGCCGGAGCAGACAGGACTTATTGAGGTACTTATCACCCCTACTATGGCTCAATAACTATGTGCTAATTAACCAACTACTCCCTGCTTCACTGAGGTTGAGCACAATTATTGGGGAGATTCTGAAGCGGCCAAACTTTCCCCAAGTGTTCTCCCCTCTCCCGGCTATTTTTCTTTACTATATGCTGGAGCCCGTTTTTGCCCATTATTTCTGGATATCCTGTCACATTTTCCCTTCTGAATAACAGGGGTTCTACAATTAACATACTACTTGCATTGCTATGTTACTATTGCAGGTTGCTATAATTGTTTTATATTAAGGATAATAGGCATTGGTCTATTTTTATTGTAACACATGGTATATACTTTGTGTGTGATTTATTTACCTTTCTTAATAAAAACCGTTTAGGTCTTGAATTACATGTATTGACTTGGATATTTACTTGTTATCAAATTATCACCACGACTGCACTTTTTCCTTATGAGGCTGACTACCTCTTTCAGTCGTTAGGAGATAATTTGATTTTTTAACTCAAAGAAGCGCCTGGTCTTTTTATTTGTTTATCGTGTGGCCAGGACTGCCTGGGAGTTCAAGGGAAATCGTAAGATGAATCTTACGATTCAGTTGGGAGGAGAGTCGCCATTCATTTGTAGAGTGAAGTGGGCGGGCAGGAGTGTGAAGGGAGATAAGGCCAGAGATTTAAATAGGACAGGATTGGGTGAGGGCTCTAAGTGTGTGAGAGGTTTGATTTGGGTTCTGAAGGGGAAATGGAGCCAGGGTATGGCTGGTAGGAGAGGGGTGCCAGAGGAAGTATGTTTGGAGAGGAAAATTAACAAGACAACAGTATTGAAGACAGATTGGAAAGGAGAGAGGTGGGAGGCAGGGAGGACAGTTAACAGTAGTCCAGTCTGTAGATGGCCAGCAAGTCGATAAGGGTCTTATTTACCTCCAGGGTGAGAAAGGGTTTGATCCTGAAAATAGTTTTAAGGTGGAAATTGCAGGACTGAGAAAGGTGCTGAATGTGTGGTTTGAATAAGAGGGCGGTGTCTTGGATAAGTGTACTAAGACAGTACACTTGTGAGCTAAAGGATATTGTGGCTATGTGAATAGATAATTGTGAGAGGTGAGGTTATGCGGTAGGGTGGGAAGATCATCAGCTCAGTCTTAGACATGTTACATTTAAGAAAGTGCTGGGACATCCAGGACAAAATAGTGGAGTGAGATGAGTGAGGAGAGAGTGAGTGAAAGGTCAGAGGAGGAGAGCATAGCGATGATATTGAAGGCCAAAAGAGCTAAAGAGCTCACCTTAAGAGAGGGAAAATATTCAGAGATGGACAGAATTACAGAGCTGCACACAAGCAGTGCTGTAATCTGTCCATCTCTGTTGCAAATGCAGAATGAGGTACGAGACACCTCCTTGCTGCATTTGCAATCCCAGCACTGCAACCGACGTCACCATCACCATCGTGACCGATGGTTGTGATGACTGCTCCTTTGGTCAGGCTGTGGAAGCTGAGGCTTCCCACAGCCTAACCAGGTGCTGGTCACAAAAAAGGCCAGGAATCTTCATCTGCCGATGCAGACCCTGGCCTCAATCCTCCCGGAAAACGGGGGCAACATGCCCTCAAGTGTCTACTTTGTACCCGCCGTGTCGCCGGGCTTGGCTGGGGGATAGAGAATGATGCTAAAGACCATTGTGTGTGTGATGTAAGGTGCTCTGGATAGTTTACCCAGCTGCTGCTTTGCCACACTATTGTGTGCTGCAGATAGTCACATCATAAGCATAGTAGTGTGTGGTGCTGGGTCGGGTACCGGCATTAGGGTTTACCTTTGCACACCTATGCTTGGGGGATGGAGGAGAGGGTGGTCCACAGTGTCAAAAGCAGCAGAGGTCAAGGAGAATGAGCAGAGGGTAGTGGTTTGTGTATTTGACAGCAAGGATGTCATTGCTGCATTTAGTGAGGGCAGTTCTGTTGAGTGGAGATCATGAAAGCCAGACTGAAATGGGCCAAGCAGGGAGTGGAATGAAGTCAGCAGTGATTTTCTCTAGTGTTGTTCAGCAGTGCAAGATCATTTTTGGAAAGAGCAAGTGAGTTTGCAGTGTCAAGTTTGGGGTGTAGACCAACAGATATTGCTAGTGACAGCTGGTGGGAAGTAGAGGTATGGGTGGTGTTGTAAAGAGATAGAGCCTGGTCAGTCAGGGTGGAGAAGGAGAGAGAGAGCAGGGGCATATCTATAATGGGTGCAGGGTGTGCGGGGAACACGGGTCCCTGGGTCCAGGGGGGCCCCGCACAGCACACCCTGCACCCATAATATTACTTACCTCTCCGGAGTCCCATGTGGGCACGGGGGTCCGGAGCTGTAAAATGACTGGCAAATGGCCACGGCGGCCATTTTCCCATCATTTGCACAGTACAGGGAAAATGGCCTGATCCTGAAGATAGTTCTAAGGTGGAAATTGCAGGACTGAGAAAGGTGCCCAGAGTCTATAACTCGGTGCTGGCCGCGCACAGCTCAGTGCGCTGCCGGATGCCGGGCAGAGAGGAGGGGGGCCCGTGTCGAAGACTGCACATGGGCCCCCTCCTCTCTAGAAATACCCCTGAGAGAGAGGCATGTCAAGTGAGGAAGATAATGAGGTCAGATCAAGTCTGCTGAGGCTGCATGTATTAAGTAGACATGGAGAGGGGAGGAGGAGACATGGGAAGGAAAACCTCTCAGCTTTGCTCAGGTACACAAACACAAGTAGCATTCATAAGCAAGATTCAAAATTCACCCCAAACTATGCTCACAACAAGTTTTGTCATCAGTACCTTGTCAGGTGGGGTCACATCTGGAAGGGTCAGTACTTCACCAAGAGGCAGGGCTGGCTCTAGGGGTGTTCGATCTATGCGGTCGCACAGGAAAGCCACCCATACAGGGCGCACCCTTCCCCAACATCCCAATTTCAGCAGGACAGTACTGTCCCGCTGTTCCACCCGTTGCCCGAAGTGGCCCGCGTGTGGTCAAATCAGAAGGTTGGGGTCCCCCACTGCCGTAGCTGTGTGGTGGTGCCAGACCACGAAGACTCTGAATGGATGCTGCGCACAACATCCATTCAGTGATGGGAGAGGGGCTGGGGGAAGCCAAGATAGTGAGGCTCCCCCCAGCTTGACGTTGTTTGGAGGCGGGCATGCCTCCTAATAACATCGCATAGGGGGTGTGGCCTATGGTAATTATGCCACGCCCCCATTTTCGGTAGCGCGCGAACATAGGGCGCACTGGAGAGGGCCGGCACAGGGTGCTCCGACCTCTGGAGCCGGCCCTGCCAAGAGGCATCACTACTGTGCTCTGGATTTATCTGTTTACTAATTTTTTAATTCTAAATAGGATAAGAATGTTGTCTGTGGCTTCTTTTTAGCAATAAACTGTAAATCAAGCTCCATTGTATAGACATCATACCACGTCTAGATCATGTTTGTGTAATTAGCGATCTGAAAGTTTATGCAGAGGACTGTTGACACAGGGATAATCACAAATGAAATCCAAACGAGAACGTGAATTGTTGGCTTACCTGCTGAATAAGGTTCAACTGAATCCAGTATCATTTTCAAAATAAGCATTTCAACACCGCATCCATTGTTTAGATAAAATAAGCATCTTACCTGCACTGCATGCCAGAATCAACAACGTAAAATTAGAAAGCAGACAAACAGTGGGCCTGATTCAGACCCGGTCGCAAGCACTGAGCGCTCTCAACCGGGTCAATGGTGGCCCAGAGCGCATGCGCGAGACCCGGATAGCGACGGCCAATCCGTCGCTCCGGGCCTCGCACCAAAGGGGGTGTGCTGTCGATGTTGAGTGACAGCACGCCCCCTTTGGTGGGCGGGCCAGGAAGGTGGCTGTCCAGATGGAGGCATTCCCATAAGAACGCCTACCGTCTGGGGTGGCCCCACTGACATCACAAGTGATGTCAGTGGTAGAGCTTTCGGCTCTGTTTGAGCCGAAAGCTCTCTGGGGCTTGCGGCCACGAGACCCTACCACAAGGGTCTCGTCGCAAGCCCGATGGTCGTAATGGTCTTGACCATTGCGACCATCATCCTGGCCGCTTGCATTAGCTGTGGGTGGCAATCCACAGCAATGCGAGCGGCCGGGAGGCCGCTCCATAAAAAAAAAAAAAGAAAAGATGCCCTGATTCAGAGCGAGCGCTCTATGAGAGCATCCGGCTCTGAATCAGGGCCTATGTGTATACACATCAATCAGCAACAGTGCTGGTTTTATGCCACTTGAGTAAATACTTATCCTTACAGACCAAAACCAATAAATTAGGAACCTACTAAATATTTAATTAGAATTGATTGTTAATATACAAAAATGTCATAATATATTAACAGTTATATTATTTTTTTAATTTTTTTGACAGTATTAATTTGAAAATATAAATAGAAAAATATGTACAATAACTATGATAATCTTGTGACAAAACCCAACACAATGATACATCTTTTACACATTACAAGAATCTTTAAAAATGACAGTATATGTGTGAGTTACACTGAATATGATACATTTAACATGTAACATTGAATATACCAAAACTATAAATTCACTGTTTCAATGTTGTACAATTGAGTTTAAAGACATGATTAATTTGTACCCGTTATATATTGCTCTGGTATCTGTACTGTATTATGTAACTTAACAGGAATAATTACATTGTTTGTGCTGTTAGTTATCTGGAATGATCTCTTATAACATATACAAATGCAAACATGTTTGCGCCTCATAAAGTCTAAATCTGCAATAATTGAACATGAAGAACATATGGAAATGGAGATCGGTATGAATGACCACCGGACTAATGTCTGATGGTTCAAATCCCAACATTGGAAGACCGGCAGCCCTGAAAATCCTGATGGTAAGTATTTTAACTATTGCTAACCCTCTCCCCCCCAAAAACCCTAACCCTCCTTTAGGGGTGCCTAACCCTAACCTCCCCCCTAGTGCCTAAACCTAAACCTACCTGTAAGTGCCTAAACCTAGGTGCAGGGAAGGGGGGGCCCTTCCCTGCACCCTAAACTTAAGACTCCCGGGGGGGTGCCTAACCCTAAGTCCCCCCGGGAGCCCTGAAACCTACCCCTCGCCCCCATGGCTGTCCACGCCCAGCTTACCTTTGCTCGGTTTGCCGGGCGTCGTGCGCCCAGCATAGGTCTAATGACAGGCGTCGGGATTTCGATGCCTGTCATTATACCCTGCCGGGATTTGACAGTCGGGAAGCCGGCGGTCGGCATTTTGACTGTCGGCATCCTGACTGCATACCATGGAAATGGCAACGCTAATGTATACAGTAATAAATAATTTTAATGTGATGCAAAAGCTTTTATATTTGATTATTCAGTTGTCTCACTATCATGGAAAATAATGACTATTTGGCTCCCATTTGGCTTAGTTGGACTTAGATGCATCTCCAGATATGTCTCTTAAAAGGAGTAACTATTGTAGCTTCCAAAGCCTTGGTGTAAAGTTACACACTCAAGCAGATAAAAGAAAAAAAGACATTGACTCCACTAAAATAAGTAACCTGCACCTGTTCTATAGCTTGGACACGTTACAGCTAAAGCAGGATTACAATGAAAGTTCCACTGCAAAAACCATCAACCAGTACCAGGCTAGCTCACTCTGGGCTGGTTACAATAAAACCAGACACCCACTACATGGGGTTCCCAAGTCATGAAACCAGCCCCAGCCTGGTTAGAATGAGGCTGAATTACCTCAGGACATTGAGAATGCATTTTTTTTAAATCCAGAGCAAACAAGCATCATCTTGAATAAACCCGATGTTCTTCTTCACACCTCTGTAGCATTATGTGTCAGCAATAGGAGGTGGTCAAAAATTGATCAAGTACTATTGTGGAACAGTTCCCAGTCTTGGACTGCCTGCTTAAATCGTCAATGGCTACACATGCCAGCATGACCTGAAAGCCAGGGTTGAGGGAACGTGTAGATCAACAGTGGGAAAAATAACACAAAAACCATGAATTAAACTAAAGCTCCCCAAAGTCCTTGTTTATCTCTATTTAACTAAGACTTTTAGATAAAGGGATTAAAAATCAAATGAAACATAAGGGAACAATGCTACTTACTCCTAAATTCTATTTATGATCATCTACTATTACCATGGCAGGGAGAGAACCACTGCTATAAGCAAACAATGATGAAGAAAGGATGCACATGTTTTTTGTCCTAATTATCCCAATGGAATTGAGGGGCTAATTCAGCATTGCACGCAAGTGCAATGCTGAACGCAGATTCCCAATTATCGGGATTCTGTGTGTGCATAGGACCTCTTCTGTGAATGTGCAGAACTGGTCCTGCGTGGTCGCATGCAGCCCCTGCTATGCCTCTGCCTGATTGACAGGCAGAGGCATTTAAGAAGCGGTGTTCCTGGAAACAGGGGCGTGTCTGTCCGGTCTTCCTGAAGTGCAGTTTGCTGGCCAGCCTAAGTAAGCCGAGGCTTACTCAGCTGGCTGGCGGCCTGGCGCTGTCCACCATCGTGACCGAGTGCTGGGATCACAAATGCAGTAGGTGGTATCATACTCTTCCTGCTGCATGTGCATGTTTGCAAAGATGGAATTGCAAAGCTGCTTGCATGCAGCTTTGCAATTCCATCCCAAGCTAAATCACCCCCTGAGTTCCTTGCTGACTTGAATGGGGCTGGTTCACAGGATGAAGGTGGAGTGTATCTCCAGGAGTAAGGACATGCAAGTCAGAAATATGCAACATTATGATACAAACATATTTTTGTTCACCTGCACAGCAGAAAAATGCAGTTTTCACACAAAACAATTGACTTTTGCTCAACCCTACATGACACTCCTAGGGATATATTTACTAAAGTGAGAGTTTAGAAATGGAGATGTTGCCCATGCTGTAGCAACCAGATTCTACTTCTAAAAACACACCAGTAAATATACCCCCTAGTGCCTAAAATACGCACCTGCATTCTTGAGCTAAGTACATGTACAAATTTGTTGTAGCATTTCAGAGCTGAAATGTGCTGTAAGGGACAGAAACACGAGTGAGAATTATATGGCAGCTAAGATTACAAATATTTAAATATTTAGGATGTCCATAATGGCCAAGACATCCTTCAGATTAAAAAAGAAATAAAAAAAATGAGAATACTAGATGTCATTGTTCATTTCAGCGCCCTATATAAAAAGTACCTGGTGTGCTGGTTTTCACTATATAGAGCCACAAAAATCCTAATAGACTTCTAAAATCAGTACCGTTTTCCATGTCTGATACATTATTCCATACAGTTTTAAATACAATTAAATATTGCCAATGTATAAAAGCAGTTAAATCTACATCCATTATACCGTGAATCAAGAATCACTATTTTATTGGCATGTATAAAGTGAGAGATGTCAAGTCATTTGTATACTGTACATTGCACAAACATGTTTTGAAGGAGATGAGGATCACTGGCAGGCTAGTAAATCAGATAGAAACAATTTGCAAGTTTCTTCTCACAATTGTTTAGCTCTGTAAAATAACTGTGTAAGGAATGTTCTTACTGCATATACTGTATTTTGTCAGGTTCTTAGGCTCGTTTTACAATAGCTCACCTTGCCATAAACTCATTTGTGTACTGTTAGGAATTTCTACAAGCCCTAAACAGCAGAAGCCATTTTCCAAATCTTGCATTAATGATACAATGGGGGTCATTCATACCCGCTCGTGAGCGGCAGTACGCTCGCAAGCGGGTCGATGTCCCCCACTGCGCATGCGCCCGACGGAGGGAGCTCCGTCGTGCGCATGCGCGAGACCCGGAGAGCGACGGGCTCTCCATCGCTCCGAGTCTCGCACCAAAGGGGGCGTGCTGTCGATGTTGATTGACAGCACGCCCCCTTTGGTGGGCGTGCCGGGGGCATGACTGCCAGTCGGAGGCGTTCCCATGGGAACGCCTACCGTCTCAAGCCGGCCCCACAGACATCACTAGTGATGTCAGTGGGAGTGATTTTGGCTCTGATAGAGCCAAAATCACTCCAGGGCTTGTGGCAGCGAGACCCTACCGCAGGGTCTCCATCACAAGCCCGATGGTCGCGATGGTCAAGGCCCATTGTCTCCATTTTTAATTAAAAAAATGTGGGTTCTGTAGGATAATCCTGGTTTTTATTAACTACATTAGCTGTAAATACTGTACATGAATGTCATCATCTTCTTAAATTGCCCTTTCTGCACTATGGGCCTGATTCAGACATGCTCGCTAGATGCGGCCGCTCGCTCCCAGCGTATGCAAATTCAGCAAAGTTACATCAAGGCAGGTGATCGCACGGCAAGGCATAAGCACGCCCCATGTCTTGGCGTGCGATCACTTTGTTTATGCAGACGCCCACCAGCCTGTCTTTAGCCGCCCACTAGCAAACGTCATCTCCAGGAAGTATATACAACCATCGGTACATTGGGTTCCATCGGAACTGACCTCAGCGCTTGCGGTTGACTGTACCCTACCGCAAGCACTTCAGTGTATAATTCAACCAGGTGACGTCTACTATGGCGCTGCCTGTTAATTATGAACGCCTCTGAAACGGCGTTAAGTTGCTCAGGCATGCCTCCGTTCGCACCTCCACTTCCCCGTTTCCAGTGGCCTGCCCTGTTACCACCCACAAATGGCTTGACCTGTTACTCATTCAGCTGGGCGGTCTCTGCTGGGCGAGCGATTGCTTCCCAATCACTTGGACTAGTTCGCGCACGCAAACTACGATGCATATGCATGCGCAATTGCTTAACATCGGCCAGGAATGAGCGAGCAGCAACTTGCGAGAGGGTCTGTATCAGACCCTATATCTTTTGTGGTTCTCTAAGGTTTTTTCTACTCTACCTCACTATAAACCATAATGGGCACACAGTGAAACACTAGATTATTGTAAAACAACTTACAGTCTTATGACAAACTGATAGCAAGTTTCACATGGCAGCCTTGAAATTGCATTTTTAAGAGTGGTTTTAATCAGTGATGTGCAGTGAGGTCAATGGCTGGGGAGGCACACATAGAGATGGGTCTGAGTGCTGGGAACCTGTCTCACTCCCTACTCACTGTAACTCTCCTCACTAAACTAAAGGGTATATTTACTAAAGTGAGAGTTTTTAGAAATGGAGATGTTGCCCATAGCAACCAATCAGATTCTACTTAACATTTAACTAACACCTTCTACAAGAGAATAGCTAGAATCTGATTTGTTGCTATGGGTAACATCTCCACTTCTAAAAACTGTCACTTTAGTAAATATACTCCTCAGCTTCAGTGCCCATTGATTCTCCTACCTGTATCACTGTGTCTGCTGCTGACTGCAGTGCACTTCCTGGTCACATGACACATCCAAGGTGTCCATCAGCACTCAAAACTCAGAGGCATGCCTCTATTAGCTCTCTTTCTGTGCAGCTTACTGCCTGTGGTGTGGCCCCACGCCCAGCTCTGCAAGCAGCATCTGACTATGCAGAAACAGAAGGCTGAGCTGTTGCTGCCTCATCTCACGTCTCCCTGCAGTCCCAGGGACCTCCACAAAGCTGGTGAGTGTTAACTATAAAACGGATTACAATAAACAAAGAAGTTTATTAGTTATAAATTTCTTCTTTGTATTATACTAATCATTTTTAGATCAAATATCAGGAGTATGACAGGGGATGCGCTGCCTATCCTGACTGCATGTCCATGGTTTTAATGGATGTAAAAAGTAGAGATGAGCAGGTTCGGTTTCCAGAGATCAGAACCCACCCGAATTTAGCAGGACCAAGTCAGATCCAAGCAGGCTCAGATGATTCCACCTTACTCGGATCTCTCAAATGGAGGCAAAACCATAGAGACGAAATCTCGCGGTTCGCAAGCTTTCGTATCTATGATCAATGTAGTATATAAGGGGCCACGCGACGGATGCCATTTCACTCTGGCTGTGGAGACTGACCAGGGAGGGTGGGTAGTATAGGGCTGGGAGAGATGCTGGTGCTGTCTGCTGTGTCCTGGGCTGGTGACTGCTGATCCATTCTGGGCTGGTGCCTGTGACAGCTGTCACTGTGCTGTCTGCTGTGTCCATCTGGGCTGTTGCTGATCCATCTGGGCTGGTGCAGAACTGTAGAAACATCTGGGCTGGTGCTGTGTCCATCTGGGCCCAAGTTCTGGACTAAAAAAAAAAAAAAATTATATATATATATATATAAAAAATCAATCAAAGTGTCTATTATATTTTTCTGTGTGTGCATGCGTGTTAGGCTTAACCGCAGTGCCGTACAAGATCCAGCCAGCACCGCAACCTAGTGATGCCCAACTCCAGGTGTGATCAATCTGTACTCTGGGCCCAAGTTCTGGAGCTGAAAAAAAATAAAAAATCAATTGTCTTTTTTTCTAATAATTGTCTGTGTGTCTGTGCGTGTTAGGCTTAGCCGCACAAGATCTAGCAAGTCGGCAACGCAACCTAGTGCTGCCCGACTCCAGTCGTCATCAATCTGTGCTCTGGGCCCAAGTCCCTGGACCCGAAAACCCCCTCCTAAAAAAAAAATAGTGTCTTTTGTCTATTTATTTTCTGTGTGTGTGTGTGCGTGTTAGGCTTAGCCACACAAGATACAGCAACGCAACTTAGTGCTGCCCGACTCCATTCGTCACCAATCTGTGCTCTGGCCCCAAGTTCTGGACCCGAAAAAAAAAATAGTGTATATTTTTTTTCTGTGCAACTGCACGTGTGTGAATTTTGTAACCGCACCTTGGTTACACTATTGGTGCTTGTGACACTGCTTCAAGACTGCAGAAAATATGGAGGGCTGTTACATGACAGGAAAGCAAGGCCAAGAACCACATGTTGTAGCTGACGCCAGCAGTCATCATGATAATGCAAGGCCGTCAACTTCCTTGTCCTCTATGAAGGCCCATGCCTTCAATCCTCAAGGGTATTCCAACCATCATCTATGCACAGTCCTCAACTCTATTAATAATTATATCAATCAGTTTTGAGCCAGCAAGCTGGATGCAACTTTTTGGCCCTTTAACTAGATGAAAATAAAATCAATATTGTGAGCTGTGAGGTAACCAAGAGTGACTGGAAATGAGTGGAAATAAATGTTATTGAGGTTATTAATACTATAGGAACAAAAAAAAGGCAAATTTTATGTGATTTTAGCTGTTTTTTTATTTTTTTAAGAAAAAAAAATCCAGATCCAAAGCCAAAACACCAAGGTAAAAAAATCCAAAACCAGGGGAGATACAGATCCAAAACCAAAACAGGAGGGTTGGCGCACATCTCTAGTAAAAAGTAAATGAAATGTAAAAATCACACAATTTCTAAATTATATTTTCTTTGGTTTTATATAGTATTTACTGAAGTGTATAGATAAATGCCATGGATGATTTTACTTGACTTTAAGTTTTGACACAAACCCTTCAATAATATCTCTTGAAATCTTTGTTTCTTTTTGGATTATTATTCCAACCTTAGAAAGTGCCTTTGTATATATAAAGCAGGGATGTGCAGTCACTGAAGGCAGGAGAGGCAGAGCCTCCCCTGTCATACTCCCTATCAGACTGCAGAGTTTTCACTATAAAAATGATTAGAATCACACAAAGATTATATTTATAACTTTAAATTATCTTCTTTGTATTATTCTGATTGTTTTTATAGGCAAAACTCTACAAAATTCAGCACTCCTTGGAAATACAGGAAGAGATGATAGATGAGGCAGTAAGAGCTCAGCCTCACCACTGATAGCTCAGACACTGCCTGGAGCTGAGGGCTGGGCCATGATGCAGCCAATAAAATATAGAGAAAAAGAGCTAATGGAGGCCTGCCTCACTGTGAGGGAGTGTGCCTTGAGGTCTGTTGGACACCTCTGACAATCAGGTGACCAGGAGGTACTCAGGCATATTGTGTATGTGTTTGTGCTAGAGGGACCTTCTGTGCTAGTGGGAGATATATGTAAGGGGATCTGTGCTACAGGGAATCTGTGTGGGGGATCTGTGTGAGGGGGGAGATCTGTGCAAGTGGGGCTAATTCATATATGTGTGTTAAATCTGGCTCTGACACTAGCTGGTAATATCGGCATTATAAAGCAGGGGATGAGGCCATCATGATGCATTCATGCCAGCACGCCCCCACACCGCCCTCTTAAGCCGCTTCCACACCCCCTGCTGCACCAACCTGACAGCCCCCTCCCTGACGGGGCTGCCAGAATGTTGGTAAATATGACATACTGATTTCTATACTGTGTATCTTAAAAACACTGCAGATAAATAAATGAACACAGCCAAACAAATCCTGAAAAGAGATGGCTTATTAAGCCTTTCCATACATACTAAATATAAGAATTACAGTTTTTCTTTTATACTGCAAATAAAAATGATGTTATACCAATCAAGACCAAAGATTATGCATACATACATTACTTACTCTCTTAATTTAAAGTATTGTTTGCAGTAATTGTCACTATGCAGCCACAAGTAACCAATATTATCATTATAGATTAAAGCTAAATTAAGGAAACCAGCAGATGGCTCAATGAAGATGACTCATTAACTGACTAAGTAATATAATTAAACAGAAAGTTTCTGATCAACTTTTCTGGCTGTTATACTATTACAGATGTGTGCTTATAATAATGGAGACCACATGATAATGCTGCAGCCGTTGATTATGCCAGAAGTAGTTCAATTAGCAAATTACAAGCAGAATACTAAATTCTTGATCTCCCTTTAATCAAAAACATGCACTGTTTATGATCACTTTAACAGAACAAAATACTAAAAGTGATATTAAGTATACAATTGATTAATATAGAGCTGAGAGATATTAATCTAGCTAATTAAATATACAGGATAGATTTTTTTGTATTTTTATAAAACTATACTTTTTGTTTTGGAGGCATGCCACTTTTCTCATTCTGATAAAGAATTTAGCTCAGTTTTTTTACAATGTCGTGAAGAGAAATTAACAATCCTGTAATGTTGTATTTGTTTTACATGTTGTGTAATCAATGCAGGGTTGACCTCAGGTCTTCTAGCACCTGATGCGAGAAAACTTGGACTGCCCAACCCCCAATCCAACTATATTGATAATTAATACTTTTATTAACAAAAAATATTACCTAGTTTTTAATCAAATAAATTATACCACAGAAAAGAAACAAAGAAATACAAAGTTGTCAAGCTCCCACAGGGAAAAAACAAAACAAAAAAAACACACACACATTGGCCACAGAAGAAAAAAAAAAAAAAAAACCACACAAGCAAACATTGGTCCCCACATTAAAAAAAAAATACACAATTTTTTCTCCATATGGGAAAAAACACACATTGAACCTATAGGGGAAAAACCATGCACATTGGAGAAAAAAAAAAAGAACAAATTGTCCCAGACAGGAAAAAAGCCACACACAATGACCCTAACAGGAAGAAAAGCAAACACATTGGCCCCAACAGTAAGAATACACACACATTGGCCCCCACAGGGAAAAAATTAAAACACATTGATTTAAAAATTGCCCCCACAGAAAAAAACCCCACATTTAATCATTAATTAATTGCCCCCATAGGAATAAAAATCAAACACATTAATTCAATGATTGCCCCCACAGGATTAAAAAAACAAAACAATATACCATTTGATTCACTGCCCGCACAGCCACAAAATAAATAAAACAAACATTGATTAATTTACATTGACCCTTCTCCCCCCCCATAAATCAGAGTGACCTTAACTGCTGGGCTGCTACAGACAGCTGCAGGGCTAATTGCAAGAGACCAGCTTCCAGACCAGTGAGTGCCTCCAGTCGCTCCAGAAAATCCAGGCCAGTGAGTGCCTCCCTCCAGAGAGTCCAGGCTACCATCAGCCCTCAGCACCTCATCACTGTCCTCAGCCTCTCATTATTGTCCTTAGTCCCTCATCATCTTACTCAGCCCCTCATCACCTTAGTCCCTCATCGTTGTTCTCAGCTCCTCATAACCATCCTCAGCATTTTCCTCAGCTCCTCATCATTTCAGTCCCTCATCACTGTCATCAGCCCTCATCACCTCAGCCCTCATCACTGCCCTCAGCACCATCACTCAGTGACTTCAGCCCTCATCACCGTCCTCAGCCCCTTAGCACTGCAGCCTGCCTCAGTGTCAGTGACTCACTCACTGTGTATGAAGGGGATGACAGGCGGTGGCGTGACCTATGAAGTCACTTGCCATGTCCCCATTTGTAGGGTCACGTATGACCAATGCTGCATCTGAGCCACTTGAAAGAGCCCAGTGCTTCCCAGGTCAGACTACAAGGATGCAGTACAATAGGCATGAGTCCTGGCCATGGCAGCCATACTGCACTCACCATGGTTTGGCACCCCTGTGCGGCTGGGGAATCGGTATGAATTACCGCCGGACCTAAGCCCGGTGGATGAAATACTGATGCCGGAAGACCAGCACATGAAGGTCCCGTCTGAGGTGAGTAAGACCCTTAACCCTCCCCTCTCCCCACTTAACCCTAAACCTCCTTTAGGGGTGCTTAACCCTAAACTCTCCCCTAGTGCCTAACCCTAACCTCCCCAGAGGTGCCTAAACTTAACCCCCCCTCCCTGCACCCTAAACCTAACCCTGCCAGGGGGGTGCCTAAACCTAACTTCCCCCGATGGTGCCTGATGCTAACCCCCCTTCCCCTAGCCTAACCCTAACCCTGCCGGGGGGGTGCATAACCCCAAGTCCTTCCAGGAGTCCCTAAACCTAACCCTCCCCCCCGCGGCTATCAGCTCCCGATGCCCAGCTTACCTACATTCAGTATGCCAGGCGTCGGGACTTTGGCATGGGGCTTATGATAGACGTCGGTATTTAGACGTCTATCATTAGTCCCATGCTGGGATTTCACTGTCGGGAAGTCGGCGGTTGGCATTTCGACTGCCAGCTTCCTGACTACATCCAACGGCCTCATAGCTGGAATGGGCCTGGAGCCCGCCCTGTATTGATGTTTGCCTAATTGGAAAAATATAGCACAAAGTGTGAATTAAAATATTACAGCAAATTTGTCTGGATCTTTATATATAAGAAAATACAAGACAAATTACATATCTAGAATAACTTGTCTATATTTGCAAATAAACACTCAGGCATACCCAGTAGCAGATTTACCACTATGGTACCAAAGCGGCCGCTTAGAGCCCAGTGGGTCCCAGTGACAGGGCTATTTAAAGGAGTGCCTGAGTGCATTTTCACTTCCAGGCCCCAGCAGACTGTCAGCCGGGTGCTGCTCCCACTGTATTTTGCTGCCTGCATGAGAGAGGAGCCGTGGAGATAGAAGCTACCCAAAGTGGATACAAGGTGAGTTGCACCTACTGTCATTGGTTTTAGTGGGTGGGAGAGGGAAGGAGATGCAGGTACAGTGGTGGGGGGGCATGGCCATGTGCTGGGAATGCCGTGCCTTTACTGACTAGGTGCAGTGCGGTCGGGCGGTGATAGGGGTTTTGTGGTGTGCTGGGAATACCTGTGCCTTTACTAACTGGGTGTGGTGCGATCCTGGGGGTTGGGTGTTTGTGTGTTGGAATAAGAAGCTGACCAAGGCTGAGGGTAGTCGCAGGACCAGACGAGTATTACACCATGGCCCTCAATTATCTTCAACTCCGGTGGCTCTCTAACTAGCCTCGCTGTGCTGTCCGGTTAGCCCACTACCAAGGTGGAATTTTTTAAGCGCCGTTCCGCATACTGAATTTTGACATTTAAAATATCTCCAATTACTTGAGATCTTTATACAATGGGGATTTGCCAACAGAGGGATACCAATTGACATATCGGGGAGGTTATTGATTCGTTAGTGCCAGACTACCAGCCATCTAATATTTATTGTTTTAATATCTATATTGTTTTATATATAATCAAGCTGATCTTTTAATATTCAATTGTCTTTTTGCACACTGTGTTTTAATAAATTGATGTTTATTTGTCTATCAGCGCTACCTTTCTTTCTTATATGTTGTTTGTGTGGTGTGCTGGGAATGCCTGCGCCTTTACTGACCAGCTGTAGGTGTGGTGCGGTACAGGGGGTGGGATGGGTGTTTGTTTGGTGTGCTGCCCATTCCTTTACTGACTGGGTGCGGGGAGGTCCATTGTTAAACTCGGCACATCATTCACTGTGGACAAAAATCCTTCACTGTAATATTCACATATTTAAATAGATTTCCATTCTGGGAAATTGTATTTGATGTGACTAAATAGAAATGCTTTAATTATATTAGGGCAGTGAATAAATAAACTCATCTCTAATGCTGTAAGGTTTGAAAAATGTACCAAGCTCTTATTTGAATGAGTTTGGTGGTATCTATAGTAGAGATTTGGCATACACTGACTGACTGGGGGGTGATTTGGCTTACACTGACTGACCAGGTCGGCTTTGTTAGCGGAAAGGGGGGTCCCAAATAGATGTTTTGCTTAGGGCCCCAATGGGTCTAAATCTGCATATGGACCTTCAAGTTTCTCTTCTCTTGTGTCTCCTGCTGTCCTTCTGTCATTTCCACTTTGATGTCTCAGCACTTTCTATGTTTTAGACCATTTCACTTCTCATCTTTCCGAGTCACCTCACCTCCCTCTGTTAACAACAACACCCTCTCTTCTGATCTACAAGTTTGCTGCCTGAGGAATCATACTCAACTCCTCCCTTTCTTTAAAACTCAACATTTCAACCTCTTCCATTCATGCTGCTTCTGCCTTTGCAAAAATTGAAGGATTAGACCCTTCCTCATCCTGGATGCAACTAAGATTCACTGGAAATCTCTTGACTTGACTACTGCAACCTCCTCCTATCTGGCCTTCCCTATCACATATCTCTACTCGAGTCCATCCTCAATGCTACTGGTAATCTAATTTTTCTCTGTATCTTCCTCCTCTCTCTGCCTTCCTTCTGTAGTATTTTTTTCCCTGCCAACACCATCATTTCTCAGCATTCATTTAAGCAAATAGTGGCTCAGAACTGGTCTGTTCCCATCAACTGGGGTAAAGGTTCAGCCAGTACAGAGACATAAGGAGCAAATAGGGTTGAAGTTGCCAAAAGAATAAATGAAAAGGGGCAGACTAAATGGGCAAAGTGGTTCTTATCTGCCAGCAAATTCTATGTTTCTGTGTTACTAGTTGCTAATTACACTGACATTTTGCATTGAAGTGTATGAGTTTTGACTACCATGTACATATTGTTTTGTCCTGTTATGTTTGTACTGTACTTTGTATGCACTATTTGTCCTGTTGTTCTTGTGTATCCACTTTATGTCATGTTGTTTGCACTTTACTTTTGTATGTACTTTGTACGATGCTGCTGACCCCTTGTGGTGCCCCTTGTGCTACAGGTTATGTAACATACTTGATAACATTACAAATTTTGCTACATTACTCATACATTTGACAGCTCACTTAAAAGTAGTATGGCAAATAATATTTATCAATTAAAACGTGAATAAAAAAAATTGGATAAATCACTAAACTATTAATATTAGGGGTTTTCTATTATCTCACTCAAAGTAAAATTGAGTATAGTGAAGAGGGTGCTGTGTTCCTTGGTTTCATAAAGGAGTGCAGTACTGTAATGTATGAATGATTTAAATTCAAAATCAATGTTTAAGCTTGTATAGTTTAAGAATTCGTATAACTCTTGTAGAGATAAATGTGTTTGTGCCAGATTGCAGGAAAAGCTTCTCAGACTAAAATGAGTATTTACATGCATACTCAATGTACAGTCAGATGCATTTTGCATGTCACAATGCATCCAGCTCTACACCACTAACAAATATGCTCAGTTTACAGCAGGAGCAATAAGTGTAGCATAGGGAAACCTTAAGGTGCATACACACGCACAAAATTTTGAACGATTATCGATAACGATATCATTTATCGTTCAATCATTGAAAAAATCGTTCACTTTGAGTTAAAACGATGAATGATTATAGTTCATGCGCGTTCACGTTTGTAGTTCAGTCAGACTGACCAACTGAATGATTTTCATTAAAGGAATATGCAAAAATAGTTTGTAGTTCAAAAAATCGTTCATTACACTTAATCGTTCATAAAATCGTTCAAAAAATCGTTGGTAACAAAATCGTTGTGTGTGTATGCAGCTTTAGGGATGTGGGTCGACAGTGTTAATAGCAAATGTACAAGTTGGATTACCCTATTTGCACACAGTATAATAATGTAATGACGTATCATGTACACATGAGAGAACAGTGTCTGGACAGTGTTATTAACAAATGCAAATGTAGCATTTACTATATAAAATATAAATATACAATTGAAATTCAATTAATTGATATTAAGTTGCATAAAAACATTTGTTATGTTCCCATTTAAAAACGCTTTCCTGTTCAACTCTGAATGTAAATGTCAATTATGTAATCAGAGTAGATGGCCATGACTTCATATAATATAGCTGCCACACTATTGAATTGATTATTATCAACTGTAGAGGTTAATCTGTAAGCATCCAATTAGAAGAGACTGCCAATCATCATAATCTTTGCATCACGTTGTGCCAGACCTCCCACACCTCCAACAGATATGCCTCTAAGCTGCTGCATATAGGTCTACCTCAGTTACAATTACATGAACTATACTTGGCCATTACACTAATAAAACAGGTGTACTGTACTTCTACATGTGGGCCTTAAGGCCCCCATACATCTGAGATGGATTGCAGCAATTGTGCAATTTGCAATCGATTGTGTATACAAATCTGCAATGTATGGGCTTCACAGATCACAGATTGCAACCAAAAAGTGATTGGAATTGTTTAATCAGATTGTCCAACATGTTGGATTTCATAGATCGATTGGGGCTGTAGATTGCTAGTGTATGGACATGATCAGCAGATTTGCAGACCGTTTCTAGCAAAATGATGGGCCTTTCAAGATTGCCAGATCTGTGTTTGCTGCAATCGATCTGCAAATCACTGAAAAAGATCTGTAGTGTATGGGCGCAGATTGCTCGATTGGGAAATCCTAAGATCGGGCAATAAATCTTCAAATTGTTCAATTGTGGTTTTCAAATTGCTGATGTATGGGGGCCTTTAGTCTGCATTTGGTTGATAATTCTTATACATGCAGCTCCTCTCATTGGCAGTACTTTTTTTCTGACAGCAAAGTGGTTTCCTCTAAGACACAGGGGTCTATTTACTAAGCAGTGTTAGGAGAGAGTGAAAAGTGATAAGTCTGTGATAAGGTACCAGCCAATCAGCTCACAACTGTCATTTTTCAAACAGCCTGTGAGATGGCAGTTGGGAGCTGATTGGCTGGCACCTTATCATTTCTTATCACTTTTCATTCTGTCTCCTAACACTGCTTAGTAAATAGACCACACAGCCTCCCTGGAGTTCAAGTGTACACCCCACTTTTGAGGTTGAACTAGTGATGCTGAAGGCAGGGATGCTCATGTGGCTATAATGCTTTGCACCACTGCACAGACTACTAGATCTGTCAAGGTAAAGCTGAGCAATGACAAAAACTACATTTATTGACATCATCAATGCAAGAAATCGGTGTGGCACAATGCAGCTGGTAAGGGGTGGGGGGAAAGGTTCTTTGGGTCTCTGTTAAATTGAATATAATAGGCTACTTAAAAGTTTGCGCACAGGGCACACAGTGAATTTCTGTGAGAGGTGAGTGAAGGCGCTGCTGCCACCTGTCTGTATAGCGCCGCTAGTTTTGTGGACAACTCCCGTGATAGGGCCCCTAGGCAAAGCAAAGCAACTAGAACACCTCAATAAAAAAAATGTTGGCAGAAGCAATTTCATCATGGGCAAAGTCATGGGCAACAGCTAATTCAGTAAAAAAGGTACCTTTTTTTGTGTAGCAATTTTTTGTGGAATTTTCTCTTACATCTGAAGGCCGGGTCGCACTTGTGATTATGTTCACGAGCCCATCCCGGGTGCAACCCCATTCAGACTGGTGGCCCGACCCGGCTCTAATGCCGAGTGGATAACGTCATCGGCATCACGTGATGAGCCAGTGCTTGGAGATGATCTGGAACAAGAGCCCAATGTGGTACTTGGCTCCAGGGTGTTGACATTTGTGTCACATACCTTAAAAAACAAACACATTGATGATCCCTTTATATAGTCATGGTGCTCCTTGTTGATTTGTAATACATTGCATCTCTATTTTATAGTAAATGTGCTTTATCTGCATTATCTACATTAGATTAAACTGTGTGGCAGCTGTCACTAAATAAATACAGATAAATGAAAGTAAAACAATCACTTCTTTGTTCTTACAATTAAAGGGTGCTTCTCATTGAAAGGACATATGTATGTGATCTAGTTTGATTTCTACCCCTTTATAGGTTGCTCACTTGGCTGAGACAGACAGACGGCAGCATGCAGCAATCTCTGCTTAACTTACTGATGAGAGATCACTTACCAGAATTCATAATGCTCTAGGCCAAATAACAGGTAAGCTACTGTTTAGTGAAGGTGTTAGGATGTAATGTGTGAATAAGTAACCACAATGGGCAATTTCCTCCAACTAGTACATGCTTTTAATGACTAACAGGTACTAATGGTTGTTAGAGTGTTGGGACAACATATGCGTGCCCCCTATGTGATTCCCTCCCTGAGTACTGGACTGAAACACTAGCAGGATGCACAATGCACTGGTGGGACTGTGTCACTGGTGGTCAGAGGGGAAGAGGGAAGAGGTTTCCTGTGCATTACATATTGTACTACATGCAATAAGGTGGGGAGGGGCCAGCCACCATGCAGGATGTGGATCAGTGCTAGACTGGATCACAATATGCATTATGTAAGGACCAGGTCCGAACCCCTGACCCATGGGAAAAAAAAGCAGTATCTGTGGGTGGTAGGTACTGGCCTCGGGGGTCATTTGGGCTGCAGAGCAAGCTCAGGTGAATGCAGGAAAGGCGGGTCTTGGAGGATTACAGTACCCATAGCCATGGTACCCCCTACATCCACTGTAGTTACGCCCCTGTAAGTAAACAGGAAACTATATAAATTTAACTTTGTCAAATGCTTGGTGCAACTTCCTGTGTTGTATTTCATTAATCCTGGTGGCCAAATTATAGCTAGCACAGTGAAATTGTTTATTTCATGCTATCTTCCTTAGGGGCCTATATATCACATAAAATAATGTGAAAACTGCAGTTTCTACATCATGTTATGTGCTATACCTATGTACTAATGGCACAATGCAGGAGATTTCACAGAATTCTACGGCAAAGTGTTAATTAGCACTGCAGAACGCAGGCCCCATTATTATCAAGCGGGGACTATGATCTGACCTCTATGTACCAAACTGCAAAACTTTTCTGAGTTTGGCCCCAGTAGTTTACACCATCTTCAGATGGTGTAAATTGCTTTAGGTTATTGGAGGCTCCAGAGGCAGGAGAGAGATCTTTCGATCACTCTCCCACAGCCTCCGGCCAGCTCCAGAAGCTGACACTGTGGGCGTGCGCAGTGTCAGTTTCCACAGGAAAAGTCTTTCACAACTTCTACTAAATGCGCAGATATAACTCACAGGGACAGTGGTTACTGCAACCGCTGTGCCTGCAAGCTCCCCTTTGTACGTAGTGGGGTTGTTAGTACATAGACTCCTTAGTGTATTATGTGTATCCAAGATTGCCAAGTCATGGAATTAAATTTTTTGCTTGAATTTGGTAGGGATTTCCAGGTTTCAATTCTTTAGATTTAGATTTGATTAATCCTAGCATGCATGCCACATCAGTATAGTTGAATCAATCAAAATTGCAATGCCTTAGAACTAAACTCGTGATTGCTCCAAGTGTGCTACTTCTCCCACAAGTTCATGAAGAGGTTAGTTTTGCTTTGTACAATTACCATGGTAATACCTTTTCCTTGGCTATAATGTCATGAACCAGAAGCCATGGATGAAAAAGTCTATTTTTATTGTGTTGAAGTGGATGTCTTTGCTTAAGAAAGGTTTGAAGCTATTTTGTTGATGATCGATGCAAGTGTCTAAGCAATAAGTGTCTAAGGGTTCTACATTGCCGATTGGTAATATGTAATGGCTTTCACATTTATTCTTAGTGTACTGTATGTAGCATCTGTGTCATTTCTTTAATATAAAATGGTTGGATCAATATATTTTGAGCTTAGTTTTTATGGATTTTTATGAGATGGTTAACAAGTGGCACTCTACCATGTTGAACTACAATTAACTGAAATCTATTTATACTAAATATTCCTTTATTAAGCCCTCTTTTGAAATGAGTTAAGAGTTCCTTGTAGAATTTTGAGTTGGGGTTATCTAGTAATTCTTGATACTCAGTGTTGTTTTTAAATTCTTTTCTAATTTCTTTTAGGTAATCTGTTTTATTGCATAACAATGAATCTAGATAATACAGAAAAAATAATCCTGCATGCAGCTAGTACAATGTGTAATATAGAATTTACCAAACCTAGGCTTATTTATTTTCAATGTTTAGTTCAAGACACTGCCTCATGTTGTCTTGGCTGCTGTCTATTAAGCTTAAGGTCTTTTGGGTATGGTGTAATAGTCAGCCTGGCTACATTTAATAGCCCACGATTGAGGTGAGTATGTGTCACGTCCCTGGTAACGTACCTGAAGTCCAGTAGCCAACAGAAGGTATATAAGCAGCTGGATATTCAGGTGCTAAACCAGTAGATGTAGATGCGGTCAGTATCCAAGCAGGTAGTCAGATGTATGCTAATGTTGGTACACCAGGAGGTAATCACAGGTAAATCAAGTATGCAGGAACAAGTAACAGTAGCTGAGCAAGCAGAATACTCAAGCATGGTTTAAATCAGGAAATGCTTATTTATAGGACCAAACAGGAAACAGGATCCAAGATGGAGTCCACTGAGATAACACTGGCCAACTTGGTTAAGATCAAAACCTATACACCTTTGAACCTCTTTAATATTTCTTGGAGTTGGCCAAACTACAATAGACTGAATCTTGCCAGGATCTATGATGCAACCTAAAAACTAAACCTGAGTTTGATGAAATCACACTTCTCCAGCTTAATGTCATCAAGATATATGACAATGAACTGATCAATTAGATCCCTAAAAACATAATTTATAAAAAGTTGGAATGTTGCAGGAGCATTACATAGCCCAAAAGGCATTACCAGATTTTCATAATGTCTATATTTGGTATGAAATGCAGTCTACCATTCATTGCCAGGTCTTATGCATATTAAGTTATGTGCCCCTTGTAGATCTAATTTAGTGAAAATTTTAGCTGTTCAAAGCCTCTCCAACAATTCTGAGATGAGGGGGAGAGGAGAACGATTTTTATTTGTAATTTTTTTCAGTTCCCTATAATCAATGCATGGTTTTAATGAACCATCCTTCTCTTTACAAAGAAAAAAGGCGCTCCTGCTGGTGATTTTTGAAGGACGAATAAAACCTTTTGTAGTATTTTCATTTAGATATTCTTTAAGGACCTTCATTTCAGGTTCAGCTAATGGGTAAATTCGTCCAAAAAGTATGGTGGCCCCAGGTAACAAATTCACTGGACAATCATATGGTCTATGAGGTGGTAGTTTGTCAGCATTCCTTTTAACACAACTATCACCAAACTCTTGATATTGTGGAGGTAATTGTTCCAATGATGGCAGGGAATCAAACTTTAGCTCTCCTCTATATGAGAGCATTTGGCTTTAGCCTCAGAGACACCAATCTCCTGAGAGAATGAAACTGTCTTTGCTTCCCAGTTGATGGTTGGATTATTCATAGCTAACCAAGGAATTCCCAGAATAATGGGAAACTGGGGAGAGGAGATCAGGAGAAAGGTAATAGTCTCATAGTGACTTGATTCAATTGCTAGTTCCAAGGGTTCAGTTTCACAAGTAACAGGACCGGAGTTCAAGGGTGAACCATCTACAATTTCCAATAAAATGGGTGTCTGTCTTTCTAGGAACTTTATTTTGTTCTTCTTAGCAAACATTATATCCATAAAGTTGCCATTTGCACCAGAATCCAACATGGCTGAAGTGGAAATCCAATGAGAGTTGACTTGGAAACAAATTGGAAACATGAAGTGAGTATTATCAGAATTAACAGATTTTTGATCAGAAAGATCAACCTCCGCCAAGGTGGCTACTGCTTTATTAGATCTTCTGGGACAATATGATACATAATGCCCTGGTTTGCCACAATAGAGACACAAGTTCTCATGGCTTTCGTTTAAACTTTGTTTGTGAAGTGTGTTCACTTGCATGGGTTCAATTTCAAATTCAGTGTTTATTTCACCTCAGCAGTCCCAAAATTTGAAACAGTAGATTCACGATAATTTAGATTAGTCCAGGTTGGGACCCTTCTCTCTTGCCGTCTCTCAGTTAAACGGGTGTCAATATGAATACAATGATAAATAACAGATTCCAGTTCAGTGGATGCATCTGCCCAAGCCAATTCATCCCCAATAGTATCAGACAGTCCCTTACGATAAACAGACAATTGTGCCTCAGCATTCCATGTGGTGTCAAGTACCCATCTCTGCAAATTAGCAGTATAATTACAACTGTGCATCTCCCCTGATGTAGTTTCAGTAATGCCTTTTCAGCTGTTTGCTTCCGGTTTGGATCATCAAAAGTTAATCTCATGGCTTTGAGAAATTTGTCAAAACTTTCTAATATGGGGCTCTTGGTTTTAATGTAGGGTGATGCCCATGTTAGTGCGGCATCTTTAAGTAACAAAAAAATACATCGTACCTTCACCTTTCAGTTTTGAAGTGGGACTTATATAGGTCAAAGTGCATCTGACACTGATTGATAGATACACAAAACTTTTGAGGGTCTCCATGAAACCTGGCTAATTGGAGAGTAAGTGTAGCAGGAGAGCAGGTGATACAGCAGTTGATCGATTCTCCAATTCTAATATACAATTTTCATGTTGGGATATTCACATTACAAATTCTTAAAAACCATTATGTGCGTCCCAGGCCTTTTGTGAAATAGTTTGCATTTCTTGTTTAATCTGTGAATCAAACCCCACAAAATTTTCTTTGAGAAATTTTAATTCTGCCTGGCACTCAGTTAACATGGTGGCTAAATTTGATACATGCCACTTAATAGGCACATCTTTGGTGGACTCCATTTTAGGCTTGACTATCCTGTCACGTCCCTGGTAACATACCTGAAGTCCAGTAGCCAACAGAAGGTATATAAGCAGATGGGTATTCAGGAGCTGAACAGTAGATATAGATCTGATCATTATCAAAGCAGGTGGTCAGCTGTATGCCACTGTTGGCACATTGGGAGGTAATCACAGGTAAATCAAGTATGCAGGAACTAGTAACAGTTGCTGAGCAAGCAAAACAATCAAGCATGGTTTAAATCAGGTAATGCCATTTATAGGCCCAAACAGGAAAAATGATCCAAGATGGAGTCCACTAAGATAACACTGGCCATCTTAGTTAAGGGCAAATCAGGAACAAATAGTGACCTCTTGTGGTCAGATGTGTGATAATCAGATACAATTCCTAACAGTGTAATTGATTTTAACTGTTATTCAGTGTTATTTTAAATATGGTGTTAGTGTAGAACTTGCAAAAACTTGTTGACCTGTGACACAGAATGCAGGCTTAAATATTTTTATAAAAATTAAATAAATACCTCATTCTTAGTGTGTTAGGCATATACAGATTTGCAAAAATGAGGGCAAGCACTGACAACTGACAATCTAGATACTGTAAGAATAAAAAATAGTAAATCAATATTCAATGACTTGATCTTCATTGAGACAAATCTACTATATAAAAGCGAAAAATTGTCCTTCTGTCATTCTGTCCTTCTGTCTTTCTATACAAATCCACAGTTTACAAGCCAAGATCGTGAAAAATTTATATACGAGTGTATTAAAACAGGGCAGATTCAACTAAAAATTTTTTAAATCAAAATGAATTACTGTTAATTTTTAATTAATTAAAAAATAAATTTTTTGCATAGCATTCACCCTCTACCGGTCAGGTATGGAATTAGAAAAAGATTTAGCTTATCTACTATTTTTTCACGGCATATGGGTAGGGCCTCGGAGCAACCGTTTTGTGTTGTCATGTTTTGGTGTGTTTACACTGTACATCCGACAAAGTTGGAATGCTTCTATCTCCGAAATTTGCTTTACACCGTTACAGGTCCTACTTCCTTCGAAGACCTTAAGCCTGTTGATGGGGAAGTTTGTCACACTTTTTATGAGGCCTGTCTAAGGAGAGGTTGGTTGGAGGATGATGTGTAAACAAGGCAATGCCGGGTACTCCAGCTAATATATAAATAAATGTATACATTATGTTACATCAGCAATAACTAATGAACCATCATTAATACTGTAAATAAAACACAGATTTTGTGAGAAAACTAGTACAGCATACCTCTCAACTTTTTTGAAAGTGAGTTCACAAATTTTGTGTGTGCCAACATTACAAGTCCGGAAAAGGGGCATGTCCTTATGGCAATGGGTGTGACATCGAGACAAGGGGCATTGCCTAATGGGAAATGTTATACCCACAATCCACAGTACCAGATTTTGTCATGCTAGGGCAAGTGTGGACAATAAGTGGCCCGCCAGCTGCTGTTGAGCTACACATCCCAGTATGCTTTACAATAGTTTCAGCATAGCCAAATATCAAAACTGTGGCCTAGCATGCTGAGCTGTGTAGTTCTACAGCAGCTTTAGGGCCACTTATTGGCCACCCCTATACTAGGGCATGCCCAGCTTTCCAGCCGCAGTAATTTCTATAGAAAATCTTTATTTTTAGGTAAAATGCCTGGACTTGCTTCTGAACCCATTGGACACCCCCTAATGAATAATTAGGCAATTTGAAGTTTCCAATTAGTTTAATTAATCCTATAATGACATGTCAATATTGTTAGTTAGAACAAGTTCTCAAATTACCCCAAATCAGTTTTTTTTGGTTAACTTGTGTTTTCCAAATGTAATTTTAGTATGTCATATAAGGAAAAAAAAGATTGCTTTTTATAATTTTTTTTATGTTTTTTTGTTTGTACTAAAAAGACTCCCAAATAAACTTTTTTCTACATTTGTTTTTTTTTAATTAGTTTTCAGTTAAACAAAAGAAATTGTTCTTCATCTTTTTTTAAATGCACAAATAAGCTAATTGCTGATTTTTTAATAACAAAATATTTTTCTTTGGGTCAGTCTTAAACATTATTAATGTTACTGAACAATTTTTTATTGTGGGGGGTGGTAGTTTACAGGCTATTCTAATAAAAAAATGTAAACTATCCACAGGTTTTTGTGGTAAAAATTGGATACTACAAGTATTGGGAGAGCGAATACCTGCGGTAATGAAAAAATGGTTGAGATGCCCACCGTAATTTTTACTGCAAAAATCATGCAACCAATTGAATATGCCCCTATAAGTTTAATAAATGATCCTGAGAGTGTAGCAAAGTGTGTTTCAGTATTCCTTTAGAGCTGAGCATTTCAAATAATATACTGGATGTAGATAAATGGCAAGTTTATTATAAAACCTATAAGAATATATTGTACTGCATAAAACAATATAGTAACAATAGTTCCCAATAACAATTTAGCTCCCAACAGAGCAGATAGAAAAACTGACAAATTAGCTCCAAGAGGCGCAAAGGAAATAACAAATATAATGAATTTAAAATGACAGCAGAAATGCAGTAATGAAAATTGTTTGTACCAATTGGAGGAGGCGTGTATCATCCAGGTAAAAAAACAAGGTGTTTTCAGTGAAACCCTGTTAGACACTCACAGGCTAAAGCTCCAGATGTCCAATGGCTCTTGGTGACTGCATGCAGGTATTTCCAGCGCGTTTCGAGCTGTCAGCTCTTTATCAAGAATGTAAATTGTCACTGTTTTATTCAGAGAAATAGCTTCCGTAGAGCATGTAACATATAGAAAGAGTGTCACTAATAGTGCAGATAAACTGCTTCAATAATCTACTAGGTTCTTATGCTCAATGTAAACAGTAGGGAATTATTAGGGTCCAACATTACAAGTGATTATGACAGACAATGTTTAATATCTGACACATTTCTTAGTAAAGCATGCAATTTCATTAGAGGTCCTGTGATAAAATTGCCAGCATTGCAAATAAATGCATCAGTTTAAAATGTGTATATCAACATCACTTATCACAGTGGACCTAAAAATTACCTGTTGTGTATACTTCAGTAACATTTTGGACACTCCATACATCGTTTCACATTCATATATGCCACATTCCACATTTATACAACCTATAATAATTTTAGAATATATAATTGACTATTTAGAGCTTTTTATTCAGGCAAGTGAATGTGTCTTAATTAACAAACATGACAAACTCACTTCATAAACCACTGTATAACAAAATGTATACATTCACTGTTTAGAACATTTATTAAAATAATAACATCACTAAAACTTATATAGAAATATATATATTAAAAATCCTAGTCATTCGTTGGAAATAAACCACTATAATGATCAGAATATTTCAGATGATGTTACCAGATTTTGTGAAGGTTTTCTAGTTGTGATTATGAGTTTTACTGAAGACTATCTAAAGACTGACTCTCTTAAGATTGAATATACCTCATCCTGCAATGTATCAGCTTATCTTTCTAATGCAGTCATTGCCCTAGTTGGGCACTACGAGACAATAGGAGACAAGGGGCACTGGTGGTGCTGACAGTGGGTGAAATTAGTATTTACATTAAAGCATGTGCAGGCATCCTTGCAAGCATCAGAGACTCTTCAAAAGAAATAACATATTTCTATGCATGAGACTGAAATAAACTGAATACTATATGAAATAATTGCTCTCCACTGCTCTATGTATAAAGAAGTGAAACATTCAAGAGATGTGAATAACAGAGAAGAAAGATAGTATACACATTGTGCATATACTCTGGTATAAAAATGTTAACAAAAATTTTAAATAACTTGTTATAAGTAGAGGTTTCAATGGGTGGGCGGCAGCTTGAACCTAGGAGCAGGGGTTAAAAAAGTTTGGGAAACACTCTATAGTATTAATCTATAGAAATGAGACCAGTTAGTTATGAACCAAAGGATAATGCTAAATGTAAATAATGGTATCCTGCTGTAGTAAATTCTCTCAATTTATAAAACCAGAAATGTGTTTCACTAGAGTAACTTGCAGTTTCATCGTCTGTGAATGAGAATTTAGATGCCATTATCAAATAACATATTTTTTCCATCTCAAATAACCAATAAGTGCACCTTACAGCTGTTATAGGAGTGTGTGTGTTCCTCAACGCCATAATCATGCTACCTTACCTTTGATTTTATTGTGAACTAAATTCATTATATATTGGGATATAATGCAATTTATGACTTTTATGCTATTCTAGTCACATCGAATAATACGCACCCATGACAAATCCGATGTATTTAAGAGGCATTGATCTACAGAATATTCGCCTTGTACCTCGCCAGCCATAAACAAGGGATCCAAGTTGCAATACTAAAGCATCCCAACTAGAAATTTGTAAGAGTAACTCACACAATTTCTTTGTTTGACCTGGTTCTATAACGCCAAAGTAATACACATCTATTGACCATGTCAAATAGCCCACCATTTTATGTTAATCACTAAATAAATACCAATCTATCATCCAATTCTCTATACAGGTTGAGTCTCCCATATCCAAAATGCTTGGGACCAGGGGTATTTTGGATAACGGAATATTCCGTATTTTGGAATAATTGCATACCATAATGAGATATCTTGGGAATAGGACCCAAATAAACATACAGAATGCATTAATGTGTTATATACACCTTATACACACAGCCTGCAGGTACTTTTATACAATATATTCAATAATTTTGTGGCTTAAACAAAGTTTGTGTACAGAAATGAAATTCATTTATGTTTCATATACACCTTATACACACAGCCTGCAGGTTATTTTATACAATATTTGTAATAATTTGTGCCTTAGACAAAGTTTGTGTACATTGAACCATCAAAAATCAAAGGTTTCATTATCTCAGTCATGCCAAAATTATTCTGTATTTTCAGAATATTCCGTATTTCGGAATATTTGGATATGGGAGACTCAACCTGTACTGCATTATCAATATAAATAAACCTTTCATTCATTCTTTCTCTCAGTTATCTAAGCATACAAAAAGACATAAGGTACAAACTTGTTTACTTTATAAAGATAACTTCAGGATCATTTACACAATGCATAAAATGTTTACATATAATAGAGATAATACATTATAGTTTCAACAGAATTCTATATTGCTAAATTACTCCAGAGTGAGTCTTATGTTAAATTAACTTTGAATTTCATTAATCCTCCTTTATGTATTTAAATTCAGGAATACTTTTGTGTGTGTGTGTGTGTGTGTGTATGTATGCTGAAAGATAGAAATAATATATGTGTGTGTATTATCAGTATTGATCTTTGTGAATTTGCATAAAGAGATAGAGAAAGACAGTATAAGCACGTGTGTGTGTGTGTGTGTGTGTGTGTGTGTGTGTGTGTGTGTGTGTGTATGAGCATAGAGAGCATGTGGGTGTAAGTGTGTTATGTGTGTTATGGGTGAAAGGATATGTAGGTGAAATGTGAGCTTGTACAGGTATGTGTGAAAAGAGTCCATTGTAGTGCAAATAGGGCTTAAGCTGGCCACACACTAGACCAACTTACATCCAACCATCCAACTAGTTGATTGGTTGGAATGAAAATCTGGTAACGGATGAAAGCAAATGACAATCAGCAATTTGCTCCCAAATGCAGGAAAATGGACTAAAAACTGTTGTTTGAACAAATTGTTTTGATCAATCCTTTAACAAACTTGTCTGAATGACCATTTTCATCTGTTTTCTGGCATTTAGCAGCAAATTGCTGATCATTTACTCCCAGACATTACCAGATTTTCATTCCAAACAATCAACAAGTTGGCTGGTTGGATGTAAGTTGGTCTAGTGTGTGGCCAGCTTTAGCCTTAAGCTGGCCACACACTAGACCAACTTACATCCAACCAGCCAACTTGTTGATTGGTTGGAGTGAAAATCTGGTAAGGAATGAAAGCAAATGACAATCAGCACTTTGCTCCCAAACGCCGGAAAATGGACAAAACTGTTGTTTGAACAAATTGCTTAGATCAAACATTTAACAAACTTGTCTGACGACCATTTTCATCTGTTTTCTGGCATTTAGTAGCAAATTGCTGATCATCATTTACCCCATTCCTTACCAGATTTTCATTCCAACCAATCAACAAGTTGGCTGGTTGGATGTAAGTTGGTCTAGTGTGTGGCCAGCTTAAAGCTGTCCACACACTAGACCAACTTACATCCAACCAGCCAACTAGTTGTCTGGTTGGAATGAAAATCTGGTAAGGAATGGGAGTAAATGATGATCAGCAATTTGCTCCTAAATGCCAGAAAACAGATGAAAATGGTCGGCAGACGAGTTTGTTAAATGTTTGATCTAAACAATTTGTTCAAACAACAGTTTTTGTCCATTTTCCGGCATTTGGGAGCAAATTGCTGATTGTCATTTGCTGTCATACCTTACCAGATTTTCAGTCAAACCAATCAACTAGTTGGCTAGTTGGATGTACTGTAAGTTGGTCTAGTGTGTGCCCAGCTTTAGATTGTAGATGAATTACAGTGATAGTTATTTGTAGTATTTAAATATACAGTATTGTATAAATTATATTGCAGGATGGTTGAAACAATATATGTATATGCAATATAGGCAGAACATATACAGACAGATAAATGAAAAAGATACTTGCAATGTGTCCAAAGAAGTGTGCTGTAAGGAGAATCTACTGTATCAGAGCCTCCAACATGACCTGTTCCATTAGGTACAAAACACTCTGCTCCTGGACTTCCCTCTTAATTTATGATTGCAGTCACCTGTGCTGAAACACCTGTCTCATCAATTATCTAGTTCAACACAGGTGACTGCACTCATTAATTAGGTGGGAAGTCCAGGAGCAGAGTGTTTTGTACCTAATGGAATGGGTCATGTTGGAGGGTCGGCTGTATGTGTATGTTCTGCAGTCAGTATTAAAAAGAGACTGATCTCAGATTGCATGTATCTTCTATACCTTTACCCAGAATGCACTTGTGTAAATGGTGGTCAGTGATCTTCCCCCAATTACACACTGCTGGAACAATAGGTAACTGCTTGCCATGCTGATGTGTCCTTTTTAGTTTCCTTACACATCATCACTTAATTTATTAACTGACAACCTAAGCCGCCATTTTGGGAATGTTGCTTCACAACATCCAAAATGTGCTTAATTAGCCCCTAAGTGTTATGGAGTGTGTTCATGTTATTAAAAACATTGAACTCAAAGAAAAAGAGCTATCCAAACTGGTAGTATATTCAAGTAATATACACATGCAATAAAAAAATTAAAACATACATAGGTAATAATCAGTCTTATTGAGACCTTCTGGAAATAGAATTTTTAAAATAAGATTCAGTGACATAATATTCAATATCAATTACCACCTCTGTCTGTTAAATATGTGCTTTCAAACTCTATTAGAATCAAATCATGAGGATTATTTTTATGTTACTCTGAGAAAAATTTCAGTGTACTATGTGAATGAATGTTCTTTATAATGTTATATACAGTACACACACAAACACATATATATATATATATATAATTATATATATATATATATATATATATATATATATATATATATATACATACAGGGCCACCATCAGGGGGGGACTGTCGTGACTGGAGTCCCGGGCCTGGAAACTTAGCAGAAAAGGGGGGCTCTCTCCTACCCCTGTGGTTTCCGACATTTTTTTTACAGAGCGCAGCAGCACTGCTGCTGCTGGCTCCAGTCGATTTAGATTGGGGCTGGCTGAATGCATAAAAGGAGGTCTGGCTGGACGCACATAAGGGGGGCTGGCTGTACAGACATAAGGGGGACTGGCTGGACAGACATAAGGGGCGTTGTTGGACACACATAAGGGGGGGCTGGCTGGACACAGAAGAGGGCAGGCTTGATATTTTTGGCCACTTTTTTTTCAGGAACAAGGTAGCGGGAGAAGGGAGGGCCTTGCTGATTTTGTCAGTCCTGGACTCTACAATTTCTGATGGCAGCCCTGCATACAGATATACAGTATGTGTATATATATATATATATATATATATATATATAAGCAAACAATCTTAAGGAGGCACACATCATACTTCATAAGAATACACCTTTAATCCATCATCAGTGAAGACATTTTATGCATCATAGTAATCCCCTCTCAGTGTTTTGATACCTTAAGAGATCTTCATTATGAGAATCAGAGAGCAGTTACTTGTGACCTTACCTAACTAGTATGGGATCCTCCCTCAATAGCAACTGGATGTAGGAGCACCAAAAGTAAGGCAGCTACAAAGGCACCTAGTGCCAAGAAACAACAATGTAATCAAACTTAGTAAACCGGCCAGTCTAAAAGTTATACCTTACAACAATGGAGGTCAGCAGTAATTACAGTATGTATGTATGCATTTACTATGATGATGGCATCACCTAAACATACCAGAGGATGTATATAATTAAATATATAATAGATTATGTATATAATGAAAAAATACATACAGGGATGTATGTACTGTATAGGTACACATTAATCAAATGGTTTCCAAGCAACCTAAAATAGATATACACTCGATATAAATATTCGCCCTACAGCCACATTTTAGAAGTACCAATAAGAATATAAATACATTACCATACTAAACACTAGTCAAAATAGTAAGGCACATGCACACTAAAGTGTACATTAGTTTCTGGCCGTATACATATAAAATAATAAATAAAAAACAAAAGATGTGTTATTCCTTTTAAACATGATTGATGGGTTTTTTCCTTTTTTTATTTCACTTAACAAGTGATTGTTTTTCATGCTTTAAATATTATTTTTCCTTTTTTTTCTGACTTTTGTAAAACACAGTTATATTTTGAAATAATAGATACAGTTATTTTCTTTTGAAATTATCATAAATGTCCTAAGGTTTATCGTATGACAGAGATTGCGTATCTAATTGAGTTCATTCAATTACAGTATATGCATTTTTTAATAATTCAACTAAGGATCAATTTTTTCTATTGCTTCTCAGTTCATCTTTAGGGACATTCTTTACCAGTGGCTAATAGTGTGGACTATTTGTAAAGTACAAAATGTAATTTCCTCTGTTAGTGAGAGTCTGATGTCCAAAACAGTGATGTGATATATTGGGTTAGGGTTAGGCAGCAGGGGGCGGGTTAGGGTTGGGCTGCGGGGAGGGGGAAGTTAAGTTTAGGTACCAGGGGGATGTTAGGTTTAGGCACCAGGACGGGGGGGGGGAGGTTTAGGATACCGACCAACAAATATCGGTATCCTAAGCCTGTCGGGATGCCATCATCGAGATTTTGACTGCCGGGATCCAGAGCGCCGGCATCCCGTACCCAACCTGTATATTGACCATAGAAACCCTGATGTGCCAGAAAAAAGACCATTACAGATATTTTGCCTTAAATTGACCAATGTATTATAGGTAAAACAAATCTGGTTCCCATGGGTATTCTGTCTGTAAAAAATACAGTTAATAGAAAATTATATACTTGTGCTTTAGAAACGTGGTTAAATTCAAGAAAAAACACAATGTTTCTTAGAGGTGTCACTTTTTTCAAGAATTTTATTTAACAAAAGATCCATAGGTACAACAGACCAGAAGTGTGACTTTTAATAAAGAAAGTTTGACTGCGGTAATACTGAAATCATGATCTATGTTATGCAGTGCTTGAAAATTGCATGTAAACCAAAAGCAACTATCTTTTCAATGTATAACAACAGTCTTAGGGCCTCATTTATCAATGAGTTTTATCATTCACAATGAGTGATAAAACTTGTTGCATTTAATAAATGGTGCTCCAGCCAATCAGCTCCCAACTGTCATTTTTTTAAACAGATGAGAGTTAGGAGCTGACTGGCTGGAGCACACTTATCATATGCAACGGGTTATATCACTCATTGTGAATGATAAAACTTGTTGAAAAATGAGGCCCTTATATTGTATTAATGTATTTGTGTGATGGTATTGGAATCTATTGATAACTTATACTGTCTAGGAAAGGCATGGCCAAGGTTATGGGCCTACCCACCATATCCAGGTAACCTCTGTAGGGTAGGTCCCTAACATACTAGGGTTCAAATCCAGAACACAGGACACCCCCAAACCAGCTCAGCCAAGCCACCCCAGGGCATCGCTCTAATGAGAAAGGTAAAGTGTAAAGGTGAAGTGCACATTTTAACACTTTTACTGTTTGCTTATTATATTTGTATTTTCACCTCTCCATCCTATATATGCAGCCATAGCTGCTCTTAACTATCTTACTTTACACTTCACCTTTCTCATTAGAGCGATGGCCATGATTATGCTAAAAACCTCTATTTATATATTGCAAAATGTTATTGCATAATGTATTTATATATAATTAGTAATTTGGAGTTGTGCACCTGTGATTTTTCTTTTTCTGTGACTGTAGTAGTGTCCCCAGTTATAGTGACATAAAAAAAATGTTTTATCTCCAATTAAACAATATGCATTATATCCTGTAGCTAATACTTTTATAAATATTGTTTAAACCTGTGTCAATTCATGTAAGGCTTTTAGATCTGAAACAGTTACATTAGATTTGTACTTACTCCTAGACAGAAATTTGGAACATAAATGTCTGAATTATTTTTTGACACTTTTTTAAAATAGTACTTTTCTGCCACAAAGCAAACAAATCAGATTTATCTTTGAACTTATTTGTATGAATGTCATGTTTTGTTTTCTCATCATCAACCCTCTAAGTTCAGCACTATTTAAATAAAACAAAAGTACCTCTTCATTTAAAGATTCTAATATATTATTATCTTTCCATAACATTTCCAAGGCATTGATACATTCTGTGTCAACAAAATCTGATTAAAGCATCAACCAGTATTTTCTTTGTCATCAAATTTTTCTGTTCATAGTACGGTTGCAAACAGAGTTTTCTCATATACTGATTCACTTCAAACAGATTGGATTAAAAAGTATGAGTAAATAATAATCCCTTAGTGAGTATGGGCATTCTGGATTTATATAATTTTTTGAGTGTAGTTAGAAAATACCTTTGCCTGTTACTATATCTAGATTTTTGTAAATTATCCTACCTGCTATTCTTCTTTCTATTGATCCCAATTCCATGCTCTTTTGGAAGTTCCTCCGTGAAGTTTTATAGGGATTTGCAGTGCAATTGGATCCACCCGACCCATAAAATCTTTTTGAAAATTCCAGTGTTTGATGTGACCCCTCTTTGAAAGAAGAATATGTAGTTTTGGATCTCCCACTTTGCTGATTTGTTTCCTCATCTCTTACTACACCCCTGTTGAAGTTGCTTATAATTGTGGAGAATTCTTATCATTCATATTCTGATCCTTCTGTATACTGCTAGTTGTAACTGCCCTCTGCGTCTTTGGAACATTGCATCCTTTCCCTTTAAATGGCAAATTTTGGAGAAGCAGGCAGTGCTGAATTATACTGTTTTTCCACCTATGTCCTGTATCTGACCTGAGATTTAGAGAACAGTTCAAAAACGGGTCAGACACAGGACAGACTCCTTTTCCACTGTGTCGCCGATCTGGGTTATTCCCGGATCGGTGCCATTCACATTGCACACTGTCATCATCTCCAAATGCCAAGAAACCCATAAGACCCCATGCTGTAAACGGGATCCGGATGGGATGACCCTGGTTATTCATTTACACTGCAGGGTTTCATGGGTCATTCCCATGTAAAACCCTGCAAGTTACCTGGGTTGGATTGCTGGGTCACTCAACTCGGGAATCCAACACTGGCCCCTTTTACACCTAGTAGTAACCTAGGATAACCCTGCAGTAACCCAGGTTTTAGCTGTGGTGTAAAAGGTGTATTACAAACAGGGCAACCAGGACAGTCAGCCAAGGGCCCCTACAAATGGGGGCCCCCGCATATGGCTACATTGCTATCATAGTTGTCACTATGGCATAAGTGATCTAGGGTTCTATGTGGCACAATGTGAACTGGGGGCACTAGAGCTTGTTTAGCACATTTGTGGTGCTGAAAGTATTATACAGTACTTTCAATGAGATTGCTAGCCTTTCATATTAACAGTTTTATTGTTAGGGCCCTCCTCTAGTTAGTTTCTCTGAGGCCCCCAAAAACCTTAATCTGGCCCTGGAAACCGGATTGATGTTAAGTTGTTTCCTATTTATTGTGAAAACAATTATGAGTGAACAATATTTTTTAAATTTCTGTCATAAGTTTTTACCATTACATCCCTTTCTTTATATAGTGCTCCCAAAAGCCACCTAACCTGTTAAACTTCTTCATTTATCTTATTAACATTAATTACAAACAATTTAATAAATATAAATTAATAGTAATCCAATATATTGCTCTGTTAGTTGTTCTCTGCACAAGAATGGAATTTGTGTATTCTGAGCCGGTGTGGAATGAGTCCACAGTCAATATATTTTTGTAATGACATCTATATCTCATATCATTTTTCATTAGTCTTTTATAAGGATCACATCTTCACATTTAGAAGTATTATCTATTCACACAAATCATTTTTATATGTTTGTGTACTTTTTAATCCATCAAGTTAGATGAGACATTCTGGAAATGATATACAGTATAGAGAACAAACAGAGTAGAAAACTTGGATTTGTTAAATTAGATTAAAAGCATGTTAAACAAAATGATATCATTCAGGAGCTAGTTAACCAGTACAGTGGCGTAACAAACCAAAAGCTGATACACTGTAACACTGTATTATAAAACAATATACAATATTTAAAAACTTTGGATTTGGGATTATTCAGATTGTGCTACAGATTGACAGTATAAAAACATACATTGATTGGGATGAGAGAATTTGGTTGTTGTCACCCATTTTATATAGCTGTATGATTTATTTATATATTACCAGTTATTTATACAGTACAGCGCACACATATTCTGCAGCGCTTTACAGATAATATTTAGGGGTCTATTTACTAAGCAGTGTTAGGAGACAGAGTGGAAAGTGATAAGGTGCCAGCCAATCAGCTCCCAACTGTCATTTTTCAAACACAGCATGTGAGATGACAGTTAGGATCTGATTGGCTGGCACCTTATCACTGTTCACTCTGTCTCTTAACACTGCTTAGTAAATAGACCCCTTAGTCATTCACATCGGTGCCTGCCCAAGTCAATGTTACAATATATATTCTGGAGCTAAGTAAAACAAAAAAAGCTATTTAAGGGTCTATTTACTAAGCTGTGTTAGGAGATAAAGTGAACGGTGATAAGGTACCAGCCAATCAGCTCCTAACTGCCATCTCACAGGCTGTGTTTGAAACATGGCAGTTAGGAGCTGATACCAAGATACCCTTTAGTATCTTGGCAAAACCATGATGCTGCATTGCTAGTGTGGCAGATTTAACATGTACAGAGAGATGATTTAGATGTTGTTCTAGCACAAATCTAAATTGCAATATAAAATTAAAGCTGCCCAGCACTTATTGGCTATGTGCAGAAATAGCCAGAATCTACCTTGCACGCTAAAAAAAAAAAAAATATATGCACAACTTGCCTTGCAGCATGGTTTGTGCAGGTGCAAAATGACTTCATATTTTTTTTTACTTTGCTACCAACTCAGAATCAGCACCGCGCTGTAAACAAATAACTATTTTATTATTAATGAGAAGCCTAATAACCTACCAGTGTGTTTTTGGATTATGGGAGAACATTCACGAAAAAATTGGGGAGACAGCACAAACTTCAGACAGATAGGGCCTGTGGTGCACTTGTTAGCTTGGGTCACAATGCTATTTCTGAATTGAACATATAGGGTTCGGTATGTTTTGTCGATATTCAGCATATCGTCATTCAGCATGTCGTAACTGATGAAATATTGACATGCTCAGAATGTCACCAAAACAGTGGGTCCTGGCAGGGCGGTAATCACTTACATCTGTTTAGCTCCAGCGGAGCAGTAGTTTCGTCTGAGTCTGGCAGTGTCTTCTGGGTGTGGATGTGTCATGTGATGCAGAGTTCAGGTATGCCAAACCTTACAGCCTAACGCTAACCCTCCCTTTACAGTCCAACCCAAATGTCAGTATTCTGCAGACTGTCTGCATTTCACACGTCAACATTTCTAATGTCGACATTGTGAATACAACATTCTGCAAATGTCAACATGTTCTGGTGTCGACATGGTGACTGCATCCCAGTTTATTATATAGAGATATTAGAATGATGACATGGTGACTGCATCCCAGTATATTATATAGAGATATTAGAGGTATGCAGTCGGGAAACCGGCTGCCTTAATACCGACAGCCGGCTTCCCGGCTGCTTTATCTTGGCATGGGATAAATGACTGGCGTCTATATCTAGGGTTAGGTTTAGGGCACTTGGGGGGACTTAGGGTTAGGCACCCCCCCGGGAGGGTTACGATTAGGCTAGGGGAGGGGGGGTTAGGGTTAGGCACCCCCCCCGGGGACTTATGTTTAGGCAGCGTGGAAGGGGGGGTTTAGGGTTAGGCACATAGAGGGGGGATTAGGGTTAGGCACTTGGGGGGGAGGTTAGGGTTAGGCACCCCTAAGGAGGGTTAGGGGGTTAGGTTAGGTTAGTTTATACTTACCTTAGGGACTATCGGGATTTCCAGCGCTGTCGGGCTTCCGCTGCAGGACTCTGCTGATCTGTCGGGCTGCTGCTGCCGGGAATCGAATTGCCGGCCATGCGGCAGCCGGGATTCCATACAGATTCCATATTAGAATGATGACATGGTGACTGCATCCCAGTATATTATATACAGATATTAGAATGATGACATGGTGTCTGCATCCCAGTATACTATATACAGATATTTGAATGAAATTTGCGGTTTGTTAAGATCATTTAGTTTGATAATAAATGGGGCTAAGGGGGATGCAATCATTATGTCGACATTGTTAAAATGTTGACATGGAACATGACATCAAAATCTTTCTGACATTATGAATGTCAACAAAATGAATGTATACAAAATATACCGAACCTGTTTAAAGTTTATGTAAAAATCATAACATACTCTTTGATGGATATTTCTTTAGTGTGCATTATGCAAGTGGTGATATTTATGAATGAGACCTCTCATATGCTAAGATATGCTCTTGGTCATTACTACATTTTGGGGTAGATTTACTTAGAATCGAGTTTGGTCGAGACTGCAATCTCGCCCATTTTTAGGAATGTTTTTCATCTCGCAAATTTACTAAAGGCAAACTCGGGTGTTTTTTTTATAGTGAGTTTGGTTCTCTCACCTGTTTTCTCGCCGGAGATGTAAATCTTGCCTTACCTCGCCTTCAGCAAACATCGGTACTTTTTAACATGTCAGAAATACAGTCCACAAATTTACCAAAAAACGAGTTTGGAAACTCACCCGTGATATTGATTATATTGGGCGAGATTTCCCGATTCCAACAGACGTGCCTGTCAGCTGCGGGTTCTTGTGAAAACACTGAAAATTATTGGCCAAATGTCAACTTGACGCAAAACTCACACCTGTTTTTTAGAAACCTGTTTTTTAGAAATTAACATGTGTTTGCACTTCCAGTAATGAGGACACTCACAGACAGACTATAAAAAGAGCCTGTTTTTTGGTTAGTGTTGTAGTGAGTGATAATGGCTTTTTTTGTGAATGCTGGTGTGTTGGGTGTGTGGCTGGGATACCAAAGGCTCTACCACCAGGCTGGTGGGGATTTGGAGCAAGAAACTGAGCAGGCTGAAGAGGTCGTGCAGGTACCACGGAGGATGCACAGGCAGCGTTTTTTTAGGGGGCGTTTGAACTTGAACGCATTGGCCGATGGCGAGGTCATACAGATGTTCAGGCTCAATAGAGTCAACATATTCCATCTGTATGATCTTGTCAAACTTGACCTAGACCCTGAGACAGGTTGCTCACGTGCTGTCTCAGGAATGCATAAGCTTTTGAGTGTGTTGCACTTTTTTGCTACAGGAAACTTCCAGTCTGTCACTGGTAGGGTCATTGGAATTTCCCAGGCCACATTTTCCAGGTATTTAACAGAGGTCATGGCCTCATTTCAGCCTTTGCTCCAAGCCTCAATCTGCTTCCCTAACCAAGAGTCACACTGGCATGCAGTCAAGGTTGCTTTTTATGGCATTGCAGGCATGCCAAATGTCCTTGGCGCAATAGACTGCACACACATTGAGCTGAGACCACCTCGGGCTAGGGAACATGTGTTTTTGAATAGGCACCATGCTCATTCTACCAACATCCAGCTGGTTTGTGATGCAAAACTCCAAATCATGAGTGTTGTAGTCGGCTACCCTGGCTCATGTCACGATGCCTTTGTCCTCAGTCAGTCATCCCTCCATGACAAATTCGAGACTGGTCAAATGCCGGAAGGATGGCTGCTGGGTAAGTATTTTCAATTTTGGTTTTGTCTAAGTTACATACAAATACACACATTGTTCTAAATCTAATTTATCTCTTCTGCACAATAGGTGACTCTGGCTATGGCTGTTTCTCTTGGTTACTGACTCCACTGTCGCTACCAAATTCGCCAGCTGAGCATAAGTATAATGATGCACATAAGTCCACCAGATGTGTGATAGAATGTACATTTGGCTTGTTAAAGTCTATATTCCGTTGTCTAGATAAATCTGGTGGAATTTTATTGTATGTGCCCAATAAAGTGTCAGATATTGTGCTCTGCTGCTGTCTTTTGCATAATGTGTTTGCAGCAGCCTTTAACCGCTGATTATGTGGAGGACAGCCAGCAGGCTGGCTTTTTTTACACATCAGGTGACAGCGTGAGCACAGAAACTGGAAGACAGGTGAGGCAGAATCTGATTGAGGAGCATTTTACTGGTAAGTGTCATTCCTTCCCTGGTTTATAAAATGTGTCCTATGATTTTGTTTTCCAAATTTTTGTTTAACTGTTTTTAATGGCTTTTTTGTTGTCCCATTTTTTTTTGGCTTATTCTAATACCTCCTTTTTAAATTGTTTTGGGTTATTTAATTAGGAATTAACATATTTGTGGAATTAACAATATGTTTTTTCCCTAGATTTTTCTGCTAGCTATTTTTTTAGGTATGTTTGTAACCTGCTGTTTTGGTCCCCTGAATTTTTTGTGTCTGTGTGTTCCGCCCACACCCATGGGCCAACATTGCTGCTTTTACTGTTATTTGTTATTATGTTTTGTTGGTCAACCTTTGATGGAACCTGTACCTTTCTCATCTTTAACCAAAGCTTAATACATATGTACCATGTCATTACACCCATTTTGTGATGTCTAAGTCAAAAATAGTCTGGTCTTTTGCATTCAAAACATTTATTTTATTTTTATTTTTTTCTCTGGGTAACAAAAGCAACCAACATAACCTATTTGGTCATTTCAAATGCATATTTGCAAAGTAAACAATGGGTTTGTTATCAAAAATATTACACAACATCTTTGTGAAATATACAAACACATAATGACATCAAAAATGGTCAAATAAGTGTATTAAAATACACTTGAAACACACACAACACACAAAACTGGCCAATCCCCTTTTGATGTTTTGAGGTAGCTTAACTCATACAAATTTCCATCAATACTAAAAAAACATAGCAATTCTTTACAAATGTACGTAAGGATAAAATCTGATTTGTCTATTCACCATATTTTTTACATCTGGTTTTTGTTCAAGAAATCAGTTAGAGTGACCCCTGCCAACCTGACATGGTTTGCTGCCACCTCTGGTTCACAGTGTGCATCTAGGTGGTGTGTTAAAAAGTCACCTACTGGTTTTATTAATACACCTTGTTACTAAAATTGAATCCTAGAAATAACGACACGGAGACATTAAATTTGACTAAAGGGGTTGCAGCCAATGAATTTATCAGGAAAAAGAAGGGGAATATCAGTGCGGCGCTATCAACAAGCAGCTAGTTCAAATGGAGGTGTCAACTCCTAGCCATACATAAGAAAAAAAGATAAATATGAACAGCGCTAAAAAGCTTAATGGTGTAACATACATAAGTATTGTTATACGCAAATGCAAAAATAAGATACAAAAGATCTATGGTATCAAAGCAGAGAGATAATAAATTAAAATCTATAGAACATCAATACATTATAATTAATCATTAGTATCTATACGGCTTGATTGAAAATATCAATTTATTATAATATAAAGCTGTATCTTATTTTTGCATTTGCGTATAACGATACTTATGTATGTTACACCGTTAAGTTTTTTAGCGAATTTATTTATCAGATCAGAATTTATATTATAATTATGTTATGGTGGCAGAAAAAGACAGCGCTACCTCGGCCACAGCCTAATCAATAGAATTGAATAATATGAGGCGGATCCCCACCCTAGCGCAAACTGGGTTAGGCAGAACCACCTCCCCTCATTTGGCCTAGCAATAGCCCCTCCATAAGATGGAGACCAGGTCCCCCCCTGTGGTAGTGACCAACTCGCCGCTCTCAGAGGAGAAATGCCACCGAACCACTCTTGCACCTAAATAGGCCGCTGAGGAGCGCTGCTTTCTGCCACAGCCATCTCACAGAGGCCGGCCCACCACCATAAATTGCCTACCCCAGAAAGGAGCATAGATCATTAATGAAAATGCTCATACTCTCGTCCGAAAGATGAACACCATCTGATCTATATAAGCTTAATTCCTCAAATCTCAATTACAGGTGTTTGATAACGCACCCTCCTATTGACACCACCAGCCTATATATAGCTGCATTAACCTTTCTCCTTACCCTGTCTAAAGCCGTTCCCCCTTGACTACCTCTCCAAAATCGACGAGGGACTATCTCTGACCATACCACCTTAACGTCAGGCCAGCGCAGCATCAAAACTTGCAAGTCACTTTTAATGGCGTTGATTAGCTCAATACCTTTGCATGACCCTAAATCATTTCCCCCCAAATGAATGACCACCCAGTCCAGTGGGCTGAACTTGGCTTCGGATGCCCAGAGTGTACCCAGTATGCCTGACCACTTCAAACCCCTATGACCTAACCAACGAACCTCCCTAACCTTCAGACTATCTCAGACCCCAGAAGCTAAAGGGTGAACTAGCCCAATGAATGTACGAATGGCCGACAAACCACACCCGACTATCCAGATTCCCTGAAAATGAAAACATTTTGAAACCGTACAAATTATTTTTAAAACTTCAACAGAAACTTGCCTAAAGGAAGCTTAGCAAGGAAAGGGGAAAACATGGTGGGTTGGGCGACCCAGAATGAAGGTGAAAAACAGCACACCTCTTTGAGGGCAAATCTGAAAAGAACTTCATACCCTCAAAGTGCAGGTAGGCATAAGGCCACTAGGTTTCCCAACCCACCTAACAAAAGCGCATCGAGGCAGGAGGCTTATCTCCACGCAAATACCACTTATAAGCTGAAGATTTCCAACGTCCCAATTGCTTTATTGCATCAATGGAAAAACCAGCAGCCGCCGTGCTAGTAGCAGCCCCAATTCTAAAGGAGTGCGAGCTCTAAAGCTCCAAAGGCAAACCCAATGCAACTAAACATTTAACTAGCACACTATTAAATTGAAACCTGGACAGAGGCGATAAGTTTGCATGAATCAGCCATTTTACACCCCCCTTAGGACCCATCTTAGCAAAACGTTCAGACAGCGCCACTGCACAAATACCTGCATCTAAACTCCTTTTAATTGAAATCCACTTACCCCTTGCTAATTTATCTGTTTTGGATTTATGAATTTTACATAAAACTACATCATGCTTAACTACTACGTTAGAAAATAACAAACCAGATGTCCTTGAAGTTCTGCTTGATGCTACTAACTCGCTTATCCTAAAGGCTCCAAAAAATGCTAGAGAAAAAGATAAACTAAAAAGAACAGCTGCATACTCATCTAATGCAACCCCTGATACAGCAATGATAAGATTTTTCAAAAGCTCCAAGTCAATAGCCCTGCGGTTGTCACTTTGTCCTGCCTGTTCCCTTGCCCAACCCTTAAGAAAATTTTTGACAGCAAAAATGATTTAGTTGGGTCAACCAAACCATGCAGCCGAGCGAAGAAGGAAATACCAGCTAGAGCTGTAGACATTGAGGCCTTGGAACGCCCCGACTCGTGACATTGCCAAACGTAGTCCAACATGCAATCAACCACCATCTTACCTCCCCTTACTCCAGTTGTGAGGAAACTCTGCCAATCGCTCCAAGCCGCTGAATAAGCCCTCAGCGTGCTCGGGATCAACGCCATCAGCGCGAGCCTCTCAATGCTGGCTTGATTATCTGCCAAACGTGTACAGGACAGCATAAACCAACTAGATTAGCATTAGGCGCTAGCGACCTGAACCTATCCCATTGAAAATGAGATAAAGCATCCACTATCTAGTTGTCAATGCCAGGAACATGCCTTGCCTGAAGATCCATATTCCCCCGCAAACACAATAAGGTTAAATGCCGCAACAACTGTAACACTGGTGCTGACTCAAATCTCTGGCTATTGATGGAATGCACTACACCTAAATTGTCACACCAGAAAATAATCCTACGAATACTAAATTTGAACGCCCAAAGTTCAACTGCCACCACGATCAGGAACAGTTCCAGCAAGAGCATGTTGGCAGTCAAACCCAGAGTCCTCCATTGATCCGGCCAAGCCTCCACACACCATTCCCGTTCCAAAAAACGCTCTGAAACCTATAGATCCCGAAGCGTCCATAAACAATTGCAGCTCAGAGTTCCCAACCGAGGGTAGCAACCAGATCCTAACCCCATTAAACTTTCTCAAGAATTCCTTCCAAATTAATAAATCCCCCTTCAAGTCCTTAGAAACCCGTATCAAATGATGCGGTCTCTTCACCCCCGCTGTGACCCTTTCCAAGCGACAACAAAAAAACTTTCCCTGAAGGAATTACTCTACAAGTAAAGTTTAGCAAACCCAACAAAGACTGCATTTGTTTAAGAGTAACCTTATTTGCCGCAAGGAAAAAACCAATCAATTCTTCCAGACGATGTACCTTATCCATTGGTAATCTACATAAACCCAATGAAGTATCAATTTCAATGCCTAAATAGGATAAACAAGTCATGGGTCCTTCAGTTTTGTCCTTAGCAACTGGCACGCCCATAACAGCAAAAAGAGCTTGCACTGAAAATAACAATTCCCTGTAAACCGTACTATAAGCCGGCCCAACTAACAAGAAATCATTAAGATAATGCGCTATACCTAATTGCTTCACACCAGCTTGAACGCACCACTGCAAAAATGAACTAAAACATTCAAAGGAGGAACAGGAAATTGAGCAACCCATAGGCAAGCATTTATCCACAAAATAAAGGCCCTCAACCCGAAAACCCATATACTTAAAAGATTCAGGATGAAGAGGCAGCAGCCTAAAGGCCGATTCAATATCAACTTTGGCCAAAAAAGCTTCCGTCCCATAGCCCCTCACTAAACCCAAAGCTTGCTCAAAAGACTGGTAAACAACTTGGCAATTCAAAGTATCTAGCGCATCATTTACCGATCTTCCTTCCGGTTAAGATAAATGTTGTATTAGCCTAAATTTACCCGACTTCTTTTTTGGGACCACGCCCAACACAGATACACAGATCTAACAGCAGCGGAGAAGGAAATGGGCCACACATGCGCTCCAAACTCACTTCGCCCTTTACTTTGGAACTAACTACCTCTGGCAAGTCACTTGCTGACTTTAGATTCTGCTTGGCCACAACATAAACCTCACGAGCTAATGGCAAATGAAAACCTACAGAGAAACCTTTTAACAAAAACAGTGCCTCCTCCTTTAGGGGATAACGGTCCAACCAATGTTTAATAACTTGTAAATTAACTGGAGAATGAGCCTTATTTAGGACCTCCTCTCTGCTCACCATGGCCCACTGTTGAACTGCCGGAGCGAGTACACTCCTTTGCTGGGTGACTCTCTCCGCAAAGCATGCAGGTATGTCTATATTTACAGTTTGACCCTCTTGGGCACTGGGCATTATTAAACGTGTAGCACTTCCCTTTTCCGGCATTGGGGAATCTGGGATGAGCAGGAAAGGGCTGCTTCTTGCCTGAGCCGGGTTCCGTGGGAGGCCTAGCATGCTGCGTCACCTCCAACCACACCCACATCTTCAAACCCGAACTTAAAAAGTTCACTTGACCTTCCTGCTTTTTTCTAAAAGCCTCATCATAATGACGCCATACATTGCTCTTGGAGGAAATGCACATGCTGTGTATTAGTTGCATGTATTTAAGAATATTTAAGTACTCTCCAGGCCAGGATTCCAGATAACTCCCTGTGAAAGCATACATGCCAGACAACCAATTTAAGTAAGAGCGCCTATTTTCCTCAGCCACTGCCCCATCTGACTTGGCCTTCTTCAAGGCCTTGTAGAAATCCTCCGTAACAGAGAACGTATCCACAAACTTCCCTTTTCTTATGCACTCCTTAATTTTGGACCTTATTCTCCTAGTAAGAGCTGTGTTTGCGCAAAAGACCATATCGCCAGATGCATTCTCTAAAAGGCTATCAGCTGACGCGCTCGATTTTCTGGAACTTTTAAGTTTCCCTTTCATCCGCTGCGATAAAAGCTTAAAGAACTTGCTTGGGTTATCTGACGATGAGGAGGAAAAATTACTGGTATCATCAGAAACAGGGGAACTGGTGCTGAGGTGGGGTAAAACTGCATGCTCACCTGCACCTGAAGTTGAAGGGGCTGATATGGACGCCTGCGGATCCAGCACTTGTCCTACGTTGCGCGGTGCACCCACCCCATCTTCAGCGGCCAGAACCTTGGGCCGAACAGGAACCAATGAATCATTTGTGACCATGGGAGCAGCAGCCGCTGAAACCTGTGGACTTGACATGAGCAATTCAATAGACGGCTGAGATACGGTGATCGTAGGAGGCAGGAGGGGCAACAAAAGGCAGGGGGAGGGGGTGGGTGCGGCAGGGGCCAGACTTGCAAAAAAGGGGAGGCTCCCTGAGTTCCATTAGCATGCAGGTGAAGCCCTGAAGGCTGCTGCACAGCCTGCGTAAAATTGAAAGGCCCTTGGTACAATGGTTGAGGTTGGGTAAACCTATGCTGTAAAGCGAATGCTGAGGGAAAAGATGTTTGGGTGGGGATGAGATGACTATAACCATGTAGGGGCGCAAAAGTATTGGCTAACCCCTGTTGTGGAGCAGGGCCACTGAAATAAGGTGACCATCCTGAATGCAACTGAGGAGGGGGGGGATGGAAACCCTGGTAACCCAACCCCTGCTGTAAAAGTATTGGACCCGCAGGAAAAGCAGTCTGCTGCATGACAAAAGGGGAAGCCCTGTTAGTGACAGGAAAAGGAGTGCAGGGATGCTGCACTTGTGTCAGCACCCAAGTATCAAACAAATCTGGGGAGCTGGCATGATGCGGTGTGCTCCCCCCTGATCCTGAACCAGTGGGGGCTGGTGATGCATTAATTAACTGCGCAGCACCATCAGTGCTGCCCAAAATGGCCGCTGGGGCTCGGTGGGTGGGGCTAAATGCAGGTAATGGCCACTGGCTGGCTGGGGAATGGGGCAGAGATGCCGCCGACTGAGGGGCTCCCGCACTGCCAACAGAGCCTCTCGCCAGCCAAGAAGCCATAACCGCCGGTAAAGAGGCAGGAGTGGCTGGCGGGGGAGCAAATCCATAAGGGGAAGTGGATGACGCTGGTGCGTGGGACACCGCGGCTGTGTCACGCTATGAGCCGCAGGCAAGGTGTGAGGAAGGTGTGAGGAAAGAACAAGGTATTAGCAGATTGCTAGAAGGCAAAACTAACAGAGTGTCATAAATATGAGGTAAACACAAGAAAAAAGGAGCTAAACAGAATAGAAACTTCCAGAAAATCTGTAGGGTACTCAGCCATCAGAACTCTCCTGGGAGGATCCAAAAAACTGGAAAGAGACAGAGTGCCCTTTGAACTGCCTATTTATATGCCTGCCCGAAGCCCCTCCCTTTAACTAACTGATAGGCTAACACACCCTGACTAACAACTCACTCTACTCTGCAAGCAACCCACCTTAACCCTTACTGACCCATGCTCAATGTTCCTTAAAAAACCAGGTGCTTATATATCATCAGACTTATAAAGTCTTCAGATACTTTTGGTGTTGGTGCCAGTGAAGTGCTGCTCGAGGTCAGGCTTGCTTTTGTTTCAGGTAAGCAGCCTAACATTTGTGTGCCTAAATTTTGCAAAACAGCACCAAACTCCCTAAAAGCAGCAGTTTGGATTTCCATGATGTTCATGAAATTAGTAGTCTGCCTATTTGAAAACTCAGATTGTAGTACGTGTGCAGCCTCCAATCTCACAATGCTCTGTCTTATTTGTTCTAAAGAGTTGGCCATTCGTGTAAGCTCCACCCTCTGAGCCATCTGGATTTTGATATGCCTATGACCAATTTTGTTTATGGTCTGATTCTGGGAAATGTAATAATTCAATTTGTTGTTGTTGACAAACATACATTTCTTGCCAGTATGTGGTTTCTGGCTGTGGTGGTGGAGGTTGAGATGCTGGTTGTGCTTGTGGTGTTCCCAACAAAATTGGGGGAGTGGAGGGTAGAAAATTTGATGTTGGCATCATTGGTGTTGTAGGTATGATGGTTAATGTACAGTAACCGTGTTTTCAGGTTCAGAAAGTCCGTCTTCATTCGAAAAGGTGTCTGCAGGAAGATCAGGGTGTATTGGAGAATCTAGAAAAGAGTTTATGGTAAGTTTTTAAGAAATCACCTTCACATTCCTAAAGTTTTAACCGCAAGAATAAAGTTTTAGTAGGTATTGTCCTCCAAACCTAATAACGTGAGACACATTATCTTGATTTACACACATTTAAAAGCCAAATTAGGGAGAATATATGGTTTCCTTAAAAACAGAAAAATTGTTTAGGTAAATAAGACAAAACTAGCATGGGCTCAAAAAACAAATGTATGATGTAGGTTTCACAACATACAAGTCTATTTTTGTAAAACTAGAAGGCACATAGGTAACAAAAACAACTTTTTATTATTGTGATAAAGTCAGCAATTAAGGTTCGTACATTTTAAAAATGTGTAATGTATGTTTTGAAAACACATGTGGATGGCTAAAAAAACAAACAAATGCATATCAAAATTTACAAACCAAAACATACGAAGTCAATATAATATATGAACAGAGTAACTTTTAGGAAAACAACAAAGTTATCCTTTTTAAAAAGCAAAATCACAGGTATGATCTTACATTTAAGTACCTAACTAAGTTGACAAACACAATACTGCAAATGAAAGGCACAACAAAACTCGCCAGTGTGTTTCCATGGGCCGAATTGAAAGTAAAAAAAGAAGACCCTTAAAACTAGTGTTAATTTGCCAAAACTTCTAAAAGCAAAACCATGTAAGTAAACCTCTAAAATTACTGAGGCCTTAAGCTAACAATGTCAACCATCAAAAAGTATTAGAATAAATCGAAAAGAAAAAAAATGTACTAACAGTTATGCATATATTTTTCCAAAACATATCCACAACAACTCACCTTCAAGAAGAGGTGAAGAGGGGCCTCCAGAAAACAAGGCAACTTCATCACATATTGGTGTTGGTGATTGGTGCTGCAAAAACTGGGGGGTCAGACACCTCTTTTTGGGGGGCAGATTTGATGTTCCTACAGAACAACATTAACATTGTCATGGTCTCATTTACAGTACTGTGGGTCTACAGACAACTACAGCTCCACAACTCACCAGCCTCTTCGGCCTCTTCATGCTGATGTGTTCTTTGGAGCTGCTGCTGTTGCTGGGGTTGTTGCTGCTCCCTTTGGGGGAGTGTTTTTTTACTCTTTTTCTTGGCTATTTGTTTTTTTTTAAAAAACAAAGATTTTTTTATAAACCAAAATGCATGCCATTTCTATGTGCTAACAAGGTACCATAAAACAAAAATGAGTGATGCCTCATTAATGACATAGGGCTTTAAATAAATTAATCAAGTTGCATTATGTGTGTTGCAGTGGTATTTCCTTTACATTTCGAGGATTTGTGAACCTGATCTTTGTTTTAATTAATTGTACTTTGGACCATTTAATAAAAAAAAAACATTATGTTGTTAACTCCATTATCTAAAAAAACATGTGTGGTTGACTTATTTAGTGCTTGGTATTTGAAAACGTGTACCAATAACAAATCCAGGATGAAATGACAAACATGTTTGAACCTACCAACTGCAAAATACACTGCAAGCTGGGTGAAAACACCTAACAAAATGCATGTGATTGCAGGGTCCAAATACTTTCTGAAATAATGGTTGCTGTTGGTTACCACACTCAAGATACTAATATCAATTTTTAAAAACTAAAAAAAAAAAAATTACACTGGACCATTAAGTGAAAACAATACACTTTTTATATGCTGAAATTAACTATTACCAAAAACAAAATACTCACAGGTCTGCTTAGGGGCATCGGTGTCACGGACATAAGTTTTACGGACAAATTCAGGAGGGATGATCTGCTTGACGGGTTCCTCATAGTTCAAACAATAAGGGAAGGGGAAGTGGGAGAAATTAAATGCACAGGATCTAATGAACACTTAATAAAGTAAGTAATTAGATTATACCAACAATATAAATAAGATAGTGAGATATAAATCTCTAAATAATCAACACAGTTGGTGGTGCTCCCTGGAACAAATATATTACTATATCAGGTTTTGTTTTGCACAGGCAAAACAGAAAAGAAAGTTCCGTTTGTGGGGCACTCTTACAGTATGTAAACAATTATGATATGATGAAAATATAGCTAAAACATAACCTTTAATGAGAACATACCTTATAAAATATACATAGGTGAATTATAACAAATATGATATCTCAATATATATAAAAACATCAAGTAGCGAAAATATTGAAAGCATAGCAGTACACAATTTTAATATACTGCCCTGTACTCTGAATACCATATATCATATCAATGTGACATCCGTGGTTATATGCATTTCATATCCAGTCTAGGATGGTTTAATAGAATCTGTGTGTAGAATACACACAGATAAGGTTTATATTCTATAGACCTCGTGATAAATATGTAACAGGTATAAAGAATTAAATTCACAACAATAGGCTAATTATAAGTGAATTAGCCCTATGACAGAATTTCTTCCAGTAATCAGTTGTGCAAATCTCTAATCGAATAGTAAATACTATTGTTCAAAGATCACAAAATAAACCTGAATTTTGATACCAGTATTAATGTGATACGTATCTATATCTGAACTAATTATAGTTTATACATATATCACTCTGAGAATAGGATAACGCACAAAAAGTCAATAATTATCTGAATATCACCATGTGTGCAACATATCAGTATAACAGACAATTATCGTCAACAATAGAAATCCTAGTATCTCAGTAAACCATCAGCATATATTCCTAGGTGTCACATAATAAAATTCTTAACATAAATAATTTTAGTACAGGATTATATGTAGAATAAGTGAAAGTAAGACACCTAGATGTTAAGAATTTTATTATGTGACACCTAGGAATATATGCTGATGGTTCACTGAGATACTAGGATTTCTATTGTTGACGATAATTGTCTGTTATACTGATATGTTGCACACATGGTGATATTCAGATAATTATTGACTTTTTGTGCGTTATCCTATTCTCAGAGTGATATATGTATAAACTATAATTAGTTCAGATATAGATACGTATCACATTAATACTGGTATCAAAATTCAGGTTTATTTTGTGATCTTTGAACAATAGTATTTACTATTCGATTAGAGATTTGCACAACTGATTACTGGAAGAAATTCTGTCATAGGGCTAATTCACTTATAATTAGCCTATTGTTGTGAATTTAATTCTTTATACCTGTTACATATTTATCACGAGGTCTATAGAATATAAACCTTATCTGTGTGTATTCTACACACAGATTCTATTAAACCATCCTAGACTGGATATGAAATGCATATAACCACGGATGTCACATTGATATGATATATGGTATTCAGAGTACAGGGCAGTATATTTAAAATTGTGTACTGCTATGCTTTCAATATTTTCGCTACTTGATGTTTTTATATATATTGAGATATCATATTTGTTATAATTCACCTATGTATATTTTATAAGGTATGTTCTCATTAAAGGTTATGTTTTAGCTATATTTTCATCATATCATAATTGTTTACATACTGTAAGAGTGCCCCACAAACGGAACTTTCTTTTCTGTTTTGCCTGTGCAAAACAAAACCTTATAGGGTTCCTCATAGTCTAAATAAATTGCAAGATATGGGGATCCTCTGCCAGTACCACTGGCATACCTCAGCTCGTCCGCCATTTTGCCCTTAACATTGCACTTAATATCAGAAAAACACTTTTTACAGTGGTTGGCATCACGTTTAGTGGGCCCCACTGCATTGACAGCATTCACCACTCCGGCCCTAATAGCAGCTTTACGGCGTGCAGAGGTGCGGACAGCCAGTCTACCAAACAACAGGTGCTGGTGCTTAAGAACCTCAGTCACAAGTGCCATATTCTGGTCAAATGTAAATTTGATGTTCCTGCCGGATTTTGTCTTTCCCCTGCGCCGTGCCTCAACCTCACTCTTGTCACTGGAAGTAACATCAGGCTGGGTAGCCGACACCTCAAGCCCCTCTCTCTCCCTGGCTCTCCTGCTGGGCAGACATCACCGTCGCCACAAAGACACAAATAACACTTAAAAATTAAAAGACAAACGAACACAAAACAAAACCACCACCACTACCTATATATCACACACACACACATACACACACACACACACACACACACACACACACACACACACACACGCACACATGACCACTGACAGGACGAAATTAAAACGACAATAGACAAAAATATAGACACTTACAAAAAAATAAACTAGACTACAAGCAGACACAACACAAAATTCACTCACCACCCAACAATCGCAAATAACAACTCCAATAACACTATACCATCAACTCCTCACTGTCCCTCTCTTCTCTATCTCCTGCCACAAACCCACAAGGTCTGGACGTCACAGGGCGTATTTATATTCTGTCTGAACATTCCAAAACATGTGACCGCTTCCACCAATCAAAACTAATATGAAAGATGGCTTTAAAAGGTATCTGGTGTTCTCGGGCGAGTAATTACACTTAATTAGACGCAACTGACCAAAATCTGAAAAAAAACACATTTAAAATAGAAGAGAGATATCTCCCCCGAGTTAAAGCAAAACTGAACCGAGAAATCTCGATTTGCTTCACCATCGGAAAACTGACTTTCACCTAAACTCGCTTCTTAGTAAATTTGCAGAACCAAAAAAACAAAACAACCCGAGTTTAGCCGATGCAAATCGAGATTAAAAAAACAAAAACTCGACCAAACTCGATTCTTAGTAAATTTACCCCTTTGAGTTCTTTTGAATTAAATAAATGAAACACATACTGTATAGAGTGAATTTTAAACATATGGAAAATGACTAAAGAAAGGATAACCTTTATTATATGTCACTGAAATATGGAAGTTCGGTAGACTCAAATCTACCTCTGTAGAATAATCTTGCTAATCTTGGACACATTTAGAATATGCCGCAGATAGATTATTTAAATTGGCATGTGATAAATGTGGCTGCTATTCACTTTTATCTGTATATTTGATCATATGAATACAATCCTGAATTTCTGGGAATCACTTATGAATTGATCATGGTTGCAATGCTACTTAGGAATAGAATACACAGGATCTGATTAATACCTCAGAATTTTATGAATGAAGTTTGAGGTTTGCAAAGTCGGCTTATTAATCAAATTCTTTCTGACAAAGCAGCTATAAGAATATTACATACATTTGCGAAAAATGAGTCTAAATGCTATTTAAATATCAATTTATGGTTAATGATTTGACACTATTTCTAACACTTTAAAAAAATGGATATTGTTGAACCAGTTGCATAAATTGCACAAATCCCTGCATTACCCACATAGAAAATGCATACAGTACATACAGGGGCGCCGAGAGGGGGAGGAAGCGGGTACTAATTACACAGGCCCGGGCTTGTTGGAGGGGCCCAACGGGGGCCCATTGCTACCCCCCCTTCCTCTTACATCACATCAGCCCAGCTCATGCTGCTGTGTGCTGGGCTGCACTGAGAGACTGCTCGCAGCTGTTAAGCAGCAGCCACAGCAGTCTACTATGCCTGTGGGGGGGAGCGATCACACTGATTGTGCCCCCCACTGGCTATGTGCCGGGCTGAGGGGGCTCACAGCGCCCCCCTCCCCAGCGCGCGGCGCTGCTAAAATGTTCTTTATTTATTTTTTTCCTAAGGGTGCGTGGCCACACCATCCACGATTAGGCCACGCCCCCTTTTACCAGAGCTCCGCGCTGCTCTTGGCGCGCCTGAGTACATATGTGCCAATGCAAATGTGTGTGGACCTGGCACTTACACCTTGTTATGACTTCAGAGGCAGAAAGGGAAGTGAAGGGACAGCAAATGCAGGCAGCATGAGTTGCCCATGGGTGGTCAAATTGGGAGGTTGGGACCCCCACTGCCGCAGCTGTGCGGTGGTGCCGGACCCCGGAGTCTGAATGGATGCTGCGTGCATGCACACGGCATCCATTCAGTGATGGGAGAGGGCTGAGGGAAGCCCAGGTAGTGAGGCTACCCCCAGCCTGACATTATTTGGAGGCGTGCCATGTGGGCACACCTCCAAATAATGTCATTTAGGGGGCGTGGCCTATGTTAATTAGGCCACAACCCCATTGTTGCGCGCGATGTAAGGGCGCCCTCTTAAGAGCCGGCACAGGGTGTTCTAACCCCTGGAGCCGACACTGCTAACATGAAATCATTAGCACATACATTTACGCCTCCTTCCCCGAACCACATATACCTTAATGAATAGTCATTATTGCTTAATAAATAGACATCTTTTCTCCATCAGCCCAAAACTAATAGCATTCCCATTTAATAAAGATACTTATTTACCCAGAACAGAAAGAGGAGATTTCAGTATATGCAGAAGCATACTATATATTTTACCTGGACAAACCATGCTGCAATGCAAGGGGTGCAAATACATCCTTTTCTTTGCACGTGGGCTATATAATACTGACTGGTTTTGCCTGTAGCCCATATGCTGGACAGCTTCATTTTTACACTGCAATTTAGATTTTAGACGCTCCCCTCCCAAATCTAAATCACTCTGCCCATTTTATATCTGCCCCACCTGCAGTGCAGCATGGTTTTACCAAGATGCAGTTACTTGCTCTTTCTTACTCTATTCCCAATATGCCATATATACCACAGTGCACAAGTACGCACTATGCCATACAGTACTCCCAATGCAAAATATGCCACACAGCGCTCAGTATACAATATGCACCACAGTGTCCAAAGTGCATAATATACTACAGAGCCCAAGTGCATCAGTACATAATATGATATGGTGCTCTCAGGGCCTGATTTAGACCCACTCACAAGCGGGTCGATGGTGGCCCAGTGCGCATGCGCACGACGGAGTCGGCTCCATCGTGCGCATGCGCGAGACCCGGATAGCGACGGGCAAACCATTGCTCCGGGTCTCGCACCAAAGGGGGTGTGCTGTCGATGTTGAGTGACAGCACACCCCCTTTAGTGGGCGGGCCGGGGGGCGTGGCTGCCCAGATGGAGGCGTTCCCATGGGAACTCCTACCGTCTGGGACCAGCCCCACTGACATCACAAGTGATATCAGTGGGAGTTCGGCAAGAGACCCTACCACAAGGGTCTTGTGGCAAGCTTGATGGTCGCGACGGTCTTGACCATCACGACCATCTTCCTGGCTGCTCGCTATAGCTGTGGGTGGTCACCCACAGCTATGCGTGCGGCCAGGAGGCCACTCTAAAAAAACAGAAGGCCGGCCCTGATTCAGAGCGAGCGCTCTGTCAGAGCGTCCGTCTCTGAATCAGGCCCTCAGTCCACACTATGCCACAGTGCCCCCAGGGCAGATTATGCCACAGTACCCAATGTTCCACAGTGCCACACACTATCACCCTGTTTCTAAAATTATTTTAAATCCTGGTATAAAGTCCATGCTCTCTCTGATGGACTCCCTTCAACCTGGGTTCTGTACACTATAACTGATATGACTTTATGAAAGTTTTTATTTGCTTTTAGGGGACAAGTAACTCTTTTGCTACCTTTGAAAATGCCTGTATACTATAATATTTCTATATCAATAAAGCTTAATAATAGAAATATAAAAAAATACCCAATACATCCAAACATTTTGCTCCTTTTGTGTAAATAACATTGGGGGAGCTTCTAACTGCCATTTTACAGGCTGTATTTGAAAAATGACAGTTGGAACTGATTGGTTTGTACTTTATCTCTCTCCACTTTCTCTCTTTTCAAGCTTTGATACATATCTCCCATTGTCTCTATCCTATTTCTTATCAGTGGCTTCTCTCGCCTTGTTGTCACCCAGTGGCAAGAAGATGTAAGAAAGGGGTGTGGTCTCGCAGATGGCTGCATGGCCTCATGGGGGTATGGGCTGGACTTGAAGCCAAATCACCATTTTAGTCACTCTAGGGATGCGGACTTCCCCCAGGAACCACTCTGTGTGCAGTGGCGGCTCCCTCACTGTGTCAGGAACCGAGTGCTGCACGTAATGCTGCAGTGCAGCACCCGGCACCTATCACTGAGGAGTCGGCACTTTGATGTAACACCTCAGTAGGTGACACCCGGGGGCGGCCCATACCCCCCTTGTGAAGCCACTGGTTTTTATTGTATCTTTGCAATCATTCTATAACTGCTTCTCTTTTAGGCTCTATATTCATCTCATTATTATCGATTGGGACCATGTCTGGGACCCCTACACTGTTCTCTCTTTATAGTTCTGTCCCCAGAAACACAATCAGCAGATTTTTTTTGTGTCATCTCTAAGTTGATGGCATACAATGTTTCACCATCTCTGTGCAGCCGAAGAGGATAAAAGGAGAACTTACGCAAAATATTAGGGTTGGGGTTAGATTAGTGTTATGGTTAGGCTGCAATTAGGATTAGGGTTAGTTTAGGTTTAGGCTGAGGTTAAGGTTAGGCTTAAAGTAAAAGTCATCCGGAATTACCATTGCTGACATGTCACACTTATTCACTCAATGCCCAGAACTCTCTGTTACAGATTCACACAAGTCTCCACATAATTAGTTTAATCCATTTAGACCTTTGTAAGAGAAATGGATAAGTTCACATATTGATGAGAGATCACAAAGTGAGACAGGCTGTTAGGCAACAATAAACCATATCCAATAGTGCCATATACTTACATCCCTTGATCATTAACCAGAGTGTCTTAGAAGTAGGGCAAGTCATTATCAAACCAAGATCTTCACCTGCATTCAAACTATATAACACACACCATGAGTGGAAGTCTTCAACTGGTGCTAAGGGCATACTATTTCTAAGCTTTTCATTGCTGAGATTGTCTTTATTTCCTTGGAGACACGAAACACTCAAACACTTTGTGCAAGTGATGAGTTACGTTGTTCTACCTAAATCTTCACCTGTCCAATAATGAGCCCGTTATGTTTCTTCCTGCTATTAGCAATCTTATACCATTAATTTCTATATATAGAATATGCATTACTATAACTCCCATATCACAAGCTTATTGCCTATGGCAGTGGTTCCCAAACTTGGTCCTCATGACAAACCATGGATATATGTAAAGCCTGAACTGTTGGGGTGCCTTGAGGTCCACATTTGGAAACCTCTGGCCTATGGTCATATGTGATTTTGTTTTATCCATCACACTCCACATTCAATCCCTACAAAATCATGTTGCCTGTACCTTACAAATGTCATCTGCATCCACCCTACCTCGCTAATGGCACCAGTATAACATCAGATCATGCCTTGTCTATATTCAGTCTCAGCAACTGTAGCTTTCACTAATTGGCTTTTCCAATATGGTGCTGCTTTAACCACACTTGTGACTGCCTGCCTGAATGTTCTTATTAATTATTTTGCTCATGCTGCCAATCTCTACCAGTCACTGCACTTGCTGCATGTTTCATATTCTAGCTCTCATTTACAAAGCCCATCACAATGTATTGCTTTCTGACATATAGCTTATCTCTGTTTAATCCCATAGCAATGCTTAGTGGACTGGCAATCACTTACTGCATGGATTGAGTTTTGGTCTCTGTGATCTACATTAAGGGATAAAAATGTTTTGCAATCTACCATAGTACATAATGCAATACGTTTTAGGGCTACAAGGCAATGAAGCATAAAACTAACAAAACAATTTTAACATAATTAAACGGTATTTTTCACTTATTGTATTGGTTATGTGGAGTTGATTTATGTGTCTGCAAGTCTTGTGTTAACATGCTAGAAAGCGGTTCCAATTTAGTTAGGCACATGTGAAGGCAGCATTTTAAATGTTCATTGGTCAGGCAGCTTCTGTATCTTGATCTAATTATCTTCATCTGGGAGAAAGCAGATTCACAAAAGTAGGTTGATCCAGAAAATACTGTAAAATGAAGAGCTAGTGATCTCAAGCCTGGGTACAGATCTTCACAGAGTACTGTAGGTACAGAAATGAATGCTATAAGCTCTTTCTTTCAGAGGGATATCAGATTTCAGCTTCAATATTTCACCCTCTAAATCTGATGCGTTCATATTGAACATAGAGGAGATATTAGCAGATGTTTCTGCAATGTCGATCTCAGCAAATGGAAATGTCATGAAGACTAAAGGTGCCTACACACTATGCGATGTGCTCACGATATGATATTGTGTCCGATTTCCCCCTGGCAGCCCCCCGGCAATCGTGGATACGATTTGGTGTAAAAAGTATCCAATTTGACTCACTATCTCACGATCTGTCATGCATCGTATACAGGGCCGGTGCAAGGTTTCTGGGCACCCTAGGCAAAACTTCAGCCTACTGCCCCCCACCAGTCAGTAAGGTGAAAGTGCGGAGGTGGATTTTTATAATTTCCCCAGCCGCCTGTCTGCATTGAGTAGAACAAGGATGTCTCTCTCAGAGACTTTTTTAATTATGTGATGGGCACACTCAGTGGTGGCCCCCTAGATCCTGGCACCCTAGGCAGCTGTCTAATGGTAGAGCCGGCCCTGATCGTGTATGAGATTGGCAAATCTTGTCTGCAGCAGGCAATTTCTTAAGATGCGCTGTACGACCAGCAGGTATGTGCATCGACATTGTGATCGGACATATATTACACGATTTGTCTTTCCGAAGCTTCAAAATCGGGCAAATCGTGTAAAATATCGCATAGTGTGTTACCTTAAGATTGGCTCAAGATGCTTATTATTCTGATATCGCCTCTAGTTCTTGCCAAAGATTTGTATTTCGGCACAGAATATATCATGTGTGCTGCTGCTTTCAGGGTAGTCTTCTACCAATTTTTCTAAAATTAGGGAGGTTCCTTAAAATTCCCTTTGCAAAATGTGCTTTTATAAACTGTTAATTTAATTTGAAAACATTTACAGAACTAATTACTGGGATAATGGTTCAAGGCTGAATGCATTGTAGTGATCCTTTAAATCTGTGCATAAAGCTAACTTCAGCAAGTCACCTGACATCATTATACAACAGCAGGTCTTCATATTCAGCCTCATTTTCCTCCTGTTGAGTTCACAAAAGTCTTCATCATAAACTCATTGCACAAACTAAGGACCTAATTCAGCAGTGCAAGTTAGTGCACTGCTGAACGCAGATTCCTGATGCTCGGGAATCTGTGCATGCACCAGACCGGTTCTGCGGATGTGCAGAACAGGTCTGCGAGCCCACATGTTAACTGGCAGTAGACTGTCAGTGATTGACAGTCTGCTGCTGTTTGGGGGCGGGGAGGGGGCGGCAACAGCCTCTGTTACCCGAAACGGTGGTGTGTCGCCTCCATTGGAGGGTAGGGGAGAGGCCAGGATCTCCATCGGCTGATGGAGATTTCCTGGCCTCTTCCTCGTAGCTGCGACGGCCGGCTGAGTGACCACATGGGTTACCTTAGCCGGCCGATGGTCCGCAGAGTGTTCGATGCTGCGTTAGACAAAGCAGTTCAGATACATAATGCAGCAGGAGGTGTGATGCCTCCTACTGCATTACTATATCAGCACAGAGAGAATAGCTAAGCTGCTTACGAGCAGCTTAGCTATTCCGTCTGAAGCTGAATTAGGGCCTAAGCTTACTATCTTCAACTTAATGTCCATAACATCAGTCATGTTTAAAACGTTAGCATTCTAATGTGTAACGCAATGGATTTTTGTAAAATCCTCAGGTTTTTGGCACAGTGCAAGAAACCCATTGTTCTTGCCAACCATGGCTGGGTCCCCATCAGTAAAAATGTACACAAGTTTGCAAAGAGGAAGGCTAGTTCCCTTGGCAACAGTAACACACTGTTAGTAAAAATGTCTTCACCTCTAGTTTTTCCTTTCATAGGAATTGATATTTAAAAATTCCTCCTTGTACCTCATATCAGAGGATACCATTCTTATAAACACAATTAATTGAAAAGTATCCACTATATCAGTGGATTCATTAAACTGCAAAGAAAAGTAACAGCAGGCAATGATGTGCTCTTTTTCTTGATTCTGTAAGTCATCGCCAATTTCCTCTACCTGTCTCACTATAATTTGTCGAGACAGTGGCATATCTTTTAATGCTTTCATTATGTCATCTTTATTCTTTAATTTTTCAAATAAAACATTGTCATGTTCATCATGGAAAGCTTCCTTCAACATTTCTCCATCTTGGAAAGGTTTCTTAATGTGTGCAGTATGAAAAGATGCTTCAGCCACTGCCTGGGACTGCAAAATAGGTTTTGTGAATGTGAGCTGTTACGCTCCTATCTTAGTGCCTGATTCAGCAAGGATCGCAACTGCCATTACACATGCAATTGGCCAATTGTTGCGTACTGTGCATTGCAGTGCGCATGCGCGAACACTCCACTGCGATCGGGACTGAGATTGCATGGCTACACAGACCCATCGCAGAGTGATTGACAGGAAGTACCATTTGGGGGTAGTGACGGGGGGCTGGCCCGTGAAACGCAGGAGTGCCAGTGCATTTGAACGCCGTTGCAGAGGCATGCATAAATTATCCACTGAGATGGCACACACAGCCTGAGCTCTCATTTAGAACCGTTAGGTTAGCAATTTCTGAGTAAGGTCTGACCTTGTGCAAGTGTGCGTGAGGTTTGCGATGGTACTCGATGTTAGCGATGGTTTCGCAGTCTTGTATTACCGATGTGTGTAAGGTTTGTTGTGCTATGACGGCATAGCGATCGCAGTGGATTAGCATATGATCGCAGTGAGACTGAGTGCATAATCACTATTGCAATCGCATCTGCAATCCTTACTGAATCAGGACCTTAGTTATCAAGTATTTCACTTTAGTCTTCCTTAGTTTGCGGTTTGGAGAAAAGTAATGCTCATATTTCTTATGCAGATTTAATACTTAGGAAATGTTTCTCTAAATTCCTATTCTTCAGCAGAGCAACATTTGCACTATATATTATTATACATATGCATTTGTTTATAAACATATAAAAAAAATCACGTTTCCATTCATCATGAAAGTGGTAGGTGTTCTGTTAAGGTGCATACACACGGGACGATTTTCCTAGAACGAAATTGTCCCATGTGTCCCCGGCAGGGGTGTGCTCAGTGTTGTTAACAACACTGAGCACAAACACTGAACGAAATCAGGAACGATTTTGTTCAGTGCTGGGCACCCTCCCTCATCCACGAACATGTTCAACCTGACATTATCGTCAGGTTGGATGGGAGGTTCGGGCGATTAATGGCAACTACCAACTGCAAACGGCAGCGCGCATTGATAGTTATCATTCATCGTTTTGGTGATGAAACTGGATGATTTTTTTGGACGACTGTACGATAACGATGTCGTTATCGTTCAGTCGTCCAGAAAATCGACCCGTGTGTACACACCTTTAGACACACTTATTGTCAGTAAGGGTGCTAAAATGTATAACACAATTTATATATTCATTCTTGGAGGATGAACAGTAAAACAGGGTCTCTAAGTAGGCTTACAGAAAGTTGGCACACAATTTCTTCACAGTGAAATAAGAAGGGCACTTGTCACTTAATGTTTGCATCATACACTCATGGATTTCCTTTGCAGTTTTCTTCTGCAGGAACAGAAACCTAATGACAGCCCGGAGTTCCCCATTCGAAAATTCAACACTTTGCATTGACATGGTTCAGTTTAGGACGTCAAACACCTGTAAAAAGAAGAGCTATTAGTAGGAAATTTGACATTTTACAATAAAAAAGGATGCTCTTTCTAGCTGCAGTGACAAAATAATGCTACGATTACAGGAAGTGGGTTAGGCCGAGGACTTATCAGCGCCCCTCGTATCTGTGTCTTCCTGATAATAGAGATGGTGCACCTTGGCAGTTAACTCTCTGCCTCTGAATGCTTTAATATTTTTTTATAATATATAAATATATATATATATATTCCACCCCTCAAAACTCCCCAAAACAGTCTGATGTTTTTTTACAAATATTAAAGACACACACCACATGGCGTTATGTAGCTGGATGATGTTCTTTACACCCAAATACTCCAAAACATTTTCTGCTGAAGTGGATTACGTGAAACGCATTGCTAATAAGGCTACCTTGTGTCTTACTATTTCTTGTTAGTTATCATTTTATTTGTATTTTTTCAATTTACAGTTGCATACAGTATACTGACAATGAAATATACATGATTTATGTACATTAATATCCCTTGTTATCTTTTTGTTGCCATTGTCTTTACTTTCAACTTTAAATATATATTTTTACGTATCTAACATTATTGTTAGATTCATTTTGTTCTGACACAATCAGTGCCCATTTATATTGAGGCTAACTATCTTCCACACATTTTATCATAATTTTATGCTTTGCAATAACCCGTCAAAGTTCATTGATATTATTAACCATGCAATTATACCGACGGACATCGGGATTTAATGCATACGAAAATCTGATAACAGGTGAGTGGAGTAAGAAGCTGTCTTATCGAAACCCCATCCATGTTGCAATCACTGTGCATAATTCCATGTTTCTTACTTGGGGATCTGTGTCTGACCTTGAGTGACAAGAAAGCAAACAGTATTGGAGAGACATCACAATGTTGAACTGACCACCATGGACAACAGTGAAATATTGCCCCAGGCGCAATTGCTTTCTTGAAAAGGCTATATTTGTAAGTCTAAGTAAAAAAAATCAATTGTTCACACATGGTGTACACAATACATTTGTCTTCTTTTTCTAGGTGCACATATGCTTATCAATTAATTGAGGCTACCCCTGTACTTTTTGTATGGAGTATAACAGAAACTAAACTGAACGAAAAATAGAAATAAAATGTTATTTTAGGTACCTATCTGAATGAGGTCCCCTTTTCACAGTACATGAGCATTCACAATTTTGATGAAAATGTGCACTAAGAACCTAATGTTTATTTCATCATTGTTGTATATTAATACATAAATATTCTATTAGTTTTATTAGTATGTTTTTAGTGTTTAAAGTGTGCAGCTGCATTTTTGTTCTGTTTTATATAAAGCTAGTCACAGTGGTGATGCATCTCAGGTACTTTATATTTGTAGAATAAAAAGACATGGTACAAAAGAGACATAAATGTTTAGCATAATGCAGAAAATAATATAGAAAATGAGCTAAGCATTGAAAGTTATGAAATCAGAAGTGTATTAATGAAATGTTTGAGTAAATAGGTAAGTCTAGAGAATGTTTTTGAATATTTCTAGTGAAAGGGCCCTTCATACTATGTGAGGTAATGTGTTCCAGAGTGTAGGAACTGCAGAGCTGAAAGTGCAGCCTCCATATAAGTATAGGATATTCTAGGTGCTGTTAGTAGTCCTTCATATATGGATTGAATTGAGCAAGGAGTATAGCGAATCAGAATTTGCTTTAAGTATCTTTGACCTTTGCTATGTAGTGCTTTGAATCGCAATAAGACAATCTAGAAACAGAATCATCATCTCACAAGGAGCCACCATAGAGAAGTAAACCAGGTGTTTTGTGGCAGAAATCAGGTCTGGACAGTTAACAGTCTAGCTGCTGCATTTAGTACCACCAGTGGCGGAACTAGCGGCGGTGCAGCTGGTGGCTTGCACCAGGGCCCGCTGTGGTGCAGGGACCCATAGCCGCTGCACTCGCCGCCAGTGTCCCCCCGGGCCCCACAGTATTCAAGTGTACTGCACACCGCAGTGAGAGCGGTCCGCACTGCACAGTAACAAACACCGCCGCCGCCAGCGGTGGCAGAGTGTTTGTTTTAGCAGCCAGTGAGAATGAGACAGACTCTCATTGGCTGCTGAGTCCATGGAGGGAGCCGGCTGGAGCTCACTCATGAGCTCCAACTTCCAGTTCCCCCCGCAGTGGGTGACGGTAGAGACGTCATGACATCTCTCCCATAGTGCAAAGTGGCCGGGAGGAGTGGACAGCGGCGGTTGTGGAAAGACCAAGCATTCAGGTAAGTTGTGTGGTTTTTTATTGTGTGTGTGTAAGGGGCAAGGGCATTGACACTGGCACTGCATGGGGGGGCACTACTAGGGGCACTGTATAGGAGAGTTGGCTGCTACAAGGGGCACTGTATGGGGGGTCACTACTGGGGGCACTGTATAGAGGGGTTGGCCGCTCCTTGAGCACTGTAAAGAGGGGACTACTACAGGGGTCAATACATAGGGGGGACTACTACAAGAGACAATGCATAAGGGGGACTACTACTGGGGGCACTGCATAAGGGGACCACTACAGGGGGCACTGCATAGAGGGACCACTACTGGAGGCACTGCATAGGGGCACCCAAAGCAAATTCTTATACCTGGGCCGACCACTCTCTAGTTCCGCCCCTGAGTACCACCTGTAAGAAGTGCAATTATTTGCGAGGGAGAGCATTGCAGTAGTCCAAGGGCCTCATTTAGCAATGAGTTTTATCATTTACAATCAGTGATAAAACTTGTTGCATATGATGATGGTGCTCAAGCCAATCAGCTCCAAACTGTCATCTGTTTAAAAAATGTCAGTTGGAAGCTTATTGGCTGGAGCACCATTATCATACGCAAAGAGTTTTATCACTCATTGTAAATGTTAAAACTCGTTGATAAATAAGGCCCTTTATGTGATGAGAGAAATGTGTGTATGAGTGTAGGAAGATCTTACATGGGAATACAATGCTTTATTCTGGCTCTTTTCCTTAGATGAAAGCTGTTGGAGTAAAACAATAGCTACAGTAAACGAATGAGAAAGTACACTGTCATCCCAAAGAGGAACTACACAGCGGTAACTTATGAAACAGTGGACCTCATTCAGAGTTGGTCGTAAGCGGCCGCTCGGTCATACGCCGCCGACGTTCTCAAACCGCGCATGCATACGGTTCATTGTGCGCATGTGTGTACGAGCCCTTGCGATGTAAAAATCTGTCGCTTGTACGGCTTGCGAGCCGGAAGTGGCTCACGAAAGTTGATTGACAGGTAAGGCCGTTTGTGGGTGTTGACTGGGGTGGTGGTCTGAAAAGCAGGCGTGCCTCAGCGTTCGCAGGGCGTTTTAGGGGCGTACATAAATTACTTGCTACAACCGACTTAGAAGGCCGGAAGAAGTTGGCTATTGGTAGTTGTTTGGCGTTTTTGAGAATTTCTGGCACAATACATTCTTGGCTTAAGAGTTTGGTAAGTGTTTCTGAGTCCTGCAAGCATCAGTCCATTGTGTGCATGGCATGGTTTTGTTATATTAATTATTATATTTTTTATTAAACCAAATGTAGTTTATTTCGTTGGTTGTTGTGGTTTGAAGTAGTATTCCTGCCCACTTTTTTGTGGTCCCAGGTAAGTGTATCTGAGTCTTGCTGGGTTTTTTTTGTTTATTTATTTAGTCTATTAATTTTTTATTCCCTTCTTAATGTTTGTAGCGTAACTAATGTTTTGGCTATGTGTTCAGAAACATTTTATTCTAATAATAATGTACTACCATGTGATTATCCATTTGGATCAGTTCGTGATTATGTTTTCAGCAACCCTTATATTTTGTTTGTTCTAGTGTTTTTGTTTTTTTGTTACTTGTTAATGGATTTTGGTGCGGTTTGGAAAACCAATAAATACACTTTTTTAAAAACCAAATCCTAGTTATTTTGAATAAAAAAAAACACTATTATGTTCTACCCATTAACCATGTTGTGGAAACATTTGTGTGGCATGTTAAATGGTTGCTTTTTGGGACCCAAATGGCTTTTAGGCTACAGTTTAGTTAACACAAATGTAGTAACCATAACCCACAAACTTGCAAAACATGAAACAAGGTTGTAAAAATTATGTAACACTATTTCCCATTAATACCCTGATGTATTTGTGTGGACAAATGTTACAAACTTTATTATGCACTATTAATGTATGTGGCTTACAATGTTTGCTTAATTTTTGTAAAAATGGAGTAACTCCAAAAATATATTATACACAAAAATACATACCAAACTAAAGAAATAAATTTAACTATGTGTAATACAGAAATTGTAAAACTACGGGAAGTACTGTGATAAAAACAAGGACCCATTTGTACGCCAGAATTAGACAGTTAATAACTTTTAAAAAAGACGACTAAGGTAGTTTGGTAACTAAATATATTTGAAAGAACAAACAAACATATCAAAACAAAAAATTAAACACCAGCAAGGTCCAAGGCGGCAATGATATTTTGGAAGCAGGATCCAACATTGGCCAGATGCTCTTGGGCCAAAGCAATCTCCTCTCTGAGGAATCTAAACAGCATCTGGGGATCTGTAGAGATGAGATTAAAAATTGTTTAGAAAACCAATTAATTTGATACTCAAACATTGTAGGGCATATAATAATCTTTTAAGTTTCAAAGTGTGTGGGACACAATGAAGTTGTTGGCTACACAAAAAAAACCACAGGCCAGGGACATTTGTAGGGCTATCAAATGATCTAATCCAGGCCAGGGATTTATTAATAATGAATTAATGTTTGTTGTTTTGTCCTTAATAAACCATAATCCAGATGTAAACACCAAAATTTTTAATTGAAAAATGTAAAAACAAAGAAATAACCATGGCCTCTACTTAAAGGAGCACATAACTGAGGGGACACCAATCTATGTTACTTATTAACTAATACATAGGAATTTGGTCATATTTGCTAATGTATGTAACACTAAAAGCTACCCAAATCCTGTGTTGTCCTGTGGCATGGAGTCGTTTTTTTAATCAGATAATTTAAAATATAGCAACAAACCATTAAAAGTGTGTTTGTTTTAACATACAAACAGTGCAAAAATCCACAAAATGCCTTTGACCATAGAGAAAACAACTATGGGCTGAAATCTGTTTTCCAACAGCCATTTTGCGCATGATACAGACGTTATCACTCATGATATAAGATTGTATGGAGGAGTCCAGGGCTTCTTTTTGCAAATCCAGTCATTTTCAGTAGGTCAACTAAATTTAGAGTTCAATGTTCATTCTATTGAACCCAAGGAAACAGTTTAGTTGTTTCATGTAAAATATCAGGGGAATGATGCTGTAGTCTAATGCATGTAGGGTGAGTAGAATTTATGTGTTCTAATAAAAAAATAAAATGTTGGTATTGGGCAAAGTAGATGATCAGGTATGGAGCAAGCTGAAGAATATGTGATGAAATACAGTAGGTTAGACTACGCGCTGCAATCCTGTTGCTGTGGAACAACATATCCCAGCATGCCCTGACACAGGTTTAGCATTCCCTAACAGCAAAACTATGGCAAAGCATGCTGAGATGTGTAGTTCCAAAGCAGATGGAGTGCCATAAGTTGCCAATCCATGGAATATATCATGATTTAAGTACTACCTGAGGGCAACAACACAGATTTCAAAAAAGGCAAACAAAAAATGTTTTAACCACTAAATCATAGTGTTATACAATTTTCAATATTTGCTACATGTGCCATTTACACTGTAAATGAGTTATGAAAGAACACATTTTACTGTGTCCATTAAATACTGCAGTTTCTCCTATTTTATACTACACAAAGCACAAGATAAAGTTAATTATTTAAAGATCAACAACACTTTCTGGTACTGAGTGGAAAGGTCCCAATCTTAATTGCAGTCAACTTTCCCACCCTGAGCAACTTGTAACTTTGGGAAAACGATGGAAGGTAAATTATCATATGAAAGCATATTTTCATTTTTCTTGATTAAAACTTTTGGTGTCCTGATATGTCATTTACATATTCATATCCTTGTTCCTACAATTCACTGTGGGGAGTTATTCATTAGATTTTTTAATGTGTTTTCATTGATTAGACAAAATTGTTAGCACAAAGCTGTGCATTCATCCTTAAAATGTTCATTACAATATAGGGTTGTCAGTGTGTTTAGTAGGAATTGTAATCAGTACTTAAAGAAGCAATCCAACATAAAATGTTTTTTTTCTTTATATAGCAAGTTAAATATTTTTTAAGAATGCATTCTTAGCTGCCCTTGTACAAGTTATCTCCTTTTCAAAATCTCTCTGAAAGTTCTACAATATTGATGCCACTTGCAGATACAGGCAAACAGCTATCTGCATGTCGGTGATAGCAGAGCAGATGATTTTGCAGAACACAAAGCAGACAGATCTCAGATGGGCATTCCAAAGCCTCTCTGCTCAATACATCTTATGCCATAGGACTGTGATTCCAATTGTAGTCTATGACACTGTGAAGAATTATACATTATTAGTAGCAGTCTAAGGAACAAAACAATGAATGTGTGTAAGGAAATGATTGAATACAGTTTACATTAAATTGTGCTAACAGCTGTTGATTGATATTTTGACTCAAATCACATTGTTTTGACAAATAGCACAATGATGTAAATAAGAATCATTAGTACCAAAGGGAATTAACCTGAATACTTGTCATCTTATCTGCAGAGACTCAGAAAGATTCCAATTAACTTCTGCAAAACTAGTAGATGATGTGTGATTATGGAAATAAATGTGCCATGAGAAACACATATGTGATTTCATTACAAACAATATATATTTCAGGTACATAATTTTATAGATTGGCAGAAGCATTTAGGATGAAATAAACTGTTGTTGCATGTTCATAAGCAGTGTTTAAATATTTTGGTAGATATTTTAGAAGATTTACTTTTGCGGTGCCACCATTGCACGTAATAGTGTCACACCCAATCACCAGATATTCTCTATATGTGAGGTCATCAGCATCAATAGGTGACCCTATCTCACGAACTTCACTGATGTTTACATTGTTCAAATAGAAAAATGTTTTAATAACAAGAGGTATTTATACAGTAAGAATACAAAAATGTGTTTTCCATATATTTAAAATGCTATGGTAATTAGTAATTACATCCTTTTCATACAAAATTTCCTGATCTTATGCAAAATGCATAGATTTTGCACGTAAAAATGGCGGCATCTGCATGATTGTAAATTATGTGTCTACTTGTGGGAGGATGGAGCCACGTGTGGACTAGGAGCCTAGATGCTCCTAGGAATAAATTAATCTGCAAAAATTAGTTGTCATACTATAGTTCATGAGTTTAACCAGAAATAGGGCAGAAGCTTATATTTTTAATTGTATCCCTTTTATACCCTACTGATGCACTTCTAATGGAAAAAGAATGTATTTTTATACATTTACTTTCATACACACAAAAGTGCTACATGTAAACAAGACCTGGGGGAGACTGCCCAATATCTTAAAGTAGCAGTTTAATTGGAAAAATCAACCTGGTTTTGCCTACTAAAAGACTGCTACTTTAAGATATCAGGCAGTCTCACACAGGACTCGCCGATGTCTCAAATCCGCAGCCTATAACATATATCCCTTCATGTGCCTTTACTCTTATTATAAATGTAATACACAAGGCGAAACTGAGCGGTTTTTATCTTGTGAGAAAAAAGTAAAGGTTTCAATTAATGAATGGACCATTCTAAAGTAGTCAAAGGAAGGACTTTAAAAAATGAACTCTTGCCATCTTAAACATTGCCCAAGTAGAAAGCCAATTAGATTAGATTTGCACACAAGTCAATTGCAATTACAGTACACTAACATCACGTACAGTGAACTAAATACAGATTATCGTCAGTTGTAATCCTTCATCATTTTATATGATTCTATGCCAATCAGTAAAAATACTCTGAGTCTCAGTATTGTATTAATATATAGAAATACAATTTATTGATGCATTTAAATAATATTAACAAAACAGCATGCAAGTCAAAAGAATCAATTATAAGTTAATACTCAGGTTTTAAATGTGAAGATCTTTAAATATGTCCTTCATATCTCCAAATCTTCTGAGGAGAATTTGCCATAATCACTTATGATGCTCAGAATCGATGGTCAGTCACATTGCAGAAGAACTAAGTACAGATGTTTATGTCATTCTGCCTTAGCTGAATTCCAATTAAACAAAGGGAAGACCCCTTCATACATACTATAATTTCGGGGCTTAGCGTCGGTGGGGGGGTAGTAGCGGTGGTCGGTCGGCGCATGCGCGTGCTCTTAGTCGCTGTATTTTTTCCGAAAATACCGCGACTAGAGTGCGGATGGGATCCGCAGGGACAGAGCTTTATCGCAAGCTCTGTCCCTGCAAGGGATTTATAGTAAATCCCTGTGATATTACCTGAATTCGCAATGCGAATTCACTCGGTAATATCACACTACAATCCGCATTCAATATGCGGATTGTAGTAAATAGAGCCCTAAATAATTAAATGAATCTTGTGAGAACCTTTTAGTAAGGTCTGATTGAGCCCTTTTTAAGCATAAACATTATAAGCAGTTTTTCAATTATTAATACTTTGTCTTTAAAAACTGATACTAACATACTACACTGTGGCACAGGTGTTAAATCACTGGCAATATTCTAACAATCTCAAAACAAAATTGCTTTAACAGAATAGTATTTTGACATCCAGAAAAGCACATATGTGACCTTAAAACAGATCTCCATACTGATAACATAAAAGTAATAATATTGTGCATCCTATTTCTAGAAACTATTTTTGGCATCTTCTGGTGGAAAAACAAGCTTCTAATAAATTACTTCAGTTGACACAATAATACTTAAATAAACAACTGTTAAATATAACCTTACATTTGCCAGCTTTTGATATCACTAGTCATCGTCAATACTTATAGCTTTTCTGTTTCATATATGAATTGCTACACTCACCTTCTCTAAGTGATATATTACCCAGCCTTGATATAACAGTTTAACATACATATTTTATATATACAGTGGCAAGAAAAAGTATGTGAACACTTTGGAATTACCTGGATTTCTTTATAAATTGGTCATAAAATGTGAAGTCACAAGAACAGACAACCACAATCTGCTTAAATGTCTTTATCTGTGATGATACCATAACGTCTTCTACTGCTCAGTTTAGGAACTACATGAAGGTGTGGTTTTACTGGTATTAATTCTGATATAAATTGACATAAATCCCTGATGGGTGTTTCATAACTCTTACACTTTCTTTATGGTTTGACACCTGCCTCTTGGTCATTAGGTTCCCGGTGGATACCCCCATCCTTCTCTCTTAAAAATTAATTGTGCAGGGTGTCCTCCAATAAACACCATTCTTGTTCAGTGTTTCATGTATTGTAGATTTGTGAACATTTACATTTGCAAGATGCAGAGATTTCAGTAAGTCTTTAGCTGACACTCTAGAATTATTCTTAACCTATTTGAGCATTCTGTACTGTGACAACCACTCCTAGAGAGAGTGACAAAAGTGCTGAACTTTCTCCATTTATAAACAATTTGTCTTACCATGGACTGATGGACATCAAAGCATTTAGAGACTTTTGTAATCCTCTCTAACTTTATGTAACGTTACCATTCTTAGGGGCATATTCAATTAGCAGCGAAAAGTCCTGTACGTTTCACATGTCGTACTTTTTGCCGACATCGCTGGTTTTCCATGTGGAAAAGTATCTCGCTCGTCCCCATTTATCCCCGAATTCAATTCCAAATCAGCAAAAACGGAACCCTACGAATTAGAAACCAGCGAAAAGTGCTGTCAGATTTGGGGAAATCAGCCTGACACCCCCCAAAAGATGCACTGATATTGGGGATCACTATAGATACCCCCAAATAGGCCTGCTGAAGGTATTTGGGGTACTTAAATGCTCTCAATAGCTGCTAATTAGCGTCTTTGCAGAAGTGGTGAAGAATAGCATTTAGCAGTGTTTTTTTTACAGCAAATAACTAGTCCCAGCAAATTTGGGGTATATAAAAATCGGTGCTAGCATATTTTAAAGTTGCAATCTTAATAGTTGCAATCTTAAAAACACCTGGGGCGTACTTGGAAACCCCCTGGAGTCTATTTCGCTAGTTTTTTAGTATGTCCCCCAACTTTGTTTTTTTTGCCCCAAAATGAAAGTACTTTTTTGGGGTGTTAAGTTTTTTTTACTTTCTTTGACACAGTTTACCTTTGGGGGCTGTCCCAAGAGTGCAGGGTGGTTCCAGTAAGTTTGCAACCCAAAACCCCAATTCTGCACTTTTTTCTGCCTAGTTTCATAGGCGAATCGTTTTTGCTTATTCCAATGCATTTACTTTCCGCATCGGCGAAAAGTCTTTAGAATTGTATACGGAAATAATTTTTCTCCTGGCAAAATGACATCACTGGCGAAAACTTTAATCTTAACTCTTCTAAGATCTCATTTGTTTGAGGCATGATTAACATCAGACAATACTTCCTGAAAATAGCAAACTCAAAATATGTGAGTGGTTTTTAATGAGCACGGTAACTCTAACCAACACCCATAATATTGTCTCATTGAATGGACTCTGGGTTAGTTAACTCCTGATGCTAATTAGCCTTTTCAGAAGTCTAGGGGTTCACATGGTTTTTCAAGCCTAAAAAGATGTCTTCAATATGGACAAGAAACGTAAGCAGACTGTTTGTCTATTTGTGTGACTTATACGCCTTTCAGACATAAGTAAAAACCCAGCAATTTGCCAGGGCACGACAAGTCGACCCTAGGCTCTGCTTATGTCTGAGAGGGTCTGACCAGGGTTGACAGTCCTGGGTTTGCAACCCTGCAATCGACCAGGGTTATTAACGGAACTTGCAACCCATGTCAGTGCCCTGGCTTATGTCTGAAAGGCACAACCCGGGTCTTGATGACCCGGGTCATGCTTTAATGGACGTGATTGGCAGGCACAGTAGCGTTAGATGGAAGACCCAGGTCACTGTAAGACCCAGGTCCAGTGCAAAGGATGATGACCTGGGAATAACCTGGTTCCATCACCCAGGTGTGAAAGGGGGGTAAGTACTGAAACCCTGGATTCAAACTGTGTTTAGTGTCCAGGGTCCGAGCTGGGTTAAAGCCGGAGTTTATTTCTGAAAGTGGTGTTAGATGAAAATAAAATCACATTTTATTGGTTGGAATGGGATGCTGGTGGTCAGAATACCAACGCCGGCACCCCGATAGGGGTAGGATACTGACACCTGTCGCTAAGTATCCAAACCCTACCCATAACCCCTAAACCTAACACTCCCTCCCTGCAACCTAAACCTAACCTCCTCCCTCCAGCCTAACACTAACCCCCCCCACAGCCTAACCCAAACCTTCCCTTCAGTTACTAACCCTCCCCAAAGTGCCTAATCCTAACCCCAATACTTACTGTCTGGATGCCGGCAGTCGGGATGCTGGTGCAGGGATTTTCACTGTTGTCAAGATTCCGGCACCGGCATTCTGAGTGCGAGCATCCCGGGATATGATCTACATCCCCATTTTATGACCAATTTATGCAGAAATCCAGGTAATTCCTAAAAATTCTCACTTTAGTAAATGTATTCCTAATACTTTAAATTATCACCTGAGAGTTTAGAGACTTCTACAAAATAATCCCACCTCATTATATGGTTACAGAATTTCCCTAAGACTTCCATTAGGACTAGTAAAAGTGTAACTAACATATCTACTTATGTGTTTAAGATTTTATATAAGTACGTTAAGTTTCAAAAGTAAGCATTCTGCTTTCACATCCTTATTATCCTTACCTATTAACTAAACTATACCTTAAAAACAGCCATAACAACTGACCCTAATACAACAATGATGCAGGCCTCTGCAGATTAGTTATCCTTTAAGGCTTATTTACATGATTATGTATTTAAAATTCCCTTTCTTAATTTCAGAATGAAACACATGTAGACAAATCGCATGAAAGATTCTAAGGTCCTTGGTATGGTTGCTTACAGTGGCATAATTCTCAGAGGCAATAGGAGCTCTTGTCTCCAAAAGCCAAGTGTAAAGGGGAGCAAGTCTGTAGCATTAGAGAGGCAGCAAAAGGCCATTTACACAGATAGGGCAGGCTGCACTGTGTGCTCTGCTGCTCTGTTCTGTGCATGTGTGTGTGTCATCGCCCCCTCCCAAACACGCATGGCTCAGCCTGATGCCCTTCCAGCTAGTAAGCAACAATGGAACATGTCATCCAGGGGACAATCATAAATCCAAGTGACGGGACTGAAGTTCCTCCACTGATTGGATATGCATAGAATGGAATTTGTCTAGGGCACTAGGTTGTAGGGGGGACATATTGTAAAAGAGAGAATGAATGAGCACCAGCAGCTGAAATGGAGGAACAACATCCAGCAGATTCTTGCCTTAAGAGGTATTGGCTGCTGATCCTCCATGTTTATAATAAGCAGGAAATATGGCGCTGTGCTATGATGTCATTGCTCAGCCCCACACTTTTAGGAAGAGAAGATACCTATTAAACTCCCCCCACCCAAGCTGAAAAGCTGTGTCATGTGGGTCGTGAACAGGGAGATGGTGTTCTTTGTCAGCCCTGGATGTATGAGTGATGCAAAAGAATAAAACTTGTTCAGACACGGGCATTTGGTGGAGGGCAGAAAGGCCAAGTTGGAGAAATTAGAGATATAATAGTGGAGGGATAAAACAATGTTTAGGGAGTATAATCTCAGAAGGTGAGTGTTGAATTGTACTTCTACAGGATATCAAAGGAGGAAGAAAGTGGAGGAAACTTCGCAGCAGCAAAGTCAATGGGGCTAAGAGAGGGAATGTTACAATTATCTAACACCAGGACACATAGGACCAGCAGAGATCACCAGAGGACACAGGGAAGTCACACTTGCTTACCTACACTCTGTGCTATAGAGTTTCTTCGTTAACTTCTAATGCTGTGTGGTTTGATCACTTGAGGTGGAGAGATGGCAAGGGAATAGAGCAGTAGCATTGTTGTGAGTGGATTTACAGGCTAACACACTGTAGAGAAGCAAGACCTCATTGGATCACAATGGATTTACAGATTAGAAAGTCTTAATGTTTCCAAGCTTCAGAGAACTTTTATATCAACCAATTAAGGAGAACCGGGACATTGACTTAACCTAATGGACCATTATTAACATCAACAGACACACAATATCATACCATACAGGCTTAGGCACAACGAGTACACTTGGTGCACCAATTTCCACATATACGCTAATTTAAGGGGTTGAGACACCTCTTTATTGGGAACAGCTGAGGTTACACATTGATGCACTTTCGAGCTCTGGACATCTAACAACACCTTAGCTGTGTCTGGCTTCCTGTCTCGATAATGTCTCGTGATGATGTCAGTGTGTAGAAGAGCTTGGAGAACTTGGGGGATCGACCATGGTCTGGGACCACAGAAAATAATATAGAGCGTGAGTCCACAGCATCGGGTAGGAGTTGAAAGGAGCCTTAGGACATTTAAGTTCAAGTGACATTACAGTGACAGAATGGTTTTGATTGTGGCTGCGGGGTTTTGGCAGTGGGAGTGTGTATCAGAGATTGGGGGTGGTTACTTTAGATTAATAATTAATTAGTGGTGTTTTGATTTAAGAGCCAGGGGGTGGTGGTTTGGCTGGTTGGATGGGAAGATCTCTCCCACCTCTCTGTCCTGTCACAGGGTGTCTGTATACTGTAATGTCTCTCTATTGCTTTGCTGCCTGTATATATTTCTTAAATTCATAGCTATTCAGCTTTTCATATATGTGTATTCCTGATTTTGTTTTTCAACTGACCTCCATGTTAATCAGTTACCTGGCATGGTTGCATTGGATGCGACTGCAGCCAGCTGGGCTTTCACTGACACAGTCACACCCCATGCAACCGCACCATCTGTGTCTCTCCCCCAGCTGTAAAAGTGGAACATCATCCTGCACATGTGCAGAACAGATTTCCTCCTGCTTCTCCGTCCCCCTTAGGGTGATGTCACAGTGTGTGACCATCAACATCACTCCCAAGATTGTGCCTCAGAATGCACTCTGTTTTGCCTTGCAAACAGCAATCTGCGAGTGCATAGATCAGCTGCAGCAGGGGGTCTGATGATCAGTCCCCACTGAACACACTATGTTGCACTCTACAGGATAATAATATAATAAGGACATAGGGGAGGGGGGGATATATATATAGGGACACCACAAAGTTGTAAGGTTGGGGGCCAAGATATTTAATTTTGACATCCCTAAACCACTGAATGTATGGGTTTTTTCTTTTGCTGATTTGGCCTCTATATGCAACATCACTGCTTTCTCCCGGACTCCACACTCACAGACACAACACTAATGCAGTGCTATGCATAGCTCTGGGAACACATGCAGCCAAAAGATCGGCCCTGTACAGACGATTTATCTGACCAGTGCCGGGAGAGGACGACAGTTACCCGTGTGCTGCTGGGAGTTGTAGTTTGGTGTAGGCTTAGGAGCTTATTGCTACAGTGCACTGTATCTTGCTCTAGGACTACAGAGACCATCATGCAATGTGAGTTTGCCATGAGAATGGTTCGCAGGACCCTACTCACACCTTATAGGATCGAGTCCAGTGTATGCACCCTGATAGTCCCTGTACTACACACACACACCACCACTGCAAATATTCTGTAAGTATAAAACAAAAAAATATGTCAAGGATGAAAAACAAATATACATATCAAACACAGAAAACTTTGTTCAATCTGGCTGCACTATGTACAGACATGAACACACACACATACCTGTATAGCTACTACATCATCAGTCTCCACCCAAATACAGATAGAGGAACTACCAATACCTTCAATACAGCAATTCATGCAACAACTAATAATGCATTAATATTCAACAATACAGATGGATATACACCACTGCGCAAAAACAGACAGTTCACTTCAACACGAACCCAGGTGTCCACCCCAAATACAAATGATACAAAAAAAAGTCAAATTGGTTCCTGGAGGTGAGCGCTGTAGATGACACAAGTGAATTTTCAACCAAACTGGTCCTCTCCTTTTCTCTTTCGATGAACCCTCACGATAGTAAGTAGGCAAAAGGGAAGACAAAGAAAAAGGAGAATAATGTGTAGAATCCTTTTTCAACAGATCAGTCTTTATGACCAATTTAAAAATTCACTTGGGTCATCTGCAACGCTCACCTCAAGTCAACCAATTTGACTTTTTTTTAATAATGCATTAAGTTTTGCACAATAGGTGCAGTACATATTGCATTCCTGCCACACATGGGAATAATTATCAGACACCACTACACACACTATGCTGGGCTTATTACAACCAGAGGAGGAAGACATGCTCAGACTTCACCTTAAAATTAACAAAAAACATCAACAACAAAAAAGTTCTTATAAAAAAAAAAAACACAGTCTTCAATAGAATATAAATAGCTGTACCATTTAAGTTGGTTTTGTTTAGTCCTAATACTATAGGAGATGTCAATAGTATGAATTGAGTTGGCAAATATAGTAAAACATAAACATGTATGTTTACATACGGCTGTATATGTGTAACCAACACATAATTGCCTACTTTTGTAGTTTCCTTTACGGGAGAAGATGGGAGAGGAGATGCAGATGGGGGGTGATGAGGCAGGGCTGGACCATTTGCGTCATTAGGCCCCTTATCTTACAATCACATCACTAGGCCCCGTCCCTTCTTCCACATGGATGGCACATTCCTGGCATTATTGTCCCCTGTATACCAGGGATGTGTGCCGACCACCGTATTTTGGTTTTGGCTTTGGCTTTGGATCTGTATCTCCTTTGTGTTTTGGATCTGGATTTGGTTTTGCCAAAACCACCCTTGCATGTTTTGATTTTGGTTTTGGATCTGTATTTTCTTAAAAAATTGAATAAAACTGCTAAAATCACATAATTTGTCCTTTTTTGTTCCTACTGTATTATTAACCTCAATAACATTACTTTACACTCGTTTCCAGTCAATTTTGACCACCTCACAGCTCAAAATATAGTTTTCATCCAGCTTAGGCCCAAAAGTTGCACCAAGATAGCTAGCTGACTAAGCTACGCTGCAGCAGTGGGCGGCACAAACATGTGGCAGTTCAATGCTCAACATGGCACATAAGGAACATGTATTTTCATTAATCAAGAGGCCTGTGGGAGATGGAGTATGTATGTCGTTGAAGGCAAGGAAAGGAAGAGTTGATTTCTTAGCAAATTTATTTAATTTTTTGATTCCAAAGCAAATCAACTTGGTGGTTCAGAATATTATTTAAAATTAAAGGGGCATGCGGGAGATGCTATCTGTGGTCATAAACATTTCTGGAATTTTTTGATTTTCAGCAACCGCATCTCAAAGATTGCAGCAGCAGTGGCAGTTCAACTTCCAACATGGCACATCAGGAAACAAATATTTTTATTAATCAAGAGGCCTCAGGAAGTTGGAGTATGTATGTAGTTGAAGGCAGGGAATGGAAGGTTTGATTAGTAGTAAATATAATTACATTTTTTGATTCCAAAGCAAATTTATGAGGGAGGAATCGAGAGGAGCAGGGGAGGCATTTAAAAAAAAATACAAAATATATTTAAATTATTCATATCAGTCCTTTCCCAAGAAGAATCCTTGAGTGCTACGCCTGTTGCTGCTGCTGGGAGTGGATCTTCATCCCAGAAGGGGACCAGGAAGACTACTAGTAGTAGTTTAAAAAAAACAATTGACTGTTAAACAATCCTTCGCAAGGGGAACAAGTATGACAGCAGTTACCCAGCTGCACAGCGGATCACTGATGCCATAACATCTATGCTGGTATTAGATGTGCCTCCAATATCCTCCAAAATGCAGTGGGTTTTAGTCAGTTAATTGAGGTCCTGTGTTCCCGCTACCAAATCCCATCTAGATTCCATTTCACTAGAAAAGCAATTCCCAGCCTGTACAGGGATGTTAAAAAACTTAATTAGTGTCCTCCAAAATGCCGTTGTACCCATTGTCCACTTAACCACAGATATGTGGACAAGTGGAACAGGACAAACACAAGATAACATGACTGTAAAAGCCCACAGCCTTCAGCGCCACCAACAGCAGCAGCAGAATCTAAGAAACAGCAGCTCATTCAGAGGCAGGCTACTCTATGTATCACCGATTTCACTAAGAGACATACAACCTTTTAGAAAAATGCAAGGAAGTCATTGCAAAATGGCTTACCCTGCTTGGACTCTCAATGCCAACAATATTGTAAGAGCATTACAGCTGGTTGAATTCCAACATGTCCTATGTTTTTCTCACGCAATCAACTTGGTGGTGCCAATTTTATTTAAATTGACAGGGCCATGCAGGAAATGCTCTCTGTTGCCAAAAAAATGTCTGGACATTTTCGCCATTCAGCAGCAGCATCTAGAAGATTGCAGCACCTGCAAGAAATGTTCAATTTCCCCTGCGACCAGCTGAAGTAAGAGGTAGTTACAAGGTGGAACTCCACCCTTTATATGCTTTAGCGGATGGAGGAACAGCAAAAAGCCATTTAAAGCTACACAGCGAACTGTGACATAGGAAGAGAAGGTGGAATGCACCTTATTCAAGCTCCGTGGAAAATACTTTCCATGTTGTGCAAAGTGCTGAAAGCACTGAAACCCTTCGAAGTAGTCACCTGTGAAGTGAGTTCAGATACTGCCAGCTTGAGTCAGTCAATTCTTCAGCTGCCCATTGTTAGCTTGTCTTCTGGGTGGCAAACAAACCAATCGCTTCATGATTGAGGATATTGCTGACATAGGTGTTGGTGTTGAAGATGGCAGGTGCTTTGATCTAGCAGAGACAAGGGAGTTAGGCGACGCTGCACTGCTTGTTGTTACTTTTTTTAGCCAAAGTTTCTGAAGTTTACAAAAACTTTTGGATGGATGCACTGCAGATTACATAAAAGGGAGGAGGTTCCTAGATAAGAAGAAGTGGATTTTTTTGCCTTATGCCCAGGTATGACAATGAGCTTTTCCATATCATGGGCAACAACTTTTTCTTCCACTGGTGCATGATTTACACAAACAACATCATCATCGACATCATCATCAACATCCTCATAATCAACATCCTTATTAGCATCAACTACACAAATATCCTCCTCATCTTGGTGCACTTCCATAGAAGCATCCTCGATGTCAGCATGTTCAGATGTGCTTGCATCATCATAAGAGGCAGAACGACCAGTCATAAATAAAGGCCAAGGCCTTAGCCTTTCCTTGCCAGTTCATGTGGTGAAAGGCATATTGCCAATTTTATGTCTTTCTGCAGCTAACTTTCCATTTGATGTTTTTTCTTTACCAATGTAAAATATTAGTTCTTTGATTTTAGATGCTCTGACTTAAGCCCTGTATGCCCTTGGCCATCGGCTTTAGTAGATGAAGTAGACAAACTAGTATCGTCATGCAGGTGGCACTGGCAGCAGCTCCAGCACTAATATGTGGTTCCTGCTCTCCTCTCAGCTGATCTTTCTTCATAACAACAAACACGAACGAATTGTGGTACAGCACACATGTCAATTTGTACCAATTTTAAATATTACACTGCGGTATCAATGACCTATAGTGTCATATTAGAATAATAAATTGCGCTACCACTTACAGTGTCACAATATTTTTTATGAAAACACTGCGCTATCACACAGTGTCACAATATGTGTTGAATATTACACTGCGCTACCAGTTACAGTGTCACAATACGTGTTGAATATTACACTGCATTTCCACTTACAGTGTCACAATATTTTTTATGAATAATACACTGCACTATTACTTACAGTGTCACAATATTTTTTATGAATAAAACACTGCACTACCAATTACAGTGTCACAATTTTATTCATGAATACACTGCGCTACCACTTAATGACACAATATGTGTTGAATATTACACTGTGCTACCACTTACAGTGTCACACTATGGCCCTCATTCAGAGCCGTACGCTCTGAGCAGAGCGCACGCTCTGAATGAGGGCCGGCCTCCATGAAAATGGAGCGTCCTCCTGGACGCTCGTATAGCTGTGGGTCACCACCCACAGGCTATACGAGCGTGCTGTTTGATGGCCGCAATGGTCTTGACCATCGCGACCATCGAAACTGCGAGCCGGAGCCTGCGGTTGAGGTTTTCAACCGCAAGCTCCGGAGTGATTTTGGCTCTATCAGAGCCAAAATCACTCCCACTGACATCACTAGTGATGTCAGTGGGCCGGCTTCTGACGGGAGGCGTTCCCATGGGAACGCCCCCGTCAGGGAGGCATGCCCCCGGCACGCCTACCAAAGGGGGCGTGCTGTCAATCAACATCGACAGCACGCCCCCTTTGATCAGACACAACGAGCGAAGGATTTTCCTTCGCTCGTCGCGTCTGGCGCATGCGCACGACGGAGCTCCCTCCATCGTGCGCATGCTCAGTCCAGAACATCGACCCACTTGCGAGCGGACAGCCGCTCGCGAGTGGGTCTGAATCAGGCCCTATATTTTATGAATAATACACTGCACTGCCACTTACAGTATCACAATATTTTTATGAATGAACACACTGCGGTACCACTTATAGTATCACAATATTTGTTATGAATATACTGCGCTACCACTTACAGTGTCATAATGTGTGTTTAATATTACACTGCGCTACCACTTAGTGTCACAATATTTTTTATGAGTAAAACACTGTGCTACCACTTACAGTGTCACAATTTTTTTCATGAATACACTGCACTATCCCTTACAGTGTCAGAATATGTTTTATGAATATATTATACTGTGGTATTACTGACCGACAGTATCACTCACAATATTGGGCCTGATTCAGACCCGGTCGCTAAGCTGCTAACGCTCGCTAGGGGCGATTATCGCACATCTGCGCATGCATATGTGGGTGGTGACAGGGGAAGGTGCTTGTGAATGGGGGAGTGGATGTGCGAACGCAGGCATGTCTTAGCATCAAAACGGAGTTTAATGGGTGTGCATAATTAGCAAAGTAGCGTCATTGAACACGTCAATTGCGGTGGGGTAGGGGCTACCTCTAGTGCTGCATGCAGCTCCGATGAGTCTCGATGTTCCCAATTAATCACACACTTCCTGGAGATGACGCGTGCTAAGAGAGAGAGGTGGGCAGCTTTATACTCCTGCATACGCTCACTGCCGTCACCCTTTAAGACATAGAGGGCGTCCTTAAGGCAGACAGTGCGATAGCGGGATTTGAATACCCGGACCCTTTAGACAGCGAGTGAGCGCAGCTTAGCGACTGGGTCTGAATAAGGCCCACTTTACAATTTATACACTGCAGTATGATGAACCTACATCATCATTCACAATATGGACAGCAGCGTCACAGTGTTTTGGATACCCTGGCGGTGGGTATGGCATACAGCGTCACAGTGTGGGGTAAAGAACAAAAAAAAATTTGTTAACTTATTATTTTTTTCTTTTTTTTAAACCTTTAGTTATTTTTTTTTTTTACAGCCGTGAACATACAGCACTCTGGATGGACAGCACACCCCTGGACTAGCAAAGCAATGATAAATAACACAGGGCCTGATTCAGAGCCGGATGCTCTGATCAGAGCGCTCGCTCTGAATCAGTGCCCTCCTACCTAAACTTGGAGCGGCCTCTTGGACGCTCGCATAGCTGTGGGTTACCACCCACAGCTTATGCGAGCGTCCATGATGATGGTCGCGATGGTCAAGACCATCGCGACCATCGGGCTTGCGACGAGACCCTGCGGTAGGGTCTCAGTGACTGCAAGCCCTGGAGTGATTTTGGCTCTATCAGTGCCAAAATCACTCCCACTGACATCACTAGTGATGTCAGTGGGGCCGGACCCAGATGGTAGGAGTTCCCATGGGAACGCCTCCATCTGGCAGCCATGCCCCCGGCACGCACACCAAAGGGGGCGCGCTGTCACTCACCATCGACAGCATGCCCCCTTTGGTGCGAGACCCGGAGAGACAGCTTGGCTGTCGCTATCCGGGTCTTGCGCATGTGTACGACGGAGCTCCCTCCGTCGTGCGCATGCGCATTTGGGTACCATCGACCAGCTTGCGAGCATCCTGCACTAGCGAGCGGGTCTGAATGAGACCCACAGTCCCCTGGACATAGCACAGCACACACTGCCTGGATTGGACAACACAACACAGCCAGCACAGCACCCCCCTGTATTGGACAACACACCCCAGAACAGCACACCCCTGTATTGGACAACACCGCCCAGCACAGCACACCCCTGTATTGTACAACAGAGATCCCCTTGGACGAAGCAAAGCCCTGACAGCCCGGGACTCAGCAAGCAAATGGCAAATGGTGCTGATCACCGTGAGGAGGGACTTATATAAAATTCAAAACCCATTTGAATCTGACAGCAGGATGATGACATTTTGCCTCGTTATGGGATCCGAGTTAGGCTGGAAAACCCGAGCCAGACCCGGATCCTGGCCCGGATCATGACATTCGGGTGGGTCCAGTTCTCAGAAAACCAGACCCGCTCATCTCTACTTTATACCCACTTCACTAGGAAGTGGACGGGATGCATGAGGAGTACCTACTCTTTTGGCGGTGGGGACATACCGCACTGCTTCTGATAATTACAGGGGGCTTCATTCTTCCTTAGCATTCAGCAAACATTAAACATGCGCAGCACTTACTGCCTTGATCTGATTAATCCCTCCCATGATCTCAACGGGTCTGAGAAGCATGTGTGTTTCCAGTGAGCACACAAATTTGTGAATTAGCAATTCCACCATTTTGTGAGTGAAAAAAATCAATCCGTGAGAGTGCTCTGAATCTGCAGTTAACCACAGGGTATGATGGCATACCATATCTGTATTGCGCAAGGTATACATCCATTAAGGCCTTAATTATCGAAAATCAGTGCTTTATGAAGTGTCAGTGGAAGAGTTACAACAAGTCTCTGAAGTTTCCGATCACGTGTAATAAGCCTTAATAGGACATGTGAAACTAAGGTTTTTTTGTCTATGAAATTTCATAGCTTTTTTTTTTTAAAGGTAATAGACTTATGCTGTAAAATTTAGAAACAGAGAATTTGATAAGCTACCCTGGGCCCATCAGCTTTGTCCTCACTCATCACCATCGGCCCACCTGAATTTCCTTTGTTTTTTCCTGTATTGGCTGCGGGGTTAATGAGTGTTAAAAATGTTATTAATCAGGGGTGTTTCAAGAGAGGAGGGGGTCTGTATGGGCCCCCACTTCTCTCCGGCAGTATTGCGGTGCAGGACTGGCAGTAGTTTAAGATGCTATGGGTGCAGGGTATGCAGTGTGGGCCTCTCTGGACCCAAGGGCCTGTGTGCACCATAACCCTGCACCCATTATAGATATGTCGCTGGAAATAATATTGTCCTATTCTGGGGGACTACAGGTTCCAGCAAAGCGGCCCCGGTATGCCAGTACTTGGGTAACCACGAGAACCAGCATGCCTGGGCAGTAAGGGCCCCTGTACTTGTAGACTTCCTGTAAAAGAAAGAAACATGTTTCACGAGATCCCCTGGCCAAAGGATTCATCACTCCACACTAGTTAGCTGGGGACAGGCATTCCTTGGGAAGTGGGGTTCTCCTCAAAAAAGAGGTTCCCATTTCCGTGGACACTCAAGATCTGGTCTGAAGCTCGGGGTATTCTCCGCATCCCTGAAGGTGGGTGCAAGATTAATGAGTGTGAAATATGGAAACATTGTTTGTTAACAGTACACACAGGGATGGGAAGTACAATTGAAATGAGTGGTGGGGGTGCGACTAGGTGCACCCAAGAAAATATTAAAATACAATGTTAAAAATACATTCTTAATGTAATTACTTAAAAAAATAAAAACAACAATTTCTGAGTGATTTAGGGAATCTTAGCCAATTAGGTGGTTAAACCATAATAAAGATGTCATTTTTTTTGTATGTAAAGCTTTAAATCTTTTTTAAATTTTTTTAATAATGAATTGTTAAATCAATGGCCCTACTACCAAATCTAATGATCCATTCTGACAATTCGTTCCGACGTTTGGCAAACAAAAACACAGATCCGCAGACGTTGATGATTGGCAATCCGTCGGCAGATCTGTGATAAACTTCCCGTTAAAAATCCCTCTCGCCGTTCCCAATCATTATTTGGTTGGAATCCGTGAATCGACAATTTCTAACATTTTGAATTTCCTCGATTCTCTGACCCTGGCAAAATGGGGAATTGCGTTATTCAGTTGTGGATGTATGGGACCCCTAACCCCTCATTTGAATGAGAACCTTCTCAGGTTTCTGACCCCTGACTTGACTGATACCTGCTCTAGCTCTTGACATTTGCTCTTGATAAATTATCTGTTTATTCCTGTATGTAAGTGTCACTTTGTTGCACAAATATCTGTTCTATGCTTTGTCTTCCTTTCCCTGCAGTTTTCTTTAGTCTCAGTGTCAGCTACACACTACAATCAGTTCTCAGTGCTGTCATCAACTCTGCCTATGAGCTGTTCTTCATCAATTTCTCAGGCAGCACACTTACTGTAGCTCATATTACACTTTCCATGTCTCAGCCTTGCTGATTTCACATATTTGCCACCCTATATCTTACCTTTGCTGTCATTACTGATCCTTCAATCTGCAGAATTGGGAGTTTACTTACTATGTGTCGGGTTTTGAAACAAGACACTTCTGTTCGAGTTTACAGTATGCCCAATATTTAAAAGGGCAGTGCTTTTACTATCAAGACATGGCTAGTAAAACCACTGCCCTTTTAAATATTGGGCATAAACACGAACAGAAGTGTCGGATATTACAACCCGACACTTAATAAGTAAACCCCTTGATCAACTCTGTCTCAGCAGTGTAGTGCAGAATATATCACATAACCACATCTATAAAACTTTGCTCTAAGGAATCTACATATGTGTTTCCCAAGAGGGGATCAAAATAGATTTCAGGGGCCTACCCAAAGTATTGAGGTGCCCTGGTACAGCACTGATATTATCTTCACCCTACAGAGAACCTGAAAATGTTTAAGGAAGTTCAGGAAATAAAGCTTCCTGTATGTCACTTCTGGTCAGGGCTCCCATGTGTCTTGTTTTTTTCTAGAATAGAACTGGATGCATTTTGCACCAATAGCACAGACGTAACATGCACCCCAAAATTGTGCATATTGCATAGGCAGCAGAGCTGGATGCATCTCAAGATGTGCCTGGCTCTGCAAGGGTAGCAAATGCATTGCTTTTATGGGGGTGGGTGTGCGATCCTGGCGCACACAATTCAGGCGGTCAGAATCCTAGCGGCAGAATCCCGATGGTAGAAACCCCGACGCATGCAGCTGTTATGAGCCACCACGGATCTGTGCTGAGCTCCCCGGTCATTTCTAGGAGACCCGGATGCCAGGTCACTTCCGGCCAGTGGCTCCCCACCTGTCGCTAGGCAACTGGATGCCTGGCGGCCACAGGTTGAGGGTGGTCACGAAGTGTGAAGATGTGCAGTGCTCCAGCTGCACAATATTAAGTTCTTTAGGGGGCTTGTCTGGGGCTGGTATCTGATTGGTTCCTCTTCCTTTTATATGCCAGCCAGCCCTACATTACCCTGACGTTTATAGCTCTTGCTTGCTGCATGAGCCCTGGTCCTTGTTCCTGGGGCCTGTGTTCCCCTGTCTGCCAGTGGTCCTTTTGGTTCCAGTGTCTGTATCCTGAGTAGCTGGCCTGCTATAGTTCTGATTCGTGTCCTGCATTGCTGGTTTGCCATCCTCCAGTTAGAATCCTGAGTAGCTGGCCTGCTACAACTCTGGTTCACATCCTGCATTGCTGGTTTGCCATCCTTCAGCTTGAATCCTGAGTAGCTGGCCCACTGCAACTCTGTTTCGTATCCTGCATTGCTATTTGACATCCTCCAGCTAGAATCCTGAGTAGCTGGCCTGCTACACCTCTGATTCGTATCCTGTATTGCTGGTCTGCCATCCTCTAGCTGGAATCCTGAGTAGCTGGCCAGCTTACAAACCAGATTCTTATCCTAGTAAGCTGGTTCTGTTTACTCCAGCTAAAGTTCTTCATACCACACCGTGTCTGCCTTACTTCCTGGTACTGCGCTAGTACAAAGTGCCCCAGCCAGGGGGCTGCAACATGCCCATCAGATGCTTCAAAGTACAAACTTTCTTGTGAGGGTCCTTGGTGAAAACCACCAGCTATTTAGACTCTGTGCCCCTATTCTGGGTCTCTGACAGCACATTGTTCCCAGTCTCCATCAAATTCAACTGGGTGTATCATAACATTATAACCAACCATCACTGAGAAGCCACTGAGAGTTGAGTCCTAAGATGGATCCATCTATACAGAACCCAGCCCAAATTCTCGCTGGTCAGATTCAAGGATTGACCCAGAAACTTTAGAAACTCTCCATCCAAGTGGCCTTTCAGGAAGATCAAATTAGGGCAGTTTCTACTGCTCATGTAGTTAAAGAGCCCAAAGTTAATCGAGATCAGTTCTCCGGGATCATAGCATTTTTTAAAATTTTCGCGAAAGCTGCAAATTATATTTAAAACTCCAATGGCAATCCTCTGGTACTGAAGCTCAACGAGTATGGATTATCATCTCGCTATTACAAAGAGATTCTCAAACCTGGGCTTTCAGCCTACAACCAGGTTGTGAAGCACTTCCATCCGTAAATGCTTTCTTCACCGTATTGGGACTCCTTTTCGATGATCCTGACAAAGCAGCATCCGCTGAAGCACATCTCTGAGCACTAAGGCAAGGGCGTAACCCTGCTGAAACTTATTATACTGAATTCAGAAGATCGGCAGTGTTGTTTATCCAGCATATCTTTAAATCACATGGTTTGCCTCAAGATATTATTTCTGACAGAGGGACCCAGTTCATGGCTAAATTCTGGAGGATGTTCTTCCAGCTATCAACCTCAGTCCAATGGGCAGATGGAACGGGTGAATCAATCTCTAGAACAATATCTTTGCTGCTTTGTTTCCAAATGTCATAACTAAGCATCTGCCTATGGCTAAGTACATGTCTAAGTATCTGCCTATGGCTGAGTTCTCATATAATAATTCCTGCCATTCTGTGCCATGCATCCCGATCATTGCTAGGATACCAGAGCACCAGGTCACTTCCGGCCGGTGGCTCCCTACTGGTCGCTAGGCAACTGGATGCCTGGTGGCTGCGTGGGGTTATGAGTGGTCAGGAAGTGTGAAGACATGCAGTGCTCTGGCTGCACGATATTAAGTTCATTAGGGGGCTTGTCTGGGGCTGGCATCTGATTGGTCCCTCTTCCTTTTATATTCCAGCCAGCCCTGCATTACCCTGCTGGTTATAGCTCTTGCTTGCTGCTTGAGCCCTGGTCCTTGTTCCTGGGGCCTGTGTTCCCCTGCCTACCAGTGGTCCTGTTGGTTCCAGTGTCTGTATCCTGAGTAGCTGGCCATCTATAGTTTTGATTTGTGTCCTGCATTGCTGGTTTGCCATCCTCCAGTTAGAATCCTGAGTAGCTGGCCTGCTACAACCCAGATTTGTATCCTGCTTTGCAGGTTCTGTTTACTCCAGATAAAGTTCTTCATACCACACCGTGTCTGCCTTACTTCCTGGTTCTGCGCTAGTACGGAGTGACCCAGCCAAGGGGCCGCGACCTCCCCATCAGCCCCCAGCGAAGCCCAAACTTTATTGCAAGGGTCCCTGGTGGAAACAGACGGTGGGTTAGACTCTGCGCCCCTGGTCTGGGTCTGCCAACACTCCATGCTAGCTTTTGGTACTCCAGCCTTCTTTACATCGTTCCCAGAATTATCAAAGTATGGCTACATTACTACATCCAGCCTTCTACACATTGTTCCCAGTCTCCATCAAATTCATCTGAATGTATCATAACAGCAGTTTAGTAATGTAACCCTTTGCCTAACTCTATCCATAACCCACCTTTCCTGCAGCATATCCCTAACTCTCCCCTCCTGCAGCCTAACCCTAACAACCCCCTCCCCACACCCTAACCCTAACCCTTCCCCTAGTGCCTAACCCTAAACCTAACCCTAATACTAACCATTGGGATTCTGGAGCCAGGATTCTGACTCCTGTCGGGATTCTGGCACCTGGATTCTGAGTGCAGGCATTCTGTGGGCCGGGATTCTGACTACATCCTGTTTTATGCTAGGAGGGAAGAGTAATGTTTGTTCCCGGTTTATGCCAGGAGATATGCCTTCACAGTACTATTTCTAAATGCATTTAAATACAGATGCAAATACAAAATAAAAGTATTATTAAGTTCAACTAAATACAAACAGCTGTTCTCTTTACCTTTTATAAAACAAATATTAATTACCTTACCTCCCACGATTGATTGCAAATATGAAATAACTAATGTAGATAGATTGCAGCAATCAAACTACATTAGTAAACAGTTAGTTTTTGCTATTACAATGAACGTATTTGTAAATGCCAGCTAAGACCCTAATTAAAGTAATTTAACACACTTCAAACTTCAACATAAAGATTTTGCCACATAAAAGCTATAGTACTAATGTGTGCATATTGAGTTGCAAGTATCTATAGATATCTAAAAAAAAATAAAAAAATAGTATTTGTGCAAAGAGCTTATATCTGCCATAAAAATACATATATTTACATCTAATAATTATCATGGCGATGCAACAAGCTGATATACTGTATATTTGAGTGAGTTTCCATGTCTAATCATATTGCCTCTCCAGGGAACATTCTCATTGTGCATTTTATTATCAGGGATAAGGGAAACTGGGGGAAAAAGTCTTCTGCACTAGTAGGTGATTTGTATAAAGTATTGTTGTAGCCCCAATATCTGATAATCAATCGTTTGTTTCTATATCGATGTGGTGCTGCCATAGACAATAAATAAGTCTAAGTATGAACAAGAAGAATAAAAGAGTTGTTTCTCACTGGCGAACTAAAGAAATGTATATAAAATTTTACTTTTATTTGTTAATTAAAACATCTGCCTCTGCAGTGAAATATTAAAATCAACATTTAACATACAAAAGAAAAATTGTGAGATTTGTGAACATATAATAAATGAAATGATTTAAAAAGTCTGTCTCGATGTCCTGTTATTTGCTTCTTGATACTATTAACAGTATTATAGAGTATCATTAATCTCTTATTTTGAATATGCGCACCTATGATAAAAATAATGGGTTATACGGGATATATAGTCAGATCCCGCCTTTTATTTAATTTAGTTTTTATTATTTATATACCCTCCTATATATATTCATCTTAAATAATGTCACAATACATGTAGTTCAATGTATCTAACATAAATTATGATGTATACTGTACTTGGTGCAAATCACACATCTGGAAACAGACATACAGTATTTACGCAATCGGCCAACTCTGTATAGCCCATAATTCCATTGGTACGCCCTATCTGAATTTTGCCTATAGGAGAAATTAATACATTAGGAAAATGATACAGTACAGGTAGTAATGTGATAGTGATATTGGGTCAGGACAGGCTGTGATAGCAGTATCTAGTCATTACAGGCAGTAATGTGATAGTGATATTGGGTCAGGACAGGCTGTGATAGCAGTATCTAGTCAGTACAGGCAGTAATGTGATAGTGATATTGGGTCAGGACAGGCTGTGATAGCAGTATCTAGTCAGTACAGGCAGTAATGTGATAGTGATATTGGGTCAGGACAGGCTGTGATAGCAGTATCTAGTCAGTACAGGCAGTAATGTGATAGTGATATTGGGTCAGGACAGGCTGTGATAGCAGTATCTAGTCAGTACAGGCAGTAATGTGATAGTGATATTGGGTCAGGACAGGCTGTGATAGCAGTATCTAGTCAGTACAGGCAGTAATGTGATAGTGATATTGGGTCAGGACAGGCTGTGATAGCAGTATCTAGTCAGTTCAGGTAGTAATGTGATAGTGATATTGGGTCAGGACAGGCTGTAATTTGATAGCGTTATTGGAGCTGCAGTTTCAACAAGGATTTTTTAATAAATAGGCACTAAAAATCCTTAAACCTACTAACAGCTGATGTATGTTTTGTGTGTGTGATTAAAGTAAAATGATGACACAGAGACAAAAATGGCATTAAAAAGGTCAGCTATTTATTAAAAAGATTAACAAGATGGTAAACCGCAAGGTGGCATAGAAAGTATGGGCAGTAATCAGTACAGCTTATCAATGCACCAACTCAAACAGAACATATACTTAGCGGATGGGGACCACCCTATAAATGCCTTCAACACAAACAATGGCTATCCAGCTCAACCTTGCAACTTAACATTTAACCTGATAAGGTGTTGGTGTTGGTGCTGCCGCCGGCATGGAGGTGCAGACTGCCACTGAGGTAGGTGGGGAGGTGGCAAAAGTCTTCATAAAGATACCAGAGAGATATTACGCTATGCTTAAATAAACTATGCTGAAACGCATTTGGTATGATTTACCGCTGCGCTGGCCGCAAGGCCGGCGGTTCAAATCCCGGCAACGGCAGCCCGACAGAGGAGGAAATCCCGATCGTCCTAAAAGTAAGTATAAACTAATCTAATTCAACCCCCTAACTCTCCATTAGGGTGCCTAACCCTAACCCCTGTGCTTAACCCTAATCCCCCCTCTAAGTGCCTAAACCTAACCCCCCCTTCCCCGTCGCCTAAACCTAAGTTCCCCGGGAACGTGCCTAACCCTAACCTCCCCCCGGGGGTGCCTAACCCTAACCCTCCCTCCCCTAGCCTAACCCTAACCTCCCCGGGGGAGTGCCTAACCGTAAGTCCCCCCTGGGAACCCTAAACCTAACCCCCCCCCCACAGCTGTCCGCGGCGCGCCCGGCATCACTTCGATCAGGATGCCGTGCGCCGGTCTCCCCTCATAGGTAAAATGACAGGCGTCGAAATTTCGACTCCTGTCATTTAACCCTTGCAGGGATTAGACAGTTGACAAGCCTGCTGTCGGCATTGTGACGGCCAGCTTCCTGAACGTGTACTGCTGAAACCACACCCCACAAATACTAATTGGCTAAATAAAAACATGTGTCTCCGCGCAAACGACGAATGACGAATGATATTGCATTACATCATTCTGGGAGTGTTTTTGTTTATGTTTTTATTCATTTTCATAAAAAAAATAATTTGTCGTTCGTCGTTTACCGCGACAGTTATTTCTAATATTGGTCAGTAATAAACAATAATTGACCAACATGTTGGAGAGACAAAAGACCCAATTTGTCGGCCGCGGGAGTGCGCATTTTTATCGTTCAGAGCCTATCCATTAGCAGATAAATTGAACGACTGAACGATAAATCGTTCATCGTTCAAATGTATCTGCTAATGGATAGGCCCCTTTACTCAGTACTGTATCAATAAGGTACAGTAGTGTACAGCTGGTATTACTTACAACATTTTCATTAATACTGGATATCACTTAGGGGGAGATTTATCAAATCTTGGATAGTGATTAAGTGAAAAAGTTGCCAATACCAAACAATCAGCTTCAGAATATCATTTTACAGACTGTGCTAGAAAAATGACATTTAGAGACTGAGATGCCACTTTATTTCTCTCCAAGATTTGATAAATCTCCCCTTTAATGACTTATTAGAGATGCTGCATAATGCAATTAAAAGCAGGAGATTACTTATACACTAGCAACATTTTTTAAGGAAGTGCTCCTCAAATGCTGTCTGGATGTTTTTACACGTTACTCTGCCAAAACCAGAGCCGTAACTATACACTACATCTCCGTCTTATTCAAATTAATGCAGTGTTCACTTTAGTCTATCATTATGCTTAGCCCATGTACTGTAGATACACTGTATTCATTTCAATCAAAATAATATAAGATTCAAAACTAGTAATCTTAGGGATTAAAATGAGCTGTGGCTATAGAGTTTAATTGTAAATCATTCTTCACATTGCCTTTTATGACACAATATCGTCTTAATAAGTAAATAATAATTTGATTTGAGGAAATATGTACTCTTCTATCAGAAATGCTTTAAACATTGACAGTGATACAGTGCTTAGTAGAATAGACATTGTTATAATTAAATAAAAAAATAGTAGCAGTTTTAGTGTAGCGTATATTTGTCGGAGAAAATGTATATAAACACATATCAACTATTATATGTAACTGCAGAAAACAGTAATTTCATTGTATTACTTCCTGGAAAAGGTCTGAGGGTTAGTGGAGAGGGCATGTGGCAGAATGCCCAGGTACTACGACCATAGTAAAATGTAAAAAAACAAGCCTGATTATCCAATTGTGTATATGTTATTTCGCTAAAATAGAATCTTGACTTTTCAATGTGATGTTTATATAAAATTTGTGCGATCTTCTTACTGGTAAAAAGGCAGCTACATTACATTAACTGAATATCTCCATCCACCACCAAACAGTCTGAATTAAACCATCAGAAAGATGGTAAGTAAAAAGGTAAAAAGAGATGATGATGATGATGATGATGATGATGATGATGATGATGATGATGATATTAAGCTTGGTGCTTCACTATGGTTGGTGCTTCTCTCTCCACTTTATCCAAGGCTTGATACATCTCCCCGTGAATTGTTAAATAATTTATTTTATCATTAGAAAGCCAAATGAAAAGTTCAAAATTAGAATAGCTAATAACATTGTTGCTTATTCAAGTTGTAAGTATGTCTGTTTTTTTCTGGACTATACATGGATATAAAAAATGTGTACACATACATGTATATATCTTTTACATATTAATTACATGTATCCTCATGCCTTGATTGGCTGAACAGGGGGTGGGAAATTATAGTTATGGGCATTGTCATATAATTGCAACACAATAGTATATGTATGCATCCACAGATATACCTTGTAGGAGGCATATATCTTGGGGTGCTGGAGGGCTGGTGCAATATGGTACAACAGTGATGATGACTATTAGCAGCATTGTTTGGCTACTTCCGATTGGCTGATTGTGTATTGACCCCCAACTGATAGTACTTAAATCCATTTGGATTAATAAACAGAAATTTACATTTGGGCCATTTGCAGGATTTCCTGCTAATACTGTCAAGGCATCTTTATGCTATTTTGACACTTTCTCTACACCACAGGTTCTCAAACTCATCCTCAGGACCCCAAACAGTGCATGTTTTCCAGGTCTCCTCACAGAATCACAAGTGAGATAATTATCACCTGTGAATCTTTTTAAAATGTGTCAGTGAGTAACAAATACACCTGTGCAGCTGCTGGGTGAGTGGAAAATGTGATCTGTGTGGGGCCCTGAGGACCGAGATTGAGAACCAGTGCTCTACACTATCACTACACTCACTCAATTGTGGCTCAATACACAGTTGTTAAGTCTATTGTATGACATTCTCAACTGCAACTGTATTTTGATCTAGAGGTGTCTTGCCCAATAACAATTCTTCTTTTTACATGCATGTTGTCCCTGGGTACATTTTGAAGAAATGCATCCAGCTTTAATTAAGACATTATCAGCAATGGAGTACAATTCCCACTGACAATTTACAAATGTTTATAGTTACTTTGTATAGATAGATAATAGGCAATAAACTGTATTATCGGAGTGATAATAATGGTACACCACGGAAGAGGTAAAGGATAAGACTCGTCTTTATATATTTTCAGCAAGCATCGTAAATCAGAAATGACATCAGCATTTGTCGTCGTAGCGACAGCATGCTTTGGGGCTTCAGGATTGAATGGCTTAATCATGTCATTACATCAGTCGCCTTATATAGCATAGCTCATTACAATATTACGTGTATACAGCTTCATCAGGTAATCGTCCTTGATTTTCACCTAAGAGAATTTAAAGTGACATTCCCTAATTCTCATTGCTCTTATGCAAATGTCCAGGGCTGCAACTCAATGGACCAGAGTCTTTTTGGATTCCGAGAAATATCCCATACGCCACACGGGGCAGTTTTTTATGCCAACTTCTCTTGGACTCCTTCCATGGTATCAGGGATCGTCATCAGCTAGTAACAGATGCATGTCTTTATCTATAGCCCGCGATCTCCAGGACACATCTGGGTGCCTGTTGATTACCTCAGCAAAACTTTAAAACCCTGTCTGAACTTATATTACAGTCCTGTCAGACATCTTTAAGAAGAATATGGAAAATATAATTAATATGAGTTTTTAAATACTTTATACTATTTGGAATGAAGATCAGACCTTTTTATATAGATTTCATTGCTATTCCACCTTTTACCTTAATTAATTACACAAGCCTTGTATTACTTGATTATTTAATAAATGCTTTATAAGTCAAATACCATAAGTGTACTTCTATCTTTATCTATGCATACAATCAAGTAAACAAGTCTTTTGTAAGCCAAGTTATGTAACTGACATTCGGCCATGTTGTAAGATATAAAACACATTTATTTCTATATGCAACCGGTTGTCAACCTCTAACTGCTTATTTCAAATTTAAATATGTATATTCTTATGGCACTTTAATGTTTTATTTATGCAAAACTATTTCTAATAGATGAAATTCACTTATGATTATTACATGATTATAATATTAATTTACCTCACACAAATGCCTTTTATTACTTAACTGAGGGAAACTATATTTCAGTTTTAACAGCATAAAATTGAAACAGATGATAAGAATTGTACATAAAAGTGTTACAAAACCCCTGAAAGCAGAATGCTCCTATCAGGTCTGGCGTCTCTGGTTCCCGCTGTCATGTAGAGAAGGTAGAAAGGTTACCCAGTTGGTTCAGGGGAGGATCACAATAACAGGAACTGGCAGCTGATATGGTAGGGTTATTTCTGACTAACTTTTTGCTTCACCCTCTTCTGTACCAGAGCTTGGCATGCTGACTATTCTTCTGCACTAGTAACGCCAACCTATCCCAGTAAGCTCGGCAGGGAGCCATGACCTGCATATTGGGCACCATGAATTACAAACCTCCTTGTGGGGAACCCTGAAGAAATCCACTGGTGCAATAGACTCCGTGCTTCTCTCCCAGTGTCATGGTTATGTTATGGATCACAAGAGGGAAGGAATATTGATCACTCCTGAAACTTCAGTGATTCACTATGTGGTACAGTTCAGGGAGAAGATGCAGTACATAATGGTGATATCACAGCGCAATCTGAGGGCGGCTCAGATAAAATAGAAACAGTGGTATGACCGCAGTACTATGGAATGCATATTTGAGATGGGACAGAAGATTATGGTTTTGGTCCCCATGCAGCAGAACAAGTTACAGGATGCCTGGGAGGGCCCCTATACTATAATACAGCACAACAATGATTAACTATGTGGTAGCCAGGAAGGAGGGCTGCAAGAAGCATAAGGTATACAGATGTGTCCACATACATCTATCCTCTGAGCCCTACAAGTCACGCTACATATAATGCGAGAGTTCCATGTGACTCGGTAGAGCTGAGCATCTTTTCATGCAACTTTTTAAAATGCGGATTATTAACACAGCAAAGCAATTGGGTGCACAAGCAGCTTCTGCTGATTAAAATGATATGCAGCATGCCTATAATATGTGGGCCACTGCGGCTGTAACTGCATGCAAAATGCTATGTTATAGTGTCAGCGGCTGTGACACTGTAACGTAGCATTTCTCATGCAGATGTACCCGCAGTTACACATGGAATTTAGGCATGGTGCATATAATTTTAATCAGCAGGAGCTGTTTGTGTGCATTATTCCCATCACTGTGCAAATAAGATGCATTTGAAGGGAAAAAGACGCACTAAAAGAAACTCAGCACTACTGAGTCATGCCACGGCATGGTGCAACTAGAAGGGCTAGATGTATGAGGCCATATCCATATCACATTAACATGATTAAGGCTTATCATGAAAGAAGGAAGCCTGTGTGATAGCTGCATGTAGCTTACCTGGACTATAGACTGTTAAATGATGCCACTATTTTTGATGCCAATCCTAAACCCAGGATAGATGAACTGCTGGATCGGCTTGCCACAGCATGTTATATCACTATTATGCATCTAGGGGCACCAGAAGATCCTATTGACCCCTAAGGCCTGGGAGCAGTGAGCTATAGTAGCTTCTGGTCATGCTCTTTGGGATGAAAAAAAGCCCCTGCCTTCTCCCTACACCTGGTCAATAATATGCTAGAAGGCCAGGAGGAACATTCTGTTGTCTACCTGGATGACATTGCAGTGTTCAGCCAGACCTGAGAGGAACACCTGATTCTTCTGAGCAGTTTGCCAAACCAAATAGCCGATGCAGGCCTGATTATCAAACCTGATATATGCCAAATTGGAATGCATGTAGTGCACTACTTGGGCACAGATTTGTTGGAGGTAATTTCTGCCCAGAACCAGGAAAGGTAGAGGCTATTCCTATATAGCCCACTCCTAAGACTAATAAACAAGTCATGTCTGCTGGGTACTAATGAAAGTTTGTACCTCACTACAACACACTAGCCAAACACGTGATGGATTTAACAAAAAATAAGTTGCCCCAAGTGCTGACCTGCACATAGGATTGTGAAAAAGCTTTCATTGCTTTGAAATCTGCTCTGGCCAAATCTCCTGTACTAAAGGCCCTGGATTTCAAAAGGAGGTTTATGGTGCAAACAGATGCCTCCAACTATGGGCTGGAAGATGTCCTGAGCAAGATAACAGGACAAGGGGGTGAAGTGTGAAAATAGGAAACTGCTCTCCAGTTTCCTATTTTCAAAGAAAATAGGAAAGTGCTTCATATAGAAATATTAATCAGACCACAATCCTCTCCTTTGGAAGAATAGGGAATATGGAGATATTGGAAAGCTACTTAGATAATGCTTAGCGCATCAGCAATATAACATTACTATCCAGTACAGAAATGGCTCTAAACATGGTACAGTAATGTCGGTGGACTCTCCAGGCAGGTTGAAAGTGTGATAACTGTTGAGCAGGAGAGTCACGTAGGTCACTATTTACCTTTCGACCTGAATAAGTGGACGGTGTCATGATTATATTATGGATCACAAGATATTGGGCAACATGGAACCGTGTATGTTTACTAATGGTATATTTCACATTTTTTATTTTAGTTACCAGTATTGTGATTGCGAATGAATCTTTATGTGTATGTCCAGTTGCTAGGGTACTTATTTGTATAAGAAGATGCCACGTGAGCGTGAGGCTGGTAGATTTATGTATAGTTCATTCGGTTGGCAAGTAAGTGATCAAACAGACAGATAATGGAGTCTTATACAGTCCGGGCTTGCCCTTCTCACCAAAATTATGCTGGTTTAGAGAGTGTCACACCTTCCTACCTTAGTGACAGATTGCTCACCCCCATCTCAGGAAAGTAGAATCCTGACTAATTTGCTAGTACAGGAAATGCACACTAGCAAGGATGGGTGACATCTGACACACAGAGATATATAAATCCCACATACAAACTTTGGAAGATTCTTGGGAGCCAATCTTATATTTCTCCATCTTGCCTATGGTTACCTTTATATGTCATTTTTATTAATTGTTACTGTATATATTTTAAGCAAGCTGAGTATTATTCTCATATTTAACTTCAATTTATAAGATTGGTTTCTGTGATTCTTATCAGATGTATTTTGCCTGTGATTGGTCTCTGATTCTTATTGGATTTGTTTTGTCTGTGAGTTTGGCTATTCAATGCTACATATCTGTACTACATGTTATTATTTAGGTAATCATAACTGTGACTCACTATCTAATTGTAGTTGTGTGGGGAGAATTTAAGACCTCCTACTTGAAGTGAGTCTCCCCTGGATTAATCTTTTGTGGTGTCAGAATTTGGAAATAAGTTTGTGCGATACTGGGGAGTATAATCATCTTTAGACAGATGGTTGTTTTTTTATTAACTCTGTAACGTACCTACATGTTAGTGCTGATTGTGACAAGTTATTAACAGTGGTTTGAGATGGCTGTCTCTTAAATCGAGCCATTGATACCCAGATGGTGCTAGTTTTAGTTGAAAGATCATATTCCTAATACCTTTGTGAAAGTGTGACATGAAGAAGTAGTACTGTGCATTTGACCAGTATTAAAATGCAGGAACACCCATGAATCAAACTCTGGGTATTGACAAAAGCAACCATTACAATATTTCTAAAAGGGGGATTATTCAATATTTTGATTTGTTAAACATGCATGTTTCAAATATTTGTTTTGAATGAAAAATTACACAAAGTAACAGCAAAAGATGTAATCTAAATGTATCCGAAAAATTCACCCTAAACAGTAAGACCTGAAAGCCGCAATAGTGATGGTGCATTATAGGACAATACAAGAACAACTGATTAGAATACTGAAGTGTGTGTGTATTTGGAATACTCATAATAGAATTAGGAGTAGTATTATTTGGGAACTGTTAGAGAAGGCTTCCAGCATCATGAGATTTGAGTTGGACGGATTGCACACCTTGATTTGATTCTAGATGGAGACATGTGGGAAGGCATTTACTGTATGCAGATCTGGCTTTGTCAGAAACCACAGATATTCAAAGGAGCTGCACATACAGTAGGATCATCTTGCTAGCACTAGGAGCAAATGAACCATACCCTACTTTGCCACAAGACAGATGAGCCACAACCTGCCACCTGTGAGAGTCCTATAGTAGGTTAAGTTTATTTAAACTCTTTGGAAATAGATGTTGATTATATAAATTGGGAATGTTGATTACAGATTGATAAAGTTCAGGATCTGTTCAGCTTAGTCCTTTATGCCTACTATTCCTATATATAATTACCCTTCATTATTTGCAGTCACTCTTAAAAACAATCGTCTACAGTGCCATTCCAATAGGTAACTGGTCCTGGCAATGATTGAAGTTTAGATTTTAATGGAAGGTTTTTTTGTTTATTTAAAACTATAGATAACTCAGAAATGTATCTATTCTCTGATTCAGCAGGGCATTGTTGATATGGGCCTACATTCAGGGAGAGTGGTGCCTAAAATGGTATTCTAGGAATGGAATGACATGGGGATGACTAAGCACTTACTGTGTTTTGACACATAACCTATTATACTATTATTTGAGATTTGCAATGATCAGCTAGCTAATAAGACTGTGAATTATAGTGCAAATAGGAGTGGCACAAGTGATGTTCATTAAAAGTGTTATGGCTACGTTACCACCTTTGATTATTTTGATAATGTCCTTAGTTTGGCAGATTTTGGGAAAGAATGTTATGAAAAATGTTTTTTGTTGCCTTGTCTTGAATGCAGATGGATGAATTTTGGAGTTTGGCCTAGAGTCTCGAATTTCCTTGCTTGCCACTAAGAACATCTTGGTGGGTGAGAACATAGTTGATGATGTTGGCTTGGCTGAATGAGTGTGTGGAGGGCCCAGTCACAGAAGAGGTTAAAAGGGATATGATACTCTGGTATTGATCAGAAAATTTTACCAGCCACATGGCTTTAGGAAGTAGCCATGTGGGAGTAGTACAATACTTTGCAATAATTATACATTTTGAAATGCTTTTATTGATTTGAACTCAAGATTAACAATTTTAAATTAAATAATTCAATAATTGTCAAAGACTCTTGCAGATATTGCCCACTTGCTGGCTGGACACAGATCACTTTTAAAGACTCTTTGCAGATATTGCCCACTTGATGCTGGACACAGATACAATTGTGTCCAATAATGAATGCGGAGGCACATTGCTGCATGCTGAGAAACAGTGCACGTCTGCACTCTCATCTACTTTCTCTGCAATGTTTTTGCCAACCAAACCATGCCTTGCCTCTTAAAGACAGGGGAGAAAACCATCATGGGATTTATCTCTGTTACTTTGTCTGTCACAGTAAAGTTAAAACAGCATGACTTTGAATTTGGCTGTCAGAGCAGGATAGTGCCCAGCTGCATGTAAAATAAATCCAGACAGAGCACCTTTGAAATGATCCTAAGGAGAACATTGGGGTTGGGGAGAATATGTCAGTTTTTGCCAAATTTTTACGAACCCTCTCCAGGAGAGTCCCGGATGGGTCTACCCTATTCATTAGGAGAGGGCGTGGTGCCGCATTCTCATTATTGTGGCTCTGTCCCACCAAAATCATGATTCACTGTATTTTCAAAGCAAATTGCTTTATCCAGCCTATGGGCTCACCTCTTCAGTCAGGAGGCAAGGAGACCCCCTGACATTCTGGACTCTCCCAGTCCTTTTAGGAGAGTTGGCAAGTATGCATTAATGCATGAATCATTGGGCATATATATTGATCTTATGCCTATGTTTCCTTTTGAAATATTTTACTTTACTGTACTAAAAGTTTTATTGTTAAGAAAGCAGTAAAGGGCCTGAAGAAAGGGATGCTTTCAGTGGATAGGAACAGATCTCTTTTGTTTTACAATTTTGAAGCATTTATTGCAGCAGTTATGTAGTTTATAACTCTCCTAAAGAGAAAGTTATTTTTCGTTTAGCCATTTCCTTAGCTTTTTATGGAGGTTTTATATTTAGTGTTCTGGAAGACCAAAAAATACACTGTTGTCATGGATTGCACTTAGGGGACAGTAATTGTTAGAAGGTGCACTCTGTTTACAAATATTTGATTCAAATACTGATAAAGGTAATATAGAGTGTTGCAAATTAGACTTACCCTAGAGAATTGTTGTCCCAGTTTTCTATTTTCAACAATTTATAATATTTTCAGCAAATAGATTTTTCTTTTGTTACTAAGTACAGAAGGTTACACTGGTTATGATCAGTAGTTTAATGTTTTATTCAATATAGTTATACAAGCTAATTGTTATTATACTGGTTATGGTACTAGACCACATATATTTATAGAGACATTCATGTTAATGTGTGGGAGAGTAGTTTGGTGGTGGAGATGTTGATATCTTAATATAGAGGTCTAGGGTTTATATCTTAGTGTATAAAATTGATATATTTTCATTTTTGTCTTCATTACGTAGTATTTTATAACAGTATTTGTCATAAAACAGAAACTTTTTTATGAATATACTATGAATTTCACTTTAGAGTGTATTTGGAATTATTTATTATAAAACGACTCATAACAATTTCATACCAACAGAGTACAATGAAGCATAATAGAAAAAGAAAAAAGTAAAAAAATACACAAAAATAATTATACCAAGAAAAATAATTATACAAAAAATGTGAGCATATTAAAAACCATGTAAACACCCTCAATCCGGACACCACAAAGAGAGCAAAATAATCCAACATAAACAACTAAATTAATGTCAACATATAGGTAGTACACCGAAATCATTAAGATTTTTTTATAATGCAAACAAAAAAAACTAAGACATATATACCAGAATTTACTTGTTAAGCAGCCACGACCATTAACAAATATATTCATGTATCATCTTAATTTTTGAGTATTTTTTTTTCTTTTTTCTGTTTCTATTATGCTGCATAGTACTCTGTTGAGATGAGATTGGGGCCTGTTAGACTACGTTATAACTGGACACCCTTTGCCACCAGGTATTTTATAAGTATCTTCTGGCGACTTCGTTTTTGTTTAGCCTTTTGCTATGACTTATGTCACATCATTTCCAGCTACTGGCGGTCTGATTGTTTGGTTAGTTGTCATGGCTAGCAATTCACTTATGGCCACTTGTGGCCCCTTAAGCAATGCCATTCCCGGCATCCATTGTGTCACTCATGCAGTTGGGGGATTACGTAGGTGCAGCACAGTGTGCCTGGTCCCTTTGGGTCCTCCAAGTGATGACTTCCGGGATGCAGCAGCCTGCAGACACCATGGCACGCCAGTATTCATAGGTGAGTAGTGTAGCGGTGTGCTGATTGTGGTGCCAATTTATAGCAGTTGCATTTCCTGTTTGACTGATGCTCATGCAAAAGGTGGATCTCCCCTGACATGGGAGAAATAATATAGGAAGAATCAGGTATACATCGTGAAATACTCGAGGCAAGCTATGAATATCAAATGAAGAGGATACTGTAGAACCAAGTTTTATTAAAATTTAGCTCTTCTTTAAGGACAATAAATCCCTAGGAAGATGATGGAGAAAAGACAAATTAAAAGAACTGATTCTTACATACCCACAAGTAGCAGTTAAATTGATGATTTTGTGTAATGATTATTATTATTACTATATTTTAATTATTACTTTGAATGTCTTTTTGATGTTTTACCTTTCCTGAATTGTTATGCGAAATCTATATTCTATGTAATAAATTATGCGCCCATTGCTATCCAAAAATGTTCTGGTACATTTGGGATTGTTTATTTCTATAACATGAAAACTGCTGTATACTGTAAACTTATTTTTTAATTTCAGTCTTTTATCATATCCCATCTTATAACCATTTCAATGGCAAAATAATTATTTGCATATCACTTTAGTGGGATTTATGGTATTGGCACAGTATCATGCCTATTTCTATAAACCACATCTCTAGAACTAGGCTGTCACATGCTGGATCCAGCTTTTAAATATTCTAAACCTTATGAGCTCTACTTTGTTTATGGTATACAGTATGAAATGTTCTTTTATATGATGAAGCATGAAACATTTAAGTCTGTTATATGATGCTGAGGATCTATTTGTTAAATTGTAGAAGCCCTATCTCTGGGGTTTTCAAAAGAGAAAGCACTTTTCTCAATATAACAACTGGTTACTGCTTACTTCCGTTCTAATAGATATCTATGGGGACAGGGGCAACTTGCAATTAAGCAAATTATAAAAAGAACAGCATGAGATAGTGTTACCCTATACTCATATATGGGAGATTTGTAAAGCTGGAGAGGCTTTGCGAGTCCCTTCTGGGTCAAAGCTCAATGCACATTTGCAATGCTGGATTAAGGTTTATGGGGGTTCCAAGACAAATAATTGGTGGGGGCCCCTACCAATAAAATTGTCAATATGTTAACACACTGAATTACAGTACATAAAAATAGAAGATCTAACATCCATGGTTCTCATCTATTTCTAGTATAGTACAATACAAGCAATGGCTGTACATCTACTGATATCGTGTCCATTCTAAATCTTTTTTGGCCACTTCAGGACAATCCACAAAAGTATAGAAAGTGCATGCATAGTTGCTAAAGTCAACATAAAACTACATTGAAAACCAGATTATATTTAAGTCCTATATGTCATTCCAAATGAATCTAATAGCATACAGATTTTAAAATGGGATTTTGGTACCTACCGGTAAATCCTTTTCTCTGATTCCACAGGGGACACTGGAGGTGCTTACGCTGGGGTATAGAGGCGTGGATAACTGGAGCCGGCACTTTAAATAATTTAGAAGTGTGAAGCTCCTCCCCCTCTATGCCCCATCAGCCCTCAGTTTAGAAAATGAAGACCGAGAGGAGATGGAGAACAAGTGGAGTAAGAAAAGGAGAGAAGAACACACAATAACTGTATCATACAACATACAGAACAAGCCGAACAGGTAGACAAAGAGCGCAGAGGTGGGCGCCCAGTGTCCCCTGTGGAATCAGAGAAAAGGATTTACCGGTAGGTACCAAAATCGCATTTTCTCTTTCATCCACTAGGGGACACTGGAGGTGCTTACGCTGGGGACGTCCCAAAGTTTTCCCCCATGGGCGGGAGCGATCTGAGGCGCCTGCAGTACTAGGTGGGCAAACCGGGATGCCGAAGAAAAACATATCAAATTTGTAAAACTTGACAAACGTGTGAACTGAAGACCAAGAGGCCGCACGGCACAATTGTGACATGGAGGCTTCTACCACCCACCCATGACGCACCCACAGAACATGTGGAATGAGCCGAAATGGACGAAGGAGGCAGACGGTCGGCACTAACATAAGCCAGATGAATAGTCAGCTGAATCCCATGTGCCAAAGTCTGCTTAGATGATGGACAACCCCTCCAAACAGCATCACAGAGGACAAAAAGCGACTCAAACTTAAGGAGGGACGCTGTCCTGGCAACATAGGTGCGGAGAGCCGTAACCACATCCAAGGCAGAAGAACCACCAGAGTCCTCCACCAACGACGGTACCAGGAAGGAAAGCGGCTACCGTCCGCAGTTCCGTCCTATCAGCATGAAACACAAGGTAAGGTGCTTATCATACATAGCCCCCCATTCTGAAACTCTACGAGTCGAAGCAAGAGCCAGGAGGAGGACTGTCTTTCAAGACAGGTACTTAAGATCAACATCCTCCAAAAGTTCAAACATGGGCGACTGAAGAAACAGAAGCACTAAGTTTAGATCCCAGGGAGCTATTGGAGGTACAAAAAGGTGCTGCGCACGCAAGACCCCTTAAAGAATGTCAGCATCTCAGGAAAGAAGGCCAATTTCCTTTGAAAGGAAAATGGAAAGGTCAGAGACTTGCACATTTAAGGTTCCTAGCCGAAGGTCAGAATCCAGACCTGTCTAAAGGAAAAGCAGAAACCGTGGATAAAAGAAAAGTCCTAGACAGAAGACCCTGACTGGAACACCATGATATAAGCACGCCAGAAGCGATGATCATGCGCAGCCGAAACTGGCTTCCTGGCACGTATCATGGTGGGAATAACTGCGTCTGGGATGCCACTGCATCTTAGGATATCGGTATAAAGAGCCACCACGATAAACGCAGTTGCGCTAAGTTGGGGTGTATGAAAAAACCCCGCTGTAGAAGATCCGGGCGCATAGGAAAGGACCATGGATCTTCTGTCAATAGAGACCGAAGGTCCAAGAACCAACTTCTTCTAGGCCAGTTCTGAGCCATGAGAATTACAGAGGCTGTCTCTTGTTTATCTCTTTTTAGAAGACAAGGAAGATGCGGAATCGGAGAAAAAAGTAAACGAAGTCGTAGATCCACTGACTTTTCAGAGCGGCTACTGCTTCCACCTGTGGATCTCGAGTTCTTGACACGTATACTGGGAACAATTCAGTCGTGATGCCATGAGGTTCACCTGATGACATCCCCATCGACGTATCAGCGCGCTGAACACGTCTGGATGAAGCTTCCATTCTGGATATCCTGTTGACTTAGGTAATCTGCTTCCCAGTTGTCCACACCCGGGATGAATACCGCCGACAGGATTACTACTGGTTCTCGGCCCACCGGAGGATCTGAGTTACTCCTCACATAGCCATGCGATTCCGAGTTCCTTGTTGGCCGTTGATGAAAACGACTGCCGTCGTGCTGTCAGATTGAACTCTTACCAGATGAGCCCTTTAGAAACTCTGTTGCCTCTATCCGAGCATTGTTCGCTCTGAGTTCCAATGCATTTATGGCCCACTTCTGTTCTAGAGGGGACCCTTGAACCTGAAAGTGGTAATCGAGGACTACTGCTCTCCATCCTTGGAGGCTGGCATCCATAGTTACGATGATCCAGTTCCACACTCTGAATCACCGGCCCGCTAAAAGATTGGTGGATTGCGTCCACCAGAGAAGGCCACTCTGGTAACTGGCTCAGACGGATCTGTCACTGTAGAAGCAGATGAGACCCTGGAGTGAAACCAGCCGAACTGTAGTGCTTCAAAAGCAGCTACCATCTTTCCTAAGAAACGCAGACAAAGAAGCATTGACACCTTCTTTAGTCTGAGGACCAGCTGGACTAACCACCGGATATCCCTGGCCTTGTCTGTTGGAAGAAAAAATAAATAAATATATAAAAATCCTCTGTGATTGATCTGATAGAAGAGATACTGATGGAGCCTTGAGCAACAGATCGTCCAAATAATGGATTATGTTCACTCCTGATGACCGAAGGAGAACGATCATGACTGCTATGAGTTTGGTGAATTTGCAGGGAGCCGAGGATAACCCGAACGGCAATGCTCGAAACTGGTAATGATCTTTCAATATGGCAAAATGCAGAAAAGCATGGTGTGGTTCCCATGGGAACATGGTGATAAGCATCCTTGATATCCAGGGATAATAGGAACTCCCCTGGTTCCAAGCTCGCAACAACGGACTGCAGAGATTCCATTTTGAAACAATACATCTTTAGATACAGGTTGAAGGACTTGAGGTTCAAGATGGCCATGACCGCGCCCTCCGGTCTGGGCACTACAAAACAGGCTTGAGTAAAACCCCATACCTCGCTGATGCTCTGGAACCGGAACTAACACAGATGACACTACTAGAGAACTTGAAATACTTGCAAGCGGGCTCCCATCGCAGGTGACCCCAGGTGGGACAGAAAACCGTCATGCCACCTGTTTTCTCAGCTGGTTTAGATTCTGGTCTACGTGCAACCGTGTGTGGACGACCTCTACCTCCTTTCGGTTGCGTAGGAGCACCTCTGGCTCTACCATGAAAGGAATGAGGGGCTCAAAAGGAATGAAACAAAGGTCCAGTATAAGGTCTTCTGGGTTCCAGAGCAGTAGACGGGAGGAAAGAGGACTTACCCCCCCCGTGGCCTGGGATATCCACTTGTCCAATTCCGGGCCAAAAAGTATGTCACCCGTTAATGGTAAACCCTCAACCGCACGCTTGGACTTTGCGTCCACCTGCAACCACAGAGCTCTGCGTCCTGAAATAGCAGATGCAGATATGCGATCACTAATCTGACTAATATCCTTTGAAGCTTCTCCCAAGTAAACTGCAGACTCATGGATGTATTCTGCTAATAGACATAATTTTGGTCTGGAATTACCCGAGTCCAAACCTGAAATCAGCTGGTCAGCCCAGCAAACCACAGCCTTGTTAACCCCGGCGGTAACAAGGGTAGGACTAAGTTGAGCTCCCATTGCGGTATATATATAGATCTTATGATCCGAAGTGTCCTTTAAAACAGTAGCTCCCGGCACCGGAAGTGCTGTTTTCTTAGTGAGACGGGAAACAGACGCAGCTACAGGAGAAGGTGTTTCCCACTTCTCCATCATGGATGATGGAAAAGGGAAGCTAGACAGAAAACTATGCCCAGATGCAGAACAGGTGCTTTACCCTCTGCACCATCTCTGGATACACATTAAATAGTCAGTGGACGTGGGATCTGAACCCAGGTCTTGAAATTTTGAATTTTTTCCAGGCCACTGATAATTTCTTGTAAAACTTCCTCCAATTCACCCTCTACGGTATCCTCTGTTGCGAGGAATTCTTCTTCCAACTCCTCTGACTGGAAAACAGTCATTAGGATACGCTTTTGAGACGGGCTTTGGTAGGAAGTGGAGTGTGTAGGCACCGCTGTACCCATCACCTGAACCAGGGTGTCTAGAGACTTGGTAAAGTCAGCTACCCAGGGAGGTTGAGACCTGCGCGCCTCAGCCAACTCCGATGTTAAATTTGACATAACTCCTACCATGTCAGTGGCCCATGGCGGAGCAGGATAGCTAGTAATCGCCATCTGTGAATCCATTGTTATATAAGCATCACATAACGTGGACCCAGTGGCATGTGGCTTGGTCTGTTTTTTGTTACACTTGGAATAGACAAACAGCCTTTGAGAAGCCTTGGTCCTGTTGGACATGGTACACACAGTCACCCAGAGAAAACACAGCATAAAACAGAAAAGACACAGACATATAAAAACAAGAAGGCTGTGGGACACAGAGGAGGAGAAACCCCCCTCCCACAGATCAGATTCCCCTGCACTTACACCCCAGTTACTTACAGCCTTTTTACCATGGATGTAATCAGGGGGTGTACTTGTCCTGCAGCACAGGAATGGCAGCAGAGGAATCCAGCCTTCTGTGTCCTACACTGCAATCTCCTATATAGAGATGCAGTATGACCTGCTGTGTAATGAAGAACGGCAGCCCTGCTGTTATACAGCCGCCTGCCGTGTAGGGGAGATAGACCCGCGCTGTGTTTAAGCTCCGCCCCCTTCTTTATGCCCTAAAGGGCTAACAACCTTACAATATGGCTTCTGTGGCCATTAACCTTCTCCCCCCCGAGCGCACAGCGGGCCGCTTACCGCCTCTCTGCCCCGCGTGTAACAGCAGGGAGAGCCAGGTGGGAGGAGGGAGAGCAGGCGCCTGGCTGCACTTGTAGAGCACTAAACAGCGGGGAGAGGGTGAGCCCGGCGGGAGAAAGGAGAGCAGGTGGCCGCGCTTGTAGCGCACTTATCACCTGCCCCGCGCTACCTGTTAATGTTCTCCCCCTCTTAATGAGCTGCCCCGTACCAGGGTGAGCCGGGTGCCGCACTTACCAGCGGGAGGAGGGAGAGGGAGAGCAGTGGAGCCGCGTGTAGCACTCTGCATTCGCTGCCCAGCATACTAAACATGTAAAACCGCTGGGCAGCGGCGGGGCTGGGAGGCGGGGGATGCGCAGGTGGTTACTCACTGCGTGGTCCCCGATGTAGTCTCTCTGCATCTTCAGCACTTCTCTCTTCCTTGTTGAGAATGTGCAGTGGCGGTAAGGAGCTGTCATTGCTTTTCATATAAGCGCTGTGCACTCCTTCCTGCCTCCTATAAGGCAGGGCGCCAGGTACCCGAGCCCCACCTTTAAAGAGGTGGCGAAGGGTACCTAATATAGTGTATAGTGTGACCAGCTCCATGAGGCACATTTTCTAAACTGAGGGCTGATGGGGCATAGAGGGGGAGGAGCTTCACACTTCTAAATTATTTAAAGTGTCGGCTCCAGTTATCCACGCCTGTATACCCCAGCGTAAGCACCTCCAGTGTCCCCTAGTGGATGAAAGAGAAAGGAAGATTTAATTAAGCACGAGGTCCTTGCACAATGTGTCTCCATGGTACCATACTGGCACGAAACATTAATTATTGTTACTTGCACTTCATACCAGTCTGATCAAAAATAGGCAATGGTTTCTGTACCGTAATATTGTGCAGCAGTACTTTGCGCAAGGCTCTTGCAGGGCCCCACGCTTAATTTAATAGCCCTTCCCCTAAGAGTCATATTTTGAAAGTATGATTTTGTGGACCCACAGCAGAATGCACCCAATTTCCTGTTTAACGAGGGACCAAAACATCTGTTATTCCCCTGCAATCTAACCAGATTCCCAAAGTCCCTCACACTTATTATTTGTTTTACAAATAAATGTGGCTTAACTGAGCAATGTTTTAGTAAAGTACTGAAAAGATGAAAATTAATGAAATAATGTTTTTACTGTATTCTCCATGCAGGGCCGTAACTAGATTGGTGCAACCTGTGCCATGGCACAGGGCACCGCAGGGCAGGGGGCGCTGTTTGGGCCGTCAATTTTCCTGTTTTTTATCAATCTCACTTGTAGCTTCCTCTTTTTTTATCCCCAGCTTCTCCTGGCCTCCCCTATCTCTTCCCTGGCCCTTCCCCATGAGGCCATGGCCCTTTTTCATGTGCACCATCTTATTTCCATATTTTAAAAATTGGGGGAGGAAGGAGGGGCGGCAATGATCTCTCTGGCACAGGGCACCAAAAATTCTAGTTACGATTCTGTCTCCATGTGTATTTCCAATGAATCCGTCGCCATCAATCCCACAATAGTAGTCATACAGTAGTTTTCAGAGGTAGTTTAACAAATTGCAATGTGTGGGTGCATTTATATATGTGCTCAAAAATACTATTTTGATTTGTAAATAAGCCACAACTGTTGAGTGTTCATTTTTTTTACTTTTGTTTGAGAGTTATTTTTATTGTAAAACTAATGCCTTATTCATTGTCATTATTTGCTGAGTTTTTAAGTGAGAAAGATCTCAAGAGAGAATACCATTTCTAACACAAATCCTAGGACAAATCAAACTGCAACTTCTGAGAAAGTAAACAGAAATACAGATGGTGTGAAAGAGACGATGCGGTGACACACAGGGAAGAGGAGAACATACAAAATAGGATGAGCAGACACATTGGAACTAATATAAGAACAAAGAATGTGCTCAAGGCAAAGCTAAGGCCTCGGTTGTCAAACAAATATTAAAAATGGGATGGATATTCCTTGCAAGCACAGAGGACAATGTATTTGGAGACAATATTATTAAAGGTGCACAACTCCAACCACGCGTTACATTAAAAAGCATCATGGAATCAGGAAACAAGCTAATCCATGCTGATGAGCAATACGAGTATATTGCATTTCTGTTTGTCGAGTCCCTTATGTCTCCTGGTTCACAATCAACTTGTCAGGCTTCAAAATACAAAGTAGTTTCCCTGAGTGCTCTTAATTCCAGATTTCTGCCTGGGACTGACAAACGGCTTCAAGAAGCTTTAATAGAAGCCAGCAGTTGCTACAGACAGCAGAAATATGCGACGGCAGCAGGATGTTTCACCGCAGCACTTGAGCTACGAGTTTTAACATTATAAATTCTAAAGTTAACTTTCTAGCTCCGGCATAAGTTACTGTACCAGTGGTTGTGTATTGTTACACTACAACTCTCATTATGCTCTTGATGCATCAGTACAAAAGACTGTGGCCAAGGTATTTATTAGATATAAACTGCTTCACTCAGTGGGCCCTATTTATCAATATTATTTTTACTAAACTTTTACTATAACTTTAACACCCTTTTTATATTATTTTAGTATCACATAAATGTATTAAAGAGCTTTTGAATCAGTTTTCATGAAAAACGACTCCAAGCCCTATTTTTTAGTAAGCAAATCGCATTTCCCATACTTGTAATAGGAAATGTGATCTGCTCAGATTTACTAAAAATAAATCTTCAGATGGCGTATCCAGGCTATCCCTGATTCCCGACTCCTGCTCTGTTCTGACAAGCAGTGCAGAGGTGTGAGCCGGCCTCTGTGATCAGCTTTGTGGTCTAAATATACCACAAACTGATCACTTAAAAAAAAAATAGTTAAAAAAACAAACACTTACCGGTATCCAGGGACCGGTGATTGGTGTTTCGGTTAGGACCTCTGGTTTGGTGAGCCTGCGGTGCATGCCTGGACACCCTCTCCCTGTAATGTTTGTGAAAAATACAGTGAGAAGTGTGCGGAGGGGATTCACGGGGACAGAGCTTTATCGCAAGCTCTGTCCCTACAAGGGATTTTTTATACTTTTCCTAAATTCGCAGTAAAAATGTAGGCGAAAATGTCACATTACAACCACATTTCAAATTCATCGTAGTTAATTGTAGTAATTTGTAGTAAATTGGGGCCATTGTACTAAAAAAGTGACTGTGATTATTGACAGCCACAGGACGAATGTTACTCATATTATATGCCTCACACAGTTAGTAAGCCTGCCTTCCATCTGACGTGTAATAGGTGTGCACAGTACACTGTTTTCTGTAACTATATTTAGACAGTTAATAATGAAGTGAAGGTATAAGAAGTCCTAGGGCATGATTCTGAGTTGGAAGTAAAGCAAAAAAGAGCAAGTAACTGTGCACCTGCAGGGCCAGAACTAGGATATCTGTCACCCGGTGCAAGGCAGCAATTTTGCGCCCCCTCCCTTCCCGTACCTGGATTTTGTCCTTGCTCCTCCATAAGGCAGTGCATTACTCAGACGTCCCTGGTATAGTGACTTACATTATTACACACACACCATAATGCCCATTACACATTATGCCACACATTGTAATGCCTATTACCAAAGTGCCACTTACATATTTGCCCGACACCATTTTATACCCCACTAGTAAGGCTTCTAATTACTTTAAAATTGCCTGCTCATTGTCAGGGGTTTTATGCTCAGTACCAGGGGGTTTCATGCTTGTTGCCATGGGGTTTATGCTCGTTGCCATGGGGCTTTCATGGGAGAAGATGCAGCTTTCAGCATCTTCTCCCGGCCCTTCTGGGAACGCTGTTTGCATTGCGCTGGCCAAACAGACACTAGAGGTCCAACAGGAATTCTAGCATCTATCTCCTCCTTGGCGGCGGCCATTTTTGGATGGCCGTTTTTGGCAGAGTCCATGCGGACGGCTAGTCCGCATGGAATCTGCAGAAAACGGCCATCCAAAAATGGCCGCCGCCTAGGAGGAGACAGACACTAGAGGTCCAGTAAGGACCTCTAGCATCTGTCTCCCCCTTGGCGGTGGCCATTTTTGGATGGCCGTTTTCTGAATCTGCAGCCCCCAAGCCACCGCGAGTCAGCTCATCTTTCACCCCCTGCACTCTGGCACCCGGTGCACGTGCACCTCTAGCCCCCCCCTAGTTGCGGCCCTGGCACCTGGACAAACCGTGCTGCAATGATAGGGATGAAAATAAATTTCTTTTATTTGTTTTGCAGGCAAGGTAAATAATGTTTTTTTTGTGCATGTAGCCCACGAATACTGGACAAGTTTATTTTTCAGTTTGGACACACCCCTCTCAAATCGAAATATCGCTTCACATTTTTAATCTGCCCCATCTAAAATGTTGCTGTTTCGCTTTACTCCCAACTCAGAATCAGGCTCACATAAGGGATGTTGGCTACACGAAAACGGCAAATATCAGGATTAAGTTTCCTGTGGAGGGACTTAATAATGATGAGAACCTGGACAAGGCACTGGTCATTATTTATTTATTACCAGTTATTTATATAGGGCACACATATTCCGAAGCGCTTTACAGAGAATATTTGGAGATTCACATCAGTCCCTGACCCAGTGGAGCTTACAATCTATATTCCCTATTACATGCTCACACACATACACACTAGGGTTATTTTTTGTTAGGAGCCAATTAACCTACCAGTATATTTTTGGAGTGTGGGAGGAAACCGGAGTACCCAGAGGAAACCCACGCAAGCACAAGGAGAATATACAAACTCCACACAGGTAGGGTGGTGGCGAGAATTGAACCCATGACCTCAGTGCTGTGAGGCAGTGATGCTAACCATTACACCATCTGTGCTATGGTCATGTTCTTCCATAGATGAACCCTGAGCCAAAATGTCATCCACAATGCTCTCGAAGGGAAGACCTACACAGAAAGTTTATCTCCTCACTGGCATTATGAATGTAGTCAGTATAGATGTGATCTGCCAAAACCCACATTTGGTATCCACTGGGATAGCACTGGGCATGTCCGCAATCACTTGTTCAACTGTTTTCAAAGGATTATGTGGAAAATTGAGTATTGTGTGGAGATGTACTGGGGCAATGCAGTTATGGACTGACCCATCTTTTATACAACTGCCATCATTATAGAAACCCATGTGTTAGGTGTAAGAACACCTGACACAGTCATGCGATCAAACTCAGCAATAATCTTGTCATTCACGGCAAGAAGTATGCACCTTGGGGCACAGACTATAGGAGCAACAGATTCAATGAAATGCATATAATAAGTCACATATTGTTGATTTGTTTGATAATTCTTCCATTGATAAGCAAAGTCTTAGAGCTAAGAGACATCCAGCTGTACCACATGTACATCAGCACTTACCTTTATCAGAAAAAGGAGGGGATGTTAATTGATAGTTTATTATATATATTTTGATATTTAGTATTCTTAGTGCTTAGAGTGTGCGTCTGCATCCTCCCTTTTTCTGCATTAGAACTACAGGCCTGCATCCTTCCTTTTTCGTATGGATGTGTGTATTTAAGGTACACTTGAACGTGAGACCCCTTCTCCTGGGCTGGCACTCCTCCTACCTGACCCAGGTGATTTTAATTAGTATGGGTCCTGTGCATTGCAGTACACACATGTAATATGCACTATTACAGGTAAGTCCTAGATAAATTTATACAATGTGTCAGTAATGGGGATGTTAGGCACCCATCTGAGGGAGTAACCGTGACATGGTAGGTGGGCAAACAACTTTGGCCAATCATGTTCTAAGAACCACAATAGAAAACCATGTTAATTGATAGTTTATTAAATACATTTTGATATTTAGCATTCTTAGTGCTTAGAGTGTGTATCTGCATCCCCCCCTTTTTCTGCATTAGAACTACAGGTTACATCATGGTAGCACCTCTTATTATGTTTAAATTAGGATGTGCAGACCAGCTTGCCCCCTCCTCTTCCCTTTTTTTCTTACCTTTATCAGACCTAACTTGATGCTGTCCAGCAGGCCTAGCAACGATTGACATCCCCATCAACAATGTGAAAGGCATTGATTGTAGTCACACCTCAGGTCTTGATCAGCTGTCCACCTTAAGCTACAAGGTTCACAGAACTTGAAGCATCAATTACAGCATTTGTGTTAGGATCGGCAGTTAAGCAGATCATATTGTTTGCAGTTTCCAGCCTTAGTTGCTACTGAGATACTGCACTAATTACTGCCTATTTGTGTGCAGTATCAGGTGCACACTAATTGATTCTCCTGTCTATGAGACACTGCACTAATTACTACTATTTGTGATTGTAACTTGTCATGTGAGCTATGACTTATAAGTTGTCTGGCATCTAAATATTCTTATCTTTCTCTTCAGTTCTGTTCTTTGCACATGTGGTACAATTATAATCAGCTTAGATATGTGTAGGTTTTATCCATTGTACAAACTGACAACATTTTCACATCTCCCCTTTTTATATTATTCTGTATTTTAATAAATCCAAAACCTATTCTCCATGCACTTGTTATTATTACCCATATAATTCAAATCCGAAAGCAATATATTGCATGCCACTACAACTTATGTATATTTGCAATGTAATGCCTTTCGCTAATAAACTAATTTTTCCTCCATTTGTTATTAGTGCCATTCACTAAGGACCTCATTCAGAGCCACTCGCAAAAAGCGAGCGCTCGCTCTGAATGAGGGCGGCCGCTTTTTTTTTTAAAAGCCGGACTCCTGGCCACTCGCTAAGTTGTGGGTGACCACCCACAGCTTTTGTGAGCGACCAGGTGATGGTCGCGACCATCGAGCTTGTGACGAGACCCTTATGGTAGGGTCTCATCTGCTGCAAGCCCCAGTGTGCTTTTGGCTCTAATAGAGCAGGAAGCTCACTGCTGACATCACTGGTGATGTCAGTAGGGCTGCCCACAAACAGCAGGAACGCCTCCGTTTGTCCAGCCACCCCCCTCCCCACCTACAAAATGGGGCTAGCTGATGATCAACATCGACAGCCGCCCCGTTTGTAGCGAACCCTGGAGCGAGTTAATTTTTCACTCGCTATGGGGCTTGCGCTTGCGAGCGGGTCTAAATGAGACCCTAAGTGTATAGAACACATACCCATGTTATAAATAATCATCACAATTGGCAGGGACAAGAGTGAAACCCCTTAATTTAGTATCCTCCTGTCAGTAGTTCCATTTGCTATTTATAAGTAAAAATACCCAGGCACTATTGGCATCTCGCATGTTGTATTTCTTTTTTTAACAATGCACATCCGAGACACCGGATGAGATCCAACTAATATGTTTTATTTAAAAACATGATAAGGTAGTTCAATACTATATGCAAGAGGTTCAATATTTGTCCCTCTTTCTAAAATGTGAGGTCAGGTAAAATACAGCTGAAGCTGCATTACATCACTGTATTGCTAGTAGAGATGTGCGCCGACCCTCGTGTTTTGGTTTTGGTTTTGGATCTGGATCTCCTCTGGTTTTGGATCTGAATCTGGTTTTGGATTTTTTTCCTTGGTGTTTTGTTTTCGTGTTTTGGTTTTGGATCTGGACTTTTTTCTTAAAAAAATTAAAAAAAACAGCTAAAATCACATAAAATGTGCATTTTTTTTGTTCCTACAGTATTAATAACCTCAATAACATTTATTTCCACTCGTTTCCAGTCAATTTTGGTTACCTCACAGCTCACAATATTGATTTTTTTTTCATCTAGTTAAAGGGCCAAAAGGTTGCATCCAGCTTGCTGGCTCAAAACTGATTGATATAATTATTAATAGAGTTGAGGACTGTGCATAGATGATGGTTGGGATACCCTTGAGGATTGAAGGCATGGGCCTTCATAGAGGACAAGGAAGTTGACGGCCTTACAGTATCATGATGACTGTTGGCGGCAGCTACAACATGTGGTTCTTGGCCTTGCTCTCCTGTCATGTGACAGCCCTCCATATTTTCTGCGGTCTTGAAGCAGTGTTACAAGCACCAATAGTGTAGCCAAGGTGCGGTTACAAAATTCACACACGTGCAGTCGTGTGCACACAGAAAAAAAATATACAAAAGACACTATTTATTTATATTTCGGGTCCAGAACTTGGGGCCCAGAGCACAGATTGATGATGACTGGAGTCGGGCAGCACTAGCTTGCAACTTGCCTTGCTATCTGGATCTTGTGCGGTACTACGGTTAAGCCTAACACGCACACACACACAGAAAAATATAAAAGACACTTTGATTTTTTTTGTTTTTAGCACGACTGGAGTTGGGCTGGATTTTGTGCGGTACTGCGGTTAAACCTAACACGCACGTGCACACACACAGACACAGAAAAATATAAAAGACACTTTGATTAATTTTTTTTTTTACTATATTTTTTTGGAGTCCAGAGCTTGGGTCCAGATGGACACAGCACAAGCCCAGATGTATCTGCAGTTCTACACCAGCCCAGATGGAACAGCAAAAGCCCAGATGTATCTGCAGTTCTGCACCAGCCCAGATGGACACAGCAGACATGAAAAACACCTGCCCAGAATGGATCAGAAGCACCAGCCCAGGATACAGCAGACAGCCCAGATGAAACAGCAGACAGCACAGTAACAGTGACAGCACCGTGACCAGAGACCAGAATGGATCAGCAGTCACCAGCCCAGGACACAGCAGATAGCACCAGGACCTCTCCCAAACCTACACTACCCACCCTCCCTGTTCAGTCTCCACAGCCGGAGTAAAATGGCGTCCATCATGTGGTCCCTTATATACTACATTGATCGTAGAGACAAAAGCTTGCGAACCGCAAGATTTCATCTCTATGGTTTTGTTTCGATTTGAGAGATCCGAGTAAGGCGGGAAACTCTGAACCTACTTGGATCCGACTCGGTTATGCTAAATTTGGGTGGGTTCAGATCTCTGGAATCCGAACCCACTCATCTCTAATTGCTAGTGACATTCCTAGTCAAATAGCCTATGTAGCTGTCCATCACTGGCCACTGCAGCCCATCCATGCCCAGCTAAACTCAGCAGTAGCTGCCTAAATCCTTCTGTTACTGAGGGCTGTGGGACCCAAACCAATAACTCTTAATATGTTGCTTTCCCCTGGTGCAGTGGTGGTGGTTTAGTACAGGCCTCCAGCTTCCATACTCAGGTCTCTTGGCGTAGTAGTGATTGTCTTCTGAGAATCTTTCTGCACCATCACTACACCCTGGACAGCAGAGGGTTCTCTGTGTGTGTCATACTAACCGACTCTGCTGCAGGCAGGTCGACACAGAAGAGGCATAGCATCCAGAAAGGTGGGCTGAGCAGAGGACCAGGCGGCACAATCAAGTTATTGCGGCCCCCACCAATACAGTGCAGAGAAAACAGTCATTGAATAGCAGGAGATGGGGCTACAATGGCACGGTTCAGCGTGAATTGCATCAATGCCCCCCTTCCCCCAGATTGCTCATTTGTGCTCTCTAAGTGGGTGGCCTTGTGGGGGTGGGGAAAGGAAGCGGGTGGAGGTTGGGTGTGGGGGTCCTGCGGGCAGGTGGAGGGGGAGACATGCCCACTTATCTGGTTTTACTTTGTTACTAATAACTGCTTATTATATAATGTGTTTTTAGTTTTGACACCTGTAATGAGGGGAATGTGACTTGTGATGCTGTCCAGGGTGCAAGCCCAAGGTAGCCACATGGTCGTTTACCCCAACGGCACCCTTTTCTAGCTTGCCTGGTGCCTTCAGAGGCAAACCACAACAAAGAAAGGGGAAGGGCACGTCATAAGTCTGCACCAACACCCATCTTCCTGCTGCCAGCACTTGTTCTGTGAAATCATTACAACATGTGGATGGGCTCCTCTTCTTTTAAACATGTTGGCATTATAATTTTAAACAATAATGTAAAGCATCATGATTAAAATTATAATGCCAACATGGTTAAAATTCTTTAATATTAGACCCGGGTTGGCATAATGTAATCTGTATTCTCCCATTGACATATTGCCCATCGACATATTGACTACTTCCCCTACAGCTGATAACTAATTATACAGTACCACTTCAAGACAAAAAAGAAAAAGAAAGGAATAACCTAAATTGTGTGGGATAATTAATTCATTCAAATGGATTTCATATTCTTCTTTTAAAAATTGTATGTGAGGTGGTAAGTGATATATTAAAAGCAAACAATACATTTAAAATGCTAATAGACAGTGTGAATAAAAACAGAAATATATGTTTTCTAATTTGGTCAGGTGATATATTTATATACCTGTTAATTCATTACTTATAATATTTATAATAAAGTTTATTTTTTTATTATTTATCATTATAATTTAATTTGCTTATATATCCATTTCATGTTATGTTTCCATGTTGAGGGAGTTGAATTAATATGTAATGTGATCATGTAAGTTAAATTCTTGGCTATTGTTATTACATTGAATTACAATGATATTGCATTGTATATAATTGTAACAGGAGGTTTATTTCAATTATTTTAAGTGATACTTTTGTTTCACCTCAAAATCAGATACCTTGATTTTATTATAATGTGTATATTTGTCAAAAATCTAAAACTATAAATCTATTATATTACTTATATATTTTGTATTTATTTATTCAACATTTATTTTAAGGATCCTTATATTATTTGACTCTAAAATCAATTATCTTGCTTTCAGATCCTAGTTTATTGAAACTGTACAGCTACCCTGAGGTCAGCTTATTCCAACTTGCAAAATTCAGACTCTTCTCCTATTCATTATTATCGATGATTATATATTGATTTTCTCTATGCTTTAATAAGTGCCTAAGCATATTCTCACAATAGTCTGATGCAGTACAAGTACCATGCCATTTTATGTAGTGCAAAGGTTCAAAAACCTGGTCTTCAAACATCCTAATGGGCCTGGTTTTAAGTATAGCCATGCTTGGGAACCGGTGACTTAATTTGTACCTCAGTCAATTTGATTTAACCGTCTGTACTAAATCTTAGAAATCCTAGAAAACCTGGACAGTTAGGGTGCCTTGAGGACTGAGTTTGGGAACCACTGTTGTAGTGTATTTTGCATACATATATTTTGAAGCACGTAACATAATGAAGACAATGTGACAATAAATACATAATCAATAACAATACTTGAATCAACACGTATAGGTTCCATAAGTAAGGTGAAGTTAGAATTATACAATAAGACAGGAATACAATTCTGCAAAGTAACAAGAACAATTACAAATTATGCAAGGGCCAAAGAATCTGTCACCAATCAAAACATAGAGCAGTGCACAGAAATATGATACAGTATGATGGGGAAAATACCCATGTACACAGCCAATTCCACCAGTGTGCAATGAATGTCCTAGTAAACTTGGTTAAGAGAGATCAGAGGATCATTTCCATCCATCCAAAGCTCATATCCTGTTGTGTATTGCAGACTCCTAAATATTTGGCAGCTGGTAACCAAAGGAAATGTGTCTATATCACTTTTTCAGAAATCAGAACTCAAGAAAAAGCCAACATGTTGTTCCCTCTCCATCTGGAATACATGTCCCAGATTTCCTTGAAAAGGGGAAAGGAGGGGGGGATCCCTCTGGAGCCAATTTTTATCTACATGTTACACTAATCACCAATAAGAGCTTCGTAACACCCTTTGTAATTCTCTGATCAGTTGAAAAAATACCCAACACAGCCGATTCAGGATTAAATGGAACATAGTTAACCAGCTGGTTTTCCGTGTAACTCCGCACCTTCAAGCAAAAATGTCTGATCAGGGGGCATTCCCATAGACAATGGTGGAGATCTATTAGTCCCATGACAAAGCATCTCCCAGGAGATAAATATGTATAATGAGGAGTGTTAAGAAACAATTCAACATACACACTGAATGGCAATAGACCGCACAAAGTATGAAACAAATGGTGTAAACAAGGTATAGAAAGGGAGGGGAAATGTTGCAGCCAATATGTCATACCAGATTGTATTAGGGAGTGGTCAACCGATTCCCTCAAAAAGATATAATGAAGAGATAGGGCTTTTCACAGGGACGGAGGTTGACAAAAAGCTGAGCCTGAAGGAAAGCCATAGGGATTTTAATAACCGCATATTTTTCTGAGGCTTCAGTATATGTGAGCAGGCATTTGGATGAAACATCTACCAAGTGTAGAACAGAATACACCCCCCCCACTTGCCAGATCATAAAGGGATAAGAAGCCATGCCATCTTGGTAATCTGGGTTATGGAAGAATGAGGAGTGAAGTGACTTATGGACTTTCAGGTTTACCTTATGTTGAAGAATATGCTATAATTTATGCTTGACAGACACGGGGAAGAGAAAGACTGCTGGTGCAGCATAGCCTGGCTCCGGTTGCCATCTGAGTGACCTCGGAGAAAAAAAAACACACTGGTTCAGCTGGGTAATTATCTGGAATACTCACAGAACATTTGAATATTTGTCTTTAGGCACCTCACTCTTCACCAAATGTGACATTATACTTTGTATTTGGAAATCACCATAGGATTTATATGTACATTCCCTCTGGATCCTATTTAAATCAGGTCAATACCGATACACTGGAAACCTGTATCAGGTCCAAATAAGGTGGGTTTTTTATATCAATAATTCTTTGGACATTTCTTCGAAACATACTAACCACTGCCATTTTTTACCTTGATATCAATGACACATTGTTTAAATAAGGACTGCAATTAAGTGGTGATCCGAATATTCAAGGGTGGGATACTACCTTGATTCACACTGTTGATTTAAGGAATCATAGAAAGGATATTGGTGTAAATGTGTATTGATATGTACTGTGACATATGTTTTAATATTTTCATGTGATTATATGAAAAATAATTTTCAAACTATTTGAGCCCTGACTGTTAAACTTTCTGCCATCTCACAATGTTGTGGTTACATTGATTAGCGCAGTCTTTCTCAGTGAATTCTAACTAAGAATAAGGAGTTGAACAAAAGAACGCTCTTAACCAGTGAATGTATATAGTTTGGTTTCATTGAGCAAATCCTGCAGGTACCGGACTGCAGCAGCAGCAGGATTATAATTGGTTACGTTGGGAAAGTTAATCCCTCCATTATTACCTTAAGTTAACACAATTTGCGAAGACTAATTCTGGGGTGACCCCCATTCCATGTGAAAGAGCGAAATAAAGCATTAATATGTTTGGTGTCTTTTTATGTAAGGAGGACTGGTAGGGACTGAAGCAAGTACAGAAACTGAGGGAAGGAGACCATCTTTATAAAGTTAGCCCAACCCAGGAAAGGGAATCGGTATGTAAAGCCAGCTGTCAGGATGCCTCCTGTCAAAATACTGACACCGGCATCCCGATAGTTGGTATCCCAACATGTATCGGGTAAGTATACTTACCTTCTCCCCTTCTTCCCCTAACCCCCCCTTTTTGTAGCCTAACCCTCCCCACCCCGCACCCTAACCCCCCTAGGGGTGTGTAACATTAACCTCCCCAAAAAAACCTAACGCTAACCTCGATATGCTATCTAAACCTAACCCTCCTCCCCCTAGGCTAACACTAAGGGCGCCCTGGACTTACCTCTTGTGTTCTAGAGTCCTTCTGTGTTCCAGCGTCGGGATTAAGATAGGCATCTGTATTTTAACTCTCATGTCGGACTTCAGCGCCGGGATTGAGACCGGCGGAATCACGGCCGCTGGTCTCATAACTACATCCCCCAGGAAAGATAGCATAAGATTATCCCGTACCTTCAGATCCCTCTCTAAAGTTTTTATTGCAGATGTTATATTGAGTTTGTATATGTTAGCCAGATTTTTGGATATCTGGACCCCCAGGTAAGTATAACTCGTTCTTGCACAGTGTAAGGGAATATGGCAGGCCCAATTAGGTCACGTCATGGTGGTGTTCAAGAGCAATGCAATCAATTTATTGGTATTAATATGTAAACCCAAATTAGCACCATAATCCCTAATCTCATCCATAAAAATACCCAGGGAGGTATCGGGACTGCTAACGTACAAAAACACATCATCAGCGAATGCCTTCGGCTTGATCTCCCTTGTGCCATGTGTAATACCCTTGAATGAGGACCAATTCTGTAATATGCAAAGAAGTGGGTCAAGGACCAAATTGAATAATAACTAGGACAAAGGGCACCCCTGATAAATTTCCTGCTCCAACTCAAACCGCTCTCCTCTAAAATCGTTAACTAGGAAAGGAGACTTACGGCAAAACTATTCAAAAAAAGTATCAAACAAACAAAATCTGGGTCAAAGGTCCAATAGTCCAGCACAGAGAACAGAAGGTCAGGCAAAATATATATAGTGACCATAATTTTGGGCAACGATTTCAAATCTGTATTAAGTAAAATGATCAGCCAATATGACGCAGGTATGGGCTTAATTAAAGAATGGGGAAGGGGGTCCATGGTGTATAGTTTGAAACAATTCAACCAGAGCAGGGGAAACATTAGGTTGATGTAGTTTATAATAATTCCCTGACAACCCATCAAACCTAAAAGATTTATAAGATTGTAGACCTGCTATCGCCCCACCAATCTCCTCCAGGTAAATATCTTGAGCTAAAAGCTCAATTTGATGCAGAGCAAGTGGCTCCCCATAGAACTGGGCCTGTACCGCTCCATCCACCAAAGCACCCCGATATAAGGTTTTGTAATATGTTTGAAAAATAGTAGGAATATCTTGGGAATCAGTATGAAGAACAAAGGTCAGGGATCTCTCTGCTTCTCAGGTTTAGACGTACTGTAGCTGCAAATAATCTGCCCGTGTTATTGCCCCATCTATAAAACCTATGTTTTGCATATGTAAGATCTCTCCTGGCCTGAGAAAGAAAAAAAACGCTCCAAATGGTTCCTGACCGGCTTATAAGCCTGGAGGGAATCATCACTCAGGCACAAAACATTGAACTGAAAGGAATAAATATGGAACCCGGAGGGGAGCGCTGCACCATGAATCCAAAAAGTATAAATGAAGAAGTAAAAATAAACACAGAGTTTTAAGTAAGCAATAAAATCCAATATTAAAAATACCACTTAATTGGTTGAAATAACATGTGGTCCTTTGATCCTCCCTTCCTCTGGTGTTCTGTCAGATTCCCTCAGTGATGGAAAACATAAAAGAGAAATAGACAAAAATGTGGTGTCCAATGGGTATATCTGTATAAAATTGGTGATGGTAGCATTCATCTACATATCCCCCGCTGTGAGTTCTTAATGGGATAGCAATGGTTATTCAAATTGATGGACAATCTTCATGTACACAAACATATATATATATATATATATATATATATGTGTACTTTCTTCAGATCTCCCCACAATAATATAAGATAAAATAGGGGGCGTACCCAACTCACTCTGCTAGAGAAGTGTAGAGGTATATCAAGGTATCTTTGATTTTCATGCGTACCGTACTCACATGTTTAGCAAATGTTGTACTTCTAGCTGGGTATCTTTGGTAGGAACTAGCATATCCTCTATACCACGGTGGAAAAGAAAGTGGATAAAAAATGTTAAACCATTTATTACCCCAACAGCGGGCTGATGGATCCAGACAAAGGCAGATGTACAGATAATGTAAGAACAAATTGAACTCTCCGGATGAGTAACGAAATAAAAAACTGCTTAGGCTGGATACCAAAATGCCCACCACAGCATAAAATAAGTCCAGAAGCAACACACCGACGCATTTTGACCTTATAGGTCTTTTTCAAGCTAGGTGTAGTGTGTTGCTCAATGTGCATTTAAATACCCCCTCAGTGATTAGCACTCAAAAAAGGGGCGGAGTTTCCCCAATCTACCAATTTACCTGTGTATACTCATTTCTTGAACTCAGTCTCCCTTATCAGGGTACGTTTGTCCTCCGACTAACTATGTCGCCTTAAAACTTACTGTCCCTGGTGTAAAAACTTAGAATTTCCCGATAACGCGGCTTTGTGTTCCACCTCGTGGAACACAAGTACTTCCGGCGGAAGTACCTCGCGTGTCTCTATGTATAAGGAAATTGGGCTCTAGTGATTAGGACTGTATTAAGATGCGTTCCACCCTCTGGAATGCAGCTGCCGCTGGCTGACCCGTCCCATGTGATTGAACTGAAAGGCATCTGCAGTAGACTGTAGTCATTGTAAGCAGTGGTGGATTCCCTTTTCTTTGGGCAACATAATGATATGACCATACATAATGGCCTTGGATATATCCCAGAAAAGCTACTGTATGCCAAAGACGATCTGGGTAATGTAAGGATGGAGTATGGTCTGATATCATTATATCATACATATCTGTTAGCTGCACCAGAGGGATAAGGACATCAGCCACTAATGCATAGTTTATTTGAGAGAAAAAGCGGTGAACCGCAGAGTGGAACGTGTAGAACCTGTCAGTAAGGTATAAGAGTTGCCAGTGTCAGTGAGTTAACAATTTGTTTTGAGAAACTGAATGTTCCTATATGAAGAGGGGTTCAGGTTACCGGGCGGAGGTGACCTGTCCAGGAGGGTTATTGACCACATTAAAATCTCCCGCTATACCAATGGGAAATTGGAACATTGAAGCAGTATCTGTTGGAGGATAGCAAAAAATGATTAAAGATCTTCGTTCTGGGCATAAGTATTGGAAAAACTTTCTAATGTAGGCTGAGTACAGTATGGGTAAGCTTGCATAATTGCAAACACATGCAAGCCAGAACATAGATGAATATATGTTGAATGTGTTGATCTGCGCCCTCTCACTAAGGAAACCAAATATGCAATTGGTAATATTTTCTGCCTTAAAGAGAAATAAGAATCCAGAACCTATTTGAGAATGCAAGCATAAAAGTTCCTTTTGGAGGAGTCAGTATCACTTCATTAAAAAGTTTTATTAAAAGTTTATTGGTAGTAGAGTTGTATAAATCTAATCCTAAAAAAACAATGGAAAGGACACTATCAATCAATAAATGGTCCATGGAAGGACTTTCACATAAACATGTAATGCGTTTCACAGGTCCGCTGCTCGCTGCCTCAGATTCATAAAGGTTTGAAGCATAGGGTGCAGCCAATAAAGGATCTACAGATGAGAGTTAGCTTCCTGGTGAAAAGTTCATGAGTATATGTTTGGTCTTTAGGTACATTTATATCAGCATTAGAGGAGTTGCAGATACTTTCTCCCTAATAAGGCTTACTCAAGTTCTCTGTAGAGATCAAGCCCAGCCGCTGTCATGTTAACCAAAAGGAAGACAGTGATTGCTTAACAGTGTAGGCTGCTTTCTATTGGTTACTATAACAACAGCCATGGAGTGATCAGTAGAGGGAGCTTCAGCAAGATGGAAGAAATTAAAAGTTTGTGTTTTATTCAGAAAAGATTGCTAGAAATGTCTAGCCGCTTTTTCCACCATATTCTGTTCATAAATAGCAGAATTGTTTGCAAAACTCTTATGAATTATTCACTTTGGATTGGTTATACACTTATAATAAATTTTCTTTTTCCTTGTGAAGGAGTTTTGGTGACAGTTTCATGCATTTCATAATTATATTCATTATCATAAACATGAGAGTGTTGTGATCACCCTGACATATATTTTTTCTGACATATTTCCTTTTCTTTCTCTATGGATAACTGAAGAGTTTGAGCAATGCTTCTTGGAAATGCTAAAGTAATGGTATCTACTCACATTGTTGACAGTTAATGTATCAACATTAATAAAGTTGACACCACAATGTCAACATTAGAATGCTAACATGGGTCAAAATGTCAACATCTTTAGAATGCCGACATGTTCACAATGTTGATATCTGAAATGTCATCATTTGAAATGTCGATAATCTCAGAATGCTGACAGTTAAGGTTAGGTGCCACTCAGAGGGTTAGGGTGAGGCTGTGGGGGGAGGATAGGGTTATGCACTTTGGAAAGGGTTAGACAGAGGCGGACTGGGCCATTGGGACAGCGGGTGAGTTCCCACTGGGCAAGTCCCATTCCCCCCTGCCTGCCGGGCTGGCCCGCCCTGCCTACTGGCCTGAGCTGATACAAGCGTCTGCCTGGCCAGTTGCTGCATTTCTGGGATTTGCATTCCACACTGTGAAATGCAGACCAGAAGTTACCATTAGCTTCTAGCTAGCAGGCATTTCTGGGTGCCGTTAGCTGGGAGCAGCAACATAATGTTGGCACCACTGCTTCCTTGCCTTATTATTAGTATTGCTTGCCTTGCAGCGATGCAGCCAGCCAGCCACACTTATATTGCCTGAAAAGAGAAATCAAAAAAATATTCTCCCTATTTCTACAGGTGTGTGAATTAAACTACCCCCAGTGTGTGTTATTTTTTTCCAGTAGAAGCAGTCATTGGAGGGGGGCGCCAGTCCCTTAGTTTGCCAAGGGCACTTGGACCCCTAGATACACCTCTGGTCTCAGATGTGGTTGATGGTGCAGGCATTTATTATCTGTCTAGAAGCTGTATCAAGAATGTGACTGTTACATCTTCATCACCACCATTTGACACAACTTTCGAACACTTTCTGAAAATTGGTTGTCTAATGTATTGTCATTTTATGAGGCATTGTCACTAGTATCATAAATTCCTTTAAATTATGCATAGCTGATAAATATTTGACCAAAGCCAGGGTCACATATGCACATTGAGGACATTGAGGACAGGCACTGCTGCGAGCATTATCACCTACCATAGCACCATGGAGCTGAGCAGGTAATATAAGTAGACTGGATGTTGTGGCTTCGAATTGAAAAGTACACAAATTAGAGGGGTTCAACAGACTACTTGCAATTTTACAGTAAGTGTCTTGTAAAACATGCAACGATTAATATAACAATGTATATATGTATTCAAATGTCTGAAAATGAATAGAGCTAACAGCAAGGGCTAATATTTAAAAATATGGATTCAGTATGATTTACCGCCGGCCTCATGCCCGACAGCGGCATCCCGGCAGCAGTGAAAATCCCAATCGTCGAAAGGTAAGTATTGACTAACCTATTCTACCCACTAACCCTAACCCTCCTTTAGGGGTGCCTAACCCTAACCTCCCTCCCAAGTGCCTAAACCTAACCCCCCCTTCCCTGCCACCTAAACCTAAGTCCCGTGGGGGGGGTGCCTAACCCTAACCTCCCCCCGGCAGTGCCAAACCCTAACCCTCCCTTCCCCTAGACTAAACCTCATTTTCAGGGGGGGTGCCAAACCCTAAGTCCCCTCCAGGAACCCTAAACCTAATCCTCCCCCCACGTCTGTCCGTGCCCGGCTTACCTTTGAACGGTAAGCCGGGTGTTGGGTTCCCGGCATAGGGAAAATGACAGGCGTCGGGACTTCGACGCCTGCAATTTAACCCTTGCCAGGATTAGACAGTCAGGAAGCCAATGGTCGGGTTTCTGTCCATCGGCTTCCCGACTGCTTCCCGATGTGACAATACTAGGGGTGTGCACCGGCCACTTTTCGTGTTTTGTGTTTTGGTTTTGGATCTGGATCTTTCTTCATGTTTTGGATCTGGATTGGTTTTGCCAAAACCACCCTTCTGTGTTTTGGGTTCTGGGTTTTGTGTTTTGGATCTGTAGTTTTTGAAAAAAAGCATAAAACAGCTAAAATCACAGAATGTGTTGGTTTTTCTGCTCCTATGCTATTATTAACCTCAATAGCCTTAATTTCCACTCATTTCCAGTCTATTCTGAACACCTCACACCTCACAATAGTGTTTTTTGTCCAAAAGGTTGCACTGAGGTAGCTGGATGACTATGCTAAGCGACATGAGTGGGCGGCACAAACACGTGGCCCATCTAGGAGTGACACTGCAGTGGCAGACAGGATGGCAGTTTGAAAAACTAGGCCCCAAACAGTACATAATGCAAAGAAAAAAAAGAGGTGCAAGATGGAATTGTCCTTGAGCCCTCCCACCCACCCTTATGTTGTATAAACAGGACATTTTAACAAACCAATCATGTCAGCCCCAGGGTCTGCCACACGATTGTGGCTGAAATGATTGGTTCGTTTGGGCCCCCACAAAACAAGCTGGCAATTAATCTGTCCCTGCACAAACTGGCTCTACGGAGGCAAGATGTCATCCTCATCCTCCTCATTCACTGATTCCTCACCCTCTTCAGTGTTGTGTACATCCTCATCCTCACAGAATATTAATTCGTCCCCGCTGGAATCCACCACCACAGGTCCCTCTGTACGTTCCAGAGGCTGGTCTCCCTGGAAGACTTGATAATTCATTTTTATGAACATCACATTTTGTGGAAGTAACCTCTTACGCCTTTCGCTGACAAGGTTCCCGGCTGCACTAAACACTCTTTCGGAGTACACACTGGAGGGGGGGCAACTCAGGTAAAATAGAGCCAGTTTGAAAAGGGGCCTTCAAATTGCCTCTTTTTCCTGCCAGTACAGGTACGGACTGCCTGACATGCCTACTTGGATGCTGTCACCGATGTAATCCTTTAACAGACAGATGCACGCTTGTCGCTGCTGCTTTGAAGATGCAGGTTCGGCTACAGCCCACACAATTGACAAGACAGAAAAAAAATAAGAATTTTTTATTTTTTTTGGAGTGCACTTTGGGGGTTACAGCACCCTTTAATGGACAAGCCAGCCGGCCCTTTACTTATGACACAGGCGCACGCTTGGCGCTACTTTGTTGATGCACATGCAGCCACAGTGCACACAATTCACAAACACAGAAAAAAATTTTTTATTTTGTTTGGAGTGCACTTTGGGGGTTACAGCACCCTTTAACCGTCAAGCAAGCTGGCCCTTTACGTATGACACAGGCACACGCTTGGCGCTACTTTGTTGATAACCGTGCGGCTCAGTGCACACAATTCACAAACACAGAAAAAAAATATATTATTTGGAGTGCACTTTTGGGGTTACAGCACCCTTTAGCGGATGAGCCAGCTGGCCCTTTACTTATGACATAGGCGCACGCTTGGCGCTACTTTGTTGATGCACGTGCGGCTACGGCGCACACAATTCACAGACACAGTAAAAATATAATTTTTTTTTGCACTTGGGGGAGCACCCCTGATGGACAGAGCACCCCCTGGACAACACTACAGCACCCCTAGGACTGGGACACTGCACAGGACTTTGTAGTGGACACAGCCCCTATGGACAACTGACTGCACAACACAGCCTAGCCAGCCCCTATGGACTTTGGAGGAGTGGACACAGCCTCTATGGACAACAGCAGTACAGCGCAACACAGCCAGCCCCTATGGACTTTGGAGGAGTGGACACAGCCCCTATGGACAACAGCAACACAGCCAACCCCTATGGACTTTGGAGGAGTGGACACAGCCCCTATGGACAACAGCAGCACAGCGCAGCACAGCACAGCACAACACTACACTGCACTACACTACACAGCCCAGCCAGCCCTAACTCCCACCTTCCCTCTTCAGTGTCCACAGCCGTGTGAGAAAATGGCGCCGACTAGGGTACCTTATATAGAATCCAAAACCCGTGAGACCCGGAAGGTGGGATGATGACGTTTTGCCTTGATTTCAGATCCGAGTCAGGCGGGAAAAGTCGAGCCTGACTCGGATCGGCCTCGGATCGTTGGGGCTCGGGGGGGTTCGGATTTCAGAAATCCAAACCTGCTCACCCATAGACAATACCTATATGTACACCTGTACAGCTAATAGTAACAGTAAAGATTTATAAAAGAAAGCATTATTTTATACCAATCAGTATTTTTTTACAAATTACAATAGATTTCCAGTATACTGTATATTCCTTGATATGTAATGACACTAATAACAACAACAGCAGAGAAAGTTGTGTTCTACACCAGTCAGTGAAATGACACAAATAAACTGATTAATATGAAAATTTATATCTCTATTACATACCAATAGAACTAATGGCCCTAATGAAATATACAGGAAAAAAATATTTTGCGATAGTGAGTGCACTTAATGATAATGATGCCTCTGTATTATAACTAATATCACTAACTTGAAGTATAGAAAATAGTTACCAATGTTCAGCGTGATGTAGTGCGTGTGTAAAATATGTCCATAAAAAGAATATGCTTCATTACTATTTTTAGAACCATGTACAAATGCAGTGCACGCACAAGTATACAGTATTAGAGGCTAATAAAAGCCACAGGCTTGCTCCCGAGAGAACCCAGATGTTTTTCCATAGTACAATCAAGGAAGATTGAAAGTCCAAGGAACAGTGAGCTCCTTTTACAGAGATATAGAAATGTGATATTTTCTGATATTTGCTGATGGGCTTCATTTAATTCTCTGTGATTGACCTGATTCTCCACGCATTTCGGGCAAACTTGGATTAATTCATTAATTACTATCTTCATCAGCAAATCACTGAAATTTGGACAAATTTTAGAATCAGGCAAATTTATTTTAATACCCTTATTTCTAAGAATTTTAATTCACCCAAACAGTAAGCTGAAATGAGTTATATAATCCAATCTAATGTCTGCATATACATTTTTGAGACAAGCTGTTTTAAAATATGTGTGGCATCAGCAGATCCTAAATATCTTGCCCGTCGCTATCCGGGTCTTGCGCATGCGCACAACGGAGCCGCCTCCATCGTGCACATGTGCACTGGGCTAACATGGACCCGCTTGCGAGCGCTCAGCGCTCGCGAGCGGGTTTGAATCAGGCCCAATGTATTTTGAATAAACCATTTTGTATTGTTCATGGCAAGGATATATGGTATCTGAATTGGATAGTATGGTGTACATTTTAAAGACCTATTCAGACTAGGTATACAGGTTATTTAAAATTATACTAATATTATATATTTTCTTTTTTACCCTATCTATTATAAATATTAAGGGATGCATGTTTAAAATTATTCCTGTTTTAGTATTTTAACAAGTTTCTGTAATAGCACTAGCAATAGTCTGCTAACAGAGGGCCTGATTCAGAGCCGGACGCTATTTGCGCTCGCTCGTTCAGAAAAAATGGGTGGCTATTCAAATGAACCGTTCGCTCTTTGCGGTCTGTTCACGCCTCTAGGTCTGAACGAGCGTACAAAACATGCGGTCGTTTTTTGGAAAACTACGCCCCCTGGCCACTCGCATCCTACGTCATGTCCGCTATTTATTAGATTAATCAAGTACATCGACCAGCGTATGAACTGCTCGCTATTGTTGTGGTTGGTTTTTCCTACCGCAATCTTGCGAGCAGTTCTGCCTATAAAATAACCCAGTGACGTGGTCAATGACGCTGCTGTATTAATTATGCACACCATTAAAACGCCCGTTTTGACCTTTAAGCACGCCTGCGTTCTGATCTCCACTCCCCGTTTTCAAGCACCTTCCCCTGTTACCACCCACATACGCCTCCTCCTGTCACTCAAAATAGCTGGCATTCGCTATTTAGCGAACAAACGATTTTCGTCCGCACTGACTGGTTCGCACATGCGTATTACGATCCGTACGCATGCGCAGTTGTGCAAACATCGCTCGGAACGAACGAGCAGCCGCTTACGAGCGATCACCCATCAATAAAGAGTAGAGCTGGAAGAAATATTTTCAGCGAATGGCTCATCATGTCAGTCACAGCTCATGGAACGTAAAGTAACCAATCAGCAATAATTAATAAATGTCACATGTGTACATCCTTTTTGAGATTTTCCATTCAAAAAAAGCTATGCTTTTCTGTATGTGACTTGTGATCTTAGATGTGACTTGTAATTAGATATGAGCGCGTCCGGTTTTCAGAGAACCGGACCCACTCGAACTTCCAGATCCGAGGTGAGAGCAGAGTTCGGTTCGGGTTTTCCCACCTGACTCGGATCTCAAAACGAGGCAAAATGTCATCCTCCCGCTGTCGATTTCTTGCTGATTTTGGATTCTATAAAGGTCCCGGTGATCTCCGCCATTTTCACTCCAGCTTTGGAGAGTGAAGCTAGCAGACATGTGTAGTCAGTGTCACTAGTGTAGTTAGTTACTTACAACTTGCTGTGTTGTCTAGACGGGGTCTGGAGCTTAAGGCTGCTGCTGTGTTGTCCATAAAGGGGCTGGGGCTGCAGTATATAAAAGGGGGCTTCAGTGGGTGCTGCAGCTGCTGTATCACTTGTCCTGTCAATCAAGGGGCTGCTGCTGTGCTATACATAAGCGCTGCTGCTGTGTTTTTGTCCTGTCCTTAAAGGGGCTAGGGTAGCAGTCCATAAAGGGGTGCTGTGTTGTCCAGGGGGGGTGCTCTGTCAATCAGAGGTGCTCTTCCTCCAGTGTAAAAAAAATAAAAGTGCTTTTTTTTCTTCTTTTTTTTGTGTGTGTGCATCAGCAATTAAGCTGATCTATTATTGTTTGGTGACACTGCCGGCCAGACCACATTTTATCGTTCACATATTTGAGACTCTGCAGGTGGTCTGACCGCACTCGGCAGGGGTGCTTTGTTGTCCATAAAAAAGGGTGCAGTCTGCATTGTTCATCAAGGGGCTGCTGCCTTGTCCAGGGGTGCTCTTACCCAGTGTTAAAAAAATTAAAGGTTAAATAAAATTATTATTCCACAAAAAAAAAAAGATCTGTTTTGATTTTTTTTGTTTGTGTGTGATGCTGTAGCTAGTAGCTATGCTATTATTGTTTGGTGACACTGCTGGCCAGAGGGCAGTTTATCATCCATATATTTGTAACTCTGCATGTGGTCTGTCCGCACTGCATAGGGGTGCTTTGTTGTCCATATAGGGTTGCTGTGTTGTTCATCAAGGGGCTGCTGCCAGGAATTGCTTTTCTAGTGAAGTAGAAGCTAGATGGGATTTGGTAGCAGGGACACAGGACCTCCATTAACTGTCTAAAACCCACTGCATTATTGGCGGATATTGGACACATATAATACCAGCATAGATGTTATGGCATCAGTGATCCTCTGTGCAACTGGGTGACTGCTGTCATACTTGCTCCCCCTTGCAAAGGATTGTTTAATAGTCAATTGTTTTTTAAAGTACTACTAGTAGTCTTCCTGGTCCCCTTCTGGGATGAAAATCCACTCCAGCAGCAGGCATAGCGCTCAAGGATTCTTCTGGACAAGGACTGATGTGAATGATTTAAATATTTTTTGTAAAAGCCACCCCCCTCCTCCCTCATAAATTTGCTTTGGAATCAAAAAATAAAATAAAATTTACTACTAATAAAATCTTCCTTTCCCCGCCTTCAACTACATACATACTCCAACTCACTCAGAACTCTTAAATAATAAAAACATTTGTTTTCTGATGTGCCATGATGGAATTTGAACTGCCACAGCTGCTGCAATCTTTGACAAGCAGTTGCTGAAGGCCAAAAATGTCCAGAAATGTTTATGGCCACAGACAGCATCTTCTGCATGCCCCTTTAATTTAAAAAAATATTCTGAACCACCAAGTTGATTTTTTGGGCAAAACTTGGGACATATTGTTCACCAATGCTTTCCCCTCCTCCCTCAAAAAATGTTAATATATTTACTGCCAATCAACCCATAATTTCCCTGCCTTCAACTACATACATACTCCATCTTCCTCAGGCCTCTTGATTAATGAAAACATATGTTATCTTATGTGCCATTTTGGAAGTTCAACTGCCACATGTTTTTTCCACCCACTGCTGACGCTTAGCTTAGACAGCCAGCTAGCTTGGTGCAAATTTTGGGCCTAAATCAGATGAAAACAATATTGTGAGTTGTGAGGTGGTCATAATTGACTGGAAATGCGTGGAAATTAATGTTATTGAGGTTAATAATACTGTACTGTAGGAACAAAAAAAAGCCCAAATTATGTGATTTTAGCAGTTTTTATACATTTTTAAAAAAGAAATCCAGATCCAAAACCAAAACACGTAAGGGCAGTTTTTGCAAAACCAAATTCAGATCCAAAACGCAAAGGAGATACAGATTAGAGATGTGCGCCGACCCCCGTGTTTTGGTTTTGGTTCTGTATCTCCCATGATTTTGGATCTGGATCTGGTTTGGGATCTTTTTCCTTGGTGTTTTGTTTTTAGGTTTTGGTTTTGGATTTGTATTTTTTTTTTTTAATTATATAAACCGCTAAAACCACATAATTTGGGCATATTTTTGTTCCTACAGTATTGTTAACCTAAATAACAATCATTTTCATGCATTTCTAGGCATTTTTAACCACCTCACAGCTCACAATATTGATTTCACTATTTCTCACCAATATAGGCGAAAGGCTACAGCGAGCTGGCTGGCTAAAGTAAGCAAAAGAGCAGTGGCACAAACGCACTGCAGTTTAAAAAAATATAGGACATCTATGAAACATTGCCACACAGCAGTGGCAGACAGGATGGCAGTTTAATAAACTATAATAATGTCAGTCGGCAATACCCCAAATTGTGCAAAATGTAAAGAAAAGAGGTGTTGGAATAGGAATTGTCTCTCCCATCCACTCTTATGTGGGATATTAAAAAGGACATGCACAGTTTAACAAACCAAGCACTTTAGCGACTAGGACTGACACTTTTGTGGATGAACTCCTTGGTTTGTCTGGACCCCCACAAAACATTTTTTGGAAGGACTGCCTTCAAGTAGTGGTGGAGATTACATGTGCTGGTCCAAACTGCTGGTAGCTGATACTGGACTTCTTGATATTAATTTACATATTATAATTTTGTTAAACAAATTGCATGAACTTGCTGCAAAGGACGTCCCTTCCTCTGCTAACTTTGGCTTTACAAGTGGAACAGATGCCTTCACAACTGTTGTCAGAATTTAGATTCAAATAATTCCATACCCAAGATGTGGCTTTTCTGGCTTTCTTTTTATTATGAGCAAGAACTGATGCCACTGGTGGCTGATTTACGCAAACCACATCCTCATCATCAACATCCTCATTAGCGTCAGATGGGACACAAATTTCCCCCTCATCCTCCTTTTGCACTTCCTCCACACTATCATCCTCATTTTTTATTATGTCACCATATAATACTAGCACAACTGTCATGGCATCAGTGATCTGCTGTGAAACTTGGTGACAGCAGTTATACTTACTTCCTCTATCAAAGGACTATTTAATAGTCAATTGTTTTTTTAAATTACTATTAGTAGTAGTCTTCTTGGTCTATTTCTGGGATGAAGATCCACCCCCAGCAGCAGCAACAGGCGTAGCACTCAAGGATCCGTCTGAGGAATCCTAGATAGAAATTGGGTGCATCACTACTTCTGATCACGAATGAGGATGTTGATGATGATGCAGGTGTTGGTGGTGGAGATTGCAGGCGCTTGGATCCAGATAGAAGGGAGCAGCTAGGTGACACTGGACTGATTGTTGTTCAGTTTTTTGCACACACTAAAAAAAGTTTTTATTTTCACACTGGTGGTATACACACAAAAAAATTGTTTTTATTTTTTTCACTGGTGGTGTGGCAGGCTAACACGCACACACCAAAAAATAGTTTTTATTTTTTCACACTGGGGGTGAAGAAGAGCAACCCTGATGGACAGAGCACCCCTTGGGCAACACAGCAGTATAGCCAGCCAGCCCCTATGGACAGGACAACAGCCAGCCCCTATGGACAATAGCCAGCTCCTAAGAACTACAGCCAGCCCCTATGGGCAGGACAACAGACAGCCCCTATGGATAACAGCCAGCCAGCCCCTATGGACAGGACAACCTCAGAACAGCCAGCCCCTATGGACAACAGCCAGCCATCCCCTATGGACATAAGCCAGCCAGCCCCTATGGACTACAGCCAGCCCCTAAGGACAGCACAACAGCCAGCAATAGCCAGCCAGCCCCTATGGATAACAGCCAGCCATCCCCTATGGACAGGACAACCTCAATTATGTAGCACAACTCCCAGCACAACCTAGTAGTAGTCAAAAGTCACAATGCACAACAGCAGCCACACAGCAGTGCAGCACAGCTCCCAGCTCCCTCCCTCTTCACTTTCCACAGCTGGAATGAAAAATGGCTGCGATCACGGGACCTCTATAGAAACCAAAACCTGTGAGAATCCAACAGCGGGATGATGACATTTTGCCTCATTTTCAGTTCCAAGTCAGACGGAAAAACCCAAGCCGACTCAGATCTGACTCGGATCCCCTAAGTTCGGGTGAGTTCGGATCAGTGAGAACCGAACCGGCTTATCTCTAATACAGATCCAAAACCAAAACACGGGGGTCAGCGCACATCCTTACTTGTAATATTCCTAATGTTTATCTGTCGCGACTCAAGCATAGTGTGGATGCGTGACCCGAACTTGATGGGTGAAACAAAAGGAGCAGAGTCTAACATGTCAGGGCTTTTTACCAGGGAGCCCCGCAAGGACGCTTGGGTCCGTGGTGCCCGACACGCAGGTTGCGGCCCTTTGTCTGGGTTCTCTAGTATGGGGCTGGTAGGCACTGGATAGGAGACAGAACAAGAGACTGGAGAAATGCTGGAGCTTCACTGTATCAGACAGACTGATCTGGGGCATTGCTGTGGTCAGGAACAGGTTAATAGGATACTAGCAAACTAGTAGGCAGGAACGCTGGACCTAGGCACCAGGACATAATACTCTGGCACTAGTTTGTGCTCAGAGTCTCTCATTTATAGGGAGGATATTTGAATTTGGCATTGAATGTGACGGCACGCACTTCCTCTTTAAATTTTAAACAGGCAGGCGAGCGCACTCCTTGGAAGCCATGATCGCCTGCACACACAATAGAGGGACCAGAGAGGAAGGACTGGCTGTTGCATGTAACTGTGGCTGGAGTTGTCAGAGCCCAAGCCGCAGTAGAGACATGGTAGCCCAGGGAGACTAGCACTGCCAGACTCAATAAGTGAGCTCTGGGCTCCAGTGCATTACAACATTATTTTTATTATGTCTTGTATGCTCTTGTTACAGAACATAGCAGAATTCCCTGATTTGTCTGTGCTCTATTTTTTCACTTAGCCCTTATTTAGCCCAACAGACTAATTTATCATTTTATTTCCATTTGCCCATATCATCACACCCTTTAACCATTTTTTTTATTTACTGTAATAAATTCAAAACTTATTGTTTTTGTACGTAACATTACTCATATTGAGTATTACCAAATTCCTGGGAAATATGTTGTTTGCTACAGTATCTCACTGCTGTATTTGTAGGTACTGATTGGCTGTAAAATCTTTCTTCTTTCTTCCCCTTGTCATTAGTGCTAGAAGAAATCCAATTGTACAAATCACCAGTCAATACATTGTAATTACAATTGGTGTATTTTTCTATAATGCATTTACTGGTGCAACCGCCCTCCCTCCCCCACTCCTCCTTTTTGTACACTTTCACTATCACCAGTAGTAGAATCATATATGTATGACACAGTGAGTCTGGATTGACTACTTGCAGTGCCAAAATTCAGAAGTTTGATCTTGAAAAAAATGTGTTTACATCACAACGTGTTGACTAGCGGATGACGGCTCATTCACTTCCCACTGGCACATATCGCTGGATACCATAGGATGTTGACCCGGGCTCCATCAAAGTCCTTTTATTACCCTATGTGCCAGTTAATTGAGATGTCTGGTATCAGACATCAGAATCCTACAGTTTCATATTGTGCATTTTATGCTTTATTTAATTCAGTGGGCAAAATTTACTAAGCGGCGGTTTGACGGCAGTTTCTATTCTATTCTAAACCCCAGCGGTTTGGTGGCGGTTTCTATTCTATTCTAAACCCCGGCGGTTTGGTGGATGTTTTGCAGCAGTTTCTAAATGACAGCCCTGTTCTATTCTATTCTAAAATGTGTTTTGATGGAAGTTTTGCAGCGGTTTTGGACTTAGTAAATCTGCAGATAGCAAAACCGCCACCAAACCACAGTCAAAACACATTTTAGAATAGAATAGAACAGGGCTGTCATTTGGAAACCGCTGCAAAACCGCCACCAAACCCCCGGGGTTTAGAATAGAATAGAAACCGCCACCAAACCGCCGGGGTTTAGAATAGAATAGAAACCGCCACCAAACCGCCGGCAGTGCGACCAGTAGCCAAGGGGTGGACAAGTCCCCCGGCCCCACAAGTGTAGGGCAGACCGCAGTGATAGCGGTCTGCCCTACACCGTTTACAAACACACAGCCGCCAGCTAATGAGAGTCAGACAGATTCTCATTTGCTGCTGCATTGTACGTGGAGGGAGCCGGATGGAGCTCACTAATGAGCTCCGTGTGCCGGCTCCCCTCGCAGCATGTGATGGGAGAGACGTCATACGTAATGACATCTCTCCCATGCAGGGGAAGAGCGGCCAGGACTCAGAGCGGACAGCGGCGGTCGCGTCAGGAGCAGGGATCAGGTAAGTTTAATTTTTTTTTCTTTGTGTATGTGTTTGTGTGTGTAAGCCTGGCACTACAGGGGGGCCACTGAAATAGGGGGTAGCAGCTACTGGGGCACTTTATGGGGGGTGCCTGTTACTGGGGGGCACTGTATAGGAGGGGCCACTACTGGGGGCAATTTATGGGGGTGGCCACTACTGGGAGCACTGTATAGGGGTGGCCAATACTGGGGGCAATTTAGGGGGTGGGTGGCCACTACTGGGGGCACTGTATAGGGGTGGCCAATACTGGGGGCAATTTAGGGGGGTGGCCACTACTGGGGGCACTGTATAGAGGGGACTACTACTGGGGGCACTGTATAGGGGGGGATACTACTGGGGGCACTGTATAGGGGGGCTACTACTGGGGGCAGTGCAGCATAGGGGGGATTACTACTGGAAGATTACTATTGGGGGCACTGCATAGGGGGGGGCGCCAGTCCATTACATTGCCTGGGGAGCTTGGATCACTAGATACACCCCTGTAAGTAGTTAACTGAAATCTATAAGCTTAGCTTAAAGCTAAATGACGGAGGTAAACGAACTAGTCAGCTAGCTTTAAGCTGTTCGGCTGGACCCCCTCCTGGCGTTGCGCTGCACAGCTGAGAGAGCAGCTCATTGATTGATCCTCTTGGGCACAACACACACAGAGAGTGCGGGTGTGCGCATGCAGCATGAAGTCATTGCGTACGTCGCACATGTAAACTGACGGTCTACATGCTATTGCTGGCAGTGATGCTGCTTACAACAAGACAGGAACGAATTAGCTCCTCCCGCTCAGGGGCGGGCAATGCAGGGCAATGAAATCAGTCCCTGAACGGGCGGCCGCGGACATAAATTCAATTTAAATTCAGGCGGATTGGCGATCTGTCTAATAGGTGGTCCGGAGTCCAGTAAGTGTAGCTACAAAGACACTAAGAAAGTAGGTGTCTCTCCAGCCTGGTTAACCCCTACAATGCTTTCCCCACAAACTGCATTGTGCCGGCCCTGTACACCATCATATCCTTTACCATTTCTATATGTACTTTATGTGCCTTGTGAGCACCACCACAAAATTTCTGAAGGATATCTAGGAGGCATCCATAATCTAAGAAACCTTTATATGCAGTTTTCATAGTTTAATTATGTGATCATATTCACACAGGGACCTGTTACTGTTTGCCCTATTCATCCTGTGTGCTGTATACCCTGGTTGGGGTCCTTTTCTACACCGTGCTATCCTGTTGAGACTTTTGGTGGATGTTTTAATTTATGGATCTATACTATGGGCCCGATTCAGCATGGATCACAACTGCAACAGTGTACACAGTCGGCCTTTTGTTGCATACTGCACATGCATATGCATCACAGTGCGCATGTACGACGGCTACACTGCAATCACACTGCAATCACGCAGAGCACGGTAAGCCATCGCAGAGTGGTTGACAGGAACTCAGCGTTTGGGGGAGGTTACGGGGTTTTGGTTGGAGAGTGCCAGTCCGTTTGAATGCCATTGCATGGGCGTGCATAAATTAGCCACTGCCATTGCATATGCAGCTTGAGTGCTCACTGCGTACGATGAGGTTAGCAATTTCTGAGTAAGGTCAGACCTGCTGTAATTGTGCGTGAGGGGCCGATGTTGCTCGATGTTCCCGAGGTATATGCAGGACTGCAAGGTATTACGGATGTGAGATAGCGGTAGTGGGAGGCAGTGGCCGTCTCTATGCTGGCTGTGCGATAGCAGTCATTAGCATAGTTTTGCAGCAGACCTGTGTGCGTAATCACGCTGAATCAGGACCTACTGTATGTTTTGGTATCTTGTTTCTATTTCATGTTGGGAGCTACTAACAACATTTGTGTAGAATGAATCCTGATTTGTAAAGTCTCTATTGAAGTTATATTGGAACACTACTGACATGCCTCTCTTGTATATTTATGTTGGTTTCTTTATTGTTTACCATGGGTTTTCTTACTGGTACTCTCTTTCCATCTTACTTTATTAAGTCATAAAAAGCTAGCTATAGGCCCGTATTCAATTTGAGGCAAAAAGTCCAGACTTTTCGCCTGCTGGACTTTTCGCCTCCTTTGCCTGTTTTCCAGGCGGAAAAGTATCGTGCGCGTGCCCGCTATTCCCCGTATTCAATTCCAAAGTAGGCAAAAACGGTCACCGGTGAAACTGGGATCGGCGGAAAAAAAACGGGAATTTTGGGGGGGTGTCCAGATTTTTTTTTTCTTTTTTACTTTTTTCACACAGATCGTTTTTAGGGGGCATTTGCAAGGGTGCAGGCTATTTTTTTATGCCTGCACCCCTAAACCCCAATTCTGAACTTTTTTTCAACAGCTAAAGGCACCGGCGAAAAGTCAGTGTAATTGAATACAGTGATAATTGAAATAGGCGAAAATGACGTCATATTCAAATTATCGCAGATTCCGACATTTCGCCTCAAATTGATTACCCCTAATAGTTTCATATACTGTAGCTGCATTATTCTATCAGGTGGGATGTTTACCAATCCTGAATCCCCAAATTCAACATTACCTCTGGCAAAAGTGTAGAACAAGTGAGAAAATGCTGAGACACCAGACCCATTTTTAAAACATTTCAGAATAAATCCAGATCCCAGCATAAGTTGTGTGTTTATTAAAATGACATATCAGCAGCAGAGAAACATATTGATTTCGGCTCAAAGTAAATGTAATAATGAAATGTTTCCAATGCCACATACTTGTGTGTCTATATCCACTTGTCAACAGAAATCAGTAATGGAGTAGATCAGATATCAAAGTCATTTATAAAGGTGTTTTGATCAATATCTTGACATAATGAACTGAAAAGCAGACCCTTCAAAGGAGAGCCTTCAGTAAGAAACTAATGATATTGTTGTAGAGTGTCATTAATAAACAGTGAGCACCGCTACTAGCATATGTAGAAAATTGTTTTGGAAATTACAGACATTTTTCATTTTGATGATTTCAATTTAAAGTGCAAACTATAAACATAAGAAAATTAACTAATTATGACTGAACTAGAGTTTGCAGATCTGGCCGGCTTAGGAATTGTTTCCATGTACATAAAGTAAAACTTCTTGAGTAAATAAGTCTTATATTCTGATATGTACAAATAAATATATGGATAGTGTTATAGGATCACTGGTAAAGTGGTCTGTGGCAGGTACATTTGTCCCAGATTCCTGTCTTATGTGTTTTAAACCCCCAGGAGAAAGTCTGCAGTGTAGCAGGCTTGAAGTCTCGGCTTTTTGAAAAGCCGGTTTGGGACCTGGGGGTTGTGGGTGAGAGGAGAGGGAGGGCTCCACCCATGGTCACTCCAGGTTTTGGTTCTCGCAGCCTGGTAACAGGCTTGTTAGGGTTTCCACCTGAGAGTGGCCAATATAAGCCTAGTATGTTTAGGGCTGAGTGTCTCACCTGGGAGAGCAGGCAGGGAGTTTGCTCAGAGACACTTGAAAACCTAACTGTGAGTGTTGTGCTGTGCCTTTGTTGCTGGTGAGGGCATTAGGCCCTGCCAGGTTCTGGTAGTGAGGGAACCACCTGTGAAGTTAGTGCCCCGACAGGGCTAGGATTTATGTTTATGTTTTCTTTATGTTATTTCTGACATTGTACAATAAAGACTGGCGCCGACCAGCTTGTACTCGCATCCAGACTGGTGTGCTGCTTCCCTGCTGCTGTGGGTGTGTGTAAGAAAGGAGTCCTTCTACCCAGGAGAGGGAACCCCTAATCTGACTGTGTCACAATATGGTGGAGAATGCGGGCACCCACACACACTGAAGTTGCAGCGAGAGGAAAACTTTCCGTTTAAAAATTAAAGGGACAGACACCCAATTTATGAGTGTGGAAATAATGCTGTGTCTTTGGAGTCCCATAGAGGAGGCGTCAGCCCATGCTCAGAGAGGCAAGGTTCAGCTTCCAACCTACACCCCAGGACAAAATGGAGGACATTATTAAGGCCTTGTTCCAAGCTACAGCAGCTCAGCAGGAATCTACCAGGGCTCTGCAGGAATCCACCAGGGTGCAACTGTTGGCCTTGGAGACAGCCCAGAGGCAACAACAGGTTGCCATCGAGGAAACCCACCAGGCCTTAGCGGAAAACAGCCAGGCCATAAAAGAGGTGGTACAGCACCTGGTCGCCCGGCCCAGAGATGTTAATACTGGTCCTCCCACCACCACTCACTCCGTACGAGCCAGTCACTTCCTCCAAAAGATGACTTCGGGCGATGATGTGGAGGCCTATCTCGCCGCATTTGAAAGAACGGCCGAAAGAGAGAGTTGGTCCAAGGAGCAGTCGGCAAGTCTGGTGGCACCTTTTTTGTCTGGGGAGCCACAAAAAGCATATTTCAACTTATGCCTTGCTGATGCCAAGGACTATAAAAAACTAAAACAGGAGATCCTAACTCGCTTGGGAGTCACCACCTTTGTTCATGCCCAACGGGACCACCGCTGGGAGTTCCATATGGACAAGCCTCCACGTTCGCAGATGCATGACCTCGTCCATCTGTCCTCAAAATGGCTACAGCCCAAGACGCTGACGGGACCACAGATCGTGGAAAGGGTCGTGATGGACCGGTACCTGCGACTCTGGGCAAGTGGGTGAGCCATACAGACCCTAAGTCCGCGGACCAGTTGGTCGAGCTGGTGGAGAGGTACGTGGCGGCTGAGGAGCTGATGAGTATGCCCCACCGAGCCCTGATGGCGCACCGGCGAACTCCCACAGACACTGGTAAGACTGTTCCAGGGGAGAAGGGTACTGGGCGGTGGAATGTACCTAAGACTGAGGGTGTAGAACCTGGAGACAGGCCTGCCAGGCCAGGAAGGTTCTTGCCCCGTAAACGACTAGACATTAATATGACTCAGTGTTTCCGGTGTGGTGACTTCGGCCATATTGCTGCTAATTGTTCACTTACAACTGAACCTATGCAATGTGATACTGCTCATGTCTACCGCAGGGGGTCTTTCTTTGCACAGACAGCCTGTACAGCTGACCGGCAGGCTGAGACTGATAAGCACATGTGTGTACTCACTGTAGATGGCAACCGAGTAGAGGCACTGTTAGACTCTGGTAGCTTTGTGACACTTATGAAAGCTGAGCTGGTGAACCCCTTGAGGCATAAGGGGAAAACTGTTGGTGTGACCTGCATACATGGGGATACTCGATATTATGTTACTGCCGAGGTGAACATCGAGACACCATGTGGTTCGGCTATAGTTTCTGTGGTTTTGGTGCATGGACTGATGTGCGATGCAATATTGGGGAGAGACTTTGCTCACTTCTGGAAGTTGTGGGAAAGCCGTTTTGTTCCAGAAGTGAACAACCCCGATCCATTTGAGAAGGTTGTCGATGTAGTGGAGAAGGGAGTTTCTTCTGAGTCAGAGTTATTCCCTTTTTCTACTATGATTGGTGAACTAGAGAATGCGGAGCGTGACGGTGGCCCGCCAACTGATGTGCCTCCCATTGAGGTGGGAAGTGTTGTTGGGCCAGTGGATCATCTGCCTGATTTAGAGGTCAGAAGAGAGGTCTTTGCCGTGGAACAGTTGAATGATCCTACTTTGGTAAAAGCCAGGGAGAATGTAAAAGTAGTTGATGGTAAACCCATAGACCCTGATAGTCCTTTGTCCTATCCCCACATGGAAATGTGGCAGGATTTGTTATATCAGGTGACTAAGAAGGGGGAAGATATTGTGGAACAACTAATAGTTCCCAAAGCCTACAGAAGAACAGTGTTGGATCTGGCCCATGGTCATATAACGGCAGGCCATCTAGGGGTAGAGAAAACCACTGAGCGAATAATGCAGAGGTTTTTCTGGCCCGGGCTCCATAAAGAGGTATCTCACTTTTGCGCATCCTGCCCTGAGTGTCAGTATCATGCTCACAGGTCACATTTTAAGGGTCCACTAGTTCCATTGCCTATTATAGAGGTGCCGATAGTGAGAGAGCACCTGGAACAGGCTCAACAGGCACAGCAGAGGGTATACAACCGCAATGCTCAGTTACGCAGCTTTGCTCCTGGGGACAGAGTGTTAGTGTTGTTCCCACTGTGGAAAATAAACGTTTGGCTAAATGGCAAGGCCCCTTTGAAATCTTAGAAAGAGTGGGACAGGTCAATTACAAAGTTTGCCAGCCGGGGAAAAGAAAGCTGGAACAGATATACCATATAAATCTGTTAAAGCCCTGGAAAGATAGAACGGTACTGTCGGCCGTCCGAGCCCCTCCAGTAAATCCAGGGCCTTTAGTTCCAGAAGTGACAGTGGCAAAAACCCTGTCGGCAATTCAACAACAAGAGGTCAAGGAGTTTCTGATCAGAAATAGGGTGCTGTTCTCTGACGTACCTGGGAAAACCTCGGTCGTTAAACATGACATCATCACTGACCCAGGGGTTAAAGTTAATCTAAAGCCCTATAGGTTACCAGAAGCACAAAGAGAATCGGTGTCGAAAGAAATTAAAAATATGCTAGAGTTAGGGGTTATTGAAGAATCACATAGTGAATGGTCAAGTCCCATTGTGTTGATTCCAAAGCCCGACGGGAGTGTGCGTTTCTGCAATGACTTCCGAAAGTTGAACAGTGTTTCAAAATTTGATGCCTACCTGATGCCACAGTGGAGAAGGAGGCGTTGGCCATAAAGGGGGCATTAGAGGCTCTCAGGTACTACTTGGTCGGAAGAAAGTTCAAATTGATCACTGACCATGCCCCTTTGAAGTGGATGTCCGAAAATAAGGACAGTAATGCGAGAATTACGAGATAGTTCTTGCCGTTACAAACTTTCAAATTTGCAGTGGAACACAGGCCAGGAAGCCAGCTGGCCAATGCAGACGCGTTGTCACGCGTTCATTGTTTGGGGGCTTCAGTTGTTCCACCCCACAGGTCGAAACAAAGGGGGGGGATATGTGATAGGATCACTGGTAAAGTGGTCTGTGGCAGGTACATTTGTCCCAGATTCCAGTCTTATGTGTTTTAAACCCCCAGGAGAAAGTCTGCAGTGTAGCAGGCTTGAGTCTCGGCTTTTTGAAAAGCCGGTTTGGGAACTGGGGGTTGTGGGTGAGAGGAGAGGGAGGGCTCCACCCACGGCCTCTCCAGGTTTTGGTTCTCGCAGCCTGGTAACAGGCTTGTTAGGGTTTCCACCTGAGAGTGGCCAATATAAGCCTAGTATGTTTAGGACTGAGTGTCTCACCTGGGAGAGCAGGCAGGGAGTTTGCTCAGAGACACTTGAAAACCTAACTGTGAGTGTTGTGCTGTGCCTTTGTTGCTGGTGAGGGCATTAGGCCCTGCCAGGTTCTGGTAGTGAGGGAACCACCTGTGAAGTTAGTGCCCCGACAGGGCTAGGATTTATGTTTATGTTTTCTTTATGTTATTTCTGACATGGCGCCGACCAGCTTGTACTCGCATCCAGACTGGTGTGCTGCTTCCCTGCTGCTGTGGGTGTGTGTAAGAAAGGAGTCCTTCTACCCAGGAGAGGGACCCCCTAATCTGACTGTGTCACAATAGTATAAATAGTACAAATATAAATATATACATAGTACAAGTAGTACAAATATAAATATATAGATAGTACATATATTACAAATATAATTATATAGATAGTGCAAGTAGTACAAATATAAATATATAGATAGTACAAATATAAATATATATATATATATATATATTTATATATATAGTACAAATATAAATATATAGATAGTACATATATTACAAATATAATTATATAGATAGTGCAAGTAGTACAAATATTAATATATAGATAGTACAAATATAAGTATACAAATAGTACAAATATAAATTCATAGATAGAACAAATAGTACAAATATAAATATATAGATAGTACATAAATTACAAATATAATTATGTAGATAGTACAAATATAAATATGTAGATATAGGGATGTCAGCATTCCGGTGCAGACAATGCTGGCAGACAGAATCCTGGCGCCGGGATTCCAACAGCAGTCAGGATCCTAGCTCCAAAATCCTGATGGCTGCCATTCTGACTATGTGTATTAGGGTTAGGGTTATAGTTAGGTACAAAAAATGAATACAAAAAATGACATAATTAATGTTATATATGCTATTTATTATACAGAAAAGCAACTTTGTATGAAAGAAAGTAGCTCAGCTGGACATATGTTTGTGACAAAATAAGCATGCTTTAACAATATGTGCACACTTACATCCATGTGGGAATGTTTGCATATTGTTGACTTGTGTCCTCTTATGTCTGGATAGGCTGAATTGGTGTGGGCAGTGGTACACATAGGTTGAATACAGTAAGGACATTGTGTGGGCATTACAGAAATTGCAGTCATAGCTCTATGGACATCAGTTCACAGTAGTAACCAACCACAACTCCCTCAGCTGGTTTCACATGGTAGTAGATGACAATGGAAAGTTTCTGAGCTGGAGTCTAGCATTACAAGAATATAAATTCAACATCCAGCATAAAAAGGGCAGTGAACACAGGACTGCTTTTGGGTTATATCACCAGGGAGATGCTGGAGAGATGCCTGGGGAATGACCTGTTGAGTCGCCCCCTCATTTGCTCTTAAGGGGGAAGGCTATCTGTCTGGATGTAAAATTGATGTTCCTGCAATAGCTGGAAATCATAGGAAAATATCTGATGTTTGTGTGCTGGCTAGATGTGATTTGGGGTCACCTGGGACATATGCTTTGGGTGAAATGAGGTATTTAAACAATCACACATTCCAATGCAGTCTTCTTTACAATAATTGTACAGCTTAGGTAATAGAGATTACTGTGTACATACCGTATTTCGTGGCTACTACACAGGGGAACTTATGTATAATACTTATATGTACTTAGATTAAAAGTTATGTGGGTTTCTAGCATGGTTCGTAGATTATTAGCCAACAAGCCAGTCATCAGGTACTTGGTCATGACATCACTATGGGGGTTAATTATGTGTCAGTATTTTTATTTTGAAATTGGAACACATGTTTGTCTATATCATATTTATAACTAAGCATTGTACTACTTTTTGGAAATAAAGTGTTCCTTTATTGGTCTATTTTCATACATGCTCCAGAACTCATAATTTGAAGAAGTTTTGTATTGCTAAGGTTATGCTGTTACTATTATTTATTGCTAGAAGCAGGGGGAGACTAACTAACTAAGTGCTAGTTTCTGTCACAGAAACTGTGCAATTGTAATAGAGTGTTTGAGGACCTGCTAACTCTTTTATTTCCATGAGTGGTGGCAAGCAAAAGAGGTGTGTGGTATAAATGGCAGAATAATAGATTATTAATTGTGACTATTATATTAGGCTCTAACCTGGCTACATCAGGACTTGGGGATCTGTGCGATCACAGTCTAGATGATATAGTTGTATCAGTCAGGGTGATACGATTATTGGCTCAGACCTAGTCTAGGTCAAACAGGGATTTCTCACTCTTTCCCCTTGAGTTTGCTACACACTTCACATCTAAAATTGAATCCATACATCAGGACATCAATCCCACAAGACCCTTGTCATACCATCCTCTTCTTTCCCAGCCTGCCTTTTCCCATCCTCCCTATCAAGTTGACTAATTCTGACTTCCTTAATACTTCACTGTCTTTTTTCCTTCCCAATCCATGCTTGACCCATTTTAGTCTGGCCTTTGTCCTCTCCACTGCACAAAAAACTACACTCACTAAAGTCAGCAGTGACCTTCCTGTCTGCTTGATACTGCCCTCTTCTGGCTGTCCTCTTATCTCTCTGACCCTTCTTTTTTTGTTTTTTTTTTCTCATGATTTCACTTCTCTCCCACTTCCAATACCAGTAGGTGTCCCCCAAGGATCTGTTCTTGGACCTCTTCTATTCTCCCTTTATAAAACCTTATTAGGTGAGCTCCTCAGCTCTTTTGGCCTACTATATCATCTCTATGTTGATGACACTCAGATCTACCTCTCCTACCTTGACCTCCACTCTCTCCTCACTCATATCACCAGCTGTATCTCTGCTATTTCTTCCTGGATATCCCAGCTCTTTCTTAAACTTAACATGTCTAAGATTGAGCTGATAATCTTCCTACCCTCCAGGATAAGATCAGCTCCCTCTTTTTAATTATCTATTCAAAGCACCACCATCTCTTGTAGTCCATCATTGTGCTGTCTTGGAGTTAACTTTGACTCTTTCAACTCCTTCAAAACACCTTCAGTACCTTTCACAGTTCTGCCATTTCCATTTTAGAAATATCTCCAGGATCAGACCCTTTCTCAGCTTGAAGCAACTAAGATCCTTAGCTACTCACTGATCATCTCAATACTGGACTACTCTAATCTCCCTGTCTTCCACCTCTCTGCACTCCAAACTTTCCTTAATGCTGCTGCCCAACTCATCTTCCTCTCTTTCTCTCCAAATGCACTATGCATACCTCTCCTCTTCTACAGGCCCTACACTGGCTCTTCTTCCCCTTCAGAACCTAATTCAAACTTCTCACACTCACTCACAAAGCCTTTCTCTTCTATTTAACTACTTCACACTCCCGCCTGTCTACTTCTCACAAATGCATGCCACCTCTCTTGCCAGCTGATTACTTCCTCCCACTCCCATCTCCAAGATTTTGCCCGTGCTGCTCCCTACCTTTGGAACTCTCTCCCTCTCCCTATCAGACTCTTTGCCTCTCTACAAATCTACAAACAGGCTCTCAAGACCCACTACTTCATCAAGGCCTTCCAGCTCTAATCCTGACCCACTTCATGCTCTTTCCTCCCTATCTACCCCTTCTGTGTCATGTCTGTCTGTCTGCCCCTCCCCTTTAGAATGTAAGCTCTCACAAGCAGGGACCTCTTCCCTCAGGTGCTTCTCCTTACACTTTCTACTACTCCTTACTGCCCACTCCCTGCTGCTTATTGTGAGTGTTTTAATTGCTATTGCAGCAATGTATATAAGCTATGTCCTTGTCCTACACTGTAATAGTAATGTGTAAGTTACTCATTTCCTGTTCACTTATTAGTTTATGTACTCTTTAAGGCACTGCGGAATACTTGTAGCACCATATAAATAAAGGATAATAATAATAATAATAATAATAATAATTTACATCTCTGATCTCATCTGCCTTCTCATTCCCGCTCACCCACTTCACTCCACAAATAAATGTTGCCTCTCCTTCCAATTACTTCCACTCACACACTCCTCCAAAATTTTGCCCATTCTGTTCCCTATCACTGGAACTCTCTTCCTCTACCTATTAAACTCTCTCCCCCTCTCTAGAAAACTTCAAACAGGCTCTCAATACCTACTTCTTTGACAAACCTTCCAGATCTCATCCTAACCCTCAGCTCCATGCTCACTGTTCTCCACTCTTTATCACCCCTGATTGTCTCCCTCTACCTTTTAGACTGGAAGCTATCACAAGCAGGGCCCTCTTCCCTCATATTCTGTTCCTTCCCTCACTTATACCATCATCTCTTCCCCACTGCCAACAACAGCACCAAACCTTCGGGTTCGTCCTCCACGCTTTTTATTTTGGTATTATGACTGTTGCTGCAGCAATGTTTATATTCCTATTCCATGCTCTGCAATGGTTTGTATTGTAAGCAACTTGTTTCTTGTTTTATTCATACTGTTTGTGTTTATGTACTTTGTATGGTGCTGTGGACTCTTTGTGGCACCATATAAATAAAATTTAATAATAACAATAATAATAATATTCACTTTTCAACAAGGCATACCTCTTGTGGGTACTGAAGGTGTGGTGCACCAATATGCAAGAATGATCATAAGTATCAGCACTATTTAGCTACTTCTGATTAGTTAAATTTTGACCCCTCCTGGTGATAATTTATATATTATTAGTATCATGACTATACCAAGTATTTGCCTTACATAATTGTCAAAAGTAGTTAAGTTCTGCATTTACTACTAACACGGTCAAGACCAGTGGTGGATTTTATCCCCCTCCCCCCAGTAAAATCAGCTACACTGTGACTGGAGGTGGATTCCCATTGGAAGCGCCACCTTCCAGTCATGCACAGTACAGGCAGCCCCAGGGGGTGGTGTCTCCTCCCCCTTGGGCTGCCAGTCCGGGCTGCAATTAGCAGAGAGCAGCTTCCATTGGAAACCACTGGTCTTCCTTTCAGGCAGCCCTACAGAGCTTCTCGGGCTGCAAACAATGCAGTCCCCAGAAGCCAGTGTTATGCACATGCGCAGCGCTACCAATGCTCATGGGAATACGCTGGTCCTGGTGCCTGCCGGATTCATTGCAGAGGCGCCGGGACCTGGCCGGCCACAGCCAGACTAGCAGCAGCGGCAGCCCCCCTCAGGCAAGAGGGCAGAAGTTGCTGCTAGTCAAGACACACATCTACGCTAAGGTGGTAAGTATATACACTTATATGGCTGACATACGTCTGCCACAAATACTACTGTTTTAGAGCTGGACTCTTCTTGTAATGTGTCCTGCACAACATATGCATGTCAGAATGCTTTTTTATGAGTGCTTCTTTTCCTACATAATTGGTGTGCAAATTCATCCAACACCAGTGTAAAAAGATTTTAACTCTATTACGGCGTAGATAAATCAATTTCATGTTTTATGTTTTTTATGTGACCTATGTGGAAAAGTTGCTACATTAGGAAGACCTTTAGATGCATCTGTACAGAATTTATCAAGTGTAGTAAGCATCATTGAAACAAAGCTTGTTGCCTATAAAATGGAATAAGGCAGCCTGACCTTGTTCTCATTCATGCACATCGGTAAGAAATGTTTCTTAATAGAAGTCAAATATAACTTTGCATGTACAATTCACCTTTACAAACTTTCTGAGAGAGTTAACTAAAATAAAACACACACTAATACTTTTTAAAATTAAGAGCTGTTCTAAAATAAAATGACAATGTTTCTGTACACTAATATCATATATGAAATCTCAATTTGCCAGGAAATGTATTAAGTCAGTTTTATTTACTTTCATTAAACAAATTGACAAATAAGCCACTACAATTTAAGAGCATATGCCATTTACTTGGTACCATTGAATCAATGTTTTAGTTATTAGGTACTTAACAAATGTTGTGCATATACAGGTACATGATTTCAAAAATAACAATTGTAGCTGGTGGTGGGGATAGTGTGTGGTTACTCTAAAAAAGAAGCATTATCAGCCACCAATAATAAATCAGTCAAAGGTGACTGGCATTTCTATGCTACTACCAATTTTTTGTCATGGTGGGTATCAGAAGATACAAGGTAGAGACACGAATAAAACATAACCATAACTGTAACTAGAGGTTGGCCAGGATGGCATCTGCCAGGAGTGTAGGTTGAACGTGGGGCACCATTCTGTCTATAGACAAAACTACAGCAATTGTGGCCTGACAATCAATGGGACTCCTCTCATAGGTGTCAAAATGCCATGCCATTCGTATCCCTCCCAGCATTATAAATGATGCAGATGGTGCTTCTGTCTGTTGGCCCACATCACCCTTCTTTGCCGTCCTGCACGGCGGTAATGAGACGTCACTTGAAAAAGTGATAGGTCAGGAGTCAGGACTAGAACTGCTGAAGCATTCAAAGAAGTTAAGATCAGCAAGTTAGTCAAAAATAATATGGGATGAGGGGTAGTGTGGCATATCATTTGAATTAGGGATAAAAAATTGGTTTAATTATGTGGGACATGTAATTTGCATATGTACAGTAGATGCATTGTATAGATGGGAAATTAATTTTTCAATTTGCAGATGGGAGTTACAAATGTTTTTATCAACAAAAAAATTTAGAGGCTTTAATTTGTGGAAAAACACTTGCTTATTATCATTTTAAAATCTGGTGCTTAGCTTTCTCCAGAAACCAAAAATCCTCTAAGCTGAAAACAATACATTTTATGTATTTATTTATGTATATATTTGTGGAGCAATAAAAAATGCCCTCCGTGTTTATAACACAAATATTTAAATTTACTTCTTGGTTTTGCTTCATACCTAAAAAGTCAGCCTTATTTTACTTTTGTGAACTGAATTTGACTGATTTTATTCCATGACATCCACTGAAGTGGACATATGATTTTACTGTAAATCACCTGTGAAAAAAAAATATTGAGTATTTGATAAAATCATCTACCATATTATGCCCTAAACATTGCTTTCCTTGAATTTTTTTTTTTTACCTGATCTGCTATCTTTGAGTAAAAATATTTTACATAAATCCTTAAAGTGCTCTGTGCTGGCAATATTTTCTCCACCATTTAAATTCAATCGTATTAATTTTTTAAGGAATTAAAAGCTGCCACTAGGTGGCATACATTGTAATTTTAGTAGAGGTCCAAAGAAGACAACACCATGCAGTAGTGATGTCAAGAGAGTGTTTCTATAAGAGATGACTTAAAAACAGCTGTCCACTGTAGTGGCCTCTATGCATGAAAGGGTAGGTCTGTTTAACTGTATGCAGGGCCGGTGCTAGGCAGCACTGCGCCCAGTGCCGTCCTGTGTTGCCGCCCCTTCCCTCCTCCGCTCCCTCCCCCCTGTGCTTAAATGTGTCCTATACCGCCGGGCAGGTGGTGGGCATTTCCTGCGCCCTCCGGAAACAGTAGCACTCCGGGCGACGGACCGGCTTGCCTGTGCCTGGTGCCGCTACTGACTGTATGAATGAGTAAGGAGATGAAAGGCAACAGCACCAGGTGACAGTTTGTTTGGGAGGGAGAGGGTAGAGTTGCATTTCTTTCAATTGAACAAAAGGTTGTGGAGAATATGGATTTGGAGGTCAAAATCAGAGACTTAGGTCTAAATGTGATAGAGTGCGAGCCGGCACCACTGCGGGAATACATGCAAGTATTTTGGTATTTTTAAAGTAGCAATCATGCTAACGGCAAAACCAGCTTGGTTTGCCTTTAACATGCTTACTGTTTTAAAATTCTGGGAACACTCACATGTATTCCTGCAGTTGAATTGACCCCTGTATTGGATACTGCCAAAAAGGCATAATCACAATGGCATTCAAATTCCGACACTCTAGCAGATAAAGAAAGATATATTTTTGTCTGTGAGGAATTAACCTATACAGTAACATATATATTTGAGGTGTTTTAAAGCCCAATTGTTAGAAAAATTGAACTATTACAGTGAACGTAAATGCTGATTATAAAAACAGGGGCTCGCTAACCAATGCACAAATGGCTTCTGAAACACAAGTCACTGTGTGCCCGATTCAGGTGGATGGAGTTGCTGTAATGCCTGCAAAGAGCTTACTGTGAATGTATGCTAATGCCTGAGCTGATGGGCTTCCTACTGAGATGCCCACTGGCTGCGGCTCTGGTCCACCACTGTGGCTCTAATCCACACCATCGGACTTTAGAGCAGCCCTATGGTTGCCCAGAATAACTGATGGTGCATGGATGCTGGTGCCACCAGGAACTATGTCTTTCGGCGCAGTCCCTGACACCAACGCGCCCGCCAATGATAGCCACCCCCCTCCTAGTCACTGCCCTAAAACACACATTGGAATTGCATGAATCTACATGCAATTAAAATCTGCATTCCCTGGCAGTAACCATTGGTATGCATGTGCAGTGCATCTCTGATCCATGCGCAAATCTAAAACATTGGGTGGTTGCACCCAATGTTTTAATTCCATCCACCTCTGAATCAGACCCTGTGACAAACTAAAGTTTGGCAGCAAGACTAATAATACCATCATGTATCACAATCCCATGCTCCATATTGTAAATGATGTGTGGTACAGTACTAATATCACTGTAGAACTTGTGTATTCTTTAATGTTATGCAACATCATAACAATTTGTCTTCTTGTTGATAGCTACCTTCTTTATGTCTTTGATTTTATCTATGTCCTTTTTATAATCTTCTGTTTTCTTTGGACATACAGTACTGTCGTGGGTCTCTGTTGCTTGCTGTGTTTGCAGTGTGTCTCTCGATTGGATTTATGATGTTGATCCTGTTACGGTTCTTCCACGGTTGTGTAAGACCTCTAGAGCCAGGGAGAGGATCTTCCACCAATATCAGCCATCCATTGTTCCCTTAGTGATTTAATTACACACCTGTACTTAGGTGGCCGCCTGGATTTACATCTCCAGCAGTAGAGGCTTACACAACAGACTAGAGACTGCAGGACTGCTGACTAGAAACACGGCTGAGGAGTGGCAGTCCTTCCTCTACTGGTAATAGCTGGAATGAATCCAGGGCCGCAACTTGGGGGGCTAGAGGTGCATGTGCACCAGGCGCCAGATTTGAGGAGGTGCTGAAGGGCTGACTCCGCCCCTGCAGAGCCCGCGGTGGTTTGGGAGCTGCAGATTCCATGCAGACTGGCCGTCTGCATGGAGTCTGCTGAAAACAGCCCTCCAAAAATTGGCGCCGCCTAGGAAGAGACAGATGCTAGGACCTCTAGTGTCTGTTAGGCCAGCACATAGCACATAGCATTCCCAGAAGTGCCGGGAACCAAAAGCTGCATCTTCTCCAATGAAACCACTGGCAATGAGCGTAAAACCCCTGGCAATGAGCGTGAAACCCCTGGCAATGAGAATGAAACCCCTGGCAATGAGCATGGAACACCTGACAACCAGCATGAAACTCCTGGCAACGAACATGAAACCCCTGGCAAAAAGCATGGAACCCCTGGCAATGAGCGTGAAACCCCTGACAATGAGCATGAAACCTAGAGCATGAGACCCCTGGCAATGAGCATGAAACCCCTGGCAACTAGCACGAAAGCCCTGGTAATGAGCTTAAAACCCCTGACAATGAGCAGGTAATTTAAAAGTAATTAGAAGTCTTACTGTGGGGCATAAAATGGTGTTAGGGGCAAATATGTAAGTGGCACTTTGGTAATAGGCATTACAGTGTGTGGCACAATGTGTAATGGGCATTATGGTGTTTGGAATAATGTAAGTCACTATACCAGGGTCATCTGACTAGTGCTCTGCCTTATGGAGGAGCAAGGACAAAATCTAGGTACGGGAAGGGAGGGGGGTGGCACAAAATTACTGCCTTGCCCCGGGTTGCATATATCCTAGTTTCAGCCCTGGTGAAGCTGCAGGTGATAAGTACTTTAACAGATGTGACTGACAGATTGAGGAATGTCTAGGGACTATGGTGCAGCTCGGTTGTCAGGCAAGAAGTGAGTGGACAAACTAAGCTGGCTGCACAGCAGGAATGATCAGAACTGTGATACTGCACGATATCAGACAAGGACTGGACTGGCAAGATACAGACAAGAACTAGACAGAAAAAATGCAGACAAGGACCTTGACAGACAAAATACAAGCTGCAGTAAGACTTTACAGACAATGAACAATGATGTGGCAGGTCCAGTGGCTGAAGCAACAAAGTTCAAGGTGCGGCCTTGAGGGCCGGGGTACGACTGGAACCAAAATGATGAAGCCTTGCAGGCCGTGGTGTGGCTATGACAGCTGAGATGTGGCTTGAGAGCCTAGATGAATGCAGGCTATGATGTGGCTTTGCGGGCTGTGGTGTGGCTTTGACAACCGAGATGCGGCTTGAGAGCAGAGATGAATGCAGGCTATGATGCGGCCTTGCAGGCCATGGTGTGGCTATGGCAGCCGAGATGTGGCTTGAGAGTAGAGATGAATGCAGGCTATGATGCAGCCTTGCGGACCATGATGTGGCTATGACAGCCGAGATGGGCTTGAAAGCCGATAGTTGTTCAGGTCGTGATGCGGTCCTGCAGGCCAAGGTGCGTCTGGTACAATATGGCAGACAGATGAACTCAGGCACGACAGGAACACAGGCTGGAAGCAGACTGACACAGCTTGACAGGACAAAAATTTTTTAGCAAGAATGCTAAGCAGAAAATTTCCTTCTTGGGGCACTCGTTTAAATAAGTATATCTTGATAAGAGATTTTAAATATTAAAATATAACCTTTAATGATTATGTTTAAAAAAATGAGGTTGTAATAACCAGACCAGTTTACAGTGATGGGCTGGTCTGCCCCTCAATGAAAAAAACACACATATGGTGTAAGACAAATGTCAAATAGATAAATCAAAAACAATTAGTAGTACGGCGAAATTACAATATGAAAAATCTTAAACACAATGGTGTTACACTGCTCAGGGATTAGTAACTCTGTACAACAAATTTGATAACACTAAGAGTACTATAACATAATAAGGGTATAATATCCAAATACTCTCAGCGTATTATTGCTAGTATACAGGAACAGCCAATAGTATAATTAGATGTATGAAATACAACATATAGTAAATATAATGATTAAATCAACATATATAATATCATTCATAAATCTGTTGAAAAAACACTGAGATGAAAAACATGCATCAATATCAAATGGAGGCTGCTGTAAATGTTGGTCCGTACAATATAAATAAAACAAAAATATGTTCTTGGCTATTAGAAATAGTACGGCACTATGCAACCTCCGTCCCCTCTGCTGTCTAGTGTCATTGCACTGCTCAGGGATTTCATTGAGGGGCAGACCAGCCCATCACTGTAAACTGGTCTGGTTATTACAACCCCATTTTTTTAAACATAATCATTAAAGGTTATATTTTAATATTTAAAATCTCTTATCAAGATATACTTATTTAAACGAGTGCCCCAATAAGGAAATTTTCTGCTTAGCATTCTTGCTAAATTTTTTTTGTTCTGTTCTGTGGTTAATCACAATTTTTCCTGGGAGCACCGCCAACTACTCTAATGTGTTAAAGATATTAATCTATACTGCTTTATAAGTTGGTTTTCATATGTGTTATTATATTTGAGTCTAGTGCGGGATCATTTTCATATTGATTGGCACAGCTTGACAGGACTCTGGTATGAAAATGCCACAGGCAGCGGCAAGGTATGATTCACAGGGTACTACTAAACAAACAGTCAGGTGCAGAACAATGGAAGAATGACTCTGCATACAGGAACTGTGGGACAAGGTAAGACCGGCAAAGATTCAGACTTCTAAGCACAGAACAAACATTCTCTGGACATCAGGTAATATAACTGGCACTAAGTGCAGGGCTGGCTAAAACTTAAGAGATGCAAGGTCCAATCAGAGCCATTTCTTGCAGAGAGCTTTTTCTAATCACAAGCTAGTGTGCACCTGAGCTCTGCACAGAGACAGATGATTAATTAGTGAGCACCTGAGATCTGCACACAGACAGTCAGGAATGACAGGCTATGAACTGTATGCAGACAAAACAGGAATTCCAGCTACCTGCAACAGCCGGAACATGGACAAGATATAATGAAGTGCCACCAAGATGATCCACTACCTGTGGATCCTAACAGATTTCTCAGGATCTTCTTGCTTTTGGACTGTAATATAACATTCTCATTGGTTGTCAGTCTGTTTTTTGTGATGCAGTCTAAATTAGAATAAACTAGGTCTTTTTTGTAGAAACCTTAATGAGCGTGACCCACTCTTCATTGAAGTGAGTAGGGTATGCTAATCTCCACCATCTACCACAAATAGGAGTATATAGAAAATATCCACCGGGTTGTTTTCTAAATCTTGGTTCGTTGGTTCTTCTAATACAATTTGAGGAGTTATCCCTTCTTTTTGGACACCATTCCACTATTTATTTCAGTACATTGAAACAGGGGAATTTATATATAGACATTACTGCACATGGTTTGTTTTTATTTCCATGTATACCCATCTTAATGAAAAAAATAGTTTAAGAGGATTCCTAAAAGGAAACAAAGAATCCATAGATGTGGTGATATTTACCTTTATATTTTGTATATATTATTGCTGTTAATCTAGGCACTGCAGTTTCTTTGATCTTATATTCACTATTTTTTCACACCATAAGTATTGTTTGAGATTGTGCTTGAGCAGTTTGTCTCCACAGAAGATGCAATCCAATAAACAAGACTTCACTACATTGTTTTCTCGCATTCATTCTGTTCCGCAGCACACATCCTTACATCCACTGTGTCTGACAGACACACACCACATAGGAGCACATGTAGAGGTGAGCGCTGGACCCCTTTCTTCTTGTGACAAAGTGAGAGATACTGTATTAACTGTGTATACTGCACCATAGTCAGCTTATTAAGAGGCTGTCCTTAAAGCATCTGTACTGCTAACACTCACAAGTACCACACAATGAGAAAGACTATTACTATATGTCACAACAGGGCTTTTATCAGAGACATTCATTAAGTGCCTTGTATTGCTTAATGATAGATAGCAATTGAGACAAAGTTAGAAACAAATAAGTAGAGTTTCAGGAGTCACCTAGGAGAAGACTCCTCTGAAATTAAGTTCTTCATTTGGTCAATGACCATCAAAATCCAAGTGTAAAATGTAATTTCTTTGCATCTCACTGAGGATAATAACCTGGAAGTACATCCACCAAACACCAGTACTGCTACATTAGTCTTTACAATTATGACCTGGGTCCAGCAATTTGTGGAAAGCATACCAACTGTTAATTGCCATTAGTTAGTGACATTGTGTAATAGAGAAAATTCCATGGTTAATTGCATTTAATTATATAGTAGTATTGCAGTGTGTGAGTATTTGTTGACTGTGGGGTGAGTGGAGGTTAGGGTATCAATAATAGAGATAATTTGGTACTATTATAGTGTGGGAATTACATAGTAAAGTACTGGTATTAATAAAAATTATATTATATTCTGCGATTAAGGTGTGGAAGTGTAAGTTTGGGACAGCTGGTTCCACGGAAACTATTTTTAGATGTTCTATAAAGTTATGTCTCCTGTTATGATTTTTGAGAGTGGGGAATAAGGAAGATATAGTTATATCTGTACATACTCTCTGTGGGTATATACTGTAAATCCTAATTGTATATATATAACTTCAGAATGTGAGTTAAATTATTAACTTTAATCACTGGCATCATTAGGTGGGTGCGGGGGTTGCAGCCGCACAGGGTGACACCATCCAAGGGAGTTACACCAAAATAGCAGAGCTGCTCTGCTATATTGGTATCAACCCATCCAGGGGCATCTTAGGAGAGGAGGGGGCCTGTGTGCATTCCCCGTCCAGGGGCCCCCTCTTCTCTTCCCGGCAGCGGGTAGCCGACTGATGTGGCTGGCCGGCCACCAGAGCATTAGTAGACTCTGAGCACTAGGGTGTGTCTGGAGTCTACTGCGCATGTGCAAAACGCTGGAAAAATGGCCACGGTGGCCATTTTGCTGGCTTTTTGTACAGTGCTGACACCCGGTGCAGGACCTCGGAGAGGTAAGTTTTAAATAATATGGGTGCAGGGTGTGTGATGCGGGCCCCCCTGGACCCGTGGGCCCATGTGCACTGCACACCTTGCACCCATTATAGATAAGCCCCTGACCCCATTGGACAGTGTCCCCAAGCAGCCACAGTGCAAGGAGAGGCTGTGGGCTGCTTAGAATTAGATGACTGGAGCACATTAGAAGTAGACTGCTGGAGAAACTGGAACTGTGTGCTATAGCACAATAGAAGCAGGTTGTGGGAACTTTAGAATTATGCGCTGGGAGCATAATTGAGGCAAATTGCAGGAGTGTATCAAGACTGAAGGCTGGGAAGCAATACTGATTCAGGAAAATGGAACAGGCTGAAGCATAATACTGAAGCAGATAACTTGTACAGGCTGGAACAAAATGTTGTGAAGCAAATCCTAGAGCAGGTAACTGGAACAGGTGCAGAATGTTGTGAAGCAGATAATGAAGCAAGTGGTGAATGTTGTGTAGCATATACTGAAGCAGGTAACTGGAATAGGGTCTGAGTGCTGTGAAGCAAAACTGGAGCAGGTACTGTAACTGGAACAAGTGCTGAATGCTAATTAGCAAATACTGAAGCACGTACAGTAACAGGAACAGAATGTAAGAATGAAAAATGGACCAGTAGCCAAGCTACTTATAGCTTACTTATCTTATTAGGCTGGCTAAATCATGTGAACAGAGTTACTGGAGACTGGTTTGTGAGGGTGGCTCATGTGATACAGTGGAAGGTGGGGGTGCTCATGATACAGAACAGCAAGAACTGCATATTTACAGATGAGTGACCACAGGTCTCAAGCATGCAACAGATGGCCGCAGGGAACACAAATGGCAGAAAGGTGACACTGCTGAACCCAGTATCAGGAACCTGGACCCCAATGTGTGATAGTACTCTCCCTCTTAGAAGTGGTCTCTGGATACTTGACTTGCAGCTTTTGCACCAATCCTGGAGCAGGCACATTGGAGGAGTTGACCCAAGCTCTCTCCTCAGGACCATATCCTTTCCAGTCAATGGACTATTGCAAATGACCATGATGGAATTTGGAATCAAGAATGTTTTTAACCTCATATTCCTCTCCATGCTGTGTATAATTTTTGGAGACCCTTGAAACAAAGGGGACAGAGCTGGAGATTCCAATACAATACCCTAGGGAGAGGTTGAGGACTATGGACCCTTGGGAGCAGACTGGTATGCAAAACGTTTGAACATGTTGGTAGAACTTTCCTCATGACCTACGGCAAGGGCAGAATTATCCACATGCCCAAAAGCAAGGGCAGAATTATCCACATCCTTACAGGCAAATGCACAATTATCCACATACCCAGAGGCAAAGGCAGTAGTCTCAGTGCTGGAAGTTGGACTCACACCACAACATAAGGACCTTTAGCTTGGAAGCAGTCATCTGGGATCTCTACTGAAGCTATGACTCTAGAATTTGCAACAGGACAGTCCAAACTGGAACCAGCGAACTTGACAGAAGGCCCGGACACTCAGAGCTGAAGACTGCACCCCAACACTAGGACATTGGGATAGCACCACAACACTCAGAACTGGGGAGATGTCAGGATATTCAGAAATTTACTAAAAAACAAATACAAGGTAACCTATGTATACAGTATATCAGGCGCAGAGTGAACACAATTCAAATAAGGTTAAGTAACAGCTGTAATGCAGCTCCCACTTAAAGTGCTGGGAACACTTATATAGCTATGCAAAACTAGTAAAATACAGAACAAGGGAGCACATATAGAATAAAACAAAATTTGTTTAATATAACATGAAAAAATCTTTAATAGATAATAAAACAATAAAAGAAATAGAAACAATGTCTATAGCAAATAAATCCCACTGTTTGAGCTCAAGCTTCCTGCATAGAATTGACACTTAGATAGTGAGATGCTCCAATTAGTATAGGATTAGTATTAGCAAAAGTGCCAAATAGTTCACGTGCTCACTCTCCAAGGATTTAATCTCAATACCAATGTTGATGCCCAGCAATGTTTATCACAAAAAAGCTGCGGTGGGAGAATGGCCTCTGTTTATTACACTCCCCGAATGTTGACAAATTGTCCCCGCCTGAATACAATGTAGCAGCAGTCCTGGAAGAAACACATCCACGGCCTAATGTAATGTGGAGGGAGACTCAGCTCATGCTGTGAGCAGACATGCACAGTTCAGCGTCCAAGGTATCTCACCAATCACAAGTTAAATGTCCAGCAGCCGGTATTAATGTCCAAAACAGATCTTAATGCATTTCTCTGTTATGTATATCCAACAGTTTCATCAGAAGGTGTAAGAAATTGAGGTGATGTGGTGGGGACAAATTTGTTCAAAGCACTTCCCAGTTCAAGTGGAACCCCAAGCCAGAATATGCAGAGTCGTCCAGTCAATATGAGGATTATGCTGCTATGAATAAAGGGAACCCTAGGATAAGTTGATTGAAAGCCTATGGAATGACTGCTTAGTGAGGGTACTATACTTACCACAAGAAGTGCAACTATCCTCTACAACACTAAAGTAGATTGTGGTGAGAATTGAGGTTAAAGGTATAGCTACATCTTTTGCCATGGAAGCTGTTATGAAGTTTCCAACTGCTAAAGAATAGAAAAGAATAGGTAGGTAAACAGACCCCATAGTGTGTTTTTGGGTCACATGGTCTGGTACAGGCTGGAAGAGAATGCTGTGAAGCAAATACTGAAGAAGGTAACTGGAATAGTTGAAGAATGCTGTGAAGCGAATACTGGAGCAGGTACCTGGAAGAAGTGCTTAATGCTATGAAGCAAATACAGAAGCAGGTATAGATGTGTCCTCATACACCTAGCCTCAAGATGCCATGTGGCATGAAACAGCTGGCGCGAGTGTGCCCTGCCGAGCAGTGTAGTGTCTTTTTCGCTCTAAAGTACATCATATTTGGAATGCGCTGACAAAACCACTTCACTAGATTTAACTGATAATTCATTGTATGACTGAGTCTGAATCTGTACAAAGGAACTTGGAAAAAAAAATTAACTTAGCCACTGCATCATAGAACTTCTGTACAGATTCGGACTCAGTCGCACACAGATATACAAGTGTTGCATATAAAATTAATCAGTGCAGTCTTGTGAAGCAGTTTTGATGACTAAGATGCACATTTGAGCGAAAAAGATGCTTGATGCAAGCACAGTCGCACAGAACCTGGCACATGGAGAAGAACTGTTGGTGCGAGTGCAGCAATAGTGTATGAGAACACATCTGTAACTGGAACAGAATGCAGGAATAAAAAACAGGAGAAGTAGCTAAGGTACTGATCCTCTGAGAGATATGTTGTACTGGTAATGAGCAGTTAGCAGTTGCTGGTTTAAATAGGGTGCCCTTAGAACTGATAGGCTGGCTGAATCATGTAACCAGAGTTTCTAGAGACTGGTTTGTCAGGGCTAATCATGTGATAGAATCCAAGATGGTGGCACCCATGATGCAGAACAGCAGGAACTTCATATTTACAGATGAGTGACCACAGATCTCATGGATGCAGCAGGGGGTCAACGGGGACACAGATGGTAGTAAGCTGACACTGCTGGGCCCGTTAATGTAGACCCAGACCCCAATGTATAACTTTAATATAACAGTTAATTGATTACTCTCTATTGTTCAGATTATTTGTTTCATGATATCAAATTATACGAAATATCCTGATCTGCTGATGTTAATCTCCCTCTAACACATAATTTTCTGTTGCACTTTATAAAAAGTGATCATGAGATTTCCTAGCAACCTTTGATAACAATATTGGCTAAACTTTTGTTTGGTCAGTGGATTTATTTGGATCCTTTAAACCTGGAGTATATTTATAAATTGTAGAGAAAATCTAGAGCAATTAGTGTAATGGGAAAGTACATTGCTTAATATCAGGGTATGGGGGTGTCTTGCAGAGTTGATCACCAACAGTGCATTAAAAATCATATGTATTGATAATTCTTTGAGATCTAATGAGTTTCACATCAGAAATTCATCCCAGTAGAAAAGGGTACTGTACATTTTCCATTAATACAGTATACAGTATGTTCTTTTTTGGTATAGATAGCGATAGAAGATTAGCAATCTAACTACAGTATATATATCACTTAATAATCAGTCAACTAGCAAAACAGCATGTACTGTATTATGAATCTAAGTGCCCACCCCACGCCATTTGATTAGCCATGTGAAAGACATTGCAACATAGTTTATTAAAAAATATATGTGTTTTTTTTAGCTGTAATTAGTATACAGCTTGAGCCTGAAGCATAATCAATAGAACTAGTCTTTAAAAAAGATAAATAAATTACTCTGATTGCCTAGGCTAAAAATAGCTTGCAGCCATCAGTTACCCATAGCATGTGAAATGTTTGCTTCCCAATCTGTTTGATGTCTTCCTCGCCTTGTAATGGCTGAGATAATCATGAAGCAAAATTTAAATGTTAATTTTCTGCATTTATTTGCACTTACTGAATCTTTTTTTTACTGTAATTTCATGTAAATGTTAAACGTACTGAATAAACATTAAGGTTGCTCATAAAGTATTTAGTAACTAAGATCATTTTATAAAGCTTTATATGTGCAAAGAATATACAATACCCATATTATTATAACATTATTTATTTATTAAGGAGAGAGAAAAAAAATGTATTTCATGAAATGACAAATACAAATTTTAAAAAAGTATTTTTTTAAAAAAAATAATAGGTACAGATTGATAGCACACATGCCATTTTGTAATACCAATGAATCTGCTTACTGTATATGCAAAGTGCATAGATTATTTTGAAACTAGGAGCATCTAGGAGAATAATATTCTGCCTTTTCTGACTGGAGGTGCTAAGTGGAGTGGGGCGATCCTTAGGGATAGGTGCACCAATGTGGCTTGTATTCCAAATAAAACAACAATACGTAATAATATATTTTAATGAGATTCATAGGGGTAAATTTACTAAACTGAGAGTTTTTAGAAGTGAGGTTTAGAAGAGATGTTGCACATAGCAACCAACAGATTCTAGCTATTATCTGTTAGAAGGTGCTAGTTAAATGTTAAGTAGAAACTGATTGGTTGCTATGGGCAAAATCTCTTCTTAAACTCACTTCTAAAAACTCTTACTTTAGTACATTTACCCCAAAGAGTGGAAAAGGCACATCTGGCGGTGGTGGCGGTAGTGATGTACTATCATAGAAGTTCACCACAGATGTTCTTTACCCCAGCTAAAGGTGCTTTTTGCTGCTGCTGTGAAGACGTCGGTAATCATGAGCCATCATTTCTGTTCCACTTTGTATATTTTGCTTTCTCTTTATGTACAAAGTTACAAGTCTTTGTAATTGAAATTTTAAAAATAATAAATTGATAATAAAACAAATCAAATAATTGTAATCAAAGTGTTTTTTTTACATATCCCTACCAACTTTTAATTGCAACCACTGGCAAGAGACATGTAAACCTTTTCTGTCATCCTCTGAAAATTATGTACTAAATATCTTCTACACAACTGCTATGCTGAAGTCTGTGAAATGTAATATACTTCACTGATGTACGTTTTTACAGTGCTTTTTTTTAACATAAAGTTTGACTAACTTCCAAGTTGAAAGAATATTTATAGTACCTTCCACACTTTGGATAACTGTTCAGATGCTTATGTTGTTCATTTTTGGAATGATTTCCATTTTCCATGAGTTCTGCTTGTTTCTGAAAGTAGTTGTAAGAATTAAACCAAAAACAAAAAATGATTGGTACTGCCTAGTCCTGAGTACCATCCAGTGATGTGCGGTCAGGTGAAGCAGAACCTTTCCTGTCATACTTAGACATACTCCACAGTTTTGACTATAAAAATTATAAGAAAAATGTAAACAAAATATTATAAATATCTTCTTTGTATTAATCTAATCATTTTTGTAGTCAAAACTCTGGAGTAAAAAGTTTTATGGCAGGTGAGGCCCTGCCTCCCCTGTGCTACCTTTTCCGCACATCCCGGATGTAAACACAACAAATTTCTAGCACTATATACTGCTGCACCTTTGTATAATGCCCATATGAACCCTCAGGTTCATATATGTATCTGTAAATCTAGCTCAGATACAAGCCAGTGCCTCCCCAGTTATTTGCCTCACTGCACGTCACTGCTACCATCACAAAAAACACTGCCTCTTTAATGCTTGTTTCCTTGGCTACCACCTGCATCTCCACTTCACTACATAAAATATGGGGTACAAATCTTTCACGTGACCCATTATACTTTATATATTATTAGAAATTGGCACTCATTGGATCTTCCTGCTTGGTAGTGGTAATAACTGCCATCACACCTCACCACTAAACACCACTGAGAAGTAGAATAATGTACTAAATGGTATGCAGTAAAAATAACAGCACTGTTATGTTGAGAATCAAAATGTCAGCACAGTTAAAATGTTGACAACCAAAATATGTCGACATTTAGCAACAATACATTCATCGCATGCTATTAAGGGGTTACAATAATTTTATATTTTAAAACATGTTGGCTGATTTAACATGTGGTTTTGCTTTACTTCTGTAGTTTAGTAGATGTATATGTCATTGTTCTTTTGTGTTCCAGTACAAAGATGAACAAACCCACTATGTTGGCTGCTTGCATTACCCTGTTGATGTAGTGAAGTTAACTACAGTGGAAGTCAAGAAGTTGACTGAGATGCAATTTACACAGTTGAGTATGCTGTACATTGCACAGTGTAATAATAGACGTTACCCTTGCAGGCCCAACTTACTAGCCAAACCACTCTTCTCCACCCTAGCAAGCACCCCTAGTAGGCCTACAGATGTGTCCTGATACACTGTTGCTGAAGCCATGCAGAATAGTCCCTCTTGGTGAGTCATGTCCCGGGTGACTTAGTCGTGCCGAGGGGCATTTCTCTAAATGTGTATACAACTGTATATGCACAAATAAAACTACTGGAAGCAACAAAACTGTACTGCTAGTGTAAACAGACCACTGTGATTTGTGACATTTATGTTTCCTCACGCCATGTTCTGCTGTCCTTAATCTGCGACTTCGTGCATGCCTAAAATCAATACCTGTGTGGTTAAAGTCATAGCCTAATGAATGAGAAAGACTCGGGGCCTGATTCAGAAATGAACGCTAACCCAATGGTTAGTGCACATCTCCGATTGTTAGAGGACTGCGCATGCGCAGGATGTGTACTGTGCATATGCACCCCTCCATCTGCATGTCCACTTGCAGTGCCTCCCAGCCACAGCCTGATTGACAGGCTGCATCATTTGGGAAGCGGATCAGGGGCGCTCCTGAGCAGCATTCCTGGAAGCAGGAACTCCCGTTTTCTGGAGGGACGAGGCCAGGGTCTGCATTGGTGGACGCAGATTTCCTGACCACACAAGCTGCCAGGACCTGGTCAGGCTGTGGTAGGCTTCAGCTACTGCAGCCTGGCCAAAGGGGCAACCATTGTGACCCATGGTCGCAATGGTGATCCCACTCAGCGCTGAGATTACAGATGCAGGAAGGAGGTACCTGTTTCCAACAGACACCTCCTGCTTGCATTTTAGATGGATGGAATTGCACAGCCGCTTGTGTGTGGCACTGCAATTCCGGCCATCTCTGAATTAGGCACTTGGTGTCTTGGAATGTGGACTGCGCTTGCACAATCTGGCTGACAGTCTCTTGCAACTGCGGTTCCCTCCTCCATGTAGTATAAAGAATGGCCAGACCTAGCACTGAGTGTAATAGGTGATTGTCTAGTCTGTGCTTGGTTTAGCTGCTGAACAATACACTTATGTTGTTTTCCAGTGTACTGACATTACTGTGGATTACCATTTACTCTGTTGATTTCTCCTGATAATTTTTGGCTCTACTGTATATCAAACCATTGGAACTGTTTCAGACTACAGTTCTGTCTGACCCTTTTGCTACTATTTGCCCATACTGTGTAGCAGACTCTTGGAACGGTTTCAGACTATGCTTCTGTCTGACAATTTTGCTTCTTTTTGCTTGCACTGTATATCAGACCCTTGGAATGGTTCCAGACCTTGCACTTGCTTAAACCTTGCTACTGTCACTGTTAGGTGTACCAATCTTTGAATAGTATTATACTACACTTCTGTTATGAATAAGGCCATATACTGATGATATATGCTTAGAGGCATAACCCAGATCTTCAACAATGACAGTTGCCTTTACCTTAACATTATTTCTCTTCACAGATACACAGATGCTGCTAGCACTTCATTGTGAGTATTACTGATTTAATATCTATTGGTATTATTGTGAGAGTAAACAGGACACTAATTAGGTCTAATATAATACACTGCAATGTACTAGGTCAGTGTTTCCCAATCTCATTCCTCAGGGAGCACTAAGAGTGCATGGTCTCCATTTTTCCTGGTACAGATTTATTCATTACTAGCTGACACATTTTAAAAGATGCACTGCTAATGCTCCCTGAGGAATGAGTTTGTTAAGCACTGTACTAGGTAATAACACAATAGGCCTGATTGTGAGTTGTACACAGTCATGACAATCCTTGCACCTTTAGATGCAGTCACATCTGCAACATCAATGAATCCAAATGTGCAAGTACAGTATATGCTGAAATACTGCATGGTGCATCTTTAGACACGCCATTGGTCATACCATCGAAACTTGCATTTGCCCTATGGCAGGTGCAGTTTCTCAATCTGAGTAAAGCCTCCTGTGTGAGTGGTTGAGAATCTCTATATGAAACTGCTTTCAGCGACCTGCCCGCAACACTTCCATAAGGTGCAACATCTCCATACTGCTTTGTAGTCACCTCCCTATTACATTCCAGACACAGTACAGGAATGCCCCTTACTTTTCTAAAACTGTGCTTTCAAATCTGTACTGTGACTCTGTATGTACAAAATCAGCACACATGCGCATGTGCATACAAAAAATATTGCTCCACTGAGCAATGCATTTGATATACTGTATAAATACAAAATAAATAGAATATAAATAGATGACACTATGAGAATCAACAAGGTAGATTCCCAATAGTGCAATCAGTAGTATACAATTATAATAGAAATGTGCATGGACCCCCATGTTTTAGTTTTAAATCATCATGATGTTTTGGTTTTGCCAAAACCACTTTCAATTGTTTTGGTTTGGGATGTTTTTTTAAATTTATAAAAACAACTAAAATCATGTAATTTGGACCTGTTTTTGTTCCTACAGTATTTTTAAACTGTATAAAAAAAATTTTCCAGTCAATTTCTCACAGCTCACATCAATATTGGCAAAGCTGACTGGCTAAACTAAGTGACAGAGCAGCAGCACAACCACATGGAAGTTTAAAGGAATATAGCACATCTATGAAACAAACAGGATGGAATTTAATAATCTATACAAGAATTAAAGTAAGTTAAGTTAATATCAAACTTATCCAAAAAGCAAATCAGAGGTCTAAGGCCATTACCTGTATAAGTTAGTATCAAACTTATCCAAAAATCAAATCACAGGCCTCAGGCCAGTACAGGTGTAAGTTAATATCAAACTAATCCCAAAAGCAAATCACAGGCCTCGGACAAGTACAGGTGTAATTTAATACCAAACTTATCCAAAAAATACAATCAAAGGCTTCAGGCTAGTACGGTTGTAAGTTAATATTCAACTTATCCAAAAAGCAAATCACAGGCCTTGGGCCAGTACAGGTGTAAGTTAATATTAAACTTATCCAAAAAGCAAATTACATGCCTTGGGCCAGTACATGTGTATTTTAATATCAAACTTATCCAAACAGCAAATCACATGCTTTAGGCCTTTACAGGTGTAAGTTAATATCAAATATATCCAAAAAGTGAATGACTTGCCTCAGGCCTGCTCAGATATAATTTAATATCAAAGTTACCCAAAAAGCAGTCATGGGTCTCAGGCCAGTATAGTTGTAAGTTAATATCAATTCAAGATGGAGTAACAGCCTAGTCTAAGTCAAAATTGATAATAGAATATAAGAAAATAGATAATCAATAGAATAATAGGATATAATAATAGAAATTGATAATTTTAAAAAGATGAAAATGATAATAAGAGAATTCATAAGCTTGAACTGATACTTCAACATCTACTGAAGGAAGAAAAGCTGAAATAAGCAACTCGGATGATCTGTACTCATCATAGTCAATTAGTGGGAAACATAACAGAGAGACTCATTATAGAGGGCACCTATTAGTGTTTTCTGTATACTGTCACCATCACTATTTGTGTGAAGACTTGTAAGCTTGTCCTCATGTGGTCAGAATTTTGCTTTGTAAAAATACAGAGAATCTGCTGGAAATCTGGCCTATATGACCTATACACTTGGATCAGAAGCTAGTGATGGATGGTTTTTCAAGATACAGAACATCAACACCTCTATAAAAGTTAAGTAATATATGATGCCTGTCAAATACACGCAGAACCTCATTCAGAGTTGGTCGTTGCGGCCGCACGGCCGTACGCCACCGATGTTCGCTAAACTGCGCATGCATAAAATTCGCAATGCGCATGTGCAAACTAGCTATTGCGATCAGAAATTGCTCTCTCCTTCAACTTGGCCAGGTTATTAGTTTGAGTGACAGGATGAGGCATTTGTGGGTGGTAACAGGGGAAAGTGCTTGTGAACGGGGGAGTGGAGATCCGAACGCAGGCGTGCCTGACTATGCAAATGGCGTTTTATGGGAGTGCATCATTAACTAAGTAGTGTCATGGCACATGTGACATGGGAGGTTTTTTCACTGACTTGATCGTAGTGCTTAAGAGAGGGTATGGTCAACCTTAAGCTCTACGACCAGCTCCGATGATTCTCGATGGTCTCGATTAATCCTTATATGCCAGGAGATGATGTGTAATGCAAACGAAAAGGGGGCGTATTTTTAGTCTTACAGCCGCATCCTCCCCTCGCTCGTCCAGCTAATGATCTCATCTTAACAATGCAACTTGCGAGCGCTTCATTTGCATATCCGGTCCTGAATGAGGTCCTCAATCCCAAAGGAAAACTTGCTTGTTTGGATAAACCAAACTACCAGTGGGTTTAGTGCTAATATTGTTGGTAATGAGTGTCATAGTTGGAATATGTCATTATCATTATCATCATCACCTTCATCACTGTTGTTAATATAAATATCACACAATATTAGCTCTTTCCCACTGGAATCCACCATTACAGAAGTCTCTGTTTGTTGTAATTGGTGGCAAAGGCCTTCCTAATAGAATTTGTGTTAATTTTAAAGAACATCAGTTTTTCCATAGTTTATGAAAGTAGTCTTCAATGCTCATTGCTCACAAGGTTCCTGGCTGTGCTAAATATTCTATCTGACTACACACTGAAGAGTGCATAGGTTAAGTACACCATAGCTAGTTTGTACATGGGGCTCAAATTTGCCTTTTTTTACCTCTCAGTATTCAAATGGATAATGTTAAATGCTAATTTGTACATTGTCATTAAAGTAATCCTCCTTCATTCTATTGACGCTTACTGTATTAGATTGAGTCTTCTAAGCTTGACCATATGTCATAATGTTGTTTTACTCTGGTGTGCTGAGTTGACCCACCAGTGGGTCTCTTGGAAAAAAAATATTTTTTCCTTCCAGCAACATTTGCAGGAGAAACTGAAGCAGGAGCGTAGTTGTGTCATGTGCCACTTGAGCTGACAAATTGCTTTCAAGTAGCTCATTGAATCTTTTAAGATCTGTGTCTTAAGAGATGCAAACAGTCTTTTAAACCTTAAAATCTGTGTCTTAAAAGGTGCAAAGAGGCTTTAAGCCTGACCAAATGTCATAATGTTATTTCACGCTGTTGTACTGAGTTGACTCATCATCATCACCAATGGTTTTCTTGGAAAAAGTCATTTTTTTCCTGCCAGCTACATTTGCAGGAGAAACTGAAGCAGGAACGTCATTGTGTCATGTACCACTTGAGCTGACAACTTACTTTTAATAAGCTCTTTGCATTTCTTAAGATGTGTGTTGGTTGAAGAGAAATACATTACATAGGACTTAATCCTAGGATCAAGCATGGGTGCCAAAATGTACTGATCTCATTGCAAGATGTTGCAGACCCTTTGGTCCTGTTGAAGCAAAAATATAACTTGATCTTAAAGTCCAATATATTTAGCAGAATCACTTAGTTTCATTGCCTACTTCAGTTTCTCTAGCTGCTTTTCTAGTGGTTTAATTAAGGGTATGACCTGACTCAGGCTGGTAGTGTCTGAATTCACTTCACTGATTACAATTTCAAATAGTTTTAGTATCTTGCATCAAAATGAGAGTACTCTTCAGATTGCTGGACTAAGGTAACATGCCTGTTCTCTCTTTATCTCATGACTTGAGGTGTATGTTTGAAGGGCTTGTTGCTGTTCCTCCAGCTGCTAAAGCATATATCTCATGCTTCAGTTGGTGGCATGGCAAATCAAAATGTTCTTCAGCTGCTGCAATCTTCTGCATGCATTTGCAGAATGCCAAAAATGCCCACAAATTTTCCGAACCATGGCCAGCATCTCCTGCACTTTTCTGTATTTTTTCTAAACATCTGAACAAGTTTATTGTGTGTGCAAAACATGTAACTGCGACCCGTGCTTGGTGCGCATCATGAAGACTAATATCTGTTGACCAAGAACCAGTTTGGTTATGTTTTGGAATGTACATTGGGCCTGATTCACTGCAGATCACAATACTGCTTATACTCATGCACCACAGTTGATATCAGCAGTGCCATTTAAATGTGTGCATTCACATTGCAATTGCAGCCAGACATAAGGATGCCCACTTCCCCTTACACATATCCATATACTAGGGCAACATAGCGAAACAATCGGTAACATTGAGTAACATCAGACTCATATGCACAATTACACAAGCCCTGACCATACTCAGAAATTGCTAACAGCAACACACACTATCAGTGGCTGCTTATGGCCACGCAGTGGATAATTTATGCATGCCCCCTGCAACAGCGTTGAAATGCACTGGCACATCTGTGTTCTCCCGCAGTTCCCATTACAATTGCTAGTTTGCGCATGCACACTGCGATGCATATGCATGCGCAGAATGCAACAATCGTTCGGTTGTGTGCATATTAGCAACTGCGTTCCTTGCTGAATCAAGCCCTATATCCCTTTGGATTTACTTCTCAATGAAGTTGGCACTCATTCATTCTGGATTGGTGTGGCCACTTCTGCTGCTGCGGCGAGTTTTTATTAACTTCAGAGATCCAGACCATGGCTGTTTGGAAGTCATCAGTTTTTTAAAAAATATTCGCCAAAGCTAAGCAATTGCTTCTACTTCTATGGAATACTAACCAGAGGTTAACCTGCATTTTGCAGGGGTCTGTGAGAGATTTGTTTTTCCTACTTAAAGGCATCAAGTAATCTAGTTTAAACAACATGATTTATATAAGTTTTTTTGTTTTTTTTACTCCAGTTTGGTTATTATGCTGTGTCCTACTAACAGCTGTGTTGTGTTATGTGTTTTTTCTGTCATACTGTTTTGGTTGGTTGAGTGTGTTGGGACATATTTGAGTTATTTTTTTCCCTTTTATTAATGTTTTCTCTTTTAATTTAATCTTTACAGGATATTTTGATGCTAATCCTATATGGAGAATTGGGCATTCTTTTGTGTTTTGAGCTTCTAGATCGACAGTGACTTTTAATAAGGCTAGGTTTCTGTTTGCTGCAGATGTGCATTGGTTTGATTATAAAGACATGTTGTGGAAGGATTCAAAATGTTTATTGGATGCAGTTAGATTTTCTGGATTTCTGAAAGTGGTCTTTATACATCTCGGGAGGTAATTACTTAGACCAATACATGTGTTTAGATCTGCTCTGTGCTATAATACATGACTTGGACTTGTTTCAGTGGTCTTGGCCCTTTTGCAGGTTTGCGTGATCTGCCATCATTCCACATTGCTAGGGGTGAGCATTGAAGCTAGATGCAGTCTTTGATGAAGTCAAGTGGAAGGTCAACTCCCGTTTTCTCTATTTGAGAGGTGGTGTGATGTTTTGGGCACCATCTCATTAGGTTTATGGACTCTCATCTGTGTCATGCAAATGGTGTTCATTTGACTGATCATGGTGATTTTCTTTGTATTGAGGACTTGTTTAGGGCAGTTTTGAAGTTGGTTTAGTTTGAGTTTTTAGTTAAGGATATGGTGGTGCTTCAGCATTTAGGCCTTGCCGTGGTTGCAGAACAGCTGCATGTTTTTTGAATTATAAGTTAGATTAATGGGTATGCTCTACTATAATTTATGATGGCCAATCTAATGTCCCTACCAGGAATTTAACAGAAGCCTGTCCAGGTGTGTTAGTTGATATTGAAGCGTTGAACATCAACATTTGATTTGTATGAATAGTTGGTATATTGTTTGGTCATCCATTCTTGGTCCATCACCATACCAACTTTAATCATCAATCATTAAAAAATAATTAAAAATGAATTCAATTATAAAAATAAATCTGTTCTTAATTGGAAATGCCAAATCCCTGTGTTTGTGTATTTATTTTAGCATAAGTTAGAAGTGCTTAGCATTAAAAGGTGGGGACCTATGTGGAGTAGGTAACTAATAGGGATTCTAATATGAAGGTAGATAGCGATTTAAATTGAAATTTTTGCCAAAATATGTATTTCTGTAAATCTGCACAATATTGCACAAATAGAATGGGTCATGCTTCTATTTATGTGTGTAAAATTATCTGACTTGCGCATAAGAGATGCACTCCTATTGTACTTAGCATTATTTCAATGTGTCAATCATCCCCTGTGACCATGTCGACAAACTCCTACATCACTTGTGCGATTACTGTGTGAAATACTACATAATATATGATCTAAGGTGGGCCCCTGTCTGTATATCTATTCAGCAATCATCATCCCATCCCATGGTGATTTCCAGTTAATTACTTCATTACTTTGTAAGATTTCTGATTATTTGATTTCTTAAGCTAGATCGACAGGCAATTATCTGTCAGTGCACTAAGCACCTGCTCTAGCTACCGATAAAGCAATTACTGTAGTTGTAGTTGTATTTGCTATTTGTACAGAGCATTATGTATGAAGAATTGGATGTACTGTGTGATAATAGCCCCTAAATTTTACTCAAATAATAAAGTATTTTCAAGTTCATTGTCAAGACTTTGGACCATAGCCCACAAGAGAATCTTGTCTTGTCAAGGGAAAACACCAGTCAAAACAAAGTACAGTATGTGGAAGTAAAACAGCCTTTTCTGTGTTATTTCCTACAGCAAGACAGTTATTCAGCATACTTTACCTCTTGCGCTTCACTTTGCACTTTGCCCTGCCCAAATATTTCCCTTCAATATTGTTTTCATATTATAGTATATCTCACGTTTAGGTTTTATATTCTCCTGTACTTCTGATTTGTTTAAAGCGGTGGGTATTGTCACTTATGTCTTTGTATTGTATGTCAGTTTCACTGAGTTTGGTTAATTAAATACTGCAGAATAAAGACAAACAGAAGTTACTAAAATATCAAGAAACTTCCTATATTGCTGGTAAAAACAATTATACCAATTACAGATCTGTACATTGATTAGAAACCTCCATAATTCATTAACATTTTGAAGATGTAAAAGACAATTTGCACACTAATGGAAAAGTAATTTTACCACTTTAAAAGAAAATTATCAATTCTTATAGAGCCAGCAAAGTCTGTTTTCTGTATATTGAGCATAAAAATAATTTTAATTTTTGATCGGAATTTAATTTAGTGAGTGGGCACTTTCTGGGGGTATAAAATAAAATTGTGCTATCATGCCTGTACAGGAGCATTCCAGTTATAAAACTACTACTAAATGCTAGAAATGGCACTGACAGGAAGGGCATTGCTGAATACTAGTAGTAATCTTCCTTTTAGAATACAAAAATATGAACCCAATAAGTATTCCATTATAATAGTACTGTCTCTGTAAAATTTGTTTTGTGCAACATTTTGCACATTTTCACTCATTTACAATCACTCCTTACCCTATTGTTCCCTAAAATGTATGTATTTGACCTGGCACCTGCATTGGTTGCACTTCAAACTGGTTAAGTTGCAGTTTTACATTATTATTATTTTGATTGCTGCACCATAGCAGACACCTACCCACTGCATAGTTGCCTACTCACACAGAATTTCCTGGATACTCAAGAAAAAGAAGGCAACGCTCCTGCATCCTGCCCACTTCTCCCTAAGTGTGATGGACTTGATGATGTGCTTTGCTATGAATACTGTCATCAATGATTGAGCTTCCCCCAGCCCAGAGAGGCGATTTGCAGCACTAAACCTCATCTCTTCCTACAGTACCTTGACCTGACCCTCCTTGGACTTCTCGAAGGCTGGTGGGTAGATTTTAGTAAGTATGACCCACTGCTGGTCAGGTCTCACTTTCTCATGCACAGCTGAATGCAATAACAGATTACTGATTGCTTCAGCTGAGCTCAGCATGGAGTCCAGAGTTGTTATCAGTAGAGATGTGCGGTACACCAGAACTTTGAGGTTCCGTGTCAAATCGAGCCCTGGCTCAGATTTAAAAACTGAATCTCTGATTTTGGATTTCATGTACACTGGTTCAAATGACTGATTTTGCTGTTTTTATCAATTTTAAAGAAATTAAAAAACAATACCAAATTTGAACCAAGACACTTGAAGGTGGTTTTGCCAAAACCTAAACCCGAGGGTCCATGCACATCTCTAGTTTTTAGGGTATTGTGTATGTAAAAATAGTAATTTACTCTCTAATTATAGCAAACCAGCAATTGCGAAAAATCAGCAATTTTAATTCACCTTCAAAATTAAGAACCTTTAATAATTTTTTTTTAAATAGTAATTTGATGAAGTGGTTCACTCATCTTTCTTTGTATATATCATATTAACCTACTTTCCACTTTCCCTACATGACATTTTATTGTTGATAGCATACAGAATCACACTTGCTGTAGCTTTGCTAATTTAAGGACCCAGTGTTTCTTATTTTATGTCTTTTATGATAATAAAATGCATTTTGAGAAGAAAAACAATGGTAGCAGGCTTTGTAGGGGAAGATATAATTAAAATGCTATGTGATTAGGCTAGAAGGTCACTCAGCACAATTATAGAGCATCGTGACTTTTCTGGTTCTACAGAATCAGTTTGATTAGCTTGTATGATTTTGGACTCAAAGCTTGTACTGAATATTGATCAGGTACAACAGCAATATTGTGATGATATACAATAGGTCCTGATTTTAGAGTACAAATGTAAGTGTAAAATAAAAAATAATTGTGGCTTTACCTGCTTATTTTGCGTTGCACCATTTCTAAAATACAAGCAGTGCATAATAATCTGCAAATAAATAAATATGCATTAGGCATAGGCCCGTATTCAATTTGAGCTGAGCCGTGATACTTTTTCGGCTCCCGGACTTTTCGCCTACATTGCGTGTTTTGCAGGCGGAAAAGTATCGCACGCGTGCCCACATATCGCTGTATTCAATTTGAAAGTAGGCGAAAATGGGACCCGGTGAAACCTAAACAAGCGGAAAGTACTGTCAGATTTGGGGAAATCAGCCTGAAACCCCACCAAAAGATGCTCTGACATGGGGGTTCTCTATGATACCCCCCGATTTGGCTTGCTAAAGGTATTTGTTGTTTTTAAACAGGCTCAATAGCTGCTAAATAGCATGTTTGTATAAGTGGTGCAGAATAGTATTCTGGAGGGTTTTTTTACAGAAAATAACTTATCTCAGCAAATTTGGGGTACTTGAAAATGGGGGCCAGCTAATTTAAAAGTGGCTAAAGTTACGTTTAAAAAATTGTGAAAAATCCACCTTCCGCAAGACCTTGCAATGAAAAAAACACATGGGGCATACTTGTGGACCCCCCCCCCAGAGTCAAGTTTGCTAGTTTTTAACTTTGTCCCCAAACATTTTTTTTTTCACCCCCAAAAGTGATTTTTTTTGTGGTGTTCTTAAGTCATTTTAAATAATTTTTTTACACAGTTTACCTTTGGGGGACAGGGGGACTGTCTGAAGGCTGCACAGGGGTTCCCTCAACGTTGCACCCCAAAACCCCAATTCTGCACTTTTTTCCGCCTGCTATTCATAGGTGAAACATTTCCACCTATTACATTGCATTGACTTTCCTCCTAGGCGAAAAGTCTTCCAAACTGAATACGGAGTAAAATCAAAACAGGCAAAAATGACGTCATCGGCTTTTCACTCCAAATTGAATACGGCCCATAGTCTGATATTGCCGGAGTAAAGATACTCTATGGCTGGAGTAAAGATAAATCAATCACCAATTTAATAATGAGGACTTATTATTGAAAGTAAATAAACTGCATGGTTCCTATAAGAAACACACGTCTCCCTGCAAATATAGTGCCAACCTATGTTGGACTGGGCTGGTCACACTATAACAGGGACACCAGCAGTGGGACTTATTACATAATATGAAACAAGTCCCAGCCTGGTCAGTGCAAGGTACAATTTTCCACAAAACACTCCTATGCTGAATAAAACTAGGAAACTTGATATTAGTTTAAAGTCAGAAAATACTTTTGTTGAACTAGAAGTCCCAGCTAACTCTGGCATTCATTAACAGTTTTGGCATGCAGCTAGTAGATCATGCTTCAGGATGTCTAAATGTACAACCTGTGAATTGTCACAGGCCACATTAGTATGGCTCACTGTATACACACAAACAGTATATTTATGGAAGGAGTATGTATATAGTGCTATGGATTGTTTGAGTGAGGGGGACCCAAACCGGTATCTTGCCTAGCAGGGCCGTAACTAGGGTAGTGTGACCAGTGCCATGGCACAGGGCATCGCTGGGCAGGGGGCGCTGTTTGGGCCTGTCAATTTTCCTGTTTATTATCACTCACTTGTAGCTTCCTCTTCTTTTATCCCCAACATCTCCTGTCCTCCTCTATCTCTTCCCTGACCCTTCCCTAAGAGGCCAATCTTATGTCCCTATTTAAAAAATGGGGGAGCACCAATGCTCTCTCTGGCACAGGGTACCAAAAAATCTAGTTACGGCTCTGTTGTCTAGAGACCCATAAGGTCTAAATCCGGCCCTGATTCTCCCTGTGTTTGCGTGGCTTTCCTCCGGGTACTCCGGTTTCCTCCCACACTCCATAAATATCCTGGTATGTTAATTATATCCCAACAAAAATGAAACCTAGTGTGTATGTGCGTGCATGTGGTAAAGAACATAGATATTAAGTCAAACAAAAATGTGAAGTAAAAGCTAGAAATAAACAAACACTAGGGCTCATGATTGCACTCTCTCCCTGACTAGGCACATGCAAACTTACAAGAAATTGTAGCTAGAAAGTATTTCTCTGTGAGCCCTGTATTTTTGTTTCACTAAATAAATATGAGAATAATATTTGTAATGTACTGACGGTGCCATTCTCAGACTGTGTTCACTTCATTTTTCTATTTGACAATTGTTTGGTATCCCTTTCACTGCATCACAGCCTTTGTTATCTAAATCCTGCTCTGTGTGGGAGTCTGTTTTGTGCTATACTGGTGTTCTATTTACTAGGTGACTTAGTATGTCATTCTGTCTCTGACAATTGCAGCTGTCCACAAAAATAATCTTCAAGTCATACACAAAACCAATGTGACAGAAGCAATTGTTGTTTTGTTGGATTTTGATATACAACAAGGAATCTTTGCCACATGTTACTAAGCCTGTGAGCCTGCAAAATACTTGTAGATTGTACAGTGAACTCATATATTTTTTTTACTATTAACATTAATCTATGCTAATGGTTCTATTATGAGAGAGAACAAAAGATATACTCAGTAATATGATTCTGCCTATCATTATCTCTTTACTCTAAATCACATTTTCTTGTCTTTTCTTAATTGATTTATTTTTATGATATCTGTATTTTAAGGTGGATTTTATTTTAAATAAAACCTTAATATCTTCTCTTTCTGATTAAATAGAGCTGGAAAATTCAATACACCACTCATACAAAAAATAAATGAAGTAAGTCTGTGACCTTAAGTTTATTAAAATACATAACAGGTCCACAGCTCCAAGTAATTATATTACATAGCATGCTCTTCATTTCAAGTTAAAATGCACAAATCATTTGCCCAAAGATCATTACAAAAAAAATGACATGCTGCTTTCTCTAGGGTTCATTAAAATGAAAAAGCACATTATGATACTTGTCAGGCAATTATCATTAATAGAGATACTCAAGGTGATCAAGAGATTGACTGTACCATGATACTAGGTGTTGAGTTGCAATGGGTTGGGGTGTGGCTACACCTCTTTGGAAGCCCTGTGTAAAAGCTGCACACTGAGTGGGGCATGGCCACTCCTTTTTGGCCTGGTTACACTTCTCTTGCACTCCCGGGCTCTCAGAAAGCCCAGAGTGGGAACATTGTATCATTGTACCTACGTTCTACGTCATTTGAGGTGCTCAAACTCTTCAAGCATCTCCAAAATTTGATTGAACTGGCCCAGTTTGACAGCCTTGAACTTTTGTGGAATCACTCTTGAAAACATAAATTTGTGCTTTTTACTCAATTAGGATGATATGTACAATTTGCTATAAATATACATCTTTATGACTAGGACTCCCTTTGCCTACAGAACATCCTGAGCTCTTCAATTTATAGATTTAACAAGATGCTGGAAAATTTCCTTAGAGATCCTGGTCCATGTTGACATGTTAGTATCATGCAGTTGCTCCAGATTTGTCAGATGCACATTCCTGCTGCAAATCTCCTGTTCTACTACATCCCAAAGGTGCTCTATTGGATTGAATTCTGGTGTGTGTGGTGGTTATTGGAGCACACTGAACTCATTGTCATGTTTGTGGAACCAGTTACAAGTGTTTTATGATATGAAGCTTTATCCTGCAGGAAGTAGCCATTAGAAGATAGATAGTCAGTGGCCATAAAGGCATGCACATGCTCAGCAATGATATGCCTGTCCAAGGCCTCGCAGCATGTTCATTCCCACCACAATGATAATCACAGCTTGCCTTTTATCAAATAGAGTTAAGAAACTTAAAGCAAATGTTTGATTAGTTTTAAATAATATGCAATACATCCTCTTATTCAAGTATGCAAAGAATTTTTATGAATTTCCCAAAATAATTAACTGTATGATAAATAAGAAAACTTATGTCACTCTGATCACTGGTCCTAATAAAATGTAACACTATTGATAAAAAATCTACATATTATGGCTGCAGTTAGAACACCGAAGTGCTTTTCTTAAAGATTTGGGGGGTGGGGGTGCACTAAGCCTTGGAGAGGGATAAAGTAGAGAGAGATAAATTAACAACCAATCAGCTCCTGTCACTTTACAGACTGTGTTTGAAAAATGACAGTTAGGAGCTGATTGGTTGGTACTTTATCTCTCTCCATTTTATCTCTCAACAGGGCTTAGTACATATACCCCTTGGTAACATTTACTGAAGCTCTGATTCCGGGTTTTGGGCCTCTAACCCATTGCCTCCATCAACAAAATGTCATAATCATCTTTGGCCAAGCACCTGCTTCCAGTCCTAAGAGTTCAGAACATGTATCCTATCCTGAGTGTCCAATGGTCACCTCCTGTCCTGAGTGTCCAGTGGTTGACTTCTGTTCTCATTGTTGAGTAGTTGCCTCCTGTCCTGAGGTTTCAGTAGTTGCCTCCTCTCTTGAGTGTTCAGTGGTTTCCTCCTGGGGACATAGTGGTTTTCTCCTGTCCTGAGGGTTCAGTAGCTGCCTCCTGTCCTGAGGGTTCAGTAGCTGCCTCCTTCCTGAGGGTTCCATAGCAGCCTATTACCCTGAAAGTTCACTGGTCATGATCTGTCCTGAGGGCCAGTGGCCACCTCATACCTATCCTGAGGGTTCAGTTGCTACCTCATGTCCTGAAAGTTTAGTGGCTGCTTCCTTTCCTGAGGAAGCAACAAAATCTCTGTCAGATCCTGGCCTCTCCCCCCCCTCCAACGGCAACAATACACCTCCATTTCTGTAAAAGTAGGCTGTCACCACCCCTCAAGCCCACAAATGGCAGCAGACTGTCAATCACTGACAGTCTACTGCCACTCTGCATGAGAACATGCAGGACCTGTACTGCACATGTGCAGTACGGGTCAGTTGTCTGGCAGCGTTCAGCAGTGCAGATGATGGAAGGAGAGCACTGCACACAGAGCAATAAAATACGCTGCATCACTCATCTCAACGCACACTAGTTAGAATGCACAATTTTTTTTACTTGAACTATAAAAGACTGCAGGTTTTTTTTTAGACCAGAAAAAAAGTTTTTTTTGCAATGTTTTTCATAACTGGAAAGACCCAAACCAAAGAGGTCTTCTTGGGGTGAAGCTCAGACACAGCAGATTGTGAAATTGTGAATGTGAAATAAATACTGTCTCTACCCTTATACACAAGTGACAAAAAATATACTGCTGTGATAGATTTCCTTGAGAAAAAAAGTGCAGTTTCATGGTTTCACTTTAACAAACAATAAAGAGCACCACACCCAGTAGCCTGTTTGTTTGCAGTTATGTGAATGCGCAGTGTGTGACAAACAAACACATACACTGACAGTTATGCCTGCAGTCACCCTTCCCACATCCACTGCATCTACCTACTCAGTCCCGGGCTGCCCTGATGGTAAGCAGCCCACTGTCTCACACCCTCTCCCTCCTCTTTTATATGCAATCCAACACACGTGAGATCCAATTTAGGGAGGGTGAAGTCTTGCCTCAACCTGGGATCTGAACTTGGCAGGAAGATCTGAGCTGGGACTTGGATTCACTCAGAAACCCTACATTTGGGTGAGGTTGATTTTTGTGAAAACCAAACCGCTCATCTCTAGTTATGAGTTTTAAATTATGTATGATCTGTAAGGATTTATAGATATAATGTTATGGAGTGAGGAAAGCTCTGGTGTCCTTGTTTTTATTTATGAATTGGGGAGTCAAATATGTTTTTTCATTACTACAATAATTGTACAATTACCGCCACAATAATAAGCACCACAACCTATGGAAAATTCTTAACAAATAGAGCCATTGAAAAGCATACAAAGTTGATCCATACATGATACTTTAAAGGTAAAGCTTATAGAGTCCAACAGCTGTCTTCCAAGTAGTTTCAGAAAACCAATATGAGAAAAGTTTGCTCATCTCTTCATATTGCTTAATTGCAATACTATATAAACTCATATACTATAAACAAAGCATGAGTGCACATACTGCAAATCAAATAACTGAGTCCTCTGCATGGGATGTGGTCAAAATGGCGATGGAGGGGATTCTGGTGGTCAGAATGATGGTGCCGGAAGCCCGACAATGTGTCAGAAACCCGGCGCTAGCATCCAGACTGCCAGAATCCCGAAGATAAGTAGCGGGGTTAGGGGGAGGGTTAGGGTTAGGGGTTAAGGTTATGCTTTAGGGGGAGGGTTAGAGATAGGCACTAAGGGGGGAGGGTTAGGTTTAAGGTGCAGGAAGGGGGAGGTTAGGTTTAGGAATTAGGGGAGAAGGTTAGAGTCAGGCACCGGAGAGGGAGGGTTAGGGGAGGGAGAGGGGGAGGGTTAGAATACCAACCAACATAGGGCCGTATTCAATTAGAAGTGAAAAGCTGTTTTCCGCGAAAAAGTATCGCCGATCTCGGCTTTCCGCGTGGTCGGAACTAATCTCCAAATTCAATTCCAGACTGTTTTCATCTACGTGGAAAGTCAATGGAATGTAATAGGTGAAAAAGATTTGCCTAAGAATAGCAGGAAAAAGGAAGTGCAACATTTATATTTTGGGGTTCAAACATGGGGAACTACTCAGAACCCTTGGGACAGCCCCCCAAAGGACAACTGTGTAAAAAAAATCCAGGGGAAAAACTTAAGAACACCCCAAAAAGTACTTTCATTTTGGGTGGTGGAAAAGTACAAAGTGGAAGGACAAGCATAAAAACTAGCGAAATAGCCTTCTTAGGGGTCTGCAAGGATGGGTCAGGGGTTTTTGGGATTGCAGGGGCATGCAACAAGTATGTTTTTCCTATTTTTTTAAACTTCACTTTAGAGACTTTAAAAGATGCTAGCACCCATTTTCAAGTACCCCAAATTTGTCTGGACAACTTTTTTTTTACCAGAAAATACTGCTTAATGCCATTCTTCACCACTTTTACAAGGACGCTAATAACAAGGATTTTAAACAACTTCAGTACCCCAAATAGTTTTATTAGGGCTATTGGAACTCTTCTACATTGCTCCCCAATGTTAGTGCATCTTTTTCGGGGATTCACACTGATTTCCCCTATTCTGACAGTACTTTCCGCAGGTTCTGCATTCGCCGCTTGCCATTATCATCTGGTTAGTAATTTTTTATTTATTTTTCTAGATTAGCCCCTTCCTTACACACACCTGTGATGGGGCAATAAATTGATTGAACAACTTCCATTCTGTGTATCACTATTCTGAGAGGCATTTATGAGATCAGAAGCTGCTGGGTATGCTAATAATTGTAGTGCCATTTTGGAGGATCCTGGAGTGCCTCTATTTGAGTTGGTTCTCAATTTAGATATCATGAAAAAATTACCCAAAGTGGTGCTACAATTATGTAGTGTAGGACAACCTGAGAAGAGACAGCTTGACATGGCTGGCGGCTTATCATATGTATGCAAATGTATGTAACTGAGTCCCTTGCTTTTTATTATTATGTGGGATACTTGTCTCTTATACTGGGCTATTCCAGAGTGCTGGGAGCATTTGGATTTTTTTTGGTCTGATTATTTTTGTTTAAATCAAATAATGTAAGTGACATAGTATATGCTTTTGGGAAAATGGTGCTTACTTTGCAAATACCACAGTAACCGCAGTGCTATCCTCAGACTTTCTACTAAAATTTCAGATATATTCTGTATAAATTTGAGTTTTTCTATATGTTTATGGCTTTTTGTGTGAAAAGGTTTTTAGCATGCTAAGTTTTTTTCTTCTTTTACACCAGCTTATCTGATATTTGGAAATCCAGTTTGTTGAAACTTTTCATATGCTACTAGAAATAGCAGGAATCCAAATAAGCCATGCAAAATTTTACGTATGAAGGCAATATATGCATCTCTCATACATTTGCAGGCCAAGCAGCCTTTGACCCACCTTTTCTGAAATGCTCTAACAATGTGTTCAATTACTGGAAAAACAATTGGTCCATCTCTTTGTGAGATAGTGATTAGACTTCCTTTTAACTTGTAAAATTGTAAAATGGGCCTCTTTGACATGTCCACAAGGGGTTTGATGTCCATGTACTGTTTTCAGAAAGCTCAGAGAAAAGATAATAGGGCAAACATTGAATTATTTTTGGGAGAAGATGTCAGCAAAGAAAAATGGAAATGTCAGCTTGTAGGTTGATATATTACTAACGGTTGAAAAGAAATGATGAAATGATCTACAAAAGGCTTTTATGGTGAGTACAGAAGAAAAAAGTAAATTGAAATATTTTCTGCTTTTATATTACTCACAATATCTGACAGTTAAAATATTAGTTTGATATTTATGATCTGGAACCAAGTTCAAAAATAATAAGACAGCATGACCAAGATTACTCAGATCAGTAAGACCCAGCATAAGAATTAGTGCCTTCCATTAAAATTCAGGAGGAGGATGTTGTTTGTGTAAAAGTAAGTCAGACACCAGTAGCAGAAGTTCTTGCCAGTTGCAAAACAGATCACTGAAGCCATGACGGCTATGCTAGCATTAGATCTGTGATCTAAAATTCGCCATCAATGCATTTGGTTTTAGACAGTTAATTAAGGTCCTGTGTCCCCATCGCAATTCTATTTTACCAAAACAACAATTCCTTGCCTGTACCAGGAAGTTAAAGAAAATCTTATTATTGGCCTAGATAATGCCATTGTACTGATTATTCTTTTAACTATGGATTTGTGGACAAGCTGTACTGGTCACACAAAATATTACATAATTGTGACAGCCTACTGGGTGGGCATAACACCTTCAGCAGCAGCAGTATCTAACACAAAATGCATGCTCATTCATAGGCAGGCTACTCTCTGTATCACAAGCTTCACTAAGAGGCATTCTGGTGTCAACCTGTTGGAAAAACTTAGAATGTGATAGCAAAATGGCTTACCCCACTAAGACTTGACTCAGGTTTTGTCATTTCTTATAACGCAAGTAACATTTATATGAGCATCAAAACTAGGTGGATTTTAACACGTACTGTACCATGTTTTGCACACACAATAAACTTGGTGGCTCAGATTTTTTTTAAAAATAACAGGTATGTGCAGGACATGTGGTCTGTGGCCATTAAATTTCTGTTCATTTTCAGCATTCAGCATCCACATGTAAAGATTTCAGCAGCTGCAAGCAAAGTTCAATTTACCATTCCACCAACTGAAACAAGTGCTAGTAACCACATGGAATTCCACTCTTTATATGCTTCAGCGACTGGAAAAACAGAAAAAAGCCATCCAAATCTACACTAAAAGCCATGACATAGGGATAGGAGGAATTTACCTTAGTCCAACACAGTGGAGAATACTATCTGTTTTATGCAAACCATTTGAAATTGTAATCAATGAAGTGAGTTCAGACACTGCCAGCCTGAGTCAGGTGATTCTGTTAGTTAAACTGCTTGAAAAGCAGCTAAAGAAACTGAAGGAGGAGATGAAATTAAGCATCCTGCTAAGTATTTTGGACTTGCATATCAACTTCTTTATTCCCTTCACCAGGAGCAAAGGTTTGCAACATCTTCCAATTGAATCACTACATTTTGGCAACCATGCCTGATCCTAGGTTTATATCCTATGTAATGTCTTTCTTTACAACTGACATACATCTTAAGAGATGCAAAGAGCTCCTTGCAAGCAAATTCTCAGCTCAAGTGGCACATGACACAACAACAGCTCCTTCTTCAGTTTATCCAACAAATGCTGCTGCCAGGAAAAACTGACATTTCCTAAGAGACCCACTGGTGATATTGATGAGTCAACTCAGTGCACCAGAGTGAAACACCATTATGACATCTGGTCAGGCTTAAAAGTATTACTTGAAATTATTGATATCTCTTCCGTGAAACAATCTCATATAGTAGCATCAATAGAATGGTGGATGATTATTAATGATAATGTACAAATTTGGATGTCATCCAAAGCCTAATTCATGCTTGTACACAATTGTGAGCAATTATCTGGATGGCACATGAGCAGAAATCGCACCAGACGTGCATTTTTGGGGCATATATCTGTTGTCTGCTATGATCATGTATTGTCACAACTCCCGGATGGTTATGGATGCGGCACGTATTAGGGAGTTGCCTAGACCTAAGCCTGAGGCATGGAGTCTAATGTGCTGGTGGTATTCACCAGGGACCCTACACAAGAAGGTATGGGCTTGGCTGCGTCTGACACACAGGTCGCGGCCCTCAGGATAGGTTCCCTTATACAGGTGCTGGTAAACACTGGATGAAGCGGAGAAGACGTATAGCTTAGTCAACAGGCCGGGTCAGAACCAAATGGACTTAGACAGTACCAGGGAGCAGGTGTAAACAGGTCACAGGGAATAGCCAAAGTGAAAACCAGATATTAGATGCAGTACCATGGTCAGGCGAAATCAGGGTCACAAACGAAGCCAAGGTCAGGAACAGGTAACAGAATATCACAGGAACACTGGAGTCTGGTAAATGAGCCTGATAGCAGTGGTAGTTTTCTGCACAAAGCAGCCACAGTTTAGAACTGAACTCTAGGAAGCAACACTTTGCTCAGGCACCAGTGGGAGTTCTCACAGGGGATATGACTGTGCTGCAAGTCCCTGATAGGCTGCTGAGGTCAGCTGAGGCAGGAGCACTCTCACTGGAAGAATGCTATCAGCTGACATAGTGCATGATGGTGATGTCACTGCATGGTTCCCAAACAAGGTCAGGCAGAAATCCTGACCTGCAGCAAATGGCAAGGTAAGTCACACAATTTGTGCAGAGTGTGACATGTATGTAGTGAAACATGGCACCTGCAGTGCTACTGCTAGTCTGCAGTCTGCAGTCTGCATAACCATAGGGCAACCCTAGCAGTCAATATTCCTCACATTTGTGTATAGTCTACGTATGTGTACACTGTTGCGAATTTGCAATGGCTCCAGTGGGTGTCTATCTTCTTTTCTGGTCGGAAGCTTAACCTGCTAAGATTTGCCGTTCCAAAGACAAAAATTTAGCAATTTCCAATACAATTGTGTACAAACATGAATTAGGCTCGCAGTCCCTTTGAATACTGGGATGAAAATAAGGCAATTTGTAGTACCTTATACAAACTAGATTTGCTTTAATTAAGCTGCAACCTTCAAGTGTGAACTTGGAAAGAGTGTTTAGCACAGCCAGGAATGTTGCATATGATCGTTATAGGAGGCTAGTTCCTAAAAATTTGAAAAAAACATTGGATTATACTCACGAATAATTCTGTTTCTTCGAGATATTCCATGGCAGCCTTACCTTGGAATATAGGACTTGTTCCCCTGGTGTATAGAGGAAGTATTTTCAGGGACCTCCCTCCCTGCTGTATATATTCCAGCCCATACTCCTCCTCCTTGTCTTTCTGAGTGTCTCCTTATAATCTATTACTGAAAAAAAATTACTCATCTGTATCTGTAAGCTGCCATGGGGTATCTCAAAGAAACAGAATTATTGGTGAGTATAATCCAATGTTTTCTTCTTTGATCCTCCATGGCAGCCTCAACATGGGACATACCAAAGCTCATATATATACGGAGGGCAATAACAATAAGACTTGAACATTCTGCATAACAAATGTTGTTTATTTGAGTTTAACTCCAAATTGAGCCTCTGACAGATCCAGAGCATAATGATTAAGAAAAGTATGTACAGAAGAGCATGCTGCTGCTTTACAGATCTCCTTTATCGATGTTTCTGCCTTCTTTGCCCAAGGAGTGGCTACTATCCTAGTTGAGTGTGCGCTAATGATGCCAGGTGCCTTGAGACCTTCTTTATCATAGGCAAAGATAATAACTTCCCTTATCCATCTTGCAATGGTCTGTTTTGTGGGACTATGGCCTTGTCTACTTCCATATGGTAAGACAATTAAATGCTTTGTCTTTCTGAAACTGCCCACTCTATTAAGGTAGACAGAAACAGCTCTAACCAGATCCAGTGTCTCTCTCTCTCTCTCTCTCTCTCTCTCTCTATCGGCAAAAAAGGCTGGTGGTACAATATCTTGATTGAGATGGAAGGATGAGACTACCTTCAGAACAAATTTTGGATATGTCCTTAATAATACTTTGTCTGGTCTAATGTTCAGGTATGGTTCTTCTGACCACAAGGCCTGTAGTTCACTTATTCTCCTTGCTGATGTTATTGCAATCAGGAAAACCACTTTCTAGGTTAGATGCTTTAAGGAAACTTATCCTAGAGATTTCAAATGTTGCCATCATTAAAGTCTTCAGGACTAAAGTGAGATCCCATGGGGCTGTGAAAGATTTGATCTGTGGATGTATCTTCTTGATTGCTTTGCAGAATCTCTTCACCAACTGCTCTTCTGCTAATTTTCTATCCATAACTGCACTGAGGGTTGATATTTGTACTTTAATTATACAACATTTATAGAAAGGAGATGTCTGGGCGCAACTAAAACGGTATGCTTTAGCTCCAATCCTATCCTACAAGGTATTGGAGGTATTTTTAGGTGACTGTACTGTTGATCCGGACAGCTGTACAAACTTACCATCTATGTTAACACTATATTACTCCCTCCCTGTCTCTTGGAGAACAATAATCTGTGGACTTTCTTTGAATTGTGGTGTTTTTTATGAAGAAGAAAAATTCTTCATGTTTTATAGTAAATACATTTTTCTTTACAAAATAACAACGTGACTTTTGCATATGAGATCCTGTGGAGAAAACCCAAATAAAGATACCTTTATAGGAGGGACACATATCAATCATGTGAGTAAGGTACGCTTTCCCTTGAATAGATTGTGTCGTCTATAGAGTAAAGATACCTTGATGAGCAGGTGTATATGTAGTTACTAAGTGAGTAAGGTATATTACATATCACAATTATTACTTTTTTGATGGATATTACATTTTTTTGGTGGATACACATTGAGTGCTAATTTTGAAGATGCCTATTTCCACATATGTCTTTATGAAGTGAGGAAGAACATTTAAAGAGTTTATACAGGTTTTGTCTTTTCTTGTTTTCTTTTTCATATTAAAAAAACTTCGAGTGAAAGAAGCATAAAGAAAAGAAAAAGATAAAGGAACTTTGTAAGAACCTTTTTTTTTGGACATTTGGAATATTATTAGCCTGTTTCTAGTTTTCGGGAGTGCTCTTTGATCCTATTCTAAAAATCTATTTGTATATACTCTTTGTACTTTAATTGTTGAAACTACCAGGCCTTTGATAAATCCTTAATATACGAACTGTAATATTTGAGGTATATCTGTTGTCATAGCCTCAGCTTCACTTCGTACAAAGGAGACAAAGGTTTCCAAATTCCTATAATAAATCTTTGAAGAATTCCCCTTTCTTGCTTGTAGTAAAATCTGCACCACTTGCTTTGAAAGCCCTTTTTTTTAACATTTCCTGCTCAACCTCCAGGCCACTAGATTGAGGACTGTTGGATTCTGGTGCAATAATGGACCCTGAGTCAGAATGTCGGCCTTGCTGGCAGTATCCATGGTTCCTCCACCACCATTCCTAGCACTGTTGAAAACCATGCTTTTCTGTGCCAATAGGGTAGAATTGCTATAATTTCTAGTTGTTCCTTTTTGGTCTTCTTCAATATGTGATATATCAATGGTAGAGGCGGGAAAACATATCCTAGATGAAAATCCCATTTCTGGGACAAAACATCTATCCCCTTTGACCCTTGTACATGGTGTCTTGAAAAGAATTGAGGCAGTTTTGTGTTTACATTGTTTGCCATTAGATCCATCTTCAGATGTCCGAATCTTTTCATAATTGCTTGGAATACATCTGCATTCAGTACCCATTCTCCTGGAAAGATCTGTTTCCTGCTCAGAAAGTCTGCTACAAAGTGTTTCTTGCTGGACACGTGGAGTGCTGTAAGAGAAAGAAGGTGTTTCTTTGGCCAGGTCATAATCTTTAAAATTTCTTACATGAGGGTCTTGCGTCTGGTACCCCCTAGACGATTTATATATGTTACCACCGTTATATTATCTTAAAATATTTTTAAATTATTTCCTCTCAGAAGATCTTGGAAGATATATATTGTCTCCCATACTGCTCTCATCTCTTTTGTTTGACGAAAATAACCTTTTTTGTGCAGTCCACCAACCTTGTGTCACCATTTGTGACAAGTGTGCTCCCCATCGGTAGAGACAACAGTGTTGACTTTTTTCTAGATTTACACTTTTCCACCAGTCCAAAGATCTTTTTATGTCTTATCTCAGTTGTACATGATGGAGAAGAGGCACTTTCCTGTGAATGGCTTCTAGTATGTTCCCTTGCAATTTTCTCATATGTCACTTTGCCCATGGGCCCACCTCTATAGTTAACAAGATCATACCAAGCAGTCTTAATCCCATGCAGAGTTGCATCCTACTGCATTTCTGCACATATCTTGTCAGTTTGCATATTTTCATACATCTTTCTTCTAAATGGCTGACAGCATAATTCTGGGTATATATTATCACCGCTAGAAATTGAATTCTTCGCATTGGATTCAACCGACTTTTTTGCCAATTTATGATCCAACCATGCCTTTCTAAAAAGCTGTCAGCCTGTCACTCACAGCAGACATTCTGGTGCAGTGGCCACAGTGCTGACTGTCCCAGCCCATCCCTGCCCATTGATGATGCAGCTGACCAGCCGCTCGGTGTGCAGAGGAGCAACTTCTTTATACTACGCCACCACTGGCCAGACACATAGGCATCCAGACAGGCAGCAGCAGCCAGACAGCAGCAGAGCAGGCAGGCAGCAAGCCAGTCTCTCTCACAGTGCATGTTCGGGAATGAGGGAGGGAGCCTGGCACTGAATGATATCGTTCATGATATCATTCAGTGTTTGTGCTCAGTGTCATTAATGACACTGAGCACACCCCTGCCCTCCCCTGCCAGGGACACATTAGACGATGTCGCTCATGGAGCAAGTCATCTAGTGTGTACACACCTTAAGTGTCTTGTCAAAGAACAAGGGAATATATACATCTACACACACCTTCAAAATTAGAAGAACCCTGTATTATTGTCATAAAAGAATTATTATTTCATTTGGGGGTGCTGCCAGGTGACAAAGGTAATAGTTAACCTATAGTACAAGTGCCCCTTAACAGAAAAAAAACCTTTGCATCTTGTTTTATTGGTTTTTTAAGTTTCTTAAAAGAAATTGCTTTGAGATCCTTTCTTCAATACCTGTATGCAAGGATGCACTCCAAAGTCTTAATGATCTGGACACAGAGGCGATAGCTATACTGATTTTAAAGCAGTAGAAGTATGTAATTTTTTTAATGAATTTTCCATTCTTTTATCCATGGTATTCGTAAATGCAGATCCATCCTCTCACGGAATGGTAGTTCTTGTCATTAATTCTGCAATTGCAGCATCCACCTTTGGTAGTGCACGCCATTTAAGCAGATCTTCATCTCTTATAGTACACATACTTTCAACACGGTTCAGGTTACCATGTCTCTTGTCAAGGTTCTGCCTTTCTTTAATGACAATTTCTTTCATCACCTTGTGAATGGGAAAACTTCTACCACATTTCACTCTGTCTTCAAACATTAAATCCTGCTCATCCCTCTGCTCTGGGACCTATTTATAATTCATGGATTTATATATATTTTTCAACATGCTTTCAACCAGATCCATATTAAATGCCCTTACATCCCCACAAATATCTCCAGACTACTCACTAGATAAATCATCACATTTTTCAAAATGACCATATTCAGATGAGACAGCATCATGTTCATAATCAAGACTTGCTACAGATCTAGACCTTTTAGACATATGCATAGTTAAAAACTACTCTTTAGATACAAATAATTTTTTCATCCAATCCATTAGCTCTTGGTACTGGTAAGGCTACTGAGTAACTGCAGGTGTGTGACTCTTCTGGACACAATTTTCACAAAAGACCATCTCCTGTCTCCCTGAAAATGGCTTATCACAGGGTGCACACAGACATCTCACATGCTTTTTCTTGACCATCTTCTTCTTTGCTCCGAATTTTAGGCACAGGCACAATAAAACACCCTATTACTAGCCTAATACTTAAAAACTTGCATACCTGTGCACCCACTAAGAAGGACTTACCTCGACTGGGCGCTATTCAGCTGTTTGGGTGAAGGCTCAGATTCCATGGGATTTGTAGACCTCCATTTAGTAGGTAAGTGGATTGGGAGAGGAGAAAACACATCTCTCTATCTCCGGTGTGCTGCACCATTTGAAAGCCCTCTGACCTTAGATCTGCGCAGTGACAGCCCCACTTCATTCTGGACTGTGAATCATCAGATACACTGATGCACGCCTCTGCACCCCGGCCAGCTCAACGTTGCAGCGCCATCTTTGTTTATACTCAGCCAGGAGCTCTAAGCCAAAATGCTCCACCAGTTCCAAAAAAACCCCGGACCAAAGCGCATGTGTCCCACCAATTTTCATATGGCACCAGTCCCAAATCAGCCTCCATTATAATGATCTCGGAGTGCCACTGCCACCCCACCTCAGCCTGTGACACAATCGGCACACTGGGCAAATAGAGAGGTAAGCCCTATTAGGTAAAAAAATAACCTACTCTTCCTCTATAATGTTAGGAGACAGGAAGAAGAGACAAGAAGGAGGAGCAGCTGGAATATATACAGCAGGGCGGGCGGTCCCAGAAAAACTTCTTGTCTATACTAGGGGAACAGGTTCTATATCCAAAGGTGAGGCTGTCATGGAAGATTGAAAACTGATGTTCATAAAAATGAACTACAAATTCTATGAGGAAGACTTTGCCACCAATTACAAACAAAGTACAGAGACTCTGTAACTGTGGATTCCAGTGAGGATGAGCTAATATTGTGTGGTGATAATGATGATAATAACAACACTGATGAGGATGAATGTGAGGATGAGGATGATGATGACATCTTCCAACTGTTGACATGATTAACAACACTGTTAGCTGCCTTAAGCTCATTGGAAGCTTGTTTTGTAGGGGCCCGAACAACCAAGCACTATGGCCACAAAAGTGGCAGTGCCTGTCGCTGAAATGCTTGGTTTGTGACACTGTCCATTTCCTTTGTAATACGCAACATAAGGGTAGGTATTCATTATGGGCTTTGCAAGATTGTGTGTGTTTGCAGGCAGTGCACTGTATATTACTGTATTTTATTGGGGTATTCATCTTCTTTTGTATCTTGCAATGCCATGCATCACTAACTTCTCATTCAGGCATATATTGTAGGCTCCGTTTCCTACAGTTTCTCAGCAGATACAGGCTAGTATCATCAAATCATATAATTAATTATTAATTATTAAATTTGACTAGGCTGTTACTCTGCCTTGAATCCTGAGAAATCAAACTTTTTGGGATTTTGGATGCTTGTTATTTTCTGTAATCAATCAATTAATTAAATTCAATTAATTAAGCAATCAATCTCATTTGGATTCTTGTTTTTTAATGGTTTGTTCCATTTATCAATTTTTATTTATTATTTATAGTTATATTCTATAATTAATCAATAAATTAATCAATCTCATTTGGATTCTTGTTTTTAATAGTTTTTTTTTCCATTTCAGTCATTTAATCAATCAATGAATACATTAATCAATCAATCAATCAATCAATCTATCTATCTATCTATCTATCTATCAGCGACTCAATCTTTTGTCTGGCTTCCTCTAATACTTCAACCTCCTTTTACCTGTGCTGGCCTTGGGCCTCTGATCTTGTTCTTGATTAATGAAGACAATCTATAGCATTGTATAGTTTATATTAAACAGCCATCCTGTCTGCCAATGCAATGCCACTATGTTTACTAGATGTGTTACATTCGTTTTTAAATTGTCATGTGTTTGTGCCGCTGCTCTGTCGCTTAGTTTAACCAGTCAGCTTGGTGCAGCATTTGGCCAATATGGGTGAAAACTGAAACAATGAAACAATGTGTGCTGTGAGGTGGTCAAAATTGACTGGACATGACAGGAAATGAATGTTATTGGGGTTAATAATACTGCAGGAACAAAAACAGGCTCCAATTACATGATATTAGCTGTTTCTATAAGATTTTAAAGAAATCCAGATCCAAATCAAATCCAAACCAAACCCAAAACACTTGAGGGTGGTCTTGGCAAAACCAAAATCAAAACCTTTGAGGGTGGTTTTGGCAAACCCAACCCCCCCCCTTAAAAAAAACACTGTGGTTTGTGCACATCTGTTATTAATATAGCACCATCATATTATATCATATACAGTGATTTACAGGTAAACTATAATCTAGGAGAGCTTTAAGATGTATGTTAATGATCTGTAAAAGCATAGAAGAAGTGCAATGATTTGTCTTGTTTCTTATGTGTGCTTGCTCTAAATTTAAAATGTCACTTTTTTTTCAGCTCCATCAATGTCTTAAAGGGAGTTTATTGGGATTTGTGAAGCTGGGAAATGTACTGTATAGAATGTGGAAATGATGGTTTGTGTGCTGTGATAGCTCCGGTCTTGTTAAGGCAGCTATTGAGGAAGGTAAATAAATATACGGATCAGCCATCATATGAGGAAATTGAGGTCACTGGATGCCAGAGCATCTGACAAGATAGATGTTAAAGTGTTTAAATGCAACTAGGTTTTGCAATGAACAGTGTAAATGTGCCCACACATGCAGCAATATTGATCAGGCTGTTTTAGATCTAATTGGTCAGAATTTACAGATCCCAATAAACCTATGAGTGGAAAGAGACTGGTGGAAAATGCAGTTGGTTGATGACCACACACTTGTGGCCCATGGAACCTGATGGAATTTTGCACATTCTACTGCAACCCTCAATAAAGCTGACCAGTGTACTACATGTAAAAGCAAGCAGCATTTTCCTGCATAGAAATATAAAATAGCATATACCTTGCACCACAACATGACTTGCTCAGGAATAAATTGCACTCTTTAGCTTGGTTTGCTCTGAAGTACTAAAAGCCTGATTCAGAGGTGGATGCAATGTGGATGTCAGATACAGTGGAGAGACCATTTTCTGGGTGTGCCCTAGTCAGCCACTGCAAATTCCTATGCACTAGGAAAGGCCCTGGCTTCTTAGGTGAGGGGCTCATTCTGAGACAGCATAAGCTTGCTCTGAGGTTCGATGTGCGAATGATGTTTCTGATGACTCAACTTATGTGCTGTACGTAAGCTGCCGATGTGAGACGTCGGAGGTGGGCATCTCTGTGTACTTGGGATCAGCTAAGTCATTATCATATTTTTTCAAGTCTCTTGCGTACGGAATTGCAGTCACGACGGGATTTGCATGCACCTAAGTGAGGCCCATACTGTACAAATATTTCCTGATTTAGAGATGGTTATAAGCCTATTTGGGGGATGTAAAAATACACAATTTCATGCATTGCTTTTAGATTTCTGTGTATTTTAGGCTTGTAGCCCATCTTGTCTGTAAAGACAGAACATGGGCAAGCAGTCATTAGCTGTGTAGAGTAAGGGTGTGTGCATGTAAGTATAGCAGGCATCTTGGAGATAGAACTTGCATAATTAGACGTGTATAATACGCGCCTCCAGATGCTCTATTAAAGGATGCTTATTTTTTATTATTTGTTTTTCTTTTTATTGTTTGTGAAGCAAGTTTTAAATATACATAACAAATCTGTAAGCACAAACAAACAAAAAAACAAGATGTCAATATGTAACAAACAGGTAGAGGTAAGTACCAGACGCCTGGTGTATACATATGTTTTAATGATGATGACACCAGCAGTGCTGCCATTTCTGATTGGCTATTTGTGTATTAACGCAAATAGTATATAATTCATTATCATCTCAGCTTCATAATTGTTATTTCCAATTGGGTTACACCAGGAAAGAAGATTTCCTTTAGATTTATAAAACAAGGAAATAAAGGATGTTGGGAGTTGTGCGTGGACCCCTATGTTTTCATTTTGGTTTTGGCAAAGCCACTGTCAAAGGTTTTTGTTTTTGTTTTCAGTTTTGGCAAAACCACCCTCAAGTTTTTTGGTTCGTTCTTGTATTTAGTTTTAAAATTGATAAAACTGCTCCAATCATGTCATTTCGGCCTGTTTTTTGTTCCTTCAGTATTATCAACATCAACCAGTGGTCAAAGTGGGAATTTTGAAGTGGGGGTATGGCAAATGTAGAAGTTGCGGCATTGGTGCAACCAGAAACATCGCGTCAGCAGTGATATGAGTCGAGGGTGTGCAGAAAAAAATGAGCATGGGCACGCATCACAAGGGGTGCGTCAGGCAGTGATTGATGGGGAAAGAGTAAATGGAAGATGCAGAGGGTGATAGAGAGAGGCAAAGAGTAATGGGCAGAGGCTGCCGGGGTGATGGTGGCGGTGAGGCAAAAGGTGACAGGGAGAGGCAAAGAGTGATGGGCAGTGGGTGACAGGGAGAGGGTGAGAGTGAAGGGCAGAGGATTACAGAGAGGCAGAGGGTATCAGGGAGAGACAAAGAGTGAAGGGAAGAGGGTGACAGGGAGAAGCAGAGGGTGATTGTGAGGCAGAAGGTGACAGGGAGAGGCAAATAGTGATGGGCAGAGGGTGACAGGGAGAGCCTGAGAGTGAAGGGCAGAGGGTGACAGAGAGGCAGAAGGTGACGTTGAAGCAGTGGGTATCAGGGAGAGGCAAAGAGTGATGGGCAGAGGGTGATGGTGAGGCAGAGGGTGACAGGGAGAGGCTGAGGGTGACGGTGAGGCAAAGGTGACAGGGAGAGGCAAAGAGTGATGGGCAGAGGGTGACAGGGAGAGACTGAGAGTGATGGGCAGAGGGTGACAGGGAGAGTCTGAGAGTGATGAGTAAAGGGAGACGGAGAGGCAAAGAGTGAAGGACAGAGGGGGACTGATAGAGACAGAGGGTGAAGGTCTGCGGGTAGTAAATATAGGGCGCAGAATGACACACATGTCCAGTATACTGTGTAAGTGTGATACCCCTCGGGGGTGTCACATAAGGAAGGCGATAAGTGACAAAACAAGGCACAGTAACACTAACACCATTTGCACTTACCTAGGTACAGTGTAGAAGGTCAGCAGTGTTGTGGGGCAGAGTCTAGGCAGCAGCGTCTGTCTGTGTGCAGCTGATGAATGCTTGTTTTCTGTGGCTACTTGTGCCGGTGGGCAGGGGATAGGACAGCAGAGCACACACAGGAAGTTGGAGAGCTCTACGGGACACTGGATGGAGAAGGCAGCAGCTGATAACAGTGCAGATGTCACCCAGTGAGGGATGCTGTGAGGGGCGTGGCCTTGTGGTCAATGGGGCATGGGCCACGTGGACAAGGGGCGTGGCCACATGGCCCAAACCCCATGCTACAGTATGTTTATTACCGGGGGCGGAGGAGGTGCGGGCTGTGAAGTGTGCCGGCTCCCTCACGGTGTCTGGAGCTGAGTGCTGCACTTAATACTACAATGCAGCACTCTGCTCCTGTCACTGAGAGGTAGACTGCACCTTGGTGTCACCCCTCGGCGGGTGACACCCTGGTGTGTCCGCACCCCCCTTGTGATGAGGCGATGCCACTGACCTGCAGACCGGCTGGGTGGCAGAGAGATTGGCCACTGGGAGGACTCCAAGAGGCCCCCTTCTCCCACCGGCAGCACTCGCGAGCTCACCTCCCCAGCGGCGCCAGGCAGCGGCTGACAGTGCAGATGACAGTGGGATTGCTTCTGACAGTTTGCACTGTCCGAGGCAATCCCAGAGAGGTGGCAGCGCTGACAGCTGTCAGTCTGATGACTGTCAGTGCTGCGGATCATTAATGATGATCCGATTGTCAGGGAGTTCCCAGCGGGTTCCCTACTCCTGCATCCGGCAAAGTAACAAAAAAAAAAAGGTTAGTGCTTGAAGTGCCGGTATGTCATACCATAACATACCGGCACACTTCGAGCACTGACATCAACAATATAAATCTCCAGTCATTTTCAGTAACTATTGATCACCTCAGAGCTCACAATATTGTTTTTATTGGCCAAAGGCTGCAGCAAGCTGAATGACTAAACTAAGTGACAGAGCAGCAGCATAAACACATGGCAGTTCAAAAAAGAACATAGCACTTCTATGAAACATAGCGGCACTGCAGTGGTAGACAGGATGGCAGTTTAATATAAACTGTATAATGCTATAGATTGTTTTCTTTCTTCAAGAATTAGATCAGAGGCCCGAGGCCAGCACATGTAAATGAAGGTGGAGTATTTAGTGGAAGCCAGGTAAAGGATTGATTGAGTCATTGATTACATTACTAATATAACTATCAAAAAATAACAAATCGGAGACATGAAAAACACTATTAAGAATTCAAGAACCGAAAATTCCAATAAGATTTTTAAAGTGGAAACTGAATCCAAACAGAAAATCACAGGCCTTAGGATTCAACACAGAGTAACAGCCTAGTCAAAGTTGATAATTAATTATTAATTATATGATTTGATATTACTAGTCTGAATCTGTGGAGGAGCTGCAGGAAATTAGGCATATAGCATACCTGACGACTTTCTAGCTTCCCCTTCTGGGGCATGGGGGGAGGGACATGGTGCAGCATAAGGTGGGCATGGTGGGGACTTGATGCGACATTAGGGGTTAGTGGGAGGCATGACTGTATTATCACGTCTTGATGACCTTTAGTAAATTTACCCCCAAGTCTCCAACTCACAAAAAAACAGCAATTTAGCACATCACTTACATCAAGCAGTAGTAGTGTCTCTTAGCAGGACTGTAACATTTTTCCAACAGGTAGCACAATGACACATCATTTTATCTATTAGCAGAGTGTAGGGTGACAGCAAATTGTAATAGCAGTGTGTACTGTCACAAATATGCATAGCGGATTGTGCTTGGTGCAGATATGGAGTTTAACTCAGAAACACTTATATTGGCCAATATGCTGATGGTATTGTTTGTGTAATGCCAGTGTTGGTTCTGGTGGCACTTAGTCCACATGTGGTATGCTTAACCAGTTGTTAGATTTATTGTAATCTGGCAGAAGAGCAAGTATCATAAGATACAGGGATATCACAGGAATATAGCAGCCTGGATCTTAGGGTAATGATAGACATTGCAGTGCACCAGGCATGAGCTGGGTGAGGGCTCCTGTGGATGATAGGCCCAATGCCCCCCCCCCGCTGTGTATCAGTTGTGGTATAGGGTACTGTGGTGGGTAATCGCCCCATGTTAATTAAGCTGCCACCCAAATTAAAGTGCAGGATACATATTTCCTTTACTTCCTACTGCTTTCCTATTGACAAAAAAATACCACATGCAATTCCTACATCACTAAGCTTTTCTAAAAACATGTCCAAAGAGACCAAGCACCGGAGAGGGAGTAGTTTAGTGGTTCGAGGTAGTTGGTGTGAGGAGAGTGCAGTTTAGAGAGTAGTTTGGTGAGTAATAATTTGATTTCTGTAAGTTCTCTTGTGTATTTCTAACTAGTCTTGTGTTTTTTAAAAGTTTAGTTAAATGTTTTACCTACTGTATTTATTTGTCTTGTCAGTGTTTATTTGTCTGGGAAGTGTAGCGTAAGTGTAGGGTTTTTTCAGTATTTGTTTGTCTTGTATGTCTTTTTTTCTGTTAATTTTTTGTTAATTGTTTATTGTGGAGCTGAAGCGAGAGGAGGATAAACATGGTTAGAGAGACAACCCTGTGCAGGAAGAGCAGCAGGACCCTGAGTCAGAGGAGGAAAGAGAGGCTGGGAGGATAAAATCAGGGTGCAATATTTGCTTCAGTTTAGCGACAAAATGTTGCCCTGATCAATGCCCTTTGGGAGGCAGGCTGCACGCACCTCATCCAGGCTCAAGCAGCAGCTATGGCAGGCAGCAGTGGATGACGTGATTGCCATGGGGCACTTTAAGAGAAACAGGGTTCAGTGTGGCAAATGTTTCTCTGCCATAATGAGAAAAGCCATGTCCAAAATGGCAAAGGGCAGCACACAGAACTGGTGGCGGCTCCCCAATGGAGGTGGCATACCTTGAGTATGAGGAGCCTGTGAGGTGGATTGTGCCCATTAGAAATACTGCAGTCTCTAGTGCTAACATCTATGACACTGATTCCCCACCATCCCACCCTGGTGAGTGTTTCTAGAAATGTCAACATACAGTGTACACTATCAACATGCGTTACTCCTACATGTCACCAGGGCCAGATTAACAATGTGGTGGATAAGTAATAAAATTGTATTATAATTTATTCCAAAATTATACAATTTGACTATTTTTGTAAGTATTTAGGGAGACAGTAGCGCTGCCAACACCCACACGGCAGTGGTCATAGTTCCTCCCCTTCTCAGTATAGGAAATTTTACATTTTCAGCCCCAGGCCCATGTGGCCCTTAATCAGACCCTGCATGTCACATCTTCAATATGTACTTACTTAGTACATGTGTATTGGGAAGTTGGTAAGTTTTTAGAAATGAAGGTCTGCACCAAGTTGGAATTTTCACATCTTTTATAAAGGTCAAATTTTCAAAAGCTTTTTATTTTCAGCTCGTCCTAGGAGAACAGTGCCAGCCATTGTGACATTAACAAAGGACGATGAAGTGGCTGGTACAGTATATATTATTTTATTAATAACATTTTTGTAAACATTAAATAAACGATATACTGCATTTCACAAATTTTGTTTTTTTTAAAAGGACTATTAGGACAAAAGGACTTCATCAGGGCTCCACTGCAGCATCATCTGCAGCAATAGAGGGGGTGATTCAGCAGTGGACGGAATTGCAAAGCTGCACACAGGCAGCTTTGCATTTCTGTCCTTGCTAATATGCAAATGCAGCAGGAGGTGTATGACACCACCTGCTGCATTTGCGATCCCAGCACTCCGACTGAGGTCGCAGGCTGAGATCACCATCGTGACCATCGGTTTTGATGGTGGACGGCGCTGGGCCACCAGCTAGTTGAGTAAGCCTAAGCTTACTGAGGCTGGCCGGCTGGTGAGGCCAGGAAACTGCATCCGTCGACACAGTCCCTGGCATTGCCACTCACAGAAAATGGGGCATAGAGGTCCCCGCACCACCCCTTAAATGCCTCTGCCTGTCAATCAGGCAGAGGCATCGAAGGGGTTGCGTGCAATTACACAGGACCCATTCTGCACACTCGCAGAATGGGTCCTGTGAACACGCAGATTCCCGATAATTGGGAATAAGCCCCAGAGTTAGTTGAAGAGGCAGCATTTTAGAGAGCAGCATGTTCGGAACCATCTCCACCAGCAGATAAGGGACATGTTTCCTTTAAATAAAAATAAACTAAGTAAGTAATTTTGGACCCCATATAAATGTGGAAATAGTGACCCTACACTTAGAGGCAATCTCTCATGCAAACCAAGATGATGAAGGTCAGGCTGCCGATATGATGCCACCAGCCACGACACCACCTCCAAGAGATGCTGCTGCAGAGAAACTCCACATCATTGAATCCTGTGAAAGAACTCAGGTTCTGTACATGGCCACACAGAGTTTCCAAAATCACCACAGATGCATGCCTGTAAGACTATTGAAAGCTACCCTAAGGTCATGCAACTGTGACTGCTGACTGGGAAAGCAATTGTAGGTTTTGGTGAGGGGGATCATTGCTGCCAGGATCTAGCTCAGACATCGGCTAAAAGTGGGCTGCGAAATTCCTGCACTTTTGAGGAAACTGATTTGAAGGAGTCAGTGGCAAAAAAATGCGGAGCACGCAGCAACTAGTGCAGGCCCGATACAGCGTGTGACTGTGCAGTGTCTTGACAAGGTTATACAGCATCATCATGTTGGAACAGTTGAGGCAGAACATCTGTATGACCTCGCCATTAGACAATGCTTTGAGATTAACCACCAATGGAGAGAAAGAGAGAGAGATATACATTTTACAAGAACTACATTGAATCTTGCAACACTCTGAGGCAGCACAACAGCCAGAGTCTGGGAGATTATCTTGCAGGCTCATTAGTTACAGAAATGTCCTGTGCAGACTGCCATGTTGGTAGACTGATACCCAGGGCCATCACTGTGATGTTACAGCAATCATAACTGACATATTATGTTTTATCAGAGCTTTTTATCTTATGCTAACATGACTTCAAACATTGACTAGAAATTATTGAGTGTGACTTATGTTAATTAAAGGAAGAATAAATAATCAAATATATCTTCATTTTTAAAAATGCATTTTGTGGTATATCAGACTAATGCAAATCTTTTGATTGTGTCTTTCTACCTCATGCTTAAAATTAAATTGAAAAAACAAATTATGGAAACTACAGTTACAGTATAGTTTTCACATTCTTCTTTGGTCACATTAAATTCAGTGTTACTGTAAGCCTGATTCATGTCAGTGGTGTGTGTGCCAGTCTGTTGCTGCATACTTCATAACAGGACTGCATCATCTTACTGGTCATCCACAGAGACCATGGACACCACTGGATTTACATGAAATTCATCTTCTTTTATTTTCTTTTTTCATCTTTTTTTTTCTTCTTTTACATTTTTTCTTCTTCTCTTACAGTGCACCGTGGACCACTCTAGGGGGTAAATTTACTAAAGTGAGAGTTTTTAACAGTGAGTTTTAAAAGTGATGTTGCCTATAGCAACCAATCAGATTCTAGCCCTTATCTTCTAGAAGGTGCTAGTTAAATGTTTAGTAAAATCTGATTGGTTGCTATGGGCAACATCACTTTTAAAACTCACTTCTAAAAACTCTCACTTTAGTAAATTTACCCCTAGGATTGCACACTTGTATAATTTACCATTCTGATACTTTTGGGACTTGTGCTGGGACTGCATTGTTCCTAATCCTTACATGCTATATTAGTTTACGGGCGTGTAGAGGCTTGACTTGCAATACTAATTATTTATTTAGACGATTCATGTGGGATAGTTTGTTCCTGATTTGAGCACTTACAGATTCAGGGGAGGTTTAAGAGAGCACAGTGCCTGTGTCAAACTCTGTGCAGATGCCTTCGTTTTTGTGGTGCAGTAGACTCTGGCATTATGCCAAAGTCTACTGTGCATGTGCAGGTCTCCGGTAATATGGCGCCCATGCCATGGTCCCAGACAATTCTCTACTGTGCAGGCGCAAATCTTCAGAAAATGGCCACTGCACCATTTTCCCAATGATTTCTGCTGCTGCTGCTGCAGCGCCGACATATGACTCAGGAGAGGTAAGTGTTAAACTTGGGTCAAGGGTGTGCGGCATGGGTCCTCCTGGAGTAAAGATGTGCGTAGACCCCATGTTTTGGTATTGTCAAAACCACCCTCAAGTGGTTTTGAATTTCATTAAAACTTGATTAAAAAAGCTGAAATCATGTCATTTTGACCTGTTTTTATACCTACAGTATTATTATCATCAATAACATTAATTTCCATCATTTTTGACCAACTCACAATATTTTTTTTACCATGTGACTGGCTCCAAGTGGAAACAATAATATAGTGTAACACATAAATATCTTATTTCTCATAAGAGATGGATGTACACTCGCCCTTTAGAAGTGAGTTAAAGACATTGGACACAATTTTCACTGTGGTCCTACTGTGGTTGCGGAGTGCAGATCGTCACATGTTTAAATGGGGAAAACAGGAAAAAAGGTGCAACAATATCCAATACAACGTCCTACAGAGTTATGTAGTATACTCACCTTGAATGGGATATAATGTAGGCCTTGGACATTTATTTTTAAAAAACCCAGATTTCCGTCGGTGTTATGTAGATGATGAGTTGGTAATTGGTTGATTACAAAATAAGTTGTGCATCCAAAATTTTATATGTTGTAAAAAATATATTTTTATTTCTATTATATATATTATATATACAGTATATAGGTCTAAAATTAAGTATATATATATATATATATATATATAAAACATGCACATAAAATAATGTCATATACAGATAAAAAAATTCAATGGATATCCCAAATTAAAAAATTAAAATGTAGTAGTTTTAAAAAATAATAAAAAAATAAAAAATTCAATGAGTGGAGGGTACTAATAGTGGGTACCTGGCAATGCGTTTCACAGAGCATTGCACCATAGAGGCTTGTTGCACCTTATTTCCCCATTTAAACATGTGACAATCTGGAGTGAATCACCAACCACATTGATAAGATCATTGTTGTACTCGTAGGACCACAGTGAAAATTGTGTCCAACATCTTTAACTCACTTCTAAAGGGTAAGCGTACATCCAACTCTCATGCAAAATAATTTATTTATGTGTTTACACTATATTATTGTTTCTTTCTTTCACATATCTTTGAGAACAATATTGGAAAGTTTTGATTATGAATAGCTCAAAGAAAGTGCCGGAACCAACCTTCATTTTCAAATATATCTAAACTATCTAAACTAAGTGACAGAGCAGCAGCACAAACACATGGCAGTTTAAAAGAAAATATCACGTCTATGAAATGTAGTGGCACAGCAGTGATAGACAGGGTGGTAATTTAATAAACTATATGACCCTATACAATGTTTTCATTAATGAAGAACTAATAGCCTAAAAGTAAAAGCCTAGTATAAAAAAATATAATGTATCACCAACACACTTCTACAGACAGCAAATCACATGCCTCAAGCCAATAGATATTGATAATTGTATAAATAAATTGATAATTAATTAATCAGTTAATAATATACTTCTCCAACCAGCAAATCACAGGTCCAAGGCCAGTACAGGTGATTGGCGGTAGAATACTATTTAGTGGAAAGTAAAGCATTATTACTATTACTATAAGGACAGGTAAATAGGAAACATGAGAAAAAAATTAAACCAAGCTTCCAAATGTGAGTTTTCAAATGCAAACTGAGCAATGGTTGCAAAAACTGCACAAGCATTATGCAGTATACTAGTGAGGGCTGATGTGTCTATCACAGCTCAGACTGTAATCAATTATATATACTGTATTCTGTATCCTTCTATGGAGAAATTGCAGGAATAATAGTCTATATGCCTGGGTAAGATGCTGATTACGAATGGTCTTGAAAGATACAGAACATTAATGCCGGGGCAAAAAATGGCTGTCCAGAATGAGATGTATGCTGCTGCCATGACCTCCAGAAGAGGGTTGAGAAGCTGGAGCTGATACTCCAACATTTACTGAAGGCAGTAGAGCTAAAGTGAACAACTCAGACAATCTATACTTGTCATAGTTAGGGGGGATTTAACATATTCTCACTACCAGGGGATGCCTATTCATATTTCTATAAATTTGGTTAACTAAGATAATCTGTTGACTTCTTTATTTTAATAGTTTACAGGTGTTCATACTGTCACCATCACCATTCACATTCATTGTACAGGAGCACAGAGGTGAGAATCATCTGGAGTCTTGAAACCTTGTCCTCATGCGGTCATAATTTTGATTTGTATTAATATAATTTTGATTCAGGGCCAAAACACCCAATAAAAGCAAAGTGATATATGTTGCCTTTCAAACACAAACAATCTTGGAAAAGTCCATAATGAAAAGGGATGCAGAATGAAATTGTCCTTGTTTCCTCCTACTCATAATTGTGTTGTATATTAACAAATCAAGCACTTCAGCAACGAGGATGGCACTTTTTTGGCTGAAGTGCTTTGTTTGCTTTGTTGTCCCCACAAAAGAAAACATTTTGATGGTTTGATTAAACCAAACTACCAGTGGACTTAAGGCTAATAGTGTTAATCATCTCTGTTGTTAATATCATCACACAATATTAGCTCATCAACACTGAAATCCACCATTACAATATCTGTTTATAATTGGAGGCAAAGTTATTCCTCATGAAAAGTGTAGCTCATTTTGATGAAAATCAGTTTTTCCACATTTTTTGGAAGTAGCCTACTATGCCAATGTCGCAAAAAGAGTCTTAGCAGGGTACCCCATTATGTTTTAACATACCTGAGTTTTTCCAACAGATTGACACTGGTAGGCTTCTTAGTGAAGCCAGCGAGAGCAGTCTGTAAACTATCTGGTGTTAGTGAAGGTGATACACCTAACCAGTGGGCTTTCACAATCATGTAATCTATAGTTTGACCAGTACTATGTTTCCACATATCTGAGTTAAGTTGATAGTCAGTACAATGGCATTTTCTAAGCAAAGAACAACTTTGTTGTTCAATGTCCTAGTACATGTGAGGAAATTATGGGCCTGATTCAGACCCACTCGCGAGCGGCTGTCCGCTCGCAAGTGGGTCGATGTTATGGACTGAGCATGCGCACGACGGAGGGAGCTCCGTCGTGAGCATGCGCCAGACGCGACGAGCGAAGGAAAGTCCTTCGCTCGTTGTGTCCAATCAAAGGGGGCATGCTGTCAATGTTGATTGACAGCACGCCCCCTTTGGTGGGCGTGCCAGGGGCGTGCCTCCCTGACTGGGGCATTCCCACGGGAACGCCTCCCGTCAGAAGCCGGCCCACTGACATCACTAGTGATGTCAGTGGGAGTGATTTTGGCTCTGACTCCGGAGCTTGCGGTTGAAAACCTCAACCGCAGGCTCCGGCTTGCAATTTCGATGGTCGCGATGGTCTCAACCATCGCGGCCATCACAAAGCACGCTCGTATAGCCTGTGGGTGGTGACCCACAGCTATACGAGCGTCCAGGAGGACGCTCCATGAAAATGGAGCCCGGCCCTCATTCAGAGCGTGCGCTCTGCTCAGAGCATACGGCTCTGAATGAGGGCCTATGTTCTTGTAAAATAGAATTGAGATGGAATTTGGTAGAGTGGACACATGACTAACACAATTGCTAAAGCCAGATGCATTGATTGTGGATATTGGCTGCAAAACTAATTCTAACATAGACATCATGGTTTCAGTGATCCACTGTGCAACAGGATGGCAGCCGTCATACTTGGTTCCTCTTGAAAATTATTACTTCACATTCGATTGTTGTTTGAAACTACTTGTGTTTTTGATGAAGATTCACCCCCAGCAGCAGCTCTAGCAGAAAAAGGTTCTTTTTGGGAACCCTGGATAGGAGGAGTGAGTTTGCCTTTGCAGATTGGATGCAGGACTTCCTCTGATTGCTAACAAGGAGTTTGATGGTAAAGGTGTTGGCAGTGGAGATTGCATAGGCTTATATCTATTTATGCTGCTGGTAGCTGATACTGGAGTGCTTGCTATTATATATGCATTTCCAGATTTTGATAAACAACTTAAATGAACTGGCTGCAAATGATGTCACATTAAGAAGATGCCTAGATGGTAAACGTCCCTACCTCTACTTGCTTTGGCACTACAAATGCTACAGATGCCTTGTCAAATGTTGTCAGGATTTGGGTAAATATGTTTCCACATGTAAGAGGTGGCTTTTTTGGTCTTTTGCCCAGGCATGACACTGTGCTTCTTGCTTAAATGCTGTTACTGGAGGCTGAATTACTTTGACATAAACAATATCATCCTCCTGAAATGTAATAACTTGTTCTTCTAACCCAACACATTTATCATCATTATCATCATCCTCATTAGGGCCACACAATTATTCCCCTTTTCCAGTTGTCTTTCCAAAGTTGTTTCCTCAATTTCTAGAAATGGTGGAAGGAGGCTTCTCTAGGATTACAGTGTCAGAATAAGAAATGTCAGACTCACACATGGCACTTGTGGACACCCTTAGACTCTCCTCAGGAATCTGTGAAAATTGTGAACACACAATTTGTTATTCAGCCTTAGTGTTCTTTTTTTGTGCACTGATTAACCTGTGACATCTAGACTTGCAATAGGCATTCTTGTGCATGAAATAGCAGTAACAGGACCACAACTCAGAACTAAATGTCATGGTCTGAGCCTTTCCATGTTACTGAGTGTGGTGTACGGCATTTTGCCACTTTTGTACACTTTTTAGCAGCACTTTTCCCTTCATAAATAGAGGTGAGGTTTTTTTTAAAGATTGTCAAACATTGTGTAGATTCTGAGTGCCCTTTTTATATCATCTTACCCTTTGACTTTCTATAAAACTAGATGTAGAATAAGTATTATGACTCCCAGCACTGGTACTGGGTTTCTCCTGTTCTTCTATAGATTTATTCAAGTTTGATTTACACCAGGACAGGAGTAAAGCTATTGTACTTGATCTTGTAACTGCCACCACAACAAGTGAACTTACAATAAGATAGGGAATTGAGGGACATTTACATTTGGAATGCAGATTTATTAAAAGACTTGAACAATATATACTGAAGTGTACTGTAGATGATAGTGCTACCCTTGCAAAAAACAATTGTAAATGCAGCTGACTTCAACAAACAGGAGCAGCCTGTTTTGCGGATTGCTTGCTAGTCTCTGACCCTCACAGACACCTAGATTTAAGATGTCTTATTTTAAAATATACTGCAGTGTAGATTATAGATATACCTTTGTGTAAACAATTGAAAGTGCAGCCTCACTTTTTCCACTGACTCCAACTCCCTGCAACTCTCTGTAATGTTGACAATTAAAGTACAACTACAGCCCATAACCATCTTCATGCACTCTCCTGTGTATAATTGTGCCTTCTTTACACCATTTTTCTTCCCATTCCAACCCCATACAACTCTCTGTAATAGTGTAATGACAACAGTTAAAAACAAATACATCCCACAAACCTCTCCATGCATTTTCCTTTGTATAATGCCACCTGAAACCACAAAGGAGGGACTTAAATTCAATCCAAAACACGCGAGATCTGTAATTTCCTGGTAAATGGCATTTTGCTTTGTTTTGAGGACTAAGAGCCTCTCAGAAACCCAAAATTCAGTTTTTTCAGATTCTCCTGAATTTGAACCTCCCATCTCCACCCTGGATCTAGGGGCCCATGTGCACTGCACACCCTGCAGCTCTATAGATACGCCAATGTGAACATGCTTATTACTATATATTTGGAGAAATTTTGGTTTTCCATGTTTGAGAGTGTGTGGTCTATACATTATTTAAGTGAAAATTGGTTACGGTATCCCTATTTATGTAGTATCATACATGTTTTTATTATAAACCTGAGGTGTCTTGTGTACTCATCACTTAAAATGTAACACATTATTACAATTAATTAATAAGGACACAGAGACACAGATTTGGCATTAAAAAATGTTAGCTATTTATTTAAATATATTGGCTTCAAGGGTATGCTTTGGCATGCTCTTAGACCTAAGCTTTTCAATTATGCAAAGCCTTTTGGCATTCCCAGGGACTTAGTTATTCTTTTGAGTGGCAATGATCTTAAGAAAAGGATAACTTTGTATTATATGGAAGCAAAGGAAAGATGTCCAGAATCAGCACAATTTAAAAATGCACTATCACAACTAACAACATGCAATGCAGGAAAATACTGCCCATGATACACAAAAACAGATCAATAACTTAAACAATAGCTCCCACACTGCTGTTCCTTCCTACCACAGCAGATTACAGAACAGCCGCACTGCCACTATACCAGCAAAAGCACAGAAGCAACAACTCATAAGTGATCCTCAAGAAACAACAATAGTCCCTTCTGAGTCAAATGAACTACAGTATATCAGGCTTATACAAATAAAACAACAAAACTTAATATAGTAATGTACAATAACAGGACCACCATTAGCCAAAACAAATTTACTGCAGCCAAATGCTCCTTTTTCATAGCTTCATCATTAGCGTAAAAATTTAGCACAATGACATACTAAATAATTTTACAAAAGGGCCAGGCCAACAAAATACGAGAAAATGTAATCAACAATGGGGTGCTGCAAATCCAAAGTTGTCCTTCTCAAGATCATTGCCACTCAAATGAATAACCAAGACCCTGGGAACACTAAAAGACTTAGCATTATCCAAAAGCTTAGGTCTAAGTGCATGCCAATGCATAACCTTAAAGCCAGTCTACCACACCCAGTCAGACCATGCAGAAAAGCAGAAAAAGCCATCAACTTAGCTGCCCAAAATATGTAATAGTAGCCAGTGAGCAAGGAAAACACAAAAAACTTGAGATGTGAAAAACCAAAAACCTGCCAAGGCACGAATAATCATTTTGTAAATGACAATTAACTAAATTAGGTCCATCAGTTCAGGCAAAAAATAAAAATGACCACTGACTACGATGGCAAATAGCAAGGCCTGAGTAAAAAAACAAGGGGAGACAAGACCCACAATCAACACTTCAACAATGATAAAACAAAGACACTATAGACTAACTGAACATCTAAAACCAACCAATGTCCAAGTCTGCAGCCATGGGAAAAAGCTTCCCACTCGTCCAAAGATTGGCAGTTCTTCTGCTGGGTATCTGGTGCAAGAGACCATTCTGTTAAGACCTCCATGCTGGCTCAATGACCTGCCAAACATAAGAAGGGCAGAGTACACCAACAGTGTTAACCTCTGGAGCCAAGGATTTAAATTTAGCCCACTGAAACCAAGATAACGCATCAGCCCAGCATGTTCAACTCTGGAAACATGTTGGGCTTTAAACAAATTGTTGCATCATCGTAAACATATCAAAACTAGCTGTGCAAGCAATGCAAAATGAGCAGACTTAACCTGTTGCTGATTAATAGCGTATACCATACCAAGGTTATCATACCTCAGCATGATACTGCATTTAAACAACCTGTTACTCCAAATATCCAATTCTGCCATGATATGGAAAAGTTTAAGAAACCATAGATCATTGGAGAGACCTTACCGCACCCATTCCTTAGACCAGAGATCTGCACACCAGAATACATTGAGATAACATTCGAACCCAATGGATCCTGCTGCATCCGTGAACAGTTGCAACTGAGGTTCTGATTCAGGTTGGTTTGCAAGGCTGCGTTCGCACTCAGCCAGCCAATGTTTGCATTCTGTGGATGCTTATAAGATGCAGTGCACGTGCGCAAACTGGCCACAGCGATCGGGAAGCAATCGCAGTGAGCACGCAGAGGGCCTGATTCATACTCACTCGCAAATTGCGGCCGCTCGCTGGCAAAAAAGGGCCAAATATTTAAATTAAGTGCTCGCACTGCACCTTGTAAGGATGCCCTCTATGTCTTAGCGAGCCCAAGCAATAAGCGCTCGCTAGTGTATAAAGACGCCCCCTTGCCACTCATAACACACGTCATCTCCGGTATTTGATGGATTAATCGGCAACATCAAGAGCCATCGGTGCTGCTCGCAGCGTTTGAGATAGACCTTACCCTCCCGCAAGCACTATGAGCAGTTCAGGGTAAAAAACAACCAAGTGACGTGTTCAATGACGCTACTTTGCTAATTATGCACACCCATTAAACTCCGTTCTGACGGTCAGACATGCCTGCGTTTGCAGCACCACTCCCCCGTTCACAAGCACCTTCCCCTGTTACCACCCACAAACGGCGCTATCTGTCACTCATTCCACTGGGCAGTCTTTTCAGGGCAAGCGAGTAAAATCCAATCGTACTAGTTTGCGCACGTGCACTGCAACTTATACACATGCGCAGACGGGCAACCATCGCTCAGAGCGAGCGAGCACAACTTAGTGTCTGGGTCTGAATCAGGCCCAGAGTCTTCACACAGTGATTGGCAGGAAGTGACCATTTGAGGGTGGTGACGGGAGTGGTTAGAGAAACGCAGGCGTGCCCGGGCATTTAAACGCCATTACAGGGGCATGCGTAATAAAGCCCCTGCAAGAGCATACGCTGGCAGAAGTCTAGATGGCGACAAGAAGTTTAGCAGTTTCTGCGGTAGGGTCAGGTTAACCACAACTGTGCGGATGGTTCCAATGTTACTTGATGGTACCAATGTTTTCGCTGATTTGCGGATGCCTGTCATGGGAAGTGGGTGGCTTTATACAGTGATGGGCATCTTGGTATAGTGCTGCGGTTGCCATGCGATTGCATTCATTAGCATATTTTCTCAGCGAGCGGGGTGCGTTCGAACGCAGCCTTACGAACTAACCTGAATCAGGCCCTGAATCTACAACAGAACACTATTAAATTCCTTGAGAAACAAAACCCAGACTGGTCCTACTTAATCTGACAAACAAAAAAAACTTGTAAGGCCTAAACACCAAGGCCAAGGTCTTTTTCAGTTTCCAGCAAAAAAAAACCTGCCCATGGGTATCACCCTACAGGTAAATTTCAACAATATCAGAAGGGATTGGGCATGATGGAGAGTTATTTTCCACACAGACATGCACATTGCTATAGCAGAATGAAGTGTATCAACTGTATTCCAAGGAAGGCTACAAGACCCAGCAAAGGCATCAATCTCGATACACAAAAATGACAAACAACTTAATATAATCATGTTTATCTTGTCATCTGCAATGGGGACTCCAAAATTAAAAAAACAGCACTTTAATTGGAAACAAAAGACTACTACAATGACCAGAGACTGCGGGACTAACACAAAGGAAGTCATAAAGATAGTGAAAGAAACACAGAACATCCCATAGACAAACACTTGTCTATGAAATATCCACTGCCAGTGTGAAATCCCATGAACTTGAAGGACTCAGGAAATCAGGATGCAAGGGAAGCAAACAAAAAGCCGATTCAACATCTTTCTTAGTCACCAGGACTACATAACCATAAGATCATTCAATATCCAAAGCATCATCAAAAGTCAGATACACTACTAGACAGAATTCAGGTGGTATAGCGTCTTTGATGAATAACTCTGTAGGATTCCCGAGATGGTCAATGAGCCTGAATTTGCCCAGAGTCTTCTTGGAACCCGCCCCCGACTGGGAAAAGGACTACATCTGCCAATAGAAGTTCCACAAAAGGTCCTACCTTTCGCCGCAAACTCACTTCTTTCACACCTTGTCTTGAAGAATAGTTAGGAACTCCCATGGTGACTTAAGGTTCTGAGGTAGAACCAACAGGGACCTCTCCTGTGATGGGAAAATTAAAACACAGGCTACAAATGTCAAATAAAAACTGAGCAGCCAACCTATTTGGGTACTAATAAGCATTTAGACTCCTATTCCTTGGGTCCCTGCTGTTAACCAGCCAGTTGAAAATAGTTTGAGATTGGGTGGGCACCCCCACAGCATAAGCAAAGATGCCAAAAACATCTACGTCCCTGGGAACAAAATGTAATATTAAAGGCAAAGCATTTGCCCTTATTAGACACCTGCTCAGATATATGCCCTGGTTCTAAAAAAAAGTCAGGCAGGCAGGGTGTCAAATCTCATACGCGGGGGATGCGTAACTTCTACCCGCATCTCCGTGTCCTTACACACAAAATCCATTGTAGAAAGACCATCTTGCCTACGATGAAAGTCTTACACTCTCCCCCTAGAGACACGCTGCATACTATGGAGATACCTAATTACATTAAGATGTTTCTCCGGCCAGGTATCTAGGTAACAAGCTGCAAAAATGTAGAACACAACCAACCAATTGGCGTAAGATTTAAAGGTGTCAATGCGTAAAACATGTCAGTTAGGCTCTGACAACCGAAGGTAATCTGTGGCTGATTGCAAACGCATACAAAAAAGTGGTTTAGTAAATATCACCAAAGAGTGACACTTTCTATATCACTTCATGAGCCCACAACCCCCACATTTCCATTTTTACTGCACTGCACTGCAAGAAAATTATCATTTTTATTTCTAATTCCCAGTGATTTGCTGCATCTCAAAATCTGGTGTGTGAGACGGCTATATCAGCATGCCATATGGCAGAAACATGTATTCTCCACAGTGAGCTGCTTCCATTTTATGAACACACCTCTGTGCTTTGCTGGAATGTTAGCTTTCCCGGACATCTTTCAGCAGTTTCTTAGGATACATCCTAGTCAAAGTCTGGAATCATTATTAATGGAAAGAATGAAAACATGTTTATATATCTTTAAGTGCATCAATCTAAAGACTGTTATGTGAAATGTTCTTGGCTTTGTTTTGATCATATGCTTAATACAACTATTGTAGTGAAGACAAGCTTATCCCTGTAACATGCAGTATAGATAGGACAGAGCAGTAGTCATAGTAACACATAATAAGTGAAAGAGCTAGATTTGTTCTATCTACACTGAATTAAAAAAAGTATGAATTCCTCCTCATCCTCCCACAACTTAAGACAATCATGTATATCTGTATAAATTTTTGGTTTGTTCTTAATTAAAGCCATTATTTCAGTGGGCACCAACTAATGATTACTACTTATTCAAAACACATATTTTAATTAAAGAGCTTTTCCACTTTAAATACGTGGGAGGGCAAAGAAAAAAGAAGCAATATGTATATTAAATGAAGTTTATTTGAATACAAAAATGTAGAACATGAAATCAGCATTTAATATGGTAAAATGTGTGTCTGAAATATTGCAATTATGTGCACACTGGTCCTGATCCAGTAGCGTACGCAATTGGGATTGCAACTGCAATCGCCTACGGATGGCAGTTGCTAAAATATGTGAATGCTTGCCAAAGCACAGTCGACATAAAGACACTCACTGTTAACCTCTCATATCCGTGCAATGTTACTCTTCTGCATAAACATCGGTACCATTGACGCACATCGCACAGGTATGCAACAATTACAGCAAGTCAGACCAGCCACAGCCACTGCAAGTCCCTCACACGCAGAGAGCTCTCATTCGCAGCGGCTAATTTATGCACGCCTATGAAACGACGTTCAAATAGACAGACATGTCTGCGTTTTTCCGACCACCCCACGTTACCACCCCCAAACACTGACAGCCTGTCACTCGCTTTGTGATGGATTCCTTTGTCAGTAATCTCAGTGTGATTGGTGCACACGTGCAGTGCAGCTTCTGTGCATGCACGATGGCAAACAATCGCTCGATCTTCATCCATAATTGCAATTGCATATGCTGCTGAATCAAGCACACTGTACCTTGTGCTGTAGCACATGATAAATTGTGAATCATACTGTGTGGAAGATGTATCAAACCTTCTAAAGAGAAAAGTTACCCAAAGCAACCAATCGGCTTCTAGATATCATTTTATAGAATGTACGTTATAAATGCTAGCTACAGGCTGATTGGTTGGTATGAGTAACTTCTCCAATAGCTCTCTTTAGAAGGTTTGATACACCTAATATCACATTCTGTTTCTCGCGCTCCTGGGTGGCTGGTCATCTTTTACTGAGGTGGGTACTTGAACATTAACTAAATTTGCACCTGAGGATATTGGTATAAATGGTCCATGTAACTCCCTAACAACCCATTCTGAAATTCCATGACCCCTTCACTATTCCCTTCACTGTCCACTTCTTAGAAAAGATATGTGCACTATGTACACTATTCTAGGCACTTGTTGTCAAATGAAGAAAGAAAATAAGTACAGTAGGTACTTAAAGGTAATGGAACTATTTTTACAAACAGAAAAGTCTATAGCAGCTATCTCATAAGAGAGATGTGGGTTCTGTATATAGAACTGATAAAGAAATAATAGAGTAGCGCTTAAGAGTGTTCTCTTTGTACAGAAGGAATGTACTCTCACAGTAACTAAAAAATAAGATACAGTGTAGCACAATGTATGCAATCATGCAAAATTGCAACAATGTTTCTAACTATTGTGCGTGCCAGCAGCATTTAAAGCAGATCAGAATAACCTGAAAAACTTCCAATCCAGCTGTGTATCCTTATGCTGGCTATACACTAGTACGACCAGCAGAAGATTCAGTTCACCATACGCTTTCCCTTGAACTCCCTGGCAGCTCCCTGGCAGTCCCGGCCGCAAGATTTGGTGCTTTTTTCACACACGATGAACATACGATCTGACGTACGATCACTGTCCCCTATACAACTGGCCGTGAAACGATCGATCGTGTGCCTCACCAAAAACATGCGATCATAATAGATTTAAACTATACCAGCCGGACACACGATACATCGCATGCGCAAAAAGACGGCATAAGATACGATAGAACAGCAGCGGGAGTGCACATTGGATCATATTCCTACCTAACTGCTACACGATTTTCACACATTTCATTGTACGGCGCATCTAAAATCGTGTAAATGGCATGATATCACGCTAGTGTATGGCCAGCATTAGAGTCAATCAGTCAATGCAAAGATTCTATTTTTCAGGCAGTGGGTATAATAGCAGATGAAGCTGTTTATCCAAATTATAAAAATATGATTAAAAATATTTATGTAAACAGATCTGTGTAAAAAGTATAAGAAAATAATAATATATAGGTGGATCTCACCATAGCATGAAGGGTCTATTTGCAGGCTTTGAAGTGAATCAGTGTCCCGATTATATGTGCTGGATGGATAGCAGCATTTAGAAGTGCAATTCAGGCACAGTGAGTGGGTGGAACTGTGACCCGTAACATACAGTGTTTCACTTTTATGCCGATCACTGAATAGTATTTGACACACAAATTAATTCAATATTCCTTCCTCGCTGATGCTGTGTCTTACTGCTGCTGTGTCTCACTACAGCCTCAGATCTAAATACAAATTACAGCCATACCACTGCATTCAAGTTCTGGCACACTCCTCCGATTACCTGGTGGGGAAGGAAGATCAATTTAATCTGTGTGCCATATACTATTTATTTACTAAAAATATTAGACAAAACTAGAATGATTAAATCCATCAACAAAGGTGGTGGATTAGTCATACAAGATCTTACTGACTATTTATTAGAAGCCCAAAGACAGCTATCTGATCCCAATTTCTTTTAGGTACTAATGATAGATCCCACTCTGTTATATCAAGGAGAGCTTAAATAATTACTTGAAATGACCCTTGAACAAGGAGCTATATCCAAACAGGCACATCAATTTATGCTACTGTTATACCCCATTACCCCTACATACTACCATCTCCCAAAAACCCATAAAGGTCTTCATCCCCCACCAGGGCACCCCATAATATTGGGAATCTAATCTTTAATTTTATATAGATCATTAATTGCAACTACATGCCACATCTCTGACATCGCATATCAAAGATACTACACACTTTGTTAAGTTATTACAGACAGTTACATGGAAACCAGATTATTATTTTTTAACATGTGATGTTTAGTTTTCTACTTGAATATACCTTACTGAAAAAATAATTTAAACTGTCAAAATGACACTTTCCAAAGTTGATATGATGTCAGAGACACAGCAAGACTATATAATAAGTATCAAATATATCCTCACACACAATTTCTACATATTTAACAAGACTTTTTATTTGCAAACATTTGGAACTGCGATAGGGAACAGGTTTGCTCAGAGTCTTGCTTTCATATATATGGGGGCCTTCAATGAGGAACACATATGGGGTGGTGACTATGGAACAAACCTGATCCACTAAGGGAGGTATATAGATGACATCTTTTTTATTTGGGATGGTGATGAGGTTTCCATTCTTGATTTGTCCCTCACCTTAACAACAACCAATATAATCTTACCTTTACCAGTACCTACAGTATGAAAGAGATTATTTTTTTGATATAGCATTAGAAGTTATTGGCAACAAAACTGAAATTCACACTTGCAAGAAAAAAGTGGATAAACATAACTATCTGAATTATGGTAGTAACCACAAAAAAGTTGGCTCAACAACATCCCACAGAAACAACTGAGAAGGTTAATATGAAATTTTTCCAATGCAAACACCTTCTCAACCCAAGTTCTGGAGTTAATACATACATTTAAAGAAAAACAGTATCCAGAAACCCTCCTTGACATGGCATTAGAAAACATAAATTTGATGGATTGAGGCTCACTTTTAGTATCAACAAAACAAACCCATAAGGCCAAACCATATAAGGAACACTCAGCAACATTTACAGTATAACAAAGTTTAATATTGAGTCTAATAAGATCAGAAAAATTGTTAATAAACATTTCTATATCCTCAAACAAAACCCTGCACTAAAAGTAGATCTATGAGAATACCCCAGATTAATTAATAGAAAAACACAGAATCTGGGGAACATACATCAGCACCTGGTTTATTTCAAGTAGAAACAAATCCACAAAATAAAACTAACTGGATTCCACAACTAATGAGTGTTATAGATGCAATCAAACACGCCGCAATCTAAAATATAAAATCCAATAAAAATGGTTAAACATTTTCTATTAAATCATTTACCAATTGCAATAGTAAATATGTCATATATGTATTCCAATGCAGCTGCCAACTGCAATATGTGGGTCGTACCACTACAAGTCTTAAGACTAGATTCATGGAACATAGACGCAATGTTTTAAATAAAATTTATACCAATCATAGCATACCACATCACTTTAGTCAATACCATAACAATAATCCTCAATATATTATCATTAGATGAATTAAATAATCAACAATACAAGAAGAGGAGGTGATAGGTATCAGAGATTACGCCTTAGGAAAATGTATACCCCCTCTGCATCCAGAAGGCCTCAATTAGGCGATGGATTTACATTTTTGAGTATTAGACCAGTTAGTTAGTAGGTGGGACCCCTCTTGAGGTTCTTTCCAGCCATGTTAGCAACTGACAGGTCACAATATGCAGGGTCAACGTTCGAGGATGTTCTCCACCCCTATTTTTTAATATATCTTTTTTTATAAATTTAAGGTCTATATATTTTAAATTTTATTAGAAGTATTGTCACATGTTAATGTTTGTTTAAATAAATAAATAAGTGATTATTTTACTTTATACAATATATGATGTCTATATCCTAATAGGTAATACTCTCCCCACTTCCCCTCTAGTTGATACTGTACATCAATTATATTTTTCTCTTCCCTCCCCCTCCACACACACACATCTTTCTTCTTACTCCATAAAAATGGTGATACTCCTTTAAAGGCACTAATGCAATTATATGTATATGTTATTGGCTTATATTTATAGTAACAACCATGCCATAAATATTAAAAATGTATGTACTTTTTAGTATTAACTGTAGTAGAATACTGAATAAACTGTAGAGGACTACCAAGAAACCATATACAGTGCATCTGGAAAGTATTCACAACACTTTTATTTCCCCACATTTTGTTATGTTACAGCCTTATTCCAAAATGGAATAAATTCATTTTTGTCCTCAAAATTCTACACACAATACCCCATAATGACAACATGTAAAAAGTTTTTTTTGAGGTTTTTGTAAATTTAATTAAAAAAAAAAACTAAGAAATCACATGTACATAAGTATTCACAGCCTTTGCTTTGAAGCTCAAAATTGAGCTCAGGTGCATCCTGTTTCCACTGATCATCCTTGAGATGTATCCTTCTGAGTAGGCAGAGAAACACTTCAATGCAACAGTACTGTGTCTGCCATTTACAGAGGTACCCTCTTACCTGCCGCGCAGCTCTCTTGTAGCCTGACTCGGGCAGTGCTGGGCTCTTCCAGGTGGCTCAGAGGGATGTAGTTAGGATGCCGGTGGACGGGATGCCGGCCATCAGAATGTCGACACCGCCATCCCAAAGAGATCAAGATACCCTCATCAACATCCTGACTGCCAACATCCCGAAGGTAAGTATGCGGGTAAGGGTTCAGCCGGGGATGGGTGGGTTAGGTTTATGGACCTCCCAGGAGGGGTTAGGGTTAGACACTGACCGAGGGGAGGTTAGGGTTAGGTACCACCGGGGGGAGGTTAGGGTTAGGCACACCAGAGGAGGGTTAGGGGGGAGAGGGGGAGGTTTAGGCTACATCAGGTAATGGGGGCCAGGGGCTGAGGTAAGTGAAGGGAGTTGGGGGCAGGGGAAGGTGAAGGGGGTTGGGGCTGAGGAAGGTGATGAGACTGAGGAAGTTGAAGGGGGCTAAGGAATGTGATGAAGGCTGGGGAAGGTGAAGGTGGTTGGGGTTGAGGAGGGTGATGGAGGCTGGGGGCTGAAGAAGGTTAATTGGGTTGGAGGCTGAGGAAGGTGATGGTGCTGAGAACTGAGGATGGTGATGGGGTCTGAGGTTGGGGACGGTGATGACTGGCTTTTAGGCTGGTAATGGTGATAAGTGGCTGAGGATGGTGATGAGAGGCTGAATTTGAGGAAGGTAATGAGGGTCTGAGGACTGAGGATGGCTGGCTACACACATCATCCCTCCTACTCCTGAGCAGGGCTGAAACTAGGATTTTTGTCACCCGGGGCAAGACAGTAATTTGGAGGGCCCCCTCCCTCTCAGGTGATGATGTTTAACATGTCTTAGGGAGCAAGTTTTAATGCACACTCAAACATGATATGATATCGACCAGAGATATATAGAAACCACCATGAAAATGTAAAGTTTGAGGAAGCTACCATATACCAGTATCATATGCATTTGGTTGCATGAGAAATTTAGAATGGAATGACTTATTGCAATTTACAAAGGTGAACGCTAATCATATTGTGTAGGACAAAACTATAGGGAACACCGACCAGCCTAATGTTATATATGTAGCATATTATTTTCTACCTTTTAAGCACCTTGTTTAGCATATATTACTATACTAGTTTTGAGGACCTTTCACTTGCCAAGGCAGTGGGCACTAGCTTGTGCCCAGCAGTTTTTTCTCCCCTCCTCTCTTCTGCCCTCTTGCCATCTTGCTCCCCCTTCTCCTGTCTTATCCCTACCACCCCGTATCTTTCTCTACAAGCCGCCTCTCTTTCCCTTCATGTGCCAGTGCCCAGCAGCCAGCACTGCAGCCCACTGACTTTTTCACTAAGCCCAGCACTGCCTGCCTGTCCCTGCAGGCCACACGTAGTCCTCACCTAATGGCAGCTCAGCTCTCACTGAATAGATCACATAGCCAGGAGCGGAGCAGCCGCTATTCAGCCCTGTATCACCCCCGGCCGGTGATTCACCAGAGCCACGCTCCCGCGGTCCACCTGACAGTCACTCCGGCAGTAGCGCAGTCAATAGTGCTGCACTCTCCTCACTTCAAGCTCTCATTCAGCGCCGCCCCCAAGCCACCGCGGGGGCTGCAGAGGCTCTAGATACGCCGCAGCTGCTGGTGCGTTCGAGGCCCCACGTCACTCGCTCACATCCCGCACATCACCTTCGTGCTGCTGAGGCAGAGCCACCAACAGCCCTCAGAGTGCTCATCATCCCGGTCACAGCAGCGGCCATCATGCCTCTCTGTCTGTGTCCTGCGCACACTGCATTGCTTCCTTGTCTGGAGAGACTTTCATCTAGTCACCCCCTCAGATCCTGCACCCGGTGCACGTGCATCCTTAGCCCCCCCCCCTAGTTGCAGCCCTGCTCCTGAGGCATCCACAGAACTGTCATCAAGAAAACCTTGGAGAGAAGGCAGACAAGAACTACAGTCTTTATCATCAGTGACAGAGACAGTGTCATAGTGTATTTTGCTTTATTTAAAGGATGGCATATCTTTCAATAACATTATGATTCATAACATATCACACATGCAGAGAAGGGCTGTGTGGGTGTGGGTGTGGGGTCAGAGGTGGTGGTGAGAATGTGGGTCCCACAGGGACATCTGTGTACTGGGGCCCAAGATTTCTGTGGCTGCCCCTGCTTGGTAGCCTTAACCAAATACTACTGCATTCCATATCCGGTACCCAGTATGCATTATCTCTGAATACCCGGCGGCTGCTGCTGTGTCTCACTGCTGCTGTGTCTCACTACCGCCTCAGGCCTATACATATACACAGTCATACCACTGCATTCAAGCTCTGGTACACTCCTCTGAGAACCCATCAGGGAAGGAAGATTGATTCAATCTGTCTGCCATAAACTAGTTATTGATCGGCACAAAGGGGAGACACTGTATATTACGGGGCGCAGCTCCAGCCACTTGCCTGAATTGGGCTTCTAAATGCTGCTATCCATCCTGCACATATAATCGGGACACTGATTCATTTCAAAGCCTGTCAATAGACCCCCTAATGCTGTTGAGATCCACCTATATATTATTATTATTTTCGTATACTTTTTTATATGTTTACAGATCATGTAAAAAATTTTAATCATATTTTTATAACTTGCTTCATCTGATATTATACCCACTGCCTGAAAAATAGAATCGAGGCTTGTATCTTATTTGCATAGACTGAGTCACTCTAAGGGGTAAATTTGCAATTTGCTAAGATCCATGTTTGGTCTAGATTGCAATCTCAGGTGTGTTTAGGCATTTTTTTCAACTCGCAAATTTACTAAAGACAAACTCTTTGAGTTTGGTAGAGATTTCTCTATTTACACTGAAACACTCGAGTGAGATTGCAAACATGATTAAATACACCATCAGCCAAACTCAAAAGTACTTTCACTGAAAAAGATACAACTTGGGAATTAACCAAGAATCGTGATTACAAATACGGGTGTAATTGTAGCAAACTCGGACCTAAATAGAAGTTTCAAACAGACCACCTCCTATCTCTGTATGTTTCTGCATGTAAACTACCTAAAGTGTTCATTTAAAAAAAAATTAGATAGCCCCCCCCCCCAAAAAAAAAAGCATAACCTGGCCCGGGCACCTCAGCCAATCCTGGTTCCTAAAAATACGGTGGAAACAAATGAGTGGTGTTCCCCCGTATTTTAGGAACCAGCACTAAAAATCAAGGGGGAAAAAATTGCAAAGGGTACCCCCTATTTTTAAAACTAGCACTGGGCTCAAATCTGCCTAGAGTGTAATGTCACAGCTCTGGCCAAAGCATTATCACCCCAAGCCAGTCAGCCGAAGCAAGGGATCTCAGGAGAGGTGGGGACCCCCACAATAAAGGGGTCCCCTCTCTCCCAAGTGCCCTAGGCTTAAGCTGAAGCCCGTAGCTCTTGCCCACACACCTGGGCTCTTTGTTCAGGGGTAATAGTGTTACCATGCTTGCCCTTTGGCACTTGTGTAACTACAGTGCCAGCAGGCAGCTCTTATTACAAATTACAAATCTTATTACATACCTACCACACTCACACATACTTACCTGCTGCCAGATGTTATGTCCCCTATCCAAGTAGAAGTCCAATGGGTTACCTGTAAAAAAAATCCTATACTCACCTAAGTCCTGGTCTCCGTAGTATCCAGAGGTCTTCTCAAAATAACAAAACAACACCTGGACCAGTTCGTACTGTAGTGATGTATGTGTGACCACATACAGTGCTACCCGGCTAATGACTGCAGATCCGACATGGGAACTGTAAGTAGCTGGAGCTGCCAGCCAATCAGCAGCCACTCTACAGTTAGCAGCTGCTGATTGGTTGGCTTCTCCATCTACTGACAGTTTCCATGTGGGGTCTCCAGTCAATAGCCGGGTAGCGATGTATGTGATCCCACACTACAGTTCATTCTGATCCAGGTGTTGTTTAGTTATATTGAGAAGACCACTGTCTACTGTCTGAGATTTGAAAGGACAGGAATGAAATGTGTTTACGTGATAGGGTGTGAAGCGGTGCAGTGTGGATTAGTCATCCACTTTCCTTACTCCTGTCACTCTCACCATCAGGACCCTGGATGATGTGCAGCTTGTCCTGGTATGCAGATCAGATAGCCTTGAAAGACAAAAAGTGTGAGAACCTTGAGAGCATGTCAGAGATGACACAAATGGGAACTTACAAAAAAATAATCATTGGTGCAAGAGCCTCAGAGAGCCTTTATTACCTATTTGCACCCTCAGGACTAGGTGACATATGCACCTTACCTATATGGTGATTTCAAACAATGTGGAACCTCTGAACAAATGTATCCTCCTTGGGAAGATGATGTCTTCGGTTGGTATTGACTACTCTTGTAGGTCCTGAAGATGCCTGTTTGTGTCATCATACAACAGCGGTTCAACCAGACTCGTACTCCCTGTGTAACTTCCTTCCCCCTGCATCTCTCAGCCACACAATCTCCCCCTGCGTCATCTCTCAGCACACCATCACCTTCACCCCACATTGTCTCTCAGCCACACCATTGCATCCCCCCCTGCGTCATATCTCAGCACACCATCACCTGCCCCCTGCATCGTCTCTCAGCACACCATCACCCCCCCTGCATCATCTCTCAGCACACCATCACAGATACACACACACACTGACACAGATATACATTGACACTGACATACACACTGACACACACACACTGACACACACACACTGACACACACACTAATACAGATATATACACACTGACACACATACAACACAGATAAACTGACACAGATACACACACTGATACTCACACAGATACACACACACTGACACACACACATTGACACAGATACACACACTGACACAGACACACACCTCATTCACACAAATGCAGCCAACCAAATAAATACATCGCTGGCATCAATTGTTTTTAAAAGTCACCCCTCCCCCGCGGCAGTCCCCCCCCTGGCACCACCCCCCATGGCAGGTCCCCCCCGCGCAAAAGAAGAATATGCACCTTGGGATAAATTTACTAAAGTTCCATTTTGTTTTCCATTCGATTTTGCATCGATTTTGGTTCGCTTTTTTATGAAAGGATTTTTTAAAGGCAAAAACGAATGTCAAATCGAACAGAAAAAGGAATTTGAAATGAAATCCAATTTCTGAAAACATTGATATTTTCACATAGATGACAATAGGATCCCTTCATTTACTAACATTGTAAATCGAAAGATAAACAAACTCAAACTCGAACTGCAAACCCGAAATGAATAGAAGTCAATGGTGGGAACCGCAGAATAAACTTTAGTAATCCTGTGGCTCTCCATTGACTTCAATGGAGGGAGCCGTTCATTGGCTGAGAGGCAGGGGCTGACCTCTCTCAGCCAATGAATACTCAGACACGGTTCTACAAAGGGAAAAGCCACGTCTGACCCCTTCATTTGGGAGGTTTCAACCATCGTGGTTGTTGCCTGTTGCATGGATTGTGTTTCTCATTTTTTTATTTTACCAAGACAATTGATGCCTACAGGGAGAAGGGGACCAGTCCAGGTAATGTAGGTAAGTATGTGTGAGTGTGTATGTATGTATTAATCTTTACTATCGTGGTGTGTGTGTATTGTGTTTATTTAAACATCTCTTTAGAGGTGAACTACAGGTATCAGTAGGCCCTTAATGCCCCGCATGCTGGTACTTGTGGATCTCCAAGTACCAGCATTTAGGGGAGGCTTGCTGGGACCTGCAGTTCTACTCATAAAGACAATGTTTACACGTATCTTTTTTTACATGACACTTACACTATCAACCCACCACTCACCGCCCAGGGGAGATGGGGATAGCCCCGGGCTATCAGCCTAGGCCTGGGGTGCCCTAGAGAGGGAGACCCCTTTATTGGGGGACCCCAACTCCCCAGGCCTGGGCTGACTAGTGGTCAGTTGTAAAGTTTTGGCTGGGGAACCTAGTGATAGGGTTTCCCTGGCTGTTACATTACCCCCCTGCTAGAAAGGGTCCAATGCTGGTTGTGGAAATTACAGGGGAACCCTACACATTTTTTCCCCTGTAATTCCAGAACCAGGACCGGATCAGAGCCTGGTGCTGGTTGTGCTAAGTACAGGGGGAACCCTATGCAATATTTTCCCTGTACTTACACAACCAAGACTGGCTATGAAAAGTCTGGGGCTGGTGGTGTATTTAGGGGGAGACCCCACGTCATTTTCTTTTTAACAGTAACTCTTTCCAAGCTTGTTACAGTAAGATACATGCATGCATCTCACTGATGTATGTATGTATCTGTGTGAAAACAAAATGCTCATGCTGAAAATGAAAGCATGAAGCAGTTCTATTCATTTGGGGATTTGCAGTTCGTTTTGGAGTGGGATTTGCTGTTTGATTTGGACATAATCAACAGCAAATCCCTTCTTAAACTGAAACAAGATCGAATTTGAGTTGAAAATCAAAAGCAAAATCCATTATTATTAAATTTGAGAATTGCTAAGGGATTTTTCTGTTCAAGTTCAATTCGATCTCAGAAGATTGCAGTGATTCATAAAAATGAATCTCAAATTGAACCATAGTAAATATACCCCCTGGCTGCTCCGGAGTGGAGAGAGCGTCGGGGAAGGAAAAATCACCCTGTCACCCAACATCAGCTCTCATGGTAGAGAATTGTAAGACTTCCTGGGAGGGTCTGTGTGCTTCTGCTGCATCTCCCCCTACAGTCAGCCCCATCAAGCACCAGCAGGCACACTTGTTTGCTCGTTATTCACATCTGTCTTCAGTCTGGGCACAATGGTGGTTGGGCAGGGTGGGCCTGCCACGGCACCCAGGGCATGTGCCCCACTCAACCCCCCTATGTACATCACTGCCCCAGACAAGTATAATGTTTCTGCCAAGAATGTGAGTGGTATTAAATGGTGCTGGTGGTGGCTATTCCACACGTGGTGTGCTTAACAAGTTCTTAGATTTATTATATCAGGTAGTACAACAGGTAGAATATAACAGAGGGAATATCACAGGCAGTGGCTCCAGAGGTGAGGATGCAGTGCAGTCCAAAATTCAAATAGGGGAGCAACACCAACTGCCACCCCAAATGCTGCCAATCATCACCAGCCAGGACTCATTGGCAGTAAGTGTTGTTCCCCTATTTGAATTTTGGACTGCGCTGCAGCACAACCTCTGGAGTCTCCACTGATCATAGGTATAACAGCAGTAGGTATACATGTGGATTGTGGCAGCCTGGAGCTCAAGGTATCGCTGGATGTTACAGTGTGCGGTACTGGCACCAGTGGATGGTAGCACTGTGGTCTAGTGTACAACTGTGGTGGGATAGTGTACTTGCAAGTATTACAGTGTCACTGCTAGGCTCCAAAGTGGTGACAGTCTCCTGGATCTGACAATCCATGCAGAAAGCCATGGAGTAAATATGCATGGATACACCGTGCATGCACAGCAGCGTATGTAAGAGGTCACACCTCTGTAGCTGAGCTCCAGCAGGTCCTAGCGACTGCCGCCTCAGTTCTATCTGTCAGATGCTGGAGGAAGGCAGTGCAGGAGAGCAGTACTTCCAATGGTTTGCATTCTGTGGACGTTTCCTGTGACTGGTGAACCACTATTAAGCTGTGGCTTTTTGGGAATACACTCTTGACCTCATTCCAAAGCCCAAAATATGTGAAGCTCAGTACAAAGTCATTATTTGTGGTGCCATTCACCAGTGTGCCCATATTTTTACTGGGATGTAGTTATGAGACCACCGGCCGCCGGTCTCAATCTCGACAGTGTCATCCCAGCAAGGGATTTAATTTAGGCATCGAAATACCGATGCCTATGTTAATCCTGACACCGGAATGCTGAAGATAAACTGATCATCCTCCTGCCGGGTAGTGTGCACTTAGCCCGGGGATGAGGGTATTAGGTTTAGGGACCCCTGGGGGGACTTTGGGTTAGGCACTCTCCCGGGGAAGGTTAGGATTAGGCTAGGGAAAGAGGGGTTAGGGTTAGGCACTAGGGGGGAGATTAAGGTTAAGCACCCCCCGGGAGACTTAGGTTTAGGTTGCGGAGAGGGGGGTTAGGTTTAGGCACCCCTGGGGGGAGGTTAGGGTTAGGCACTAGGGGGGAGGTTAGGGTTAGGCACCCCTAAGGGAGGGTTAGGGTTAGAGGGGGAAGAGGGGAGGGTTAGTATACTTACAGGTGCCCACCGGGATCTTCATCCGTTGGTCTCTCACTGTCGGGATAAGAACCAGCAGCTATTAAGCCATTGGTATTTCAATACCATTCCATTGTTACCACAGTTTTTGGGTTTGAGGAGCACGATTGCAGCATTTGTGAAAGAGCAGGATATAGCACCAGTTGATGGGAGGAGTTGTGAAAGAGAACAGAAGGTTGAATATGCCTGAAGTGGTTTAAACCATGAAGCTGGGGGCTGGCTTGTGGGGATGCAATTGGGAAGCCGGCTGACATTATACCGACAGCCGGCTTCCCGACTGTCATATCCCGGCGAGGGTGAAATGCGACGATCGGGATTTCCAGTGTTGTCGGGCTGCCGATGCCGGGATCTGTTCCAGTGTCGGGCTGCCGGGAATCGAACCGCTGGCGGTATTTCATACTGATTCCGGCTTGTGTTGCAGGTCATCAGCATTAAGAGAGCCTATCACATTTACATGAGTGTGGTTAGGGACAAGGTTATTGTCCTCCAGCTACATTTTTTGTTTTATTGTAGGTGTATGTTAGCCATTATGTGGCCCATGTGTGGTTTTATTTATTTGGGAGCACTCACCTTCATTGATATGATTTTAAAAGTTGTGTCACCCTTCCGGGAGCAGAAACACCACTCTACCAGTTTGGTTATTCATGACTGAAGGTGAAGTTGGTTACCCTAATTTGGTTATAAAGGCATCACTAGTGGGGTCACCCTCTATGCATTTTACTGTCGTTGAGTTTTGTATTTTTATCGTTTTATTCCTTTGTATATTATTAATAATTTGCTGACCTTTTCTGCCAATTTATGTGCCCGAGTTTTCATTGTACAGTTAAGATGACACATAACTCATCAGCAATTTGGAGGTTTATAACAGTGTTAATTGCGGATTTCAGAGAAGATGAATGACTGTGTTTAGTTTTGTTCTGCAGTGCAAAGACTAATTTTGGAGAATTATATTGATGAAATGAGATAATGGAGTGGAGAAGGGTAATTTCAAAGGTTTTCCTTCCTGTATTGGTTTGCCCACAGCCAATTCCACTTGGAAAAATTATCTTTTCATCAGCTCTGTGCCAGGCCAGACCAGGCTTTGTCCTATAGTTCTACTGGGACACATTTTTCTTTTTACAATTGCACTTCATGCATTTCTCTGAGCACTATAGACAATGTAAAAAACAAGTAAAAATATCTCTTTTATTGCAGCTGTGCAATACTGTAACATACAACTCTGAATCAAGCCCTTAGGGGCTGATTCAGAGGTGGGCGGTTAAGGCAACCAACCACAGCCTGTATTGGACTCTGGGCCTGATTCAGCAAGGATCTCTATTCTGCTAATATGCACACAACACAGTTGCTAATATCAGCGGTGATATGCAAATATTTGCATTCGCATTGCAATCGCAGCCTAACATAAGGACGCCTACTTCCCCTTACTCACAACCGTACACTTTGGAAATTTAGCAAAATAATCGGTAACATCGATTAACATCGGACCCATATGCACGGTTAAGACAGGTCACACCTCACTCAGGAATTGCTTACTTCAGCGCATGCTATGAGACCTCAGGCTGTGTATGGTATCATAGTGGATAATTTATGAACGCCCCTGCAACACTGTTAAAACGCACTGGCATGCCTGCGTTCACCTGACCACCCCCTGTCACCACTCACAAATGGCACTTCTTGTCAATCACACTGAGATGGATCACAGTTCTGATCACAGCTGCTGGTTCACGAATTACGATGCCAATGCATGTGCAGTGCCAAACAATCAACTGCGATCCAAGCTGATCAAATAATAATACAAGAATAATACGATGAAGCACAGTACTCAGGCGTCTGTAGCGTAGAGATAAGAAATCGAACTTCTACATTGCAGACGTCTGTACAACCCGGGTTCGAAACCAGGAAGCTTAATAATGAAGCTTTTCATTATTATTAGACAGTCAAGGTTACACTTTTTATTTTTAATATTATTATTACACAGTCAGTGTAATAATAACACACTTTCACTGTGTGTGAATCATGACCTGGTACTGTACAGTATGATATTCCATACTGTACGCCATGGCGTACAGTACATAGCCATAGCGCTACAAGGGTATGGTTATGGCACAGCACCACTGGCAACGCATTGCAACCCCGCCACTGGGCACAAGCCAGAGATCCTATTTGTACCATAACCCATCAGAACTGGCTATAAGTTACCACAACGCAAACTGTGCTGACATTGACGCAATTTTGCGGTTTAAACGCCAAGTCAGTTTGTACTATAGAGACCCCTCTCTTATACACAGTCAACTATCAGTTACTAAACATATTAAATTACTAATGTTACCAAGTCTAAGACAGCATTTTCATTGACGCAAGTTTGCGCTCTGCATCTGCCCTACAAACTGCTGTTAGTCCACTACTGTAGCACCTTATGTAGTAATGAATTTACTATTGTGTATACTGTGCGGTACTGTAAGTCTCGGACAGTGCAGAATGGCACTAGTGTGAAAATTCAACAGTACTGTTAGCAATACAGACAACTGGGCATGCGCCATAAAATAGCGCTACTTAATGTATGGCTTGGCTCCACTGGACATGGGGCACACATTCCATTGTGATTAAAATCCAACCACTGGGCACGCACAGACATTGACGCAAGTTTAAACGCGCAGTCAGTTTGATATACAGAAACCAGTCTCTTTAACAGGGACCATTGCCACTTGATGGTCATAATAAATAACTATAATGTCCGCGTTCATGTCAGCGCCGGCATTGACGCAAGTTTGCGTTCTAAGGTACAGTACTGTATGTACAATAATAAAAATCCTAGTTTCGCTGTTTGACTCCCGAAGCACTGGGCAGACATGCGCTCCACATGTACTGTATTGAATACTGAATATTTTAAGTGAAGATTTTAAAAATAAATTAAAAAAACATACTGTATTTTCAAGGTCTCGAACCCACGGAACAAGAAGAGAGGAGAAGCAGTGAGACTAGGCATTAGACCGCTAGGCCACATGCTTCACCCATTACTAGAGTTCTGTAGTTTGTAAAGTCTAATGTCTAAGCTTCTGTCAAACAATCATCGGCCGGTGATACAGAACATACCGTACGGTACATTGGAAAGTGACACCTGGTGGGCAAAATGTTGTATTACACGTAATGAAATCACACGCATGTGCTATGTAGTTTAGGAAAAGTGACACCTGGTGGGCAAAATGTTATATTACACTTAATGAAATCAAACGCATGCGCTATGTAGTTTAGGAAAAGTGACATCTGGTGGGCAAAATGTTGTATTACACGTAATGACTTTTTTCACTAATAAACTTTCTTTGTGGCGCGACTCATAGCGTGGTATGTGGCGCGCCATGCGTGGCGTGAGAGATAGTGCTGTGATGCCACGTTATAGCTGGGCACATCAGTATGTTGTGTTATTACACTTTGTTTTACATATATGGAAAACATCTGCTTATAACTTGATATTTCCCATTGAACCAAGAAAGAGATCATCGCATTAAGGGAAGTGTTTGTTTATTTTATCTTTTGTGATTAATAGTAAATGCTTCATTAGTGGGATTAGCGCCATAATTCTAGTCACTTCTTGTATTATTATTTGATCTGTTTTGGGGTTTAGGGGTGTAAACCCAGACTGGAGTTGGGCAGCGTACACATAGATGCAGTGGCTGTGCTAAAATGCCCACAGGTGCATTCAGGTTTGTGGATGCATCTTATATGAGTCCCGAGAATTAATAGTACTCCTTGATTTGCATTCTGCAGATTATCCGAATGTTCAAAACTATTATGTGTGCACTTCAGAAATGAGAGCTTCAGTGTATTTTACACATATAATTATAAATATAAACCAACTTGGTTATTTAGTCTTCATTGATTTACTGTATATGGCATTTTTAATTTTGATAAAAAATAACAATCAATTAAAGGAGTTAATTTGTTCTGTAGATAATTGTCTAAACATGTGCCAAAATGTCTCTTAAGCAATTACAAAAGGAATTATTAAACCTTGCAAAACACTATTTCACCACACACATGTAAATACCATAACAAGACATAAACTGCAATATACAACATTAAAAAGATTATATTGATATGTTTCACTAATAAATTTACATGATTCAAAACAAAACAGAATGCTATATCAATTAAGCTAGCCTCAAAGTATGATTTCGAATTAACCTTTTACAGGCACTTAATTAAATAGGATAATGAAGACTTCAGTTTTCCAGTGGGGTTTTGCTTTTCATAGAATAAATGCTCAACCAAACATCCTGAAATAATAATTGTCATATGGAGATTTAAAAGCTCACAGCATCTAAATAGCTTCGTTGTTCTTGGGGAGGAGTACAATATATTTAAAGTAGAGATGTCTGCTGACCATCATGTTTTTTTTTGTTTGTTTTTTTAATCTGGATTACTCCTCATGTTTTGGTTTTGAAAAACCACCCTCACGTGTTTTGGTTTTGGTTTTAGATCTGTATTGTTTTTTAAATTGATAAAAACAGCTAAAATAATAATTTGGGCTTGTTTTTGAACCTATAGTATTATTAACCTCAATAACATTCACTTACACTCAGTTTTGACCATCTCACAGTTCCCAATATTGTTAACCAATATTGTCCAAAGGCTGGCTGGCTAAATTAAGCAACAGAGCAGCAGCACAAACACACGGCAGTTTAAAAACTATAGCACATCTATGAAACATTGCCACACTGCAGTGGTAGACAGGATAACAGTTTGAAAAACAATATGACCCCATAAAAACCAAGAATGTTTTCATTAATCAAGAAGTTGATTGAAGGCCAAAGGGCAGTACAGGGAAATGGAGGTGAAGTATGTATGTAGTGGAAGCCAGGTAAAGGTAGGAAGGATTTATTAGTTAATTTAATTGTTTGATTGATTGACTAAGAAAATTTTTGAGAGAGGAGGGGGGTAGTATGGCCAGCAGGTCAGCCTCCTAATATTGTGTTCACATTCCCAAGTCTGGAATCTTTGGCTAATAACATTGTATTATAATTATTATTTTCTTTTAAAAAATATGTAGTAATGTATTAAATACCCATTACAAATTGTGTCTATGCAAAAATGACCATCCCCAATTCCCACAAAAAGTACAGCCCATTATTGCCTTTTTACCTTCCAGTGGTCAAAGGGACTGTCTGACATGCTAACTTGTACATTGTCATTAAAATAATCCTCCACCATTCTAATAATGGATACTGTATCAGTGTTAGGATCTGCGGATAGCAGATCATCTGGTTGCAGTTCCCAGTCATAGTTGCTACTGGGACACTGCATTAAATCCTGTCTGTCTGTATGCAGTCTTAGCTGCACACTAGTTAATTGTCTTCTCTGTGTGCCCATTAGTCTGCAGCCAGCCCTTCATTCCTTGCTGGTGATAGAGTTTTTCACGTGTTTCCAGTTGTGACCAGTCTCCTGTTTGTTTCAGTCGAGTTCCAGTCCTCCTGTTTGCTTTATTTCTTGTCTGCCGTTTGTACCATCTGGATGGCACGGTCCCCATAACATCTGCTGTTTGCCGCTTGTGTCATCTAGGCGGCATGGTGTGCATTTCTACAGCTGCTTGTGTCATCTTGGCGGCACAGAGTGCACTCACAGTCCTGAGTGCACAATCCAGCATCCAGCGGCTTCTGCCAACTTGGAGGCACTGGTCGTACCTCAGCGTCCTAAGTGTGCAGTCAAGTGCACCAACGCCTGTGTCAACCCGGCAACATAGGCCACACCTCAGCGTCCTTAGTGCACAATCCTGTGCACCAATGCCTGTGTCAACCCAATGACATAGGCCACACCTCAGCATCCTTAGTCTGTAATCTAGCGCAACAACACCAGCGTCTGCCAGCCAAGGCCTACCAGCCCTCAAGGCTGCCACACAGCCCAAAGGCTGCATCTTGCACATGGCTCACAGGCCGCTACCAGCCAAGACACACCAGCCCTCAAGGCTGTCACACGGAGCAAAGGCTGCATCTTGGTCACGACCCATTGGCTGCTACTAGCCAAGAATTACCAGCCCACAAGGCTGCTACATGGCCCAAAGGCCGCAGCTTGTTCCATGGCCCACAGACTAATCAGCCCTCAAGGCTGCTACATGGCCGCAGCAAGCCAAGTTATCCAGCCCTAAAGGCTGTTGCTGGACTGAGTTAATGAGGTATCTCTATCCTTAACAATCAGATTGAGTCACGGTTAAGGTGTGAATATTTCCCCTTCCTTTCCATATTTAATGGCTTGTTGTGAAGCATATACTGTAAAGGATGGAATTCCACCTGCTCACTACTGGCAGCATATCAAATTGAACAGTTCTTGCAGCCGCTGCAATCTTCTACATGCTGTTGCTGAATGCCAAAAATGTCCAGAAAGTTTTCAGGCCACAGACAGTATCTCCTGTATGGCCTTCATTTTCTTAAAAGTTTGGAACCACCAAATTTATTTTGTGGGCAAAACTTGGGACGTGTTCAAATTCATTCTGTTGTAATGTTACATGCATTATCCTGAGAAGAGTCCAATTTTTCTATGACATCTCTGAGTTTTTCTAACAAGTTGACATTGGTATGCCTCTTAGTGAAGTGGGTGATACAGAAAGTAGCCTGCCTGTGAATAAGCTGGTGTTGTGTGTTGGATTCTGCTATGGGTACATTGGAATTTCGTAGGCCAAGCACTAGTTTTTGTTTAATATCCAGGTATAATCGAGGTATTGCTGTTCTTGTAAAATGGAATTGAGTTGGAATTTGGTAGCGAGGACACAGGACCTCAAGTAACTGTCTAAAACCACATGAATTGATGGAGGATACTGGATGCAGATCTAATTCTAGCATAGCCATCTTGACTTCAGTGATCCGCTGTGCAACTGGATGGCTATTTTCATACTTGCTTCCTTTTGCAAAGGGCTTTTTCACAGTCAAATGTTGTTTAAAACTAGTCTTCTTGATCCCCTTCTAGGATAAAGATTCACCCCCAACATCAGCAGCAGCCCTAGCGCTCAAAGATTCTTCAGGGGAATCCTGGATAGGGTAGGAGTCAATTAGCATTCATAAATTTTATGCAGGAGGACTACCTCCAATCATTAATGAGGAGATTCATGATGAAGGTGTTGGCGGTGGAGATTGCATGAACTTGGATCTAGCTGAGAGCTGGGAGCTAGCTGATGCTGGGCTGCTTGTTAATATTTTACAAGATTTTTTGCAGCTTTTTCAAAAGACTATGCATGAACTCGCTGCAAATGATGTAACAGGGAGGAAGTTCCTAGATGGTTAACATCCCTACCTCTACTTACTTTGGCTTCTCAAATGGTACAGATGGCTTGACAAATGTTGTCAGGTTGTGGGTAAAAACAATTCCACACAAAAGAAGTGGATATTTTGGTCTTATGTCCAGGCATGACAATGACCTTCTTCTTAGCACGGGCAAGAACTGCTGCCACTGGTTCCTGACTTATACAAACAACATCCTCATCATCAACATCCTCATTAATGGTGTCAGCTACACAAATATCCCCTTATCCTGTTGCACTTCCACAGTAGCATCCTCAATTTCTATGTCAGCACCTTTACTTGTGCAGAGGGTGCAGAAATGGTGGAAGGAAGCTTCTCTACAAGTACAGTATCAAAAATTTCAGACTCACACATAGCATTCATGGACACCCTTAGCCTCTCCTCAGGGATTTGTGATGTTTCTGAACACACAGTTTGTTCTTCAGCCTTGGTGGTTTTTCTATGCACTGGTTTACCTGTTATATTTGACACCTCTTCTAGACTCTGAGTGAGAAGGTGTTGCATCATCATGTGAGTTTACAGAAGAAGATAACTGACTGACAGCAGTTCTAGAGCCACCACTCCCAAATAGAGGCCAAGAACCTGAGCCTTTCCTTGACACTGTGGCCCTCATTTAGAGGCGGTCAGAGGATGCAAGCGGTCGCTTAGAAACTGGGCGACCGCTTGCATCCTGACCACCCGCCTCTGTTTCGGTCGTTAGGCTGTGGGTTTACACCCACAGCCCTAACAACCACTAGGGTGATGGTCGCAATGGTCATAGACCATCGCGACCATCGGGGCTTACGACAAGACCCTAGGGTAGGGTCTCACTTGTCGTAAGCCCCGGAGAGCTTCTGGCTCTGTCAGAGCCGGAAGCTCTCCACTGACATCACTAGTGATGTCAGTGGGGCCTCCCCCAAACAGCAGGCGTTCCCATGGGAACGCCTCCGTTTGGACTGCCACCCCCCCGGCCCGCCTTCCAAATGGGGCGAGTTGTCAATCAACATTGGCAGCTCGCCCCCTTTGGAAAGAGACCCTATACGACCGGCTCCCTCGTGCGCATGCACACTGGACAAACATTGAGGCGGGCGTGCGGTTGAAGACCGTACGGCCGCCTCTGAATGAAGCCCTGTATGTCGTGTAAGCATTTTGGCTCTTTTATGTTTTTCAGCAGTAAACTTTACATTTATTATTAGAGATGCATAAACTCTGTTTCACGCATATGCTATGGAGTTTTTGCATATACACAGATGCTAAAACTCGCTCAACTACTGTATGTAAATATCGGCATTTCACATGAATTGCATGCAACTCAGAATCAGATACCTAATTTGTCTGTCTGCCTTTAGCCAGACTGCAATCACTCAGACTATTGCAGCATACCATCTGTCTACAAGAACTTGCTCCTAAATTAAAAGAATTATGCAAGTTTATTAATTTTTGCATTAGTAAATGCAAGTTCAGTGTCAGATAATAAATATCTCTGGATAAGGCAAGGGGAACATGGGGTGCATGCAGTTTAACCTTTTCTCAGGGGTACCAAAAGATTGTCCAGGCCCCATTACTTTAGGGGCATTGGCCCTGATTCAGAGCCGGACGCAAGTCGCTGCTCGTTCGCTCCAGGGGGCGTATTTTTTCAAAAAACGAACGCAAGTTTTGTTCGCTCGTTCAGACATAGGCCCTCATTCAGAGCCACTCGCTATTTGCGGTCGTTCGTTCTAAAGCAAGGGGTGGCTATTCAAATTAACCATTCGCTGTTTGCGCTCGCATCCTACGTCATGTCCGCTATTTATTAGATTAATCGAGTACATCGACCAGGGTATGAACTGCTCGCTATTCTTGGGGCTGGTGTTTGCTACCACAATTTTGCGAGCAGTTCTGGCTCTAAAATAACCCAGTGATGTGGTCAATGACGCTACTGTTTTAAATATTCACACCCATAAAACGCCCGTTTTGACCTTTAAGCACGCCTGCGATCGGATCTCCACTCCCCGTTTTCAAGCACCTTCCCCTGTTACCACCCACATACGCCTCTTTCTGTCACTCAAATTATCAGGCATTCGCTATTTTGCGAGCACATGAATTTCAGCCGCACTGAGTGGTTCGCGCATGCGTATTACGATCCGTACGCATGCGCAGTTGGGCAAACATCGCTCGGAGCGAACGAGCAGCGACTTGCGTCCGGCTCTGAATCAGGGCCATAGAGGCGTGAACAGACCGCAAACAGCGAACGGTTCATTTGAATAGCCAACCCTTGTTTTAGAACAAACGACCGCAAATAGCGAGTGGCTCTGAATGAAGGCCATAGTCACATGTGGGAAGGATTACCACCGTTTAAATTTTAGATTCCCAGACAGGGGATGTGTCCAAAACTGCTGTAGGGTAACAAGCATTTTATTTCTCAAATTTCAGGTGTACACAAGCCCCTTTATAAGACATCTGCTCTACAATTAACTTATATGCAATCAGAGCCCGTCCATATGCCCCTTTATATGCTCTTTGATCCACATGCATTTACTATCACCACCCACTGCCCTAATATTCACTGTCCCTCCTATTTCCTATAATATTTACTGCCAGCACACAGTCTTATTAGATTCACTGTTAGCCTCTAATCCCTGTAACATTTACTGTCATTACTCACTCTCTGTACTCTTCACTGTCAGTGCTCACTCCCTGTACTATGGGCCTGATTCAGAGCCGGACGCTATTTGCGGTCGTTCGTTCAGAAAAAGGGGGTGGCTATTCAAATGATCCGTTCGCTCTTTGCGGTCTGTTGACGCCTCCATATCTGAACGAGCGAACAAAACTTGCGGACCATTATTTTAAAAATATGCCCCCTGGCCGCTCGCATCATACGTCATGTCCGCTATTTATTAGATTAATCGAGTACATCGAACAGCGTATGAACTGCTCGCTATTCTTGTGGTTGGTTTTTCCTACCACTATATTGCGAGCAGTTTTGACTATAAAACAACCAGGTGACGTGGTCAATGACGCTGCTGTTGTAATTATGCACACCCATAAAACGCCCGTTTTGACCTTTAAGCACGCCTGCGTTCTTAATTCCACTCCCCGTTTTCAAGCACCTTCCCCTGTTACCACCCACATACACCTCATCCTGTCACTCAAAGTAGCAGGCATTCGCTATATAGCGAACAAACGATTTTCGGCCGCACTGACTGGTTCGCGCATGCATATTATAAACCGTACGCATGCGCAGAAGTGCAAACATCGCTCGGAACAAGCGTACTGCCGCTTACGAGCGGCTCTGAATCAGGCCCTATGCACACTCTGGGCCTGATTCAGAGCCGGACGCTATTTGCAGTCGTTCGTTCTGAAAAAAGGGGTGGCTATTCAAATGATCCGTTCGCTCTTTGCGGTCTGTTCACGCCTCTATGTCTGAATGAGTGAACAAAACTTGCGGTCGTTTTTTGGAAACTACGCCCCCTGGCCGTTCGCATCCTACGTCATGTCCGCTATTTATTAAATTAATTGAGTACATCGACCAGCGTATGAACTGCTCGCTATTCTTGTGGTTGGTTTTTCCTACTGCAATCATGCGAGCAGTTCTGACTATAAAATAAGACAGTGACGTGGTCAATGACGCTGCTGTATTAATTAAGCACACCCATAAAACGCCCGTTTTGACCTTTAAGCACGACTGCATTCTGATCTCCACTCCCCGTTTTCAAGCACCTTCCCCTGTTACCACCCACATACGCCTCCTCCTGTCACTCAAAATAGCAGGCATTTGCTATTTAGCGAACAAACGATTTTCGGCCGCACTGACTGGTTCGCGCATGTGTATTACGATCCGTACGCATGCGCAGTTGGGCAAACATCGCTCGGAACGAACGAGCGGCCGCTTACGAGCGGCTCTGAATCAGGCCCTCTGTGCTCACTCCCTATAATATTTGCTGTCAGTTCTCACTCAGGGCAAGATTCAGAGCTGAACGCTCTGACCAGAGCTCGTTCTGAATCAGTGCCCTCCTCCCTAAAAATGGAGCGGCCTCCTGGCCGCTCGCATAGCTGTGGTTGACCACCCACAGCATATGCGAGCGGCCAAAAAGATGGTCGCGATGGTCAAGACCATTGCGACCATCGGGATTGCGACGAGACCCTGCGGTAGGGTCTCGCTGCCGCAAGCCCAGGAGTGATTTTGGCTCTATCAGAGCCAAAATCACTCCCACTGACATCATTACTGATGTCAGTGGGGCCGGCTTCAGACGGGAGGCGTTCCCATGGGAACGCCTCTGTCTGGCAGCCACGCCCCCGGCACGCCCACCAAAGGGGGCGTGCTGTCACTCACCATTGACAGCACGCCCCCTTTTGGTGTGAGACCACGAGTGACGTATTCCTCGTCGCTCGCCGGGTCTCGCGCTTGCGCACGACGGAGCTCCCTCCGTCGTGCGCATTCGCACAACATCGACCCGCTTGCAAGCGTCCTTTGCTCGCGAGCGGGTCTGAATGACCCCCTCTCTGTACTATTCACTGTGAGCCCCCACACCCTTAATATTCTATGTCAGACTCCAAATAATTTTCACTGTCAGGCAGCGGTATAGCCAGCTTTTGACATGAGGGGGAGCAAACATGGAAAAAACAACTCCCCATGTCCATGTACAGTATTTCCACATGCCCTTTAGAAGGCCCCTCCATGTTCCCCTTACATAGCATCAGACCCCTCCACATTCCCCTTATATGCCATCAGTCTCCTCCACATGCCTCTTTTGTGCCATTTGAAATTTCCTCAAGCATCATCTTCTATCAACATCCGGCAACCACACCACCAGTCAGTTATACTTGCCTTTGGCCAGAATACAGAGGAGGAGGCAGTCTGAAACAGAAAAGAGGGCCAGCAAGTAATGCCCTGACAGTGATGTCCTGGACAACAACTGTACCGACAGAGCTGATAAGTTTTCGACTGTCAGTAGGAATTCTGGATGAGTGACAACCCTACATGTGGTGGCATGATGGCAATACCCATCTGGGGCTCTCTGCAGTAGCTGTATGATGAAATATGTTTGGCTATGCCATTTTTAATACATGGTTATACCTCCCTTGCTGGCATGGCCTATAGATACCCAAGTACTTTTTATGTGCCCCCTCCTCTTAAAGCCCCTGGTTACAGAATAATATTGGGCCTGATTCAGATTTAGGAATACAGTAAGAAAGAGCAAGTAACTGTGCATCTTGGTAAAACCATGTTGCACTGCAGGTGGGGCAGATTTAAAATGCGCAGAGAGATTTGGAGGTGTGTCCAAACTCAAATCTAAATTGTAGTGTTTAAATAAAGCTGTCCAACATTTGTGGGCTACAAGAAGAAGCAACCAGTATTTACCCCACATGCAAAAAAAAAAATTATGTATGCATCCCTTGCATTGAAACATGGTTTGTCCAGGTACAGAGTTACAGTACTTGCTCTATCTAATTCTATTCCCAAATCTGAATCAGGCCCATTGTGTTTTAGCAAAATAAAAGCAGAGTTGGCCCCTGGCATAGGCATTTTAGACAAATGCCTGGGGTATCTGTGGCTTAGGGTCATCCCAGCGGCTCTGCAGCTCAACTGTGATGGCACCGGCTGTGGCACCTGCACATTACATATCCACAGAGCTGGCCCTAACAGCTATGATAGCACTAGTGATTACTATCTACCTACCGCTAGCGCAATTGGAGCTCAGCTCCGATCGTGCAGCGCTGCAGCATGAGCTTCTGCGCATGTGAAGATGCTCATTCTGCTACAAGTAAGATGGCCGCAGGAGAGCATGCTGCACATGCCCAGCAGTGGCCACTCCTCCCATGGGCCTTTAAGGAGTTGACGGCTCTGCCTCCATTTTCCGCCGCCATCCAGTGCCCACTGTCAAACCAGCATAGACAGGAACAGCAGCTGCAGCAGCGACGGTCATGGTCAGTCCCACTCCAAGGATGAGAGTGTGAATCACTGTCTTTCTGTCTCTTAACTAAGTTATCTGATCATCTGAAGCTGGGAGAGGGGGCCTGGGGGCAGAGGGGAGATGCTGAAGACTGGCTCTGACCAGACTGACTAAGAGGGGCTGCCTTTGACTGGGGTGCTGACTGTGGTGGCAAAGAGATGAGGTGCTGGGTGCATAGATAGGTTAGCCTGGCCAGTGGTGCTGGGTGACTGGGGGTGCTGTTCTGGGAAAGGGGGAGTGCATAATTAATGAGGCAGGGGTGCTGTGTCATGTTCTGTGTGGACGGTGCTGGATGAAGGTTGCTGACCTTACTGTGCTGGGAAAGGGGTGCTTTGTGAGGGGTGCTGTGCTGGGTGATGTATACTGTGATCCATGATGTGCTGGGAGACGGGTGCTGTGATGGGTGCTGTGCTGTGATTTGTGTTGGGTTAGGGGTACTGTGCAGGTTGAAGGGTGTTGTGATGGGTGCTGTGTTGTGATCTGTGCTGAATGAGGGGTGCTGTGCACGGAGAGGGGTGCTGTGCTGTGCACTTGTTGTGCTGGGTGAAGGGTGCAGTGCTAGGAGAGGGATGCTGGGTGAGGAATGGTGTACTGGGTGCTGTTCTGTAATCTGTGCTGTGCTGGGAGAGGGGTGCTGTGCAGTGAGGGGATAGGGGTGCTGTGAGGGGAGAATGTACCCTATAGAATGTCAGATACACTACACTAATGCGAGAAGATAGTAATGGTGGTCGGCTGAAGAGGAACCTGAGACAGAGAGAGGAACACAGCCAATCAATCAAGAGTAGTCTCTAATTCTGTCTCTAATTCTGATGAATGAGACACCACTCCTGACTGGTTGCCCATCTATTAATTAGGCAGTCTTACGTGACATTAACTAATTTGTGACTAGAGCTCCTAGGGAGCAGTCTCTCAAGGGAATATCCCGGCACATGAGATACCGGCGCTTAGAATACTGGTGCCTTTCAGACTCCCGGCACCGGCATCACTACCGCTGGCATCCCAAAGGTAAGTAGCAGGGTTAGGGGAAGGGTTAGTGTTAGGCACTAGGGGAGGGTTAGGGTTAGGCACTGGGAGGGAGAGTTAGGTTTAGGGTGCGGGAGGTTAGGTTTAGGCACCGGGGAGGAAGGGTTAGGGATAGGTGTAGGAGAAGGGTTAGGATACCTACCAACAAGTTTCGGTGCTCTAACCCTGTTGGGATGCCAGCGTCGGGATTTTGACTGCCGGGATCCCGAGCATCAACATCCTGTACCCAACCCATTTCTCGGAGATGAGAGACAGGAAGAAAAAAAAACTAAGATGCTAGCCATGATAACTAGAGATTATGTCGGGTCCAAAATATTAGTTCAATATAAAGGGAAACAGATTTATTTTAATAACATACAGTAATACCAACTGACGGGATACCAGGAAGGACTCAGTAATTAGGTTTTTATTACTAATAGCAATTCCACCTAAATCATATGTATGTGATTTAGGCGTAATTTGGCTTTTCAGCCTCCAAACTCCCGGACAGTAATTCCAGTATTATGGAATGCAAAATCACTGGTAGTCCTAAATCTATTCAAATTTGTGACAGATAAATTTCTGTATATTAAGCATTTTTTATAGCACATATTTTATGTATAACTCAGATCACATGTTGCTATCGAAGTCCTGGTTTTGGCATAGTTTTTTTGTTTTAGTTGTAAGTCACTGTGTTTTGGTACAGTATCTGACTTGAAGACCTCCTAAGGGACCTGCACGCTGTCTCTGCAGGGTAGTTGACAACAGGCTGTGTTGAGTTATTTTTAAAGACTTGTTTTGTCATTATAGTTCTCTGTTTTTTTCAGAACAAATATTTTGTTTGCATTGTAATTGTATTGGCATTTCAAATGGGCAGAAAGAAATATGTCTGACTTGTTTTTTAATGTTTATTCAATTTTTTCCTGTTTCATTTTTGTGTATAACAGCAGTTCATGGCATCAATCATTGCTGTGTCTGTTGATACAGTATTGTTAGAACATATGGGATAACATTTTCATCAGTACTTTTTTTCTATGAAAAAAGATGCCTAAAGTTACGAGTTGATATAAGGTTTATTGTAGCTCCCAAGTCTTCAGATGCTTATTTTATTAATGTCTCATATATTTTCATTGATTTATTTTCCTTTTTTGTGGCGCTAGTTATAAATTATAATGATTACATATTATACCAAATAAAAGGTGATGGTACTCCCTACTGTTGAGTACTATTAGAACAAAAATAAAAAAAAAAATACAATGAACTGTGGCCTGATTCAGAGCTGGACGCTCTGACAGAGCGCTCGCTCTGAATCAGGGCCGGGCTATTTTGTTTTAGAACGGCTATAGCGAGTGGCCAGGAAGATGGTCGCGATGGTCAAGACCATCAAGACCATCAGGCTTGTGATGAGACCCTTGTGGTAGGGTCTCGTTGCCGCAAGCCCCAGAAAAATTTCGGCTCTAACAGATCTCTCCCACTGAAATCACTCGTGATGTCAGTGGGGCTGCCCCCAAACGGAGGTGTTCACATGGGAACGCCTCCATTTGGGCAGCCGCTCCCCCAGCCCGCCCACCAAAGGGGGCGTGCTATCACTCAACATCAACAGCACGCCCCCTTTGGTACGAGACCCGGAGCGACGGATTGCCCGTCGCTATCCGGGTCTCGCTCATGCGCACGACGGATCTGGCTCCATCGTGCGCATGCGCTGTGGGCCACCATCGACCCAGTTGCGAGCGCTCAGCGCTTGCGACCGGGTCTGAATCAGGCCCTGTGCCCCCATCCTTACATACAGTATCTACCATATTCAGGGCTGGCTGTGATATGGAATAGCAGGAACCAACTCTCCTCTGCCTGACATTATGATGGATTTGGACACTCCTGCTTCCTGTCTATCCCTGTTTCTCTAGTATGTGCTTTATGTATTAGAATAAATTAGTTATTTAACAGTGTTTACATATATCCAGATTTCTGGGTGATTATTAGTGGAGATTGTCAGATAGTTTTATTGTAGCAAAAACATATTACTTTACATATTTAATAATAATTCATTATGTCTATAGATTCTTTCTCCAAATAGGACTCATTTAACTAAAATTTATTGCACACAGGTAGTGCCCTGATTGGAATCAAACTTATGACCCCAGCACTGTGCTAGCAATGCTAACCACTGTGCCATAATGCTGTAGGTATTTATTGAATTTAATAAATAACAAAGAGATATAAATTGTCATATCTATCTGCTATCAGTCTTTGATTAGGCAGTTGCTGGTGGCTGATTTTAGAAAGTCATGGGGTCATGTCCTGTTTAGGACTGAGGTGCATTGCATCAGCTGGCACTGCATTGTACTGTATCTATACAGATGCACCTGACCAATAACTTGTACACGGAAAACATAGTTGATTACAAGCTCTTGTCAGTAGCGTGCGCAGGGGGGGTTTCTGAGTACCTAGTAACCCCCCCCCCCCTGCCCGCCGATCCATCGTCACAGCTGTCTATTTTCTGTTGGGTTTTTTGAGACAGAGATCTCTGTCTCCGTCTCTTCGGAGTCGGACTTTGTTAGTGATAGCTCCGAACGGGCTGTGTGTTAGTGATAGGAGCTGCCGCGCATGCGTGGCTGCTCCTCTTAGCCACAGCCATGGGGAATCTCTGCAGCCACGTTTAACTCCTCCCAGGAAGTTCCCATGGACCTCTGCTCCGGTAGCACTGTGACTGCACTGTACTCCTGCGATGGTCCTGATTGCTTCAGGTAAGGCGCCTGGCTGCAGGCCATATTAAACACTAAATATATATACAATTCGCATATATAATTCAGGCACACATGTTAATAATAATGATATCTAAATATAATTAAGCTGCTCCTAACCGTGATAATCTGCAATAAACACTATGTATCAAAATACAAAAAAGCCTGGCTATAGAATATTCAACTAGTACACCTTAATAGGCAAATAAGATTATTAAATTCAACCAGACAAAAGAGCGCTTGACATAAAATTAACAATTTATTGTAAGACAAAATAATTATAAGCAATAAAATAAACTATAAAAATCAAGATACACATATACATACAGTTATACATAAAATACAAGCTGGTGTTGTATATAAATAATGGCTCATACCTATGAAAAGGAGAATAACCTCTGCAGAAGGTATCTCCTATATTAGTATGCAATAAGTAACCATCAGTGCTGTGTTCCCAAGTGATAGTCTCTGTCTTCCGGATATAAAAATGATGGTATCGCCGTTTATTTAAACGGATTATAATATATACACCTCAGATGTTTCTTGTATGGTGTTTATAATTAAATAGCCACACATCAGGATCTCCTCAGATAGACAGCAATCGGTTATTGGTAGCCTGTTGTATATTCCATAAAACTCAATCAGTGATAATCGCTTTCACCGCAATGTTTAATGATGCCGTTCAGGCACAGAAATTGGAACTGACTTTCATGAAAATAGTCAATAATGTGACTGCTTACCGCCAGCCGGCTTTAAAAGGATTTCACTGCCCGTCAGTGGAAATCGGACAGGGCTCAATGTGTAGCGCTCACAGAGCTTACTTTCTTCTTGCAGTTACACTTCCATGTGCGGCTCTCCGGTGTCAGACAGTAACGTATTTAGAGGTGAAGACCAGCTTGTAGCATGTAAGGGAGACCCTTACGCGTTTCTTCGCTACAGGTGATGGCGGTTTCGTCAGAGGGTGAATCTCCTACTGATCCTGCAGGTGCTTTTAAACTTAGATCCTCCAATCATCATCAGATGATAATTAGATCACATCAGGATCATCTGTGCAAATGTGTGTCCATGCTGGAAAGATTGTGCTTATCCAGACTTAAATTAACATACTCATTCTGATATATATTTTGGGGTACCTTGCTTCTTGGACGTGAACCTCTTAATGTTAGGGACGCCAGTATAGAGGAACCTTGACGATGGCCTGGCGCTTATTCATATATTTGCAAATGTATGTAACTAATACCTCTGAATCTCTATTATCATGTAGGATTTAAGTATTTTTTGTTGATATTGCTGCAGTGAGCTTGAGAGAATTTTTTTTTCTGTGGTTCAATGTAAACCCCGCCGTTTGCAAGCACCTGTGCTATGTCATTAAGCTGATATGAGCGACCACCATACTTTTTGTTTGCAGTCTTGAGAGGCATGAAGGAGGCCAGCATTGGGAGGATGTGCTGGTCCTTATAGTGCCATGTGGACATTTCTGGGGTACCTCCAAGGTGAGAGCTTTCAGCTTATATATGTGCTGTTATTATGCAGTACACTAATTTGTAATTATATGACCCAGAGTAGATGCTACTATTATGTAGCATTAATTATTTTGGGGTGAGCATTTGGGAGTGGGGTCCTCGCAGTTGTTCTGGCTGGACCTTTTTCAGGGCATCACCACTTAATTCACATAGATATTTTTTTATCACTTTTCCAATTGTTTGTTTGTAATTTATGTCATTTTAATTCTTTCTCATTTCATTAACACTTATTGATTTATCTTTACACATCTATTCTTTACACTTCACTATCACCTTTTTTCCCATTTTCGTGTTATGCCCTGGGGATGGTCCTTGGCTGGAATTTTTTGGGGTACCTTGCTTCTCGGACGTGAACCCTTTAATGTTAAGGACGCCAGTATAGAGGAGCCTTGACGATGGCTTGGCGTTTATTCATATATTTGCAAATGTATGTAACTAATACTTCTGAATCTCTATTATCATGTAGGATTTAAGTATTTTTTGTTGATATTGCTGCAGTGAGCTGGAGGGTATTATTTTGTCTTACAATAAATTGTTAATTTTATGTCAAGTGCTCTTTTGTCTGGTTGAATGTAATAATCATATTGGCCTACTAAGGCATACTAGTTGAATATTCTATATCCAGACTTTTTTGCATATTAAACACTGTAGGCTTATTATTATTAAGCACTGTGTGTTAGGGACAGCAGGTATAGGACTGGTTACTGTGTCACATTAAAAAGGACTTTGCACATGAAGTGCTACATTTAGATGCTGCCTAGCAGAACCCAAATGGAAGCAGAGCGATGGGTGTTTCAGTTTTATATGTGTTTATCTCTCCCTCTGACTCCCCATGTGTACCTCTGCCACCTCCCCACACACAACACACACTTTGTATATGTGTATGTATGTTTTATGTGCACATCTCTGTCCAACTGGGGGATCTCACTCTGTCTCTTCTTGCCTGCCCTCCCCCCACTAGTGTTTTTGTATTTCTCTTACTCCCTCTTTGTGTATGTCTTTTGCCCTTTCATATCACTTATACCCCATATGCACACGTAATGGAGCTTTCATTTGGCCAGAATTCCCTCCTTGTGCTTCAAACATGCCTTTCTGATAGGTGCAAATTACATTTATTCAAAAAATGTACAAATATTTGATGGCGTTTGGTACAGGATGCCGGCACTCGGGATAGCTGGGGGTCAGAATCCCAAAGCCAGCATCCTGTCAGGGTTAGGATACAGACATTTGTAAGTCAGTAATCTAATCCTCCCCCTCTCCCTACCTTAACCCTCCCTCCCCGCTGCCTGACCCTAACCTCTCCCCCTAGTGCCTAAACCTAACCTCCCCCTCCCTGCACCCTAAACCTAATCCTCCCCCTAATGCCTAACCCTAACCCCAAATGCTAACCCTCTCCCCAACCCCGCTACTTACCTTCGGGATTCTGGAGGTCGGGATTATGACAAGTGTAGGGATTCCGTCGCCGGCATTCTGAGCGCTGGAATCCCCGCAGTCGGGATATTGACCGCATCCCATTTGAAAGCCTTTATTCAATTTAAAAAATCATTATTCAAAAATAAAACATATTTTAAAATATATTAATCTGTTACTAGAGTATGTAGTTTGCAATGTCGTAACAGTTATTGGGGTGGTACGAGTACCGCTGCAATATTTGTTAAATAGGCTTCTCCATTCAAGCATCTGGTAACCCCTCTGGAAATCCTGCATTTGCCCCTGCTTGTGAGCAGGCCCTTCACACTTCTTAGGGGGTATATTTACTAAAGTGAGAGTTTTCAGAAGTGGAGCTGTTGCCAACAGCAACCAATCAGATGCTACCTAACACTTAACTCGCACCTTCTAGAAGATAATAGCTAGAATCTACCTATAGGCAACATCTCTACTTCTAAAAACTGTCACTTTAGTAAATATACCCATCTCCAGATAAGAACATGTATTTTAATCAATGTATGTTTCTTTTATCTCCTCATTGCACCACTCTGCAGAATATGGTGATGCATTATAAATAATAGGATAATCCAAAGGCAATAAAATATAAAATGTAAAATATACTACGTATAGTATAATTTACTCCTAACTCCCCACAATGACACCTAACACCTGGTTGCTCATGTCCTGCTGCTTGTGTTATGCAGCTATGTTTATAAACCATGTCCTTGTCCTACATTGTTTTGTATTACTATTAACTGTTTTTCTTGTGTGCTCATTTATGTACTGTGTAAGGCGCTGCGGAACCTTTGTGCCGCCATATAAATAAAGGATAATAATAATAATAATAATAATAAAAGAGAATAATTGGCAAAAACAGTGTATTGTTCTTTAAAAATAAATCAATAAATAATTCTCAACATTGTAGAAAAAATCGTGGAGTGTGACTACTTTTGTAGATCCAATCAGCAAACATAAATGCAGCTACTTGAGTAAAAAGCGGATTGTCTGTTGTCCAAATCTGCGTACATACTTTAAAAATCGTATTGTAAGCAAAACAAATAGAAATAAATGGCACTTTTTGATGGGTGAGAAATGCAATACTAAGGAAATGATTGATCTAACACAATTGCAATGCTCATCTGCAGAACAGCCAATACCTTGGAAAAAAATCAATTCTGCTATTATAAGCTGTTGACTGCAGTTTCAAACAACAGCCATCTCTAAATCTCTTGCTTCTAAATGTAGCATATGGCTGTTTAACGCATACGACAGCATTAAGACAAGGAACAAATGTATTACTAGGCTAGAAGTAAGAATAGAATGCAAAATGAGGGATGGAAACTGAATACCACATGACTGCAAGAATCAATTGTCGATGTTGATGAATAACAACTAAAAAGGCACTTTGTATTGATTAGATATCATGCAATGTTTGCATTCAGTATTTGAGCATTTACATTTTTAAATCTGTTTCATCATGTACATAGTAGTGTTTTTACAGTATTAACAATGAAAAATGTCAAAGTCCCTGGTTAATATTTTCTCAATCCTTGGACATATGCTGATGATTGTGAGAAATAGTAAGATCTTCTCAGATATAGACATTTTTTAAGGTGAATTTTACAAGAGTCTGAGCCATTTCTTGTTATCAGCCTTCACACAGTTTGTCCATGTGTACCCTGTTTTGAAGTGTATAGATGGAATAACCTGTAGCACATCATTAGCCTGCTTAGAACAGCAGAGAGTATTTCTGGAGACAAGTGTGCTGACCTTGTGGGAGGCAGTGACCTGTTCTGTCACAGGGCTATATATTGACTATCCTCCTTCTGAATCATCTAACCCACATTCATAGAGAACAATATTGTACGTGTATACAGTATATGTACAGATTTAAAGGTATCTGTAATTTATATTCTTGTTCAGTCAAAACTAAGACCAAGACTATTCCATATATGCAAATTGAGGGGTTGGGTACGTTATGCCCGCGCTTGGGATCCCGGCGGTAATAATCCCGATGCCGGCATCTCTACATCACCTACCCCTAAAACTAACTTTCCACCCCGCAGCCTAAACCTAACCTCCTCCTAATACCTAACCATAACCCTCCCTCTAGTGTCTAACCCTAACCCCTAACCCTAACCCCACTACTTACCATCGGGATGTTGGCGGTAGGGATGTTGGCGACGGCATCCTGACCGCTGGAATTTAAACTACATCCCGTATTGAGGTATTAAAATACTATTGGGCCTATTTATCATAATTCACATAAAGAATGTGAAGAACTCTGCACAGCTTTGCCAAATTTCACATTGCATTAAAAAAATTGTATCAAAAGTAAAGAGTGGTAACTTTGTGAAAACTGCTATATGGTGCATAATAATTTTCAAGATGCAATCTCTATACCTTAAGATATCGCATTTTTTCCCTGTCATTTCTTATACTGAGCGTAAGCTGGATAAAAAGAGCGCATGCACAATCAAGCAAAGAACAAAGACACTACAGGTTGAGTCTCCCATATCCAAATATTCCGAAATATGGAATATGTTTAGCATGACTGAGATAATTAAACCTTTGATTTTTGATGGTTCAATGTACACAAACTTTGTCTAAGGCACAAATTATTAAACATATTGTATAAAATGACCTGCAGGCTGTGTGTATAAGGTGTATATGAAACATAAAAGAATTTCATTTCTGTACACAAACTTTGCTTGAGCCACAAAAATATTGAAAATATTGTATAAAATGACCTGCAAGCTGTGTATATAAGGTGTATATAATACATAAATGCATTATGTGTGTATATTGGGGTCCTATTCCCAAGATATTTCATTATGATATGAAAATATTCCAAAATACGGAATATTCTGCTATCCAAAATACCCCTGGTCCCAAGCATTATTGGATATGGGAGACTCAACCTGTACTCCCTCGTGCATCATAAGTTCTGCTTGCAAGAGAGAATCTGTTTGTATTCTTTTTAGGAGAACAGGTAAGAACTAAGAAGTTTGTTTAGGCAAATAGATGAATATTACAGAGTTTATTTTAGCACACCAGTATGTTTTAAAGCATAAAATAGGCATATAAGTGGCTCATAGCAACCAATTACTATTGTAGATTAGTGGGTAGTCTTTGCATGTAGATTGTAGATTAGTCTGTATTGTCTGCCCAATTTGTGTGCAAGCCTTTACACTGTACCATACATATATTCTGATGAATAAGGTTGTTTGTTACGCATTACTGTAGATATGGCATAAAGAAAATGTTTGAATGGGGCTGATTATCAGTTGCTTGAAGACGCGGCTGCTCTCCTGAGTGGCTGAGTGGCTGAGGCTGTGAGCCTTATTTAATAATAATCTCCAAACTCATTGAGTGTACTGTTTGCAACCGCCTTACCACTTTTCTTTTCTCTCACTCCCTGTTTGACCCGTTTCAATCTGGCTTTCGTTCTCTCTACTCCACTGAAACTGCCTTCACAAAAGTTAGCAATAACCTTTCTGCTGCTTTTGAAACTGTGGACCACCCCATCCTGCAATTCCTTCACTCCCTTGGTCTATGTGATACTGCCCTCTCCTACCTCTCTGACCATTCCTTCTCTGTAACCTCTCATGACTCCTCCCCCCCCACTTCCACTAAAGATAAGTGTTCCCCGTGGTTGTGTACTTGGACCTCTCCTATTCTCCCTCTTTACATCTTCTTTAGGTGAACTCATCTCTTTGGACTCCAATATCATCTCTATGCTGATGATAATCACATCTACCTCTCCTTCCCTGACCTGTCTCCTCTCTCCTCACTTGTATCTCCAACTGTCTCAGCTATCTCTTCCTGGATGTCCCAGTGCTTTCTTAAACTTGACATGTCTAAGTCTGATATACAGATAAGTTGGTGGTGTAATGCGCTCCTTTGCTATGACAATAATGCTATATTATGGTGCATTGAAGAAAATAGCCTGTAGTGTATGGTCCTGTGTCTGTGCAAGCGTGGACTCTACTGCAGCCTTGGGCTTTGGTGGTCTTTCCTTTACCACCTGACAATATATAGATCTGAGTGTAGGGGAAGTTTTTGTTTCAGATATGCCTTTGGGTAAAGAATCAGGGTGAAGTTTTATTAAAATAAATATACAATATATGGCAACAATTGATAACAATATATTAAAACAATATTAAAATGCAGAAGAATAAGAGAAAAAAAGCTGATTTTGAACATACTAGCTAAATATCAGCTTACCACTCTTCTCCTCTGGCTTACTGGTGCTGGGAAAATCTGGTGATGTCAGCGGGAATGTGCAGACCTGATCCGGTGGTGAGCATGCACATTCTTCCTCACTGTCCCAAAACACTGACCATAGGGAGCATGTCCAACGCGTTTTACCCGTCCAGTTGTGTCTGGCTTTGCAGGGCTATAAGCAGACAGCAGCTGAGCAGGCTCCCAACAACATCAGATGGGGCAAACACAACATCCATCAACACTGACTACACAAAGCTCTGGAGACAAGCAGGCTGGTACTCAGCATCTGCCGTACCTATTCCACTCATATCCGGGATGCAACCCATATACTCAAAGAAGTTATAGATTACAAGAACCCTTTTGGCACCATATAAATAAAGGATAATAATAATAATGCATGTCTGCCTACGATACGTCTATACTTCAAACTCTGGCCCACAGAGGAATCAGCTGTACAAGCAGGGAAAGCAAACTCTATAATATTCATCTTTTGTCAAAGCAATTTTCTTACATACTAGATGGGCTATTTATCTTTTAATATTTGAGTTATTCACCATGAAAACACCCATTCTCAGGGAGTACCCTCAAATATTAGGTGTCCCCTGAAAGTATTTTTGTGGCTGCTTTTGCAATTTTCACTTTCAAAAACAGCCTCATAGTTTTCTATGGGGGCTACTTTATTGTGGATTTAACCAAGCTCCGTATATAGGCTACAAGCACCATATACAGGCTACAAGCCCCATATATAGGCTACAAGCTCCATATATAAGCTACATATCACAGAAATTACAGGAAGAGGGATCTGTGGGATACCAACTCAGCAATGATGGTCCACATATACATGGTAAGCAGACCATGCATGCACAGTCGCACTGAGGAATCCCGATGATGAAGAGATGAGAACACATTAGTGAACACATCCCTTCTTACAGGGTCTTTTTGGATTCCATGTCCGTGTGGGTGTTTTTTTTTAATACATTACCACAATATTGCCACAATAAGTGGGGATATGAAAATTTAATTATCGGGTCTAGAACCCCGTTTTTAATAAATTAATTCACCCTCCCTATCAGACTTTCTTCAAGACTGCATTGTGTCAAATGTGCCCTGAAAAAGCCCTGGTTCATTACAATTTACCAGCGCTCTTCACATTCTTAACTTGTGACCCCTACACTCCCTCTTCATTTCTTCCCAGTTACCCTCCCTGTTTTACCCTCAATCCCCTAGATAGTAAGCTCTCATGGCAAGGGCCCCTCCACCATCTTATTTCCATCTGTGTCTACCCTAGTGTGTTCCCAGTCACCGTCAGCAACACTGATCCGTTTTGTTTGCACTTCTTAGGTCACTGGGTCGTTGAGTTGTCTAAATATTTCTATGTTGGATTATCTCCCATTTTATGATAAATAAAAATAGCACCAAAAAGCACATCTGAAAATCAATTCACCTAGGATGGTGCATGTCCCTATAGTCTCAGATCCATTCCTCAATACAAATGAGTAAAATAAACAGCAACACTTGCTCTTGCAATAATCTCAGGTTAGTAAACTCAAATATAGGGGCCTATTCTTCATTGGGAGCTGGATGGCCCCTGATGATTAAGTATCTAGCTAGCAGTGAGTTGTGGGGGTGGATACTTAATTATCAGAGCAATTCAGTATTGTTCCAGTGTGGGGTCAGCTGTCTCCCTGATCAGTAAAGCAGTGATACTTTCCAGTGCCCTTCCGGCCTTGTGCGCAGGGGTAACCTGAGTGCTGAGGTGGTGGAGGAATCCATACAGATTCCTCTTTGCAACGCCGGATCTTCTTTCCATAGGAAGGAGTGGTGCTCCTGGTATTAACCCCATCTGAAGATGACATTGGTTCCCACAAGTAAACTCCAAAAAGTTCAGTTTTCTGAGTTTGATGAATATTGGCTGGCCCTATCAGTCCCACAATAACGAATGGTCCCGTTATTTAAAACATGAAGAAACTAGCATTTCCGCATGAGTAACTAGGCCCATTAGTGATAATGAATAGCCTTCATAGTGTGTGATATTAGAACTGACAACAATGTCCAATTGTGTAAAGTCAGCCAGTTAAGTCTGTAGCAATAATGTCACATATAGATGTAAACAGCCATACTCAGTACTGAGATATATCAATAATAATGGAGAGAGGGTAACCCTTGTCTCCTGATGCAGTGATGGACCATCAGCTGGACAGTCTAGCAACCAGATTGGTGTTATCCTGTGACCAACACAAGAAGTGACAGGCGCACCCAAAATCCATTGTGAAGCGAAGATCACAGTGCCATGTGGAGGATGAGGGCTCCGGAGTTGGCAATAAATGAAGGAAGCTGGATGTATTGGAGTGTGTGACCCTGTACAACCAAACAGCACGCCTCGTGCCTTTCATCACTTGACGCATTTCTTGGACAATCGGGAGCCATTTCACAATGTATATATCTGTACTTTATATGATTATATTTAATTATACTGACTGAATGTGACTTCCTAATCTATGGATTTGGGAGCAATATGTGTACAAATTTTTTTACTGCATTGTTTAAAAAGAAAAAGCCCACAGGGCTATGAAAGGGTTAGTCAGTGAGCTGATAGTACTGGATCAGTTCTATGATGCTGCAAAGCAGATAACTACTCCTTAATATAAAGAAAATTAATTAAAATGCTGTTTTTCCTTATACATTTTATATACTGTATATCTGACCTTTGGAAATGTAAATTGTTATACAATGTGTTATGTTCTTTACATTAACATTTTCATATCTTATGATCCATAGTTTGTTAATCCTTCAACTTTCCTTTTATATCTGAATTAATTACCCTTGAAATTATATTTTTATTCCTATATAGACAATGTCAGTATATTTACATACTGCCGTGCTGGGCATATTGTGATTGCTGTACACATAAAGAAAGTACTTTGATAAAGTTGGAAAATAGTGATTACATTTACCATCATATTAATATCATCAATGTGTATATAAATGAATGAGATTATTCACTTGACTTGCCACGACTATTCTTCTTATGAGCATTACTAGAGGACAACGACAATACACTCTCCTGAACATGTGTACTTTGTTTAAGGGAAAAAGGTTAGGTGGCAATGATTGTCTCTTTTCATTATGATTCTATTGCATAGAGCATTCTGTAGCAGCAGAATATACCTTCATGTTTAAAAAGCGCATATTTAATACCATCTATTTTATCTCACCAAGGAGTATTACTTTAATTCCATCATACTTCCAAAACCACCTTCGTCAAGCAGCAGTGTTTAGATTCCATGGAAGATATTCTGAATCTGAGAGGTAGGGTTGAGATGTTATTATTCTGTATTATTCTACTAATAATCACTTTAAGTAAGTTACAGAAAGTACTGCAAGAATAATTTCCTTATCACTTGTCGGACAGTGGTTAATAAACATAATCTTCTTTACAAGATATTGAAGCCTAAAATCATTTATTTGGAGCAGATATTATAGCCTTCTTAGCAACTTTAAATGGGGGTGATTTACCAATGTAATAAAATATTGCTGGCATAGCACTCTAGCCTTATCGTCTTAGGTCTCACCGAGACTTTAGCTCCCATATTTGTGCAGGAAATGGGGAATATGTTCAGCCGTTAGAGATATCTAATACTTTATTTTGATTAACAAATACATGAAACCAGTGACTGGATCCTAACTCTATGTTTTCTGTCAATCTAGAAGCTATTGAGATTATAGAAGTAATCATTAAATATTTCTAATAGCAAACTCCAGGGCTGTCCTTCTACTTAGGCATCTTCTGTGCAACTCATAAAATAAGGACATCTCATCATAAAGACTTTACATAACTTTGGCACAATACTAAACTTTTTTTTTAAATAACACATATGATTTAATGCAGAATTTAAGGTTATGGCAATATACATATTTTTATTGTTTGTTTTTTTAATTCTAAGGGTAAGTTAATAAAACTTTTAGGTCCTCTACATATCTACTTGCCTTTACTGTAGTTTTAACACATCCTGAAACACATGAAAAGGACATACTGTAATAATCTAATATATATAATTTGCTTAGTCCCTTTGTCCGCTCTTTGAATTTAAATATCTCAAAGACTAATTAAGGTTTTCATTTGATTCTTTGATGACGGATTTCAATCAGCAATAATTTACAAAATTTGGAATAAAACTGATAAAAAAAAAAAATCACAAAATACCAAAAATGGGCGTGGTTACGTTGATAGCTCAGAATCTATTATTAGACGGGCTGTCACAGTGCTGACATCATCGGATGACGAGCATTAACCTATATTTCTGCATATATGAATACTGTATATGTGCAAATATGTACATGGGGATCTCTATGTGGATCTTTTTATATGTATATGAGTGTATATTTATGAGTATATGTGTACCTATGTAATAAAGCATGTATAGTATACACAAACAGGTGGCATGTTTTCCACTTTAAAAGGGAATATTATACCAAAAATGATATACTTAAAGAACTGTTGCAGTAATATTAGACGTTTCTGATATAACATACTGAACTTGCTCAATAAACTCATTTTAGTAAATTTTCATTATATACTTGAAAAACTTTATCAATTATATTAGACTTTTTTTTAATTCTTACTTAAGAGACATTAAATGTGAATTTATTTTTCAAACACATCATCACCCGATTCCATCGTATTAACATTAGAGATGAGCGGGTTCGGTTCCCTGAGAACTGAACCCACCCGAACTTAGCAGATATACGAGGCAGATCCGAGCCAGCTTAGGTTTTCCCTTATGACTCGGATCTCAAAACGAGGCAAAACATCATCATCCCGCTGTCGGATTCTCGCAGGTTTTGGATTGTATAAAGTTCTCGCGATCGCTGTCATTTTTCATTCCGGCTGTGGAGAGTGAAGAGGGACAGAGCTGCTGTTGTGCACAATTGTGAATTGTGAGGTTGTGCTGGGAGCTGTGCTGTACTGCTGTTGTAAATAATTGTGACTTGTGAGGTTGTCCTGTCCATAGGGGCTGGCAGGCTGTTGTCCAAAGGGGTTGGCTGGCTGTTGTGCATAATCCATACCATATAGGGGCTGGCTGTTGTCCTGTCCATAGGGGCTGGCTGGCTGTAATCCATAGGGGCTGGCTGGCTATTGTCCATAGGGGCTGACTGGCTGTTTTGAGGATGTCCTGTCCATAGGGGCTGGCTAACTGTTGTCCATATTAATCCATATAGGGGCTGGCTAGCTGTTGTCCTATCCATAGGGGCTGGCTGGCTGTAGTCCATAGGGGCTGGCTGGCTGTTGTCCATAGGGGCTGGCTGTTCTGCTGTGTTGTCCAGGAGGAGCTCTGTCCATCAGGGGTGCTCTTCTTCACCCCAGTGTAAAACAAAAAAATAAAAATATTTTTTTCTGTGTGTGTGTTAGCCACACCACCAGTGAGAAAATAAAAACATGTTTTTGTTTGTGCATGTTAGCCACACCACCAGTGAAAAAATAAAAACAATTTTTTTGTGTGAGCATGTTAGCCACACCACCAATGAAAAAAAAAAAAAAATTGTGTGTGCGTGTTAGCATGCCACTCCACCAGTGTAAAAATAAAAACAATTTTTTCTGAGTGCATGTTAGCCTGCCACACCACCAGTGTGAAAATATAAAAAATGTGTGTGTGCGTGTGCGCGTTAGCCACATTTATCAGCTACGTAGCTGTGCAGGGGTGCTGCCTGTGTCGTTTATCAAGAGGCTGCTGCCTCGTTCGGGTGCTCTCCCTCCCAAGTGCCCCCAAAAAATAAAATCAATAAATCAATCTTTTTTTATGTGTGTGTTTGTGCACGTTAGCCACATTTATCAGCAATGTAGCTGTGCAGGGCTGCTGTATGTGTCGTTTATTAAGAGGCTGGTGCGTTGTTCGGGTGCTCTCCCTCCCAAGTGCCCTCCAAAATATAATTAATGAATCAATCAATCAATTTGTTTTTTTTCTGTGTGTGTGTGCACATTAGCCATGGCATCACAAACGCCTCTGCTGAGATTTGCATAAACATTTTCATGGTGAAAATAGAGGCTATGGTTTAAAAAATGGAATAAAGCTGCTAAAACTGCATACTCTGATTATAGTGTCCCTACGCCCTACCCATGGCCCCTCTACCTGAATTTCAGTGAGTTAGAGGGGCAACTCCATGCATCCATATTCCAGAGTGCAGCTGCTCCTCCTGTAGCCCAGGTCAGAAGATGTGTAGGGGGTGTGGTGATGATATGGAATAAAATGGAGCTCACACCCACTAAAGTGGACAATGAATCCCCAATCTAACAGGGAGCGCAGCTGTAATTTATACAACACAGGATGGGATGACGATATAGGCTTGGGCGATGGTATAATCTGGGGAGATGTATACATCAACTTCTTCACACAATATTAATTTGCCCCTGCTGGAATCCACCATTACAGTTGCCTCTGTAATTTTTGCATGTAATTGATGGTAAAGGTCTTTCTCGTAGAATTTGTAGTTCATTTTGATGGGCATCATCTTTTTTACATTTTGGGGAAGTAGACTCAGGCCGATCACTGACAATGTTCCCAGCTGTGCTGAAAACTCTTTTTAAGTATACACTGGAAGGTGGACAGCTCAAGTAAAGCAAAGGCAGTTTTGTGTAAGGGCCTCCAAATTGCCTCTTATTCCTGACAGTCAGTAGTTATTTACATCTCTTCAGATCTGTGTCCGTTGGGAAAAAAAAACAATGTTTTCATCCCTTCTGGGATGAAAATCCACTCCCAGCAGCAGGCATGGCGTTCAAATATGCTCGAGAAAGACACAACGTAAGGCTTAAACCTTAAACCTTAAATGTTGCATTTGCTACTCTATTCTGCTTGTCCACAATATCTGCTCCGGTTAAGAGACAGTGGGTACAACGGCAGTTTGAACTGAAGGCCACTAACTAACTATGATTTTTTTAGGGACGAGTTGGTTCGGATTTCTGAAATCCGAACCCCCCGAGCCCCCCCGATCCAAGCCGGGAACCGAGTCCGGCTTGGGTTTTCCCGCCTGACTCAGAACTGAAATCTGGGCAAAACGTCATCATCCCGCCTTCCGGATCTCGCGGGTTTTGGATGCTATAAAAGGTCCCCCCTCGGCACCATTTCTCACTCCGGCTGTGGACAGTGAAGAGGGAGGGTTTAAGCTAGGGCTGGCTGGGCTGTGTTGTGCTGCTGTTGTCCATAGGGGCAGGCTGGGCTGTATTGTGCTGCTGTTGTCCATAGCGGCTGGCTGGGCTGTGTTGTGCAGTCAGCTGTCCATAGGGGCTGTGTCCACTCCAAAGTCTATAGGGGCTGGCTGGACTGTGTTGTGCAGTGTCCCATAAAGGCTGTAGTCCTAAAGGGGTGCAGTAGTGTTGTCCAGGGGGTGATCTGTCCATCAGGGGTGCTACCCCAAAGTGCACTCCAAAAAAAAAAAATCTGTGTTTGTGAATTGTGTGAGCAGTAGCCGCACGTGCATCAACAAAGTAGCACCAAGCATGCGCCTGTGTCATAAATCAAGGGCCGGCTGGCTTGACCATTAAAGGTTGCTGTAACCCTGAAAGTGCACTCCAACAAAAATAAAAAATTATTTTCTGTGTTTGTGAATTGTGTGCACTGTAGTTGAACGTGCATCAACAAAGGAGCAGCGCCAAGCGTGCGCCCGTGCACTGTGGTTGCACGTGCATCAACAAGGGAGCAGCGCCAAGCGTGCGCCTGTGTCCCATAAGTAAAGGGCCAGCTGGTTCATCTCTTAAAGGGTGGTGTAACCCCCAAAGTGCACTCCAACAAAAATAAAAAATTTATTTTCTGTGTTTGTGAATTGTGTGCACTGTGGCTGCACGTGCATCAACAAAGGAGCAGTGCCAAGTGTGCGCCTGTGTCCCATAAGTCTGTTAAAGGGTGGTGTAACCCCCAAAGTGCTCTCCACAAAAAATAAACAATTCTTTTTTGTCTGTGTTTGTGTGCGAAATGTATGCACAGTAGCCGCACGTGCATCAATAAAGGAGCAGCGCCAAGCATGCGCCTGTGTCCCAAAAGTCTGTTAAAGGGTGGTGTAACCCCCAAAGTGCGCGCCACAAAAAATAAACAATTCTTTTTTGTCTGTATTTGTGTGCGAAATTTATGCGCAGTAGCCACATGTGCATCAACAAAGAAGCAGCGCCAAGCATGCGCCTGTGCCCCATAAGTCTGTTAAAGGGTGGTGCATCCCCAAAGTGCTCTCCACAAAAAATAAACAATTCTTTTTTTTCTGTGTTTGTGTGCGAAATGTATGCGCAGTAGCCGCACGTGCATCAACAAAGGAGCAGGGCCAAGCATGCACCTGTGTCATAAATCAAGGGCAAGCTGGCTCTTCTGTTGAAGGGTAGTGTATCCCCAAAGTGCTTCAAAAAATAAAAAAACATTTTTTTTCTGTGTTTGTGACTTGTGTGCGCTGTAGCCGCACGTGCATCAACACAGTAGCAGCGCCAAGCGTGCGTCTGTGTCATAAGTCAAGGGCCGGTTTGGACATCTGGTCCGGACTGAAGGACGTGCCATCAATTTCTGACATGTCTACTGTCACTGCATATGATACTGTCACCACTGACAGAATGGTGGAGGATTACATTGGTGACAGCATCCAAGTAGGGATGTACCTGTACTGGCAGGAAAAAGAGGCAATTTGGAGGCCCCTGTACAAACTGGCTCTATTTTACCTGAGTTGCCCCCCCTCAAGTGTGTACTCCAAAAGAGTGTTTAGTGCAGCCGGGAACCTTGTCAGTGAAAGACATAGGAGGTTGCTTCCACAAAATGTGGAGATGATGTTCATAAAAATGAATTATCAACTCTTCCAGGGAGACCAGTCTCCAGAACGTACAGAGGGACCTGTGGTGGTGGATTCCAGCGGGGATGAATTAATACTCTGTGAGGATGAGGATGTACACAACACTGAAGAGGGTGAGGAATCGGTGGATGAGGAGGATGAGGATGACATCTTGCCTCCGTAGAGCCAGTTTGTGCAGGGACAGATTAATTTCCAGCTTGTTTTGTGGGGATAGACCCTGGCGCTGAAATGATTGGTTTGTTAAAGTGTGCAAGTCCTGTTTATACAACATAAGGGTGGGTTGGAGGGCCCAAGGACAATTCCATCTTGCACCTCTTTTTTTTCTTTGCATTATGTACTGTTTGGGGCCTAGTTTTTAAACTGCCATCCTGTCTGCCACTGCAGTGTCACTCCTAGATGGGCCACGTGTTTGTGCCGCCCACTCGTGGCGCATAGCATAGTTATCCAGCTACCTCGGTAAAACCTTTTGGACTAAAAACAATATTGTGAGGTGTGAGGTGTTCAGAATAGACTGGAAATTAGTGGAAATTAATGTTATTGAGGTTAATAATAGCATAGGAGCAGAAAAATCCACATATTCTGTGATTTTAGCTGTTTTCATGCTTTTTTAAAAAAAAATACAGATCTAAAACACAAAACCTAGAACCCAAAACACGGAAGGGTGGTTTTGGCAAAACCAATCAAGATCCAAAACACAAAGAATGATCCAGATCCAAAACACAAAACACGAAAAGTGGCCGGTGCACACCCCTAGTTTTTTTTAATGTCCCTATACAGGTTGGGAAATGCCTTTACAGAAGGTTTGCAAAAGATTATTTAAGTCAATTGTTTTTGGAAAGCACCCTTCCTGGTCCCCTTCTTGGATGAAAATCCACTCCTAGCCGCAGAAGCAGGTGCAGGATTCTCAAGAAAGACACATCGTAAGGCCTTAAATCAGGGGTAGCCAACTTCAGTCCTCGAGAGCTACTAACACTTCACGTTTTCCAGACCACGTAGCTGGTGCACAGGTGTATTCATTACTCACCAACATATTTGGAAAGATCCACAGGTAGGGTTAATTATATATTACACTTGTGATTCTGTGAGGAGACCTGGAAAACATGAACTGTTGGTAGCTCTCAAGGACCAGGGTTGGCTACCCCTGCCTTAAATCATAGCTCTTACGCTTGAACACATATCTGTGCTGGTTAAGTGGCACTTTGAGGCCACTAAATAGCTATGTTTTTTTAAGGTCCCTGTACAAGTTGGGAAATGCTTTTTCATGTGGAATGCACTACTAGAAGTCTTCCTGGTTCCCTTTTGGGATGAGAAAATTGACTCCCAGCAGCAGCAGCAGGCATGGCCCTCAAGGATTCTTCTGGGGGTAAGGACTGATGTGAATGTGTCAAATATTTTTTGTAAATGCCTCCTCCCCTCCCCTTCTCTATTATAAATTTTCTTCGGAGTCAAAAAATGAAATAAAATTTACTACCAATCAACCCTTCCTGTCCCTGCCCCGCCATCAACTACATACATACTCCAACTCCCTCAGACCTCTCTTGAATAATAAAAACTTTTGTTTCCTGATATACCATGTTGGAAGTTGAACTGCCACATGTTTGTGCCACCCACTGCTGTCACTTAGCTTGTCAGCTAGTTAGGTGTGAGCTGTGAGGTGGTCAAAATTGACTGGAAACGAGTGGAGATAAATGTTATTGAGGTTAATAATACTACAGGAACAAAAACAGGCCCATTTTATGTGATTTTAGCTGTTTTTATGATTTTTGAAGAGAAAATCCAGATCCAAAACCAAAACCGAAAAACAAAACACGGAGGTGAGGTTTTGGCAAATCCAATCTAGATCCAAAACCAGGGGAGATCCAGATCCAAAACCGAAATCAATACACGGTGGTCAGCGCACATCTCTAATTAACATATGATCTAGCAATTATCTAGCGAAGCATTTTTCCTACATATGTTCTAGGTACAACTTGGTGAAATGTTCGCCACAGGCATACTAGTTGAACAAATAAATCACGAGTCAATGGTGATTCTAACACGATGTGCTTTAATGCTCGCTATCAGTAAGATAATATGAAGGATGGAAGCCAACATCTTTTGAAGCTGCTATATTGCATCAGGTTTACAGTATCCTCAGATACTTGTAGTTGCAGTCATGTGACCGCTTATGTCAGAGATACCAAACTGAAAAAGCCACCATATAAAAAAAACCTCTCTGGTTCAGGAGATTGGAAAAGAATTAGATATTTTTCCCATGGCTTGCAGTATACCTCTGCTTCCTGATTATCACTGATCCAGCATTTCGTCCCAGCTTGTACTAACTATTCTTCTGCCTCTGTACATAGTTTCTCTCTGGTTTTTACCTACTGTAGGCTATTCTGTCACTCTTGAGTCTGCTTTTTCCTCTAGCATATTCATATCAGTTTTGTTTACCAGTCCCAGTCCCGTAGTTTGACCATTCTTTCCCATTGTCACCAATCTGTCACACTAGGAACCTGAGCAGGGGGCCGCAACCTGTGTATTGATCTTAGTGAACCCCAAACTTAATTGTGGGATACCCTAGCAAATCCACTGGTGCATTGCTCCTCTTTTCTGGTTAGTACCAATATTAGTTGATAGCAATTAATACAAAATAGTACTGTCAATTGAGACAATTTACAACAATAGAATTTCAATCTGCTGCTGTTTCTGCAGGATCCAAGACAGCAAAAATACAAACATAAACAGACAAAACAGCAAGGTGCTGTCGAAGCTGGATAATTGGCTGAGACAAGATCAGCTTAAAATTAGATCGTAAAGACTCCATCTTGCGACTGGCCGCAAGATGCCATTTTAGAAAATGAGAGCGCAAGATGCCATTTTGCGAATGGCCGCCCAAGCGCCATTTTAGGTAAACTCACACTTAAGTACATATGGTGATATTACTGTTAGCATCTTGCGATTGCATCTTTCACCATTTCTCATACACACATTAATACGCACAATTGCACTGTTAACTAGTCGCATATTAGTGAATGCATAAGATCCTGTATGAAAACTCTGTTTATTAGCTTCATGCGCACGCATCTGCCCTAAGTTAACTAGCGTCTTTATATCAAACCCCAAATACTTACACAGTACATATTCACCTAAAAGGTCTCATAAGCTTTAAAGTATAAGATTCAAGTTTGTTCATTTATTATAATTGCTGTGAAATAAAGGTTATTTGGTAGCTAAGGTTTAATACATGATAAGTAAGTCATGTTTGATATTATACTGATCTGCACTCTTTCAACAGCATTCTGGTATCGTCAGTGTGAAGATCGCAAAATGCATTCTCAACTTATGGACTGCAGAGACTTAAAGCACCGAAATGTACATTATATGACCAACTGTTAGGATGTACATGAGGCAGGAAGCCAGAGACAACCAGTTGTTAGAGGCTGGACTGTGTCTATTTGAATCAACCTGTTAAATGCTCTGCAACAGATGCATCCTCCTTGGGAACCAATGGCATCAGCGACAAGCCTCTCTATTGTGTTGTCTGTTTCTGTGAGAGTATAAACGTGTGTGTGTTGTGACCCCAGTCTGAGTCTTCTTGCTGAATGCTGATTGATGGGGGTTTCTTGCTGATGCCTACATCTGGTCCGCAGCGCTGTGTATGTATAACTGTACTTGGGTCTGTATAATTCTTTGCGCTAAATTGTACTTAGATCATAGCATGTAACTGACTGTACTTTTACTTGAAATATCACTTTGTGCTTTGGAACCACAGGTTCAAGGTCTGAGTCTTTATTTACTATATGACTGCGTATGCAAAATAGCGTCATCCTTAGAGGTTTATAGGCAGGATATTAGAAGGTATAGGCAGGAGTGTATACAGGTTCTAATTCAATATCCTTAGTTGTGGGCTCATAGTGAAGTCACGTACCTACTCACACGGCACATACGGTTATCGATATATCACCAAAGGGTGGAGTGGCCACATGCAGGGTTTACCTGCAAGCGCTCGGTGCTGAGAAATCGCTACCCGTTTTCGTGTGAGCCAGGAATGCTGACTAGAATCCAGGGACAAGAGAGGAAAAAGTTTGTTTTCCTTTGTTGATAGAACCTTATGTTTAGAGGGGTGCCGCAGTATTGAGCACGCCGCTGAGTCGCAGTTGTGCACACAGTCAAGATGCACTTTTGTGTATGCAGCTAAAGGTTGTCATATGGTTGTGTGGTAGTTGCATTATATGCACAATAGCGTATACATACTTCCGGTTGTGCTGCCACGTGTTTAAACAAAGCCGTTGAGGTTTACATTTTTCAATTGTTATCAATATCTGGGTTAATGTGTATTTTTCTGCGCAGGAAAAAAGTGTGTAACAGTGAGTATTTGTTGGTAGGGGTAACTTGTTCCCTAAAGTTAGAGGTACCGTATGACCTTGAAGGGCTAAGTGCTAGCCGCTCGGTAAGCAGCTTACCGTTCTATACACAGTAGCAGGTGTACATGTTGTCTTTGTTGTAGAGAGGTGCGTGGAAGTAGCCGACTTAAACTTCCATAGGTGTGGAAATTGCCTTCTTAAATCTTATCCAGGTGTGTGGAGTAGCCTTCTTCAAATCTTCACAGGTGTGTGGGCGCTGCCGTTTAAATCATCCACAGGTAAGTGAAAGTATCTTGACTGTCTTTCACCAGTTTAAATCTTTATTGATAAACGTAGGAGTTGTCTCAGAATGGGAGCCATGCAAACAATAGAGATGTTAGACAATGATGTGCTGCTAATGGAAGCGGCGCTTGGATAGTATTATGCATACTAAGTACGGTATTTATGCAATAAGGTATTGTGATATATGGTTTAAAATGATAATGAAGAGTGTTAGACCGTTTCCCAGAATTGGTAGTTTTGATGAAGATGTATTAGATAATGTCCGGGATCACATCAGTCTGATGCGCTCCCGAGAGAAAAAGGTTAAATATTATGAATGTTTAAAGTTGTGGCAGCATGAATGGGATGCGTGGCTTAAAAATGCGCAAGCGACGCAAACTAGCGTTGTGAGCACATTGCCAGAGAATACATCCATGACGCTAAATTGCAATGCGGGCGAGCCGCAAAAATGCGTGCACATGCAGCAAGGTAGTGTTGTGGAAAGTATTGCCAGCAGTTCACGCACAGCACCTCCACCTTATGTGGATGGAGGTGCAAGTACAGTTATCAAAAATACCCATAAAAATGTAACAAGCAATTTGTACCCTCTCTTAAGCAACCATAAAGAAAATGTTCATGATGTGGATGATGAGCCTATTGTAATGTCTGCCATTTCCCATGCTGTAAAGATGATAGATGCTGCACCACAACAATCCCGAGTGGTGCCGCCATCTTCATCGGTAACAGCAAGGGAAGTGCTAACATCCTCTGCACCCGTAGAGAAAGTTGTTAATACCATACATTACAGCAACAGATTAAACCCCCAGCCAGGTTACAAGGTCAAAGGTAGCAGCTCTGCCGGTCTGCATCCCATTCGGACAATAACCATTCCGAATGGAAATGCAGATGCGAACGGTGTAGTGCCCACGAGGGAAGTGGTAATGCATTGTCCTTGGACAAGAGCAGAACTAAATTCCATTATAAATGATTTCCCCGATCCCAAAAAGGAACTAGCCAAATGTCAAAGATTTTTGAGGAATTTGGGTAGTTCTCATGAGCCAACTAATAAAGATTGGCGTGTGGTGTTAAGGGCCTGTCTACCACGCAATACCGACGTGGCAAAATTTATCACGGATTGTGTATTGGATGGTGACGTTCCCTTAACAGACCAAGTAAACCAAGGTAACATTTCCTGCATTGTAACTCAATTGGGTATATATTTTCCAGTAGTAGTTAACTGGAACAAAATTTTCACCATAAAGCAAAAGGAGAGTGAATCTGCAGAAGATTATTGCGACCGGGCTCTGCAGGCTATCACCCAGTACACTTGGTTAGAGTTTATTAAAGATAGCACTCACCACAGGGGAATGATAGTCACCATACTCATGGACGGTCTTAAAGAGAACCTAAAGACCCGGGTTCAGACCTCGCAGCCTGGCTGGAGGGGAGTCACAATAGATACACTCATAGAATCTGCCATAGAACATGATAAAAACATCTCAAAGAAGAGAGAGACCCAGAGCGAAAAACTAATGGCTGTCAGTATCCAAGCTCTGGAAGGAATGACAGTAACATCACAGCCAACAGACACACTTGCATCTACACACACACTTACACCTGAACAGTTATATGCCCTCACTAATCCCACGCAACAGCAAACACAGCTCTATTCCACTAACCCTACACAACCACAGGTCCCATACTACTCACAAACTTCATACCCCCCACAATACCCTTATCCTCCATATCCCTACCCACATCCATCACCTTTTCCCCCTGCTCAAACCTCACAACAACCCGTGTCTTAATCCGATCCACGAACATGTTTTAATTATAACCTGCCAAAAACATTTAAGTAGAAATTGCAGAGCAAAAAGGGTAGGTCCCCCAAATCAGGGAAAACCTGCATATCCCCATAAGGGATATGCACAGAGACCAGCAAATGTCCAACAGGCACCAGCTCCACTAACAGCCATTAATGCTTTATTGGAGAATGGAAGCCAATGCTAGGGGCCAGGTCATACCTGTAGTCTACAGATAGTCAGGTTAACAGAAGTACTAGGAAGAACCGGTCATAATGGTTGATGTAGCTGGTACTAAATATCCTTTTCTTGTAGACACAGGGGCGACCAGGTCAGTGATAAAATCTCCCGTTAATTTACAGGTGACCAGCGAGACAATACCAACAATGGGTGTAACAGGTAAAGTGGAACGTTATCCTTTAACAAAATCCACAGAGGTTACTATCGAGCTGCTGCATACCAGGCATTCTTTCCTTCTGGCTGCTGCGGCTCCTACTAACCTGCTGGGTAGAGATTTGTTATGTAAGATGGGATGTGTTATATATTGCACCCCTGTTGGTGTATTTCTAGATATTCCAGAGAGAGTTGCGCACGAGGTGCTGGATATGTTGGACACTCCCCAAAGGATAATGTATCACCCTACAAGTTTAAATGAAAATCCATCTCAGGTAGATCAAATGTCCCAAATTCCAGATTCCCTTTGGACTAAGGATGGACAGGACACTGGATTAATGGCAACGTAAGCCCCGTAATGGTAACTTTAAAAAAGCGGTAGGCAAGCCCCAAAAATTCCCCAGTACCCACTAAAACAGGAGGTAGAATTAGGGTTTTTTCCAATAATTGAGCGATTATTGCAACAGGGAATTTTAGTTCGTACAGCTAGTGTAGCCAACACTCCCATGTTTCCAGTGAAGAAGAGTGGTGGGAGGGGTTATAGGCTGGTACAAGACCTTAGAGGTGTTAATAGGTAGTAGAGAGCCAATTCCCCATAGTGCCAAATCCAGCTGTCATTCTTATGCAGATCCCACCAAATGCAACCCATTTCACTGTCATTGACCTCTGTTCTGCTTTCTTCTCTGTGCCTCTCCACCCTGACTGCCAGTATTTATTCACATTTACATACAGAGGTGTACAATATACATGGACACGGTTGCCCCAAGGTTTCATAGACAGGCCCAGTATCTTCTCCCAGGCCTTGCACGACTGCTTACAATATTTTCAAACTGCCAATGGATCTGTTCTAATTCAATATGTGGATGATTTATTGCTATGTTCTGATTCATTTATGTCATGTTTGAATGATAGTAAACATTTGTTGCTTCATCTCTCGCATACAGGACACAAGGTGGCTAAGGATAAACTACAGCCGTGCCAATCCAGAGTAAAATATTTGGGACACTGCCTAACCCAGGGATTACAACATCTCACAAATGATAGAATCCAGGCCATACAGAACATGACACTGCCGCAGAATCAACAGCAAATTCGTACCTTCTTGGGAATGTGTGGATCCTGTAGAATGTGGATCCCAGGTATTTCTATTTTGGCCTTGCCTTTACAGGACTAAGGACCTCATTCAGAGTCGGTCGAACCGGCCGCACGGTCGTACGGAAAAAGGGTCTGGATATGCAAATGATTCCCTCGCAAGTTGCGTCCCTAAGTTCGGATCGGTAGTTGGCCGACCAAGGGGAGGAAGCGGTCGGAAGACAAAAAAATACGACCCCTTCTCGAACGCATTGCATGTCATCTCCGGGCTATAAGGATTAATCGAGACCATCGGGAGCCATCGGAACTGGTCGTAGAGTTTAAGGTTGACCATACCCTCTCTTAAGCTCTACAATCATGTCAGTGTAAAAACCTTCCAGGTTACATGTGCCATGATGCTACTTTGTTAATTATGCACTCCCATAATCTGTAAGCACTCCCATAAAATGCCGTTCGCATAATCAGGCACGCCTGCGTTCGGATCTCCACTCCCCCGTTTTCAAGCACCTTCCCCTGTTACCACCCACAAACGCCTCCATCTGTCACTCAAACTACCGACCTGGCTGTGTTCAAGGAGAGAGAAATTTCTGATCGTAGCGGCTAGTTTGTGCACGCGCATTGCGAACTTTACGCATGCGCAGTATAGCGAACATCGGTGGAGTACAACCGTGCGGCCGCAACGACTCTGAATGAGGTTCTAAGTCTCTTCCTCAAAGCTCGATCGTGTCATACACACAGAGGAATCAGAGCAGGCTTTCCTTAATCTTAACGATAGTCTGACAAAAGCTCCTGCATTGGGAATACCTGATTATGAAAAACCTTTTGATTTGTATTGTACGGAAGCCGATGGTTGTACTGCAGGTGTCCTCACACAAAAACATGGTGATGCCAGTAGGCACGTAACATACTACAGTGCCCAATTGGACACTGTGGCAAGATCACTCCCCACCTGTTTGGGAAGTGTAGCAGCTACTGCTCTATTGGTGAGTAAAAGTGAGGACATAGTATTGGGTCATGATATGAGTGTATACACTCCTCATGCTGTATCTGCCCTGCTGAACTCTGCCCAAACCAGACACGTTTCTTCAGCTAGGTTTACCAAATGGGAATTAGCTCTAATTGCACCTGCAAACATCATTGTTGAACTCTGCCCAAACAAGACACGTTTCTTCAGCTAGGTTTACCAAATGGGAATTAGCTCTAATTGCACCTGCAAACATCACTATTAAACGTTGTAGTATGCTGAATCCAGCAATGTATTTACCATATGTACAACATGATGTACAAAGGGTGGAAGGGGACGAGTTGCTGGCGGGAGGTGAGTTCAGCAGACATAATGATGCACATGATTGTATGGAATATCTAAATCAGACCTTTACTGCTAGACCTAACATACGTGACACACCTTTAGAGAATGTAGATGTGACTTTTTACACAGATAGGAGTTGTCATAGACAAACACACACAGGTGAATTATGTACAGGTTATGCTGTTGTAAATGACACAGACATCATAGAAGCTAAACCTCTTGGTCCTCCTCACTCAGCCCAGGTGGCAGAGTTAGTAGCACTAAATAGAGCATGTGAACTGGCAGCAGGCAAGTCTGCTAACATTTACACTGACTCGAGGTACGTGTTCGGGGTGGTGCACGATTTCGGGGCTCTATGGCGTCTGAGAAATTTTATGACAGCAGCAGGCACACCAGTTGCACATTCCCGACACATAAAACATCTTTTAGAAGCAATCCAACTGCCCAAAGCGGTGGCAGTAATTAAGTGTAAAGCCCATACATGTGAGGATGATCCAGTATCACTGGGCAACAAAAGAGCCGATGAAGCTGCAAAATGGGCAGCAGGGTTAAAAATGTTTTCTCCAACTGAAAAAAAATTATGTCTTTTCAAACAATTGATATGCTGAAATTAATTGAGATGCAGAATTTGTGTTCAATCCAGGAAAAGTCCATCTGGAAGTCTAACGGATGTGGGCAAGAGTCCTCCGGGCTCTGGAGGGACGGACAAGGTAAACCAGTAGTCCCTAAGGCTACTACCCCAAGGCTACTACCCCAAGGACAATACCCCAGCCTGGCTGAGGCAGCACACGGTCTGACTCATCTGGGAAAGCAAGGTATGTGCAAATTGGTAAGAGCATACTGGTTTGCACCAGGTTTTTCTTCACAAGCAGAAAAGAGAGCAATGTCCTGTCTGACCTGCTTGAGGAAAAACATAAGGAAAGTGTTCCCTACCAAACCGTCCCACATTCCACCGACTGATGGACCTTTTCAGATAATACAAATTGATTTAATCCAATTACCACTCTGCAGGAATCTCAAGTATGTATTGGTGTGCACTGACGTATTTTCTAATTAGGTTGAGGCCTACCCAGCGGCCACTAATACTGCTGCGTTTACTGCCAAGAAAATAGTTCAGGAATTTGTATGCAGATACGGTATCCCTAAAAGCATCGAGAGTGACAGGGGTACTCACTACAAGTTGGAGACAAAGTTGATAGCGTGGACCTGTCAATCGCGATCCCAGGAGGATTGAAAAGGTTGTAGTGAGATACCTGAACTAAAAGAAATTTGCAGGTCTTGTTGTGGCAGTGGACGGGCCTGCTGTGTTCATTTTCATATTCTCTTTTAGAGTGTTCACCATTCTGGTTGGTTCTGGGATATCCGATTTCTGTGATGGGGACTGATTGAGGAGATGGGAGCTGATAGCAGTGCTGATGGAGTGGAATCAGGAGGAGTGCTGTGCCAATCAGGGGAGTGTCTGACCAATCTTAGTACTGTTATTGTTAAGAGAGCTGTTATTCTGGATACTCGAGGACGGTGTGGAAGTTTATCATCTGAAGATTCCTGTATTTGTGAGCTTTGTGGGTCCCTAGTTGATGAGAACTGTATTCAACGGTGCCAGCCTAAATATAACCCGTACTGGGGTGGGTATCCTTTAGAGGATTATCATAGCATGGTAGGCAAAGTATTAAATCAAACTGATTGCTGGGTGTGTTCACATGTGCCACAGGGACAGCATAATGTAGGGTTGGTGCCATTTCCACTGAATATCACGGAAATTTTAGAATTGCAAAAAGGGAAAACATTGGATGGAAAATTCCTCTCATCCAAACCACCTCATTATAAACTCTATCAATTCCAAGTAGATAGATCACTTTTGTGTTTGAACATAACCAACCCCAATAAACCCGGGAATTGGGAAGTGACAGGGAATAATCAGACGATGATCTTTTCACAGATAGCTGATAATGAGTCCGTAAATCATGATCTGTTACGTTCAATTAAATCTAGTGGGAAACATTTTAGGTACCGGTATACATTGAGTTCCACCAAAGAAATTATTGGTAAGGTACCAGATGGTTATTGTGCTAAAATAATACAACCGGAAACTTGCATATACCAGATGGAAGAGCCTGAGATAAGATTGTTTGCAAGGGAAATGTGTTTAATGATAATGATGCATAGCATCCCTTATGTTCTCCCTGATAATGTATATTTATATGTGGAAGAAAGGCGTATAAGTGGCTCTCCCCGAGTTCCGAAGGTTTGTGTTACCTGGGAAGAGTAGTCCCAGAAGTTATGACCCTCACACATGTTGAAATGCTCGGTATCCATAAAAACACACCATCACCATATCTTAACAGGCAGTATGAACACAGAGGCAAACGAAATATGATACCTGGTGACGTGCATAAAGCCACTCAGCTAATTAGTGAGACAACTGGCTTCCAAGTTTTAGTCGCACTGGATCCCACCAGGGACGCTCGGGGTACATAAAATTTTAGATATATTCAGGAACTTGCTAAATTGATAGATAACATCTTCGAGATGTATGATGACACATTCAGGTATTATTTAACTGCTGTTACTGGAGGGTACTGCGTAACTTTGGCCACCCAATTTGGAGTAAAATGTTGCACCTATGTCACCAATGATACCAGCGACCCCAAGGAGGTGATAGACCGGAAGATGGATGAAATTCTGCAGCTAAAATGGGAGTTTCGTAAGAACCATAATGCTTCAATGGCTGAAGTAGGGGAGAAGATAGAAGGATGGGTCTCATGGTTGAACCCAGTGTAATGGTTCTCAGGCCTAGGGGAATGGGTCCAGGAAGTGATCGCCAGCACAGGCAAATTCTTGATCCTTATACTGATTGTCATCATAATAATTGACATATGTGTCCAGTGTGTTCCTATTGTGTTGAAGTGTGGAAAATGTAAAAATAAAGTAAAATGAAAGAACGAAATTATGATGGTGGTCAGTAATGACAATATGAATACCGAGGTAAATATAGAACTGCATTACAACCCTGAACTAGGAAATACCATCATTTAATGTATTATATTTAGACCTGCATAGAATGTATTATTGAAATGTTATTTTTAAAACACCTCAGATAATGTAAAGTCTCAAATTCCCCTTCAAGACTGCCTTTATAGGACTGGTGTATCCCCACACCTTTCACATGATCTTCCAAGATCTGCGGTGTGCGTATAATAGTAGTTTTATGTCCCCACTCAGAGATACATTATTGATGGATTAAGAACCACCTTGTGCCATCCCATAATAACACTAAATAATATATAAATGTAAGCTTAAATTAATTTTTAAAATCAGATTGTGATAGCATGTTGTTCGCTATCAAAGGGTGGACTGTCGAAGTTGGATAATTGGCTGAGACAAGATCAGCTTAAAATTAGATCATAAAGATGCCATCTTGCGACTGGCCGCAAGACGCCATTTTAGAAAATGAGATCGCAAGACGCCATTTTGCGAATGGCCACCAAGCACCATTTTAGGTAAACTCACACCTAAATACATATGGTGATATTACTATTAGCATCATGCGATTGCATCTTTCATCATTTCTCATACACACATTAATACGCACAATTGCGCTGTTAACTAGTCGCATATTAGTGAATGCATAAGATCCTGTATGAAAACTCTGTTTATTAGCTTCATGCGCACGCATCTGCCCCAAGTTAACTAGCGTCTTTATATCAAACCCCAAATACTTGCACAGTACATATTCACATAAAAGGTCTCATAAGCTTTAAAGTATAAGATTCAAGTTTGTTCATTTATTATAATTGCTGTGAAATAAAGGTTATTTGGTAGCTAAGGTTTAATACATGATAAGTAAGTCATGTTTGATATTATACTGATCTGCACTCTTTCAACAGCATTCTGGTATCGTCAGTGTGAAGATCGCAAAATGCATTCTCAACTTATGGACCGCAGAGACTTAAAGCACCGAAATGTACATTATATGACCAACTGTTAGGATGTGCATGAGACAGGAAACCAGAGACAACCAGTTGTTAGAGGCTGGACTGTGTCTATTTGAATCAACCTGTTAAATGCTCTGCAACAGATACATCCTCCTTGGGAACCAATGGCATCAGCGACAAGCCTCTCTATTGTGTTGTCTGTTTTTGTGAGAGTATAAACGTGTGTGTTGTGACCCCAGTCTGAGTCTTCTTGCTGAATGCTGATTGACGGGAGTTTCTTGCTGATGCCTACATCTGGTCCAGAGCGCTGCGTATGTATAACTGTACTTGGGTCTGTATAAATCTTTGCGCTAAATTGTACTTAGATCACAGCATGTAACTGACTGTACTTTTACTTGAAATATCACTTTGTGCTTTGGAACCACAAGTTCAAGGTCTGGAGTCTTTATTTACCATATGACTGCGTACGCAAAATAGCGTTATCCTTAGAATTTTATAGGCAGGATATTAGAAGGTATAGGCAGGATATTAGAAGGTATAGGCAGGAGTGTATACAGGTTCTAATTCAATATCCTTAGTGCTTATTGTGTAGTAAGTACAAACACTTGGAGGCGTACATTCTAAATTAATCTGCACATTTATAGAATAATCTTTAAGGCTTATTTTAAAGTTATCTACTGTAGTAGGAAGATGCTTGCCTCCAAATTCATGTTGAATGGTGGGAATAAACTCTCCTACTGCACATCTGCACTCATACTATACCCATAGTCCAGCACCAAACATACCAGGACAAAGGCCCAAGGCCTAACATCAGGGCTATCATCAGGGGAGGACTGCCGGGACCGGAGTCCCAGGCCGAGAGACAGAGGGGGGTCCAGGTGATATCGGTACGGATTTACACTGGGCCGCCAGCTGATTACAGCTGGCACATGTCACTGGCAGCCAGGCATGGAAGAGAAATGGCACCAGTGGCATTTCAAATATGGCGTTGGCTGCAAGCCAATCAGAGCTCGTGGAACGGCAGCCAATCAGGAGCGGATCTCAACCAGTGCCACATTCAAAATGCCGCCGATGCTGTTTCTGGCTGGCTGCCAGTGTGCCAGCTGCAAGTTGCAGTCCAGCCTTCCCAGCCCTGCCCTGCCCTGCATTTGCCCTTAGTATAGCTCTCCCTGACCTGTGTTCCCAGGTCCAACCCTCCCTGTTTTGTGCCCCCCTCCCCCCCTTTAAGGTCCATCCTTCCCTGACTTACACACCAATTAATGTTTCACCCACCTTAGTTCCACCCACATTATCCACAGCTCTGCCCACCTCTGCCAGGACCTGTCCCCCCAGGGGGGCCCTGCCTTTTTTGTCAGTACCAGGCCCCACAATTTCTGGTAGCAGCTCTGCCTAACAAACAGATGTGTCCACACTTAATTATCCTTCTGGCCAGACATACATCTGGCTTTTTTGCGATACCTTACTATGAGATATCTAGCATAACACAAGCTGTACAATAGTGTTCTATAGAGTAATAACTTGTGTTATCTTATCACTTGCAACATTTTATGCCATATTACAAAGTTATGTCCAGAAAAAGGATAGTTAATTGATGACATACAGTATATAGAGTGTGGTTATTCTGATGTTAAACGATAAAAGATAAGAATATAAAAATGTTCATAACATAAAAAATATATTATGGTTTATCTGGTGGGCATATAAGCTTTGAAGGATGATTCAGTATTGCACCCATTTCCAAATGTGAGCTTTAGGGACACAAAGATTTCAAGATTTTGTTAACCGAGACCATTAACCCACCAACGCATTTCATTTCGTTATGTAAGCACACATATACTTTTTTATTTTATTCTTGTATTATATATAAATTACAGAAGTGATGTTATTTATACATGTATTATACAAGCCTTCTCTTGGTCCTAATTGCTTGTAGTGAAATGCACAGCAATATTAGTAGTGGTTTTTTTTTCAGAAACAGCCGTCACTGCAGTATAGTAAAAAATTGTTTTTGTATATATCTGTGACACAATGATAATCCTCTTATTTATAGAGCTATAAACCTACAACAATTTCCCATTTTAAGGCTATTCCCAAATACATTTTTTAACCTAGTCCATTATTAAATAAATAAAGCTTTCATGGTTCTGTGATTTTGTAATTTCAAATAATTTATTATACTGTAAATAATAAATACATTTTGCAACAAATGTCTTTATTTCTCTCAACAAATTTACATTTAATATTAGAAAATAAATAGTATTTATTATTTAGAAAGATGTGAATAAAACGTGCTATATGTGTTAATATATTGTATTACAATTGCTTAATCTTTAAAATTGTATAATGTATTTAAACCCTTGCAACCAACTTTGCACTGTATTTATAGTACTATTTCATAACGTGTTGTTCTAAGCAGATACACTGTACTGTTTAGGGACCACAATAATATGAACTAGTAAGGAACTCATAATTGAGTAGAAACCAAGAACGGCTGCAGACCAGCTGCCACATCTGCTGCCACTTCAACAGAATGAATTCAGTCCATTATATCAGCATTATCAGCACAACTGTCCCAGTATGATATGTAACTGTGTGGGGACATTGCAGCACGGAAACAGCTTTAGAAAGTACTTCATTCATCCTATTTGAAATGGTTTACAATATGTTCATATTAGCTATTCTGGGCATGCTTTAAATCTGAAATTGTGTTCAGAACATTTTTGCAGCCAGGGCCTTAACTAGGGTGGTGCGACATGTGCCATGCACAGGGCACCGCAGGGCAGGGTGCGCTGTTTGGACCAGTCCTTTTTCCTATTTATCATCATTCTCACTTGTACAGTAGCTTCCTCTTCTTTTATCCCCAGCATCTCCTGGCCTCCCCTATCTCTTCCCTGGCCATTCCCCATGAGGCCATGGCCCTCTTTCGGGTGCACTATCTTATGTCCCTAGTCTAGTTACGGCTCTGATTGCAGCATTCAGCTCCACCTTAACATCCTATTCTTAGCAACTGTTGCTGTGCATCCCATTTAATCAAGGCTCTAGGCTTTGGGCCTGATTTAGCAATATACCTTGATAATAAATGACAATTCGTTTAGTATCGCAGTGATACTATGCCACTGGTGTTCAACATTACTTACCCCTCCAGTCCCACTCCTCAGCGGCATTTTCCGCTCAGCTTCCTGCAGTCTACCGCTGAAAGCAATGGGCTGCTTGTCATGCACATACGCGATGGCCAGTCGATACATGCACATGACACTTTCACCGGGAAATTGCTGGAAGGTTTTGCTGAAGCCAGAAAGAATGTTGCTGGATCCCCATTGCCGGAAAAAGTGACCCTATAACTCTTGCAATCTATAAAAGATGTAAGCGATACAGTGACAAACAGCAGTAATCTTAGTTGACTACTGTTAGCTAAATATTGGGAGGACATAACCCCTATAGCGAGTTCTAGAGGGGTTGTGTCTTATTGTTATATGGGGCCCTTTGTACTTAAGCACATTAAAAAAATAAAACAAATATGTTAAATTCCTTATAACATTATTTTCCAAATAAAACAGGAAATATGCTATGTAAAATTTTTACCAATTACTTGTATGAGCAAAACAGCATTGTACTCTAGGTGTCCTGGGTCTCTGGGGTACATTTTTCCACCCAACAAGGTAGATTTGCTGATGGGCGGCTTGGAATGCAATGGATCAGTTTTCAATTGCAAACTATAATGTGGTTTGGAGTGTGGAAACTCAATTCATATCCGATGTGTGACAGGGAAGCGGAACAATGATGAGTAGCACTGGGCCACTCCTGGAATCCCTAGCCAGCAGGCACCAAAGTAATTATGTAGTGTATTCATTTTGGCACTGACAACTTACATCCTGGACTACAAGCTTGTAGTGCCACAAGCTGGGTAATTAATAGAGATGAGCGGGTTTGGCTCTCAGAGATCCGAACCCACCCGAATTTTGAGATCCGGGGCGAGAACCGAACGTGCATTCGGTTCCCCCGCCGGCCCCAGATCTCAAACCAAGGTAAAACCATAGAGACGAAATCTCATGGCTCGCGAGATTTCGCCTCTATATATAAGGGACCATGCGGCGGACGCCATTTCACTCTGGCTGTGGAGACTGAACAGGGAGGGTGGGTAGTGTAGGGCTGGGAGGTACTTACCTTTTCATGCTGGTGCTGTGCTGTCATTGTGCTGTCTGCTGTGTCCTGGGCTGGTGCACTGCTGATCCATCTGGTGCTGTCACTGCTGTGCCGTCTGCTGTTTCCATCTGGGCTGATGCTGGTGCTGATCCATCTGGGCTGGTGCTGTGCTGTTTGCTGCGTCCATCTGGGCCCAAGTTCTGGACCCGAAAAAAAAAATCTATATATTGTCTTTTTATTTTTTTTCTGTGTGTGCGTGTTAGGCTTAGGCGCACAAGATACAGCAACGCAACCTAGTGCTGCCCAACTCCAGTCATCATCAATCTGTGCTCTGGGCCCAAGTTCGGGACCTGAATTTTTTTTTTTTTTAAATGTATTTTTTGTCTAATATTTTTCTGTGAGTGTGTGTGTGTGCATGTTAGGCTTAGCCGCACAAGTTACAACAAGTCAGCAATCCAACCTAGCACTGCCCAACTCCAGTCATCATCGATCTGTGCTCTGGGCCCAAGTTCGGGACCTGAATTTTTTTTTTAAAAAGTGTATTTTTTGTCTAATATTTGTCTGTGTGTGCGCGTGTTAGGCTTAGCCGCACAAGATACAGCAACGCAACCTAGTCATGCCCGACTCCAGTCGTCATCAATCTGTGCTCTGGGCCCAAGTTCTGGATGCAAATTTTTTTTTTTTTAAAGTGTCTTTTTTTGTCTAATAAATATTTGTCTGTGTGTGTTTGCGTGTTAGGCTTAGCCGCACAAGATACATCAAGTCAGTAACGCAACCTAGTGCTGCCTGGCTCCAGTCGTCATCAATCTATGCTCTGGGCCCAACTTCTGGACCTGAAAAAAAATAAAACCTAGTGTTTTTTTGTCAAATTTTTTTCTGTGAGAGCACGACTGCACGTGTGTGAATTTTGTAACCGCAACTTGGCTACACTATTGGTGCTTGTGACACTGCTTCAAGACCGCAGAATATATGGAGGGCTGTCACATGACAGGAGAGCAAGGCCAAGAACCACATGTTGTAGCTGCTGCCAGCAGTGCAAGGTCGTCAACTTCCTCATCCTCTATGAAGGCCCATGCGCCAGGGCTTAAGTCACACCATCGATATGGTAAAGCTACTTTTACTGAAGTTAAGAAAAAAATTTTAAGAAAATTTGCCTTTAGAAAAACAAAAAATTGGCAATATGCCATTCACTACACTAGGGGGCAAGGAAAGGATAAGGCCTTGGCCTTTATTTATGATGACTGCTGGTTCAGATTCTGATAGCCCTTCTGCTTGCAGTAGTAGTGGTGGTGGTACCAATAAAAAATGTAAAGTTGTTAAGATGAGTAAGATAGCTCTGGGAAAACCAACTGGGTGCCCTGAGAAATCGAAATCACAAATCCCTGAGGAGAGTGCAAGTGTGTCTGCGGTTGCCATGTGTGAGCCAGACCTAAATACTATTGTACTGGAGGATCCTCCATTTGTGTGCCCTCTGTAAATGTGGGGAAGGGCAGTCAACATCTTGCAGACGTAGTCATTGAAGCATCTGTGGAATTGCACATGAAGGAGGAGGATATTTTGGTAGTTGAAGGTGCTAAGGATGATGAGGATGTTGATGATGAAGATGTTGTTAATGAGGATGTTGATGCCAAGAATGTCCTTTGTGTAAGTAAGTCAACAGCTGTTGCCCATGGATTGAAAAAGCCAAAGCCCATTGTTGTCATGCTGGGGCAAAAGACAAAAAAATCCACTTCTCACGTGTGGAATTATTTCCACCCCAATCTGGACAACAGTTGTCAAGCCAGTGTAACCATTGCAAAGCAAGAGTCAGTAGAGGTAGGGAAATAAACCACCTAGGAACCTCCTCCTTGTTACATCATTTAGAGCGCATTCATCCAATATCAAAGTGTATGTCGCCAAGTTCCAAAACTGAAAACGTAACAAGTCCAGTGTCAGCTAACTGCTCTCTCTCTGTGGGATCCAAGCGGCTTCGATCTCCAACACCAGCACCTGCATCATCAACATCCTCATTCATCATCGGGAGTAGTCCTGCTGCATCCAATGTTGTTATTCGAAGCATGATTGACTCCTCTCCTATCCGTGATTCCTCAGAAGGATCCTTGATGACTATGCCTGTTGCTGCTGCAGTTGCTGTCAGTGGATCTTCATCCCAGAAGGGGACCAGGAGGAAGACTACTTGTAGTGTATTCTCCAAAAAACAATTAACTGTCAAACAATCATTTGCAAGGGCAAACAAGTATGACAGCAATCAGCCATTTGCAAAGCGGATTACTGATGCCATAACAGCTATGTTGGTATTAGATGTGCATTCAGTATCCGCCATTACTGCAGTGGGTTTTCAACAGTTAAGTGAGGCTTTGTGTCCTTGATACCAGATCCATTCTAGATTCCACTTTGCTAGAACAGCAATTCCAAGTCTGTACAAGGACATTAAAAAAAAACATTGTACCCACTGTCCACTTGACCACTGATATGTGGACAAGTGGGACAGGGCAAATTTAGGATTACATGACTGTGACAGCCCACTGGGTAGGTGTATTGCCTACAACAGCAACAACAGCAGCAACATCTACCAAAAGACAGCTGATACAGAGGCAGGCTACTCTTTGTCTAACTGGTTTCACTAAGAGGCATACCATTGAGAACCTCTTAGAAAAACTCAGGGAAATCAATGCTAAATGGCTTGCCCCACTTGGACTCTCCTCGGGATTTGTGATTTCGGACAATGCCACCAGTATTGTGAGAGCATTACATGTGGGCGTATTCCAACACGTCCCATGTTTTGCTCACACAATTAATTTGGTGGTGCAACATTTTTTTAAAAATTACAGGGTCGTGCAGGAGATGCTCTCGGTGGCCGGCAAAATATCCAGACATTTTAGACATTCGGCGGCCGCTTGTCAAAGATTGCATGACCAGCAGGTACTGTTAAATTTGCCCTGTCATCAGCTGAAGCAAAAGGTAGTAACTTGGTGGATTTCTACCCTCTATATGCTTCAGCAGATGGAGGAACAGCAAAAGGCCATCCAGGGCTATACAACGGCCTATGACATTGGCCGTGGAGGGGGAATGCACCTTACTCAAGTGCAGTGGAGAATAATTTCCATGTTGTGCAAGGTTCTCAAACCCTATGAACTTGCTACACGTGAAGTTAGTTCAGACACTGCCAGCTTGAGCCAGGTCATTCCCCTCATCAGACTTTTGCAAAAACAGCTGGAGAAACTGAAGGAGGTGAAACGGAGTGATTGTGCAAAGTATGTCGGACTGGTGGATCAAGCCCTTGATTCACTTCACCAGGATCCAAGAGTCGTCAATCTATTGAAATCTGAAAAATATTTTTTGGCGACCATTCTGGATCCTACCTTGTGAGTTTTTTCCTACAGACCGAAATCTAAAACAGTGCAGATGAGCTGTTGATAAAAAATTGTCAGCTGCAGCCACACATGAAACACCATCATCTCCTCCTTCAGTTTCTGCAGCTGCCAGGAAAAAACAAAATTTTCCTTATAGAATGCCTGCTGGTCATGCAGATCGTTCACCAAAAAATGACATCTGGTCGGGCCTGAGAGAACTGCCTACTAGTGACATGTCTTCTACCGTGACTATGTGTGATACGGTCTCCATTCACAGAATGGTGGAGGACTATTTCAGAGATAACATCCTAATAGGCATGTCAGACAGTCCTTTTCAGTACTGGCAGGAAAAAGAGGCAATTTGGAGTCCCATACACAAACTGGCTTTGCATTACTTAAGTTGCCCACCCTCTGGTGTGTATTCCGAAGGAGTTTTCAGTGCAGCTGGCAACCTTGTCAGTGATCGGCATAGGAGGTTACTTCCTCAAAATGTGGAAAAGATGATGTTCATTAAAATGAATTACAAATTCCATGAGGAAGACTTCTACCAACAACTACATGAAAAAATTCCAGAGGCGCCTATGGTGGATTCCAGCAGGGACAAATTAATATTGTATGAAGAAGAGGATGTACACACTGATGGGGATGACGAGGATGAGGATGACGACAACATGTAATGTAAAGCCAGTTTGTGTATGGGATCATTTTCATTTCCATATCCAATGCACATTGGCAGCTTGTTTTATGGGGGTCCAAACAAACCAATAATTTCAGCCACAATTTGCAGTCTTTGTCGCTGAAATGATTGGTTTGTTAAACTGTGAATGTCCTGTTTCATATACAACATTCCCAAGGACTATTCCATCTTGCACCTTTTTCCTTTCCATTATGTGCTGGCTGGGGCATTGCTGCTGACATTTTAGATTAATGTTATGGTTGGTTTAGGAACCAATTATTTTTTTTTATTAATTTATTATCAATTTTACAGCCAGGGGCTGCACCAATGAATTTATGTTTAGTAATAATTATTCAGCCCTGGGCTGCACCAATCAATTGTTTTTTAATTAATTTATTATCAATTTTACAGCCAGGAGCTGCACCAATTAATTTTTTCTATTAATTATTCAGCCAGGAGCTGCACTCAATGAATTGTTTTTTAAATAATTTATTATCAATTTTACAGCCAGGGGCTGGACCAATGAATTGTTTTTTAATTAATTTATTATCAATTTTATAGCCAGGGGCTGCACCAACTATCAATTCTTCAATCCTCAAGGGTATCCCAACCATCATCTTTGCACAGTCCTCAACTCTATTAATAATTATATCAATCAGTTTTGAGCCAGCAAGTTGAATGCAACCTTTTGGCCCTTTAACTAGATGAAAAAAATCAATATTGTGAGCTGTGAGGTTGTCAAAATTGACTGGAAACGAGTGGAAATAAATGTTATTGAGGTTATTAATACTGTAGGACAAAAATGGCCCATTTTATGTGATTTTAGCTGTTTTTTTATTTTTTAAGAAAAAATCAAGATCCAAACCCAAAACATGAAAACAAAACATGGAGGTGAGGTTTTGGCAAAACCAATCCAGATCCAAAACCAGGGGAGATCCAGATCTGAAGCCAAAACATGGGGGTTGGCGCACATCTCTAGTAATAAATAGTATGCCCCCTTGATCTATAGATAGATAGATAATAATACATTTATTTATTAAAACCTTAATACCTCCGGAAAGGTATTCTAGGGTGTTCTCTTACTGGCTGTGGTAGCATACACACATAAAACATATTAACAACAAATCAAATTTAATACTTTTTTCCAATTTTGTTTTCCCAGTTCCTAATTATCTGAATATCCCTAAATATAAAAACAAATGCCTAAATGTAATTTTAATTTCTTCTGATCCAAGTAATTACAGTACTGGAGTGTTCTAAACTATGATTCTGATTCAGAGATGGATGCAGTACACACAGCAGCTGTGTGTGAATATGCTAATGCTGCAGGAGTGTGTAAATAAGCGCCTCCTGCCAGCTTCTGTGATCCGCTGCTGCATCCTAGGAATTCTGCGCCCAACTCTGAATCAGGCACCAATTTTGCTTGTATCCCATTCACCTGCATGACCATCTATCTTCACCCTCAGGTCACTGGTCCTGCCAATCACTCCCTTCTGGCATAAGTGATGGGTGTTCGGGCGCAAATTTGTGCTCTCCAGTAGATCTAACCTGCAGTGGATATTTTCCACTTTCACTACTCAATAGCTAGTCAGTCTCATGATAGTCAGCTTGTCTCAATCTACTGATAACTCACAGGCAACTCTCAGTGAACTCCATTACTGCCACTGCTGCCCTCAATTGCCAACTACCACTCAATAGAATGCGTTTTATCACCCCTGTTCCAGCATCAGCATGTACCTGCTTCTATCCCTGCCAGTGTGCCAGCCAGAAAATTCTAGCTCTTTCGGTAGCTCTTGCATGTCTCAAAGGGGTCACTATAATTAGCAGTAAGGGAGGTGAGTTGTAACAGCACAGTAGCGCTGGCAATGGAATGACAATTCATCCCCCTCATGGCCCAATCTCGCCCCAGACTTCTGGTATTTTATATGCAGCCATAAGTTGCTGCAAACAAAATCTGGTGAATCCAGAAGGTGGAGTAAATCTGGCACATAGCCGCACTTACTCACGCAACGAGACCCCATACTCTCCATGGGAGAGAGCCGAAAGATCAATGTCCAAACCTGAATCTGCTGGGATTTGTAGTCCTTATCAGTCGCTGCCTCCCCACAGTTCACACAACAAGCAAATACCAACCAAATAACCAAACATCATATCATGCCCTGTCTCTCTCTTTTCTCTATATTATGCATTTAAGCAGTACTATTAACCCTTGCACTACTGATATTGAACCCTTAGGTAAAGAGGGCTATATAATATTTCTGATGGCACGTTCCTGACCAGAAAGCCGGGTTGTTATAAGTGCTTGAGATGTACCACCTGCCAACACATGATCACTGGGCATACGTTCACTCATCCTCATTCCCAACATATCTATTACATTAAACATGTATTGACATGTACGTCATCTTTCATTGTATATTTGGTTAGCTGTCCATGTGGTCTCCACTATGTGAGGAAGACCACCAGGACAATGAGGGAACGGATGGCTCTACACCGGTCTGCTATTAAAGCAGCCCTCTCCGGTAAGACCACAGACCAACCTGTGGTCCAACATTTTTTTGAGAAAAAACATGTCCTCAGTGATTTTCGACATATGGCCATAGATCATGTGCCCAAAACCATCAGGGGAAGGGACCGGGAAGCCCGTCTCCTTCAGATGGAAGCCAAATGGATATATAACTTGCAGACCATTAGTCCCGTCGGTCTCAATGAGAGGATCAATTGGAATGTGTTCAATTAGGCTTGCAGCTGGATTTTTTTCTGTCTTTGGGTTTCAAAGACTCTAATTAGTAACCATCAAATAGAGTTATAGCATTTATATCTCCTGCATTTGATTTGTTTTCTCTTGTTCCTTTCCCTCCCCTTCTCTTTCTTCATTTTCCATTCTCCAAACATAGGAGTTGGCTTTCAATTAGGGGTGTGCACCGGCCACTTTTCGTGTTTTGTGTTTTGGTTTTGGATCTGGATCTTTCTTCGTGTTTTGGATCTGGATTGGTTTTGCCAAAACCACCCTTCCGTGTTTTGGGTTCTGGGTTTTGTGTTTTGGATCTGTATTTTTTTGAAAAAAAGCATAAAAACAGCTAAAATCACAGAATTTGTAGGTTTTTCTGCTCCTATGCTATTATTAACCTCAATAACCTTAATTTCCACTCATTTCCAGTCTATTCTGAACACCTCACACCTCACAATAGTGTTTTTATGTCCAAAAGGTTGCACCGAGGTAGCTGGATGACTATGCTAAGCGACACGAGTGGGCGGCACAAACACGTGACCCATCTAGGAGTGACACTGCAGTGGCAGGCAGGATGGCAGTTAGAAAAACTAGGCCCCAAACTGTACATAATGCAAAGAAAAAAAGAGGTGCAAGATGGAATTGTCCTTGGGCCCTCCCACCCACCCTTATGTTGTATAAACAGGACATGCACACTTTAACAAATCAATCATTTCAGCGCCAGGGTCTGCCACACAACTGTGGCTGAAATGATTGGTTCGTTTGGGCCCCCACAAAACAAGCTGGCAATTAATGTGTCCCTGCACAAACTGGCTCTACGGAGGCAAGATGTCATCCTCATCCTCCTCATCCACCGATTCCTCACCCTCTTCAGTGTGTACATCCTCATCCTCACAAAGTATTAACTCGTCCCCACTTGAATCCACCACCACAGGTCCCTCTGTACCTTCTGGAGGCTGGTCTCCCTGGAAGAGCTGATAATTCATTTTGATGAACATCATCTTCTCCACATTCTGTGGAAGCAACCTCCTACGCCTTTCGCTGACAAGGTTCCCGGCTGCACTAAACACTCTTTCGGAGTACACACTGGAGGGGGGGCAACTCAGGTAAAATAGAGCCAGTTTGTACAGGGGCCTCCAAATTGCCTCTTTTTCCTGCCAGTACAGGTATGGACTGTCTGACATGCCTACTTGGATGCTGTCACCGATGTAATCCTCCACCATTCTGTCAATGGTGACAGTATCATATGCAGTGACAGTAGACATGTCAGAAATTGTTGCCAGGTCCTTCAGTCCGGACCAGATGTCCAAACTTGGTCCTGCCTGCCCTGCATCACCGCCAGCGGGTTGCTTAGGATACCTAAGTTTTTTCCTGGCAGCCCCAGTTGCGGGAGAAAATGAAGAAGGAGCCGTTGACGTGTCACGTTCCGCTTCAGCTGACAGTGTGTTCACCAGCAGGTCTTTGCACCTCTGCAGGCTTGTGTCGGCCGGAAAGAGAGACACCACATAGGCTTTAAACCTAGGATCGAGCACGGTGGCCAAAATGTAGTGGTCTGATTTCAACAGATTGACCACCCTGGAATCCTGGCAAAGCGAATGAAGGGCTTCATCCACAAGTCCCACATGCCGAGCGGAATCGCTCCGTCTTAGCTCCTCCTTCACTTTCTCCAGCTGCTTCTGCAAAAGCCTGATGAGGGGAATGACCTGACTCAAGCTGGCAGTGTCTGAACTGACTTCACGTGTGGCAAGTTCGAAGGGCTGAAGAACCTTGCACAACACGGAAATCATTCTCCACTGCGCTTGAGTCAGGTGCATACCCCCTCCTTTGCCTATGTCATAGGTGGATGTATAGGCTTGTATGGCCTTTTGCTGCTCCTCCATCCTCTGAAGCATATAGAGGGTTGAGTTCCACCGCGTCACAACCTCTTGCTTCAGGTGATGGCGGGGCAGGTTCAAGAGTGTTTGCTGGCGCTCCAGTCTTCGGCACGCAGTCGCTGAATGGCGAAAGTGGCCAGAAATTTTTCGGGCCACCCAAAGCGTCTCCTGCACGCCCCTGTCGCTTTTCAGAAAATTCTGCACCACCAAGTTTATTGTGTGAGCAAAACATGGGACGTGCTGGAATTTGCCCAGATGTAATGCCCGCACAATATTGGTGGCGTTGTCAGATATCACAAATCCCCAGGAGAGTCTAAGTGGGGTAAGCCACTGGGCGATGATTTCCCTCAGTTTCTCTAAGAGGTTGTCGGCGGTGTGCCTCTTACTGAAACCGGTGATACACAGCGTAGCCTGCCTTGTAACGAGCTGGCGTTTCTGAGATGCTGCTACTGGTGACGCTGCTGCTGTTGCTGCGTAAGGTGATACATCTACCCAGTGGGCTGTCACAGTCATATAGTCCTTAGTCTGCCCTGTTCCACTTGTCCACATGTCCGTGGTTAAGTGGACATTGTGTACAACGGCATTTTTCAGGACACTGAGGACACTTTTTCTGACGTTTCTGTACAGTCTCGGTATCGCCTGCCTAGTGAAGTGGAATCTAGACGGGATTTGGAACCGGGGACACACTACCTCCATCAATTGTCTAAATCCCACTGCACTAATGGCGGATACCGGACGCACGTCTAACACCAACATAGCAGTCAAGGCCTCAGTTATACGTTTTGCTTCAGGATGACTGCTGTCGTACTTCATCCTCCTCGCTAAGGACTGTTGGAGGGTCAATTGTTTAGTAAAAGTAGTGGTGTTCCTACTTCCTCTCTGGGATGATGAACGACTCCCAGCAGCAGCAGCAACAGCAGCAGCGGCAGCAGTAGGCGTAGCAATGCAGGATCCTCCGGAGGAATCCCGGATAGGAGAGTCAGTCATGCCAGTGATATGGCCTGCAGGACTACTTCCGATCCTGACTAAGGAGGAAATTGACGAGGAGGGAGTTGACGGTGTGGTTTGCAGGCGCTTGGATACAACAGGACAACGGGATTTAGGTGTCCCTGGACTGCTTACGGTCTGAGCCAAAGTTTCTGAACTTGACAGTAACTTTTTATGAACGCGCTGCAGGTGCCGTATAAGGGAGGATGTTCCTAGGTGGTTGACGTCCCTACCCCTACTTATTTCACCTTTACATATGGTACATATGGCAAGACAGTTGTTGTCCGGATTTGGATAGAAATATTGCCAGACCAAAGAGGTGGAATGTTTGGTCTTCTGCCCAGGCATGACCGTGATGGGCTTTTTCATCCCACGGACAACAACTGTCTCCCCCGGAGCCTGATTTAAACAAACCACATCACCATCAGAATCCTCCTCGCCAACTTCCTCCTCAGCGCCAGCTACACCAGTATCCTCATCCTGTTGTACTTCAACAGTGACATCTTCAATTTGCATATCAGCAAGTGGACTGTGGGTGCTCCTTTCAGCACTTGCAGGGGGCGTGCAAATGGTGGAAAGAGCCACCTCTTCCCGTCCAGTGCTGGGAAGGTCAGGCATCGCAACCACCACCACACTTGGACTCTCTTTGGGGATTTGTGATATCTTCTTAGAAAGCACAGTTCTTCGCTGTGCTTTTGCCAGCTTAACTCTTTTGATTTTTTTAGTGGGAGGAGTGCTTCCATCGTCATGTGAAGCTGAACCACTAGTCATGAACATACTAGGGATCGACCTTAGCCGTTCCTTGCCACTCCGTGTCGTAAATGGCATATTGGCAAGTTTACGTTTCTCTTCAGCTGATTTAAATGTCTTTTTCAAGGTCATTTTCCTGAACTTTGCCATTTGGGATTGTATGTGCCCTCTACTATGACATTGGGCATCGGCCTTGGCAGACGACGTTGATGGCATGTTATCGTCTATGTCATGACTAGTGGCAGCAGCTTCAGCACTAGGAGGAAGTGGTTCTTGATCTTTCTCTATTTTATTTTTATCGGAGAAAGTTTGGTCCTCCATTTATGTTATATCGATTTGATATATACGTGCGGCTAAACACAGAAAATAAATTTTTTTTTGGTTCGGACTGGAGTGTACTTTGTGGGTTACAGCACCCTTTAACGGTCAAGCCAGCCGGCCCTTTACTTATGACACAGGCGCACTCTTGGCACTACTTTGTTGATGCACGTGCGGCTACTGCGCACACAATTCACAAACACAGAAAATAATTTTTTTTTGGTTTGGACTGGAGTGTACTTTGGGGGTTACAGCACCCTTTAACGGTCAAGCCAGCCGGCCCTTTACTTATGACACAGGCGCACGCTTGGCACTACTTTGTTGATGCACGTGCGGCTACTGCGCACACAATTCACAAACACAGAAAATAATTTTTTTTTGGTTTGGACTGGAGTGTACTTTCGGGGGTTACAGCACCCTTAACGGTCAAGCCAGCCGGCCCTTTACTTATGACACAGGCGCACGCTTGGCACTACTTTGTTGATGCACGTGCGGCTACTGCGCACACAATTCACAAACACAGAAAATAATTTTTTTTTGGTTTGGACTGGAGTGTACTTTCGGGGGTTACAGCACCCTTTAACGGTCAAGCCAGCCGGCCCTTTACTTATGACACAGGCGCACGCTTGGCACTACTTTGTTGATGCACGTGCGGCTACTGCGCACACAATTCACAAACACAGAAAATAATTTTTTTTTAGGTTTGGACTGGAGTGTACTTTCGGGGGTTACAGCACCCTTAACGGTCAAGCCAGCCGGCCCTTTACTTATGACACAGGCGCACGCTTGGCACTACTTTGTTGATGCACGTGCGGCTACTGCGCACACAATTCACAAACACAGAAAATAATTTTTTTTTTGGTTTGGACTGGAGTGTACTTTCGGGGGTTACAGCACCCTTAACGGTCAAGCCAGCCGGCCCTTTACTTATAACACAGGCGCACGCTTGGCACTACTTTGTTGATGCACGTGCGGCTACTGCGCACACAATTCACAAACACAGAAAATAATTTTTTTTTTGGTTTGGACTGGAGTGTACTTTCGGGGGTTACAGCACCCTTAACGGTCAAGCCAGCCGGCCCTTTACTTATGACACAGGCGCACGCTTGACACTACTTTGTTGATGCACGTGCGGCTACTGCGCACACAATTCACAAACACAGAAAATAATTTTTTTTTGGTTTGGACTGGAGTGTACTTTCAGGGGTTACAGCACCCTTTAACGGTCAAGCCAGCCGGCCCTTTACTTATGACACAGGCGCACACTTGGCACTACTTTGTTGATGCACGTGCGGCTACTGCGCACACAATTCACAAACACAGAAAATAATTTTTTTTTGGTTTGGACTGGAGTGTACTTTCGGGGGTTACAGCACCCTTTAACGGTCAAGCCAGCCGGCCCTTTACTTATGACACAGGCGCACTCTTGGCACTACTTTGTTGATGCACGTGCGGCTACTGCGCACACAATTCACAAACACAGAAAATAATTTTTTTTTAGGTTTGGACTGGAGTGTACTTTCGGGGGTTACAGCACCCTTAACGGTCAAGCCAGCCGGCCCTTTACTTATGACACAGGCGCACGCTTGGCACTACTTTGTTGATGCACGTGCGGCTACTGCGCACACAATTCACAAACACAGAAAATAATTTTTTTTTGGTTTGGACTGGAGTGTACTTTCGGGGGTTACAGCACCCTTAACGGTCAAGCCAGCCGGCCCTTTACTTATGACACAGGCGCACGCTTGGCACTACTTTGTTGATGCACGTGCGGCTACTGCGCACACAATTCACAAACACAGAAAATATATTATTTTTTTAGCACTTGGGGGGAGCACCCCTGATGGACAGAGCACCCCCTGGACAACACTACAGCACCCCTTTAGGACTGGGACACTGCACAGGACTTTGGAGTGGACACAGCCCCTATGGAGAACTGACTGCACAACACAGTCCAGCCAGCCCCTATGGACTTTGAAGTAGTGGACACAGCCCCTATTAACAACAGCAGCACAGCACAACACAGCCAGCCCCTATGGACTTTGAAGTAGTGGACAACAGCAGCACTACACTACACTACACTACACAGCACTAACTCCCACCCTCCCTCTTCACTGTCCACAGCCGAGTGAGAAAATGGCGCCGACGCGGGTACCTTATATAGGATCCAAAACCCGCGAGACTCGGAAGGCGGGATGATGACGTTTTGCCTCGATGTCAGATCCGAGTCAGGCGGGAAAAGTCGAGCCTGACTCGGATCGGACTCGGATCGGGGGGGCTCGGGGGGGTTCGGATTTCAGAAATCCGAACCCGCTCACCCCTACTTTCAATCATAGCACTATTCCGGGCTTCAATCCTATTATTAGTGTATGTAATATTTCTCTCTGATATGTTTTATCCCACTATTTCTACATGTTGTTTCTTGACCTTATTGGCTCTGGGTTACGTGATGTACTGTATACCACGTGGGCTGTTTAATATATTACACTTGTTTTTCATTTACGCTAGTTTTCACCATTCTGTATCTTCTTCTATAGGATGACCAGCCACGTCACAGCGTGGGCGCCCTGGTTACCTAGGTTCCCATTGACGCCCGACGCGGTGACGTCTTCAATGCGGGATTCCAGCAGCGTCACGAGGAGTCCCGGGCGGCGTCCAGACACTTGCACTTGGCGGGCTTCTTTGGTATAAGGTAAGCTAATCTTTTCTTCGCTTGCTATATACTTTTACCTTGACAAAGGGGCGCAGTGCCCCGAAACGTTGGTGATATGTGTTTGGGTACACATTAAACAACTTTCTGTAAAAGCTCCAAGTGCCGCTGATTTTCTCTGGTTTATATATATATATATATATAGATATATATACATTGTATATTTACTTTGCATGGAGCTTGATGCTGTTTGTTTGACAAAGATCATAAATGCGACCGAAACGACGACCACCTGTATGAAATTCTGTTAATAAAGTTGTGAATTGTGAAGACTGGTGAGTGTTGTCCTCAACAAGGATTATATATTCAGTAACTTGATTTCATCTTCAGTGATCCACCTGGAGTAGCATCCCAGCAGCTGGAATGGAACATGAGTGCGTTATATCTGTTGTTGGATTTGCAGTGGAATATGGGGTTGAAATCCGACAAGCATCAACTGTGGATGCAAAATGACAGTCAAAACATAATACAGTCAATACTGGATTTTTATACTGCAATCCGCCGTCGATGCCCACCAGTTTCAATATGACGGCAAATTTGACATTTAGTAAATATTCTCCCAGGTGTCATCTAATACATAATGGGATGTATTTTTTAGAAAAATGTTACTTTGATCAATATAATAAAAACATTTAAATACACAAAAGGCTAAAGTGCTAAAGATAATTTGTTGATCTAAGACATAAATGAGTCTAAACTGAGCAATATTTTAGAAGATAAATTGAAAAGTTGAAATTACAAAAGGAGGTGGTCCTAAAGTACCAGGACGCATGGGTCTGAACTTGATGTGCAGGCTCGGTTCTACTCGGTTCCGTTCGGTTCTTTTTACCGGATCTTATTGGGTTTCAGCTGTCACGAGTTTTGGATAGCCAATAAGATTCGGTAAAAAGAACCGAACGGAACCGAGTAGAACCGAGCCTGCACATCCCTAGTCTGAAGCTGTGGCGGCTCCAGAGGTGGGGCTGCAATGCAGTCTAAAATTCAAATAGGGGAGCCACACCAACTGCCCTTCCTAACGCTGCCAAACATCGCCGGCCGGGACTCACTGACAATTGGTGTGGCTCCCCTATTTGAATTTTAGACTTGGCTGCAGCCCCACCTCTGGAACCTCAACTGGTCTGAAGTGACATTTCACTCTTTCAACTGTGTTCATTTCAGATGGGGCCGCCAACATCCAAAGCTAAACACATACAGATGCACTTTGAGATGCGCTTATCAGACAAGTAATAGCAATTAAAAAACAAATGTTCATTATTAAATAGATTGAAAACATATAGCTTACATTTAATTATGAATAATATGAAAGAATGTGGCATTATAATAATGTTATGTGCAGTGTGTTAGGAGAGACCACCCTGCAATGTCTCTCCATCCAGGCACCAGGACATGCGGACTGCCAGAGACATGACCTCTGACCTTGTGTGCTACTGCATATGCTCGGGTTTACAGCCATCTTCAATTTCTTCCTCGATGCTGGAAGGACGTGCCCCCGAGAGTCTCCAGTATATTCACCGAGAGGCAGCGTTACACAGGCCAGTGACCCCACATTGTTCCACTGCACCACCACTGCTATACTGCGACATGTACAGAAGCCAGTGTGCATGCTCTACTGCCATTACTGTATGTACAGATACAGGTGTGTTCTCCAACCTGTCACACACAACCTACTCTTCCCTATATATTCCTAGATGGATCTTGTACATATACTATATACAGCAGGGTGTACCTGTTATACATACCTGCTGCATTAACCCTGTGTCATCCTTAAACCTGTTCTGCCTGGTTAATAAACCGTGTGAACTAACCTCCATCACACATCCCTGCCAGTTATACCAATGGAATGGGTATGTAATGCCGGCTGTTGGGATGCCTCCTGTCAGAATACCAACAGCGGCTGGTATTCAAACAGGGGTCAAGTAAGTATACTTACCCTCCCCACTTCCCCCCCAACTCTCCCTTTTTGTAGCCTAACCCTAACCCTTCCCACCCCACACCCTAACCCAAACCCTCTCCATTAGTGCCTAAACCTAACCCTCCCCCCTTCATTCCTAACCCTCCACCTTTAGTGCCTAACTCTAAACCCTCCCCAGCGTCCCTAAACCTAACCCCCCCATGGCTAATGCTAAGGTAACCTCAGACTTACCTCATTCGGGCTAGCGTCCTTTGGCATTCCTGCATCGAGATTAAGATAGGCGGTATTTTGATGCCTATCTTAAGTCCCTTGTCGGGATTCAGCTGTCGATATTGAGACCGGCAGCATCGCAGCCACCGATCTCATAACTATATCCCATACCAACACCTATAGAAACTGCCAATGTAGTACACTCTTCCTAGATATACTTGTTAATTATACTTATCCTTATTAGCTCCAGTTACTTCACAATGTTCTCCATAGAAGAGTTACAGTATCAATGCAGTACATCTTACTTCTACAACAATGTTGTAACATGACTTTAATAACATAATCTTGCACACAGAACATAAAAACTTGGACCCACCACACTCACCATCCTACATAAGCTGAAACAAACCTTACATCAACAAGTCATCCTTATCTTTCTTATGCTGTTCCTTATAATGACTATTAGTAAGTTCTCATCAAAACCTAGGTCCTGTGCAATCCACTCTATATGCCTCCAATACTCATTGCACCTCAAAGTGTTCAATCCACCTCATACTTCCAATACCTGCAACCATTCCTTAAGCCTCACCCTACTGTATCTCATGGACCCCCTGCATCAAAAATTCACACTCACAAAGCAACTCATAAATGCTGTCGACCTATCTCACCTCTAGCAACTATATATAGTCAAACCTCAACTATGGTGCATCAAACAGACCCGCTATTGGGAAAAATGCTCCAGCTGAGCACCACTGGAAGAAATTTTACACCTTTGCCAATTTCCTCATCATTAAAACCTACAACACTGCCCTTCCACTTACCAAGCAAACATACTTCACTTCTCAAATATCCATCCAATCTTTAAATTGTGTAGCCACCTTCAACTAATTTCTTTACTCACCTGCACCTCCTCACACTTCTTCCATCACAGCTTATAATGTTTCCACCTACATCAAAAATCAAACGGACACTGTTCAACATTTCATTTCCTCAAAACGAATCTAGCACACCCAACTCACCTTCTTCTACACTTCTTATTATCTCCAGAAGATGAAGTCTCTGTACTCATGTCATCATATTATCTACAACCTGCACCCTTAACCCTATTCCCTCCCAATTTCTCTTATCCCTCTCCCCCTAACATATGCCCAACTCTAGCGCACCTCTCCAGTACATTTCCTTTACTTATCTAACCAATATTGATGAAACAATCTCTTAGAGAAAATTAATTATACAGTGCCTGTACTTGATCTGTAAGTTTAAATCAAATAAATACCTACTCTATGTGTGTCACAATAAGAAAAATAAATTAGAAAAAGAATAGTACATGAGCTGTCTTTCGGAATAGGTATTCCTATTCCCAATACTGCAGCGTTGAGTGTAATGGTATCCTGCCCTGCTGAACGATTATCAATGAGGTGCCCACTGGAGCTCCATTGCCACAGGATCCTGAACCATCACAGTGCACTTACAGAGACACATTCCCCTGCAGCATTGAACACACTGACCTCCGTTGCTCCAAAATCTAAACCTGTGAGGATTTCTATGCCAGCTGGAGTCTTATCAATATTGGAAGCTGCACTGGTTGAGTAATGAGCATATTGGGGCTACTCAGTGAGCCTTTTCAGAGGTGTATGCCCTGCCGATGTTAGATGTAGTGGAGTAATTATTTGCTACTGTGCATGCATCTAAGTCAAACCGTGCATGTGCCTCGATTGTGTCCGTACAGAGTTGAAAATGAAGTGGGCATTCCTGGACAGTGACATGGAGGTGTCATAGTGCACGCATGGAGATTGTCCATCTTATGAGCGTGTTATGGTCAAAGTGGTAGTGTACACAGATGCTCAACTGCTCACATAGGAGGTCATAGAGCTGGTGCAAGTTTTGATGTATGACCGACGATGGTGTCTAAGAATGTATCATTCGTATTATTGCATGTACAGATGGGGATCTTTATCGCGTATAAACTTTTTTTGTTTTTTTGCCTTGTGGAAACCATCTCGTAACACAAATTCTCTCTACAACTATCACCCTAATTTGCTCCTCTCATTTGCCTACAAACTACTTGAGCAACTTGAGTACAACCAACTATATCACCTTCGATCCTCATTTTTGTCTCAACTCTCTGCAATCAGGCTCCCAACAATCCACTGAGACCTCACTTCCAAAAGTGATCAATTATCTATATACAGTAAAGTCTATGGATAACTCTTCCATACTCATCCTCATGGACCGCTCTGCTACTTTTGTCACTGTGTTAATCACCCTCTTCTCATGAACATTCTCCACTTCAGTAGCCTTTGTGAAAGTGTTTTCTCTGTTTATTTCCTTTTTGTCGAAACCTATATAACTATCAATTTATGTATTCTATTACCAGTGTACTTAAAAACCATTACGTTGGTCTCAGAATCAATTTAATAGCCATGGTATTTAAAGAGTTAATTTTAGGAGTTAAAACTGAGCAAGAAACTTCTAATGGTGGAAATTGTTCAAATGTAATTAAACCTCTAATGTAGTTGAGTATAATTATCATAGTGTTGTATAAATATTATTGTATCAATATTGTTTTACAAAGGTTTTGTGATTATCTTAAACTTTGGGGGAGTGTTATACACCTTTCACAGTGAACCTCTGACCAGGGTCCTGGCTTGAAGTGAAAGGGTCAAACCCGGGTTGTGTGTCCCGGGTCATTAACCCTGGTCATGACCTGGGTTATTCCTGGGACCGACCCAGATATGCATTGGTATGAAAGGTGTGACCCGGATTATTCGACCCTGGTTATGGTGCTAATTGGCGGATCAGGACTCATCTTGTGTGCCTGTAAAAAATCGTCCACTTCTAATGACATACAAAGTTTTGCAGGGCTGACACGGGTGCAGTGTGAAAGGCAAGAATCCAGGAATAACCCGGGTCCAATGTACAGTGTGAAAGGGGTATGAAGAGCTGTAACATGGGTTGAAACATATTCAATAACTCGAATCGGACCAGGGATTTAGGTGTGAAAGGGGTATTACTGTATAAGGAGTACTGACATATTTTATGTATTCCAGAATGTATTTGAAGTGACTTTCTTCTATCCTGCTTTAAACTGTAAACTGTTTTTGTCTTCTTTGCATAGTGTACCTGTATGTTTTCTTATTGGATGAGGGTGGGAACAAGGTGCACCACACTTACACTAAAGGCCTTAAAAATTTTCCTAAGCTGACCCCTGGTGAAATCGACCCCCCTCCCAACTATTGGAAAGAAGAATTTGTGGAAGGAGGCACTGTTAAAACACAGGATCTATCCAACATAGTTAGTGTGACCCTATCACCTACCATAGAACACAAATAGAGGTGTTACAAAATGTAATTGTTCGGTAAAGGATCAGGATAATTTTCCACTTGTTGTCATATATGGGTCTATTTATCAAGCAGTAAAAACTGTGGAGAAGTGAACCAGTAGAGCAGTTGCCCATAGCAACCAATCAGCTTTGAAGTAGCATTTATCAAGTACAGTCTATAAAATAATAGGTAGGAGCTGATTGGTTGCTATGGGCAACTTCTCCACTGGTCCACTTCTCCACACTTTGCACTGCTTGATAAATAGACTCCATAGAGTTGGATGGAAGTCAGCATGTTTGTGATATATCTCTATTACATTTGTAACATTTTAGCAATATGTTTGAAATGCACCTTAATAACCTACATTGATTGGGCTTGCACTGTAACTACATGTGCTTATGAATGGAGCACATACATTTCTGATTGGTTTGAAGCTCATCAAACCTCTGGTCTTTAATTGGCTGGTTTCACTTTACAGTTTATTTGGAATAAGTTTACTTATGCCTGTGATATACTATATATGTTTTTTTTAAAGCTATGTGCTCTGTACGTGATGTCTAATTATAATGTGGAGATTAACCACAAATAACTTCTTGATTAGTTTTAAATTAAAACAAACTAATACATTGCGAGCAGAGCTGAAAAGAGCACATTTGTTTTGACATTCATATTTAAAATCTTCACTAATGTAGTAATTTGATGCTAATGTGTATATTTGGGATTGATCTTTGCAGTTAGATTGGATGGTAACATGTAAATCAGATAGATGCCATGTTTGGATACTGATATTAGATGTGTTATTCAAACCAGCTTTGTTAATCAGTAAATCCAGATTTGCTTATATTATAAATGTTTGATATATCTATCAAAGCATATGCAAATACATGTTGTAAATTATAAATCTTTTGTACTATTAAATAATCTTGTAACAATATATTTTTAACGTGGAAATTGCCTTGCATTCCAGTTCACACCCACATATGTGATTACAATTAGTCCCCAATTTATACCTGCCATCAATTCTACCCCTCCTCATGAGGTCTTATGATGACACGAGTTGGGGGCTTGGCTTGGAGCGAGTTCTGTAGTATGGATCTCTGCTTCTTCTGCATCTGCAGTAATGATATTGGAGTCAATAGAAAGGCCAAAGCCAGAATCACCTGTGGGTTTTAACAAATATAAAATGCCCATGCCCATATAGAGCACACAATGGCCGGGATGTACTAAAGGAAAAATGCGGTAAACCCTTTTTTCGGGGTTTTAACGCATTTCCATATGTACTAAGCCCCGGCCGCCCTTTTATCGGTGCAGAGGGTAACGCCAGGAAAACCTGGCATTACCCTACAGAAGCCTATGGGCTTCTAACCACACCCCACACCCGACGCTTCGCCGCCGCCTCGCCGCCCTGCAAATGCCCAGCACTGGACCCCACTTACCTGCTCTCCATTGTTGCCTTCCCGTGCTCCTGCTGGGTCCTCCGCCTCCACCTCATAATCATCTTCTGGGTGCAGGGAGGAGGAGGAGGACCCCGGGGTTATTTTTTATTTAATTAAGATGCTATAAAATAATAACTATAAATTGAAATTAAAAATAAATAATAAAATAAAAAACAATTACAATATTAGTGGAGCCTTGTTTTTTCTATACTTACTCTAGAGTGCACCCGATAATCTCATTGTTTTTTCTCTCTTTTTGCAAATCAATGTACTTGTGGATGAGAAGGGTAGCACCATTTTCCCCAAATTGTCTCCTTTATTAATAAAAGGAAGAATTTCCAGACAATTGGAACCAAAATATGAGAACAAGAGATCAACGAATATGTAAAAATTATGAGGATTAGTGCAGATTTTTTATTTCTTAATTCAGGGGAAAGAAACTCAGATTGTAACGATAGCGATAGGAACATTATCGTTAAAATCTGACAGCTTATCGTACATGTGTACGCAGCATTAGCTTTAACTTATCTCTGAATAAACAGGCCATCTGGCAACATTTATAAATAATTTGTCTAATTTAAAGAACCAGTACATAAATATGCACAGTATAAAATAACATGAACACATAGAAATAACAAATACATATAAACTGTAAGACATTGAGACAATGACAGTTTAGGATATACAGAAAGGGGCTCTGTATCACAAGTGTCTTCATGCTTTAATCGCACCGCTTGATTTCACACTGTCTCTGGCTGATTTGTCTCTGGTTGGTATGACCTCGCCATCAGACTTGGCATTGAGGTTCAACCACCCCACTGTACCCCGTGAAGCTGCTGGTGCTCCCCAGTATAGTATGTTAGGTTGTTTATTTTGCATGCCAATTACAATCACTGGAAGCATAATATGTTAAGGAGCTATTTAGCATGCTGATCACAATTTTTATAGACAGAATATGCTAATAAAATCACATCAGTTAAATTACTACTAAGTTATACTCCTTCATGCAACAATGTATGTTATTTGTTAAGGAAATGTTTTGTTGCTTGATACACAAGGTTTCTTATAGTAACATTGTTTATGTTGCCGGATTTTGGCATTGAACCATATAACTTATTTTTGTGACAAGTTATTAGACTATATTATTTTTTATATGATGACCACAAGTGGAAAGGTGATTATTTTTTTTCAATGCTTGAAGACAACTTGAGGTCACACACTTTTTTCAAACTTGATATGTATCGTTTTTTTCAAATAAGGGGATTTACTGCATAATGACACATGTTTATGCTAACATAATTTGCTGACGTTTAATAAACATGACCACCGTAATGTGGATGGAAAGGTACTCATAAAATATTTATCTAGAAAAAACTATCATTCTGGATGATTATGTATGATTTCACTAGATGCAGGAAAAGGGTGTATGCTACATGTATTTGATCTAAATAATTAAATATATATATATATATATCCGTAATATATATATATATATATAAATATATATATATATCCGTACATACTAAAACCTGGTAGTGTACTCTATTAAGAGGATCTTCACCACTTGACTTTGGTAGTCCCAAAAAATGTTTTAAGGGGTGACTAGGTTATATGTTGTTAATACCCTAATTTTTTAAGGAAAGAAAAAATTAAAAGGTATATTTTAATGTAGTTTCACTTATCTCATAGTTGATAATTTTTTATACTAAAAGAGTGCCCCACAAAGGAATCTCTTGCTGTATATTAGCTCAGGTTAATTAGTAGGGTATAAGTGCTACCCAGCTTCTGCCTCCCGGCTCTTCCCATTCAGCTGGTGGAATGCTGCATATCTCATGCAAGTGGTGAGCATAGCATGTCCTGTTAACACCAGAAAATACACAATCACAGTAATCCATATGTTTGTCCCTTTTTTATATGTATCATGACGAAACCTTGACCAATAGAATCTCGTTGGACACATAAACTCGTTTCTCAGTAGCTAGTCAATTATTTGGGCAATTTTGACAGGGATTTTCATTGGTATTTAAAGCTAATGCTTAGTATATATTGGGTTTCAATACCTGTAATGTTAAAAACGTAAACGATGTTCAATTGTAATCTAAAGTCTGGCTTCTCAGCAGTATCTCCTTGGTTTGGGCTTTCATAAATCAATGGTATGCAATCATGATGGAAAACCCCTGAAAAGCCAAAAATGCTACTCAGTATATACCCCAGGACACAAAGAGAAAAGGTGTTATGAAAACATTGCCTTTACACAGGACACAAAGATACAGAACAAATGGGAAATATGTCTACAGAAATTGATTATAAGAAAGCAGAAACACCTCAATATTACAACTAACTCACAACACTGACCGGTAACCAAAAAAGATCAGGACAGTGTCAAAGAGGACAAAATAAAGGGCCTTTTTTAAATTACATCCAAGTGACAACAGCACTATGGAGCATATTCAATTATTTAAACTAATTTTGTGGAAGGTACCCACAAAAATGAAGTATCCCTAGGATGTATGAAGGGGGTTCTGCAGCAGATATCTCTGATATCTGCTACCATTCCTCTGTTTCCAACCGCAAAAACAAGCCCCATAGATTTCTGTGGGGGCTGATAGATTGCCAAACTTACCAAGCTCCAGAATGTGAAAATTTGCAGAGTTTGGCCATGGCATCAAATGCCATCTTTAGATGGTGTTAGCCCATAGAAGCCTATTTGCAACTGTGGCATATTTTTAACTGGAGTGGTATCATCTAGTACTGTAGCTATCACTTTTCTTCTAACCATTTACTGGACAGGCATTACTTTAAAGCTATGCCCCAGCTCCCCAGTTTTGATAAAGACATGCAGAAATATTCATTTTGAAAGTACAGATGGTGATAAATGCACCCCTATGCCTGGGAAGTCAGTAAGGTTTCTCAAGCTCAGAAAATGAGGTGTATACTGCAAATTGGCTTAGACTTCCAAATAGAGTAGCGTTGCCTCCCAGATCTGCCCACTTCCTTATAGGTGGGCAGTCCGGATGCTTGATTACATGATTTGCAGTACCACCCATTGGAGAATTCCACCAATCAAGGTACGGTACACCTAGAGGTGGGACTACCATGATGTATTCACTACACCACTTCCCCATCACCTCCTACCTGGGCCTTCCCCTCCTTACATTCTGTGAGGCCTGGGTATAAAGTAGGCAAGTATGGTTTACAAATTACTAAAACTAACACACAAAAGTATAATAATAAATAAAACAGATTTTTATTTTTTTTACGAGAGGGATATATAATTTTCATTTATATCAATTTCAGTACTTTTTTGCTTCTATCTTGGTTGTCCCTCCATGCCTACAGTAAATTGCAGTTTGAAATTTGAGGCACTTGGGCTCCCTTAGCTTGGTGTAGTGCATACAGTAAACAGAGATACAATGTGCCCATAAATAAAGTTCCCTAATTAGTGCTGTCTGTAGCTCTAATAGTTTTTTTTCTTCAGTTTTTACAAAGAGGAAAATTAAAAATGTAAAATTAAAATTTAGGATTTTATTAGTTCATAATTTAATGCATTTTACCTTGCATAGGGCCAAATTTTTCCCTATTGACAGATATTGGATCAAAAAAAATATTTTTGTGGAATTTCCTGATTTCCATTTATTAGTTATACCCCTTTTCCACCAAAATCCCGGGTCTGGGATTTGGAACATGGTTCCAAGCCGGGTCAGACCCAGGATTTACCCCTTTCCTACTGCAGCACCGACCCGGGAATATCTCTAGTTGGAGCAGTTCACATTGCATACGGTGCTTGGAGATGATGTCATCACCAAGCACCGGAAACTCCAGCTCTCCCCTAAATGCCATACCAGAGTGGACAGTTGTCACAGACAGCTTCTGAATTTCAGCCAATCACAATGCTGTAAACGGATCCCGGGTCGGGTAACTCTGGTTACCCATTTACACTGAGCGTGACTTGGGTTTTAAAACCCTGCTCGAGACCCGGAAATAAATGTAAAAAATATAAAAAAGTATATAAATAAATTGTCATTTACATGAATAAAAGTTAAGTGCACAGAAACTACAGTATCTGCAGCCATTTTGCCACAGTGAAGAACAGTATGGATTTAGTTCCAAGTATTCATCTCAGTAAAATGTTAAAATGCTCAGGCAGCCATCAACAAATGTGCACTACCACATACTGTATCTAAGTCTCTAGACTGCAAAAACTGAATTGAACGATCAAGGAAAGGTATGTGACCTTTAAATAGCAAACCTAACTTACTGAGATGCTTATTGTTGCTGTAGCTGCTATGATCTGCGCACTTTCTTTTAAATGTCCGTTTTCTCTGAAAAGGTTATCTGTGAGATGACAGGAATCGGTTAAGTACAGAGCTGTGTGTTCAGTCTCTGTGGTCTTAGTGATAGAGGAACAACAAAATGCAGTTTTGCTTTTAAAATGTAGCTAAACTATATTTTGACCTGTTATGTAAAACCTTGATGTAAAATGTAATTATGGCTAAACACACAAATAACACAATTACATTTTCCTAGCACAGAAGTTGTTGCTTGCATTTTTCATTTAAAAATATGTGTAAAAAAAATTGATTTTTTTTTCGTCCGTAATCCAAAATGTAAAACACTTTGCAGGTGTGTTTTATGAGAGGAGGGGTCAGTGTGCAATCTCCGAGCATCCTACCCTCCCCACCAACAGGCATTGGCGCATGTGCAGGGTAGACTCTGGCACTGTACCAGAGCTTACTGTATATGCGCCAGGGGCGTATCTATAATGGGTGCAGGGTATGCAGAGCACACGGGCCCCTGGGTCCAGGGGGGGCCCCGCACTTACACCCTCATCAATAATATATTTACCTCTCCGGAGTCCCACATCGGTGCGGTGGTCCAGCGCTGTAAAAACAACTGGAAAATAGCCGCAGCGGCCATTTTCCCATCATTTGCGCATGTGCAGTACAGGGAAAATGGCCACCGCAGCCATTTTCCCAGTGACCTGCGCATACTCTATAGACTCTGGGCACACTCTAGTGCTCAGAGTCTATAACGCCAGCACTGGCACACAGCTCAGTGTGCTGCTGCCCACCGGACAGAGAGGAGGGGGCCCATGTCGGAGACTGCACATGGGCCCCCTCCTCTCTAGAAATGCCCCTGGTATGCGCACAAGGTCGGACTTGCTCACAGGGGTGCAGGGGAAATCCTCGGTGGGCCCCACTGCCTGAGGGCCCACCCACTCATCTAGAGGTCCCCTATCACATGTACAGTACAATAATATGTTTATAGACATGATCGCCATCATGTGCTTTATACATATGTTACATTTTACTGCATTCCCAGGACTATGGTGTATACACTACAGTACATTGCTTTTAGCAATCTATCATGCCTGCACTATCAGTATCTACTATACATTTATAAACGGCCCAGAAATTGTGCTCTCTAATGGTTAGCCATGCCTCTGTGGTAGCTGGCCACACCCCTTCTGGTGACTGTCTACACCCCATATGAATGGGCCCTTACCATTGCATCCCCCAGGGGGCCCTTCCTGCCCCAGTCCAACACTGCATGCGCATATCTCCAAGAAAGTGACGCAGGTGCCATTTTCCCAGTGATTCTCTATTGTGCATATCCCGAGGAAAATGGCACTAGCTTCATGTTCCTGGACATTTCTTCAGTGGTGGCCTCAAGGTACAGTAGGTATATTCAATGGGAGCATGGTGCCCCCTACACGCATTATAGATATGCTAATGACCCCTTAAACAGACTTACCCTGACAGTCCACTGCCACTTTAATTTCTCCTTCCATCCAGAGGCATTTTAAGAGAGGAGGGAGCCCGTGTGCAGCCTCCGTTTGGGCCCCCTCCTCTCTGCAAGCAGCTCAGCGGCACTAAGCGCTGTAGATTCCTGCTTCATGCCAGAATTTACTTTGCATGCACAGGTCTCCGGGAAAATGGCGCCCGCTCCTGCTTTCCCTGGGACATCTTTTCTGCACATGCGCAGATCACTGGGAAAATGGCCACCGCCATTTTCCCAGTTAGTGTTTGCTGCTCTATAGCCCCGGATCCAGCACTGCTGAGCAGCAGTTCGGGAATTGGCAGAGAGGTAAGTATAATTACCTATGGGTGCAGGGTGTGCGATGTGTGCTCCGCACACCCTGCACCCATTATAGATACACCCCTGCTTCCATCACACACATATGAAGCCACATACCCCAGTTTTCTATCTGCCTAAACACATACATATTTAATTGTTCAATAAGCCCAGTACGGATTATCGCTCATGTGCAGAAAGACCGATCAGATTAAATGCAGTGAGTACTGAAAAAAATAAGCATGGAAAATTGAGATGCTGGGTTGCAAATCATTTGATGTTCATTATTGCTAAACAATTGTATTAGGTCATTTACTAACAGTGATTCATAAAAAGCAACACTAATAATTTTCTGTATGTCTATACTTTAGTACATTTAAGGACCATAGTATGAACCTTCAAACTGAGGATATTTAAGTGAATGAGCATTGACAACATAGTACTCACATGTTCATACTTTTAATAGTATAGTTGTGTCAATAAAAACCTGCTATAATAACACCAGGGTTACCCTCTTTACCAATGTACATTTCAGTCATCTGAGTGAAAGTGTGCGAACAGATTTTCCTGTAGGGTACCGCTGGACTATACACACAAAAAGTAGATTATTATTTAAATATTCCCGGTGTCATTGCATCACAACACAACCCTTACAAAAAGCCCTTCAGCTTCACATACTGGGCATGATTCAGAGCCGGACGCAATTAGCGCTCGCTCTTCCAGAAAATAGGGGTGGCTATTCAAATGAACCGTTCGCTCTTTGCGGTCTGTTCACGCCTCTAGGTCTGAACGAGCTAACAAAACTTGCGGTCGTTTTTTGGAAAAACACGCCCCTGGCTGCTCACATCCTACGCCATGTCCGCTATTTATTAGATTAATCGAGTACATCGATAAAAAAAGTAATGGGACTATCAACTCAAAAGCGATTTCATGGACAGGTGTGGGCTATTCCCTTGTTATTTCATTATCAATTAAGCAGGTAAAAGGTCTGGAGTTGATTCTAGGTGTGACATTTGCATTTGGAATCAGTTGCTGTCAACTCTCAATATGAGATCCAAAGAGCTGTCACTATCAGTGAAGCAAGCCATCATTAGGCTGAAAAATCAAAACAAACCCATCAGAGAGATAGCAAAAACATTAGGTGTGGCCAAATCAACTGTTTGGAACATTCTTAAAAAGAAAGAATGCATCGGAGAGCTCAGCAACACCAAAAGACCCGGAAGACCACGAAAAACAACTGTGGTGGATGACAAAAGAATTATTTCCCTGGTGAAGAAAAACCCCTTCACAACAGTTGGCCAAATCAAGAACACTCTCCAGGAGGTAGATATATATGTGTCAAAGTCAACAATCAAGAGAAGACTTCACAAGAGTGAATATAGAGGATTCACCACAAGATGCAAACCATTGGTGAGCCACACAAACAGGAAGACCAAATTAGAGTTTGCCAAACAACATCTAAAAAAGCCATTACAGTTCTGGAACAACATCCTATTGACAGATGAGACAAATATCAACTTGTACCAGAGTGATGGGAAGAGAAGAGAAGGAAAGGAACTGCTCATGATTCAAAACATACCACCTCATCAGTGAAGCATGGTGGTGGTAGTGTCATGGCGTGGGCATGTATGGCTGCCAATGGAACTGGTTCCCTTGTATTTATTGATGATGTGACTGCTGACAAAAGCAGCAGAATGAATTCTGAAGTGTTTCGGGCAATATTATATGCTCATATTCAGTCAAATGCTTCAGAACTCATTGGACGGCGCTTCACAGTGCAGATGAACAATGACCCAAAGCATACTGCAAAAGCAACCAAAGAGTTTTTTAAGGCTAAAAAGTGGAATGTTATGCAATGGCCAAGTCAATCCCATGACCTGAATCCGATTGAACATGCATTTCACTTGATGAAGACAAAACTGAAGGGGAAAATGCCCCAAGAACAAGCAGGAACTGAAGACATTTTCAGTAGAGGCCTGGCAGAGCATCACCAGGGATGAAACCCAGCGTCTGGTGATGTCTATGTGTTCTAGACTTCAGGCTGTAATTGCCTGCAAAGGATTTGCAACGAAGTATTAAAAAGTGAAAGTTTGATTTAGGATTGTTTAGTTTGTCCCATTACTTTTGGCCCCTTAAAAAGTGGGAGGCACATATAGAAATTGTTGTAATTCCTACACCGTTCACCTGATTTGGATGTAATTACCCTCAAATTAAATCTGAAAGTCTGCAGTTAAATCGCATCTTGTTTGTTTCATTTCAAAGCCATTGTGGTGGTGAATAGAGGCCAAAATCTGAAAATTCTGTCAATGTCCCAATATTTATGGACCTGACTGTACATGTAGCAAACATCGTTGTGACTCTAGATACCTACTGTGCATACCTAAATGTGTACTTACATAATCCCAAATGGCAGCAGTGAGAAGTAGCTAGACAACTGAAGGTAAAATAAAATATAATAAAAGTGCCTTTATGCTTATGCACAAAAAACAAACAGTAATGTACCTTAGCACTTATAGAGGGACCAAACAAATGAAATTCAAGTAACTAGAGTCTGCTTTCTACAAAGTTCTAAATGCAGAATCAATTCACAACAAAAGAGCAATTTCAGCAAAAAAATGGCAATTGAGTTGTTTAATATCCAATCTCCGAACATATATATCGCTTTAGTTTCCAAACATAACTTGTTTCATAACATGATTTGTTAGAACAAGAAACAGAATTCAATCCTTTAAATAAGGTGCGCCTGTTACCCAAATAAAAGACACGGATGTCAGCTGTCTTGTAACAGGTAATAGCAAAAAACAACATCAAAAACACTGTTTTTGTCTATTTCTATGTGAAGGAGCCCTGTGCAGGATATTAAGTGTAAATATAATGTGGCCAGACAAACTTGTGTATGTGTTTGGGAGTCTGGTGAAATGGAATGTGTTTGGGAGTATGGTGAAGTGGGCGTTTCTTAAACAAAACCCCAACCATGAAGAGAGGTATGTTATTTATTATTGTTTTTATTTTTGTCCTCTCGTTTGTTTTCTTTTTCTTACAGTATACTTGACTTTGAGACCTGCCTATAAGGGATAAACGGTTTCCATGTTGTTCTAGCTCTGTGGGCCTAATTTAGCTTGGATCACAATCAAAAACATCTGCTCAGCCAAGGAATTGTTATTCTGTGAGTATGCACGTATGCAGCATAGCGCATGTATGCGTTCGCATTACGATTGCACATGCAAGCCGACGAACACACCGAAATGATTGACAGCTAGCAAGCATTTGGGTGAGGTGACAGGAAGTGGTCTTAAAAATGCAGGTATGTCTTACCGTTTGGACACCGTTTAAAGGGCATCCATAATTTATCCAGTGCGATCACATCCCCAGCACAAGAGCTCTCTGTGTGTGCAGAGACTCGCAGAATTAGAGACAGGTCAGACAATCCGCAAGTGGTCAATGGTGGCCAATGTTCCCAATGTGTATGCTGGTCTGTGTGTTTGCTCGCAGAAGAGAAGGCAACAGTGGGTGTCTCTTTGCACAAATAAGGTTGTGGCTGCATCTGCATATATTAGCAGCTGCGTAGCATTAGTTTTTCCACATTTTTTGGAAGTACAATAGCCTACGACGCCAAATGCTCACAAGGTTCCTGACTGTGCTAAATAGTCTGTACACACTCTGGAGGGTGGGCAACTTAAGTACACAAAAGTTAGTTTGAACAAGAGGCTCCAAATTGATTTTTTTTTCCTCCCAGTATTCAAAACGTCTGTGTAAGATGCTAATTTGTACATTATAATTAAAGTAATATTCCATCATTCTAGTGATGCTTACTGTATCAGATTGAGTCATGGTAGAGGGGTCAATATATGTGAGCATTACTGTTATTACTGATCAGATGTCATTATGTTTCTCTCTGGTGCACTGAGTTGACTCATTATCATCAGTGGGCCTCTTTTAAAAGGTCAGTTATTTTCCTGGTAGTAGCATTTGCAGGATAAACTGAAACTGGAGATGTCATGTCATGTGCCACTTAAGCTGACAACTTGCTTGCAAGGAGCTTTTTGAATCTTTTAAGATCTATGTCAGTTGGAAAGAAAGACATTACATAGGAGTTAAAACTAGGATCAAGCCTGGTTGTCAAAATGTTGTGATACAATTGCAAGATGTTGCAAACCCTGGTCCTAGCTAAGTGAATAAAGAACTTGATCTATTAGTCAAACATACTTAGAAGAATCACTTAGTTTCATCTCTTCCTTCAGGTTCTCTTGCTGCTTTTCCAGTAGTTTGAGTAAGGGTATGACCTGACTCAGACTGGCAGTGTCTGAACTCATTTCACAAGTTACAATTTCAAATGTTTTCAGTTGCTTTTACCCTTTATACTAATGCATTACTACTTGCATTAGAATACAGGGTGAAATACCACCTCTTGCTTCAGTTAGTGGCATGGCAAACGGTATTATTCTTGCAGCTGCTGCAATGTTTTACATGTAGTTGCTAAATGCTGAAAATGCCCAGAAATTTTTCAGGTCACAGCCAGCATCACTATCATGGACTTCATTCAGAATGGGAAATTCTGACCCATTAAGTGTGCAAAACATGGTATGTGTTGAAATTCACCCAGTTGTAATGCTCATACAATGTTACTTGTGTTAACAGAAATTACAAATCTGAAGGAGAGTCTTAGTAAGTTTTTCCCACAGATTGACACAGATATGCCTCTTAGTGAAGCTATTGATGAAGAGAGTAGATTGCATGTGAATGAGCTGGCATTGTGTGTTAGATACTTTTGCTGTTGAAGGTAATATACCCATCCAGTGGGCAGTCACAGTAATGTTGCATTTAGTTTGACCAGTACCACTTGTCCACATATCTATAGTTTAATTGTTTGAAACTATTAGTCTTCTTGGTCCCCTTCTGTGATGAATACTCACACCCAGCAGCACCAGCCCCAGAGACCAAGGATTCTTTTTGGGAATCCTGGATATGGGAGTCAGTCCGTCTTTGTAAATGTAATTATTTATTATTACCAGTTATTTTTATAGCACACACATATTCAACAGCACTTTACAGAGGAGCTTACAATCTATATTCCCTATCACATGTGCACACACATACACACTAGGGTTAATTTGTGTTGGGAGCCAATTAACCTACCAGTATATTTTTGGAGTGTGGGAGGTAACCGGATTACCTGGAGGAAACCCACGCAAGCACAGGGAGAATATACAAACTCTGCACAGGTAGGGCCGTGGTGGGATTCAAACCCAAGACCTCAGTTCTGTAAGGCAGTAATGCTAACCATTATACCGTCTGTGCTGCCCAAATGCTAATGCAGGACTACCTCCAAACGCTATGCATGCTGCTGGTAGCTGATGCTGAATTGCTTGTTATTATATATGATTTTCCAGATTTTGATAAACAACTTGAATGAACTTGCTTCAAATGGCATATCAGGGAGAAGGTGATTAGATGGTTAACGCCCCTACCTCTACTTAGTTTGCCACATATGTCTTGACAAATGTTGTCAGAGTTGGGTATAAATAATTCCACACACAAGAGGTGACTCTTATAGTCTTTTGACCAGGCATGACAATGCAGTTCTTATTGCTGGCATGAAGTGCTGCCACTAGCGGCTGATTTTGACACAAACAACATCATCCTCCTAAGTGTTATCAACTTATTCTTGTCTAACACATTCATCATCAACATTCTTATTATTGGCAAATGTACAAATATTACCCTCATTCTTTTGCACAATTGTAACTTCCACACTAGCATCCTCAATTTCTATGTTTAAACTATCATCATCTTTACTATTACTACTGCTCATCATCACATTGGCAGATGGTTTAGAAATTGTGGAAGGAGCAGGGGCGTAAGTAGGTATATGATTGCCCCATAGCAAAAGTTTGTAAGGGTCCCTATGCACCACTTAATGGTGAAAAATATATACAATACATGGAACTTTGACAAGGAAACTGTGCCACCCTCAGCTCTGGGCCCCATAGCAGCTGCCCCCTTTGTTCCTATGGAAATAATGCATACAATAGTAATCATGGACAACCTTATGCTCTCCACAGGAATCTGTGAAGTTTGTGAGTACATAATTGTTTTTCAGCCTTAGTTTCCTGTTTGTGCACTGATTTTCCTGTTTTAGAGGTGGCACATATATACTCAGAATAAGAAGGTGGTGCATGTGAGATTACAAAATATGCCTGCCTGTTTTTGGCCCAGGCTTTCACAATAGGAATTCTAGTGCATGAAAGAGCAGTAGTAGCAGGACCACAACTTGCAAATAAAGACCATGGTCTGAGCCTTTTTCTTGCCACTGTGTGTGGTGTATGACATGTTGGCAATTTAATGTTTTTCAGCAGCAACTTTTCCCATCGTAGTCAGAGGTGATTTTTTTATTCTTGAATATTTTAAAACATTGTTTAGTGTTTGGAGTGCTCTTCTTATACCTTCTTACCCCTTGACTTTCTCTAAAAATAGATGTTGAAGAAGTACTCTGACTGCCAGCACTAGTACTGGGTTTCTCCTTTTTTTCTACAGACTGATTCATAATTAATTTACACCGGACAGGAGTAAAGCTACTGTACTTGAATCTGACACAACACCACATGAACATACAATAACATAGGGAAATTAGGAACAATTACCTTTACCATGCAATTTTATTAAAAGACTTAAGACTTGTTTTAAAGCAAGAAAAAAAGTCTGTTTTCAGCTGACAGGTACACCCAGCAAGTGCAGTAATGATAGTTTCCTCTCAAAAACACACAATCTACCCTTTGAAATATCTAAATTGTATTAGAAATGACTTGAGAATATTTTTATAAAAAGTAAAAAAAACATTTTTTTCAACTTTTATTATTTTAGGGTGCAGCTGACAAAACACCCAGCAAGTACAGTAATATTCGCTTCCACTCAAGAGCACATAATCTTCCCTTGAAATATCTAAATTGAATGATAAAATATTTTAGATGTTTTTTGGGGTTCAGCTCTCTCAGACACAGCACACTATTTTTTGGTCATCTAAACTTGCTCTCACAGTACTGTCTCTGCCCTCACACACAATATATACTGCATTACTGTGTAGATAAATATCCTTGTGAAAAAACAATTTTAAGTAAGTGCAGCTCACTTCAAGTTCTTTTTGCAGATTGCAGTTACTAGTGTCAGACAAAAATAACATACACAGGGGTGTGTATTGCAGACTGCTTGCTAGTGTCTGACCCTCCCAGAAACGAAGATTAAAAATGCATGCTTTCTTTTCCACCCTTCCCACCCACTCAAACCACCTACAACTCTCTCTAATGGCAACTATTGCAGCACAGCTACAACCCACAACCCTCTCCATGAGCTCTCATGTGTGAAATGGCCCATGAAATGACAAGGGAGAGGCTTATATACAATCTAAAACATTGAGATTTCCAGGAAAATTTAATTTTGCCTCCTTTTGTGAACCAAATTTGGTGGAAGGACCCCAAATTTGGTTCTGTCCAATTTCTCACAATCCTAACCGAACATCTCTAATATTAGTGCTTAGTACATAATGCCCTTTTTGTGAGATGAGAAAGTAGTAGTCTAATCCATGGCCCGATTTGGCCAATTAGCAGCTGGCAAATGATCAAATCAATAAGACCTGCTGGACGATATGTCATGTCTGATTGACAAATAATTTGTGATCGGTCACCCAAATACATTGTACAATTATCTTCTGATTCACTGTTATGTAGGCAGGACCGGTGACAGGGGGACTAAGGAGACACCAGTACCAGCCCCCGAGATCCAGAGGGGCCCCGAGGACTGGATGGGCACAAAACAAGGCCGCGGACAGCTGACTCTGTTCCAGCCAGTGGGCTGCGGCCATCGAGATCCATAGTGGCCACCCAGCCCTAGCTTCAAGTCCCTTGTAGCCTTGCCTGGGCAGTGCTGGGCTCTTCCAGGTGGCTCCGCTGGCTGGGTCGGGCCTGACCTATAAGTGAGCAATGCGGCAGCGTGACATCATGGGTCACGTTGCTGCACATCAGGCGGGCAGCTCAGCTGTGGTGTTGAGGGGATAGGCAATGGTAGAGAAATGGGCTGGAGTAGGGGAAGATGATGGGTGCTGGGGACGGAAGAAGATGAAGGGGGCATAGGAAGCTGACAGGGGCTGGAGGCAGAGGAAGGTGATGGGGCTGGGGTAGAAGGTGACATGGGCTGGGGGCAGAGGAAGGTGGTGAGAACTGTGGATGGCTGGCAGCAGACACCATCCCTCCTACAGAAACAAGATAAAAATTATTTAGAAAGATGGATAGTATTTACAGTAAGGTGCATAAATATTGGGACATTGACAGAATTTTCATATTTTGGCCTCTATTTACCACCACAATGGCTTTAAAATGAAACAAACAAGATGTGCTTTAACTGCAGACTTTCAGATTTAATTTGAGGGTAATTACATCCAAATCAGGTGAACGGTGTAGGAATTACAACAGTTTCTATATGTGCCTCCCACTTTTTAAGGGGCAAAAGTAATGGGACTATCAACTCAAAAGCTATTTCATGGACAGGTGTGGGCTATTCCTCGTTATTTCATTATCAATTTAGCAGGTAAAAGATCTGGAGTTGATTCTAGGTGTGACATTTGCATTTGGAATCAGTTGCTGTCGACTCTCAATATCAGATCCAAAGAGCTGTCACTATCAGTGAAGCAAGCCATCATTAGGCTGAAAAATCAAAACAAACCCATCAGAGAGATAGCAAAAACATTAGGTGTGGCCAAATCAACTGTTTGGAACATTCTTAAAAAGAGAGAACGCACCTGAGAGCTCAGCAACACCAAAAGACCCGGAAGACCACTGAAAACAACTGTGGTGGATGACAGAAGAATTATTTCCCTGGTGAAGAAAAACCCCTTCACAACAGTTGGACAAATCAAGAACACTCTCCAGGAGGTAGGTGTATATGTTCTAAGTCAACATTCAAGAGAAGACTTCACAAGAGTGAATATAGAGGGTTCACCACAAGATGTAAACCATTGGTGAGCCTCAAAAACAGGAAGACCAGATTAGAGTTTGCCAAACAACATCTAAAAAAGCCATTACAGTTCTGGAACAACATCCTATGGACAAATGAAACAAAGATCAACTTGTACCAGAGTGATGGGAAGAGAAGAGTATGGAGAAGGAAAGGAACTTCTCATGATCCAAAACATACCACCTCATCAGTGAAGCATGGTGGTGGTAGTGTCATGGCGTGAGCATGTATGGCTGCCAATGGAACTGGTTCCCTTGTATTTATTGATGATGTGACTGCTGACAAAAGTAGCAGAATTAATTCTGAAGTGTTTCGGGCAATATTATATGCTCATATTCAGTCAAATGCTTCAGAACTCATTGGACGGCGCTTCACAGTGCAGATGGACAATGACCCGAAGCATACTGCAAAAGCAACCAAAGAGTTTTTAAGGCTAAAAAGTGGAATGTTATCAGTCTGTACATAGTGGAATGTATATACAGTCAGGTGCATAAATATTGGGACATTGACAGAATTTTCATATTTTGGCCTCTATTCACCACCACAATGGCTTTGAAATGAAACAAACTAGATGTGCTTTAACTGCAGACTTTCAGATTTACTTTGAGGGTAATTACATCCTAAATCATGTGAACGGTGTAGGAATTACAACGGTTTCTATATGTGTCTCCCACTTTTTAAGGGGCCAAAAGTAATGGGACAAACTAAACAATCCTAACTCTAACTTTCACTTGTTAATACTTTGTTGCAAATTCTTTGCAGGCAATTACAGCCTGAAGTCTGGAATGCATAGACATCACCAGATGCTGGGTTTCATCCCAGGTGATGCTCTGCCAGGCCTCTACTGCAAATGTCTTTAGTTCCTGCTTGTTCTTGGGGCATTTTACCTTCAGTTTTGTCTTCATCAAGTGAAATGCATGCTCAATCGGATTCAGGTCATGGGATTGACTTGGCCATTGCATAACATTCCACTTTTTAGCCTTAAAAAACCCTTTGGTTGCTTTTGCAGTATGCTTCGGGTCATTGTCCATCTGCACTGTGAAGCGCCGTCCAATGAGTTCTGAAGCATTTGACTGAATATGAGCATATAATATTGCCAGAAACACTTCAGAATTCCTTCTGCTGTTTTTGTCAGCTGTCACATCATCAATAAATACAAGGGAACCACTTCCATTGGCAGCCATACAGGCCCACGCCATGACACTACCACCACCATGCTTCACTGATGAGGTGGTATGTTTTGGATCATGAGCAGTTCCTTTCCTTTTCCATACTCTTCTCTTCCCATCACTCTGGTACAAGTTGATCTTTGTCTCATCTGTCCATAGGATGTTGTTCTAGAACAATAATGGCTTTTTTAGATGTTGTTTGGCAAACTCTAATCTGGTCTTCCTGTTTTTGAGGCTCACCAGTGGTTTACATCTTGTGGAGAACCCTCTATATTCACTCTTGTGAAGTCTTCTCTTGATTGTTGACCTTGACACATATACACCTACCTCCAGGAGAGTGTTCTTGATTTGGCCAACTGTTGTGAAGGGGTTTTTCTTCACCAGGGAAATTATTCTTCTGTCATCCACCACAGTTGTTTTCCATGGTCTATCGGGTCTTTTGGTGTTGCTGAGCTCTCCGGTGCGTTTTTCTTTTTAAGAATGTTCCAAAAAGTTGATTTGGCCACACTGAATGTTTTTGCTATCTCTCTGATGCATTTGCTTTGATTTTTCAGCCTAATGATGGCTTGCTTCACTGATAGTGACAGCTCTTTGGATCGCATATTGAGAGTCGACAGCAACTGATTCCAAATGCAAATGTCACACCTAGAATCAACTCCAGACCTTTTACCTGCTTAATTGATAATGAAATAACGAGGGAATAGCCCACACCTGTCCATGAAATAGCTTTTGAGTTGATAGTCCCATTACTTTTGGCCCCTTAAAAAGTGGGAGGCACATATAGAAACCATTGTAATTCCTACACCGTTCACCTGATTTGGATGTAATTACCCTCAAATTAAATCTGAAAGTCTGCGGTTAAAGCACATCTTGTTTGTTTCATTTTAAAGCCATTGTGGTGGTGAATAGAGGCCAAAATATGAAAATTCTGCCAATGTCCCAATATTTATGCTCCTGAGTGTATAATCACTTTAATATAAAAAGGGAAAATAGACATAAAATTGAAATCTCATAAAATATACACAATTACGTATATGAGCAATGTGCCTCACCCAAGTGAATGTCCACAGTATATTTTAGCAATTCACCAGTCACATTATAAATTGTAGGACTGTCCAATTAGTGTGTAATTACCAGATCTTTTCACTGGTAAAGGGATGGTCCTTATCACATGTAAATTCCATACACATAAACTTGGATCCCTCAGATGTTTGCGGCGTACAGGTTTAGTTCAGTCCTGGATGGAAATAAGGACAAAGTCCAAGATGGTGGTGCTGCTTGTAATATGTCCAGTAAATTGGTCCTGGCTTCTTTGCACAGATGGTGAACAGCAGGATCACTTTGATGGGTAGAGGCAATAAACACTAACACGTTTCACTGTACACAAATGACAGATTTTTCAAAGGTGAAAAAGCTGTCATTTGTGTACAGCAAAATGCTGGACAGTGTAATTGGACAGTCCTACGATTTAAAATGTGACTGGTGAATTGCTACAATCTATATTATTATTATTATTATTATTATTATTATTATTATATAAGTATACATAGGAACAGTACTGTGGACATTCACTTGGGTGAGGCACCTTTCATATATGCAATTGTGTATATTTTATGAGATTTCGATTTTATGTCCATTTTCCTTTTTTTATTTCAAAGTGATTATATACATATTTATGTACTGTAATAGAGTTGTACTATCTTATTTACTGTATGTGTTTTTTCTGTATAAGGGTTTCACTATCCCTATTTTAGTAGTTGCTTGGTTAAACAGACCATCTCAGCACCTGTATACAACCTTTATTGGTATCTACAAAAATACCATCCCACCTACCCATGAGGCATCCACAGCACTGTCATCAAGAAGACCTTGCAAGAGACCATAGACAAGAACTACAGCCTGCATCATCAGTGACATAGAGACAGTGTGGTAAGTCATAGTGTATTATTACTTTATTTAAGGGCTGGCATATCTTCAGTTAACATTCTCATGCTACACATATCACACATGCAGGGAAGGGATGTGTGGAATCGGTAGTGGTGGTGAGAAGCTGGGGCCCCCAGATACATCAGTGTACCAGGCCCCGGGATTTATGTTGCCGGCCCTGTATGTGGGGGATCAGAGGTAACTGTATAATGTATGTATTGATATATGTGCGCTATTTGGTATATAAACTACGAGGTTATTAATAGGCACCAGCGGAATATGAAGCATGAGACTTAACCAGACTTGCAAGATTATTATAGGATAAGCACATATAGCAGTACTCACAGTAACAGGTAGCAGCGGTGGAGTATACAGAGAACCATTCGGTCATGTATAAGATCTGTATAAAGTAGATTAGGGTGATCTCCCTGGAATGAAGTTCTACACAGCCATGTAGCACTGCAAACCTCATACACAGTGAGCAAGATGGCAACACGCATGTGCAGAAGCTACCTCGGTGGCCATCTTGGTGAAGGACTCTTAATGCTTTTAAGTAAGGCAGTATGGAGATAGCACTGGAGTGCACTCCATTCCTAACACCAGCGGCTATCTACCTCCCCTTTTATCAACCAGAAACGCCCACTGAAATTGCCTCTCTCTGCGTCCAATTTCATGGTGTTGGCTCCCTGTGCTGACAGCGATGACTGTGGGAGAAGTGAGGCTGTGGCTGTGTCTAGCAGGTAACCAGTGAGAGCTGTAAAGGGAGGGAGGAGGTGGGGAACCCTACAGCTTTTTACTGTGACTGTACTAGCCATAAAGCTTTATATAATAGATATTCATTGTAATGGAATGCAAATTATTTACATAATAATTTTATTGGGGAATCAGATAAATTTGTCATTATCATTAGTTTGCAAATCTATCAAATAACCAAGCTGTTCAGCAGTCATCAACTTCTAGAGACTAGCATGATAACCTGTATATTATTTATTTCTCTTATTTTACTAAATCTTCTATTTGATTATCATTCTAAGGCCAAATTCTAGAGCAATAAAATTACCCTAAAGGCCTATAAATACTGTATTTGACCAATTCTTGTATTCTTCATATATGGGGTAAGGTCAGTTCATCACCTAGTGTATCAGATCTTAGGGGCCTCCTAGTTTGACCCCTGGTGAATACAAACTACTCCTAGAAATCATACGCAGAAGACTGTGGTGGAAGCGCTCCACCAAGAAGACATCAACTTTGAAGTGAGAACACTCCTGTTTAGAGTAACCCCAAACCTGCCAAAGGGCAGGAGTTTAATTGCCTCTATACTACACACTTTTTTTTGGAAGTGAAGGCACAATTCATTGTTGGGGCTTCCTTCATAGCAGCGACATATAGAATATCTACGTCAATTACTCATGGAAAACATTACATTTTGTAGTGGATTTTGTTACAAAAAAAGAAGTCATTACAGGTTGAGTCTCCCATATCCAAAATGCTTGGGACCAGGGGTATTTTGGATAACGGAATATTCCGTATTTTGGAATATTTGCATATAATAATGAGATATCTTGGGAATGGGAGCCCAATATACACACAGAATACATTTATGTGTTATATACACCTTATACACACAGCCTGCAGGTAATTTTATACAATAGCTTTAATAATTTGTGCCTTAGACAAAGTTTGTGTACATTGAACCATCAAAAATCAAAGGTTTCATTATCTCATTCATGCCAGAATTATTCCGTATTTCGGAATATTCCGTATTTCGGAATATTTGGATATGGGAGACTCAACCTGTATAACCATGGCTATACTACTGGAAAACACAGATGTTGAACAATAATTTTGTAACTGTTTCTACATTCCTTCCCATAATGCAGTAGTGTGCTAATTAACTGGGACAAATATTGCTTTTTGCTATGTTTTACTTTTTGTTTATTAAAATAATACACAGGATAATTTATATAATATTAATAATTCATATGACCACTCTTAGCTTCAGTAACTTGTTTTATATGAGTTTTCTTCTATACAGTAATAATAAGTAGCTTTTTTATATATCTTCTCACTTCTAGAAGTCTGCGCTGCACTATGGAAGAATCAGTCAGTAAACCGCCTGCTGCTGTCTCTTTGTAATGCTGCCTTTACACCTAAAGATTTACCCGTCCAATCTGTCTGGTGGGAAGGAAAATCTGGTAATGTATGGGAGCAAATAACAATAGAAATTTGCTCCCAAACACTGGAAAATTGACCAGATTTTCTTTCCCACCAGACAGATTGGACAGATATATCTGTAGCCTAATGCTGGGAATCCACTATACAATTACCTGTCAGATATCTGTCCAATCTAGCTGGTTGGAATGAAAACCTGGTCATGTATGGGAGCAAATGACAGGCCATCATATGGTTTTGAACACTGGATAACTGACAAAAAACAATTGTTCAAATTGCTTAAATTCATGTCTTTTAACCAATTTGCAGCCACAATGCAGAGTTTCTTGGTAGGCTGCACGATCCAGTCACACAGGAACGTTGGACAAATATCAGGATGATGTGAAAGAAAGACAATGTCTGAGGTTATGGGTGGACTGTGAAAGGGGATGTAATTAGATACGGAAGCTATGAAGGTTATGTGGGTGGTTCTGGAATCTGATAAGCTTGCCTGAAGAGGTCAGTTTTCAGGGAACGCTCGAAGGATTGGAACAACAATGTCAAAAGCAGCAGATAGATCTAGAAGAACTAGGAGTGAGTACTGGCCTTTTTCTGCGCAGGAAAAAAAGTGTGTAACTGTGAGTATTTGGTTAGGGTGTAACACGGGTCCTAAATGTTAAGGGTATCGTAGGACTCTTAAGTGCTAGGTGTAATGAGCGGCCTAGTAACTCAGTAGCAGCTTACTGTTTACTTTACACAAAGCAGGTGTATGGGTTGTTATTTTTGTTAGGGTTCGGCTCCCAGTGTGATTATAGTATTCAGTAATCGGTTAGGCTTAGTTGAGCACTGTAATTGAACCGCATAGTTTTGGGCTAAACTGTGATTGTGAACTGGTGAGAGGGTGGACGAAATCAACTGGAAAACAAAGGGTATATATTGCCCCCTAGCGGTTGAAAGGTAGTCAAAAAAGAATTTCTGCGTGGGAGCAGCTTTTCTTCCATAGGTGAGTGGAGGCGTCTAGAGGTCTTCCATAGGGTGTGTGGATACAGCCTTTTTCCAAGACGTCCACAGGTAAGTGAAAGTATCTTGACTGTCTTTCACCAGTTTAACTCTTTATTGAAAAAGGTAGGATTTGTCCCAGGATGGGAGCCACGCAAACAGTAGAGATGTTAGACAATGATGTGCTGCTAATGGAAGCGCCGCTTGGATCGGCACGTCATATTATGCATACTAAGTGTGGTGCTTATGCAATTAGGTACTGTGATATATGGTTTAAGATGACGATAAAGAGTGCAAGACCGTTTCCCAGAATTGGTAGCTTTGATAAGGATGTACTGAACAATGTCCGAGATCACATCAGTCTGGTGCGTTCTCGAGTGAAAAAGGTAAAATATAATGGACATTTAAGATTGTGGCAGTATGAAGGGGATGTGTGGCTTAAAGGTGTGCAAGCGACGCAAACTAGCGTCGCAAGCACATTACCAGAAAGTGCATCCGCAACGCTAAATTGCAATGCATGTGAGCCACGAAATGGCACGCACGGGTAGCAAGGTAGCATTGTGGAAGGTATTGCCAGTGGTTCATGCACACCGCCGCCGCCCTATGTTGATGGTGGTGCAGGTACAGTTGTTGGAAAAACCCATAAAAATGTAACAAGTAATTTGTACCCTCTCTTAAGTAACCATAAAGAAAATGTTTATGATGTGGATGATGAGCCTATTGTTATGTCTGCCATTTCCCATGCTGCACACATGTTAGATGCTCCACCACGACAATCACAAGTGGTGCCGCCATCTCCATCAGTGATAGTACAGGAAGTGTTAACATCCACTGCACCCATAGAGGAAGTTGTTAACCCTATACGTTGCAATAACAGATTAAACCCCCAGCCAGGCAATAAGGTCAAAAGTAGCAGCGCGGCCGGTCTGCATCCCAGAAGGACAATAACTGTTCCGAATGGGAATGCGGATGTGAATGGTGTAGTGCCCACAAGGGAAGTAGCAATGCATTGTCCTTGGACAAGAGCAAGATAGCACTCACCATAGGGGAATGATTGTCACTGTACTCATGGATGGCCTTAAAGAGAACCTAAAGACCCGGGTTCAGACCTCACAGCCTGGCTGGAGGGTAGTCACTGTAGACACCCTCATAGAATCCGCAATTGATCATGACAAAAACATCTCTAAAAAGAGAGAGACCCAGAGTGAGAAACTAATGGCTGTTAGTATCCAAGATCTAGAAGGAATGACTGTAACATCACAGCCAGCAGATGCACCTGCACCTGCACCTGAACAGTTACATGTCCTCACTAATCCTACACCATCAAAAACACAGCCCTACCATACTTATCACACACAACCACAATTCACGTACTATCCACAAACCCCATATCTCCCACAATATCCTCTCCCTCAATATCCTTACCCATACCCACCACCTTTCCCTCCTGCTTAACCCACACAAGAATCCTTGCATCCCCCCACCCACGAAAGTGTTTTAATTGCAACCAACCAGGACATCTAAGTAGGAACTGTACAGCAAAAAGGGTAGGACCCCCTAACCAGGCAGTACCTGGATATCCCCATAAGGGACCTACACAGAGACCAGAAAATGTTCAACAAACATTATCTGTTCTAATACAATATGTGGATGATTTATTGTTATGTTCTGATTCATTTATGTCATGTTTAAATGATACTAAACTTTTGTTGCTTCATCTCTCGCAAACAGAACACAAGGTTGCCAAGGACAAACTACAGCCATGCCAGTCCAGGGTTAAGTATTTGGGACACTGCCTAACTCAGGGGTTATGACATCTCACAAATGACAGAATCCAGGCCATACAGAACATGACACTGCCGCAGAACCAACAGCAAGTTCGTACCTTCTTGGGAATGTGTGGATACTGCAGAATGTGGATCCCAGGTTTTTCTATTTTGGCCTTGCCATTACAGGACTTAGTCACTTCCTCAAAACCCGACCGTGTCATACACACAGAGGAATCAGAGCAGGCTTTCCAAAATCTTAAGGATAGTCTGACAAAGGCACCTGCATTGGGAATACCTGATTATGAAAAACCTTTTGATTTGTATTGTATGGAAGCCAATGGTTGCGCAGCAGGTGTCCTCACACAAAAACATGGTGATGCCAGTAGGCCCATAGCATACTACAGTGCACAATTGGACACTGTGGCAAGATCACTCCCAACATGTTTAAGAAGTGTAGCAGCAACTGCTATATTGGTCAGTAAAAGTGAGGATCCTGGTTTGTTAATGCTTTATTGGAGAATGGGAGTCAATGCTAGGGGTCAGGTCATACCTGTAGTCTACAGATAGGTTAACAGGATGTACTATGGAAGAACCGGTAATGATGGTTGATGTAGCTTGCGTTCAGGTTGTTTGACTGATGTTGGGAAGGTCCGTATCAGGTGTTGCTGACAAGTACCACATCTTTGAAGGTGGCTGAGAGAGACACCTGGGTCCATTCCACTCACTGCAAAAAGGTCAAACAACCGGTGGAGAAACAAGGTGGAGACAAGGCTGATAATGTGGACCTGTCGATCATGAGCTTGTTCCGGGAGGATCAAAAGGTTGTAGTGAGATACCTAAGCTAAAGATATTTGCAGGTCCTTGCTGCGGCAATGGACTGGTCTGCCGTGTTCATTTTTATATTCTCTTACAGAGTTTCCATCATCCTGGTTTGTTCGGGGATATCTGGTTTCTGTGACGGGGGACCGATAGAGGAGATGTTTGCAGATGGCAGTGCTGATGCAGTGGAGTCAAGAGGAGGAGTACTATGCCAATCAGGGAGTGTCTGACCAATCTTAGTACTGTAATTGTTAAGAGATCTGCTATTTTGGATACTCGGGGACAGTGTGAAGATCTATGGTCTGAGGATTATTGTATGTGTGAGTTCTGTGGGTCTGTAATTGATGAGAGATGCATCCAACGTTGTCAAGCTAAATATAATCAGTATTTGGGTGGGTATCCTTTAGAGGATTATCATACCATGGTGGGCAAAATTTTGAACCAAACTGACTGTTGGGTGTGCTCTCACGTGCCCCAAGGACAGCATAATGTAGGATTTTTGCCTTTCCCATTGAATATCTCTGAAATTTTAGAATTGCCAAAAGGGAAGACACTGGACGGAAAATTTCTTAATACCAAACCACCCCATTTTAAACTCCACCAGTACCAAGTAGATAAAACACTTTTATGTTTAAACATCATCAGCTCCAATGACCCGGGAAGTTGGGAGGTGACTAGTAATAATCAGACGATGACCTTCTCCCAAAGAGCTGACCGTGAGCCTATGAATTATGAACTATTACGCAAAATTAGATCAGGTGGAAGACACTTCCGGTATAAATATACACTGAGCAACACCAAAGAAATGGTTGGTAGAATACCGGAAGGGTACTGTGCTAAGATTATACAACCAGAAACATGTATTCACCAGATGGGAGAACCCGAGATAGGATTATTTGCGAGGGAAATGTGTTTAATGATAATGATGCATACTATTCCTTATGTTCTCCCTGTTGTATATTTTATATGTGGAAGGAAAGCATATAAGTGGCTCTCTCTGAGTTCCAAAGGTTTGTGTTACCTGGGAAGAGTAATCCCAGAGGTTATGACCCTCACACATGATGAAATGCTGGTATTCATAAAAACACACCATCACCATATCTTTACATGCAGTATGAACACAGAGGCAAACGAAATATGATACCTGGTGTCGTGCATAAAGCCATTCAGTTAATTAGTGAGACAACTGGCTTTCAAGTTGTAGTAGCAATGGATCCCACCAGGATCGCTCGGGGTACACTAAATTTTAGATATATCCAAGACCTTGCTAAATTGATAGATAATATCACCGGGATGTATGATGACACCTTCAGGTATACAGGTAGGGAATTGCAAGCGTACAAGAAAGACTTGGTGCAACACAGAATAGTGTTAAATTATTTAACAGCTGTCACTGGAAAGTACTGCGTAACTTTGGCCACCCAATTTGGAGTGAAGTGTTGCACTTATGTCACGAATGATACCAGTGACCCCAAGGAGGTGATAGACCGAAAGATGGATGAAAATCTGCAGCTAAAATGGGAGTTTCGAAAGAACCATAATGCTTCAGTGGCTGAAGTAGAGGAGAAGGTAGAGGAATGGGTTTCATGGTTGAACCCAGTGAAATGGTTCTCAGGTCTAGGAAAGTGGGTCCAGGAAATGATCGCAAGCATAGGCAAACTCCTGATCCTCATACTGGTTGTCATCATAGTAATTGGCATATGTGTCAAGTGTGTTCCTACTGTGTTGAAGTGTGGAAAATGTAAAAATAAGGTAAACCGGAAGAATGAAATTATGATGATGGTCAGTAGTGACAATATGAATACTGAGGTAAATGTAGAACTGAATTACAACCCTGAACTAGGAAATGCCACTGTATAATGTATTATGTTTAGACATGCATAAAATGTATTATTAAAATGTTATTCTAAAACACCCCAAATAATGTAAGTCCCTATCTCCCCCTCAAGACTTCCTTTATAGGATAGGTGCATCCCCACACCTTTCCCATGATCCTCCAGGATCCGCGGTGTGTGTATAAGGGTAGTTTTATGTCCCCTCCTAGAGACACATTATTGATGGATTAAGAACCACCTTGTACCATCCCATAGTATAACATTAAAATGATATGTCATAATGTAAGCCTAAATTAAATTTAAGATCAGTGTATGATAGCATGTTGGTTGCTATCAAATGGTGGACTGAGACAGAATCAGTTTAAAATTAGATTGGAACTATGCCATCTTGCGAATGGCGACAAGACTCAATCTTGAAAATGAGATCTGCACGACGCCATTTTGCGAATGGCCGCCCAGCGCCATTTTAGAGAAACTCACACTTAAGTACATACGGCGATGCTATTATTAGCATCATGCGATCGCATATTTTACCATACCCCATACAAACATTAAATACGCACATTAGCGACTGCATAATACCCCACGTACGAACGCTGTTTATTAGTTTCATGTGTACGCATCTTCCCCAAGTTAAAAGTCCTTACTACATAAATACAGATAGTCACTTACCATGGTGAACTGTAACTAGCATCCTTTGCCAAACCCCTAACACTTACACACTGCACACTTACATAAAAGGTTCCATAGCTTCAAAGTGTAATATTCAAGCTTTATTCATTTATTACTAATGTTGTGAAATAAAGACTATTTGTATTTAAGGTTTAGTACATGATAAGCGGACCATGCTTGGTATTGTACTGATCTACTCTGTCTCAACAGCTTTCCGGTGCCATCGGTGAGAAGATCGCAACATGCGTCCGCAACTTATGGACTGTAGAGAGTTAAAACACTAAAATGTACTGTGTAATATTAGCAGCTTAGATTTGCATGCAGCGGAAAAAAGGAGACAAAAGGCTGTTGGAGGCTGACCTGTGTCCATTTGAATTGACCTGTTAAATGTCCTATAATAGAAGCACCGTGACGGAGAACCAATGGAATCATGCCAAACTTGCCTATTGTATTGCCTATCCCTGTAAGGGTATATATGTGCTCTCAGACCCCAATCGTAAGTCTTCTTGCTGATGCTGTTGATGGAGGTTTCTTGTTGATGCTGGTAACTGGTCCCAGAGCGCATGCTTATGTAATAACTGTACCTTTGGTCTGTATGATCCCTTTGCGCTAAATTGTCTTTAGATCACAGTGTGTAACCTACAGTTTTTATGTTGAATAATAACCTTTTGTGCGATGGAAACACATTTCAAAGTCTGAAGGCATTTATTTACTGTATGACTCTGTACGCAAATAGCGACAATTCTAGAAGGTATAGGCAGGATTTAGAAGGTATAGGTAGGATCGTATAGAGGTTTAAATCCAGTATCGTTAGGCACATATTAGACTGCATAATGAGACTGTATAATTAAGTATAATGGGAATTTAATTAATTTATGTATTTCTAATAGTTACATATTTACATCAATAATATTTTTGTACATTCACAAGCAAAAACAATAGTAGACATTGCATTCCAACAAATGAATGCTGCCTACGACCCTCAAAACAGTGGTTACCAAACACTCAACATACTGTAGTATCAAAAAATATATACAAGGGTCCTGGCACAGACTCCTAAGAATTCTATACACTTTCTTACGTATATAACCTGGAACGTGGTTTATATGTCCCAAAAAATAGTCAAGTAGTATTCTTTTTCTATAACAATTTTCTGAAGTAGACTCCTCCTATGAATTAAACTCCTTCATGTATTTCCTTGTATCTTCATTAGTTTACTCCATTTCTCATATATAGGAAAGAGAAGACAGGATTGGAAAATAATGTAATACAGTTTATTTGTTCCATCTGAAATCACACAAATACAAAGAAAACTAATAATGTTTTGTACATTGTATGAAATAAATATACTGTATAATATGTCAATGGCACATAAGCAAACAATACCTTGCTTTAGTCTGTGTTCTTGAACATGGGTAATTTTGCTAAAAGAGGAAATGTCACCTTGGTTTCATATTTTAATTTACTGGCCTTCACTGTTTACAGTGGTAAAGTAAGATGGGGGAGCTAGTGGAGTCCAAACCCGCCCGAACATCAGGAATCCAAGTCAATCTGAGGTGCAGCTTGGGTCTTCCCACCTGCAGGCCCGGCAACAGGGGGGTTCAAAGGGAACAGTGCCGTATCTGGATGGCAGTGCGCCCTGTGCAGCACTGCCGCCCCTCTCATTCCCCCCAGCCCCCTCCTCCCCATGAGAGCTTACCTTGCCGTCCAGGTGACGGAGGGTGGGCGGGATCTTCCACCGTTGTTCTTCTGCATCGCTCACCGCTGCCGGAGGTCTCTTCCTTCAGACCTCCAGCACCGGGAAGTGTGTGTGGACAGTGACCCTGGAGGCTTCCGCCCTGTGTGGAGGCACCGGCCACACCGCCCTCCCTATGGCCCTGAAAGGGAATACTTGTACAGGGCCCCAAGACTCTGAGGGGCACTGTTCATGCGTCCCCTGGTCCCTTGCCCATGCCAGTGGCCTACTGCATAAAACAGGGCACATGCAGAAAGAGCCAAAAGGCCATCAGCTCAGCACAGTGCACATGACATCAGGTAAGTGCTGAATGGGCTAGAGAGACATGGGTTGAGTGGTGGAGGGCTGCAGATGAAGGTGAAGATGGAGCTGAGGACACAGGGCTAGTGAATGTGGCTGACACACACATGGGCTGGGGAATGATACTAGGGAGACACACATACTGGGGTATGGGTGTTGGGGGATGATTACGCTGAGAGACAGAGGAACTGTGGAATTATTAACCTGAGAGACAGAGGGGCTGGGGCATGAATAAGATGAGAAAAAGAGGGGCCAGGGGCTAATTAAGCTGAAAGACAGAAGGGCTGGAGATGATTAAACTGAGAGACAGAAGGGCTGGGGGATATTTAAGCTGAGAGACAGAAGGGCTGGGGGTGATTAAGCTGAGAGAAAGAAGGATGGAGGATGATTAAACTGAGAGACAGAAGGACTGGGGGATGATTAATCTGAGAGAAAGAGAGGCTGGGGTATGATTAAAATGAGAGACAGAGGGTCTGGGGGATGATTAAGCTGAGAGACAAATGGTCTGGGGATGATTAAGATGAGAGACAGAGGGGCTGCTAATGACTAAACTGAGAGATAGAGGGTCTGGTGGATGATTAAGCTAAGAGACAGAAGGGCTGGGGGAATGATTAAGCTGAGAGATAGAAGGGGTGAGATGATTAAAGTTAGGGGCTGAGGGATGATTAAACTGAGCAACAGAGGGGCTTGGGGATGATTAAGCTGAGAGACAGAGGGGCTGTGGGATGATTAAGCTGATAGACAGAGGGGCTAGTGGATGATTAAGATGAGAGACAGAAGGGCTGCAGGATGATTAAAATGAGTGACAGAGGGGCTGGGGGATAATTAAGCTGAGAGACAGAAGAGCTGGGAGATGATTAAGATGAGAGAAGGAGAGGCTGAGGGATGATTAAACTGAGAAACAGAGGGGCTAGGGAATAATTAAGCTGAGAGACAGGAGGGCTGGGGAATGATTAAGTTGAGAGATAGAAGAGCTGGGGGATGTTAAAGCTGAGAGCTGGAGAGGCTGGGGGATGATTAAGTTGAGAGACAGAGGGGAGATGAGTGAATGGCTGATGATGGAGAGACAAAGGGATGAGGCTGGAGACAGGGATGGTGCTGTAGAAACAGGCTAGGACAAAGCTGAGAGACACCATTGGGGATGAGGCTGGAAAGACACAGGGGTGAGCCAGTGGTCAACCTGCATGTACCTACTAGGAGACAATGGGGGGCCCAAAAAAATGTGTGCCGGGCCCTAGGATTTCCGTTGCCAGCCCTGCATGTCTGACTTGGATTCCAACTTGAGGCAAAACACCATCCTTGCAGCATCGGATTCTCATGGGTTTTGAATTCTATATAAAGCACTGCAGACGGGACTCTGCACCATTTCCTTGTCAGGCATGCTTCTGTATGCTGTGTCCAGACTCACAAGTGGCTGTGCTGCTTAGTCAATATGTATAGGGGGTGCACACTGCTGTATGCAATGCTGTACTTTGTGCTTTGTGCTTTTGTACTTTTGTAGGATGTGCTGTGTCCAGACTCACAAGTGGCTGTGGTGCTTAGCCAATGTGTATAGGGGTGCATGCTGCTGTATGCTGTGCTGTTCTCTGCTGTAGTTTATGTAGGAAGTGCTGTGTCCAGACTTGCAAGTGGCTGTGCTGCTCTTAGTCAATGTGTATAGGGGGAGCATGCTGCTGTATGATGTGCTGTTCTCTGCTGTATATAGGCTGTGCTGTGTCCATCAGTAGAGATATTGACTCCATGCAGTTTGAATAGAACTGCAACATCAAAAAAATAAATAAATGAAATAATTGTTTGTACTGCTTGATGCGCTTTGTTCACTTGAACATATAAGCCCTGTTGCTCCAATCCACACAGGAATAGAGTTGCAACATCAAAAAAATAATTTAAATAATTTTATTGTTTGTACTTTTTGGTCCACTTTACCCTAGTGTGCTTTGTTCATGTACGTACATACGTACATATATATATATATATATATATATGTATATATATATATACTGTAAGGAAATGGATAACGTTCAGTTTAGAGAAGAGCAATCAAATACTGTTGCTGCAGCTGCTGCCACCAGTCATGATTACAATGCTAGTCTTTCAAAGTCATCTACTAAAGCCAATGCTCAAAGGCATACAGGGTCTAAAAGTCAGGGCATCTAAGATCAAAAACAATATACAGAAAAAAAACACATCTAATAAAGGGAAAGTGTGGTGCAGAAAAAGATTAAATTGCTAACTTGTCATTCACCACATGTAGTGGCAAGGAAAGACTGAGGCCTTGGTCTTTATTTATGAGTGGTGGTTCTGCAAGTATCATTGAGGCATTTTCCTCTGCCACTCATGATGATGCAAGACTTTATCACTCACAATGTAGTAGAGGTGTAAAAAAAAATGAAAACCATAAAGCAGTAGAAGAAACTCTGCGTTCAGAAATAGAAATGTCACAAATCCCTGAGGAAAGTCTAAGTGTGTCCATGAGAGTGATGTCTGAGCCTGGCCTTTCTGATACTGTTGTACTCGCACAGAATCCACCTTACACCATTCCTGTTTCCACTGTAAATGTGGGGATGAGCAGCACAAATATAGCTGATGACATAGAAATTGAGTATGCCACCGAGGAAGTGCAAGAGAATGAGGGGGATATTTGTCTAGCTGTCACAATGCTAATGAGGATGTTAATTTTACCCAAATTCTGACAATTATCAAGCCATCTGTAACATTTGTAAAACAATGGTAAGTAGAGGTAGCGATGTTAACCAGCTAGGAACCTTCTCCCTATTACATAATTTGCAGTGAACTTATGAAAAATTTTTGACAACATCAGAAACTGGTGCTAAAAAAATAACAACAAGCAGTCCATCATCAGCTAGCTCTCTTCTCTCAAGTTCAACTAGATCCTAGCACCTGTAATCTCTACCGCCAATACCTTCATCCTCAATATCCACAGTAATGATCAGAGGTAGTCCTGCATTCAATTTGTTAAGGCTAGGCGACTCCTCCCCTATAAACCAGGATTCCTTAGAAGAATCCTTCAGAATTAGGCCTGATGTTGCTGCTGCTACTGGGGAAGGATCCTCATCCCAGAAGAGGACCAAGAAGACTAGTATTTAAAAAAAACAACTTGCTGTGAAATAATCTTTTGCAAGTGGAAGCAAGTATGACAGCTCTCACTTAGTCACACAGCAAATCACTGATGCCATCATGGCTATGCTAGTATTAGATCTGAGTCCAATTTCTGCCATTATGCAGTGGGTTTCACACAGTAAATTGAGGTCCTGTGTTCTCCGTACCAAATTCCATCTTGGTTGCATTTTACCCAAAAATCCATTCCAGGCTTTACCAGGAAGTTAAAAAATACAAATTATTGGCCTACAAAATGCTGTTGTACCCACTGTCCACCTAACCACAGATATGTGGACAAGTGGTAGTAGGCAAACTAAAGATTACATTACTGTGACAGCCCACTGGGTGGGTGATTTGTCTTTAGCAGCAGCAGCAGTATCTAACAAACAACACCACCACTTGGACTCTCTGCAGGATTTGTGACTTCTGACAATGCCACCAATATTGAGAGCATTACAGCTTGGTGAATTCCAATATGTCACATGTTTTGCTCACACAATCAACTTGGTGATACAGGGTTTATTAAAAATGACAGGGGCATGCTGTCTGTGGCTCAAAAAACAGTTGAAGTTGCCCTGCTACCAACTGAAGCAAAAGGTGGTAACCAGGTAGAATTCCACCCTTTATATGCTTCAGTGGATGGATGAACAGCAAAAAGCTATCCATAGCTATACAACAAGCCATGACACTGGGAGAGGAGGGGGAGTGTTCCTTAGTCCAGCACAGTGGAGAATCCTTTCCATCTTGTGTAAGATGCTCAAACCCTTCGAAGTAACCACCTGTGAAGTGAGTTCAGACACTACTAACTTTGTCAGGTGATTACCCTAATTAGGATTTCAGAAAATCAGCTCAAGAAATTGAAGGAGGAGATAAAACAAAGTGATTTCACTAAGTATGTCAGACTTGTAGATAAAGTCCTTTGTTCGCTTTGCCAGGATCCAAAGGCTGCCAATATCTTGAAATCAAATAATTTTGCAACTGTGCCTGATCCTAAGTTTAAGTCATACATTGTGTCATTCTTTCCAACTGTCTGAGATCTTAAGAGATGCAAAGAGCTCCTGGTGAGCAAGATGGCAGCTCAAGTTGTACACAACACAATGACATCTCCTACAGTTTCTTCAGCAGCTGCCAGGAAAAAACTCAGCTTTCCAAAAAGATCAGTGGGGATGCAGAGGAGTCAATTTGGCACATCTGGACAGGCCTAAAAGAATTGTCGAAAAATTAGTTAAACCGCTATCATGGCTCCATCTGATAAGGTCACCATCCAAAGAATGGTGGAGGATTATTTTCATGACACCATAAACATAGACTTGTCACAGAGTCCCTTTGTCCCTACTGGAAAAACAAATAAACAATTTGGAGGCCCTTGTACAGACTGGCTTACCTAAGCTGCCCACCCTCCAGTGTGTACTCAGAAAGAGTTTTCAGCACAGCCAAGAACCTTATCAGAAATTGGCGTAGGAGGCTACTTCCTCAAAATGTGGAAAACTTGATGTTCATCAAAATTTACTGGAAATTCCACAAGGAAGACCTTTAACGCCAATTACGTAAATAAAAATACAAACGTACCTGTAATGGTGAATTCCAGAGGGGATAAATTAATATTATGTGAGGATGATGTACACACATGAGGAATCAAATGAGGAGAATGACCTCTTCCAGTTTCATCTGTAAAGAGGATTAACAACACTGTTAGCTGCCAGATGCCCATTGGAAGCTTGTTATCGGGGCCACAAAAAAACCAATCAATTCAGCCACAAGTGGCAGTTCCTGTCGCTGAAGTTATGTTAAATGTTAAACTTCACATATTCTGTTTAATATACTGTATACAACAGAAGAGTGGGTGGAAGGGCCCAAGGATAATTCCATCTTGCACTTCTTCTCTTTGCATTATGCACTGTTTGGGGCATTGTTGACTGATATTTTTATCGTTTATTAAACTGCCATCTTGTCTACCACTGCTTTGTGGCAATGTTTCATAGATGTCCTTTATTTTTTTAAACTGCCGTGCAATTGTGCCGCTGCTCTGACGCTTACTGTTTGCTTCATACTGTATTTATTTAAACTAAAATCACAAAAAGATATACTTGCAAAATACACTGATGCCCTTTTCAACCTTGATTTGTAGATACCATCCTGGTTGCCTTTTTTTCCTAAACTTTTATTCCAATGTGTAACAACAGGTGGGCTTGGCTTTCCTTGATCATAACAGCCATGTTTGGTCAAATGCAACTCAAGCACCAAATGGAGAGGATATTTTGTGATTGTATCTGGAGATGTTCTCCCCCCTCCCCTCCCAGCCTTCCCATACATAATCTACATAATCCCAGAAGCACGATGATGAGAGATATTCAGTACCAGACTTTAATAATCTCTCTGCCCCCTTCCTGTTCAGAGATTCCCTTTTGTGTGCTGCCACATTAATAGTTCTTCCACCCATTCAAAAATCGAAATGGGCAGGTGTGATACTGGCATTACTCCCATCTGTGGAAGGGCCCAAGGACAATTCCATCTTGCACCTCTTTTCTTTGCATTATGTGCTGATTGGGGCATTGCTGACTGTCTTTTTGCTTAGATGACAAACATTATTGTTATAGTTTATTAAAACTGCCATCCTGTCCACCACTGCAGTGCCATTCTCTCTCCTAGATGTGCCATGTTGGTAATTGAACTGTCACAGCTGCTGAAATCTTCTACATGTAGCTGATAATTCCAAAAATGTCCAGAATTTTTTATGGCCACAGACAGCATCTCCTGCATGCCCCTTTGAATTTTTTAAAAAACTTCAGCACCACCAAAGAGCTCAACTGGGGAAGGGGTTGATGTGAATGATTCAAATATTTTTTGTAAATGCCTCCACTCCTGCCACATATATTTGCTTCAGAAATCCAAAACTTAAGTTAAATTTACTACACATCAACCCTTCCTTTCCCTCCCTTCAACTACATACATACTCTGTCTCCCATAGGCCTTGTGATTAATAAAAATATTTGTTTCCTGATGTGCCATGTTGGAAGTTGAACTGCCACAGCCGCTGAAATCTTTGACATGCGGTTGCTGAATGCCAAAAATGTCCATAAATGTTTATGGCTATAGACAGCATCTCCTGCATGCCCCTTTAATTTTATAGGCTAACATTATGTGATTATACCTTTTTTGTAAATTTTTTAAAAAAATCCAAAACCAGTCACAGCGTTTTGTCAAAACCAAAACTGGACGATGAATTAGAACCAAAACCAGCAAAAATGGTGTCGGCGCACATATCTAATATTAGTTATCAAAGCACCTAGGCCAAAAGATTTAGTAGTCTATTTACTAAGCCTTGGATGGAGATAAAGTGAACGGAGATAAAGTACCAGCCAACCAGCTCCTAACTGTCATTTTTCAAACACAGCCAGTGACATGACAGGAGCTGATTGGTTGGTACTTTATCTCCATTCACTTTATCTCCATCCAAGGCTTAGTAAATAGACCCCTTAACAAGCTTCAGGGCATTATGAAAAGACTGGTATTCGATCCAGAACTGAGTCATTAACTGAAGCACCAAACAGTAAAGAAAGATGCTGAATCAGACTAAAAACACCAGACACTTTCTTGGGAACCTATTGGAGAAAGCACAAAATCCTTTAGCGGTGGCATCGGAAAGGGACCAATCATACTACCTTGACATATTTCTTTCATTACTGTTTCCAATAATGAATACAATTTGTGATGAGAAGCAGGTAGAACCTTTCCCGACACAGAAAGCATAAAACCCTCCTGAAATCCACATTTCAGAAACTCTGCCTTCTCTTTGTAAGGATACCATGATAACCACTTAGACATTGAATCCAATCATAGAGGAGACAGTGCTTCTCTTGAATGCATTGCCACTGGCAGCTTGGTTTGCCTGCTGACTGGTATTGGAATGGGTGCAATCTTTAGCAGGGTGCAAGACACAGCAGGGGAGACAAAGATGTTGAAAATGCCACTACTTCCCTGCCGTAATTGTGGCATTATAAAAGGCATAACAGAGACCCTTACTGGGACCCTGAGAGGATGAAACATATGATCCCTGAAAACACTTTACAGAGGGAGCAGGCAAATGCACGAATGGAGCATGATTGACCTAGAGCCACACTATTACATCTTTACAGCCACAATTGATGACTGCTGCAGCAGACTGCTTGCTCCAGAACTTTTCATTGTAGACAAAAAAAAAAAAGAAAAAAAAAAGAAAGGAAAAGGCAACACAAGCACAAGCTAAAAAAGTGGAAGAAACAACGAGAAAAGTAAGACAAGGTACTTCCCTGCTCAGAATAAGCTTCTGGCCCACAGAGACCAAAATGAGTTTTGACCTCTGCCTATATAACCTACTAAACCCAATCTCCAACACAAACACATAAACAAGAAAACCATTGGCTGACATGATTCAAACTAAACCAGCACAGACACTACTTGCGAGGACTACTGTGTAAACTGTGTCATTCACCAGAGACTCAGGGTTTAAATTCATCAGGCTTAAAGTAGAACCTTCAGTTACTATAGTATGCTATTTTCTCATTTACATGTGGACAGCATGCCAGCTGCTCTTCATGTTAAATGGTCTACCAAGTAATTTGAAGGGAGGACAGGAAACATTTTTGTATTATACTACGAAATTAATATCAAGTAAAGCCACTATTTGACATTAATATATACATTAGCTTAGGCTAACTTTGAATAATAAATAATTATCATAAGGTAACTGAAATGTTTATATTCAACAAAATATTTCCACCATGTTTTCTTCCACTTCTTCAAAGCAGGGTGACATGTTAGGTAGCTTGTGCTTCTCTCATACCCCTTGTACACCAGAGCTAAAACCCAGGTTATTGCTGTGTCTACCCGGGTCGCAGCTCAGTGTAAAAGGGTCCCTGAAAAATAACCCGAGTCAAGTGACCCGACAATCAACCCAGGTAACTACCAGGGTTGGACCCAGGATGGACCTGGGTAATGGTGTTGTGTAAACATCGCAACCCGGGTTATCCAATCTGGGTCATGCCTAAAATGAGCTGATTGGTGGTTGTGGAGCAGTCACCTCCCACTTTTTATGACCTCACAAGTTTAGCAGGGCAGAACCGGGTTCAGTGTGAACAGGGCTGACCTGAGAATAACACAGATCGATGGTGCTGTGTAAATGGGGTCCTGGGTCTGACCTGGGTTGGAACCATATCTGAAAACCCAGGTCGGACCCCGGTTTTTGGTGGAAAAGAGGTATCACTTAGCAGGCAGCATTTGGGTGACAAATTTGTAGACTTGTGTATAAATGCACTGTGTGGATTAATAATGGGGAAGAAAGTCTTAATAGCCAGACCTTCACGGGCAAAGAGATTTCTGTAACTGTGATGATAATATTTGAACTTCTATTTGATAAAATTAAATTAGTAGTGGGTGCTGCCAATAATATTATTGTCACAATGATTGTGTATTTGCTGAAGTTCAAGGTCATATAGTTGCTAATTGCAAACAGAATTACACACAGATGAAAACAATCAGATATCAAGTGCTCCTTTCAGTGATTGTAAAGCAAGGTTACACCATATCAATATGTTAAATAGAACTTATAAACAAACAACAGATATTTAGAATCAGCAATTTACCCCAATTTAGTCATTATTTTTTTCCTATTACTGCTGATAACAATATGACTAATGTCATAGATCTTACTAATACCTCATCTCATTAAATATTGGGTATAGTGCAATTTGCACATTTTTACTGTTTTTCCAAACATTTAATTGGTCAATCAATTCTATATCCTATAGAAGCTATTAGCCTGATCCTGATCAGAGGGATGGGTATGATTTTATTAGGATTCTGTAATTGATTGAATGAATGTCTATCCAGTATGAGATGTTTCTGCTATACACTCAGTGAGGAAAATATAATTTGCTATAAATTGATTGACTAAGTTGATGCTGAGAATACTTTGCTAATTTGTAAATTCTTGTTGGGTGAAAAAAATCATTCTAATAATATTATTTATTGGTTAATTACAACTAGTCAGTTGTAACTCAATATCGGTTGCTTTTGGAACCCTTCAACATCTGAAGCCAGGACATCCTCTTAATGTGCATGACAATATGACCTCAGTATACCTCACATACCCTTCATACCTCATAACTGGTTACATTTAGGCGAAGGAGCTCAGGCAAATTTTTTCCCCAGATTGATCGATTGGGTACAATTATAACTGTTTCAGATAGGCCCCATGTTGCATTTGAGGCGGATGAGTATGCAATAATACTTCATTGAAAGCATATTTTTTTGTATTACGTTTGTGCTCCTGTTTAACTGTTGGATTCCAAAATACTCCATATTTTTCTATAATTTTGAGACAGAAAGTAAACAACTGGGTTACATAAAGGCCAAGAGAGAAGGAGCAACTACGGGAGAATTATAGGAAGAAGCCGATGAGTTTGCCTTAAAATGCAAAAAGGAAACATGTTACAAACTACTCTGAAACTACCATGTCCTATAGCTGCCAAAAGGCAGCAAATGCAAGTACAGTAAATACAAAGGAATAATTCAGCACAAGACTAAGAATTACTAAGAATAGGATTAATGTAAACCAACAATATAGAAAATAGCATTAATGACCTAGGGCAGATAATAAACAGTATACAGAGTGTTGGTGGTACACTCGTGGAGTTGAATAACACAGTGATCAAAACAGAAGGGATCCACAAGGGGTGAATAACCCCTTGAGGACTCCCCTCACCCCCCTCCCCTATTTTGAATAAATGCAAGAAAACAGCATGTGAAAATACAACATAGTTTAAAAATGTGTATATATATATATATATATATATATATATAAATAAAAATAAAATTTCCCTGGTGGTGGACAAACTTTAGCTTGCAGAGTATTAAGCCATTTGTTTCACTATGTGCCTAACCAACACTGACCAAGACCTTGATTGAGTGCAACTCATAGTGGGGGTTATCATATAATAGAACAGTGCAAACCTATTTGTTCAATGTAATAGTTAATTCTGTATATTTAACATGTATAATGTATCTATGCTCAGGCATGTTTTGTATTTAATATCATTTGCCCTTTAAATGCAGCGGCCAATGCAGCAGCTTTAGGCAATTTAAACATTAAACATAGTTTCTCTGTCTCACAGCACCTTCTTAAAGATTAAGATAATTTTCAAATAACAATTTCACAATTGATTTTACAAATGATCATCACACAGATTCCACCACTAAATTGTATTATTATTATTATTATTATTATTATTATTGTTATTAATTAGGTGCTTGGACAAGTGTTTTCAAGTTATCTCTGAAGTTAACTAAAGAGTTTAGCAGCACAAGAGAGAATGAGTCAGCTTTTTCTGATTGTAGTGTACTGTATATCCGAAAGACATTTAGTTTTGCATGACCGGTCTTTACAAAGGCAGATAATAAATACAGTGTTATAAATCTTGGTATGCTCTTAAATTTAGCTTTTTTACTTATTCAGCTTCTTGTAGGTTTTCATAGTCAATTTAAAGGCTATGAAACAAAGTAAGCCAATCGCTTTACAGTTACTGTACAGTATGTGTGATTCTTCCACACAACTATCACTTATATGCTGATGTTTGCTACAGAATCTTTGCCTCATTTCCCATTTGGCTGTGAGAGAGAAGTTCCCATGGGAAGCCACTTGCATGCTATCACTGCACGCCTACCCAGCTTCTAGGGCTGCAGCCAATGTAGTCCATAAACGTTGTCCAGTTTTTAATTTGTGCGCATATGCAGGTTCACGATCCTGTGCATGCGCACATTTACAGACCTTCATTCTCCAAAGTTGGAGCTCCCGCTGTAACAGATTATTACACTGGAAAATTAGATTTGTGTGAAAATTTGCTGTTATAGAACATCACTCATCTCTACTATAGATGGATCAATGTGAAGTGTCAGTCTGCAATACCCATGCCTACTTCATAGTGTTACTTTGAATTTGATGATATCGGACTTGGGTCACGTTTAGTATAAGTTACTGTAGTTTTGCTTTGCTACACGTAGAAGTGATAATACAGTATGTAAGATTGCCCTAAAATACTTTAATTATAGTTTTTGTGCCAATTTTTAAGTACAAAACAATATGGGGCTCATTTAAAGTTGGATGTATGCTAAATATTTTTGCTCACCACAAGCATTCATCTATATCCAGGTTTTTGCGTATTGCATGCCATTACACTTGATGTGACGGAATAATGACAGGTAGGTGTAAATTAGATCCCCAGATACTCATTTTTGGAAATGTATATCTTATGCAGTGATGATGATTATCAGCAGCACTTTCTAGTCCCCTCTGATTGGCTGATTGGATATTGACTCACATTGAGGTGGTAGCAGTTAAGTCATTATTATTTTGATTATATGATACCCCTTTTAAGCCAGAGCTAAAACCCGGGTTATTGCAGGGTTAACCCGGGTAGCTCCTTGGTGTAATAAGGGACTGGGTTGGGTTCCCAGGTGGAGTGACCCGGCAATCCAGCCCAGGTAACTTGCAGGGTTTTACATGGAAATAACCGGGAAACCCTGCAGTGTAAACGGCGCTAGCCAGGTCATGATGACCTGGATCGGTTCGCATGCCTGCCGATTGGCCGGCTTCAGTGGAGCTTGGAGATTACGTCATCTCCAAGCAGCCACTTCAACACTGGAAAAGCCGGGTCACTACATATCCGACTCCGATGTGAATGGTGCCGACTCGGGAATATCCTGGGTCGGCGCCAGCTAAATTCCGGGTCTGATCCAGTTTGGAACCCAGTTCCAACGTCCGGGTCAGGCCCGGAATTTAGGTGTAAAAGCAGTATGATATAAACTTGCAGCCATCAATTTGCATAAATCTCATTCATTGGGTTTTAAAACTACCCTCATCTAGAATATTATCCCAATTATATATTTATATATGGTTTATATATATATATATATATATTGTTAAAGGGACAAGATAAAATATATATTGAATGATTATCTCTATTTTCACGATGGAATAAACAGGAGGCTTGTTTTACTAATAACATATATTTAATAAATTGAGTTATATTATTATTTTTTTTATTATTTCTATTCCTATTGTGTAGCAGATAAACTATGAGGTCACATTTTTATGGTATTCTTATTTGGAGCCCGTTTATGTAAATTTATTTTTATAGTGCTTGTGTGTATGTATATACATAGGAAAGGAAATATATGTCTTTTAAATGCTGATAACTACTGATACACAGAGAGAATGAAAATCCACAACACTTATTAGATTCAGGTGTAATTGATTAATTAATGAGAACATGGAGGAATTTATGGAGACACCGGAGGTTCTGGTATCCCGTCTTGACAAAGTCCCAGTTAACTACGGGATGAAACACATTGACATCATCCTCCAGAAGTCTTGGTTCCTGCTACTGCTCTGGTTCATGTTGTGACTCACTCAGATCCATGTGCTGCGCAGCCGGTAACAGATCATCATACAGCCGCTACACACTGCCTCAAATTCCATTCTTACCTCCAGCCGCTGCTCCCTGTGGAGAGTAGCACCCGGACAAACAAACCTCAGCGTGGCTGTCCATCACTATACATGTGGGTCTATACAGATTGAGGTAATCTTATTACCAGGAGGTACTGTATATTGGAAACTTACAAGTGTAACACCAGGACACCAGTGTTCATAAATTTTAATTAACGACTGTGCACTATTAACCAGCTTGCCTGCCATACAGAGTGAGGAGATACATTATATCCATTTTGAAGCTTCTGTAGTCATGGCTGGTGCCAGATTTCTTGGCACCCTAGGCATAGCTTCAGCCTAGCGCCCCTCCTCCTCCCCTACACCTCATCCGCATTCCCAGTTCCACCTCTTTGGCGGTAAGAGTTCAAATTGCACATGACTCTGCACAGCCGCTTTTGCATATGTAATATCACACAACGTATGCTAAACAGGTTTTAACACTGCATCAGCACCATAGTTCATGCTGAATTTTAGATTGATCATGAAGTTATCATTCATTCAATATTCAATGCAACTTCTATAATAATACTATTCCACATCATGTGTGAGCTGCCCCATAAAGTGTCTGACTGTAGTTTGGGCTGAATATACTACAAATATTTATAAATACCTCAGGTCACTTGTGTCTTTTTAAAGAGGGGGAGAGGGGATAAGGACGGGCACTGCTACCTGCCCGCAATGCTGAACCAGCCAGGCATGTTATACATGAATAAAAGTACTGATGCAGCAGCTGTATATATAATCTGCTTCTGCTGTCAGTACTAAGTAGCAAAAGGATGTCTCTTTCAGGGACTTCTTCAGTTTCTGTGCTTGCGACTTCAGTCACCTCAACGGCGCCCCTCAGGAGCCGGCACCCCTAGGCAGCTGCCTAAAGCTGCCTAATGGTAGCATCGGCCCTGGCTGTGGTCTATGTGTTGATACATGTATTTTTATGTGTGTTCTATATGTGGAGTATTTGTTATACATTGAATTTTAGTATGTTTATTGGTGAAATTTGATCAAACCTCCTGTTTACTAATAGAGAGCAAATATATATATATATAATATATTTGTGCACTGATTATATTTTAATACCAATCGCAGTAATCACTATATTTTCTACATCAATTTGCAATTACTTGACATCAATTCACAATGACTTGACATTTACGTTTAGATTACACCAGCAAAGAAGATTCTCATTTGATTTTTAAAGGGGAAAACAAAAATGTGTAGGCCTGAGATGCATCCAGCTCATCATATACATAACATGTATATGGATGTAATATACTTTAGGTATATAAGTATAGTCATGTGAACTTATAGGAGATGACGAGAATAACAATTGTCTTTAACTGAATAGATGTATATCTATCTTCTGCAAACTTCCTACCTATATCTCTAATAATCACGAATAGGTTTCAAGATATCAGATATATATTTATCTCTCCCAGTTCATGAGGTGATCGGTAGACAAAAGAGTTACAAGAAAAAGCAATTGTTGCAGTAAAACAATACATCAGGTAACAACATTGTAATTTTTATTACATAGTAGCAATTGTCATCACAACAGGGTTTGCTGTAAACTATATCAGTAAACTCTTTGCAGACCTATTGGATATTAAGAGAAGTCTCTGTAATAAACAGAATAACGGCATAGGATTGGGATGGCCAATAAGGTGGAAATTTAAACAGTGTTTATTTGTAACGATAACTATAAGAAAACAACAATAAATAATAAAGAGACAATTTTAATTCACAATTTTAATTTAAAGATTTTTCTTCACTTTTTTGGTTTTAATTTTATTTTACTTGCTTGAGCACATACAGTACATTTAATCATTTTAATAGATTTGAATAAAGGTTATATCTGAAAATTTTGTCAGTCAGTGTTTATGCGCACTAATACAGACTTCTTTTTTCCAACTTCTTTGGAAACGGTGCTTTCCGACAGGAACAACAACAAAATATGTATTAAGACGCCTTTATTTAAAACAATTCTCAATATCAATGTACACCAATAATACATGGGCGAAAAATATTCTTAGTTTGAAATTTCAGTTCACTGCACTAAAGTCTTTTTTTTTTTGTTTCCATAGCTCGGGTAGAATTCTTGAGTTCCTATGTTTGAAATTTGCCTTTATTATTAGGAGATCCATGACTGCTGACCTCACCTGCTGCCTGACAGGATGGACGGAGAAGCACATCAGCACACTCATCAAACTGTATTGGCAGGTAAGAATGGATCACCAAGAAGAAAGGAGGAGTCCTACTGGCCATTAGGTGGGAATGAGAGATTAGTGTTTAAAAGACTGCAGACAAAGATAGTACTGTGCATATCAATCACTCACAAGCAGCCTCATAGTATCACACTGTAATTGCTAGAAAATCAGCTCTTCAGCAACTTAATGTTACATTACAATATATATATATAGAGAGAGAGAGAGAGAGAGAGAGAGAGAGAGAGAGAGAGAGAGAGAGAGAGATTAGTTTTACTATAGCACATTTTTATAGATAATTTTATAAATATTACAGCAAAAATACTTTTGATCTTACTGGTGTTATATTAAAATCACTCAGGACCGTAACTATGGGTTAACAAGCGGTGCTGTCACAGAGGGCTTATGGGTTGGTACCTTTTCTGCACCATGGCACGTGTATTTGGCATGCAACGTGCTGTAAAGGCACCATGCAACCCTGCTGCCTAAGGACTTTTGGGCTCTCAGTTTCTTCCTGGTCCCTTCAGTCCTGCCATCTCATTATGAAATGATGTCACATGTTCAGGGGCAAGGCCGGCACAGAGATTGTCACCCTGCTATGGCCCTGAAATCACTGGCACCACGTCAGTAAAGTTTTTTTGGATAGTAATGATGTGCTATTTCATTGTAATAAATTAAAATACATACCAAGACAGATCTTCATAACTTTAAACTTACTGTTATCTTCATTATTAAATCAGTGTAATCTATGGTAAATTTTGTTCTGTATATTTAAATACATGATACTGTAGAGATGTACTTATTAATTTGTCCTTTTGTTTTGTAAGCATTACAGTTTTTATAGGGGATTGGTATGATTTACCGCCGGACACATGTCCGGCGGTTCATATCCCAATGCCGGAAGACCGGCGGTGGTGAAGCTCTCCACTGTGCTAAAGGTAAGTATAAGCTAACCTAACCCCACCCTAACCCTCCCTTAGGGGTGCCTAACCCTAACCTCTCCCCCATGTGCCTAACCAACCCCCCTCTAAATACCTAATCCTAACCCCCCCTTCCCCGCTGCCTAAACCTAACCCTCCCGGGGGGGGTGCCTAACCCTAACCTCCCCTTGGGGGTGCCTAACTATAACCCCCACTTCCCCTAGCCTGAACCTAACCCTCCCGGGGGGTGCCTTACCCTAAGTCCCCCCCGGGAGCCCCTAACCTAACCCACCCCCCCGTGGCTGTCCGTGCCTGGCGCCCGGCTTACCTGCGATCGGGATGCTGGGCGCCAGGCTCCCGGCGTAGATAAAATGACAGGCGTCGGGATTTCGATGTCATTAGACCCTTGCCGGGATTAGACAGTTGGAATGGTGACGGTCGGCATTTAGACCGTCGGCATCCCAACTGCATACCTTTTATAGCTCACTTCTGAATTTTCTGGCAAAAAATAAAACATGATGGGGTCTATTCATCATTACATAAATATCACTAGTGATAGATAATTATGTTTTAAACTAGCTGCAAGTTTAAACAGCCTTTCAGAGACATTCATCATGGCTCGTTGCCTAAAGCATCACTTCCGAAAAGTTGCTCTTTATGTGGAGTCAGCTTTTCAGAATTGTGGGATGCCCATTAAGTCCATAAACTGCACATGTACCCATAAAGTCCATAAACTGCACATGTACCCATAAAGTCCATAAACTGCACATGTACCCATAAAGTCCATAAACTGCACATGTGCCCATAAAGTCCATAACATCCATAAACTGCACATATGCCCATAAAGTCCATAACGTCCATAAACTGCACATGTGCCCATAAAGTCCATAACGTCCATAAACTGCACATGTGCCCATAAAGTCCATAACGTCCATAAACTGCACATGTGCCCATAAAGTCCATAATGTCCATAAACTGCACATGTGCCCATAAAGTTCATAAACTGCACATGTGCCCATAAAGTCCATAAACTGCACATGTGTCCATAAACTGCACATGTGCCCATAAAGTCCATAAACTGCACATGTGTCCATAAACTGCACATGTGCCCATAAAGTCCATAAACTGCACGTGTCCATAAACTGCACATGTGCCCATAAAGTCCATAAACTGCACGTGTCCATAAACTGCACATGTGCCCATAAAGTCCATAAACTGCACATGTGCCCATAGTCCATAAACTGCACATGTGCCCATAAAGTCCATAAACTGTACATGTGTCCATAAACTGCACATGTGCCTATAAAGTCCATAAACTGCACATGTGCCTATAAAGTCCATAAACTGCACATGTGCCCATAAAGTCCATAAACTGCACATGTGCCCATAAAGTCCATAAACTGCACATGTGCCCATAAAGTCCATAAACTGCACATGTGCCCATAAAGTCCATAAACTGCACATGTGCCTTTAACATTTATATCGCCACCGGCATCTGTACTCCCCCCACCACTGACCCTGCTGGCCACACAGCTGTATAACCAGACCCCCCCATCATAGTTGCGAACCCCTGCCGCCTCCTCCCCCAGCCAGTGTCTGCCCCCCCATGTGCCACTGCTACTGTCTTTCCCCACATCCTCTACCTACCCGCATTGGTGCCGTGGAGCCTGGGTGGAGGAACTTCAGTGTGGTGAGCCTGAGTTGAGTCTGGGGACAATGGGCTGTGGTGCCCTGGAGCTCCCAGAGGTATGCAGAGGCACAGCAGGGAGGGATCTGAAATCACTGGCAAAGTGAGTGATGGGTAGTCAGCATTTAAGGGAGGTAACAGGAGCTGCTAGGCAAATGCAGGTGTGTCGAGACCATTTAAATTCTGCTTCATAGGCATGCATCAGTTAGCCATTGTGATCTCCTTTGCAGCATGAGAGCTCTCAGTGTGTCAGGAGAGACACAGTGTGTGACAGGTCACACTTACTCAGAAAACTAAATAAAAGTAGTTATCACTGCATTGGTATCATTTGTTCATTTTGTAATTAGAAAAAGTCTGCTCTCTATTATATACACAGGAGACCTGTTTAATCATACCACATATAGGTTTAATTAAAAAGCATAAATACATATGTTAAATAAAAAGAAAATTATCACATAAATAGCAGCAATAGTCTCACAAGACAATCAAATTACATAAAAACATGTATGTATGTATATCAGAGGATCAAATGTCCGATCAAATCACTATGAATAGCAAATTTGCAAAATAGTTGTTAATATTTCTTGTTATTAGACTTGTAACAGATATTTTGCTTATTTTTAGAAATGTTATCTAGCAAATTTGGCAAGCCGGTCAATTAGTCAGCAGCCATTTAGGATATAAAGTCTGTTCAGTACTGGCGTCCCAGTACATACAGTCAGGTGCCTAAATATTGGGACATTGACAGAATGTTCATATTTTGGCCTCTATTCACCACCACAATGGCATTGAAATGAAACAAACAAGATGTGTATTAACTGCAGACTTTCAGATTTAATTTGAGGGTAATTACATCCAAATCAGGTGAACGGTGTAGAAATTACAATGGTTTCAAATATCTGCCTCCCACTTTTTAAGGGCCAAAAGTAATGGGACTATCAACTCAAAAGCTGTTTCTGTGTTGAGCAGTGGAATGCAATCTCACCAATATGACACAGCAAATGACCGGAGACAGAGTTTTAGCAGGGGGAGTACAAAGTCAACGCATTTCGTCCCGTGGAATGCTGGGACTTTTTAAATTTATCTTGAGAAGCTATATAGTCTTGTCCCAAGATTTGTATATGTGTGTGTGTGCGTGTGTGTATATCTGTGTGTGTATGTATATATATATATATATATTATTTATGTATTTGATTGTCTCATGACACTATTGCTGCTATTTATGTGATAATTTTCTTTTTATTTAACATGTTTATGCTTTTTAATAAAACCTATATTTGGTATGATTAAACAGGTGTCCTGTGTATATAATAGAGGGCAGTCTTTTACTAAATATACTACAAAATGAAAATTGCTTTTTTTTAGATTTTTGAGACTGCGTGTCTGTGGGTCCTAACTATACCCTAATTACTTGCAGCAGGTATTAATTAAAATCAATTAAGATTTTTTTTATATATATCTATATATATATATATATATCTATATATATAAATATTAGCCCAAGGAATTGTAGTGGATCGCTACATTTTTGTGTGTTTTCTCTTACACTTACTCAGAAGCTGCGTGGCTGCCCGATTTGTGCCGATGTTCCCAATGATCATGCTGTTGCACTTCGTCAGACGGATATGAGAAGGCAGCAGTGGGCGCCCCTGTGCTCGGTTAAGCTATGGAGACATTAGCATATTTTCGCTATTACGAATCGTGAGAGATAGCAGCTGCGATGGCATTTGCATGCAGATCTGAATCAGGCTCGGAGTGCATTATAAAAAAGTATTAAGACAATAAATCTAGCCCTCCATGAGAAACTATTATATACACCTAAACACATGTTTTATAATGTGGAGTAGGAAAAAAGACTTGAACTGTTTGTAAAATGTACGTTATTAATGACATTAAAATGACAATGTTTTATTCTAGCATTATAATGTTAATAAGAAAATGAGAGCCTATTTCATTAAAATACTATTAAAATAAGAAATTGTAAAACTGTTTTGTGGTAAGCAGCAAAATGACTAAGTAGCTGTTGTAACAATGAAATGTACTTTTGAAGTAAAATGTAAATTAGGTTATTATTTTTTATAAAACAATGAAGTTAAACACACATTGAATATTTAAAAAAAAAAAAAGTTATCAAATACCTAATTGAATGTCTTTTTTAACTTTATTTTTTATATCTTGTTTCATACTTTATGCTGGCCATAGACTAGTACAACCAGCATAAGATGCGATTCATCATACGATTTCCCTTGAACTCCCCGGAAACTCCCTGGCAGTCCCGAATTCATGATTTGGTGCTTTTTTGACACACGATGTACATACGATCTCACGTATGATCACTCGCCCCTATACGACTTGTCGTGATACGATCAATCGTGTGCCTCTCCAAAAACATGCGATCATCCAATAGATTTGGCCTTAATTTAAATAGAGGGCTGGGCTTCACTGGGGGTATAAAAAAACGGCAGCCAATTTAGGCCTGCGCACTTCTGTTTACTCTGTGACTAGAGAGGTTTGGTTTTTACCTTGCTGAACGCTCCACATTGCTAGCTACTGTGCATTGGTTTGTATTGTCAGACTTTACAAAGTGCTTTATCCTGCTCTATTTCCTGTGCTCTACCCTGCTTTTTGTGGTTATGGATCCCTGCCGTTATAGCTCTCTGCTGTCCTATGCTGTGGTCAAGCTGAGTGAGGAGAGGGAGAGGGCCCAGCATAGGAAGAGGAGGTCCTCCTGGACCAAGGATTGGCTGCTGGAGAGGGAGAGTCGATCCTACATGCCCCTGCTGACAGAGATGAGGGAGAACAATCCGGGTGACTACCGCTACTTCCTGTGGATGGATGACACCACCTTCCAGGAATTGCTGCGTCTGGGGACTTTCTATATATCCGGAAGCAGAACTCCAAATTTTGGATGGCCATCAAAGCTGAGGAGAGGCTCTTGGGTACGCTGAGGTACCTGGCTACGAGATGCTCCTGAAGACCTCAAGTTTGGGACCCGCATCTCGGCTCAAGCTTTGGGACGCATTATCCCTGGGACCTGCAAGGTTATCTTGAAGGTGCTGCAGTTCCGTTAAGGTAAGATCAAACACACACCACACTTTATTTATAGTTAAACAAGAAAAATGTTTTATTAAAACTTTCTATAGTTCGTTATTTATTTCTAATATTAAAGACTCAATAAAACTGGGATTTTCAGTGTTTTTGCAGCCAACATGGCCTATAAAATATATAAAACATAAATACTTATTTTAAAAATAATATATATATTTTATCAAATGCAAAAAGTATCTTTCAGTTACCTAATCCCTGATAAGTGTGGTGCGGTATGAGCTATGCTGTTTGTGGCACAGATTTCAGGGGTACAAACACATGCTGCAAGTGCAAACTCATTGGTCCCGGCCCCACTGAGATGCACTTCCAACATGTGTTCATTAACCCGCCCTAAGTCTGTGTCACAAACACCATGCTGCATACAGCACCATACTTATCAGGGAGTATGAAACTTCCCCATTACGGAGGGGACCCACTTCACTTTTGCATACCCTATTAATTTAAAGGTGGAGAAGATTGACTGGGTGGTCACCGTTTGCTGTGTCCTGCACAACTTCCTGTGCAAGAAAGCCACCCAGCAAAAGATATTGGGCACAGCTGCAGTTGAAGACCTAAACCATCCGGAAGAGGTTGCTCAGCAGGGGTGCATCTTGTGGCCCGAGCGCCCCCCTCCAATGACTGCTTCTACTTAAAAAAAAAAAAAATAACACACACTGGGGGTAGTTTAATTCAGACACCTGTAGAAATAGGGAGAATATTTTTTTTATTTCTCTTTTTAATATATATATCTTTTATAGAACTTACTCTATTACAAACCACTATTTATTAATGCCAAAAAACACAGGAAAAGCTTGAAAACATCAAAACAAACATGCATTATGGGTAAAATAATTTACATATATTCAAATTGGACTGTCTACACCGCATTATGCTTTTTAACTCTGCCCTATAATTCACTGGTAAAACAGCCCACATGGGTCCATTGCAATCTCACACACAATAATAAAAACAATCCATAAGGATCATGTCTTAATCGTGACACCAGAGTATCCACAACCTATAAAGATCATGGTCAATTCCCCATACTGAAAACAAGATCAAATTTATTAGCACTTACAATGGGTGTAGTTCAACTTACACTCCTGTAGAAATAGGGAGACAATAAATATATATATATATATATATATATATATATATATATTTTTTTTTTTAATATATCCATGTTTATATTTTTTCAGTTATAACACTTACTACATGCAAGCACTGTTTATTAATTTCTATATGTCAACAACACAGGAAAAGAGGGCATCAATAACAAACAAGGTGCATTGTGGACAAGATAATTTGAATATATACAAATTACCTTGCGGTTAGAGCATTGTGGTTGATGTTGTGCTTGCACTCTTTTCTTGCAAGGTTGACATATGGGAATTAGTGAGTGGTGATAGGTATGTGGTGGGTATTGTGGGAGAAGAGTTATATTATTAAAAAAAAAAAAAAAAAAATTAGTCTCTCTAATTTTAAATGTTTCTGATATAAAGGGACATATAAGAAGCCAAACAGCAACTATCTAGCAATTGACAATCAATGATAAGAACAAAGGAGACAGGTAGACCAGGGGTAATTTACTAACAAGTCACAACAGCTGTCTGTGGGACACTGCGCAGAGCAGACAGGAGACCAGTGATCATTTGCTAATGATGTCGGGTGGCAACGGCACCCCCCTGGCGAGGGCCATCCAGGCCAATAGGAAGATACGCCCCTGTTGCTCAGTTCCCCTCAGTGGCTGTACCACCAGTGATGGAAACCCGGAGTGGTCTGGTCAAAGAGGTCAGAGAGGAATATATGGCCTACTTTAATGAGGATGGTGCGGTGCCATGGTAGGAGGAGTATATTTGAAAAAGTGGTGGGGACTCAGTATTTGGAATTGCTGACATGCAAGATTGCTGGGTCTCTACTTACCGAAGATGCCTCTGGTGATTCACCCACATCCTCTTGCTGCGCTCTGCACTCCTCTGTCTCTGCCATAACCTGCACAGATGGATGGACAGGATCCTGCTGCACCAAGAACATGAGCTGGTCATAATACCACAGCTTGCTTTTATATATGGTGTCGGCCCCGGCTCCTGAACGCTTGGAATTTTCCACCTTTTTGTATTCCTTAATGAAGGCAGCCCAAACATTTTGTATCTTACTGCAGACCCAATCTATGGACGCAGCATCGTGGAATAGTTTACTGTAGTCAGCCAGCTCCGCATATGCCTGGTAATGTTTCTGCTTGTTGTTGTACATTTTGGACTTTGTGTACCCCAGGCAGTCATGATGCCTGTACAGCTCCACGAAGCCAGCAATAAATTCCAGCTCACGATCCAGAGACCTTCCTACAGAAAAACATGGATATTTTTTAAATAATTGACTTATCCTGGTTCCCCCCAACAGTGGGGGTGGCCAGAAACTCCATAATTGTGGCCCCAAAATAACAGGGGCCTTACTGGACTCTTGGTCACTTTTGGTTGAAATGTTCACTTGTTGTTAAAGTTGAAATGGTTACACACGTGTCACTTATTTTAGATGCATATACTTGGCTATGTATAGGAGTGGCGGAAAAATAATTAATTGACACAATGGCCTTTTATTTATTTAAAAAACATTATACAATTATTTTTTTTAATATAAAAGACTGTTGTGTGAATTAAATCCATACTTAATAGCTTAATGGCAGATTAAGTACACAATTACATTATTTTGGAGTACACTGGGTGGTAAATCCCATTTGCACAGCATCAGGCTTAAAAAACACATTATGGGACATATGTATCCAGGATTGGACTGGCCCACAAGGGTACAGGGGAAATCCCTGGTGGGCCCCACTGCCTGGGGGCCAACCCCTCCTCTAGGTGTCATGTTCCACACTGTGCACTGAATTGTACATTGTTACTGTATTAGATGGTCAGTTACCTTGTGGAGCAGGAACATGGATGAACATCAGTTATTGATTTGCTTCTATAGAAACTACACCAAGATTTGCCTGATAGTTAGCCAAGCAACTGTGGTGGCTGACCACACCCCCTCTGGTGGATGACCACACCCTTTAAGCATGGGCCTCTATCACTGCATTCCCCTGGTGGGCCCTTTATGCCTCAGTCCGACACTGTATGTATCAAAGCTTGATGTGAGATAAAATTGTGAAATATACAGTATATCACCAACCAATCAGCTCCAAACTATCATTTCTTAAACACAGCCTGCAAAATGTAAGTTAGAAGCTAATTGGTTGGTGATATATATCTCACAATTTTATCTCACATCAAGCTTTGATATATTTGCCCCTATAACAGATCTGCTTCTTCCCATATATATTGGTGGGCATTATAGGTAAACAACCATATTTGTACATAGCACATAAACAGTGGAGGGTTAATAGTAATAAAAAACACCATATTTGCAAAACAGAGCTATCACTTTTAAAAAAACAAATCCATAAACAACCAAATTTGAATATTTGCACACAGCACATATTCCCTGGAGACACTCTATGCATATAGAAAAACATTGGGGGGCAGTGGGCATTGCTGGGCAAACTGGAGGACAGTGTGTTTGTGCAAACATTGGTGATCAGTGTGGGCAGCAAATATACATACCACAATGCTGTACAATCGCCACACAGATGTGTCTGCTGCTCCTCTCCGCTCGTGATGCAGCTGTGAATGGAGCTTGGGCGTTTACAGGAAAATTTCACACAAATGACGCCGCTCGGATGGTCGGATGCACGATGCATCGCATGCGTAAATACACAGCACAATCTGCATACGATTACTATAGATAATATGGGCTGCACGTCTGATCATAAGATACGATATAAGAGCGGCGGGAGCGCGCATCGGATCTTATTCCTACCTAATTACTACACAATGTGTCATACGAGGAGTCTAAAATTGTGCAATTGGCCCGAAATCGCGCTAGTGTATGGCCAGCATTAGAATAGAAACTATTGTGACAACATAGAAGCAATGTATTCTTATTTAAACTTAATTTTCCCCTAAATCCGTAATGAGAATGATCTGCAGGGTCCTTACATATATCCTCACTATCAGGTCCACCACTAGGAGTGTGCAAGCGGTGCCGTAGCACAAGGCCCTTGAGTTGGTGCCGTCACTGCCCCACGGCACCTGCATGTGTCTTGTAGTCCTGTAGCCTGTGGACCTGCCCTGAGTATCCATGGGAAGCTCCGGACAATGTTCCACTTCCAAGAGCCGATGTGCTCACCACCTAGATGTGACAACATGATGTCACGGGCTTAGGGGGTGGGGGTGGCACAGGCCCACTGCTACCCCGTTATGGCCCTTTCACTAATGTGCTGTCTTGTGGACCAATGTATATGCCTAATTAGAACTCTCACATTCACATATCCCATTTTCTTAGACTAGTCAGTGTTTCTTGCTGGACTGGAAATGTATTAAAATGTACATTAATTTTAAGAGAATAGGCTGCATTGTTTCTACTTTATTAGAACCCAATAAACAGGATGTAGTTATGAGAGCAGCGGTCGCTAGGGTTAGGTTTAGGGAGCGTAGCAGGGTTATGTTTTGGGGGAGTGGTTAAGGTTAGGCACCCCTACCAGGGAGGAATAGGGGTAGGCACCACCGTGGGGAGGTTAGGCTTAGGCACCTCCGGGGATGGTTAGGTTTAGGCTGCGCTAAGGGGGGGTTAGGCAGCCCCAGGGGGAGGTTAGGGTTAGGCACCACTAAGGGAGGGTTAGGGTTAATGGAGGAGAGGGGTTGGGATGGGGTAGTTACCTGCCCTGTCTGGATCTTCTCCCTTTGGGCTGCCGGCGTCGAGTTATGAACCGCCGGGACTTCATACCCATTCCCCCAACAACTGACAAGGTGATTGATTAAAGCTTTGAAATCTGGAACATTGGCTGGGATGGATTTACTGATAAATATTATGGACAATTTACTGAGCTATTCTCCCTCTCTCTCCTATAACTTTTAATTCTGCATAGAGAATAAACCACCATGTCATATGCCAAGCTCAAGTATTTTGATACTCAAGGAGGAAATGACTTAATCAATTGTAATAGCTATCACCAAATATCCATTTTTAGCAGAAAATTTAAGCTATTTAAGAAGATTATCACAAACAGAGGCCCTCATTCAGAGCCGCTCGTTAGCGGCAGTACGCTCGTTCCGAGCGATGTTTGCACATCTGCGCATGCGTACGGTTTTTAGTACGCATGCGCGAACCAGTCAGTGCGGCCGAAAATCGTTTGTACGCTATATAGCGAGTGCCTGCTATTTTGAGTGACAGAATGAGGCGTATGTGGGTGGTAACAGGGGAAGGTGCTTGAAAAGGGGGGAGTGGAATTCGAACGCAGGCGTGCTTAAAGGTCAAAACGGGCGTTTTATGGGTGTGCATAATTAATCCAGCAGCGTCATTGACCACGTCACTTGGTTTTTTTAAACTCAGAACTGCTCGCAAAATAGCGGTTGAAAAAACCAACCACAAGAATAGCGAGCAGTTCATACGCTGTACGATGTACTCGATTAATCAAATAAATAGCGGACATGACGTATGGTGCGAGCGGCCAGGGGGCGTTTTTATCAAATAAACGAGCGTATGTTTTGCTCGCTCGTTCAGACTTAGAGGTGTGAACAGACTGCAATTTGCGAACGGATCATTTGAATAGCCACCCCTTGTTTTTGAACGAACGACCGCAAATAGCGAACGGCTCTGAATGAGGGCCAGAGTCCTTTCGTATATATCCCTCCACACGCCATCAAGCACTTCACTGCATCCATAAACTTTCCAGACTTTCTTATGTTCTTCCCACATGCTGACAGGATCTGCTATTACAGTATTCTAGACACCCATTATTGTCAACATTTGTGTGCTGAATAGCCTCCAGTGCTGTGTTCTAAATTATTATTGAGCTTGGTGAGACTTGCCTTAGCTAATTTCATTTTGTTTCTAATATGCCTGTATTTTATAACTCCTTTCTCACCGCTGAGTATGACATCTCATCTTTGCAGTGTTTCAAATGCATTTATATTCTCTCATGTCTAAACCCTTACATTGCCAACTTTACCAACATTAAATATTTGCATTCCATGCAAATGTTCTCTCATTTTTTGGCTTATCACCTTCAAAAACTCTTCCAGACAATCAAACATGGGTAACTAGACTATGATTTTAAAATTTACACAAAGACAAAATTTGGCTCATGCTGGATAGGTATTGGGAGGACTTCTATTTGCTATATAGGATCTTGTACTTCAAACATTATTCCGCTGATGCTAACTATGACTGAATAGAGACATGACATGCAGGGCCGCCATCAGGGGGGGACTGCTGGGTATGGAGAGGGCTGCCCGCACAGCGACAGACCTACCAGTCATGCAGTAGGTGCCCCTTGGGAGTAATGGCCTGCAGTTATTCCCTGGCATGTAGCAGATCCTTCTCACTGGGGATCCGCACCGCAGCGCCGGGCATCTGTCAGTGACAGTGATGAATGATCATAGCTTCCTTCCTTTACTTCCTGGTGGCTGGCCCCTCCCCCAGACCAGCCACCTGACAATGAGCACAGAACAGCTCAGACAGCATATGCCTGACTAAGCAGTGTGACTCACTAGTCTGCCCACACAGACTACAGTACTCTCTGCAAGTCTGACTCCTGCCCCTTGCAACAGATGGAAGTGAGCCGGAGGGCATCTCAGGACACTGACAGAGGTAAGTTAATTGGGGAGGGGAGGTGGGGGGCACCACTGAGAGGCAGCGGGGTCGGGGGTGGAGCAATGATACTGAGGGGAATGTCTGGGGGGCACTGACAGACAGAGGGGGATGTTTGTGTGTCTGGAGGGGCACTTGCAGACAGAGGGGAATGTGTGTGGGGGGGTCACTGACAGACAGAGGGGAATGTGTGTGGGGGTGTCACTGACAGACAGAGGGGAATGTGTGTGGGGGTGTCACTGACAGACAGAGGGGAATATGTGGGGTGGTACAGACAAACAGAGGGGTGTGTGTGTGTGTCTGGGGGGAGGCACTGACAGAGGGGAATGTGTGTGGGGGTGTCACTGACAGACAGAGGGGAATGTGTGTGGGGGTGTCACTGACAGACAGAGGGGAATATGTGGGGTGGTACAGACAAACAGAGGGGTGTGTGTGTGTGTCTGGGGGGAGGCACTGACAGAGGGGAATGTGTGTGGGGGAGGCACTGACAGAGGGGAATGTGTGTGGGGGAGGCACTGACAGAGGGAAATGTGTGTGGGGTGGTTACTGCCATGTAGGGGTGATCGCTGGGAGAGAGAGGGGAATGGAGGGTATCATTGAGGGAGACAGGGGAAAGTAGGGGGGTGTCATTGGGACAGGGAGGAATGCGGGGGGATCTCTGAGAGAGTGAAATGTGGGGGATTGCAACTGTCTGGTACAATAAAGTTTTTCTTTTTTTTATTGAGGCAAGGCACGCATGACGCCACCACTGACAGAGGATCTGACTGCAGCGCGAAGAGGAACAGCCAGAAGATAAAGGAGAAAGTAAATGTCTGTGGGCTGTAGGGAGCAGAATAAAGACAGAGGGGTGCTGGCTAGGGAGACACTGTGGGGCTGGAGTTGCAGAAACACGGGGAGGGGGGGAGGGCTGCCTGTTTTGTAAGTCCCAGGCCCCACGATTTCTGATAGCAGCCCTGATAACATGGGACAGTGCAGAGTGGAGCATATGGACGTTTGCAGAGCATATGTTCTGTTTTCACACTGCAAGTGCAGTGAGTCGTACGCAGCATCTCCACTAACAACCAAATAGGAGGAACTGTGTGGTAACTGGGCATTCTCATGTAGGCTTAGTACAGCCAGGGCATGTTGATGGAATTGCAGGATATTCAGAGTTAAAAGGAAGCATATATATGTGTGGTTCTAGATCTATCATGGGACTGAGGGCCTGATTCAGAGCTGGACGCTCTGACCAGAGCGCTCACTCTGAATCAGTGCCCTCCTACCTAAAAATGGAGCGGCCACCTGGCCGCTCACATAGCTGTGGGTGACCACCCACAGCATATGCGAGCGGCCAAAAAGATGGTCGCGATGGTCAAGACCATCGGTCTTGCGACGAGACCCTGCGGTATTGTCTTGTGACCGCAAGCCCTGGAGTGATTTTGGCTCTATCAGAGCCAAAATCACTCCCACTGACATCACTAGTGATGTCAGTGGGGCCGGACCCAGAAGGTAGGCGTTCCCATGGGAACGCTTCCGTCTGGCAGCCACACCCCCGGCACGCCCACCAAAGGGGGCGTGCTGTCAGTCACCATCGACAGCACGCCCCCTTTGGTGCGAGACCCGGAGCGACAGCTTGGCTGTCGCTGTCCTGGTCTCGCGCAAGCGCACGACGGAGCTCCCTTCGTCGTGCGCATGTGCATTGGGGTAACATCGACCCGCTTGCGAGCGTCCTGCGCTCGCGAGCGGGTCTGAATGACCCCCTGAGTTGGATGGAATTTGGATGCATGTGCTCCCACATTGTGTGCATAAAACAAAAAGTATATGTTCACTCACATTGTTGTACACAGCTTGCGGTCATCATCATCATCATCAGTGCGCCCTTCTATAAGCCCTACACCAGGTGTTAACTAGGTACTTCTAAAACTCATATATACCTACTATTCTGCCCAGGTCTGTATAGGTCTTGCCCTTATTCAAGATGGATTATACTGTCAGTGTTTTCAGTGCATTCCATCCCACAATAAAAACCTATACAGAAGTATATTGTAATATCATCCATCGCCAACCTTTCTGGAACATTTAAAATAACTTGAGCATAACAATCTTGTGTCGTGATTTTGAAACTTGGGGCCTGATTCGCAGGTGCACGTCATACTTGCTGACTTTAAGAATCTCCACTCTGGGATAAGCCCATTGAGGAGATGCAGTTGAGAGTTTTGGAGGTGGGGTCGGGCTTCTCCACATTTCATGGGTCTGTGGGGAGGGGCCAAATTACATGATTCACGTCATTTTAGCCCTGCCTCTTTGTACGGACGTGAGATTCCCAATATTAACTTCCCATATTCCCATCTTCACTAAGAAGTGGGCGGGATGCGGGAGATCTGCATAATCTTCCAGGGGTGCACACTAATGCAGCCATAACTATGTACATCTATTGCCACAGCACAATGCTGCAGCCAGAGGGATTCGTACAGAGATGCCCACCAGTTGCAGTGCTACCCCGCCGCTGTGTGTATTAAGATGGCTGCATTGGCTGCACATTGAACATTGTATCAGCCCATCTGAATATGGCCTCCAAAATTAGTGCAACTGCTGCAAAAGATACAGTCGCTGACAACAACGCACCTGCGTCTGGCACAGATGCAAGCACAGACTGAAACTATGGCCGCTAGTGTGCAGTATTCTCTTAGCATGCACCCCTGAATCAGGGCCTTACTGTAGTTATTTGCAATATTGCAAGCACATTTGCATACACAAGGAATGCAGCAATCCGCCCATAATCACAGAGCAAACGTGTGTGTGTACAATTGTTGTTATTGCAGAGCAGGAGCTCACCTGCCATTGAGGGTAAGACACATTCTAATAGCAGTACACGGTACTAGAACAGCTTTTTATGCAGCTAATAGCCGAGTCTCTCATGAACTAAGCAGGAGACGTCTGTCTCCCACAATGTCACTCAACCAAGTGGCAAGATGGCACTGTGCATGCTCAGTGCTAACTATGGTGACCAACTTGGGACAGGACATGAAGTCTCCCTGAAGGAACACTAAGATGGAGACAGTAGCAAGCTCCTCTTTGAACAACAATGGACATGATTCAGAAATGGACGCAGTTAGCATCTCTGCTACATCTTTGGACGTAGCAGTGATGCTAACATATGGTAATGCAGCGGGAGGTGTCTGTATGAAAAAGTCACATCCTGTCAACATCTGCAATCCAAGTGCTGTGTCCAAAGACACAGCATTGGATCACCATTGTGATCATTGGTCGCGATGGCCACAGTAGTCGCCCATCTGAGAAGGCTTAAACTTAATAAGAATGGACAACAGAACTGCTCTGCCAGGGTCAGACATGCCTCCATTTCCGGAAACTCAGGCTTGCTCCACCAACACCCTGCCCCCAAATGTTCATAGCCTGTCAATCATGCTGCAACTTTAGGGAACTGCGAGAGATCACGTAGTAGTAGACCAGCGCATGTGCAGTACAGATCCTGCACATTCGCTGATCTTCTAATATCTGAGATGTATGCGAACCACCAGAGGAAGATATGCTGGCTGAAATGTCATGAATACTGTGTGGCCTGTGCACATTTAGGGAGCATGGCAGACTTGGCTCTCCCCCGGCGCCCCCATATACCTGGGATATGTTAAAGCCTTCACATTTAAAGCTGACCATATAGTACATTGTAGATTTTGTCATACAATCTGATTAACAGTATGATGATCTGGGTGATTCAATGGATTTTGGAGTATACTGAATGATCAAGATGTACAGCACACTGTGCACAGAATTGCAGAGTTGACAATATGCAAATGTTAGATTCAACCTTCCCCTTTTGTTTTAGCATATACCGGAATGTGCAAGCCCTGAGTAGCCCACTTTCAATACCTATGCACACGGCAACTCCCGAGTGGTTCTGAGCACTCCACCATCTGCGCATCATATCGTTCACCTTTGACACAGGCACCAGCCTATGGCAGCTGCAGTATCTCCTTCTGATCTCCATCTAAACATGACCTATTTGGCTGCAGCTTTGTGTCTAAGTGTCTGATTCAGCAAGGATCGCAACTGCGATTACACATGGAATCGGCCGATTGTTGGTTTCTGCGCATGCGTATGCGCCGAAGTGCGCGTGCGCAAACCAACCTCTGCAATCAGGACTGCGATCACAGTGACTACCAGTGGAATCTCCAGAGGTGGGGCTGCAGCACAGTCCAAGATTCAAATGGGGAATCCTCTCCAACTGCCAATGAGTCCCAACCGGTGATGTTTGGCAGTGTTTCAAAAGGCAGTTGGTGTAGCTCCCCTATTTGAATTTTGGACTGCACTGCAGCCCCACCTCTGGAGCCATCATTGATGGCTACACAGACCCATCACAGAGTGATTGACAGGAAGTACCGTTTGGGGGTGGTGCTGGGAGGGAGTCGGCAAAATGCAGGCGTGCCAGTGCATTTGAACGCCGTTGCAGGGGCGTGCATAAATTATCTACTGGGATGCCTTATGCGGCTTGAGTACTCATAGCATGCGACGAAGTTAGCAATTTCTGAGTAAGGCCAGAGCTTGTGCAAGTGTGCGTGAGGCTGCGATTGTACTCGATGTTACCGATGGTTACGCAGTCTTGCTAAGTATTACGGATGTGTGTAAGGTAAGGTGGGCGTCCTTATGTTGTGCTGAGGAGGCATAGTGATCGCAATGGATTAGCATATCATCGCAGTGAGACTGCTTGCGTAATCACTACTGTATTCGCAGTTGTGATCTGTAATGAATCAGGCCCTAAGTACTCAGCTGCTTTTACTAACACGCCGCAACACTCCCATAATATGCCCACGCATTCACTTCAGGCCACTTCCCAATCACCCCCCAGGAATGCCCATGGATTTGTCTCACCATTTCTATTGTTAGAGGCCCCATATGCAACAGCAGATTTGTGCTTACAGAGCGGGTAATGTATGCACTAGGGGTGTGCACCGGCCACTTTTCGTGTTTTGTGTTTTGGTTTTGGATCTGGATCTTTCTTCGTGTTTTGGATCTGGATTGGTTTTGCCAAAACCACCCTTCCGTGTTTTGGGTTCTGGGTTTTGTGTTTTGGATCTGTATTTTTTTGAAAAAAAGCATAAAAACAGCTAAAATCACAGAATTTGTAGGTTTTTCTGCTCCTATGCTATTATTAACCTCAATAACCTTAATTTCCACTCATTTCCAGTCTATTCTGAACACCTCACAATAGTGTTTTTATGTCCAAAAGGTTGCACCGAGGTAGCTGGATGACTATGCTAAGCGACACGAGTGGGCGGCACAAACACGTGACCCATCTAGGCGTGAAACTGCAGTGGCAGACAGGATGGCAGTTTGAAAAACTAGGCCCCAAACTGTACATAATGCAAAGAAAAAAAAGAGGTGCAAGATGGAATTGTCCTTGGGCCCTCCCACCCACCCTTATGTTGTATAAACAGGACATGCACACTTTAACAAACCAATCATTTCAGCGCCAGGGTCTGCCACACAACTGTGGCTGAAATGATTGGTTCGTTTGGGCCCCCACAAAACAAGCTGGCAATTAATGTGTCCCTGCACAAACTGGCTCTACGGAGGCAAGATGTCATCCTCATCCTCCTCATCCACCGATTCCTCACCCTCTTCAGTGTGTACATCCTCATCCTCACAAAGTATTAACTCGTCCCCACTTGAATCCACCACCACAGGTCCCTCTGTACCTTCTGGAGGCTGGTCTCCCTGGAAGAGCTGATAATTCATTTTGATGAACATCATCTTCTCCACATTCTGTGGAAGCAACCTCCTACGCCTTTCGCTGACAAGGTTCCCGGCTGCACTAAACACTCTTTCGGAGTACACACTGGAGGGGGGGCAACTCAGGTAAAATAGAGCCAGTTTGTACAGGGGCCTCCAAATTGCTTCTTTTTCCTGACAGTACAGGTATGGACTGTCTGACATGCCTACTTGGATGCTGTCACCGATGTAATCCTCCACCATTCTGTCAATGGTGACAGTATCATATGCAGTGACAGTAGACATGTCAGAAATTGTTGCCAGGTCCTTCAGTCCGGACCAGATGTCCAAACTTGGTCCTGCCTGCCCTGCATCACCGCCAGCGGGTTGCTTAGGATACCTAAGTTTTTTCCTGGCAGCCCCAGTTGCGGGAGAAAATGAAGAAGGAGCCGTTGACGTGTCACGTTCCGCTTCAGCTGACAGTGTGTTCACCAGCAGGTCTTTGCACCTCTGCAGGCTTGTGTCGGCCGGAAAGAGAGACACCACATAGGCTTTAAACCTAGGATCGAGCACGGTGGCCAAAATGTAGTGGTCTGATTTCAACAGATTGACCACCCTGGAATCCTGGCAAAGCGAATGAAGGGCTTCATCCACAAGTCCCACATGCCGAGCGGAATCGCTCCGTCTTAGCTCCTCCTTCACTTTCTCCAGCTGCTTCTGCAAAAGCCTGATGAGGGGAATGACCTGACTCAAGCTGGCAGTGTCTGAACTGACTTCACGTGTGGCAAGTTTGAAGGGCTGGAGAACCTTGCACAACACGGAAATCATTCTCCACTGCGCTTGAGTCAGGTGCATACCCCCTCCTTTGCCTATGTCATAGGTGGATGTATAGGCTTGTATGGCCTTTTGCTGCTCCTCCATCCTCTGAAGCATATAGAGGGTTGAGTTCCACCGCGTCACAACCTCTTGCTTCAGGTGATGGCAGGGCAGGTTCAAGAGTGTTTGCTGGCGCTCCAGTCTTCGGCACGCAGTCGCTGAATGGCGAAAGTGGCCAGAAATTTTTCGGGACACCCAAAGCGTCTCCTGCACGCCCCTGTCGCTTTTCAGAAAATTCTGCACCACCAAGTTTATTGTGTGAGCAAAACATGGGACGTGCTGGAATTTGCCCAAATGTAATGCCCGCACAATATTGGTGGCGTTGTCAGATATCACAAATCCCCAGGAGAGTCTAAGTGGGGTAAGCCACTGGGCGATGATTTCCCTCAGTTTCTCTAAGAGGTTGTCGGCGGTGTGCCTCTTACTGAAACCGGTGATACACAGCGTAGCCTGCCTTGTAACGAGCTGGCGTTTCTGAGATGCTGCTACTGGTGACGCTGCTGCTGTTGCTGCGTAAGGTGATACATCTACCCAGTGGGCTGTCACAGTCATATAGTCCTTAGTCTGCCCTGTTCCACTTGTCCACATGTCCGTGGTTAAGTGGACATTGTGTACAACGGCATTTTTCAGGACACTGAGGACACTTTTTCTGACGTTTCTGTACAGTCTCGGTATCGCCTGCCTAGTGAAGTGGAATCTAGACGGGATTTGGAACCGGGGACACACTACCTCCATCAATTGTCTAAATCCCACTGCACTAATGGCGGATACCGGACGCACGTCTAACACCAACATAGCAGTCAAGGCCTCAGTTATACGTTTTGCTTCAGGATGACTGCTGTCGTACTTCATCCTCCTCGCTAAGGACTGTTGGAGCGTCAATTGTTTAGTAAAAGTAGTGGTGTTCCTACTTCCTCTCTGGGATGATGAACAACTCCCAGCAGCAGCAGTGGCAGCAGTAGGCGTAGCAATGCAGGATCCTCCGGAGGAATCCCGGATAGGAGAGTCAGTCATGCCAGTGACATGGCCTGCAGGACTACTTCTGATCCTGACTAAGGAGGAAATTGATGAGGAGGGAGTTGATGGTGTGGTTTGCAGGCGCTTGGATACAACAGGACAACGGGATTTAGGTGTCCCTTGACTGCTTACGGTCTTAGCCAAAGTTTCTGAACTTGACAGTAACTTTTTATGAACGCGCTGCAGGTGCCGTATAAGGGAGGATGTTCCTAGGTGGTTGACGTCCCTACCCCTACTTATTTCACCTTTACATATGGTACATATGGCAAGACAGTTGTTGTCCGGATTTGGATAGAAATATTGCCAGACCAAAGAGGTGGAATGTTCTGTCTTCTGCCCAGGCATGACCGTGATGGGCTTTTCATCCCACGGACAACAACTGTCTCCCCCGGAGCCTGATTTAAACAAACCACATCACCATCAGAATCCTCCTCGCCAACTTCCTCCTCAGCGCCAGCTACACCAGTATCCTCATCCTGTTGTACTTCAACAGTGACATCTTCAATTTGCATATCAGCAAGTGGACTGTGGGTGCTCCTTTCAGCACTTGCAGGGGGCGTGCAAATGGTGGAAAGAGCCACCTCTTCCCGTCCAGAGCTGGGAAGGTCAGGCATCGCAACCACCACCACACTTGGACTCTCCTTGGGGATTTGTGATATCTTCTTAGAAAGCACAGTTCTTCGCTGTGCTTTTGCCAGCTTAACTCTTTTGATTTTTTTAGTGGGAGGAGGGCTTCCATCGTCATGTGAAGCTGAACCACTAGTCATGAACATACTAGGGATCGACCTTAGCCATTCCTTGCCACTCCATGTCGTAAATGGCATATTGGCAAGTTTACGTTTCTCTTCAGATGATTTCAATGTTTTTTTCAAGGTCATTTTCCGTCATTTGGGATTGTATGTGCCCTCTACTATGACATTGGGCATCGGCCTTGGCAGACAACGTTGATGGCATGTTATCGTCTATGTCATGACTAGTGGCAGCAGCTTCAGCACTAGGAGGAAGTGGTTCTTGATCTTTCTCTATTTTATTTTTATCGGAGAAAGTTTGGTCCTCCATTTATGTAATATCGATTTGATATATACGTGCGGCTAAACACAGAAAATATTTTTTTATTTTTGCTGGAGAGTAGTGCACTTTGTGGGTTACACCAGCCTTTAAGAAATGAGCAGCCGGCTCTTTACTTATGGGACACAGGCGCACGCTTGGCGCTGCTCCTTTGTTGATGCACGTGCGGCTACTGCGCACACAATTCACAAACACAGAAAACATTTTTTTTTTGGTTTGGACTGGAGTGTACTTTGGGGGTTACAGCACCCTTTAACGGTCAAGCCAGCCGGCCCTTTACTTATGACACAGGCGCACGCTTGGCACTACTTTGTTGATGCACGTGCGGCTACTGCGCACACAATTCACAAACACAGAAAACATTTTTTTTTTGGTTTGGACTGGAGTGTACTTTGGGGGTTACAGCACCCTTTAACGGTCAAGCCAGCCGGCCCTTTACTTATGACACAGGCACACGCTTGTCACTACTTTGTTGATGCACGTGCGGCTACTGCGCACACAATTCACAAACACAGAAAATAATTTTTTTTTGGTTTGGACTGGAGTGTACTTTGGGGGTTACAGCACCCTTTAACGGTCAAGCCAGCCGGCCCTTTACTTATGACACAGGCGCATGCTTGGCACTACTTTGTTGATGCACGTGTGGCTACTGCGCACACAATTCACAAACACAGAAAATAATTTTTTTTTGGTTTGGACTGGAGTGTACTTTCGGGGGTTACAGCACCCTTTAATGGTCAAGCCAGCCGGCCCTTTACTTATGACACAGGCGCACGCTTGGCACTACTTTGCTGATGCACGTGCGGCTACTGCGCACACAATTCACAAACACAGAAAAAAAATTTTTTGTGGTTTGGAGTGTACTTTGGGGGTTACAGCACCCTTAAACAGACAAGCCAGCCGGCCCTTTACTTATGACACAGGCGCACGCTTGGCACTACTTTGTTGATGCACGTGCGGCTACTGCGCACACAATTCACAAACACAGAAAATAATTTTTTTTTGGTTTGGACTGGAGTGTACTTTGGGGGTTACAGCACCCTTTAACAGTCAAGCCAGCCGGCCCTTTACTTATGACACAGGCACACGCTTGTCACTACTTTGTTGATGCACGTGCGGCTACTGCGCACGCAATTCACAAACACAGAAAATAATTTTTTTTTGGTTTGGACTGGAGTGTACTTTGGGGGTTACAGCACCCTTTAACGGTCAAGCCAGCCGGCCCTTTACTTATGACACAGGCGCACGCTTGGCACTACTTTGTTGATGCACGTGCGGCTACTGCGCACACAATTCACAAACACAGAAAATAATTTTTTTTTTGGTTTGGACTGGAGTGTACTTTCGGGGGTTACAGCACCCTTTAATGGTCAAGCCAGCCGGCCCTTTACTTATGACACAGGCGCACGCTTGGCACTACTTTGTTGATGCACGTGCGGCTACTGCGCACACAATTCACAAACACAGAAAATAATTTTTTTTTTGGTTTGGACTGGAGTGTACTTTCGGGGGTTACAGCACCCTTTAACAGTCAAGCCAGCCGGCCCTTTACTTATGACACAGGCGCACGCTTGGCACTACTTTGTTGATGCACGTGCGGCTACTGCGCACACAATTCACAAACACAGAAAATAATTTTTTTTTGGTTTGGACTGGAGTGTACTTTCGGGGGTTACAGCACCCTTTAACGGTCAAGCCAGCCGGCCCTTTACTTATGACACAGGCGCACGCTTGGCACTACTTTGGTGATGCACGTGCGGCTACTGCGGACACAATTCACAAACACAGAAAATAATTTTTTTTTTGGTTTGGACTGGAGAGTACTTTGGGGGTTACAGCACCCTTTAACGGTCAAGCCAGCCGGCCCTTTACTTATGACACAGGCGCACGCTTGGCACTACTTTGTTGATGCACGTGCGGCTACTGCGCACACAATTCACAAACACAGAAAATCATTTTTTTTTGGGTTTGGACTGGAGTGTACTTTCGGGGGTTACAGCACCCTTTAACGGTCAAGCCAGCCGGCCCTTTACTTATGACACAGGCACACGCTTGGCACTACTTTGTTGATGCACGTGCGGCTACTGCGCACACAATTCACAAACACAGAAAATAATTTTTTTTTGGTTTGGACTGGAGTGTACTTTCGGGGGTTACAGCACCCTTTAACGGTCAAGCCAGCCGGCCCTTTACTTATGACACAGGCGCACGCTTGGCACTACTTTGTTGATGCACGTGCGGCTACTGCGCACACAATTCACAAACACAGAAAATCTTTTTTTTTTTGGTTTGGACTGGAGTGTACTTTCGGGGGTTACAGCACCCTTTAACGGTCAAGCCAGCCGGCCCTTTACTTATGACACAGGCGCACGCTTGGCACTACTTTGTTGATGCACGGGCGGCTACTGCGCACACAATTCACAAACACAGAAAATATATTACTTTTTTAGCACTTGGGGGGAGCACCCCTGATGGACAGAGCACCCCCTGGACAACACTACAGCACCCCTTTAGGACTGGGACACTGCACAGGACTTTGGAGTGGACACAGCCCCTATGGAGAACTGACTGCACAACACAGTCCAGCCAGCCCCTATGGACTTTGAAGTAGTGGACACAGCCCCTATTAACAACAGCAGCACAGCACAACACAGCCAGCCCCTATGGACTTTGAAGTAGTGGACAACAGCAGCACTACACTACACTACACTACACAGCCCTAACTCCCACCCTCCCTCTTCACTGTCCACAGCCGAGTGAGAAAATGGCACCGACGCGGGTACCTTATATAGGATCCAGAACCCGCGAGACTCGGAAGGCGGGATGATGACGTTTTGCCTCGATTTCAGATCCGAGTCAGGCAGGAAAAGTCGAGCCTGACTCGGATCGGACTCGGATCGGGAGGGCTCGGGGGGGTTCGGATTTCAGAAATCCGAACCCGCTCACCCCTAGTATGCACTGATGGGGTTTCCAGAATATTTTGCGAATGCGAAGTAGAAAATAATTGCTCAACTGCGCAGACATCGGCATTGAGTGCACCTCTGAATCAGAACCTGAGTGAAGTCGACAAAATGGTCTGACAAATCGAACATGTTTGAAAATCAAAATCAATTTTCACAATCATTTTTTGCCATTTTTCTGTGTTGGGTGATTACCGTACATGTACAGATATGCCCAGCTATAGTGTTGCCGAAGGCGCAAAAAATCACGCCTTGCGCACGCAACCGTGCCTCCATAGGCATGAAGGGTGCGATCGCAGTGCCACATTGTAACTGGATGCATCTATACATGCACTGAATGATAATCGTTCAGAAATGTGCATCGGCTAGATTGTATGGAAAAATCTTTTAGTGTATGGCCAGCATTAGTGTAATTTCTATACTGCCAGAAGAAGTGCCTGGAAAGCTTGCAATTAGATCTTACACAACTTTGAATCACATTTTAATGTTTATCGCCCATTCAGTGCTTTATACTCTCCTGCAGCAACCATTTTCTTTATTTTACCTATTTACAAATAAACAATTGCATCAATAATAGGTACATTTACTCACTAAAATTGGGTGCATCTCATAAAGTCCAGTACTAACATAATTCTTTGCTCCAGGATATTCAATTGCTTTTTACTGTATCTTCTTTAGAAAGTGGACTGAATAGAATTTTATTTTTCTAAAAGATATAATAAAAATGATTTCCATTGCAGTTATTGTGATCTAGCATGTGCAATTGAATAAAAACCTGCTGAGAGAAGCTTATTTAAAAAGGTTTCCTGAAATAAGAGAAACATTTCTTCCCTCTGTTTTCATATAGGTCTGTAGAGGTACATAGCAAGTAAATGAAGTGCCTTCTCAAGATCTGCTTCTGCTACATAACAGCCCGTAAAGGGTTTGTTTATGGATTTTGTGAACATCCAAAATGTCAAACTAATTAAATTTGGGGTCAGTAATGGTCATAATTATAGCTACTTAATAAATCCTGCTAGCGGGATTTCACATTATGTGAGAAAAAACCCTCTTTGGTACACTTTGTTCTATATTTTATATAATTAATTATATTTTATTGAAATAAATTTTGTTCTAAGATGTCCTAAATTCTAAGATGTCCATTCTGTAAAGTTTTCTTGGCGGATTTTTGTTCTGACTACTGATATGTCTTAATAATCAAAATAAGTACATATAAATTAGGGATGTACCGACCCTGTGTTTTGGTTTTGGATCTGGATTTTTTAAATAAAAAATAGATAAAAAGTTTTAAAAACAGCTAAAATCATGTAATTTATGCAATCCAAAACCCAAAATTCAGATTTAAAATCCAAATTCCGAACCGCTAAAAGATCAGAACCGCGACCCAGCTTTACCAAGATCTCCTCGGGAGATTAGAACCGTGACTCGGATTTACCCGGATTCACGAAATTCGGGTGGATTCAGATTCCTGGAGAACCGAACCGCACATCTCTAATAATAATGGAATAATATGGATACCATCTGCAGTAAATATATCATATTATCTTTGCAGACATCTTTTTAAGGTACTATAAATGTCTATGAGAATTTATCCTATCTGTAAGAGGGGTGAATAGCCAACATCAATGCAGTAAATTATTTCTTTCTCAATCAGATGGCGGGAGATATCTTCTTACAAGAAATGTGCGCTGACCCCCATGTTTTGGTTTTGGACCTGGATTCATCTTCATGTTTTGGTTTTGATTTTGGTTTTGCAAAACCACCCTCCAGTGTTTTGGATTTGATTTTTGGATCTGGATTAAAAAAAAAATAGATAAAAAGTTTTTAAAACAGCTAAAATCATGTAATTTATGTAATCCAAAACCTGAAATTTGGATTTAAATTCCAAACTACGAAAAAAGATCAGAACCACTACTCGGATTTACCCGACAGAGCAGAGCAACAGTAGAAGGAAGTTTTGCGAGAAGCCCAAAGAGTCAGAAAATGTTATAAAGGCCAGGTTTGGTAGATTTCTTGGAAGACTCTTTCAAAAATCACCCATTCATTAAAAGGATGGGTGCTATAAAAATTTAATATTTTACCAAGAATCATATACCTTATTCAGATGAATGTCTTACGTGAAGTGAAACCCTACTACACAGGCATAAATTAATTTAAAAATGTAGTTAAACTTTTTAGATTAAATGTCAACTCAAATCAGGAGTAGGAGAGGGATATTTATAAGACTGATACTGTATGTGCAGCTAATAGACAAAGTGAGTCTACTCCACTGCCTTTACTGTCACCACATTGAGTAATGTGGCTGAAGGAGAAATCTCCACAGGAGAATTAAGCAAGGTAAATGGAGTTGGGGGGAAAGATTAAGGATTCAGTGAGGTCTAGCAGTGTTGGGAGAGGAAAACGTTGTGGATGGATGTAAGCTGTTGCAGAAAATCTGGCATTACAGAGTGCAGAGAGAAGTGGAGGTGAATAAGGTGTACAGTTTTGTGTCAAAGAGAGGAGCAGATAAAGGGGATGGACCAAACATCAAACACTGAACCTTGAGTAAGTGACTTTTGAAGGCAAAGGATACATCACCATGTTCATGAATAACTTTCACAAATGCTGTGATGCAGGCAAAATCATCATATAGAAGACACTAATAACTTTCTCAAAAGTGTAAGGCCCCAGCATGACCTGTATCAGAATGGATGGATATGGCATGTGCCAACTTGGCATTCTATGAGACAAAGGCCCTCATTCAGAGCCGCTCGTTAGCGGCAGTACGCTCGTTCCGAGCGATGTTTGCACATCTGCGCATGCGTACGGATCGTTATACGCATGCGCGAACCAGTCAGTGCGGCCGAAAATCGTTTGTACGCTATATAGCGAGTGCCTGCTATTTTGAGTGACAGAATGAGGCGTATGTGGGTGGTAACAGGGGAAGGTGCTTCAAAATGGGGAGTGGAGATCCGAACGCAGGCGTGCTTAGAGGTCAAAACGGGCGTTTTATGGGTGTGTATATTTAAAACAGCAGCGTCAATGACCACGTCACTGGGTTATTTTAGAGCCAGAACTGCTCGCAAATTTGTGGTAGCAAACACCAACCACAAGAATAGCGAGCAGTTCATACGCTGGTCGATGTACTCGATTAATCTAATAAATAGCGGACATGACGTATGGTGCGAGCGGCCAGGGGGCGTTTTTAACAAATAAACGAGCGTATGTTTTGCTCGTTCGTTCAGACTTAGAGGTGTGAACAGACTGCAATGTGCGTACGGATCATTTGAATAGCCACCCCTTGTTTTTAAACGAACGACCGCAAATAGCGAACGGCTCTGAATGAGGGCCAAAGTTCCCAGGCTGCAGGTCAAACTGAATTACACAATGGTCTAAGAATGCTATAGACCTGAGGATCTCCATCGAAATGAGGTGACAAGTTTATACCAAGGGAAGAGATGATCAGAACAGACATTGGTATAGCAGATGCAAAAACAATGCTGATACTTAAAACATATATTAATATATTATATATTAAGACAGTATTTGTGGCAAACAATGCCTGAAACAATTCCGCATGGATAGACAATCCTTTGAGAAATTACTTGATGTAGTTCTGTTTTATTACATATTTTTCAATGCACTCAGTAAGGTTTATAGCCTGGGGTCATCAGCAGAATCTCTGGCTTGTGTAAATGGTCAAGGTCTGATACTTATATTGCTGACTATGGGAATAGAATCACTGTGCTACCCTCAGATAATGTTAACCACATGGGGTGCAGAGTGTAATGGATGACCGGTCTTTACCAAGGACTACAACAAGCTTAGCCAGCATTCAGATGTGTAATGTGTATTAATTCAATGGTAATTATTTTTGTACTAGTTCACCATTATGCACTAGTAAATTAGGCAGCCTTCAGATGCCCTGTTTGTATAAGCTCAATAGCAATTATATTTTCACAAGTTATACTATATCTGTAGCATTAAATTAGCCAGAATTCTGAAAGTGCAACTTTTATTAATTCAATAGTATACCATTTTTTATAAGAGATGAGCAGTTCGGATTCAGAGAAATCCAACAACCATTTTAGATGAATCGGTATGGAATCCCGGCTGCCGCATGGCCGGCAGTTCGATTCCTGGCAGCGGCAGCCAGACAGATCAGCAGAGCCCGGCAGCGGAAGCCCAACAGCGCTGGAAATCCCGATCGTCCCTAAGGTAAGTATAAACTAACCTAACCCCCTAACCCTCCTTCAGGGTACCTAACCCTAACCTCCCCCCAAAGTGCCAAACCCTATCCCCCCTCTAAGTGCCTAACCCTAACCCCCCCTTCCCTGCTGCCTAAACCTAAGTCCCCCATGGGGCTGCCTAGCCCTAACCTCCCCCCGGGGGTGCCTAACCCTAACCCCCCCTCCCCCTAGCCTAACCCTAACCTACCGCCGGTCATTTAACCCTCGCCGGGATATGACAGTCGGGAAGCCCTAAACACCCCCCCGGGTGCCCTAAACCTAACCCTCCCCCCCGTGGCTGTCTGCTCGCAGTGCACGGAATCCCTTCGATCGGGATCCTGGGTGCAGGTCTCCTGGCATCGGATAAATGACAGGCGTCTAGATATAGACGCAGGCCATTTATCCCACGCCGGGATAAAGCAGCCGGGAAGCCGGCTGTCGGTATTAAGGCAGCCGGTTTCCCGACTGCATACCATTTTAGATAGTAGAGTGCATGGAGAAGGCTGTAGACTGTAGCTGTGCTGAAATCGGAGAGAGTTGTAGGTGGGTGGAGTGAGTGGAAAATAAAGAATGCAAATTTAATCTGTGTGTCTGTGGGGGTCAGATATTAGCAAGCAATCTGCAATACAGGCTCCTCCTGTGTATGTTTGTAAGACACTAGCAAGCAATAAGCAATACAGGCTCCTCCTGGCTATGCAGTCGGGAAGCAGGCGAATCTAATCCCGACAACCGGCTTCCCGACTGCTTAATCCCAGCGAGAGTTAAATGACAGGCATCTAAATCTAGATGCCTGTCATTTTACCAATGCTGGGAGACCGGTGCCCGGCATCCCGATTGCAGTGATACCGGGTGCCGAGAGCGGATAGCCGCACGGGGGGAGGGTTAGGTTAGGGGCTCCCGGGGGAGACTTAGGGTTAGGCACCCCCCAGGAGGTTAGGGTTAGGCTAGGGGGAGGGAGGGTTAGGGTTAGGCACCCCGGGGGGGGGATTTAAGGTTAGGCACCCCCCTAGGTGGTGGGGAAGGGTGGGTTAGGTTTAGGCACTTAGAGGGCAGATTAGGGTTAGGCACTGGGGGGGAAGGTTAGGGTTAGGCATCCCTAAGGGAGGGTTAGGGTTAGGGGGTAGAATAGGTTAGTGAATACTTACCTGGGGACGATCAGGATTTTCATCCTTGTCGGGCTGCCGCTGTCGGGATTTGTACCGCCAGTCAGGGGTCCAGTGGTAAATCATACCGATTCCTCCTCCTGTGTATGTTTGTAAGACACTAGCAAAAAATCTGCAATACAGGCTCCTCCTGTGTATGCTTGTCAGACACTAGCAAGTAAATTGCAATACAGTAAGCATACTGGATTTCAACATCTATACGCACCTACCTATACCTTCTAAACCCTGCCTATAAACCTCTAAAATAAAATTAAAATAAAGACTGTAGACCTTGAACATGTGTTTCCGAAGCACAAAGTATTATTCAAGTCAAGTATAGTCAGTTACACGCTGTGATCTAAGTACAATTTAGCGCAAAGAATTATACAGACCCAAGATACAGTTATACATATGCACGCGCTCTGGACCAGATACTGGCATCAGCAAGAAACCTCCGTCAATCAGCAAACAGCAAGAAGACTCCAGACTGGGGTCACAATACACACATTTATACCCTCACAGAAACAGACAACACAAAAGAGGAGTTTGTTGCTGATCCCATTGGTTCCCAGTGCGGGTGCATCTGTTACAGGGCATTTAACAGGTTGGTTCAAATGGACACAGAACAACCTCTAACAGCTTGTTGCCTCCTCTATTTCTCCTGCATGCAAATCTAGGCTGTTGGTTTTACAATGTACATTCTGGTGCTTTAAGTCTCTACGGTCCATAAGTTGCGAATACATGTTGCAATCTTCTCACATTTTCTTTATGGTTACGAGAGGGTACAAATTGCTTGTTACATTTTTATGAGTTTTTTCAATAACTGTACCTGCACCACCATCAACATAAGGTGGCGGTTGTGCACGTGAACTACTGACAATACATTCCGCAATGCTACCGTGCCGCACATGCACGCCATTTTGCGGCTCACACGCATTGCAATTTAGCGCCATGGGTGTATTTTCTGGCAATGTGTTCGCAACGCTAGTTTACGTCGCTTGCACATTTTAAAGCCACGCATCCCCTTTATGCTGCCACAACTTTAAACATTCATAATATTTTACTTTTTTCTCTCGAGAGCGCATCAGACTGATGTGATCCCGGACATTATCTAATACATCTTTATCAAAACTACCAATTCTGAGAAACGGTCTAACACTCTTCATCGTTATTTTAAACCATACGTCACAATACCTTATTGCATAAGTACCATATTTAGTATGCAAAATACGATGGGCCGAACCAAGCGACGCTTCCATTAGCAGCACATCATTGTCTAACATTTCTATTGTTTGCGTGGCTCCCATCTTGGGACAACTCCTACGTTTTTCAATAAAAATTTAAACTGGTGAAAGACAATTAAGATACTTTCACTTACCTGCGGACGCCTTTGAAAAAGGGTGTATCCGCAAACCCTATAGAGGACTTCTAGATGCTTCCACTCACCTACGGAAGTAAAGGCTGCTTCCACTCAGCAATCCCTTTTTGACTACCTTTCAACTGCTAGGGGGCAGCAAAGTACCCTTTGTGTTCCAGTTGATTTCGTCCACCCTCTCACCAGCTCACAATCACAATTTAACCAAAATTATGCGGTTCAATTATAGTGTTCAAATAAGCCTAACAGATCACACACATTGATTACTAAACGCTATAATCATGCTGGGAGCCGAACCCTAACAAAAATAACAACCCATACACCTGCTTTGTGTAAAGTAAACGGTAAGCTGCTACCTAGTCACTAGGCCAACTCCTGCGCCTAGCACTTAAGGGTCCTACGATACCCTTAACATTTTGGTCCTGTGTTACACCCTAAACAAGTACTCACAGTTACACACTTTTTTCCTGCGCAGAAAAATACACGTTAACCCAGTTATTGGCAACAATTGACAATGTGACCTTATCGGCTTTGTTTAAACACGTGGCAGCACTACCGGAAATACATATACGCTATTGTGCGACTAGTCACATACACAATACTGCGACCACCACACAACCATATGACTCTTACCCTTAGCTGCGTACACAAAAGTGCATCTCTATTACGAGCGTAAAAAATGCGACTCAGCCGTGTGCGCAATACTACGGTACCCTTTTTAGCGTAAAATACTATCAACAAAGGAAAACAAACTTTTTCCTTTCTTGTCCCTGGATTCTAGTCAGCGTACCTTGACTCACACGATAACGGATAGCGATCTCTCAGCATAGATTGGTTGCAGGGAAAACTGCGTGTGGCCACTATCTACCCTTTGGTGAGATATCGATAACCATATTTTATCATGTGAACAGGTAAGTGACCTCACACTATGAGCCCCCATCTAAGGATTCTGGATTTCAACCTCTATACACACCTACCTATACCTTCTAAAGTCTGCCTATAAACCTCTAAAATTTACGCTATTTGCATACGCAGTCATACAGTAAAATAAAGACTTTAGACCTTGCACATGTGTTTCTGAAGCACAAAGTATTATTCAAGTAAAGTATAGTCAGTTACACGCTGTGATCTAAGTACAATTTAGCGCAAAGAATTATACAGACCCAAGATACAGTTATACATTACGCACGCGCTCTGGACCAGATACCGGCATCAGCAAGAAACCTCCGTCAATCAGCTATCAGCAAGAAGACTCCAGACTGGGGTCACAACACACACATTTATACCCTCACAGAAACAGACAACACAAAAGAGGGGTTTGTTGCTAATCCCATTGGTTCCCAGTGCGGGTGCATCTGTTACAGGGCATTTAACAGGTTGGTTCAAATGGACACATGCAGGATATTGTGCATTCGCTAATGTGCATCATGTTAGCAGCGCAACTGTGTGTAATGTGCGGTGTTTATGCATGAAATTCTATTTATGATGGATTTAATATATATATATATATATACACACATATATATCAATCATTTTTAATTTACAATGCAATATTTTATTAGTAATGAGATTCACTCTCAAACTGGGTGGAGACCCCGAGCTGTGTGCTGGTGCCAAACTGTCTGATAGTGAGTTTAAAAGAGTAGATTTCTTACCATTGTTCATTCAGTCAAATTCAAGTGTCTGGGCCATATCATACCTCCCAACATGACCCTCTCCAGGAGGGACACAATGCTCTGGTCCTGTACTTCACTGGTAAGAGGCGGGGCTGCAGCGCAGTTCAAAAGTCAAATAGGGGAGTCACACCAACTGTCATTTCACACGCTGCCAAATATCACTGGCTGGGACTCACTGGCAGTTGGTGTGACTCCCCTATTTGAATTTTGGACTGGGGTGCAGCCTCACCTCTGGAGCTGCCACCAATCATAAATTACCAGGGAAGTCCAGGACCAGAGCATTGTGTCCCTCCTGGAGAGGGTCATGTTGGGAGGTATGGCCATATTACAATGGTCACAGCTACACATGTGAGGTCTCTCCCTTTACTTGCAAAAACACCCACAGTTCCTGGTGTATTGTCTATTCTATTTACTTTTCTCGGGAGGCTGTTTTTCTAGTTGTTTTGGTATTTCTTTATACAAGGTTGTCCCCAGAATGGGCCTGTCATGGCTTCTAAAAAGATTATCAAAAACATTGCCATCTGTACTTAGCTCGTGAGTTGTAACTTAAAATGGCGCTGGCGATGGAGTCTGGTTGCCATTCGCAAAATGGCGTCGCTCCAAGCTAATTTTACACTGATTCTGTCTCAGCCACTAATCCATCTTCGACAACAGGCTCCTCCTTTGTATGTTTGTCAGACACTAGCAAACAATCTGCAATACAGGCTCCTCCTGTGTATGCTTGTCAGACACTAGCAATTGTTCGTTGGGATGCTTGCCACCTAGCAACAGCTGGTGGGTTAGGTGCAAGCCTCCCGACGATCGCAAAGAAGGTAAAGTGAAAGAAATCACAGCTAGGGGGGAGAGTGGGGCTCAGGAGACCCATGAATTACAATTCCTAGGTGCTATAAGCACGTCCGCGCACACTGGCACGTGTGCATGCTCAGTATAAAGGGCTGAGCCATGCCCCGATGTTAGATTTTACCTCAGCGCAATGGAGGACACAGTTTGTCACAGACACGCTGCTGGTATCGACATCTGTCAGCAAAAGAGGTAGGCAGTCTGGAGGCATAACCTGGATGAGGCTGCTACTACTTCTTCCTCAGATGAAGATATTATTTTCAAGAGAAGAAAATTAATGAACCCTTTCAGGTCGGAGGACAGCAGGGACACCTTTGAAGAGGGGGAGATTAGTCAGGCTGCAGAGACTCCTTCCCCTCTGCATATTCTCACAGAGTGGTAAGAAAATGCTCATATAAAAAGAAACATATTGATTGTGTTTCTTCAAGAGATGCCTGTCCAGGCCTAACCATCTCTTTCCCAGGTATTGCCCGTAGCTGGAATACCTCTAAGGTCCACAGCAGACCTCTCTCACCTGCCCATGGCCGGCACATATTTCCTGCTTCAGACCAGCAGGTCATGCAACAGTGCGCTTATAAGGGGGCTAGTAACCACTGCACACCACCCCCGACTCACTCACCTAGGGACGCTAGCTACGTTCCAGTAGATTGGGAGTCAGAGGAGGTAACTATGACTAGCGCGTCAAATGGCGATTTACAAATGGCCCGGGTAGCATTAGCTGGCAGAATGCCCCCGTCCAAAATTAATTCCTCTCACTGGGCCCTGAGCGAGCGGTCCCAGGTATGCAATTTTGCTCAGTTAGCCTTTAGAACGGCTCTCATTAAGGAGGACAAAATGGTTCTCCGCAAGCATACTGGCATCCCTGACATTCCCGCTCTGTTTGCCCCAGAAATTGATCCAGCCCTTACGTCACTCATTGGCCAGAGTGATTCTACAGATAAACTACTTAGGAAAATTCAGCTTAAAGTTGCGGATGCGGCTGGTCCTCTGTTATTTGTCCAAGACAAAGCAGAAAAATAGTGGATCTTAGGGGGCTCCCTAGATTCCCTGGTAGCTTCCAAGATGGCCCTCTTAAAAGCTATAAGCAGGGCTATCCTAATGATTGGCCAGACTTTTGATTTCATATCAAATTCCCATAGAACTCACTGGCTGACTAACCTAGCCCCCAGGCCACTAGACAATCCTAACTTAACAGATTCTGACCTGTTTGCCCCTGACTTCATAGATGAAGTAAAAGTCCGCTATAAGGCCCGTAAGTCATTTGCAGACCTGAAGGGCCCCCAGCCATCCAGACGGCCCTTTCATCAGGAGGGCCATTCTGCAGGAGCTAGCAGTTCGACTCGTGACCAGCAGGGTGCCCCCAGAGCTCCCAGAGGAGGGTTCTCCCTGACACGGATTGCGAGAGGCATCGGATCTGGCAATGCATACTCCTCCAGGAATAGATAGAGGATATGGTAAGTCAGTTGCCTTCGCTTCCTCCTCCTCATCTTTCCCAAACAATAGTTTCCTGGAGCCAGATCAACACAGACAGGTGGTATCTAAGGATTGTGGAGAAAGGTTTTTCCCTTCCACTTGTCCATTTTCCACATCAGGTATAAACCTGCTCAAAAAACGCCAGTCCTTTATTAGAGTGTGTCGTAACACTTGCCCTTCAGCAGGACAAAATAGAATTGTCAGATACTTCCAAGAGAGGCTGGCTCAGTCACCTATTCCCCGTCAAAAAACAGGACAGTTCATACAGGCCAGTTTTAAATGTCAAAACCCTAAACCATATGGAGGGCTTAGCAGATGTACCCTTCCTACTCGCCAAGAATGATTTCTGTATCAAAATAGACCTCAAAGAGGCCTTTCACACAATTCAAATGCATCCAAATCACAGGAGGACTCTTAAGATTCCTCTGGAACGGCGTCCTCTATCAGTGGACAGAAATGGTTTTAGGGCTATCCAATGCCCCTTACACATAGACATGCCTTATGAAGGCAGTAGTTACAGTATATCCCAGGGGATATCTGTCAGATGGGAGTCCGCTGTATAATTTACCTGGATGATCTCCTGGTGGCCCACTTGGACCAGGACTCCCATTTACTTCACAGGGACCTTAGACTGTTGCTCCTATGGAATCTAGGGTTTACCATAAATCTCGACAAATCTGTGTAATCCCTTCACAGACAATTATATTTCTGGGATTCTTGATAGATTCCCCTTCTTTATCAATAGCAGTTCCTCCAGACAAGTGGAGGGATATTCAAAACTTTGTGTCTCAAACCCTCGTAAACCAGTTGTTAATGAGGGATTTAGCCAAAGTTATTGGTAAAATGAGAGCCTTAGATCCAGGGTTTCTCCATGCTCCCCTACTATGCAGGAACTCTCAGAACCTCCTCTCAACTATCCTTTGACAGGGTCGGGACTGGATGGACAAAATCCTCCTAGATCCCAGAGTTCATAGAGAGATCTGCAGCTGGACAGCCCTTACCCTACCCTCTCCCAGATTTCTGCTTCCTCCTCCACCGGACATAGGGGGTCATTCAGACCCACTCGCAAGTGACAGTACACTAGCAAGTGGGTCGATGTTCCCCACTGCGCATGCGCACGACGGAGGGAGCTCCGTCGTGCGCATGCGCGAGACCCGGACTGAGACAGCCAAGCTGTCGCTCCGGTCTCGCACCAAAGGGGGCATGCTGTCGATGTTGATTGACAGCACGTCCCCTTTGGTGGGCGTGCCGAGGGCGTGCCTGCCAGACGGAGGCGTTCCCATGGGAACGCCTACCATCTGAAGCCGGCCCCACTGACATCACTAGTGATATCAGTGGGAGTGATTTTGGCTCTGATAGAGCCAAAATCACTCCAGGGCTTGTGGCCGGGAGACCCTACCGCAGGGTCTCCGTCGCAAGTCCGATGGTCGCGATGGTCAAGACCATCACGACCATCTTTTTGTATGCTCGTATATGCTGTGGGTGGTGACCCACAGCTATACGAGCGTCCAGGAGGACGCTCCATTTTAATGGAGGAGGACCCTGATTCAGAGCGAGCGCTCTGGTCAGAGCGTCCGGCTCTGAATCAGGCCCATAGTCATCACATCAGATGCGTCTCTTTCAGGCTGGGGACCATATACAAAACACAAATCAGTAAGGGGAGGGTGGTCGGCTCAAGAATCGACAGCTCATATCAATCTCTTGGAATTGAGTGCTGCCAGGTTAGTTCTTTCTGCACTAGTCCCACCGAATTCCCAGGGGATATCTGTCCAGCTCTGCCTGGACAACAGGACCGCGGTTTCTTATCTCAAAAGAATGGGAGGCACTCGATCCCTAATTCTCTGTGAAGAGGCAATAGACATCTGGAACTTAGCGGTGGAGCGATCCATTCTCCTATGCACAATATACATTCCAGGAGAGCTAAATGAGTTAGCCAATTCATTATCCAGGAAAAAACTCACACTGGATTGGGCAACTCTGAACTGGAGGTGTTTCTCAACATTGTAAAGACCTTTGAACAACCACAGGTGGACCTGTTTGCAACTCCGTCAAACACTCAGGTTCCAACCTTCGTCTCCAGAATCTGGACTCAAGGGGCCATATTCTTCCCATGTACAGACCTTCCTTTTCCTTACGCCTTTCCCCCTCGGGCCATGCTACTGAAGGTCCATCACAAGATCAAAGCGGACAAGATATTGCAACTCATTCTAGTAGTGTTCACTCTAGCTCCGGCGGCAGGCAGGGTGCCGGAGCTAGAGAGGGCAACTTTGTGCGCACGGGTGAAAAGGGGGCGTGGCCATAAAAGGGGGCATGTCTATAAGACGCGTCCCCTTTTTCATCATACTTGGGGGTGTGCCCGGCACTTACGAACATGCCGGGGAGCCCCCAAGCGCTGCAAACAGGGAGAATAGATGCCGGGTGCATGCGCCCGGCGTCTATTCTCCGGCGGTGACCGGGTCACCGCACATTTCTCCAACCGCGGGACACTGCGTCCCGCGGGTGAAGACTGCACCCACAGCCTGTGAGGGCAGGGTGCTTTTTGCCCTCCTTCTGGAGGGCAGGGTGCTTTTTGTCCTCCAGAAGGAGGGCAGGGTGCCGCACCCTGCTAAAACAGCCTAGCTGGAACGCTAATTCTAGTATATCCCGTCTGGCCCTCTGGAGTTTGCTTTCCTTTGATCACCCCTCTCCGCAAAGGTCCCAAACTTCCCCTAGGCATGTCCAGAGACTGCTTCCAGGGGACTCCAGACCTTCAACAGGAGCTTCCCCATTGCATGTGGATAATGACATTACTCGGTTGTTGACCGCTACTAACCTCTTGGCTTCATCTATGGCCTTGATAAACACATCTCTTAGACCCAGAACAAGGTCCAGATACCAATCCATAATCGATGAGTTTATGTCCTGGCGGGCTGCTCAGGCTCTGCCCTCCGGCTCTCTTTCTGAACCTAACTTAGCCCTAGATTTCCTAGATACTAAGTTTGAGTCAGGCCTCGCTTCTGCCACAATACGTTCATATGGCTGAGCACTGGCTTTTCTTATTTCAGGCCTCACAGAAAATAAACTATACCTTAGACTACTTAAGGGTATTTTCTTGTCCAGGCCTCCATATCCACTTTACTCTACCACCTGGGACATTAATCCCTTTTTGAATTTTCTTGCCACTATTCCTTCTACAGCTGACATCCCTAACCTTTCAAAAAAGCTAGCTTCACTCCTAGCACTGGCATATGCAGCCAGAGGAGCAGAACTCTCCTTAATACACACATCCGAACCCTGGATGACAACCACTCCACTGGGTTTCCATATTGTTTTGAAAGGACACACAAAGACCAGTTCCATTCAGTCCCCTCTGGTGGAGTTTGATCTACTTAGAGACCAGTCAGACCCGGATCTTTGCATAGTCGACTGCTTATCTACCTACCAAACCCTCACAACCCCATTGAGAGACAACATTTCTAACCTCTTTATCACTTGCCGTAAACCCTTTCGTTCCGCCAGACCTTCCACAATCAGGGGTTGGATAGTTTCTGCTATGCAGAGTTCAGGAATAAACACTTCAAGGGTCATTCCCTTCATGGGACTGCCGTCACATTGGCAGCGGCTAGGGGCTTGCCATTACAGTCTAATGCGAGCTGCTCGTTGGTCTTCCACACGTACCTTCGCTAAACACTATTGGAGGCCTTCCGATATGCAAAGGATAGAATTCCTTAGAGCAACCACCAGGTATATGGTAGTCTACCCACCAGCTGTTGCTAGGTGGCAAGCCTCCCAACGAACAAACACTAGTTTGCAGGAATCTATGACCTGCAAACTCTCTTTGTTCTAGGGAATAGGATTGCCACCTAGCAACAGCTCCTACCCAACCCACCTTATACCTTGCTAGGTCTGCTGGCTAAGGTCTAATGTCAGTTATGAGTTATACCTGACCTCTCCAGTACTCTCAGGTGCTCCAAAGGTCCAGAAGAGGCAGCAACAGTCACAGCTACCTAAGGATCAGAAGTAAATTTTTCCTTATCTTATACACTCACCTCAAGTTTGCAGGAGTTTAAGACTATGTTCCAGTTTCAAGGCAATATAGGAGATCATTCTTCCTCCATTCCAATTTGCCTTCCTGATTACTTTATACTACTTTGCTGGTTTCTAGTAAACATATTGTTTCTGCATCAACATAGTCTCCTGTCTCCTTTGTTCTTAGGTTACAGGAATTAGGGTGATTTCACCCTTCCCAACTTCTCTCTGGTACTAGTTGGGATTGCCATCTGTAAGCTTCCGTAAAATCTAACATGCCCAGCATGTGCGCTCGCGCCTCCGTGATGTGCGCGCTCTTATAGCGCCTAAGACCAATGATTTGCGGGTCTCTTGTGCCTCGCTCTCCCCCCTGGCTATGGAGAAGGTAAGTGAAAGTTTTTTCACTTTACTGTCTCCACGATCGTCGGGAGGCTTGCACCTAACCCACCAGCTGTTGGTAGGTGGCAATCCTATTCCCTAGAACAAAGAGAGTTTGCAGGTCATAGATTCCTGCAAACCTGTGTGTAATCTGCAATACAGGCTCATCCTGTGTATGCTTGCCAGACACTACCAAGTAATCTGCAATACAGGCTTCTGTGTATGTTTGTCGGACACTAGCAAGTAATTTGCCATACAGGCTCCACCTGTGTATGTTTGTCAAACACTAGCAAGTAATCTGCAATACAGGTTCCTCCTTTGTATGTTTGTCAGACACTAGCAAGCAATATGCAACACAAGCTCCTCCTGTGTACATTTGTCAGACACTAGCAAGCAATATGCAACACAAGCTCCTCCTGTGTACATTTGTCAGACACTAGCAAGCAATATGCAACACAGGCTCCTCCTGTCCTGTGTATGTTTTTCAGAGACTAGCAACTAATCTGCAATACAGGTTCCTACTAGGGGTGTGCACCGGCCACTTTTCGTGTTTTGTGTTTTGGTTTTGGATCTGGATCTTTCTTCGTGTTTTGGATCTGGATTGGTTTTGCCAAAACCACCCTTCCGTGTTTTGGGTTCTGGGTTTTGTGTTTTGGATCTGTATTTTTTTGAAAAAAAGCATAAAAACAGCTAAAATCACAGAATTTGTAGGTTTTTCTGCTCCTATGCTATTATTAACCTCAATAACCTTAATTTCCACTCATTTCCAGTCTATTCTGAATACCTCACACCTCACAATAGTGTTTTTATGTCCAAAAGGTTGCACTGAGGTAGCTGGATGACTATGCTAAGCGACACGAGTGGGCGGCACAAACACGTGACCCATCTAGGCGTGAAACTGCAGTGGCAGACAGGATGGCATTGAAAAACTAGGCCCCAAACTGTACATAATGCAAAGAAAAAAAAGAGGTGCAAGATGGAATTGTCCTTGGGCCCTCCCACCCACCCTTATGTTGTATAAACAGGACATGCACACTTTAACAAACCAATCATTTCAGCGCCAGGGTCTGCCACACAACTGTGGCTGAAATGATTGGTTCGTTTGGGCCCCCACAAAACAAGCTGGCAATTAATCTGTCCCTGCACAAACTGGCTCTACGGAGGCAAGAAGTCGTCCTCATCCTCCTCATCCACAGATTCCTCACCCTCTTCAGTGTTATGTACATCCTCATCCTCACAGAGTATTAATTCGTCCCTGCTGGAACCACAGGTCCCTCTGTACGTTCTGGAGGCTGGTCTCCCTGGAAGAGTTGATCATTCATTTTATGAACATCATCTTCTCCACATTTTGTGGAAGCAACCTCCTACGCCTTTCGCTAACAAGGTTCCCGGCTGCACTAAACACTCTTTCGGAGTACACACTGGAGGGGGGGCAACTCAGGTAAAATAGAGCCAGTTTGTACAGGGACCTCCAAATTGCTTCTTTTTCCTGCCAGTACAGGTACGGACTGTCTGACATGCCTACTTGGATGCTGTCACCGATGTAATCCTTTAACAGACAGACGCACGCTTGTCGCTGCTGCTTTGAGGATTCAAGTGCGGCTACAGCCCACACAATTCACAAAGACAGAAAAAAAAAAAGAATATTTTTATTGTTTGTGGAGCACACTTTGAGGGTTACACCACCCTCTAACAGACAGACGCACGCTTGTCGCTGCTGCTTTGAGGATGCAAGTGCGGCTACAGCCCACACAATTCACAAAGACAGAAAAAAGAAGAAGAATATTTTTATTCTTTGTGTAGCACACTTTGAGGGTGTCACCACCCTTTAACAGACAGACGCACGCTTGTCGCTGCTGCTTTGAGGATGCAGGTGGAATCTAGACGGGATTTGGAACCGAGGACACACTACCTCCATCAATTGTCTAAATCCCACTGCACTAATGTCGGATACCGGACGCACGTCTAACACCAACATAGCAGTCAAGGCCTCAGTTATACGTTTTGCTTCAGGATGACTGCTGTCGTACTTCATCCTCATCGCTAGGGACTGTTGGAGGGTCAATTGTTTAGTAAAAGTAGTGATGTTCCTACTTCCTCTCTGGGATGATGAACAACTCCCAGCAGCAGCAACAGCACTAGTAGGAAGTGGTTCTTGATCTTTCCCTATTTTATTTTTATCAGAGAAAGTTTGGTCCTCCATTTATGTTATATTGATATATATACGTGCGGCTAAAGCGCACACAAACACAGAAAATATTTTTTTATTTTTGCTGGAGAGTAGTGCACTTTGTGGGTTACACCACCCTTTAAGAAATGAGCCAGCCGGCTCTTTACTTATGGGACACAGGCGCACGCTTGGCGCTGCTCCTTTGTTGATGCACGTGCAGCCACAGTGCACACAAGTCACAAACACAGAAAATATATATTTTTTTGGTTTGGAGTGTACTTTGGGGGTTACAGAACCCTTTAACGGTCAAGCCAGCCGGCCCTTTACTTATGACACAGGCGCACGCTTGGCACTACTTTGTTGATGCACGTGCGGCTACTGCGCACACAATTCACAAACACAGAAAATAATTTTTTTTTTGGTTTGGACTGGAGTGTACTTTCGGGGGTTACAGCACCCTTTAACGGTCAAGCCAGCCGGCCCTTTACTTATGACACAGGCGCACGCTTGGCACTACTTTGTTGATGCACGTGCGGCTACTGCGCACACAATTCACAAACACAGAAAATAAAAAAATTTTTGGTTTGGACTGGAGTGTACTTTGGGGGTTACAGCACCCTTTAACGGTCAAGCCAGCCGGCCCTTTACTTATGACACAGGCGCACGCTTGGCACTACTTTGTTGATGCACGTGCGGCTACTGCGCACACAATTCACAAACACAGAAAATAATTTTTTTTTTGGTTTGGACTGGAGTGTACTTTCGGGGGTTACAGCACCCTTAACGGTCAAGCCAGCCGGCCCTTTACTTATGACACAGGCGCACGCTTGGCACTACTTTGTTGATGCACGTGCGGCTACTGCGCACACAATTCACAAACACAGAAAATAATTTTTTTTTGGTTTGGACTGGAGTGTACTTTCGGGGGTTACAGCACCCTTTAACGGTCAAGCCAGCCGGCCCTTTACTTATGACACAGGCGCACGCTTGGCACTACTTTGTTGATGCACGTGCGGCTACTGCGCACACAATTCACAAACACAGAAAATATATAATTTTTTTAGCACTTGGGGGGAGCACCCCTGATGGACAGAGCACCCCCTGGACAACACTACAGCACCTCTTTAGGACTGGGACACTGCACAGGACTTTGGAGTGGACACAGCCCCTATGGAGAACTGACTGCACAACACAGTCCAGCCAGCCCCTATGGACTTTGAAGTAGTGGACACAGCCCCTATTAGCAACAGCAGCACAGCACAACACAGCCAGCCCCTATGGACTTTGAAGTAGTGGACAACAGCAGCACTACACTACACTACACTACACAGCCCTAACTCCCACCCTCCCTCTTCACTGTCCACAGCCGAGTGAGAAAATGGCGCCGATGTGGGTACCTTATATAGGATCCAAAACCCGCGAGACTCGGAAGGCGGGAAGATGACGTTTTGCCTCGATTTCAGAATCCGAGTCAGGCGGGAAAAGTCGAGCCTGACTCGGATCGGACTCGGATCGGGGGGGCTCGGGGGGGTTCGGATTTCAGAAATCCGAACCCGCTCACCCCTAGTTCCTACTGTGTATGTTGTTTAAAGTGAGCTGTACTTACAATCAATTGTTTTTCACAAGGGTATTTATCTACACTGCTGTATATATTTTGCTTGAAGGCAGAAACAGAACTGCCGGCTCGATTCAGACCCGCTTGCTAGGCTGCGTTCGCACGTAGCCTGCCGATGTTTGCAATGTGAGCGTGTACGCATCGCAGTGCGCGTGGGCGAACCAGACTATATAATCGTGAAGCGATCACCCTATGTGCATAGATGCCTTGCTAGCTTGAGTGACAGGACGAGCCATTTGTGGGTGGTGTCAGGGGTTGGTCGATGGAAACGGGGGAGTGGTGGTGCGAACGCAGGCATGTCTGAACATCTTAACGCCGTTTCAGAGGCGTGCATAATTAAGATGCAGCATCATAGTACACGTCACATGGTTGATTTACACACTGAAGCACTGGCAGTAGGGTCTGGTCAGCCACAAGTGCTGTGTACGATTCCGATTGTACTCGATGTTACCGATGGTTGCATACGCTTCCAGGCTGGTGGGCATCTAAATACACACCGAGCTTGCACGCCAAGACATAGTGGGCGTGTTAATGCCTTGCCATGCGATTGTGGGATTTGCATACCTTGGCTGCGTGTGAACGCATCTAGCGAGCAAATCTGAATCAGGCCCTGTGATTGCAAGCTTAGCTGTCCAACAAAATACTGTGCTGAGTGAGCTGCACCCCAAAGAAGACATATTTTAAGTAGGGGTGTGCACCGGCCACTTTTCGTGTTTTGGTTTTGGATCTGGATCTTTCTTCGTATTTTGGATCTGGATTGGTTTTGCCAAAACCACCCTTCCGTGTTTTGGGTTCTGGGTTTTGTGTTTTGGATCTGTATTTTTTTTTTTTTTAAAAGCATAAAAACAGCTAAAATCACAGAATTTGTGGGTTTTTCTGCTTCTATGCTATTATTAACCTCAATAACCTTAATTTCCACTCATTTCCAGTCTATTCTGAACACCTCACACCTCACAATAGTGTTTTTATGTCCAAAAGGTTGCACCGAGGTAGCTGGATGACTATGCTAAGCGATACAAGTGGGCGGCACAAACACGTGGCCCATCTAGGAGTGGCACTGCAGTGGCAGACAGGATGGCAGTTTGAAAAACTAGGCCCCAAACTGTACATAATGCAAATGCAAAGAAAAAAAAGAGGTGCAAGATGGAATTGTCCTTGGGCCCTCCCACCCTTATGTTGTATAAACAGGACATGCACACTTTAACAAACCAATCATTTCAGCACCAGGGTCTGCCACACGACTGTGGCTGAAATGATTGGTTCGTTTGGGCCCCCACAAAACAAGCTGGCAATTAATCTGTCCCTGCACAAACTGGCTCTACGGAGGCAAGATGTCGTCCTCATCCTCCTCATCCACCGATTCCTCACCCTCTTCAGTGTTGTGTACATCCTCATCCTCACAGAGTATTAACTCGTCCCCGCTGGAATCCACCACCACAGGATTCTCTGTACGTTCTGGAGGCTGGTCTCCCTGGAAGAGTTGATAATTCATTTATATGAACATCATCTTCTCCACATTTTGTGGAAGCAACCTCCTACGCCTTTCGCTGACAAGGTTCCCGGCTGCACTAAACACTCTTATGGAGTACACACTGGAGGGAGGGCAACTCAGGTAAAATAGAGCCAGTTTGTACAGGGGCCTCCAAATTGCCTCTTTTTCCAGCCAGTACAGGTACGGACTGTCTGACATGCCTACTTGGATGCTGTCACCGATGTAATCCTCCACCATTCTGTCAATGGTACCAGTATCATATGCAGTGACAGTAGACATGTCAGAAATTGTTGCCAGGTCCTTCAGTATGGACCAGATGTCCAAACTTGGTCCTGCCTGCCCTGCATCACCGCCAGCGGGTTGCTTAGAATACCTAAGTTTTTTCTTGGCAGCCCCAGTTGCGGGAGAAAATGAAGAAGGAGCTGTTGACGTGTGACGTTCCGCTTCAGCTGACAGTGTTTTCACCAGCAGGTCTTTGCACCTCTGCAGGCTTGTGTCAGCCGGAAAGAGAGACACCACATAGGCTTTAAACCTAGGATCAAGCACGGTGGCCAAAATGTAGTGGTCTGATTTCAACAGATTGACCACCCTGGAATCCTGGCAAAGCGAATGAAGGGCTTCATCCACAAGTCCCACATGCCGAGCGGAATCGCTCTGTCTTAGCTCCTCCTTCACTTTCTCCAGCTGCTTCTGCAAAAGCCTGATGAGGGGAATGACCTGACTCAAGCTGGAAGTGTCTGAATTGACTTCACGTGTGGCAAGTTCGAAGGGCTGGAGAACCTTGCACAACACGGAAATCATTCTCCACTGCTCTTGAGTCAGGTGCATACCCCCTCCTTTGCCTATGTCATAGGTGGATGTATAGGCTTGAATGGCCTTTTGCTGCTCCTCCATCCTCTGAAGCATATAGAGGGTTGAGTTCCACCGCGTCACAACCTCTTGCTTCAGGTGATGGCGGGGCAGGTTCAAGAGTGTTTGCTGGCGCTCCAGTCTTCGGCACGCAGTCGCTGAATGGCGAAAGTGGCCAGAAATTTTTCGGGACACCCAAAGCGTCTCCTGCACGCCCCTGTCGCTTTTCAGAAAATTCTGCACCACCAAGTTTATTGTGTGAGCAAAACATGGGACATGCTGGAATTTGCCAAGATGTAATGCCCGCACAATATTGGTGGCGTTGTCAGATATCACAAATCCCCAGGAGAGTCTAAGTGGGGTAAGCCACTGGGCGATGATTTCCCTCAGTTTCTCTAAGAGGTTGTCGGCGGTGTGCCTCTTACTGAAACCGGTGATACATAGCGTAGCCTGCCTTGGATCGAGCTGGCATTTCTGAGATGCTGCTACTGGTGACGCTGCTGCTGTTGCTGCGTAAGGTGATACATCTACCCAGTGGGCTGTCACAGTCATATAGTCCTTAGTCTGCCCTGTTCCACTTGTCCACATGTCCGTGGTTAAGTGGACATTGGGTACAACTGCATTTTTCAGGACACTGAGGACACTTTTTCTGACGTTTCTGTACAGTCTCGGTATCGCCTGCGTAGTAAAGTGGAATCTAGACAGGATTTGGAACGGGGACACACTACCTCCATCAATTGTCTAAATCCCACTGCACTAATGGCGGATACCAGACATACGTCTAACACCAACATAGCAGTCAAGGCCTCAGTTATACGTTTTGCTTCAGGATGACTGCTGTCGTACTTCATCCTCCACGCTAAGGACTGTTGGAGGGTCAATTGTTTAGTAAAAGTAGTGGTGTTCCTACTTCCTCTCTGGGATGATGAACGGATCCCAGCAGCAGCAACAGCAGCAGCGGCAGCAGGAGGCGTAGCAATGCAGGATCCTCCGGAGGAATCCCGGATAGGAGAGTCAGTCATGCCAGTGACATGGCCTGCAGGACTACTTCCGATCCTGACAAAGGAGGAAATTGATGAGGAGGGAGTTGACGGTGTGGTTTGCAGGCACTTGGATACAACAGGACAACGGGTTTTAGGTGTCCCTTGACTGCTTACGGTCTTAGCCAAAGTTTCTGAACTTCACAGTAACTTTTTATGAATGCGCTGCAGGTGCCGTATAAGGGAGGATGTTCCTAGGTGGTTAACGTCCCTACCCCTACTTATTTCACCTTTACATATGGTACATATGGCAAGACAGTTGTTGTCCGGATTTGGATAGAAATATTGCCAGACCAAAGAGGTGGAATGTTTGGTCTTCTGCCCAGGCATGACCATGATGGGCTTTTTCATCCAACGGACAACAACTGTCTCCCCCGGAGCCTGATTTAAACAAACCACATCACCATCAGAATCCTCCTCGCCAACTTCCTCCTCAGCGCCAGCTACACCAGTATCCTCATCCTGTTGTACTTCAACAGTGACATCTTCAATTTGCATATCAGCAAGTGGACTGTGGTTGCTCCTTTCAGCTCTTGCAGGGGGCGTGCAAATGGTGGAAAGAGCCACCTCTTCCCGTCCAGTGCTGGGAAGGTCAGGCATCGTAACCATCACCACACTTGGACTCTCCTTGGGGATTTGTGATATCTTCTTAGAACGCACAGTTCTTCGCTGTGCTTTTGCCAGCTTAACTCATTTGATTTTTTTAGTGGGAGGAGGGCTTCCATCGTCATGTGAAGCTGAACCACTAGTCAGTAACATAGGGAAAGACCTTAGCCATTCCTTGCAACTCCGTGTCATAAATGGCATATTGGCAAGTTTACGTTTCTCTTCAGATGATTTAAATGTTTTTTTCAAGGTCATTTTTCTGAACTTTGTCATTTGGGATTGTATGTGCCCTCTACTATGACATTGGGCATTGGCCTTGGCAGACGACGTTGATGGCATGTTATCGTCTATGTCATGACTAGTGGCAGCAGCTTCAGCCCTAGGAGGAAGTGGTTCTTGATCTTTCCCTATTTTATTTTTATCGGAGAAAGTTTGGTCCTCCATTTATGTTATATTGATATATATGTGCGGCTAAGGCGCAAACAAACACAGAAAATAATTTTTGATTTTTGTTGGAGACTAGTGCACTTTGTGGGTTACACCACCCTTTAAGAAATGAGCCAGCCGGCCCTTTACTTATGGGACACAGGCGCACGCTTGGCGCTGCTCCTTTGTTGATGCATGTGCAGCTACAGCCCACACAATTCACAAACAAAGAAAATATTTTTTTATTTTGTTTGGAGTGTCCTTTGGGGGTTACAGCACCCATTAGTGGTCAATCCAGCTGGCCCTTTATTTATGGGACACAGGCGCACGCTTGGCACTACTTTGTTGATGCACGTGCGGCTACTGAGCACACAATTCACAAACACAAAAAAATATATTCTTTTATTTTGTTTGGAGTGCCCTTTGGGGGTTACAGCACCCTTTAACAGACAAGCCAGCCGGCCTTTTACTTATGGGACACAGGCGCACGCTTGGCACTACTTTGTTGATGCACGTGCAGCTACTGCGCACACAATTCACAAACACAAAAAAATATATTTTTTAATTTTGTTGGAGTGCCCTTTGGGGGTTACAGCACCCTTTAACGGACAAGCCAGCCGGCCATTTACTTATGGGACACACGCTTGGCACTACTTTGTTGATACACGTGCGGCTACTGCGCACACAATTCACAAACACAAAAAAATATAATTTTTTATTTGGAGTGCCCTTTGGGGGTTACAGCACCCTTTAGCGGTCAATCCAGCTGGCCCTTTATTTATGGGACACAGGCGCAGGCGCAGGCTTGGCACTACTTTGTTGATGCAAGTGCGGCTACTGCGCACACAATTCACAAACACAAAAAATATATATTTTTATTTTGTTTGGAGAGCCCTTTGGGGGTTACAGCACCCTTTTTAACGGTCAAGCCAGCCAGCCTTTTACTTATGGGACACAGGCGCACGCTTGGCACTACTTTGTTGATGCACGTGCGGCTACTGCGCACACAATTCACAAACACAAAAAAATATATATTTTTTTTATTTTGTTTTGAGTGCCCTTTGGGGGCTACAGCACCCTTTAATGGACAAGCCAGCTGATCATTTACTTATGGGACACATGCGCACGCTTGGCGCTGCTCCTTTGTTGATGCACGTGCCGCCACAGTGCACACAATTCACAAACACAGAAAAAAAAAATTATTTTGTTTGGAGTGCCCTTTGGGGATTACAGCACCCTTTAGCGGTCAATCCAGATGGCCCTTTATTTATGGGACACAGGCGCACGCTTGGCACTACTTTGTTGATGCACGTGTGGCTACTGCGCACACAATTCACAAACACAAAAAAATATATATTTTTATTTTGTTTGGAGTGCCCTTTGGGGGTTACAGCACCCTTTAACGGACAAGCCAGCCGGCCTTTACTTATGGGACACAGGCGCACACTTGGCACTGCTCCTTTGTTGATGCACGTGCAGCCACAGTGCACACAATTCTCAAACACAGAAAAAAAAAAGTATTTTGTTTGGAGTGCCCTTTGGGGGTTACAGCACCCTTTAGCGGTCAATCCAGCCGGCCCTTTATTTATGGGACACAGGCGCACGCTTGGCACTACTTTGTTGATGCACGTGCGGCTACTGCGCACACAATTCACAAACACAAAAAAATATATATTTTTATTTTGTTTGGAGTGCCCTTTGGGGGTTACAGCACCCTTTAACGGACAAGCCAGCCGGCCTTTTACTTATGGGACACAGGCGCACGCTTGGCGCTGCTACTTTGTTGATGCACGTGCAGCCACAGTGCACACAATTCACAAACACAGAAAAAAAAATTTATTTTGTTTGGAGTGCCCTTTGGGAGTTACAGCACCCTTTAGTGGTCAATCCAGCATGCCCTTTATTTATGGGACACAGGCGCACGCTTGGCACTACTTTGTTGATGCACGTGTGGCTACTGCGCACACAATTCACAAACACAAAAAAATATATATTTTTATTTTGTTTGGAGTGCCCTTTGGGGGTACAGCACACTTTAACGGACAAGCCAGCCGGCCTTTTACTTATGGGACACAGGCGCACGCTTGGCGCTGCTACTTTGTTGATGCACGTGCAGCCACAGTGCACACAATTCACAAACACAGAAAATATATTATTTTTTTAGCACTTGGGGGGAGCACCCCTGATGGACAGAGCACCCCCTGGACAACACTACAGCACCCCTTTAGGACTGGGACACTGCACAGGACTTTGGAGTGGACACAGCCCCTATGGACAACTGACTGCACAACACAGTCCAGCCAGCCCCTATGGACTTTGAAGTAGTGGACACAGCCCCTATGGACAACAGCAACACAGCGCAGCACAGAACAGCACAACACTACACTGCACTACACTACACTACACAGCCCAGCCAGCCCTAACTCCCACCCTCCCTCTTCACTGTCCACAGCCGAGTGAGAAAATGGCGCCGACGCGGGTACCTTATATAGGATCCAAAACCCGCGAGACCCGGAAGGCAGGATGATGACGTTTGCCTTGATTTCAGATCCGAGTCAGGCGGGAAAAGTCGAGCCTGACTCGGATCGGCCTCGGATCGGGGGGGCTCGGGGGGTTCGGATTTCAGAAATCCGAACCCGCTCACCCCTAATTTTAAGGCAATTTAGATATTTCACAGGAATTGTGTGTGTTTGTGATGAGTGTATAGTACTGTAATTATTGGGTGTTTTGGTCCCATCAGCTACTCCCCAAAATAATAAAAGCTGAAAGAAGACCTTTTTTATGTTTTTAAAAAAAGAGCTGACTTTTAATAAAACAGCATGGTAAAGGTAACAGTCCGTCATTTCACTATCTCATTGTAGGTTCACTTGGTGTGGTGACTATTACAAGTTCAAGTACAGTAGCTTTACTCCTGTCCTGGTGTAAGTCAATCATAGATCAGTCTATAGAAGTACAGGTGCATCCCAGTACTAGTGCTGGCAGTCATAGTGCGTCTTCAACATCTACTTTAAAACAATGTGAAGGTGTAAGAAGAAGGTTTAAGAAAGGGCACTCTGAATCTAAATAATGTTTGAGAATATGGCCCGTATTCAATTTGAAGCAAAAAGTCTGAGGTCGGACTTTTCGCCATCATCGCCGTTTTTGCAGGGGATAAAGTATAGGGCGTGTGGCCACTTATCACCGTATTCAATTAGGAATCAGCCAAAACGGGACCCAGCAGAAAGGTAAGTATCGAAAAGTCCTGTCACTTTTGGGGCAATCAGCCTGTCACCACATGGGGGGATCACTATGGGTACCCCGAATTGGCCTGCTAAAGGTAATTGGGGTTTTTAAACAGCTGCGGCAGGTGCATTAATGCAGCTTTGAAGAAGTGGAGAAGAATAGCACTTAGCTTTATTTTTTGGGAAAAATAACTAGTCCTATCAAATTTGGGGTGTATGAAAATGGGTGCAAGCATATTTTCCCTAAAGTGTTTTTTTTTAATTCTTCAAAAATCCACCTTCCGCAACCAACCCGAATTCTAGAAAACACCTGCCGCATATATGGGGACCCCCCATGAGTCAATTTTGCTAGTTTTTAATTTTGTCCACCTACTTTTTTCTTTTTGCCCCCAAAACGAAAACACTTTTTTAGGGGTGTCCTATGCTAATTTTTCAAAAAATTTTCACACAGATTACTTTAAGGGGACAATCCAAAGGCTGCAGGGTACTTTTTTCAATTCTTGACCCAAAACCCCAGTTCTGCACTTTTTTCGCCACCTATGCAGTGGTGAAAACTTATCCCCGTTTTTTTACAAAGAGTTATCGCACCTGCAAAATGTCTTTGAAATTGAATATGAGGATAAGTGAAAATGGCGAAAATGATGTCATAATTATCGCCGATAACTGACTTTTTGCTCCAAATCAAATATGGCCCAAAATAAGAAAACATCACCTTTCTTTACGAAGGAAAAAGTTACTGCTCAAAAATGTAAATTGCCAACATGCCATAGACAATATGCAGTGGCAAGGAATTGATCAGACTATGGCTTTAATTTGCAAGTTGTTGTCCTGCTACTGCTCTTTCATGCACTACAATGTCTATTGCAATGTGGAGTGTCTAAGGGCGTCCATGAGTACTATATGTGAGTCTAACATTTCTATTTCTGACAACAAAAGCAAATATACACAAATGTAACAGTGTGCTGTGGATCAACCTCAAACTACCTAGTACAGTCTGCAGCTCACAAAGTGATTTCTGCAAAACCACTAAAAATACTAAAAGACTGCAGGAGGATATAGCCGGGTTTCTGATTGTATTGTATGAGTACCACCTCTGGTCTATAGACTTTTTATACCAACAAATGTGTGACCTATATATGTACAATATGGAACCTGAACTTATGTCTCTTTAAAAGAAACAAGTCTGGAGACTAAATATATGGCTTTAAGTGAACGATTATATCTTTCCATAGTGTAGCCTGAATTGCTACATTATTGCTCACTTTATACATTGTATATTTATGCGATTTGCTGGTCCATGATCTTATTATTTATTGCATGACTGTTATGTTATTCATTTGTGTCTTTGCAATTGCATTTTAATTGGTATTAAATATTCCATTTATTGAATCATCCAATAATATTTGTCTTTAGCGCTCATCTTCTTTTTTCTTTATTTCTAATTCTGACTGTAATCCTAGAGAAGTCTTCTTCCAAAATATCTGATCCCTCTGCAAATGTAAGGATGAATAGTAGTAAGAGTAACAATGATGATAGTTTAGACATAGAAATTAAGGATGCTACTTTGGAAGTTGTAACTGTGAAACAGGATAAGGGGGATTATTGTGTTTCTGACACGAATGAGGAGGATAATGATAATTGTGACAAAAACAAGATGACAAAATTCAGGAGGATGATTTTGTTTGTGTTGAAGTAAGTCATCCATCAGTGGCAGCACTTCATGCCAGTGATAAGAAGCGCATTGTCATGCCTGACAAAATACCAAAAATGACAACTTATCTGTGCAGAAATAATTTTACCCAAATCCTGACATTTGTCAAGGCATCTGGACCATTTACAGTGCCAAAGTCAGTATAGGAAAAAGTTGTTACCCATCTACTGTAGACACCTCCTCCCTGTTACTTTATGTACAGTTCATTCAAATTGTTTATATTATGGCATATCATATATAACAAGAGGTCCAGCATCAGCTATCAGCAGCATGGTTACATATCTGCACCTCCACTGCCAATGCCTTCATCATCAACCTCCTCATTAGTGATCAAAGGTAGTACTCTTGCACTCAATTTGCAAAGGCCAACTGACTACTAATGCAATCCACAATTTCCAAGAAGAATGCTTGTGCATTAGGGCGGCTGCTGCTGGAGGTTAGTCTTCACACAAGGGGACCAAGAAGACTAGTAGTTTCTAATAACAATTGTCTGTGAAACAATAATTTGCAAGAGTAACCAAGTATGACAGATGCCATCCTGTTGCACAGCAGATCACTGAAGCCATGACAACTATGTTAGTATGATATATGAATCCAATATCTGCCATCAATGCATTTGGTTTTAGCTGAAAAGTTGAGGTCATGTGTCCACAACCAAAGGGTTTGCAACATCTTGCAATTGGATCACTACATTTTGGCAACCATGCTTGATACTAGGTTTAAGTCATATGTAATGTCTTTCTTTCCAACTGACACAAATCTTAAGAGATGCAAAGAGCTCCTTGCAAGCAAATTGTAAGCTCAAATGGCAGATGACATGCCTCCTGCTTCAGTTTCTCCTGCAAATGCTACTGACAGAAAAACCTGACTTTTTCCAAGAGACCCACTGATGATGATGAGTCAACTCAGTGCACCAGATTGAAACATTATGACATCTGATCAGGCTTAAAAGAATTGCCCACATATGTTTACATCTATGTGCAGCACAGATGGTGTAATGGTTAGCATTACTGCCACACAGCACTGGGGTTGTGGGTTCAACGGCCCTAACTGTGTGGAGATTGCATATTCTCCCTGTGCTTGCATGGGTTTCCTCCGGGTGCTCCGGTTTCCTCTCACACTCCAAAAATACACTGGTAGGTTAATTGGGTCCCAACAAAAATTAACCCTAGTCTGTGTGTTTGTGTATGTATATGTGAATGTGGTAGGGAATATAGATTGTAAGCTCCACTAGTGCGGTGACTGATGTGAATGGACAAATATTCTCTGTAAAGCGCTGCGGAATATGTGTGCGCTATATAAATAACTGGTAATAATCTACAGTGATTCAATCTGATACATTAACCATTAATAGAATGGTGGAGGATTACTTTGATGATAATTTACAGATTAGCATCTCACATACAGTAGGGGTTGATGTATGAAGCAGTGAAAAGTGTGGAGAAGTGGATCAGTGGGAAAGTTGCTCATAGCAAACTATCAGCATATATAATTTACTTGATAAATGCTTTCTCAAAGCTGATTGGTTGCTATGGGCAACTTCTCCACTGGTCCACTTCTCCACTCTTTTCACTGCATGATACATCAACCCCACAGTCTCCTGGAATACTGGGAGGAAAAAAATTTAACTTTGGAGCCCCTTGTACAAACTAGCTGTGGTGTACTTAAGTTGCCCACCCTCCAATGTGTACTTGGAAGGAGTGTTTAGAACAGCTGGGACCCTTGTGAGCGATTGGAGTAGGAAGTTGTCAAAAAAGTGGAAAAATGGATGTTCATCAAAATAAACTACAAATTCTATGAGCAAGAACTTTGCCGCCAATTACAATAGAGACTGTAGTGGTTGATTCCAGTGGAGATGAGCTAATATTGTGTGATATTAACAACAGTGATGAGCATAATGATGACATCTTCAACTATGAGGGTGATTAACATTGTTAGCATTAAGTCTACTGTTAAGTTGGTTTAACCTAACCACCAAAATGTTTTCTTTTGTGGGGGCCCTAACAAACTAAGCACTTCACCCACAAAAGTGAAATTCCCTGTCACTGAAGTGCTTGGTTTGTTAAAAAGTGTATGTCCTTTCTAATATACACCAAAAGAGTGGGTGGGTCTTGCATTACATTTTCGCATTTTGCTGTATTGGTGTAAAGACTACTAGTCTGTTACTCTATCTTCATTAAGTTGTACTTGTCTGAGTCCTGTGATATGTTGGTTGGAGAAGTGTGTTATTATTATTTTTTTTTATTAGACTGTTACTCTGGCTTGAATCACCTGTATTGGCCTGATACCTGTGATTTGCTTTTTGGATTTAGTTTGTAAATGAAAACTTACATTTGGAAGCTTAGATTTTAATAATCCGTTCCATGTTTCAGATTTACTTTTCCCTTATAGTAATACAAATGTTACCTATGCTAAATACTTTACCTTATATTACCTGTACTGGTCTTGGGCCTGTGATTTACTGTTTGGAGAAGTGTGTTGGTAATATATAATATTTTCTACTAAGCTTTTAGGCTATTAGTTCTTGATTAATGAAAACATTGTATATGGTGGTATAGTTTATGAAACTGCCATCATGTCTGAAGTTTCGCTTTGTTTCATATAGGTGCTATATTCTTTTAAACTGCCTGGCTGAAGGTGAGGATAGGGGGAGAGGGGGAGGGAGACCTGGGAAAGACACATAGAGACATAGAATGAAGGGGGGAGACTCATATAGACATAGAATGAAGAGAGACGATGACACAGAGGCATAGAATGAAGGGGGGAAAAACACACAGAGATATAGAATGAAGGGGGGAGTTACACAAAGAGACATAGAATGAATGGGGGGAGAGACACAGAGACATTGAATGAAGGGGAGGAGAGACACACAAAGACATAGAATGAAGGGGGGAGACACATATAGACATAGAATGAAGAGGGATGATGACACAGAGACATAGAATGAAGGGGGGAAAAACACACAGAGATATAGAATGAAGGGGGGGAGATACACAAAGAGACATAGAATGAATGAGGGGAGAGACACAGAGAAATTGAATGAAGGGGAGGAGCGACACACAAAGACATAGAATGAAGGGGGGAGACACATATAGACATAGAATGAAGAGGGATGATGACACAGAGACATAGAATGAAGGGGGGGAAAACACACAGAGATATAGGATGAAGGGGGGGAGATACACAAAGAGACATAGAATGAATGGAGGGAGAGACACAGAGACATTGAATGAAGGGGAGGAGAGACACACAAAGACAGAATGAAGGGGGAGAAGACACAGGGGGGGATGTGATGGTGTGCTGAGAGACAATGCGGTGGAAGAGATGATGCAGGAGGAGATGGTGTGGCTGAGAGATGCAGTGGGAGATGATGGTCTGGCTGAGAGACGCAGGGGGCAGGAAGTTACACAGGGGCACAAATCAAGTTGAACAGCTGTTGTATGATGATGACCTTCTTAATATTCCTACACAAGCAGGCATCTTTTGGACGATATGACCTACTTGAATAGTGAATACCTACTGAAGATGCCATCTTCCCAGGGAGGATACATTTCTTCAGAGGTTCCACATTGTGAAAAACCACCATATAGATAAGGTGCATATGGAAAAGAATGTTCCCAGAGTGATGAAAAATGGGTTGTGTGTCATGTTAGCACGCCCCATTTTCACTGACCACATCCATTCCAGTTTGTGGCCACGCCCATTTTTTGGCACATGCCTTCGGTGTGCACTTGTAGTTTGGTTGTGTGTGTGTGTGTGTGTGTGTGTGTGTGTGTGTTTCGGGGGAGCACCATTCTTCATCTTGCCCTGGGCTCCAAAAACACTAGTTACGCCTCTGCTTATACCCTGCTTAGGTATTTCTTCTCTGCAATCATAGTAAATGCTGTGGTGAGACAAACTTCTCCTATTGCTGCTCTACATCAGCTCCACCACTCTTCAAATCCATACACTGGCTTCCCATTACATCGAGAATCCAATTCAAGCTACTTATCCTCACCTTCAAATCTCTCACCAGCTCCCGCTATAACAGAAATGCATCACTGACAGAACCTACATTCCCTGACTGGGAATAGTTAATCAAACTTAATACAGGCGCAGAGGACTAAATCTGTGTCTGAACCACCAGCAATGCTATTGTTTATCCATGTTTTTTTATTGATCTTTAGCAGCACAAAGCCCATTAAACAGCTGCAGGATATTCTAGAGTTTGGAGATTATTTATCACTATAACTCCATCCAGGAGAATCCAGCACTTTAATTTTTTTTTTTTTTGCTCACCAACTTCTCCGCTTCATACATTTCTAATCGTGTAATGAGATTCTCGACCATGTGCCCCATTAAATATTAAAAAAAACTTCTACGTTTTTATTCTCCACAAATCGAACTTCCTATTCTACCTGACCAGACTTTCTCTAACCTTCAATATATCATGCATTTCTCTCAAAACCCCATCTCTTTATTATACTATAGACCATAAGCAGTGCCACCACTACCCTCTGTTTAATGTCTGCTTCTCCTTTATCAAGCTCCTAAGTACTTGTTCTGCTTATAGTATGATTTGTAACGCTGACTGACACTGCTGAGTTTTGTGGCGCAATAGAAATAAATGATGAGACAGACAATAATGGGCTTCACTGAAAGTCACCCACAGGTTGTGGCCTAGAGGCTAATCTGACTAGGTAGTATTCGATGCTGCATTTGCAAGTTTAGAATAGAAGGGACATAAATTAACAATTTCAGGGGAACAAAAGGCTCCCATTGTTACAATGACTGCAAGGTGAGTCACATCGTACTGCTTAACATCCTGTTTCTATTATTATTTATGAGTGAGTCGAGTTCTGCTCATATTGCTGTAATTTTCACAATGGGGGGGGCTTTATGTACACTATAAAAATGGACACAAATCACACACAGCGTATATATATATATATATATATATATATATACACACACACACATACATATATAAGCGATGTATGCTGAGCCATTTTTGCTGGTTGGTATACAGGATCCATCGAATAGGGACCCTTGTACACATGGGACTCAACGATGGATTGCGCTTACACTGCTTTATTTGATTCACATTGATTTCATGGATTTATTTTTCTTGGTTATGAGCAAAGATCTTCGATGGCATTAATTCATATGAATATGTTATTTTTCCTTTTATGTAACTTTAAAGTGATGTCTAGTTGTTTGTCTATGCTCTTGAGGAAGAGTAATTGTACATCCCTGACTTTTTGTTAAACAATGTTTAATGTATTGATTTGGTGCTTTATAGATACAGGATTAACTGTATATAATATGAATTACTGAGTTCCCTCTGTCACCCAGTGCTTTAATTTGCCATTTTTTAGTATACACCTGGTTGCCATGGTGTTGACATCATCTGTGCACGCTGCACACCAGGTGCCGGAAACCGCTGGCTCACATGGTGATGGTGAAGGTATAAGGTACGTGTGTTTTTTATTGTCTGCTTATGCCCTGATGACGATGCAATAAACCCAGCATCAAAACGTTGGATTTAAACCTGCTCTTGTGTTCATTCTTCTATACCTGAGTGCCACCGCAATATATATATATATATTAGAGATGTGCGCCGGGCCATTTTTGCTGGTTTTGGTTATAATTTGTCATCCGGTTCTGGTTTTGCCAAAACACCGTGACTGGTTTTGTTTTCTGATTTTTTCCAATAATTGACAAAAAAAGATAAAATCATATAATTTTGCCCTTTTTTGTTTATAGAGTATTATTAACCTCAATAATATTAATTTCCAGTCATTTCCACTCAATTTTGACCACCTCAGAGCTCACAATATTGTTCACCAGTATAAGCCAAAGGCTGGCTGGCTGGCTAAACTAAGAAACAGAGCAGCAGTACAAATACACGGCAGTTATTTCTGTTTAAACATGTTTTGCAAATTAAATTAGTAATGTGATCAATCAGCCTTTTTGTTGAGCAGTTACCCAAATATCTTCCCAACCATAAAAACGTTCCTACCTGTACTTGGATACAGTTCGGGTCACATACAATGCCGGATACAGTGTGCGGGTCGGATACAGTGTGGGTCGGATACAGTGCGGATCAGATACAGCACGGGTTGCATATAGTCATGGTCGCATACAGTGTGGGTTGGATACAGTGTGGGTCAGATACACCAATGGTGCACTTACTGTGACAGAGGGTACTAGCGTTGTCCTTAGTGTGGAGGTGCCGGTAGTGTTGGCCGTGCAGGGGTGCTGGTGGTGTCTTCAGTGCAGGAATGCTTGTGGTGTCGGCAGTGCAGGAGTGCCAGCAGTGTTCTCAGTGCGGGGGTGCCAGCAGTGTCGTCAGTGCAGGAGTGCAAACAGTGTTCTGAGTGCAGAAGTGCCAGCGGTATCGGCAGTGCAGGGATGCCAGGGGTGTACTCAGTGTGGGCTTGCTGGTGATGTTGGCTGTGCAGGGGTGCAACAGTGTTGGCATGTGGTGGTGCCCTCAGTGCGGTGGGGGCTGCTATCTTGCGTCTGTTTGTCCCACTGAAGTCTATGGGAAAGCACTGATTGACTAAGAGCCGTGACAGATGGCTCTCTCAGCCAAGCAACAGTCAGCCGATTGATTTCAATGGGACTTTTGAAATTGGCGCCAGAGCCAAAACCGCAAGATCCGACAAAGTGATCTCAAGGCTTTGGCTCGGGTAGGGATACGAGGCAGACAGGGAGATCCGAACCACTCATCTCTCGTGGCACGCCCCAATGAGACGTAATCATGTCCTTTTTGTGGTAAGGCCACGCCCCTTTTGCAGGCGCGCAGAAGGACTGCCAGGGCTGATCAGCAAGTGGACAATGATATAGGGTGAAATAGATTGAGAATAGGAGGAGAAAAGAATTCAGAATAGGCTGTTTAATTTGATTTATTTTTACTTAATAAACATTTAACTGCATGAAAGTGAATAAAGTAGTTGAAAGTTCAGTTTAAAAACAAAACATATTGTACAGTGAATTGTACTGGAAAGAAGTGCAGGGCCAAGGCTGGCATGCCTGCTCTCTGTTTGCTGTGATGGATTTTGAAGTGGCTGCCCAGGTAAGTTCTGTTCCAGTTCTTTGGTGAGGACTAATGTCAGGTCCATTGAGTCATGAAATAATTCGGACATTTCTTGACATTTTTATGACAGAAATGTGTATGTGAGTGAGGCAGTGATGTGCTGCTTTTCTGTGAGCAGTGTGTCTCTGTCTTTGAGAGATATTATTGTTTACACTTGTGTACTGATACAGCTGTGGCAATATCAAGATAGATGGCGATAGGGAGCCATGGATTCTGTGTGGGCCTGGAGAAATCCGCCCCCACACAGGGAACAAAAAGGAAGTGCGACTACACCTAACAGCTACCTTGCGGACAGAGCCCAAGTGAGGGATAATGAGGCAGACCAGTCAGGCTGCCATTAGAGACAGTCCAAGGAGGACTGTAGAAGCCAAAGAGCTCAGTGAACCAGCAGAGGCCAGTTGGGGGACAGAAGGCCAGACCTGCAAGAGACAGGGAGGTCCACAAATGTCTAAAACTGTTTGTGTAAAGTTGTGGCAGCCAAACCAGGCAAGGGGGCCAGTGTCCATACTTGCATGTGGTGCAGGGAGGACCACAAGAGAGATTTTGTGTGAAGGTCAGGATGCTGTGTCTATACCTATAAGAGACAGGACTTTTGAGAGACTGTGTTACGTTTGCAGAGTAGCTGCCCATTATAGTCAGGGTTCAGAAGTGAGGTAGTGCCCTGCATGGGGGGGTAGGTTTTTTGTTATTTTTGTTCCTGAATGGTGACAGTAAATCTCCAGTTTGCTTTGTTTAAACTTTAATTCTGCTGTGTGTGAACCCTTATTATACATTAGACACTGTACCACTGACCCTCTACCGAGCTAAATTACCCCAAGTTATCACAATATATACAGTATATATAGTAATTGCTTACTATTGAAAAAACATTTCAGGGAGATTGTGAAAGCAACACCTATAAGTGAGTGGTAAAGTGGACATGTACTGCTACATCTGAGAGGCGTGTCATACAATTAACTTATATCCAAATGTAAATGAGCCCCAAAGCAGTTAGTAAGATCTATTTGATTATAAAAACACACTGATACTTTTCAGAAAATGCATGTAACCATAAGGATCATTGTGCCTTATAACCAATGCAGGGATATTATACTAATGATCCCATTTAAATGTATATATATATATATATATATATATTTTTTTTTTTTTTTTTTTTTATTTATTTTTTTTTTTTTAATAACTGCTTCATAATGGGGGTAAGGTGCAATCAGGGAGATTGTAGACTCTTCAGGGAGTCAGGGAGATTGCTACTATTTCAGGGAGCCTCCCTGACAATCAGGGAAAGTTGGCAAGTACTGTATGATTATATCTAGTGCTGCTAAGTTAATAAGAGGTGCTCATACATAACACACACGTTCAAAGTCAAATTAGTAATTGCTGGAGGTCTCTGAATATTTACACTCGAAAAGGGAAAAAAAAGGGAACAAATGAGACATATCTACTATGAATGCATGTGATATTGATAACTTGGTGGGATAAAGAAGCTCTGTGTCTGAGGGCCTGATTCTGTGGTGGGAGTAAAGCAAAAAACACCAAGAGTAACACCCCTAAAGTGCTTGCTATTCAATTCATATATATATGTATTTGTATGTTGATTCATATATTTACACATTTGTTATTCATATATTTACATAGATGTTGGCTGCAGTTAGGATCAGGGCTAGGCTGCAGTTAGGAATAGGGCTAGGCTGTGTTTAGGGAATAGGGCTAGGCTGCAGTTAGGATTAGAGCAAGGCTGCAATTAGGGTTAGGGCTAGGCTGCGGTTAGGATTAGGGCTAGGCTGCAGTTAGAATTAGGGCTGGGCTGTGGTTAGGGTTAGGGCTAGGCTGCAGTTAGGATTAGGGCTAGGATGCAGTTAGGATTAGGGCTAGGATAAGGGCCTGGCACGACCATTACGATGGGTACGCGGCCGCGTAGAGTGCCACAGTGAGGAGGGCGCTGCCACCCTGTACCCCGACAGTGGATGTGATGGGATGGCCGGCAGACGTGAAGTCCTAGGGGGCCAGGTCTGCGTATACCTTTCTGTCAGGGAAGGAGCAATAACGGTGCTTCGGCATACTCTACTCAAATGAGGAAGCTCCTTCCTGCTGCTTCTGTCTATGGTGAGACACCCCGGGGGTCAGAGGAGCGTGTGGTGAGCCCTGATTGGAGGAGCCATGTACACATGTTCCTCTGACTCGTGCAGGGGCGGAGCTACACCATCTTGTTCTTCAACTGCTCAGCATGGAGGAACTACTAGAAGCTCCACGTCAAGGTGAGAGGAGGTGAGACTACAGGGGAACATATTGCTTATGTCCTCCACTCTCTGTGTTTGACCCTGCATGGATGTGTGTGTGTGTGTGTGTGTGTGTGTGTGTGTGTGTGTGTCTCTATGTAACCCTGTATGTCTCTATATGTAAACCTGTGTGTTTGTAGGTGTGTGTGTATTTGTCTCTATATGTAAACCTGTGTGTGTATAGGTGTGTGTGTGTTTGTGTGTTAGGTGTGTACCCTGCTTCAGTCTGCTAAGGCAAGAGATAGTTCTGATATATCATGCGTCAGCCAATTCTTTAATATCCCTGATATAGCAGTTTCCACATGATTTTAGTCGGGAAAGCCCTTAATAAATAGTCCTCTATATGTATTGCATTTCAAGCTTTGGATGTCACTGTTATTTTTTCTATTTCTTTAGTTTTATATAATATTCACAATAATGTGGTCTTTATTTTTATAATGCATTGTACCCTTCTATTTGTATTATTATTTTAAAACTATAAAAAGAAACAAATTCTGACATTCATCTGTAAAGTGCATCTTACTACAATAGTGGGAATAGTGGGTTATATTAAATTACTATGACTGATCTGTTCAAATGTATGAATCATTGGCTCTATTGGGGACCTCCAGGAAGTACTTTACATGAAAAGGAAGCCCCAAGGCATAACTGGACATGTGGGTGTGAGCATACAGATTTTCTGGAACTGTAGACACACAGCAAAACACCCACCAGCCGCTATCATGTCGCTATATACCTGTGTCTGTGTGTGTATGTGTGTGTGTATGTCTCTATATGTAAATGTGTGTGTGAGAGAGAGAATGGGTGACTGCTGTGTGTGTGCATGTGAGACAATGAATGACTGCTGTGGGTATGCAAGACAACATCAGACTGGTGTATGCTACAATGGGTGACTTCTATACACCTGCATAGTAGCCATATCTATCATCAGTAAAAACAAAATCAAAAGGCGGGTAGCTGCTTTGAGCAAGTGGTGAGTAAATGCAGTACGCATGCGCGCCACATCTATTCACTGGAGTGAGGGACTCGGGGCATGCTTAGCAGATCCCGGAGTGCTGGGCGTGCATCCAGTGTGACAAAAATGTAGTGTTGCTTATGGGTATGGCTTTTCCCACTAGACCACGGCCCCTTAATTATTTTGGGCGCGCGCAACAATATGCTTAGAGGCGCGCAAAAATATGTTTGCTTACCAAAAAATTTGGGCTAGCGCTGGCCCTGGCTAGGATGCAATTACAGTAGGACAATTACAGTAGGACTGTTTAAATTCTCACTATCAACATTCACAATGTCGATATGTTGATCATGTTGATATTACGTCAGTGTCGACATGAATGTCACCATGTCAAATATTTACATTTGAATATGTTGACTTACTGAATGCCAACATTAAGACCATGTTGACATTCTGAACATCAACATGGTATACCACACCTTTGATTGTGCATTAATGTTCTATATATGTATGATACATATACATTGTGGTTTAACATGAGCATCACTACATGATTTATTGCATATCTAAGATAAAAATAGATTTTTTTCCACACACAATCTACATTTTAATTCATGCAGATATGTAACTATGTAACTCTTCAATCAAAAGTACTTAATTTTAACATGAATAAAGCTTAACAGGGATAAACAAGATAATAGTAAAAAAAATAACATTTAGAAGGCAAACAAAAGTCTGGCTTTTAAAACATCTTCTTGAAATTGCTGTTCCTCTCTACAAGGTTATTTAGGAGACCCATCTCACTAATTGCAAAAAAGGGTAGCTAAGCAGTAGGACTGCAATGACCACATAAATGTGGCTGGTGATTGATAACATCACATCTGACCTTCATCCTTAGTTTCCATAACACCTTTATCATTAGTTTGTGATTTATGCTTTCTCACTGAGAAACATTTGAGCCTGCTGCAGTTTTTATTGTTATTGAACAAATGTAAAATGCCATTCAATGAAGAGTTCATAAGATAAAAGATTGTCTATGGCTTTTTGGTCCCTCTTACTGTTCAATATTGTGGCATTTTGCTAGAAGTAATGTATATTCTTATATATCGTTTAGGTGAGTACTAATATATCCACAGAACACATTCTCCAGTCAGAAACTTCCCATTTACACACACTGTGCACACTTATTACAGCAGATAATTAGGAGTTGTCTTCTGCTATACTGTATGTTTTAGTGGATGGGCTTAATGCTGTTCATCTATCCAGGAGGCTGGAAACAAATGGGCCATTAATGACATGCAGGTTATTAGCAGTTACACAGTATGTTTTTAAATATGTTGTTCTTTAGTTTACTTATCCTTACAGCACACACCACTGCAGCACGGGCTATTTATGAAGCTCATTTTTTCATGGTAGCCAATCAAATATTTTTTTTTCATGAAATTACAAACATTTTGTGAGATGTCCCAAAGGCTTCATTAAAGAATATTTAGGGTTCATATTCACTGGCGTTTCATGAAAATGTGTTTACAAAGCATGTAATATACATATTAATATGTCTGAGACTAGGAACCATGGTTTTTATGCTACTGTATGTTGCATTTAACTGCTGTAGAACTGCAGTACATTTAATTGTAGCACTACTATTTTTTTGTTACATTTGGCATTTTTTTACTAAAGTTTTTCTTTACTAATATTAAGATGCTGGTGGGTACAAGGGATATTGTGGGTTGATTGTTATTGCATTTTGAAAAAAAAAAATTTGCATTGCAAATATGAGATTTTTTATATTAGAACAATAACTTCAATTTTTATAAACAGACTCCATAAATTTTATGCATACTGTTTTGCATACTGTATGTACATTTTTTAGACTAGTGTTTGTTAATCATGCAAAATGTGTAAAGGACACGAGTGTCATAGAGATTGTAACCCTGCGAGCAGTGCTCTCTTACCTATAGGTCTGTCTATTATTACCTGGTCTTGTTTTATTAGTTTGTTCCCAATTGTAAAGTGCAACGGAATATGCTGTGCTATATAAGTAACTGTTAATAATAATAATAATAATAATAATAATAATAATAATAGTAATAATATTAATAGAAATGTCTTTTTAGGGTGGACTGGTAATGGACCTACTGGAAAATGATGAAAATAGAGATGATCAGTTCAGTTTCCTTGGAATCTAAGCCTGCCCAAATATTGGGGATTCCACGGTTTTGGTTTCTCGCGGATTTCGAATTCTGTATAAGGTGCCATGGATGGGTCTCGGCGCCATTTCCTTGTCAAGCATGCAGCTGTATGCTGCGCTCAACTCTGCTGTATAGGCTGTGCTGTGTCCAGACTCACAAGTGGCTGCTTAGTCAATGTGTCAGTGTGTATAGGGGGTGCACGCTGCTGTATGCTGTGCTGTACTCTGCTGTATTGGCAGTGCTGTGACCATCAGTAAGACAGTCATGTGCATATATAAGCCCTGTGACCAGTGGCATAACTAGGGTATTTGGAGCCCAGGGCAAATTAAAAATAAAGCCCCCCCCACACAAGTATGTGTGCATGCCAAAAACTTGGGTGTGGCCACATGTAATAAGGGGCGTGGTCACTGAAAAATAGGGGCATGTCAACATGGCACACCACAGTTTCTCGTTTCCTTTCCAATCCATATGTACCTTAATGCCCACAGTAGTAGTGCCCCTCTTGCCATGCCCAGTGTAGTAGCGACCCTTATGCAATGTCCCCAGTAGCAGTGCCCCTTATGCAGTGCCCCCTGTAGTAGTGACCCTTATGCAGTGCTCTCAGTAGTGCCCCTTATGCAGTGCCCCCAGTAATGCCACTTGTACAGTGCCCCTTATGCAGTGCTCCCTTACACAGTGCCCCCAGTAGTGGGTCTCCCTATACAGTGGTCCCCAGTAGTGGTCCCCCTGTGCAGTGCCCCTTACATACTGTATTTATATAGCACAAAGACCAGGGCCGGCTCCAGGGTTCGGAGCACCCTGTGCCGGCCCTCGAGATGGCGCCTTAACATCGCGCGCACCTCCAAATAACGTCAGGCTGGGGGTAAAGCCCAGCACTCCATCACTGGCTGGGCTTCCCCCAGCCTCTCCTGTCAGTGAATGGTTGCCATGCGCATGCGCGTGGCATCCATTCACTCTCCGGGGTCCGTCACCGCCGCACAGCTGCGGTGGTGAGGGTCCCCAGCCTCCCGATTTGACCACCCGCAGGCCACAGTACTGTCTCGCTGAAATCGGGATGCTGGGGAGGGGTGCCGCCACTCTACGGGTGGCGCCCCTGTGCGACCGCACTGGTCGAACACCCCTAGAGCCGGCCCTGACAAAGACACACAAAAAAACAAAACAAAATACTTACCTGAAGCCCAGCTCCTGCACCCGCAGCCATCCGCTCCTCCGTCCTCTTGTTCAGCACTATAGGAGAGATGTCATGACATCATGAAGTCTCTCCCATCACCCACTGCGGGAGCCTGAAGGCGGAGCTCATGGGTGAGCTCCAGTCTGGCTCTGGCTGTTGGTGCAGCAGCCAATGAGAGTCTGTCTGACTCTCATTGTCTGCTAAAACAGACACACTGCCGCCGAGTAGTAAGAGTGTACTACCCAGCACCAGCACAGTTGTATTTGTTCTACTGTGTAGTGCGGACCGCACTCTGAGCCTGATTCAGACCCGCTCACTAATCTTGCGTTCGCACGCAGCCAGATGATTTTTTTACAATCTGTGTATGCATCGCAGTGTGTGTGCGCGAACCAGTGCGAGCAATCAGGAAGTGTATGCTCACTGCGCATAGACAGCCCAGCTGAGTGAGTGACAGTAGAAGCCGTTTGTGGGTGGTGACAGGGGATGGTCGATGGAAACGGGAGAGTGGAGATGTGAACGCAGGCACGCCTGAGCATCTTATCACCATTTAAGAGGCGTACATAACTAAGACGCAGTGTCATAGTTCACTTTACATGGTTGTTTTACACACTGAATCACTTGCAGTGCTTGCGGTAGGGTATGGTCAGCCACAAGTGCTGCGATCGCATCCGATGGTACTCGATCTTACCGATGGATGCATACACTTCCGGGACATGACGTGGGAAAGTGGGTGTTTTAAGACAGGCTGGTGGGCTGCTGCTTACACAAAACGATCGCATGCTGAGACATAGTGGGCGTGCTAATGCCTTGCCGTGCGATCACCTGCCTTGCTGTTTGTTAGCCTGATTTGCATACGCATCTAGCGAGTGAATGCATCTAGCGAGCCCTCTGTGCGGTCTGCACTACACTGACTGAAACCACTGTCATGGACTGCGGGCAGCGGCACCCCCTGCTCCACCGGTATGACGGCAACCAGGGCACGAGCTCCGGCTGACCCCCCCCCTAGTTACGCCACTGCCTGTGACTCCACTCCACGCTGATTGAATAGACCTTCGACATAAAAAAAATGTAAAAATTAAATCAAATAATTGTATTGTTTGTACATTTTGGTACACTTGTGCATATGTAAGTCCTGTAACTCCACGCAGGAAAGAGCTGCGCCATCCAAAAATAAATTAAATAATTGTATTGTTTGTGCTGTTTGGTGTGCTTTGTTCATATGCATATATTAGGCAAGCCATGTGGCTCCAGACAGTAATAGAGCTGCGCCATCAAAAAAAATTAATTAAATAATTGTACTGTTTGTTGCAATTATAGTGCCTTCATCCTTAATATCCACAGTAATGATTGAAGGTAGTCCTGCAACCAATTTGTTAAGGCTAGGTGACTCCTCCTCTATCCAGGACTCCTCAGAAGAATCATTCCAACTAGGCCTGCTGCTGCTGGGGATGAATCTTCATCCCAAAAGGGGACAAAAAAGACTACTATTTTAAAAAATCAACTTACTGTGAAACAATCCTTTGCAAAGTGAAGAAAGTACAACAGCTCTCACCCAGAGGCAAAATTGAATATTGAAAACAATATTGTGAGCTGTAAGGTGGTCAAAATTGATTGAAAATGAGTGGACATTAATATTATTGAGGTTAATAATACTCTAGGAACAAAAACAGGCTAAAATTATGTCATTTTAGCTCTTTTGCCAATTATTGGAAAAAAATCCCAAACCAAAGCCAGTCACAGTGGTTTGGCAAAACCAAAACTGGCCGACAAATTACCAAAACCAATATCAGCAAAACTGGTCCAACGCACATCTCTAGATGAGAATTTCTTTTAGTCTATTTTTGTAACATTTGTTTTTAAGGGAAAGTAAGGACAGGGTGGCCTATTAGCTCCATAGACCATGCATGGGGCTTTCAAGCTGCCCCAGATGACTGCTGGTCAGTGATTTTACTAGAGCTCAGGCTACAATACGCAGTACAAGGGATGTACTGTAAGGGAGCTGCTACATTTGCCCAGTTGTAGCAGCTTCACCTACCAAGTCTGCCTTGTGTGTAGATCTGAGCTTTCAATCAATGCATCGGACCAGAGAGATCAGAGAGCAGCTGCCAGCAAGATTAGACAGATGTTTTAAAATGGGAATCGGTATGATAAGCTGGCGGGAAGGCCCGCCTGGTTCGGAATCCCGACAGCGGTAGGTAATTAACCTAACCTCCCCCTTTCCCTCCCTAACCCTAACCCTCCCATGGGGGTGCCTAACCTTAAACACCCTAGGGGGAGCTTAACCCCGGGGGTGCCTAACCCAAACCCCCCCCAGTGGTGCCTAACCCTAACCCCCGCTTCCCCTATCCTAACCCTCCCCGTGGGTACCTAACCGTCATCTCTGCAGGCACCGCACACCCTGCACCCATATTATTTTAAACTCACCTGTCCGTGGTCCCGCGTCGGGTGTCAGTGCTGCTCAGAACACTGGAATATGGCCGCCGCTGACATTTTGCCGGTGTTCTGCGCATACGCAGTAGACTCCGGGCACACTCTAGTGCCCGGAGTCTACTAATGCTCTGGTGGCTGGCCAGCTGAGTCAGTCAGTTGACGGCCACCGGGGAGAGAGGAGGGTGCCCCGCACGGGGCGTGCACACGGACCCCCTCCTCTCTTAAGATGCCCCTGACAAACACTATACAGTGTGCAAGGAAACCAATGGGCAAATATATGTCTAGAGCAGGTGCTAGGTTTTTCTGCCGCTTCCCCAGACTCCCAGACTTACTCCAATGCTCTGAAGGGCAGGGTACTTGGATTGTGGAATGATGCCCACATGCGGCAAAAAAAACATTCAGCTCAAGTGAACTACTGCAGCATCCAATGGCTTACAGTGATTGCTTGCACTGCAATATTACATACACTGCACATTGTATGAAGCAGACTATAGATTGTGACGGAATAGGTATGAAATACCGGGGGCTGAAGAGCAGTTCAAATCCCAGCCCTGGAAGCCTGGTAGGACAGAATCCTGACTGGTTGATAAAAATAATATCCCTCTCCTCTACCCCCCCTTAACCCTAACCCTCCTTTTGTGATGCCTAACCGTATCCTCCCTGGGAGGGTGCCTAACCCCCGCCCCCGGTGGTGCCTAACCCTAACCTCCCTTCCTCGCACCCTAAACCCGGCGGGGGGGGGCTAACCCCAACCCCTATTAATGGTCACAGAAACAACAAGGGGATATTGGGCTGGTGTGTCTCAGTCAAAACACTGCAAGTATGTAAATATACACAATTTAGTAAAACCAAAAATAAATAAAAATAACATGAATAGAAATAGCAGATAATCTCATACTGTAAATATTAAGTAGCAGCTCGATGAATTCACATTCAATATATGTTCATTGATTACATAAATTGGTAACATAGGGTGTCTCAAACTAATCAGATCCACACTGGTCTCATTTTTATATTATCCCCCTAATGGTGTCTATCCCTAACCCCCCTCCCTGCAGCCTAACCCTAACACTCCCGGGGGGGGTGCCTAATCCTAAATTCCCCCCGGGGGTGCCTAAGCCTAACCCCCCACCCCTCCTCACGGTTAATAATTACCTGCGTCCGGTGTCTTACAATTGGGATGCCGGCTGTTGGGATTCCAGCGCACGGTATCCTGATGCATAAGGGGATACTGGCATTGGTATTTTCCCCGGCGGTGGGATGCTGGCGGCAGTATATCGATCACGGGCATCTCGTCCGCCGGTATGTAAATTATATCCCCTTGTGACATGCTAATTATATCCTCTTCATGAACTTGCCACACTCACTCTATATTAAAGCATTTGGAAATCACTCTCTAGAAATCCTGCATTTATCCCTGCTCTCCCCACATGTACATACAGCAACAGAACACTTGCTGGCTACCAGGCATGACATGCCCAATCACATATACAGTATATTCCATCATTTACATATCTCCCTTATACTTTAGACTTGAGCATGATATCTTCATAGGAATGTACATTATTTCAGCAATAGGTCATGGAATTTAATATGCTGTATTTTTGAACACGCAGACATGAGTTAAAAATGAATCAACCTTTCATGAAACTAGGCCATGGAATGCAAATATAGAATCTGGACCATTTCCTCCTCATTATTCACTGTAACTCAGCAGCTTGTTGGGTTCAGCAGAAGGGTATATTTTACAATGCTTTTCGTTATGACACGTATTATTAATAATGGACTGTAATTTCAGCAAATTAACATCAACTGTCCGTTTAGATATTAGTATAGATTAGATATGCAGTCACTTCTATTGGAAGAAAAGTTTTCTTTGGAGTTGAGCTGTTATGTGAGATGATGACCCTGGAATAGCTGACCTGTGTGTCACATTAGAGTTTAATCCCAACGTAACTCTCACCACACACTGCTCGCTCTTGAAAGGTTACATCTCTGTCTTCTCTGCCTGTTCCATTTCACTGTGCGCTTCAATCTGTCACAGCGGACATATTTCACTTGTATAGTGGAGGTAATTCCAGATTTCATATACTAAGTGTCAACGAAAAACTCCTTTCAGTGACAATTTCATGGAAATGTGACATGAAGAGATACAATATATGTAAAAGACTCAATAATCATGGCAAATGTGTTTTTGATAGTACTTGCTTCCCAGTGAGGCTGCTGAGGACATTGGGCCTGATTCAGAGCCGGACGCAATTAGCGCTCGCTCGTCCTGAAAATAGGGGTGGCTATTCAAATGAACCGTTCGCTCTTTGCGGTCTGTTCACGCCTCTAGGTCTGAACGAGCGAACAAAACTTGTAGACTTTTTTTGGGAAACTACGCCCCCTGGCCGCTCGCATCCTACGTCATGTCCGCTATTTATTAGATTAATCGAGTACATGGATCAGGGTATGAACTGCTCGCTATTCTTGTGGTCGGTTTTTGCTACCACAGTTTTGCGAGCAGTTCTGGCTATAAAATAACCCAGTGACGTGGTTAATGACGCTGCTGTTTTAATTATGCACACCCATAAAACGCCCGTTTTGACTTTTAAGCACGCCTGCGTTCTGATTTCCACTCCCCGTTTTCAAGCACCTTCCCCTGTTACCACCCACATACGCCTCATTCTGTCACTCAAATTAGCAGGCATTTGCTATTTTGCGAGCACATGAATTTCGACCGCACTGACTGGTTCGCACATGCGTATAACGATCCGTACGCATGCGCAGTTGGCCAAACATCGCTCGGAGCGAACGAGCTGCCGCTTACGAGTGGCTCTGAATCAGGCCCATTGTTCCTAATGCATATACTTATACATCCAAGTGATGTAATACTTGGCTGCAGCATCTCACATATGTATAAAGCCAGGTCTGGAACATATAGAGGGGGTCTAGGGCATAAATCAAAATGATATAGGGGTCTATTTACTAAGCAGTGTTAGGAGACAGAGTGAAAAGTGATAAGAAAGTGATAAGGTGCCAGCCAATCAGCTCCCAACTGTCATCTCACAGGCTGTGTTTGAAAAATGACAGTTGGGAGCTGATTGGCTGGCACCTTATCACTTTCTTATCACTTTTCACTCTGTCTCCTAACACTGCTTAGTAAATAGACCACATAGGCCCTCATTCAGAGCCGTACGCTCTGAGCAGAGCGCACGCTCTGAATGAGGGCCGGGCTCCATTTTCATGGAGCGTCCTCCTGGACGCTCGTATAGCTGTGGGTCACCACCCACAGGCTATACGAGCGTGCATTGTGATGGTCGCGATGGTCGAGATCATCGCGACCATCGTTTTCAACCGCAAGCTCCGGAGTGATTTTGGCTCTATCAGAGCCAAAATCACTCCCACTGACATCACTAGTGATGTCAGTGGGCCGGCTTTTGACGGGAGGCGTTCCCGTGGGAACGCCCCCGTCAGGGAGGCACGCCCCTGGCACGCCCACCAAAGAGGGCGTGCTGTCAATCAACATTGACAGCACGCCCCCTTTGATCGGACACAACGAGCGAAGGACTTTCCTTCGCTCGTCGCGTCTGACGCATGCGCACGACGGAGCTCCCTCCGTCGTGCGCATGCTCAGTCCATAACATCGACCCACTTGCGAGCGGACAGCCGCTCGCGAGTGGGTCTGAATCAGGCCCATAGTTTCGATTTATTAAAAGGAGATTAAGCCTGTTGTCTGGCGAAAGCCTATTTAACAAAAGTTGCAGTAGTACATATACGGCTGCAATCCTCTGATCGCTAGGATCTCTATTGCTGTCTCAGCATGGCGAAAGCAGCAGAAACAAGAAGAAAAGCATTCTTTATTTCAAACAACCATTTAAAAAAAAAGTATATTCTTATTAAATATATTTTTTCTACGTCTTTTTACTTTTGTTTTTTAAAGTGTACTGGAAGTCTGGACCTCAAGTCCACTGTACACTGTGGTGGAACTATGGGAGACAAAGGAGGCGCCTGCGGCCAGGCACCAGCACTGAAGGGGCACCTCCTCCATTGCCCACAATATATTCACCCCACTTAGGTCTTTAAATATGTACCTGGAGTGTACCGTCACAGCTGCTCAATACATGGCACCTCTTCCCGGCACCTGAGAAGCCACCATAACCATATACTAGTGGAGGGCTCTGTGTCAGACCATAAGCTGCTGCCTCCACCTATCTATAGCCTGTCCCTGCTCATTGGTGTCGCTCCTCAGCAGCTCCTTATGCCAGTGAGACATATCCGAAAAAGGGTGTTTTGGGGGGATATCCTGCAAATTTACTTTAGTAAATAGGCCTAATAAAAACATAGTCACCTATTCGGGGGTGGGGTTAGAGAGCACCAAATGATAACTTGTCTTCGGGCATCTGGGATGAACTTACGCCACTGACTGAACATGTGTAAATTAGTAAATTAGTGTAAATTAGTAAAGCTGGATCAAGCATTCACAGATGTATGAAGGAATGGCTTGTTAACATTTTATGAGTAAATTACGGTAATGCAAGATTGTCTTTGTTGTCTCCGCATGTTGGTAAATAGACCTGTATCTCTCAACTAGAAAAAATAACACTCTTTCAGTAATCTCACTCAAAGGGATGTGTTTCAAACACTATGGAATTTGTCATTAAAACATTTCATACCCTGGTCTGGTTATGAGGGGTGATTGTCCTCTACAGTCAAGCTGATCTTGTCAATTGTCACCTAAGAGCTGGGGGAACATCCCTTTAGCTAATTATATACTACTATTCCCAGCATGGTCTTTCAGTTAATAGATTTCAAAGAATGCTGGGACTTGTAGTTCTATAATAAATGCTTATGCCTACTTCAGGGGGTAAATTTACTAAATTGAGATTCTAGTTATTATCTTCTAGAAGGTGCTAGTTAAATGTTAAGTAGAATCTGATTGGTTGCTATGGGCAACATCTCCACTTCTAAAAACTCTCCCTTTAGTAAATATACCCCCAGGTATCTGATGATACTTCGCAATAGCATGGGCATATTATTCTTTCCATGTGATCTAGAATAGAGCAATGGAAATAGATGTAATTTGGTTTGTAGTAACTCACCCTGTCTTGGTACTAGACATTATAATTAGAACAATTATATTACAATGACATTTCCAGCATAATCATATCTGCAGTTTCTTCTACTTCTCATCTCTATATTTCACTTTCACCATAAGCAGTGTTGTCATTTTTTTAAAATACCAGTTATCTCCGCATCTAAAATTAGCTGTAAATGTAGAGCTTATTATTATTGGATTTTATCCCAGGCAGCGGCACTGGCTGTAATTTTCTTTGGTTACACATACATATTAAATAATACATAACTCCTTCTTGTACCCACTGCTGGAAAGTACACCAACTGTAATATACAATATATATATATATTATTATTATTATTATTATTATTACCAGTTATTTATATAGCGCACACATATTCCGCAGCGCTTTACAGAGAAGATCTGGACATTCACATCAGTCCCTGCCCCAGTGGAGCTTACAATCTATATTCCCTACCACATGTACACACTAGGGGTAATTTGTGTTGGGAGCCAATTAACCTACCAGTATATTTTTGGAGTGTGGGAGGAAACCGGAGTACCCGGAGGAAACCCACGCAAGCACAGGTGTATATATATATATATAATTTTATATATATAAATATATATATATATATATATATATATATATATAAATTTTTTGTTATATAATTCACCACTTTTTTTTTAAACTGAAATTGGCATAATCAGGGCTGGCTGCAGGGGTCTGAGCACCCTGTGCCGGCCCGGTAAACAGCGCCCAGGAATCGCGCGTGACTGGGGGGGCATTCTACTTATTAACATAGGCCACGCCTAAGTGACATTATTTGGAGGCATGCCTGCATGGCACGCCTCCAAATAACATCAGGCTGGGGGTAAAGCGCAGCCCTCTGTCACTGGCTGGGCTTCCCCCAGCCCTCTCCCGTCATGAATGAATGCCGCGCGCATGCGCGCGCATCAATTCACACTCCGGGGGTACGGCACCGCCGCACTGCTGCGGCGGTGGGGGTCCCCAACCTCCCGATTTGACCACCCTTGGGATACTTCGCCCCACGGGTGGAAAAGCGGGACAGGACTGTCCCGCTGGAAATTGGGATTTTGAGGAGGGGTGCGCCCTGTATGGGTGGCACCCCTGTGCCACCTCACTGGTCGAACACCCCTAGAGCCATCCCTGGGCATAATATACCCAAACCAAGAGAATGGTCCTTAGGCGAACATTCAGTTACATGCACCCTGCTAATCCTTTTACTTTAGGTCTATTATGCTTATTTAAAAATCAAGATGATACTGTATCTGTTAAATAACAAGTGGAGCACATTACTAGTTTTGACTATTTAACTGCTCTTATAATACTCATAATATCAGGGGCTGACTGGCAACTTTAAGCCTGGGGAGTAAACACAAGCATGTGGCCCTCAATTTTCTACCAAATAACGGCGACGGAAAAAAACGTATAATAAATTTTTCAGAGGTGTGATGTATCTAATGTAGGTGTGGTAGTTTATGTCTATGGGGCCGGGGTAGAGTGAGTAGTGTATGCCTCTGGGCATTGGGGGTAGGGTGGTAAGTGTGTGTCCCTTGGGCTAGGGGGGAGGCAGGTAGGGTGGGTAGTTTATGTCCCTGGGACTGGAGTGTAGGGTGGGTAGTTTATGTCACTGGAGCTGGGGGGTAGAGTGGGTAGTGTATGTCTCTGGGCATGGGGGGTAGGGTGGTAAGTGTGTGTCCCTTGAGCTGGGGGGGAGGCAGGTAGGGTGGGTAGTTTATGTCCCTGGGACTGGAGTGTAGGATGGGTAGTTTATGTCACTGGAGCTGGGGGGTAGAGTGGGTAGAGTATTTCCCTGGGGAATTGGGTAAGGTATGATCCAGATGCAGGGGTGGTGGTTAGGGTGAGTACTGTACTGTTGGCCTGGGTGTAGAGCTAGTTATTCTATCTTTCCCCACAGGAGCCAGTGCCTGCATGTGTCCTGCAGTACCCACATCATCAAGCAAGGTTGTGATGCTGGCTGTCACCAGCAGGATCCCCGTGCCTGGAGCTACTCTTCCCGCCATGCTGCGCCCAGGACAAGCATGGAGATTCCGGGGCTCAGCCGGGAATGGAGCCTATCCCAGGTCAACACTCTATCGGGGCAGTCCCAGTGCTCAAGGTTGGCTCCTGATATGAAGGGACATCCCCGGCCACCAGTGGCAGAACTTGTGAATGGTGGGCTCCGTTGCAAAACTTTTCTCTGGGCCCCCCATCTCCATTACACAGGACGTTAGAGGTGACAGGGAGGCAGTGGGTGACTGATGGGGAAGGCAGAGGGTAACGGGGAGAGGCAGTGGGTGGCTGACAGGGAGAAGCAGTGGGTGGCTGACGGGGAGAGGCAATTGGTGGCTGACGGGGAGAGGCAGTGAGTGGCTGATGGGGAGAGGCAGTGGGTGGCTGACGGGGAGAGGCATAGGGTAATAGAGATAGTGGCTGTTGGGAAGAGGCAGTGGGTGCCTGGGGAGGCAGTGGTGGACAGCTGTAAGGTGGCTGCAGCCAGAGACTCTCATAGATTTACTTACTGCCTTAAACTAAAAAAAATTAATGCTCCATCCCAAATGTTCTCCCCTCTTCCTCAGCAGCTGTGTGAAGCTGCTTGCCCCCTCACCTGTCCAACTTCCAGTTCGCACTACTCACAGGTTGCTCTAGTTGGCGCCAGGGGTGTAGAGAGCGCCGCCGGGCCCAGGTAAAGAGGGGGCATGGCCTAATCGTGGGAGGCATGGCCACGCCCCCTTGAGCAAAAAAACCACAAAAATATACTTTTGCAGCGCTGCTTAGCGGCACTGCGCGCCGGGGAGAGGGCGCTGTGAGCCCCTCAGCCCGGCGCAAAGCCAGGGGGGCACGATCAGTGTGATCGCTTCCCCTTTCAGGCATAGGACATTTCTCTTGTTGCTGTTGAGCAGCAGTGAGAAATTCCCACTGCATCGGCTTCAGTGAGGGAAGGAGGAAGGGAGGAGGGGTGGCGCCGGACCCCTCTGGAAGCCCGGGCCCGGGTAAATTGTACCTGCTCCCCCCCTATCAGTGCCCCTGGGTGGCGATGGCCTCCAGCCCCCCTCCTACTGCCACAGCACCTTTTCCAGCTGCTGGGATCCATCTCCCCGGTGAGACTGCTGTGGTATTTGTGGCTCCTACTCTGACCCTGTCTGCCGTGTTGTGCATGCCTGCTGGCAGTCGCTGCCCCACCAGTGTTGCTGGCCGCGGCCCTTTCAATTCTCATCAACTGTGATGTGGCTGCTCTGGCTAATGGCACCCAGAGGTTCTTGCCTTCTGGAGTAGATAGCAGCTTCCGGTTTGCCTTCCATAGTGTATCGCTATCCCGAGAGCGCTGCATATAATTCAGCCTGGGCCGGCAGGCAGTGTGAGATGAGCCAAACCGGCAGAGGGGGGATGGCACACGCTTTCCCAATTTGCCCCTGGGTGGCCGGGAGACAGAGAGAAGAACCTCCCCGGCCGCTCTGACTGTATGAATAAGATAAATGGAGCAGTCAGGGAGCTTCTCTCAGTCTCTCTCCTGCCAGGCATGTGATGCAGCAAGCCGGCGGCCCCCTACCTTAAAATTTGTAGCGGTCCGGGGGCAGATGTCACCCAGCCCGCACCTGCATAAAATTATTAGAAATTGCTAGCAATTGGTTAGGAATCCAGTTTCTTTCATGATTCCAAAAACCAGGAAATCTCTGCACATTAACTTTACTCAGTCAAAACTGCTTTGAGATCTTAATGGATACAGAACAGTAACAAAACACTGTAGAATAGAACTATAGAACTAACGGTAATTCACAGGCAACCTCATGTTTATTAGTTAAAGCTAGAGCCTCCTATTGCATGCTGCCAGCCTTGCACAATACGTCAGTTGGGCTACAGATGCTCGAATAATTTGAACCAGTTGGAAATGTGATCAGATTTTGGGAGCAATGTATCAAACCTTGCCTTGGAGAGACATAAGGTGGAGAGAGATACAGTACCAACTAAACAGCTTTTAACTGTCATTTTTGAAGCACAGCCTGTAAAATGACAGTTACTGTAGGTACTGATTGGTTGGTACTTTTATATCTCTCCACTTTATCTCTCTCCGAGGGGAATGGGATAGAAATGACGGCAAAATCTCGACAGCGGCACATAAGTAACCTAATCGTCCCCTCTCCCCCCTAACCCTAACCCTCCCTTAGGGATGCCGAACCATAACCTCTCGCGCAAGGGCCTAACCCTAACCTCCCCCAGGGGTGCCTAAACCTATCCTCCCGCATCCTAAACCTAACCTTCTTGGGGGGGTGCCTAACCCTAACCTTCCCCTGGTGGCGCCTAACCCTAACCCCTCCTTCCCATAGCCTAACCCTCCCAGGAGAGTTCCTAACTCTAAGTACCCTGGGGTGCCCTAAACCTAACCCCCCCCTTGCGGCTAGGAGGATGGGCACCCCGGATTTACCTCATTCGGGCCCAGTGTCGTCCTGGATTCCGGTGTCAGAATTATGATAGGCGTCGTTATCTCGACACCTATCATGAATCCCTAGCCGGCATTCTGCCGTCGGAATTGTCACATAACTACATGCCCTCCGAGGTTTCATACATCTCCCCCTAGGCTAGTTCAAGTGTTCACACTTGTTAACGGCCAGTGGAGGAACTATTGAGTGGTTGCGCCCAAGTGTAAAAATATGGTTTGCACCCTTCCCCCTACTCCATGCTGTAGTAGTAGGGACTCATACAATATAACAGCTATGTGGGAGTTGTAGCAGGTGCATATGAAAGCTTGGTGTGGATAGTAATAGGGACACATGACAGGTGGCTGGTAGTAGTCTGCACACATGACAGATTGGTTTTGGTAGCAATGACACATGATGACAGTGGAGGGAAATAGTAGTAGGGAACATGACAACGTAGAGTTAGATGGGTTGGGTAGTCGTAGAATTAGGGACACAGATGACAGCTGGGGGTCAGTGGTAGTGCTATGGTTGCACACAAGGACATGGGTGGATACTTGTAATGAAACTCTGGCAGCCGGGCACACAGTCCACCACTAGGCTGTAGTACCAGTAGATCTCAGTCCTCACTCTGACAACTTCTAAAGCCTCTCCACCCTGAGTAAGTTCATCTCCAGTGGGTAAGGTAAGGCAAAATGCAGGAAGTCCCAACAGGACACAAAGGCCCTCATTCAAAGCCGCTCGTAAGCGGCCGTACGCTCGTAGCGGTCCGATGTTGTCAAACCACGCATGCGTCGGTGTAACAGTGCGCATGTGCGTACGGCTGATTGCGATCATTTTTTCAGTCGTTCGTCGAATAGCGAACAGGAAGTGACATGTCAAATGTGATTGACAGAACTGTCCGTTTTGGGTCGGTGACGGGGGTGGAGATGGGAAAACGCAGGCGTGGCGAGGCGTTTTTTGGGCGTACATACATTATCTGATGCGAACGGCCAATGTGAATGGAAAAAGTGTTACGTCACTGTCTGATCAACTTTCCATTCAAACTGCTCGCATCGCTTGTGGTCTGGTATTCTCTACCACAATGACGATAGTCTCTTCGTTCCTCCCGCGGCTCATCGATGGTTTCCCGATTGATCAATTGAGGCCTCAAAAACAATCAGTTTAGAATTGCAAAAATGCTTGTAAGGTGTTTAGCAAATAGCCTTTTGTTACTAGCAAAAAAACGTACGCAGGTGAACTACTCAGCTGCTAATTTCTGGGTTAGACAATCAATTAGCTTACAAATGTATTTTACCTTTGCGTGTTTTTGCCAACTTTCTTTTTATTTTTATTTTTTAGGGCAACAATATTGTACGCATGTTTGTTGTTTTTCTTCATTTTTTAGGGGCCAAGAAAACAATCCTTTTTTTTTTTAGATAAGTGTTAATTAAAACTCCTACATGTTTTTTAACCCTTGTTTTTTGAAAGATAACATAATGTTTACATTTCCGTTTTGTTTGTAATTTTGTTAGTGGGATTACCTTTTAACCAGTTTTTGAATGAATTAACAATAGATTTTTTCAGTTTTTCAAATTATTTTTATTTTGATACACAATTTTTTTTAAGTGTTTTTTTTCAAAAATAAAATATGGATAACTCTAAAAAAAATATATATATATATAGAAATGCACAAACAAAAAAAGTGGCATTTTCAAACCACAAACAAACAAACAAAATTTAAAAACAATTCACAAGAAGGGAGAGGGAGATTTTGGCCATTAAGGAATATGGGGCAAACACAGAAGGAATGTGGGAAATTTAGCCAGTGCTGTCATCGCCTTTTGGCCCATTTGGCCGGGGTAGGGAGGGAGCCTCAACGGGTCCGGGAGGTCCTTCGGTTGGCCTGTCCAGAGGCAGATGTTGGGGCCTCTGGACTAGGCATAGGGCTAGGCACATTTGGAGGGTTGGCTGTTGTTGTGCCAGAGGTGGAGGATCCTGATGTTCCGGCAGGAAGGGAGGCCGGCTCCAACATCTGCTGGCGAACGAGCTGCTCCAGGGCATTTGCAGTCCGGATGTTGGCCCCAGTATTTGCCTCCAGGGCCTGAGCAATGGTCACGTTGGCCGCAGCACATTGCTCCAGGGCCTGCGCCACCCGTAGCAGACTGGCATCCAGCTTCACCAGAATCTCAGTGTGCAGATCCGTTTTAATATTGAGATCAGTGAGGAGGGCCACTGCCTGCAAGGGGGATTGCCCTGGTCTGTCTTCCACAGGGTCCCCAGCCGGATCTACTGGTTCCTCCCCTGCAGAGCCAGCAGAAGTTCTGCGGCCAAAGCTCCCCTCTGGAGCAGACTCATCCGCCTGTGTCTCTGTGACATTTACCTGAGGCAACATGAGGAGCCGCAAAGTCGGGCATGTCGGTATCCATGTTCGACTCGCCAAACACCTCCTCATCCTGCACACACCCCTGGGCCAGCTCCTCCAAATCAGTGAGTTCCAGTGCCACAGGGGTGGGACCCCCTCCTGTCCCCCCTGAATGCCTAGCCCTATCAGCCAGTTTTTGCTTCAGCCGATATTTTAAATCGCTCCATCTGTGGGTTAAAAAGTTGGCATTATTCCTGCAGTATTTGGACCTGTAAACACTTTTTATTAAAATGTAGTTTGTACGTATCGGCGTTTGACGAACTGGGTTGCTTGTTCAAACTCCCCAACCCTATTGACAGCACTGGCTATGTCATCCCACATTTTCCATTTCTGGCTTGCACCCATATTCCTTGCTGCCTGGGGCAGGGTGTCAACGCACATTTGGACCAAAACCTCCATCTCCGTTCTTGTGAATTGTGGCTGGCGTTTTTTTTTTGTGGCTTTTCTTGGCCTGCTAGGGCCAGCAGCCTCTTCCATTACATCCTCAACACCTTTTTGGTTTTTGGAAATAAAATTTTTAATGTAAAATGTGCCTAAAATGTTGGTTCTACAAATTCCTTTAGGTCCAAAAATACAAATACTTACCTGGCGCCTCTTGGCCAGTGCTTTGCTGCTCTGTAGCCATTTTGGAGTTTCAGGTCTCACTACAGCAGACCGATTGGGGTTTTCAGTGATGTTTTTATACATTCATCAGCATTATTCGGCCGCATCATTGATTGTGCGCTCCTATTGTCCGTCCGTAATTTGAGCTGGAAAATAGACTATTTATGGCTTGGTGTGACTCGAGTCGAGGTGGCGGGTGAGGAATGTTGGAGGTTTGGCGGAGGAGGTGTTTGTGTGCGGTTTTTCTAGTGCGGAGTTTGGAGTTTTCGATTGTGATTTTTTTTTATATTTTTCATACTTATTTTTTTTACGTTCACTTTTTTTTTAGTGTTTACCTTTTTATTTTGGAGGTTTTGAGTAAGTCTTTTTCAAAACCACCGTAAACAATAATAGTAAATATTTAAAAAATGTTAGTCCTTATTTTATTTTTTTTTACAGCTATTTTGGCTTTGCCCCCTTGACGTTTTTGGACTTTAGGTAATTTGTCTGTTTTTGGTAAGTGTTTTTATTTTCATGAAGTTACAATTTCGATGTGTTGGTCATCACCTATGTTTCGCTAAGTGGTTTTTTTTGGGTTGGAGGACCAATCATGTCTTCCCACTAAATATAGCGTACTCTTTTGCGAAATATTGTTTGAGTTGTTTTTATTTTTAACTGAACGTACTATTTAGCGCACTGTCTCCTTATTGAACTGTAAATGTAGCGTAATATTTAACGAACTCATGTGTCTTGTTTTAACTGTAAAAAATGCGTACTATTTTGCGCACTAATGTGTTTTTATTATTTCATTGTAAAATCATGTTTGACCACTAAATGTAGCATGTGTTTTCCCAAACTAATGTGTGCTCCCTTCTCTTTTTTTTAGGCCTAAAAAATGTGATCACAATCCAAGTTTGCCCAATAATAACTAAATATATTTTCAACTTTTGAAATGTAGGTTGTTCTACTCATGACAAGACCCCGGCCTGTAAGCATCTTTGGATTTCTTAAAAAAGATAAGTATATTTTTCTTTTCAAATTTTTGGAAAATAACTACCTGGCTTACCATTTCAGGTTGATGTCGGTCGTATTATCTTGGCCATGGTTCCAGAACCCGACCAACCTCAACTTCGTCCCGGGCGTAGACCTCGTAGGTGTGCAAGGCCCCAGATATATAGAACACGTGTCACCCTTTTTGGAATGCTTGATGATGAGGTTTTACGATGATACCGTCTTCCTCCACAAATCATCCTAGACACTCTCTCATTAATAGAGAGTGATCTTGAATGGCAAATTAACAGTCCTACAGCAATACCACCACTTACGCAATTAATGTCGGTGTTACATTTCTGTGCCTCAGGATCCTTTCAAACCACGGTGGGAATAGTTGCCGGAATCTCCCAATCCTCTTTTTCAAGGATCCTGAGGGCAGTGATGGAGGCCATTTTCAAACACCTCCATCATTTTATTAATATGCCATTGGATATGGGTTCCCTTAGTGTGGCGAAGGCCAATTTTTACCAAATAGCTGGCTTCCCACACATCATAGGGGTTGTGGATGGCACTCACATACCACTTCAGCCTCCAGCAAGGCTGGAGGCTATTTATAGGAACCGAAAACACTTTCATTCCCTGAATGTAATGGTGGTATGTGATGCCTCCCTCCAGATCCTGTCCCTGAATGCCAAATTCCCAGGGAGTGCACATGATTCCTTCGTCATCCGGCAATCAGGGATTTGGCCCAAATTAGACAACCTACAAGCTGGTGATGCGTGGCTTCTGGGTAAGTTGACACCTTCAGTTGAAACCAATGCAAAGCTTGTTACACAATGGTCCTGATTGTTGTATTTGTCTTTTCACAGGAGACAGTGGTTACCCTTGCACGTCCTGGCTGCTCACTCCTTATTTGGCTCCCACACCAGGGCCACAAAGTGAGTTTAATTCTGCACTTACAGCCACCAGGCAGATGGTGGAGTGCTGTATCGGCCTTTTAAAAGGCCGATTCAGATGCCTCCACCGCTCTGGTGGCGAACTCATGTATTTGCCGGCTATGGTTTCTAAAATTGTGGTCCTGTGTGGGATATTTCACAACATCGCCATAAGGAGTGGTGTCCCAATGCAGCCAGAGGAGGCCTTACCTGAGGAGGGCCCCCCCGAGGTTTGTCGGAGGTCAGTATGTGGGGGGCCATACGCGATGATGTGGTGGCCAGATATTTTAGGTAATTATTGTTGAAAATTTAGTTAATTGACACAATGTAGACATGTAAGATTGTAATGTGCAATTGTATTTTTTTTTTCATTGTTTTTTCTTGTATTCCCTTAAATTCCACGGAAAAACGATGCCTACTACCTGATTCTGAAAATTCTCTTCATGTGGCCACATTGGATATAAATTTGGGAACAATTAATTCCTTGCCTCATTTGTGGATTCATGTTGGCCTGCTACTTCTTCCACCAGTTCTTGATTGTTGTTTTTTTTTTTGTTTGGGGTGTAGGTTTTTTTGGTAGTGTGTTTTCACTGTGTGAATTGGTTGTCACAATTCACTTTTGGTTTTTTATTTGTGTGTAATAAATTTATGCTTGATGTTAAAAAGACTTTTCCTTGGTAAATTACAAGCACGTGGAACGTGGGCCAAAACAAACAAATTTTCGTAATGGCTAATCCTGTAATGGTTTAAATTGTTAAGTATTTTAACAGACTTTGTGGCTAAACACAAACACCAAAGGTATTATAGTAAAACAGTATGTCTTCTAAACTAGGCCTAAGCAGGTTTGAATTTATATTTACATTACCCACCCAAAGGTAGCAAAAAAAATGCTGGTATTTCTACAAACCTATTGGTATTGTTAGGTGTTTAATGTGCCTTACTTTAAAAAACATGCTCAAATAGTCGACTTAGGGAAGGTTAAACAATGCAATATTTACAGACAAGGAATGAGACTTGTTAAAATACAACGCAATTTTAATTGAACACACATTATTTGTGGGTGAAAACAAAAAAAACAATTAACGACGAAGGTCCGCCGACATGTGGTCAAGGACCACAAGCATGGCAATTAGATGTTCCCGCAAGGCTTGCAATCCTGCCTGCATTGATTGCAGCCGCCTCTGGTCCTCTGTGGGAAATAAAAATGTGTGGATTAATAAAATGACACCTTATATTAGATGTTTAAAAAAAAAGAGTATAGTTTAAACAAAGATACAGTTTATTTGACAAAAACAAAGTACTGGCAAATGCAAAGATGGGAGAAATACAAACTTAAAAATTTACACACAAAAAGCCAACCCAAAAAAGGGCGAAATACGCCAAAAAAATACATTTGTTGGTACGGTAAACAAGAAATACACAAGTATGAGTGTTTTGATATGTGTCAATGGTAAACATCCAAGACATTGTCTAGAAAAAAATTTTTTACCAAAAATTTAAAATAATGAAACATTTAGAAATGCACAGGCAAAAGGACAACATCACCCAAAAAGCCAAAAAAGCAAAAACAACCATAGTTTAAAAGGGAAACATACCGGTCATCTGTATTCTGGCTCTTGGAGCCCCTACATCCTCCTCTGAGGTGGGCCAGTGCTTGTCCAAAGAAGGAGGGGAGATTTGGCTCATGGAGGAGGGTGAAAAAAAGAGAGGGGGGGAGGGGAGGGTGAAGAAAAGAGAGGGGTGGGGAGGGGAGGTTGAATTTTGCGGGTTTGGAAAATTGGGAGAGGGAGGGCCTCAGGTACTAGCCAGTCTGGGGTGGAGGGGGAATTGGGGGAATGTTGGGGAGAGGTGTTTTGGCTGGGAGTGGGTGAAAGGGGACGAGCCCGTCGTCTCCTTCGAAGTGTATCCCGGAGTCTGCGCTCAGCCCCTAAATGATGGATGAAAAATGTTTAGGTTTTTATTGGGGGGGGTTTGGGAACAAATGTACCACACCAAAAATGTAAAAACAGTACAACAACTGGAAACATGCACACGCAGATAGGGACGCAATTAAAGACCACAAAATAAAAAAAAACACTTACTTGCTTCTATCTGCATCCACAAACATGCCAGCAGGTGTGGCGTGCGGAAGCGCAGATCCGACCACCTGCGCTCTAACTGCCCGATATTTTGGCGAACCTCCGCGTAGGCCATACGCTTCAGGCGGTTGGTGATGGGGTGAGGCTGGCTTGTAACCCGCCGGTCCATCACCTCGGTGAGGACCAATAGCTCCCGCCTAGTAAATGCGGAGGCTCTCATGATGGCAATGATTTTTTTTACACAAAACAGTTTTAATAAAGGCCATAGTAACTTCAGAGGACTCGGAGCCACAAAGAAGCGGGGCTTAAGGTAAGTATTGTTACTGGGGGCATTACACAGGGGGCATTACACGGGGCACTACTACTGGGGGCATTACACGGGGGCATTACTACTGGGGGCATTACAAAGGGGGCATTACTACTGGGGAAATATACAGGGGGCATTACACAGTGGGCACTCCTACTGGGGGCATTACACATGGGACATTGCTACTGGGACCATTACACAAGGGGCATCACTCTTGGGGGCATTACTGCTGGGGCATTACACAGGGGGCACTCCTACTGGGGTCATTACACATGGGGCATTACTACAGGGGGCATTACATAGGGGGCATTACTACTGGGGGCAATACTACTGGGGGCATTACACAGGGGGCAATACACAGGGGGCATTACAAAGGGGGCATTACACAGGCGGCAGTCCTACTTGGGGAATTACACAGGGGGCATTACTACTGGGGACAATATACAGGGGGCATTACTACTGGGGGCATTCCACAGGGGGCACTCCTACTGGGGGCATTACACAGGGGGCATTACTACTGTTGGCATTACACAGGGGGCATTACTACTGGGGGCAATACACAGGTGGCACTCCTACTGGGGGCATTACTACTGGGGCATTACACAGGGGGTACTACTACTAAGGGCATTACTACTGGGGTAATTACCACAGGGGTATTACTACTGGGGCACTACTAGTACTGGGGGAATTACACAGGGGGCATTACTACTGGGGGCAATACACAGGGGGCATTACTACTGGGGGCAATGCACAGGGGCCATTACTACTGGGGGCATTACACAGGGGACACTCTTACAGGGGGCATTACACAGGGGGCATTACTACTGGGGGCACTACTACTAAGGGCATTACACAGGGGGCATTACTACTGGGAGCATTACACAGGGGCATTACTACTAGTGGCATTACACAGGGGGCACTACTTCAGGGGGCAGAACTCCATGGGGGCATTACTACTGGGGGCATTAATACCAGGGGCATTAATACTGGGGGCATTACACAGGGGGCACTACTACTACTACTGGGGGCATTACTACAGGGGGCATTACTACAAGGGGCACTATTCCTGGGGCACTGCATAAGGGGCACCACTCCTGGGGGCACTGAATAAGGGGCACTACCACTACTGTGGGCTCTGAATAAAGGTCACCACTACTGGGGGCACTGAATAAGGGGCACTGCATAAGGGGCACCACTACTAGGGGCACTGCATAAGGGGCACAACTACTGGGGCACTGCATAAGGGACACCACTATTGGGGGCACTGCATAAGGGGCACTACTACTGAGGGCACTGCATAAGAAGCACTACCACTACTGGGGCCACTGCAAAAGGGGCACTACCACTATTGGGGGCACTGCATAAGGAGCACCACTACTGGGGGCACTGCATAATGGGCACCACTACTGGGGGCACTGCATCAGGGACACTACTACAATGGGCATTGCATTTGCATAAGGGGCACTACTGCTGTGGACATTGTATAAGGGGCAATACTACTATGGGCATTGTGTATAAGGGGCAATACTACTATGGGCATTGTGTATAAGGGGCACAAATGTGAGCATTTTGTAAAAAGGGCACTGCTGTGTGTCATACATGAATAAGGGACACTACTTTGGGGTGTAATGTGAATCGGGTGAATCAAGATTGTGCTACTGTGTGGTGTAATTTGAATTGGGAATACTATTGTGTGACCATGCCCATTTATTTTGTGACCACGCCCCTTTCTTTTGAGACGACACCCCTTTTTTGCTGCACGCCTACGGCGCGTACTGTCATTTTTTTGGAAGGGGGAGGGTGAGTTCCCCCACTTCTCTAGGACCACGTTAAGCCCTGGCGACTAGGATGCACCAGGAGACTGTGCTGATTACTTTGATATGTGACATTTGTAAATTTGTGTGTGACTGAGTCTCTGAATCTGTAAACGAAGTGCTACAATGTAGCGGCCGCAGCTTTTTTCATTCCATGTTCCGTTGTGGTTCCTATACAGGCTCAGGTGCGCACACATACACAAGTGTCACATTTTAAATTAATCAGCACAGTCTGTTCGTGCTTCCTAATCGCATTGCGCCACATTTTCGGCATAAAAGACACCTAACATTAGCAGAGTAGCATGGGACCTGGCAGCTCGCTCACCCCAGGCAAGTCGCACTGTGTGGCGTATTGAGGCTAGATGCATGAGGACACTTCTGTACAAATCAAAATGTGCAAACGTTTCCCAAAGGAATAGTGGGAGAGAATGCTTTTTTAGCCAAGGATATCTTACAATCGCCAAAATAAAACAATTCACCTGCACAAGAAAATACTGTGTCGTCATAGATAACCATGATGATTGTGAGTTATAGAGTTGTAGTACTAATAAGCGCTCTCCTTTACTAATGTTTGAAATGGGCATCCTCTACTGATGGGAACATTTCTCTTTGCTGATTTATTAACATAATTTTTACTCAAATAATGTGAAAATGGGTGTTTTCACACCCTTTTCAAATTATTTTAGTATCACATACATTTATTACAGAGCAATTGGAGTAGTTTTCATGAAAAACTACCCCAATCCTTTCAATTCACATATTTTTTTTAGTAAACATTTCCCATGCTTGTAATTAGGGATGAGCGGGTTCGGATTTACTCGGTTCTTATCGCCACATTACCGCAAGTTCAGATTAGTTCGGATTTATATTATTGGCTATCCAAAACACGTGTAGCCGATAGCCAATAAAATGCCGTTTTGAGACTCAAATAAATCCAAGTAAATCCAAGTAAATCCGAAACCACTCATCTCTACTTGTAATGGGAAATGCGATCAGTCTTGTAGTTTCTAAAATTAAATTGTAAAAAAAAATAGGTGGGAAAGCCCAGTGATAATAACTCCATCTTCAGGTGGCGTTATCAGGGCTTTCCCCCTGGTCCTCCGACTCCTGCTCTGCTCTGACAGGCAAATAGAGCCAGGAGCCGCCACCTGTGATCAGCTGTGTGGTCTAAATGGAAAAAAAAGAAACACAAAAATACCCCATAGTTTACAAAACACCCGCTGCTGCACTCCTCTGCCCTGGCTGCTAAACATTTCCACTACCCCAACCCACCCACAGCTGCTGCCGAGTGTGATACCACTGACACCCCACCCGCCTGCCTCCACTGACGTTGAATCGCTGCAGCTGCAACCCCAGTAGCTATTGTCCCAGCAACCCTGCCCCTGGTTCACACCTACCTGTCCTGGGACCGGCGATCCTTGATTCTCTGACCGGCCTATCAGCTGATAACTGCTAACAGCTGAGAAGATGCAGGAAAGTGGCAGCCGGCCGGCCGACTGGTCAGAGAAGATCACCACTCAGTCCCCGGTACAGGTAAGTGCTAACCAGGGGCAGGGGTAGTAGCCACAGGGGTAGAGGAGGTGGAGGGGATCAGCGGCAGCGGGCAGTGGCGGGGGTGAGGTTTCAGCAGGGAGGGGGGGGGGGCAGTGCTAGGAACAGTAGAAATGCTTTAGCCAGGGGAGAGGAGGGAGCAGCTGCAGGGGTGGAGATGGGGGGCGCATGAGCAGACACCTTATCATGAAAAATACCGTACGGAGAGGAATCGCAGGGACAGATCTTTGCAGAACTATCGCAATCACTGTGATATTTCCTAAATTTGCAGCTCTTTTGTTAATACCTTTGTTAGTTTTAGTTTATTTAGAGGTTGAATTATAAAAGCATAATAAATTTGAATAGAAAAAAACTGACAATCTCATATGAGTAGTTTCGTAGTCAGAGGGGGAACATAAATCTTAGCCTACATGGCACCTTCTTAATTATACGAATCAGTGCAGTGGACAACAGCATTGGTTACAATTAGGGGTGTGCACCGGCCACTTTTCGTGTTATGTGTTTTGGTTTTGGATCTGGATCTTTCTTCGTGTTTTGGATCTGGATTGGTTTTCCCAAAACCACCCTTCTGTGTTTTGGGTTCTGGGTTTTGTGTTTTGGATCTGTATTTTTTTTTAAAAAAAGCATAAAAACAGCTAAAATCACAGAATTTGTGGGTTTTTCTGCTCCTATGCTATTATCAACCTCAATAACCTTAATTTCCACTCATTTCCAGTCTATTCTGAACACCTCACACCTCACAATAGTGTTTTTATATCCAAAAGGTTGCACCGAGGTAGCTGGATGACTATGCTAAGAGATACGAGTGGGCGGCACAAACACGTGGTCCATCTAGGAGTGACACTGCAGTGGCAGACAGGATGGCAGTATGAAAAACTAGGCCCCAAACAGTACATAATTCAAAGAAAAAAAAGAGGTGCAAGATGGAATTGTCCTTGGGTCCTCCCACCCACCCTTATGTTGTATAAACAGGACATGCACCCTTTAACAAACCAAACATTTCAGCGCCAGGGTCTGCCACACGACTGTGGCTGAAATGATTGGTTCGTTTGGGCCCCCACAAAACAAGCTGGCAATTAATCTGTCCCTGCACAAACTGGCTCTACGGAGGCAAGATGTCGTCCTCATCCTCCTCATCCACCAATTCCTCACCCTCTTCAGTGTTGTGTACATCCTCATCCTGACAGAGTATTAATTCGTCCCCGCTGGAATCCACAACCACAGGTCCCTCTGTACGTTCTGGAGGCTGGTCTCCCTGGAAGAGTTGATAATTCATTTTATGAACATCATCTTCTCCACATTTTGTGGAAGCAACCTCCTACGCCTTTCGCTGACAAGGTTCCCGGCTGCACTAAACACACTTTCAGAGTACACACTGGAGGGGGGGCAACTCAGGTAAAATAGAGCCAGTTTGTACAGGGACCTCAAAATTGCTTCTTTTTCCTGCCAGTACAGGTACGGACTGTCTGACATGCCTACTTGGATGCTGTCACCGATGTAATCCTTTAACAGACAGACGCACGCTTGTCGCTGCTGCTTTAAGGATGCACGTGCGGCTACAGCCCACACATTTCACAAAGACAGAAAAAAAAAGAAGAATTTTTTTATTGTTTGTGGAGCGCACTTTGAGGGTTACACCACCCTTTAACAGACAGACGCACACTTGTCGCTGCTGCTTTGAGGACAGTATCATATGCAGTGACAGTAGACTTGTCAGAAATTGTTGGCACGTCCTTCAGTCCGGACCAGATGTCCAAACTGACCCTTGACTTATGACACAGGCGCACGCTTGGCGCTGCTACTGTGTTGATGCACGTGCGGCTACATCGCACACAAGTCACAAACACATAAAAAAAATAGTTTTTTATTTTTTGGAGCACTTTGAGGGTTACACCACCCTTTAACAGACAGACGCACGCTTGTCGCTGCTGCTTTGAGGATGCAAGTGCGGCTACAGCCCACACATTTCACAAAGACAGAAAAAAAAAGAAGAATATTTTATTGTTTGTGGAGCACACTTTGAGGGTTACACCACCCTTTAACAGACAGACGCACGCTTGACGCTGCTGCTTTGAGGGCGCAGGTGGAATCTAGACTGGATTTGGAACCGGGGACACACTACCTCCATCAATTGTCTAAATCCCACTGCACTAATGGCGGATACCGGACGCACGTCTAACACCAACATAGCAGTCAAGGCCTCAGTTATACGTTTTGCTTCAGGATGACTGCTGTCGTACTTCATCCTCATCGCTAGGGACTGTTGGAGGGTCAATTGTTTAGTAAAAGTAGTGGTGTTCCTACTTCCTCTCTGGGATGATGAACAACTCCCAGCAGCAGCAACAGCACTAGGAGGAAGTGGTTCTTGATCTTTCCCTATTTTATTTTTATCGGAGAAAGTTTGGTCCTCCATTTATGTTATATTGATATATACGTGCGGCTAAGGCGCACACAAACACAGAAAATACTTTTTTATTTTTGCTGGAGAGTAGTGCACTTTGTGGGTTACACCACCCTTTAAGAAATGAGCCAGCCGGCTATTTACTTATGGGACACAGGCGCACGCTTGGCACTGCTCCTTTGTTGATGCACGTGCAGCCACAGTGCACACAATTCACAAACACAGAAAATATTTTTTTATTTGGTTTGGAGTGTACTTTGGGGGTTACAGCACCCTTTAACGGTCAAGCCAGCCGGCCCTTTACTTATGACACAGGCGCACGCTTGGCACTACTTTGTTGATGCACGTGCGGCTACTGCGCACACAATTCACAAACACAGAAAATATTTTTTTATTTGGTTTGGACTGGAGTGTACTTTGGGGGACACTGCACAGGACTTTGGAGTGGACACAGCCCCTATGGACAACTGACTGCACAACACAGTCCAGCCAGCCCCTATGGACTTTGAAGTAGTGGACACAGCCCCTATGGACAACAGCAGCACAGCACAACACAGCCAGCCCCTATGGACTTTGAAGTAGTGGACACAGCCCCTATGGACAACAGCAGCACAGTGCAGCACAGCACAGCACAACACTACTCTGCACTACACTACACTACACTACACAGCCCAGCCAGCCCTAGCTCCCACCCTCCCTCTTCACTGTCCACAGCCGAGTGAGAAAATGGTGCCGACGTGGGTACCTTATATAGGATCCAAAACCCGTGAGACCCGGAAGGCGGGATGATGACGTTTTGCCTCGATTTCAGATCCGAGTCAGGCGGGAAAAGTCGAGCCTGACTCGGATCGGCCTCGGATCGGGGGGGCTCGGGGGGGTTCGGATTTCAGAAATCCGAACCCGCTCACCCCTAGTTACAATGGCTTCTGGCTTATCTGGGCACCAGCCAGTGGCGGCTCTGCTTGTGACCATGGAATTGCTATCTTTGGATGATCCTATTTAATAATGTTTCTTCATGAAACTCCATGATATGCAGAGCTAGGCATTGGCTACAAGGAGGCCTGCTATTTGCTGATATAGGATAGCACCAGCATTCCCACATAGTTTAGACATGTCAGGGCTTTCAGTGATATTTAGTTTATCAGCAAAAAACACTCTCTTTTTCTATTTTTTTAACTTTTTGTTACCCAAAAGCTGCAGGCAGGGGTGCTTTAGGAAGAGTTCTAGTGCTGTTAGGTCTGGTGGACATTATGGCAGTTAGATACCATGCTAGTTTCCCTTCTATAGTGTTCCTGGGATGTAGTTATGAGACTGGCGGCTGCGATGACACCGGTCTAAATCCCAATGGAGAAAGCCCGACAAGGGACTTAAGATAGGCGTTGAAACACCGGCACGTATCTTAATGCCGATGCCGGAATCCAAAAGGACGCCAGCCCAAATTAGGTAAGTCCGGGGCGCCCTTAGCTGTTAGCCGTGTGGGGGTGGGTTAGGTAGCATAGCGGAGTTAGTGTTAGGTTTTGGGGGGATTAGGGTTAGGCACCCCTAGGGGGGAGGGTTAGGCACCACTGGGGGGGTTAGGGTTAGGCACTAAGGGGGGAGAGTTAGGTTTAGGCATGAAGGGGGGAGACTTTGGCACAGGGAGGGTTAGGGTGCAGGGTGGGAAGGGTTTGGGTTAGGCTGTGAGAGGGGAGGGTTTGAGTTAGGGGGAGAAGGGGGAGGGTAATTCCTGTTGGGATACCAACCACTGGGATGCCACTGTCAGTATTTTGACAGGAGGCATCCCTACAGCCGGTATTACATACTGATTCCAGTGTTCCCAGCCTGTCAAAGCATAGTGCTGGTAGCAGAATTTTTGAGGGAGTCCATGCTGTTTGTCTTCCCAATTTTGCCACTACTAGACTAGCATGTGATCAGTAGCAATAGCTATATTTTGGAGGTAGTGCCCACATATTTATTTATAAAAATAAAAAAAATTAACCAGGAGATGAACAGGTGACTGAGTCATCAAAGCTTACCCTCAGTAGCATGTCGTACTGCTTTTAATGCACTAGCACATTTACCCCTATATGTTAAGCTGTACGCAAGGCCAGATAATCAATGGGCCATCTACTGTGCTGCTGCTGTATTGGCTATCTGAAACTCTGCCCACTGAGAACCCCCATGCCCCCACCATTGGCTGTTCAAAAATTGACAGTGACCAGACTCCAGAGATAAACGGCGTGGTGGAAAGCCTCACTAAGCGTTCCTCAGTGCTTCCTCCACGCCGCGTGACATCATAAGTGCCACTCCCACCACTGCACTCTGCCTTAGCAGGAATTTATCTCTGGGAAGGGGACGGGACCAGCTGACCAGGTTCCTGATCCTGACTCTCCGGTGTCAATTTTGCAGCGCAGCTGAGACATTGATTGCTGATCAGGAATGTCCTGCTGGATGCTGATTGCTGAATCTCAGTCAGTGTTTCTGTAAAAGGTATACAAACACTGACAATTTATTTTTCTTCATTAGGTTTCATATATGTGTGGATACTGTGATGTGTATATGCAGTGTTTGTGTATATATATTAGGGGTGAGCGGGTTCGGATTTCTGAAATCCGAACCCCCCCGAGCCCCCCCGATCCGAGTCCGATCCGAATCAGGCTCGACTTTTCCCGCCTGACTCAGATCTGAAATCGAGGCAAAACGTCATCATCCCGCCTTCCGAGTCTCGCGGGTTTTGGATCCTATATAAGGTACCCACGTCGGCGCCATTTTCTCACTCGGCTGTGGACAGTGAAGAGGGAGGGTGGGAGTTAGGGCTGTGTAGTGTAGTGTAGTGTAGTGCTGCTGTTGTCCACTACTTCAAAGTCCATAGGGGCTGGCTGTGTTGTGCTGTGCTGCTGTTGTTAATAGGGGCTGTGTCCACTACTTCAAAGTCCATAGGGGCTGGCTGGACTGTGTTGTGCAGTCAGTTCTCCATAGGGGCTGTGTCCACTCCAAAGTCCTGTGCAGTGTCCCATTCCTAAAGGGGTGCTGTAGTGTTGTCCAGGGGGTGCTCTGTCCATCAGGGGTGCTCCCCCCAAGTGCTAAAAAAATAATATATTTTCTGTGTTTGTGAATTGTGTGCGCAGTAGCCGCACGTGCATCAACAAAGTAGTGCCAAGCGTGCGCCTGTGTCATAAGTAAAGGGCCGGCTGGCTTGACCGTTAAAGGGTGCTGTAACCCCCGAAAGTACACTCCAGTCCAAACCAAAAAAAAATTATTTTCTGTGTTTGTGAATTGTGTGCGCGGTAGCCGCACGTGCATCAACAAAGTAGTGCCAAGCGTGCGCCTGTGTCATAAGTAAATGGCCGGCTGGCTTGACCGTTAAGGGTGCTGTAACCCCCGAAAGTACACTCCAGTCCAAACCAAAAAAAAAAATATTTTCTGTGTTTGTGAATTGTGTGCGCAGTAGCCGCACGTGCATCAACAAAGTAGTGCCAAGCGTGCGCCTGTGTCATAAGTAAAGGGCCGGCTGGCTTGACCGTTAAGGGTGCTGTAACCCCCGAAAGTACACTCCAGTCCAAACCAAAAAAAAAATTATTTTCTGTGTTTGTGAATTGTGTGCGCAGTAGCCGCACGTGCATCAACAAAGTAGTGCCAAGCGTGCGCCTGTGTCATAAGTAAAGGGCCGGCTGGCTTGACCGTTAAGGGTGCTGTAACCCCCGAAAGTACACTCCAGTCCAAACCAAAAAAAAAATTATTTTCTGTGTTTGTGAATTGTGTGCGCAGTAGCCGCACGTGCATCAACAAAGTAGTGCCAAGCGTGCGCCTGTGTCATAAGTAAAGGGCCGGCTGGCTTGACCGTTAAGGGTGCTGTAACCCCCGAAAGTACACTACAGTCCAAACCAAAAAAAAAATTATTTTCTGTGTTTGTGAATTGTGTGCGCAGTAGCCGCACGTGCATCAACAAAGTAGTGCCAAGCGTGCGCCTGTGTCATAAGTAAAGGGCCGGCTGGCTTGACCGTTAAGGGTGCTGTAACCCCCGAAAGTACACTCCAGTCCAAACCAAAAAAAAAATAATTTTTTGTGTTTGTGAATTGTGTGCGCAGTAGCCGCACGTGCATCAACAAAGTAGTGCCAAGCGTGCGCCTGTGTCATAAGTAAAGGGCCGGCTGGCTTGACCGTTAAGGGTGCTGTAACCCCCGAAAGTACACTCCAGTCCAAACCAAAAAAAAAATTATTTTCTGTGTTTGTGAATTGTGTGCGCAGTAGCCGCACGTGCATCAACAAAGTAGTGCCAAGCGTGCGCCTGTGTCATAAGTAAAGGGCCGGCTGGCTTGACCGTTAAGGGTGCTGTAACCCCCGAAAGTACACTCCAGTCCAAACCAAAAAAAAAATTATTTTCTGTGTTTGTGAATTGTGTGCGCAGTAGCCGCACGTGCATCAACAAAGTAGTGCCAAGCGTGCGCCTGTGTCATAAGTAAAGGGCCGGCTGGCTTGACCGTTAAGGGTGCTGTAACCCCCGAAAGTACACTCCAGTCCAAACCAAAAAAAAAATTATTTTCTGTGTTTGTGAATTGTGTGCACTGTGGCTGCACGTGCATCAACAAAGGAGCAGCGCCAAGCGTGCGCCTGTGTCCCATAAGTAAAGAGCCGGCTGGCTCATTTCTTAAAGGGTGGTGTAACCCACAAAGTGCACTACTCTCCAGCAAAAATAAAATAATATTTTCTGTGTTTGTGTGCGCTTTAGCCGCACGTATATATATCAATATAACATAAATGGAGGACCAAACTTTCTCCGATAAAAATAAAATAGGGAAAGATCAAGAACCACTTCCTCCTAGTGCTGTTGCTGCTGCTGGGAGTTGTTCATCATCCCAGAGAGGAAGTAGGAACATCACTACTTTTACTAAACAATTGACCCTCCAACAGTCCCTAGCGATGAGGATGAAGTACGACAGCAGTCATCCTGAAGCAAAACGTATAACTGAGGCCTTGACTGCTATGTTGGTGTTAGACGTGCGTCCGGTATCCGCCATTAGTGCAGTGGGATTTAGACAATTGATGGAGGTAGTGTGTCCTCGGTTCCAAATCCCGTCTAGATTCCACCTGCATCCTCAAAGCAGCAGCGACAAGCGTGCGTCTGTCTGTTAAAGGGTGGTGACACCCTCAAAGTGTGCTACACAAACAATTAAAATATTGTTCTTTTTTTTTCTGTCTTTGTGAATTGTGTGGGCTGTAGCCGCACCTGCATCCTTAAAGCAGCAGCGACAAGCATGCGTCTGTCTGTTAAAGGGTGGTGACACCCTCAAAGTGTGCTACACAAACAATTAAAATATTGTTCTTTTTTTTTTGGTCTTTGTGAAATGTGTGGGCTGTAGCCGCACCTGCATCCTTAAAGCAGCAGCGACAAGCGTGCGTCTGTCTGTTAAAGGGTGGTGACACCCTCAAAGTGTGCTACACAAACAATTAAAATATTGTTCTTTTTTTTTCTGTCTTTGTGAATTGTGTGAGCTGTAGCCGCACCTGCATCCTTAAAGCAGCAGCGACAAGCGTGCATCTGTCTGTTAAAGGGTGGTGACACCCTCAAAGTGTGTTACACAAACAATTAAAATATTGTTCTTTTTTTTTTGGTCTTTGTGAAATGTGTGGGCTGTAGCCGCACCTGCATCCTTAAAGCAGCAGCGACAAGCGTGCATCTGTCTGTTAAAGGGTGGTGACACCCTCAAAGTGTTCTACACAAACAATTAAAATATTGTTCTTTTTTTTTCGGTCTTTGTGAAATGTGTGGGCTGTAGCCGCACCTGCATCCTTAAAGCAGCAGCGACAAGCGTGCGTCTGTCTGTTAAAGGGTGGTGACACCCTCAAAGTGTTCTACACAAACAATTAAAATATTGTTCTTTTTTTTCGGTCTTTGTGAAATGTGTGGGCTGTAGCCGCACCTGCATCCTTAAAGCAGCAGCGACAAGCGTGCGTCTGTCTGTTAAAGGGTGGTGTAACTCTCAAAGTGCTCCAAAAAATAAAAAACTATTTTTTTAATGTGTTTGTGACTTGTGTGCGATGTAGCCGCACCTGCATCCTTAAAGCAGCAGCGACAAGCGTGCGTCTGTCTGTTAAAGGGTGGTGACACCCTCAAAGTGTGCTACACAAACAATTAAAATATTGTTCTTTTTTTTTCGGTCTATGTGAATTGTGTGGGCTGTAGCTGCACCTGCATCCTCAAACCAGCAGCGACAAGCGTGCTTCTGTCTGTTAAAGGGTGGTGTAACCCTCAAAGTGCGCTCCACAAACAATAAAAAATTCTTCTTTTTTTTTCTGTCTTTGTGAATTGTGTGGGCTGTAGCTGCACCTGCATCCTCAAACCAGCAGCGACAAGTGTGCGTCTGTCTGTTAAAGGGTGGTGTAACCCTCAAAGTGCGCTCCACAAACAATAAAAAAATCTTCTTTTTTTTCTGTCTTTGTGAATTGTGTGGGCTGTAGCTGCACCTGCATCCTCAAACCAGCAGCGACAAGTGTGCGTCTGTCTGTTAAAGGGTGGTGTAACCCTCAAAGTGCGCTCCCGAAAAAATAAAAAATTCTTCTTTTTCTTCTGTCTTTGTGAATTGTGTGGGCTGTAGCCGCATCTGCATCCTCAAAGCAGCAGCGACAAGCGTGCGTCTGTCTGTTAAAGGATTACATTGGTGACAGCATCCAAGTAGGCATGTCAGACAGTCCGTACATGTACTGGCAGGAAAAAGAGGCAATTTGGAGGCCCCTGTACAAACTGGCTCTATTTTACCTGAGTTGCCCCCCTCCAGTGTGTACTCCGAAAGAGTGTTTAGTGCAGCCGGGAACCTTGTCAGCGAAAGGCGTAGGAGGTTGCTTCCACAACATGTGGAGAAGATGATGTTCATAAAATGAATTATCAACTCGTCCAGGGAGACCAGCCTCCAGAACGTACAGAAGGACCTGTGGTTGTGGATTCCAGCGGGGACGAATTAATACTCTGTGAGGATGAGGATGTACACAACACTGAAGAGGGTGAGGAATCGGTGAATGAGGAGGATGAGGACAACATCTTGCCTCCGTAGAGCCAGTTTGTGCAGGGACAGATTAATTGCCAGCTTGTTTTGTGGGGGCCTAAACGAACCAATCATTTCAGCCACAGTCGTGTGGCAGACCCTGGCGCTGAAATGATTGGTTTGTTAAAGTGTGCATGTCCTGTTTATACAACATAAGGGTGGGTGGGAGAGCCCAAGGACAATTCCATCTTGCACCTCTTTTTTTCTTTGCATTATGTACTATTTGCGGCCTGCAGTGTCACTCCTAGATGGGCCACGTGTTTGTGCCGCCCACTCGTGTCGCTTAGCATAGTCATCCATCTACCTCGGTGCAACCTTTTGGACATGAAAACACTATTGTGAGGTGTGAGGTGTTCAGAATAGACTGGAAATGAGTGGAAATTAAGGTTATTGAGGTTAATAATAGCATAGGAGCAGAAAAACCCACAAATTCTGTCATTTTAGCTTTTTTTATTCTTTTTTTCAAAAAAATACAGATCCAAAACACAAAACCCAGAACCCAAAACACGGAAGGGTGGTTTTGGCAAAACCAATCCAGATCCAAAACACGAAGAAAGATCCAGATCCAAAACCAAAACACAAAACACGAAAAGTGCCCGGTGCACACCCCTAGTAACAATGTGTATATACAGGGGCACATTTAGCAATGTGGCTGCAAGTGGGAGTGGAGGGATTATAGCAGGCATGGGAAATACCTGCTGCGTTCCCTATGTAACTCATTTGTGGGATACTTAATATTACAGGCAAATACCTACAAACTGTTATTTGTGTTGAGATTTCCACAAATAGCCAATGATAAATGTGCCCCTTAATCAGTAACAATAACTATTAGGGTATATTAAAACACATTTTTATTTCAAATTTTATATTTATTTTATTAATTTTGAAAATGATGCTGAAATCTCAAAAAAAAAACAAAATCATCAGGCCCTCCTGATGCGGACTATGGCCTCCCCCATAGTTGCCACACACTGGGCCATCACATCCAGCTCCCTCCGAAACACATCAGCTAAGCATTCCTGTGGCGCATCTGAAATGAAACACAAAAATGCTTGTTAATGTAAAAAAAAAAAAAAAACTTAACTGTAGAAACCATCACCCACCCATGCTTCCTATAATAAACCCAGCACTGCAAGCTATGTGACAGTGCTGCCTTTGTAAATGCAGCCGGTGTTTTCAGACAATGTCTGCACAATTTACCTGATAGCATTACTCACATTTGAAAAGTGGCCTGTAGTCTGCTGTGGCATTTTTAAACATTTTCACAGAAACAGGCTTGTAGAGTGAAATGTCTCCCTTCAACATACATGTTGAAATGGAATTTTTGAATACTGTATGTGTGTCAATGTTTTTTGGGTCTTGCATGTAACTTCATCCGCAGGTTCTTCCTGGGATGGTTCCTGGGATGATGCAGCCCAGTTTGACCCTCTAGAATTTGAATCCAAGGAAGCTGGTTCAGGGGAGGAGTGTTGGGAATGGGATGGTTCTGGGGAGGTAGGGGAGGAAAGCCTGGAGCATTGTGGAGGGGAGGTAAGGGAGGATAGAGTGGAGCATTGTGGAGGGGAGATAGGGGAGGAAAGCCTGGAGCGTTGTGGATGGGAGGTAGGGGAATAGAGTGAAGTGTTATGGAGGGGAGGTAGGGGAGGATAGAGTGGAGCGTTGTGGAGGGGAGGTAGGAGAGGATAGAGTGGAGCTTTGTGGAGGGGAGATAGGGGAGGAAAGCCTGGAGTGTTGTGGAGGGAAGGTAGGGGAGGAAAGAGTGGAGCGTTGTGGAGGAGAGGTGGGAAGGATAGAGTGGAGCATTGTGAAAGGGAGGTAGGGGAGGATAGAGTGGAGCGTTGTGGAGAGGAGGTGGGGAGGCTAGAGTGGAGCATTGTGGAGGGGAGGTAGGGGAGGATAGAGTGGAGCATTGTGGAGGGGATGTAGGGGAGGATAGAGTGGAGCGTTGTGGAAGGGAGGTAGGGGAGGATAGAGTGGAGCAGTGCTGTGGGGAGGTGAGGAGGAATGGTGGGAGGAGTGAGAAGGGGAGGGTGGCCGATGAACACACCCTCTTCTCGCTCATCTGCGTTGTCCTAAAAAGATAACGGTTATTAAATTTGTAATGAATTTTGAGTAGCAACAACATTCCAAAATTACAATATCTTCACTTTAAATGTGTGTGTGTAACTATCTATAGCTCTCTTTCTAATTTAATATATCTATAAATATATACCCAGGGCTGGCTCCAGGGGTCTGAGCACCCTGTGCCAGTCCAGTATGCTGCACCCTGCAATCATGCGCAAAATTGGGGATGTGACCTCATTCCCATAGGCCACGCCCCCTAAGTGATGTTATTAGGAGGCATCATGCCTCCAAATAACATCAGGTTGGGGGTAAAGCCCAGCCCTCTGTCACTGGCTGGGCTTCCCCCAGCCCTCTCCCATCAGTGAATGGATGCCGCGCGCATGCGCGTTGCATCCATTCACACTCCGGGGGTCCAGCACCACCACACAGCTGCAGCGGTGGAGGTCCTTAACCTCCCGATTTCACCACCCGCGGGCCACTTCGGCCCACTGGTGGAGCAGCGGGACAGTACTATCCCGCTGAAATGGGGATGTTGGGGAGGGGTGCACCCTCTATGGGTGGCGCCCCTGTTTGCCCGCACTGGTCGAACACCCCTAGAGCCGACCCTGTATATACCGCTCTCTCTCTCTCAACTCTATGCACATATATAAATTCAAAATATATGAGAGAGAGAGAGTTTGGTCTGGCATTTTTTAACAAATTCAAAAACCACTTGAGGAATGTAAGAACACACACACACAGTTTTTTATAACAAAAATGCACCTAAAATATAAAGATAAACTTTTAACCAATAAAATGGAAACAAACATTAAATTAAACAATAAGCAAAATTGATGCTGGCAGAAAATATACAAAATGACTATACTAGCTGTTTGGCTGACTGCTTTCAGGATATACACGATTTTCTGGACAAATTTGAAATGGGACTATCATTTGAAAATCTACATGGGGACATGTCACGACCAGGGCTGAGAGGGGTCAGGGTCAGTGGCACTTACCTGTCCAGGTGCTCTGGCGGGGTCCCTCTGGTGGGGGCGTGGGCATATGGAGGTCTGCAATGCATGCTACTGGGGTCTGGAGGCATAGTGTCCTGGTTGCTACTGTGAGCATAGCACACTCTGCCAGCGTTGCAGCGTGACATGGGCGCCGCCATCTTGGATTCGTCAGGTGACTCTTCTCGACCAATCCAGTCAGAGCATTCCGGGAGTCCTAGCAACCAATCCTGCACTTCCTCCGGGTATTTAAGGGCTGATCTGCAGTCCTTACATTGCCAGGGCAATGGTATTCCCAGCATAGCTGGATGCTAGTTCTCTGAGAAGCTTGCTATTATCCTGTCTCTGCTGTGTTTCACATATCTTCTGCTCCAGGTTCCAGCCTTCTAGACACCTTGTGGACCAGCAGTGCTACTCCCTGCTACCATCCCCAGAGGGATCCTTGCTTCTACAAATCTGACAGACGGTGATCCTCCCTGACTACCCAGTTACCTGTTGTGTGCATCTACGGTCCATTCTGAGTATACACCGCCACCAAAATTACTTCTTCACTAGCGGGTCATCCATGAGCAACACTACTCTCAGACCAGCGTCCTTTCAGTACCAGACGTCTGCCCTCATAACCTCTCCTGGATCCACCCCAAGTTCATTCTCACAAGATCACGCTCTAAGGCAGATTTTCTCCACTTCAAATTTATGCTCTCATCCTGCAGTGTTGCCCTTTCCCTCTCTAAACAGTACTATTTCAAGAACCTCATATCCTCCCAGTCTTCAAATCCCCAGCATCTCTTCACCACCTTCAACTCCCTCCTCTGTCCTCCACCTCCCCGCCTCCCCTCCTCACTCACTGCCATTGACTTTGCTACCTACTTTACATCCAACATCGATTCCATACGTCAGGACATCACATCCCACCAGTTCCCCTGCTCTACACCACCTTCTTTCCCTGATCACCCATCTCCATCCATTTCACTGACTCTGACATCCTTCCCTGTATCTGGAGAGGAAGTCATGGCTCTCATCCAGTCCTCCCCCCTTTCTACCTCCCCACTTGACCCTATCCCTTCATGTCTCCTTCTCTAACTCTCGCCTTGTGCCTGTTCCCATCTTGCCCACCTCCTCAATCTCTCCCTCTCATCTGGCAGTGTCCCTTCTGCATTTAAACATCCGATAGTCTCCCCCATTCTTAAAAAACCTACCCTTGATCCCAACACTTTCCCCAACTACCGTCCCATCTCTAGCCTCCCTTTTGCCTCCAAGCTCCTTGAGCGTGTTGTTTACAAATGCCTTACCACCTTTAATTCCTCCCATTCCCTCCATGATCCTTTTCAGTCTGTCTTCCGTTCTCTCCACTCCACTGAAACTGCCCTCACAAAAGTCAGCAATGACCTCCTTGTAGCCAAATTCAAGGTCCACTACTCTTTGCTTATTCTCCTTGACCTCTCTGCTGCCTTCGACACTGTTGACCACCCTCTCCTGCTGCAAATCCTTCACTCCCTTGGTTTACGTGACACTGCTCTCTCCTGGCTGTCATCCTACCTCTCAGACCGGTCCTTCTCTGTCTCTTCTCATGACTCCTCTTCCCCACCACAGCCTCTTACAGTATGTGCTCCCCAAGGTTCCATTCTTGGACCTCTACTGTTCTCCCTCTATACGTCCTCTCTAGGTGAACTCATCAGCTCTTTCAACCTCCATTATCATCTCTATGCTGATGATACTCAGATCTACCTTTCCTTCCCTGACCTCTCCCCCTCTCTCCTCACTCGTATCTCCAACTGTCTCTCTGCTATGTCTTCCTGGATGTCCCAGCGATTTCTTAAACTCAATATGTCTAAAACTGAGCTGATTATTTTCCCACCCTCCAACATAAGCTCACTTCCCACTATTTATTTAACAATTGATGGCACAACAATCTCTTCTAGCCCCAAAGGGCGCTGTCTTGGAGTTATCCTGGACTCCTCCCTCTCCTACATACCACATATCCAGAGCCTCTCACAGTCCTGTCATTTCCATCTCAAAAATATTTCCAAGATTAGACCCTTTCTCACCCAGGATGCCACCAAAACCCTCATACACTCACTGGTCATATCCAGATTGGGACTACTGTAACCTTCTCCTATCTGGCCTCCCCAACTCCCATCTCTCTCCTCTCCAGTCTGTCCTCAGTGCTGCTGCTCGACTCATCTTCCTCTCCAAATGCTCTACATCTGCCTCCCCTCTCCTACAAGCCCTCCACTGGCTCTCCTTCCCTTTTAGAAACCAATTCAAGGTTCTCACACTTGCTTACAAAGCCCTCACCCACTCCTTTCCCATTTACATCTCTGACCTCATCTCCCTCCACTCTCCTGGCTGCCCCCTTCGCTCAACTAATGCACGCCACCTCTCATGCCAACTGATTACTTCCTCCCACTCCCGCCTCCAAGATTTTGCCTGTGCTGCTCCCGACCTTTGGAACTTTCTCCCTCTCCGACTCTCCTCCTCTTTACAATCCTTCAAACGGTCTCTCAAGACCCACTACTTCATCAAAGCCTTCCAGCTCCCATCCTAACTTGCTGCAACATGCTCCTTCCTCCATTAACCCCATCTGTGTCACACCTGTTTGTCTGCCCCTCCCCTTTATAATGTAAGCTCTTACGAGCAGGGCCTCTACCCTCTTGTGCTTCTCCTTACTTTACTTTCACCTACTTCTTACCAGGGCACCTAACACTTGGTTGCTTACGCTCTGTTGCATATCTAGGTGTTATGGTCACTTATGTATCAATGTATATTATCCATGTCCTTGTCCTATTTTGTACTGTAAGTCAGTTGTCAAATTATTTGTTTATGTACTTTGTAAGGCGCTGCGGAGCACTTGTGGCACAATATAAATAAAGGATAATAATATTAATAATAATAAGTACCCGATCCTCTTGTGAAAGGACACACTTGCAGATGTGGATGTTGAAAGTGTGTCTGTGCCAACACCAAATGTTCCTCTTCCACCTCCTACAAACACATCACCTCCAAATGTGTCTGCCCCAAGGCAAGATGTGGCTTGTTCATCTTCAGATGGCAGGATACAAGGTCATATTATTACTTGTGTGGTTTCGGATACCCTCATCCAAAAGGCACTAACCAGATTATATCTTGGGCATGACGTTCCAGTTGAAGCTCGTGGAGAGATCTGGGGGGAAATAACCAAGAAAATCAATCTTAAGCATTCCACTCAATATGATGTTTATTACCTTCAAAGAAAATAATGCAAACTAAGCATAATTTTTTATCCTAATGTTCAATATATAATTTCTGACATAGCATGTTTTAAAAAAATAAAAAATACCAAAATAAATCTTATTAGATGGAGTGACCTGACATCTTGGCTTTGACCCAAAGAGATCTACAACTCTTAGGTTCCATAGAATGGAGGTTAATGGTCGATGGCAATTCACTACATCTGGTGCCTGCCAAGATGCCCCACATGCTGTGTCTGGTATATATTTGCATGCATCTGTCTCTGTATCTGTCTATTTATGTGTAAAGTCCAAAAACTATTTTATTTTTTCATTTTTAAAGGACCTGTCAAGGATCAAAGGCTGCAGTTGAATGGAGGGAGGGCACAACCTCCGTCAACTGTGCCTCCCTCATCCACCACTGCCACCCTTGGTCATCAACGGCCTTAGGGTGGCAGTAAAACGCCAATCTGCAGCCATTGAGGCAGTCCAGGCCAGCATAGTGGCGCAAACCTCCATTCTAAAGACAATTAGCCAAGATGTCAGGGAGATGTAAGAACTACTTACTGGCCCAAGACAAGGTGTAAGTGAGGTGGACTAGTGCCCTGCTCTGGCTGGAACAAGCTCCGAGCAGGGTACACGATGGTCCACCTGGATCCGGAAATTGAGATCTCTGGAGTCAGCTGCAAAGTGTAAGAGCAAAGAATGATCTTCTTGGAATCTTTCCCCCCAGATCTTTCTACAAACTTTATGGAACTTATTGCCCAAAGATGAGATCTGATTAGTGCCTCTGGAAACCATACAAGGAATACTTTGACCTTGTATCTTACCATCATATGTGGCAGACATATTTGGAGGTGATTTATGATTTGTAGGACATGAAGAAGGGACATTTGGTGATGGCACAAAAGTCACATCCCACATATGCAATTGTGAACCCATTCCAAATTCGTTGAGAAAATCGTGTATATTACACTATTTACTTTTTGTGTTTCTGTATTGTTATTTTCTTATTTATTTTTATTTTTGGTTAACACATAATTTTCTGTCAAAATACTTGTTAAAAAAAAAAAAAAAAATTTTACATTTCAAACCAAGTCTAGTTGTATTTTTATTATGCATTTTAAATTAAAATTTTAACAAAATAAGAGGGCCTCTACAGCTGCTGTGGAATTACACATCCAAGCATGAGCTGGCACAGCATTGTTATTAAGGCATGTAATTACTCTGGAATGGCATGCTGGGATGTGCAGTTCCACACCAGCATGAAGGGAGCACAATAAAAAAACAAAACAGAGACAACTATTCCAGAGTTTTCAATTTTACACTTGAATTACACAATTTGGAATGTATTTGTATAAAAATAAACATGCTGTAAATTGTTAGGGCACTAAAATGTATTTGGTACCTGTAAACACATCACAATGATAAATAATCAGAGTACTTAAATTGAAAAAAAATTGGATTGGGCAAAAAAACCACACCTAGACAGCAATCATTCAATGCAATGAGCACCACCTGCTACTCTGTTATGTGTGTATGCAACCATTGGTAGCGACGAGAACCATTGGCTGCAAACGCAGTGCTTGCGGTAGACCCTAGGCTACCTCAAACACTGCGAGTCCTGCAGAGAAAAAAAGAGCCAGGTGACGTGTACAGTGATGATCCAGTTTAATTATGGGCAATCAGAAGTTGGTGTAAAAACGCCCAGCCACGCCTGTGCTAGTGCAAGCACACCCTGTTTACACAGACCTGCCCCAGCCACCACCCACTGATGCCCCGTTCTTTCACTCAAACTACCACTCTGCAAGTATGCTTGAGAGTGATCGTTTCCTCATCGCAGTGACAGGTTCATGCACTGCGACGCATACGCATGCGCAGTTATCAACAATCACCCGGTTGCAAGCGATCGCAGCCTAGCGAGTGCGTCTGAATGAGCTCCTAAGTCTCCAAGAAGCACTCACAGCTATCCAGGCATTTGACCCAGCAGAAGTGAAGCAGACTGTTGGTGAATCAGTTCATAGAGGGGTCCAGTGGAGAAACAGTGAAAACCCAACTACTTCTGCTGCACCTGCAATTTTAAAATATCTCTTTCGTGGACTTTAAAGAAACTGCTATCACGGTGATGGGGCCCAGTCAGGTGTGAGATATGCCTTTCCCTGAAATGATGGGATATCAAATGAAAAAAAATCTGCAGAAGTTAGTTATCCCAGCCATGGGAACCCTTTTAGATGCAAGCCTCAGGATTCCAGTTTCCCAGAGCAGAGTGAAGTGCTGGAGGTAACAGTTGGTCAAGATGTAGAAAAACAAAATAAGTTGGAGTGTCAGGACCTGCAAGAAGTAGTCCGACCAACATCTCCGCAAGAGCCACAACCACAGAGCCAACTTAAAGTTTATGACAGCGCTCTGAATGTGGTCCCCTGCAATCAACTAGAGTCAGATGCCACTGAACATACAGAAGCCAGAGAAAAAGTTACAGACTCACCCATAGCAGAGAGGTTGGGATTCCCTGAACAGAAACCTCTAGAATCTAGTGTATCAAAAGAAACATGTATTGTATCCAAAAGATCCCCAATGTCTGTTCCAGAAAAGTGTATGTTCATATAAGTTTGCAGATGAAGACTATAGTGTAACAGAATCTAGGGAGATATCACTAATTCTGCAGCGAGCTTGCAGACAGTCAGAAAAATGTTCTGAAGACTTTTGATAGGAAAAACAGAAAATGTCAGGAGGCTTGAAACAAATGCTAAGGAGCAGCTATACTAACTTTTTCATGTGTATAGTTCATGTTTATTCTGAGATGGATTGAGTTGAGCATGAGGACATGCATATTTCTAGTGGGGAAGTATGTAATACACGGCTGGCTGGACTAGGGGGGCGAAGCACAGGGCAGGGAACTATGGCTGGAATGGGGGGGCAGGCTGGACTGGGGGAGAAGAACAGGGTTAAGTCATGGATTATGTAGTTAGTAGTGACTGTAGTGTACCTGTTTAAAAATTTCCTCAGCTGGCTCAGCGCTGGCAGAGTTTGAAATATTGTTAGAGCAGAGAGAGAGATGGGGGCCCGGGTGGCTCTGGCAGGAGTGCTGCTGCGGTGGCATTTCAAATATAACGGTCTATGACCCCAGCCACCAGCCATTCATAGCTTGGCTACCGGTCCACGAGCTCTGGCTGGCTCGCAGCCGGCATTGTATATCAATTCTACCTGACTGCCGGTGCAACCGGGCCCCCCTCTCTTTCCGCTCTCTTCAGGCCTGGGACTCGAGGTCCAGCAGTCCCCCCTGATGACAACCCAGCTCCGTCCCAACCCCCCGGCTCCCTTACTTGCCCCAGCAGATGGTCCTATCCAAAGGCTATCCCGTTTCCCTCCAAGTGTGAGCAGTTGAGGCTCGTGCATTGAGGAGCCGAGATAACCTTACTCAATTATTATTATATTTATGCATAAATGAATACAGACCCTCCAACATGACCTATTCCTTTAGGTACAAAATGCTCTGCTCCTAGACTTCCCTCTTAATTTATGATTGCAGACACCTGTGCTGAAACACCTGTGTCATCAATTACCTAGTTCAATACAGGTGACTGCAATCATACAATAGGTGGGAAGTCCAGAAGCAGAGTGTTTTGTACCTAATGGAACAGGTCATGTTGGAGGGTAGGTGAATATATATATATATATATATATATATATATTATATAAGTTTATAATATATATGTGTGTTTGTTGGTTCGCCATTATGTGCTATAGCATATCTTTTACACTATAGGGGGATAGTGACTTTCAAAACGAGTGGGTTCCATAGAAAACACTATAGCCAATAAGATCTTGCTGTATTACTCCCCATCCATTTACAGATGAGTTGCTGTGCTTTCGCACAAACACTGGCAGGTTTGTGAGCAGAGAGGATGGTGCTGTGCTGGCAGTGGTAAACCTACCTCTACCATATTCTGTGGGCATGGGAAACTCTAGATTTACCTCCTCTGTGAAGCGGCCCAGATAGGGCTGCTTTGTCCCCTTTCTGCTTCTCACTCATTAGCCAGTGGTGAACATTCTCAGGCGCTCTGCTGACGCCGGTACAGAGAATCAGGAACATTTTTACACTTTTATCCTCCACCACCCTGTTTCCCCCTCGCTCACTGCTGTCAGTGGCTGAGATGTGTGCCACAAGCTGGCATTCCAGCTGATGCCCTGCAAAACTGTTGTGACATTCAGTTAGTTCCACAACAGCTGTGTGTAAGTGGAGGTTTTATCTTGGATTGATATAAAAAATCCCCTGATATAGTGGCTTCTGCTCTGGCATAATGTGTATTGGTGGCACTAGAATGTGGCATTGTGTATTGGGGACTTTACAGTGTAGCATAATGTGTATTGGTGGCACTACAATGTGGCATTGTGTATTGGGGACATTACAGTGTTGCATAATGTGTATTGGCAGCACTACAATGTGGCATTGTGTATTGGGGGCCTTACGGTGTGGTATAATGTGTATTGGCAGCAGTAGAATGTGGCATAATGTGTATTGGCAGCACTAGAATGTGGCATAATGTGTATTAGGGACATTACAGTGTGACATAATGTGTATTAGTGGCATTGTGTATTGGGGACATTACAGTGTGGCATAATGTGCAATGGCGGCACTAGAATGTGGTATTGGGGACATTACAGTGTAGCATAATGTGTATTGGTGGCACTAGAATGTGGCATTGTGTATTGGGGACATTACAGTGTGGCATAATGTGTATTGGCAGCACTAGAATGTGGCATAATGTGTACTGGGACAATATGTATTGGGGGGAACTAGTGACATAGTGTGTTCCGGGTCAGTAAAATGTGGCATAGGGCCTGTGGGATGTAGAAGCGCATGCAGAAGTGTCTATTGGTGGTCACACATCTGTGACTTTATGCAAATAGCCTACAAACTGTTTTCTTTGTCTACATTCGTGCTGCCGAATGCACTTTCAAACGCCTGTGCATGCTCTAATACAGAGTGGTGAATCCTTATATGCCATCATCAGTCACACCAACCCTATGGTAGGTGCAGTTTCTCCATCTGACCATGGCCTCCTATGCCTGCGGTTGTGCGCCTGCGTACACAACCAATTTCACTGACACTCGCCTATCACGCCCATTACACAAACCATATTGTGTGCATTTCTATCCACATCCCAGTCACTACGCAGGATCACCCATCACTTCACCACAATATTTCTGATACTGTGGGTCTCAATCACAAAAGCACTTTTTGTGTGCATACGCTCTGTGTACTGCATACTCTGTAGGGGTGTTAAGAAATTTTGGAGCATGCATGAGGGCAAGTACAAAAACAATAGTGACCTCTTTTGACTGGAGGTGAAATTGTCCCTACATTCCTAAAAATATTAGCTAAAGTTACAACCAAAAGAAAAACATTTTCTGATGCATTGTGCAAATAAACATACAGTAGGGACTACTTTGGAATTATTATTATGCTTTATTTATTTAGAGCCACAAGGGGTCTGTAGCACCTTACAAAGTACAAAAACAGAAACAGGAACAAAACTGACATACAACAATACAGATTAATGCAGAACATGGACAATGTTTATAAACATTGCTGCATCAGCAATCATTATACTCAAAAAAGCAGCAGGGCAGCAGAACCCAAAGCTTGGGGGTTGTTGTAGGCAGTGGGGAGGATATGGTGGTATAAGCGTGGGAAGGAAAGCATATGAGGAAAAAGGGCTGAGCTTTTGAGAGCTTACAGTCTAAAGGGGGTGGCAGACAGACAGTGGTGATAGAGTGTAGATACAGTGAGCGAGGAGCATGTGGCACCTGGTTAGGATGGGAGCTGGAAGGCTTTGATGAAGAAGTTGGTATTGAGAACCTTACTTGAAATTTTATAGGGTGGTAGAGAGTCTGATCGGGAGAGTGAGAGAGTTCAAGAGGTGGAGAGTAGCACGGGCAAAATCTCATAGTTGAGAGTGGGTGGAAATATTCAGCTGGGAGGAGAGGAGGTATTCATGGGTGGAGTAAAATGGGTGGACTGAAGTATGAAGAGATGAAGTCAGCGATGTAAATAGGAGAGGATTGGGTGGCGGCTTTGTAAGTTAATATGAAAAGTTTGAATTGAATTCTGAAGGGGAATGGGAGCCAGTGAAGGGCTTGTAGGAGAGTGGAGGCACTTGTAGTGCATTTAGAAAGGAAGATGATCCAGGCAGCACCATTGAGGAAAGATTGTAGTTGAGACAGGTGGGAGTCTGGAAGGAGGTTGCAGTAGTCCAGTCTGGAGTTGATCAGTAAGTGGATGAAGGTCTTAGTTGCCTTCAAGGTTAGAAAGGGTCTAATCCTGGAGATATTATTGAGTTGGAAATGGCAGGACTATGAAAGGTACTGGATGTGTGGTTTAAAAGAGAGGGAGGAGTAAAAGATGGTGGTGGCCAATAGATTAAGAAATTGTGGGAGGGGAGAGTATTTGAGAGGGTGGGAAGATCATCATCTTAGTTTTGGAGACGTTAAATTTGAGAAAGTGCTGGGACATCCAAGAGGAAATAGCAGAGAGACAGTTGGAGATAAGAATGAGGAGAGAGGGGGAAAGGTCAGGGGAGGGTACGTATTTCTGAGTGTCATTAGCAAAGAGATAATATTGGAGGCCAATAGAGCTGATGAGCTCACCTAAAGAAGAAGCATAAAGGGAGAATAGGAAAAGTATAGAGAGAGAATAAGAGAGATCCAAGAACAGAATCTTGGTAAACACCTATTGGCAGAGGAAGTGTGGGGAAGTGGAGTCATGAGAGGAGGGAGAAAGAATGGTCAGAGAGGTAGGAGGAATGAGAGGGCATTATCATGCAGACCAAGGCAGTGGAGGATTAGCAGGAGGAGAGGATGGCCCACAGTGTCAAAAGCAGCAGACAGGTCAAGGGAAATGAGCAGAGAGTAGTGACCATTGGATATGGCAGCAAGGAGGTCATTGCTGTCTTTAGTGAGGGCAGTTTCTGTGGAGTGTAGAGGACAGACTGAAAAAATGAGATTGGGTGCTAAGGGTCTAGTGGGATGTGATGTCCTGCAGTATTGCTTCAATTTTAGATGTAAAGTGGGTGGTATAGTCAAGGGCTAAGAGTGAAGAGATGAGACGAGGGGGGGGTGCAGAGCAGGGAGTTGAAAGTGGCAAAGAGACTACAGGGGATTGGAGGACTGGGGGGATATAAGTGTCTTGAAATAAAATTATTTAGAAAGGTGAAGGGCAGCACTGTAGGTTGAGAGCATACATTTGAAATGGAGAAAGTTGGCATGAGCGTGATTTCCTCCACTGATGCTCTGTGGTATGTGAACACTTTTGCTGGTAAGTCAAGAGCAGTAAGAGAGACATTGTATAGGGAAACTGCTTTGACAGGGCAGAGGGAGAGACCATGGGGGAGAGATGTGAGTCGAGCTAGGAGGATAAAGATATAGTGTCAATAGCCACTTAGTGATGGTAGCCTTGGGAGGCAGTGGAGGAGTAGGGGTGATAAATAAGTTAAAAGAGACAAGATGGTTGTCAGACGGAAGGAATAGGGAGTTGGTAAAATCAGAAATATCACATCGATAGTGAAGACTAGATCGAGTGAGGGTCCACTCACATTTGAAGGTGAGGAGGTCCATTGAGACACTAAATGATGATGTGAGGGTAAAGAGTTTAGAGGAAGAGTGGTCAGTAGAGACATCTACAGGGATATTGAAGTCACCTATGATGATGGAGGGAAGATCTGACGAAAGAAAGTGGGCGAGCCAAGAAGCAAAGTTGTTAAGGAAATTGGAGGTGGGTCAGGCGGACAATAGATGACAGCTACACAAAGGTGTATAGGTTGGAAGAGGCGAATAGCGTTTACCTCGAATGTGGAGAATGAAAGAGATGGCACTGAGTGTGAGATTTGGTAGGAACAACTGGACAATAGAAGGACCCCAACGCAACCAACATACGCAGAAGAAGATGTTGCTCCAGCATTTGCTCTCTGTACCCTTAGGATTATTATCTGTATTGAGGTTGGGGTATCTCCTGTTAAGTTTTGCTCTCAATTTTAACTTTTTTTTATATGTAACCCAGTATCAGTTCTCTTATTGATTTTCATTATGTCTATCCTATTAGCAATATACCGTAAGTAGTAAATTGTAAAGCTCTTATAGACAGGGTCCTTCTTCCCTTTTGCTCTCATGGCAATGCTTTTTTGTCAACCTTATACATCAAAGTTTTTCATGTATGTTTAGTTTTCCCATCTAACAATCACTGTAAACTATTGTGGCATGCTACTGTATGAATAAAAACTGGTGGTGATGGATTGCTCACTTACATATTTGTAAATGTATGAAACTAAGACATCTGCTTTTATTTAGATTTTTGAAGGAGATTTAATTTACAGTAGATGCATGTGTGTGTTTAAATCTAAAAGGAACAGTTAGGGGGAATTAAATTACCCCACAGCAAATTGATTCCGCCGTGTTGGGCATACTACTGGTTTCACGCCCAGTTTTTAGCCTTTTGTCTGCTAACATGCAGAAACCCACTAATTCCACGTAAAATACAGAATCCAACAGGTTTTCATCAAGTGTTAAATTGCAGAATATACATGATTTTAACACAGATTTTTCCCCATAGCTCCTGAGGCTGCAAGGAAAAATTCTGCCAAGATGGACAGGGACATGCAGGCAACAGCCAAATGGTATTAGTTCCCCCAGTGCACCCTGCGCTGTACTTTTCTGCATGCAGCACAGATTATATTAAAAATAAAACTCCTTTGGTTCCGGAGCGCCATTCTGGATTATGTCATGCTTCACATGACGACACTTGCTCATTGCTAGATGGGAAGAACCACTGAGAACTGCCAGTAACATCTAGCAGACAGCTCGCGGTGCTTCCTTTCCACCTAGCAACCAGTTGAAGAGTGGGAAAAGTGACTAGTACCGTTCACCACTTGTTGGATACTTAAAGAAATGAAGGGTCACATGGCTTGGGGTTCTTTTCTACAGGAGCTACAAGATGGAGTAGGTCTTCTCAACAGTAGCCATTAGATTGAGGGGCCTGCTTTACATCAGTTAACATTCAAGAACCGATGTCTGATAGAGCCCCTAGATGAAGCAGAGACCTGACAGTAAGATGCAGAGCAGAGATGAAAGTAACAACACGCCTTGACCTAAATTATGTGACAGTGGCGTACCTCAGTTCCTTGCTGGGTATACTAAAGTCATCTTTCTAGGCACCATGCTAAGCATAATACATCATGTTTACATTTTTTGTTTATAGTGCATATATAGCTTGGCATATTACAGCTTACGTGGCATAAAATATATTGATTGCATCTTACCTAGTATACTAGTTGTTTCTGGTTTTAATACTTAGCATATTATATCTTGTTGTGCATATTACATAGTGTACTGTATTACTTTAGAGAATGTTACCATTGGGCTATGGTGGCATTATGCAAATTAGATGTTATGTTGTGCATAAAAGGTTATATAAAACCAGAGCATATTGGCGCCTTATGTCAGTACATCTTTCAGAGTGAAGCCCCTATCTCTCTTCCCTCCATGTTCACCCTCCTTACTACAAAGATATATATGGATGCTTCTCCTTCTACCAAAAGTGTTAATTCCGATTCACGCTGCCAATATATAACCTGGGTTATTGCACATGAGCGTGCAGCAGGGTTGCTGCACAGTGTGAAAGGGACCAGTTGAAATAATCCGGGTCGAGCGACCCAGCATTTCAACTCGGGTAGCGAGCAGGGTTGAACACGAGTTCAACCCGGCTCGCGGTGCTGTGTGAACAGGTAACCCGGGTCACTGCATAGGGAGAGCTGGCGCTTGGAGATGATCTCAGGATCAACACGTGCACAAATCCCAAGTGCGACCCGCCATTAGCAATATGAAAGGGGTATTTTAACACTTATTATTTCCATCTTTGTTGTAATTTTTTCTTTGCACAGTAAGCTTTATTCTGTGATTGCAAAGCAGGAATTTACCCTGTAAAAAATGCTCTGGTCACCATTTGATATGCTTGGCTAATTGTATCAGTTTGTAATTATGAATTTAGTTTTTGTAAACTTAAATAATATCCTGTTATATAGGAGAATTAAAATATAATGCAGACCCAGCAATATGCAGTGGGGCTATCTCAATGAATCAGTGGTAACAATATTGAAAAGTGCAGATATGGTGCAAACCATAGCAATTAATCAATCAGCAATTAGCATTGACTGATCTAGTATGAGGTATTCAATAAAAGCTTGTTGTCGCTTGGTTGCTTTTATTTAATAAGAATTTGCACTTTGTTAATAAATCACATCTAATATGTTTTTAAAATGAAATAACTTAAAAATGAATGGTTATGTTTGAAAACTGACCAGGTTGTTACCATTTTTCAGCATTCTTTTAAACAACCATCTGAAGTATTCAGCACTTTAAAATGTAAATGTTTTCAAGAGTAGAGGGTCCCATGAGACAAATAACATAGTACTCAATTGCAACTCTGGTGGAAGGTCACAATGAACCTGCTTCACCTTTAACCTTCTATTCCATAATAAGCAGTGTTATTTTTGAAGGTTTTTTCTTGATGATTTTCAGACAGATGCATGCTGTCTCCTATTTATAGATAGGAACTGGCTGTGTAATGATGTATGTTTTACTTCAGTGAATTTTCAGGTTCATATATGTAGTTTAATATTTGAGAAATATAATGAATGAGACTTAAAATAGAATGCAACCAAAATGCATTTAGAGTCCTCAGAAGATAGATCACTGTCACAAATTACCCACAATTGATACGTCATAAGAACTGATCTTGATGAGGCCTTCACCTATAACGCAACATGTTATTTGGGAATTCAATTAGCCATGGGATATGCCCCGCAGCTAATTAATCGTGTCGCATGGAGAAATCATATTCGATTAAATATAATTTTCCCAACGCAGTTAACCAGGGCTTAACACACGCTAACCCATTGATTCATGTAAACTGCGGAACCAATGGGTCTTGCCTATGCATTACACTGCAGAGTCTGCCTTTTCTCGCTGACGTTTCCTCTCAGCTCTGAAGCTTTGAGGAAAAGTCCACCTCTGTGGTTTAGCACGCGGGGCTATTTGAATTATCTGGCATTGGTAATTAGTAGAGATGAGTGGTTTGGATTCTTTGGAATCCGAACCCACCCGAACATTTGGAATCCGAGTCAATCCGAGCAGCTGCTCGGGTCCTCCCATCTGACTCGGATTCCACTTCGAGGCAAAACGTCATTCTCACAGTGTCGGATTCTCGCAGGTTTTGGATTCTATATAAGGCACCGCAGATGCAACTTGGCACCATTTATTTGTCAGGCACGCTCCTGTATGCTGCACTTATCTCTGCTGTATAGGCTATGCTATGTCCAGACTCAAAAGTGGCTGTGCTGCTTAGTGAAGCACACTTCTGTATGCTGTGCTGTACTCTGCTGTGTAGTTTGTTTCCACACTAACAAGTCACAAGTGGCTGTGCTACTTAGTCAGTTTGTATAGGGGTTGCACGCTGCTGAATGCTGTGCTGTACTCTGCTGTATAGGCTGTGTCCAGACTCAAAAGTCACAAGTGGCTGTTCTGATTATTCAATGTTATAGGTCAATGTGTATAGGGGGTGCATGCTGCTGTATGCTGTGCTATACTCTGCTGTATGGGCTGTGTCCAGACTCACAAGTGACTGTGCTGCTTAGTCAATGTGTATAGGGGGTGCATGCTTCTTAATGCTGTGCTGTACTTTGCTGTATAGGCTGTATCCAGACTCACAAGTCACAAGTGGCTGTGCTGCTTAGTCAATGTGTGAAGGGGGTCCATGCTTCTGTATGCTGTGCTGTACTCTGCTGTATAGGTTGTGTCCAGACTCACAAGTCACAAGTGGCTCTGCTGCTTAGTCAATGTGTATAGGGGTGCATGCTGTTGTATGCTGTGCTGTACTCTGCTGTATAGGTTGTGTCCAGACTCACAAGTGGCTCTGCTGCTTAGTCAATGTGTTTTGGTCAATGTGTATAGGGGTGCATGCTGCTGTATGCTGTGCTGTACTCTGCTGTACAGGCTGTGTCCAGACTCACAAGTCAAAAGTGGCTGTTCTGATTATTCAATGTTATAGGTCAATGTGTATAGGGGGTGCACGCTGCTGTATGCTGTGCTATACTCTGCTGTATGGGCTGTGTCCAGACTCACAAGTGACTGTGCTGCTTAGTCAATGTGTATAGGGGGTGCATGCTTCTTAATGCTGTGCTGTACTCTGCTGTATAGGCTGTATCCAGACTCACAAAGTCACAAGTGGCTGTGCTGCTTAGTCAATGTGTAAAGGGGGTGCATGCTTCTGTATGCTGTGCTGTACTCTGCTGTATAGGTTGTGTCCAGACTGACAAGTCACAAGTGGCTCTGCTGCTTAGTCAATGTGTATAGGTCAATGTGTATAGGGGTGTATGCTGTTGTATGCTGTGCTGTGCTCTGCTGTATAGGCTGCGTCCAGACTTACAAGTGGCTGTGCTGCTTAGTCAATTTGTATAGGGGTGAATGCTTCTGTATGCTGTGCTGTACTCTGCTGAATAGTTTGTGACCAGACTCACAAAGTCACAAGTGGCTGTGCTGCTTAGTCAATGTGTAAAGGGGGTGCATGCTTCTGTATGCTGTGCTGTACTCTGCTGTATAGGTTGTGTCCAGACTCACAAGTCACAAGTAGTTGTGCTGCTTAGTCAATGTGTATAGATCAATGTGTATAGGGGGTGCATGCTGATGTATGCTGTGCTGTACTCTGCTGTATAGGCTCTATCTAGACTCACAAGTGGCTGTTCTTCTTAGTCAATATGTATAGGGCATGCACGCTACTGTATGCTGTGCTGCACTCTGCTGTATTGGCTGTGCTGTGTCCATCAGTAACTTTCACGTGCATATATAATCCCTGTGACTACATGAAGTTTGAGCTGTGCCTGCAACTTTAAAATATTTAGTTAAATAATTGTATTGTTTGTACTGTTTGGTGCACTTTGTTCATGTGCATATATAAGCCATGAGGCCACACAGGAATAGAACTGCACCATCAAAAAAATAAATGAAATAATTGTATTGTTTGTACTATTTGGTGCAATTTGATCACGTGAATATGTAGGGCAAACATTCCATGTAGGAATAGAGCTGTGACATAACAAAAACAATTATAATTGTATTGTTTGTACTGTTTTGTGTGGTTTGTTTTGTTCACATACAAATATAAGCCCTGTGGTTCCAGTCCACACAGGAATAGAGCTGCGCCATCACATAAATAAATTAAATAATTGTATTGTTTGAACTATTTGGTGTGCTTTGTTCATGTGCATGTATAAGCCCTGTGGCTCTAATCCATGCAGGAATAGAGCTGTGAGTGTGACAAAAAAATTTACATAATTGTACTGTTTGGTGTGGTTTGTTCACATGCATATATAAGACAAATCCTGTGGCTACAGTCCACGCAGAAATAGAGCTGTGATATCAAAAAAATAATTAAATGATTGTATTGTTTGTACTGTTTGGTGCATTTTATTCATGTGCATATGCAGTGATAAGCTATGCAGTGATCTGCGAATTGACGAAGAGAAGAGCAACCAAATACTGTCACTGCAGCTGCTGTCACCAGTCATGATGACAACACTAGTACTTTAACGTCATCTACTAAAGCCAATGCTGAAGAGCACAGAGGGTCTGAGTCAGGGCATCTAAAATCAAACAAACAATATACAGTTCTAAAGAAAAAAGCACATATAATAAAGGGAAAATGTGGTGCAGAAAAACATAAAATTGTCAACATGCCATTCACCACATACAGTGGTAAGGAAAGACTGAGGTCTTTGCCATTATGAGCGGTGGTTCTATAAGTGCCAGTGAGGCATCTTCCTCTGCCTCTCATGATGATGCAAAACCTTAACACTCAGAGTGTAGAAAAGGTGTAAAAAAAATGAAAACCACTAAGGCTGTAGAACAAACATTGCATTCAGAAACAGAAATGTCACAAATCCCTGAGGAGAGTCGAAGTGTGTCCATGAGTGTGATATGTGAGCCTGGCCTTTCTGATACTGTTGTACTTACAGAGAAGCTGCCTTCCACTATTTCTGCTCCCTCTGAAAATGTGGGTATGAGCTGCATAAATATAGCTAATAACATTGAAATTGAGGATTCCATCGAGGAAGTGCAAGAGGATGAGGGGGATATTTGTGTAGCTGACGCCAGCACTAATGAGGATGTTGACAATGAGGATGTTGTTTGTTTAAGTCAGGTACCAGTGGAAGCAGCTATTGGCCATGATAAGAGGAAGGCCATTGTCATGCCTGGGCATAGGACCAACAAATGCACCTCTTATGTGTGGAATTATTTTTAGAGAAATTGTCAAACCATCTGTAGTGTTTGTAAAACCGCAGTAAATCGAGGTAGGGACATTAACCATCTAGGAACTTCCTCCCTGTTAAGTCATTTGCAGTGAACTCACAAAGATATTTTGACAACATCAGAAACCAGTGCTTAAAAAAAAAAACAGTCCAGCATCAGCTAGCTCCCTTCTCTCAAGTTCAAGTAGATTCCAGCACCTGCCATCTCTACCGCCAACACCTTCATCCTCAATATCCACAGTAATGATTAGAGGTAGCCCTGCATCCAATTTGTTAAGGCTAAGTGACTCCTCCCCTATCCAGGATTCCTCAGAATAATCCTTCAGCGCTAGGCCTGCTGCTTCTGCTGCTGCTGGGGATGTATCTTCATCCCAGAAGGGGACCAAGAACACTACTAATAAAAACAAAAAAACTGACTGTGAATCAATCCTTGCAAGGGGAAGCAAGTATGACAGCTCTTACCCAGTCACAAAATTGAATATTGAAAACAATATTTTGAGCTTTTGTCAAAATTTACTAAAAATGAGTGGAAATTAATGTTATTGAGGTTAATAATACTCTAGGAACTAAAACAGGCTAAAATTATGTGATTTTTGCTTTATTTGCCAATTTTTGAAAAAATTCCCAAAACCAGTCATGGCAGTTTGGCAAAACCAAAACCGGCCAATGAATTAGAACCAAAACCAGCAAACAAAGGGCCGGCGCACATCTGTAGTATTTAGCCACAGGGTTCACCCCCCCTATGCGTTCACCCTTATATAGCTGTCCCAAAATTTGAGGTATAATAACTTCTGGTGCCCTGGTCTTGTACTTCATGGTACAAGACCAGGGCACCAGATAAGAATATTCAGAATGCAATTACAACGATAATCAGCAGCAAAAGGACAGCAAGGAGAAACAGACACATGTACTGAATCAGGGGTCAACCCAGGTGACAGAGTAGGTGGGCACAGGAAGTAAAGTGTTCAGGCAGCAGGCAATAAGTACCAGCAGAGTAAACAGGCAATTTTCAGCCCAGGCAGGAGACTGTAAGCACAATTGGTTACCCAGGCAGTTGTCAATTAACGCATCAGATGAAAAGCAGAAGCTAACTACACAGGCAGCAGTCAGAAATGTAGGGACCAAACAGATCCAATGATTTAATAATAATAACATAAAAATTAGGTTTACTTAGCTTCGACTGATAATGTTGATACGTATAAATTATTTCCTGAATTTTCCATGAATTCACACCTTAGAAACCCCATATTAAACAAACAGCCCTCAGGTTTAATCATGCATTTTAGAATTTTCATGGAAAAGGCTTTTGGAGCTCTAAGGAATGTTTTCACAGTACCAACCAATTATAGGTCTTCAATTAAAATGAAGATGCAATATGAACATTAGTCAGTTATACCGTACATTAAGTATGATAATACATCTAATGTTTGAACCATAAGCAGTAGATTTACAATATACTGTTTATTGCAAAATACAATGCACAATATTCTTAAACATGTAGGTATATTCACTTATATTGTCTCTGTCTAAATTAGACATTATCTTTAGACATACTAGTACTTTGGAATGACAAACATCCTTTAATTGCTGGGTTAGGTGGCAAAATCTTTACATGTATATGAAATAATAATTTATCTCATTTTAATTGTAAATTACTTTGAAATTGTATTAATTAAATTAAAAGGTGCTTATGCCAAGTGACCAGATTAGATAGAGGCCTGTTATTGCTGTCGGCAAATGACCATGCACAGGCCTACAGCAATCATCTGCAGACCAAATTTATAAGCATGCCCAAAAAAGATCCAACATTTTTTAATGTATTCATTATCATGCACTGTATTGATTTAAGCTACCTACACACTAAACAATTATCGGGCCGAAATGCAAATAATCAGATGATCGGCCTGATTTATTGTATAGTGTGTATGAACGATTGTTTCAGCGTTTCACCGATAACACTGTTAGAAAACATCCACAAACGCATTCCTTCGATTATCTGATCTGTCGGTCAAGAACAAAAATCGCGGCCTCAAATTCCCAATATGGAGCAGTGTGTGTGCAATCTGAGTTATCTGCCCATGTTCCCTATGCTCTCCTGTCACTATGTCATCCCCTTTGTGAGTAGACATATGCAAAATTAGTGCGGTGTAGTGAAAAATCGGTAGCTTATATGGTAAAATTGCATAATTTGTAGCACTATGTACACTATGGCCCTGATTCAGACCCACTCGCAATTGGGCGTACGTACGTTCGGCGTACGTCAAAAAATATTTAAATTCAAGCACTCGCTCGTATTTTCATACGCAGCTAAAAATCCGCCCCAAACTCAGCCGACCCCTCCTCTAACTAACGAGCGTGCCAAATAGCGAGCGTACATCCCCGAAATGGCTTGAAGGGAACGCACGCACAAGTACAAACCGGAAGTGGGCCTGTCAGATTCCGATTACCTGCTCGTTTTTTCTGCCTACCTCCCTCAATCGTATCATGCCAATCAATGTATCAATTAGCTTAATTGTTTGTTTTTTTTCAACACAATGCAATAAACTTTAATCTTGTCCGTGTTTGTGTTTACTCGCAGAATACGTACGGCTGAAACCTTCGCTTTTATTGTTCAAAATACATGTTAGCCCCAATTAAACAATTGTTCTATTTGTTTGTATCCCCACAAATTTTCTGTGGTTCATTTCTTTATTGAAATTTGCTTACACATGTCACTGCATCAAGCCTATCATAACTCTCAAGAGATTTGTGGCCCTGTCAAACACATGACTCATACACTAACCAATAGAATTTGTCCTGTTAATTTCCCAAATACATTAGCCAATCAAATTTGTTTTGGGTGCTTTATTAAAAATATTTTTCCAAAAAAACACCATTGCCATCATGAGATCCGCCGCATTCACCAAGCGCGAACTGCTGGTGCTGACGGAGGTGATGGACAGGTGGATCACCAGTCAGCCTCCACCCATCTCAAATAGGCGAAAGCGTTCCGCATATGCGGAGGTACGTCGCCGCCTGCGCTCCTTCGGCTCAAGCCGACATATTGGCCAGCTGGAGCGCAGGTGGTCGGACCTGCACCGGCGTATGCCCCGCTTGCTGGCATGCTTTCGCATGCAGATCGCGGAAAGTAAGTTTTATGGACTGTGGTTTTCAAGTTTATCTTGTGGGCCCTAACTGCGTGTGCATGTTTTCATGTCTGTCCTATTTAGTCATTGTAGTCATATCTGCATGTGCATGTTTTCATGTCTGTCCTATTTAGTCATTGTAGTCATGTCTGCATGTGCATGTTTTCATGTCTGTCCTATTTAGTCATTGTAGTCATATCTGCATGTGCATGTTTTCATGTCTGTCCTATTTAGTCATTGTAGTCATATCTGCATGTGCATGTTTTCAAGTCTGTCCTATTTAGTCATTGTACATTTTTTTTTTTTTTGTTTATTTTATTTTGGATTCCTGTTGAAACTAACCACAATATTTTTAAAATTTTTTAGGGGCACAGCAAAGACTACGGCGTCATCGCCAGACAAGACGCCGGTCCCGGCCCCTCTCTCCAACCCCCAATTCCTCAATTACCCCCTCCTCCCCAGACCCTGTGGCAGAGATTTCAGGTCTACTTCCCCTCCAGCCCAATTCTCCCTCTCCTCCATCCGTCCCTCCTCCAAATACCCCCTCCCAGGATTCTTCACACACTCTGCCCCTAGGTTTGGGGAATGTAGCCCCCTCCGAGGTGGTCCAGGGAGTGGCTTCTGGCTCTGGCGTTTTGCCGAACGGTATGTTTTTTAATTTTATTTTGGGCACCACAAACTGTTTGTATGTAATCATGTGTCGTCCCCATTTTTGTTGGCTTTCTGTTGCCTTAGGGTATTTTTGGGGGTTGTCTTTACCTGTTCCTGCTGATTTCACCATACACATATCACACCTGTGTGCATTTTTTTAGGGCCCTTGTATTTTTGGCCTAGGACATTTTGGGGTGCTGGGTTTTATCCGTGTAATGTTTTTTTTGCCCACAAGCTTTTAAGTTTTGGTTTGCTTGTTTTGTGTTTTTTTAGAATGTTGCTTCATTATAGATTTATTAATCCCCAAACTTTTGTCACCCACAGAGGAACAGAGGCGTCGGGCAGAAATCTGTCAATGTGTGGCCCGTATGCGGGAGCAGGTCACCGGGCTTCTGCAGGGCCTTGACCATCTGTTGGTCCTCCTTAGGAATTAGTTTTGGTTTTTTTTTTCGAATTGTTTCCTAATAAATCAGTTTTAAGTCAAGCTCGGTCTCATGCGTTTTTAGTAAATCCAAGATTCTTTACACTGACATAAGTAGACTCTTCAAGCAAGGATTGCCACAGAATCTCACTACAGATTGTGTGTTGTATTTTGAATGCAAACAGGCACAAGAAACCCCTCCCAGTACCAATGTCATTTTCCTTTTTTGGGGTGGACAACATGATAGTTTACAACATTTTTCAGGTTCCTATTTGGTGGCCAATCTGCTTAGGACAATCTTACGAAAGCAACTGATTGTACAGGATTCCTTGGTGTGTTGGTTAGTACCCCGAAAACATATTACATTTTAGCTCCACTTGCTTCATTACTGGGTTACCCCTTAGGTAAAATTAACGTTTGGGAGTTTGTTTACACTTGCTTCTAACGTGCCCAAAAAGGAAACAAATTACACTCTCCAAATATTTATTCACAACAGAAATCAAAATACAAAGTGGTCACTCACAAACAAAACACACAGTGATAATCAGAAATACACCACATACCAAAAACAGGAAACAAACACACAACAAATCAAGAACTGGTTGACGAAGGTCCATGCCCACATGATTTCAAAAATATGGCGTTGCAATATGGGTGTCATAATATATTCCAGAAGTTTCCACATAAAGGTTTTTGAAGGGTAGCAGGAAGTAGTCATCGTGGGAGTGCCAAAGATTATGCAAACAAACAGAAGATGGTGCAAGAATTAATATCAAAAAAGATGAACACCAAAAAACCGTAACACATTGGGTATACACACTGTTGTTTGGTCAATAATTACCTAAAATATCGGGCCACCACATCATCGCGTATGGCCCCCCACATACTGACCTCCGACCAACCTCGGGGGGGCCATCCTCAGGTAAGGCATCCTCTGGCTGCATTGGAACACCACTCCTTATGGCGATGTTGTGAAAGATCCCACACAGGACCACAATTTTCTAAACCATATCCGGCAAATACATGAGCTCGCCACCAGAGCGGTGGAGGCATCTGAATCGGCCTTTTAAAAGGCCGATACAGCGCTCCACCACTTGCCTGGTGGCTGTAAGTGCGGTATTAAACTCACTTTGTGGGCCTGGTGTGGGAGCCAAATAAGGAGTGAGCAGCCAGGGCATGCAAGGGTATCCACTGTCTCCTGTGAAAAAGAATAGACAACATCAGGATCACTGTGTATCAAGCTTAACATTGTTATGTACTAAAGGTCTCCACTTACCCAGAAGCCACACATCACCAGCTTGTAGGTTGTTTAATTTGTGCCATATCCCTGATTGCCGGATGACGAAGGAGTCATGTGCACTTCCTGGTAATTTTGCATTCAGGGACAGGATCTGGAGGGAGGCATCACATACCACCATTACATTCAGGGAGTGATAGTGTTTACGGTTGTGAAATATTGCCTCCAGCCGTGCTGGAGGCTGAAGTGGTATGTGAGTACCATCCACAACCCCTATGATGTGTGGGAAGCCAGCTATTTGGTAAAAATTGGCCTTGCCCACACTAAGGGCACCCATATCCAAAGGCATTTTAATAAAATGATAGAGGTGCTTGAAAAGTGCCTCCATCACTGCCCTCAGGATCCTTGAAAAGGAGGATTGTGAGATGCCCGCCACTATTCCCACCGTTGTTTGAAACGATCCTGAGGCACAGAAATGTAACACCGCCATAAATTGCGTAAGTGGTGGTATTGCTGTTGGACTGTCAATTTGCCGCTCAAGATCACTCTCTATTAATGAGAGAGTGACTATGATGATTTTGGAAGGAAGACGGTAGCGTCTTAAAACCTCATCATCGGGCATTCCAAAAAGGGTGACACGTGTTCGAAATATCTGGGGCCTTGCACGCCTACGATGCCTACGCCTGGGACGAGATTGAGGTTGGTCGGCTTCCGGGAGCATGGCCAGAACAATCCGCCCAAGATCAACCTGAAATGGCAAGATTTGAATGTAAGGCTTTGGACCCACCCCAAAAGAAAATTAAGAACAACTTAGCTTGATGATAGCATCCATTGCTGCTTACATGCCGGGGTATTGTCATGATACGTCCAAACTGAAAATAATCCCAATATTAATTTGTAAAAGTTTAGTCTGTGCATTTATGTTTCTAAATTTTGTGCTAGACAAAACATAAAATAGGCGAAACACACATTTGGCCAAAGAGCAAAACGACATTGCACACAGTACATCAAAATGGGTTGAAATGTAAGCCAAAAATGCGAAAGGGCAACCACAAACAATTTTACAGGATTAATAATCATTTAAAAATGCGCTAATTATTTCGCCTATACAAGTCACTATACAAACAGAGAAAAATGCGCTAATTAGTTTGCAAATACAAGTCACTATACAAACAGAGAAAAATGCGCTAATTATTTCGCCTATATAAGTCACTATACAAACAGAGAAAAATGCGCTAATTAGTTCGCAAATACAAGTCACTATACAAACAGAGAAAAATGCGCTAATTAGTTCGCAAATACAAGATAAAAAATTGACTTACCAAGAGCAAATATATAAGATTCCAAATCAAAAGGTCTTTGGGTCCGAAATAAAAAAATAGCTAAAAGAGATGAAATTATGGATCCAAAAATTAAAAACAAGAAGAAACACAATGAGACACCAATTGAACCAAAGTTAGACATCACAAAACTTACCAAATCAAGAAACGAGGCAAAAAAAAAATAAACAAAAAAAGCGAACGGAAAATAAAAACGCAAATCTAGCAAACAAAATAAACTCCAAACGCCAACTCCTTTATCCGCAAACAAGAAACTCCAACCAAGGTAACCTCCAACAATCCAAAAACGCAACCTCGACTCGAGACACACCAAGCCATAAATAGTGTTTAGTTTCCCGCACAAATTAAGGAGGGATCATAGGAACGCACAATCAATGATGCGGCCGCAAAATAAGGACGCATGTATAAATACGTCACGACAACACATTTAAATTCTGGTGTATTTCTTGTTTGGACCTCAGACATGGCTACAGACCAGGGAAACAATGGACAAGAGTCAGGCGGTAAGTCTTTCATGCATTTTGTCTCAATGATTAATTTAAAAAATAAGATTGGGCAAGTTGTGATTTTGAGAAATCTGAATATTTACACAAATAGGTGAGGAGGAAGACATGGAAGAGGCTGCTGGGCCCAGTATTCCGGCCAAAGCTGCCAAAAAAAAAAGGCAGCCACATTTCACAAGAAAGGAGATGGAGGTTTTGATTCAGAAGTGTGTGGACATCCTGCCACAGGCAGACAGGAATATGAGTACAAGCCAGAAGTGGAGAATGTGGGTAGCCGGTGCTGTCAATAGGGTGGGTGATTATGTCCGTCTAGCCCGGGATGTCAAACGGCGGTAAGAAAACACTTGCCCCCCCCTAAAAACAAACCCCATTTTAAACAAAAGGATAATGGTTTCCATTTTATCCCACAGATGGGGCGACTTCAAATATCGCCTAAAGCAAAAACTCGCGGACAGGGCTAGGCATGCAAGGGGGACAGGTGGGGGTCCCACCCCTGTGTCATTGGAGTTGACGGATTTAGAAGAGCTGGCACAGGGGTGTGTGCAGCCTGTGGAGGTGTTTGGCGTGTCCAACATGGATACGGACATGCCAGACTTTGCGGCTCCTCATGTTGTCCCAGGTAAATCTTGTGATGTCGCCAACTCTGAAATGTTAGTGGGCCAATATGTAGATTCTAATGTTAGTCTTTTCTCATTTTTCCTAACAGAGACACAGGCGGATGAGTCTGCTCCAGAGGGGAGCCTTGGCCGACGAATTTCTGCTGGCTCTGCAGGGGAGGAACCAGTACATCCGGCTGAGGACCCTGCAGAAGCCAGTCCAGGGCAATCCCCCTCGCAGGCAGTGGCCCTCCTCACAGAACTCAATTTCAAATCGGATTCCCATACGGAGATTCTGCAGAGGATGGACGCCAGTCTGCTACGGGTGGCTGAGGCCCTGGAGCAAAATGCTGCGGCCAATGTGACCATTGGTCAGGCCCTGGCGGAAAATACCAGGGCCAACATCCGCATCGCCAATGCCCTGGAGCAGCTCCTTCGCCAGCACATGGTGGAGCCGACCTCCCTTCCTGCCGGAACATCAGGATCCTCCACCTCTGGCACAACATCAGCCAATCCTCCAAATGTGCCTAGCCCTGTGCCTAGTCCAGAGGCCACAACATCTGCCTCTGGACAGGCAAGCCCGATGACATCCCGGACCCGGTCTGGCGCCCTCCCTCCCCCAACCAAACGGGTGAATAAACGGTGAAAGCAATGGCGACTTTTCCCACACTCCTTCTGTGCTTGGCTCATATTCCTTTCTGGTCAAAACTTCCCTCTCCTTTCTTGTGAATTGTTTTTAATTTTGTGTTCTACATTTCATAAATCTTTTATGTTGGCCCAATTATTGTAACTTTGGAAATGAACCCTGCAAAAAAACTTGGCCAAAAATTTTTAATTTTGTGATTTTTTGTTTGAGCAATAAAAAAAAAAAAAAAAACTGACATTGTATTCTCACATTATTGTCACAATGGATTACATTTAATCCTGGGCCAAAAGGCACAAACTGGCAAGAACCACATTTTACATGCCCCCCCAAAAAAGGGCTCTTTAAGGAACGTTTCAAATTTAACATAACGAGGCAAATTCAACAGGCCAAAAGAAAAAGGTAAAAACCAAAAAACATGATGACATTATTGTTACAATAGGCCCTAACCAAAAAATTTAGCCCAAAAGAAACTACCACAAATGTACGTAAATTGATTGTGTAATCATCACATTAGCAGCTCTGATTTCCACCTGCGTACGCTTTTGTGCTAACACAAAAAACTACTTTCAAAACACATACCAAGCCGGTTTTCAATCCACCACTAATTGCTGTTCTTACCACCCGCGATTAATCGCAGCAACATCGAGGAGTGCCGGGATGGAGGAGAAGGCCATCGCCAATGTGGTTGAGTAATCCAGACCCTAAGCTGTGCGAGCATTTTGAAGGGAAAGAGGATCATCCAGTGACGTATGAGTCGGTCCGTACACATTTTACGCTCGCATCTGCTAATGTATGTACGCCCCAAAAACGCCTCGCCACGCCTGCGTTTTTCCATCTCCACCCCCGTCAACACCCAAAAACGCCCTGTTCTGTCAATCACATTTGACATGTCACTTCCTGTACGCTATTTGACGAACGAGACCAAAAAAACTCGCAATCTGCCGTACGCACATGCGCAGTGTTACACCGACGCAGGCGCGGTTAGTCAACATCGGAACGCAACGAGCGTACTGTTGTTTGCGAGTGGCTCTGAATGAGGGCCTATGTGCACTATGTGTAGCACATAATGTGTTGCATAATGTGTAGCATTGGGACTTTCAATTTTCCGAAAAATTGTCCCGTTCTTCGTTCCGATCAAAACAATCTGACAGTGTGTAGCTTGCTTAAGGGTCTTGTATGTTGGTACATACAGGACCATTTTGCTACATTGGTGTGTTTGTTTGTGGCCAGCATCGGTACCATTGATGCACATCGACCACTCACGCAGCATGTACAGCTGGTCTGACCAGCCGTAAACACTGCAAGTCTCTTCGCATGCAGAGGGCTCTTTTGCTGCATATGCAATCGCAGTGGCTAATTTATGCACGCCTGTGAAACGGGGTTGAAACAGACAGGCACGCCTGCGTTCTTCTGACCACTCCCCTGTCACCACCCCCAAATGCTGATAGCCTGTCACTCACTCTGCAATGGATTTCTCTGTGGGTCCCTAATCGCAGTGCGGCTTATATGCATAGGCAATGGCAAACAATCGCTCGATCTGTAGTTGTACTTGTGATCGGTACTGAATCAGGACTTTCATCTTTAGATAAGCAAATTATGGCCCTCATTCAGAGCCACACGCTATTTGCGGTCGTTCGTTCTAAAACAAGGGGTGGCTATTCAAATGAACCGTTCGCTGTTTGCGGTCTGTTCACGCCTCTAGGTCTGAACGAGCGAACAAAACTTGCGTTCGTTTTATGGAAAAATACGCCCCCTGGCCGCTCGCATCCTACGTCATGTCCGCTATTTATTAGATTAATCGAGTACATCGACCAGGGTATGAACTGCTCGCTATTCTTGTGGTTGGTTTTTGCTACCACAATTTTGCGAGCAGTTCTGGCTATAAAAGAACCCAGTGACGTGGTCAATGACGCTGCTGTTTTAAATATGCACACCCATAAAACGCCCGTTTTGACCTTTCAGCACGCCTGCGATCGGATCTCCACTCCCCGTTTTCAAGCACCTTCCCCTGTTACCACCCACATACGCCTCTTTCTGTCACTCAAATTATCAGGCATTCGCTATTTTGCGAGCACATGAATTTCGGCCGCACTGAGTGGTTCGCGCATGCGTATAACGATCCGTACGCATGCGCAGTTGGGCAAACATCGCTCGGAGCGAACGAGCAGCCACTTGCGTCCGGCTCTGAATGAGGGCCTAAATTAGCACATTAACATATCTGGTCTCCCCCTGAAGTTGTAATGCTTTATATTGGTTGTTGCTACTTTCAGGACTGTGTAGCCCACAAACTATCTCTTCACAGCCTTTTGTGCCAAATTGTCAGTACCTATTAGCTTTGGACAAGCTTGATTGAAAAACTAACTGCTCCAACCATGATGAAGGCAGTTTGGTAATGCCATAACAAGGGAATGACAAATATAGGGCCTGATTCAGAGCCGGACGCTCTGACCAGAGCACTCGCTCTGAATCAGGGCCCTCCTCCATTAAAATGGAGCATCCTCCTGGACGCTCGTATAGCTGTGGGTCACCACCCACAGCATATACGAGCGTCCAAACAGATGGTCACGATGGTCTTGACCATCGCGACCATCGGACTTGCGAGGGAAACCCTGCGGTCGGGTTTCCCAGCCACAAGCCCTGGAGTGATTTTGGCTCTATCAGAGCCAAAATCACTCCCACTGACATCACTAGTGATGTCAGTGGGGCCGGCTTCAGACGGTAGGCGTTCCCATGGGAACGCCTCCATCTGGCAGGCACGCCCACCAAAGGGGACGTGCTGTCAATCAACATCAACAGCACGCCCCCTTTGGTGCGAGACCCCGAGCGATGGAAAGCCCGTCGCTCGCCGGGTCTCACGCATGCGCACGACGGAACTCCCTCCGTCGTGCGCATGTGCAGTGGGGAACATCGACCCACTTGCGGAGAGGAGGAGGTCCGTGTGCACTCCCCGTGTGGGGCCCACTCCTCTCTCCCTGGTGGCTAGCAGCCGACTGATGCGGATGGCCAGCTACCAGAGCATTAGTAGACTCTGGGCACTAGAGCATGCCCGGAGTCTACTGTGCATGCGCAGAACGCTGGGAAAATGGCCGCAGTGGCCATTTTCCGGGGTTCTGAGCACCGCTGACACCCGCCACGGGACCATGGACAGGTACGTTTAAAATAATATGGGTGCAGGGTGTGTGGTGCGGGGCCCTCCTGGACCCGGGGGCCCGTGTGCCCCGCACACACTGCACCCATTATAGATACGCCACTGGTTACGGCCCAAGGAGTTACGGTGCTTGTATACACAGATGGCTACAGCCCAAGGAGTCACAGTACTTGTATACACAGAGGGATATGGCCCAAGGAGTCACAGTGCTTGTATACACAGAGGGATATGGCCCAAGGAGTCACAGTGCTTGTATACAGTACACAGTGGGATACAGTAGAAAAAAAACATTTTTTTAAAAACTTATTTTTTTTACTTTCTAAAATATTTTATTTAACATTTTTTTACATTGGAGCAGATGGGGATGAGTACAGTGCAGCATACATCAGCATGCCTTGTACACACAGCCACTTGTGCAGCAGAGTAGTGCAGCATACATAAGCGTGCCGTGCAGTGTGCCCCCCTATACACAGTCACTTAACAGCACAGCCACTTGTGAGTCTGGAGTCTGACACAGGCTACAGCCACTTTAATCAAAAGAGTAGTGCAGCATACATCAGTGTGCAATGTGCCCCCTATACACAGTCACTTAACAGCGCAGCCACTTGTTGTGTGTCTGGACACAGGCTACAGCCATTTTAATTAGCAGAGTAGCGTAGCATACATCACCGTGCAGTGTGCCCTTTGTGAGTCTGGAGTCTGGACACCGGCTACATAATAAGCAGACTAGCGCAGCATACATCCATATGTAGTGTGCCCCCTACAGTCACTTAACAGCACGGCCACTAGTCTGGAGTCTGGACACAGCCACCTTATTGCAGAGCAGTGCGCAGCATGAGTGCCGAGTAACAAATGGCACCAAGTCTCAGTCGCGGCACCTTATATAGAACCAACTTCACAAGAATCCGATGTCGGGAGGATGCCGTTCGGCCTCGAAGTGGGAACCAAGTCAGACGGGAACACTGATCAGGTGGGACTCGGATCCCCTATGTTCGGAGTGGTTTGGATTCGAACTGCACATCCATAATCTCTAGTATAGACCCCCAGCAGGGGGCACAAAAAACATTGAATCTCATTTGAATCTCAGCTTAATCACCAGTCGGGATCTTCACTTCTGCTGGTCTTCTGGTGTCGGGTTTGAACCACCGGCCATAGGGCCAGCGGTCATTCATACTGATTCCGTGTAATCTGACTAGAATTAGGGTTTTGCCTAGGTTTGAACATCGAGGGGCCACACACGGTTTCACAATCCCATAAAACCGGGACACTCTTAATTACACAGGTTCTGGGACTGATGGGCTGGCTCCATACACACACTATCACAATCTCATCTCTTCCAAAGTGCTGTTTTATATCACTTTTCCAAAAGCCGCATACATGAAATATGGAGTTAATCAGCCCTCTGTGTTTTCATAATAAACTTTGACATTAAACAGTGTGCATTATTAGCATTTCACTCACTGTCTTATCTTACAGCAGCCACCCAGGGGGTCTTAGCAGAGATGCCTAACAGGCTCATGAGCAGCTCAGCACTTGATACATTCAGACTGTGGCAGACAGCATAATCAATCCACAATCTTTCATCCTGGCAAAGCTTAGTATACGAAGATTACAAACAGCAGGGGAGGTCGATCGCAGCCACACAGTACCACTGCATGCAGGTCCCCTTCTGGCCGGGAATGGGTCTCCAGTCCCGGCATTCCTCCACGTCCAGTCCCGCCATTCCTTTAGGCAAACCTGCTAGATATGATCTTCAATGTTTGTCTGCAGATTTCAGGGGGTAATTAAGCTGCGGACACAGTGACGGGCATCATGCAGATACCCAATTATCGTGAATCTGCTAATGTGCCAGATATGTTCTGATCCCGCACGCAGTTTGGCAGCAGATTGTCAGTGATTGACAGTCTGCTGCCATTTCTGGGCAGGGAGGAGGCATCGACAACCTCTGTTTCCCAAAATGGAGGCATGATGCGGCCGTTGAGGCAGAGTGGTGAGACCAGGATCTATGTCGGCTGCCAGAGATTTCCTGGCCTCTTTTACTCATCTGCAGCGGCCGGCTTGTGTGACCCAATGGTTATTCAGCCGGCCATAGAGATCACAGATGATCCAATGCTGCATCCTTGGATGCAGTTTAGATCACTAATGCATGCAGGAGGCGTGACACCTCCTGCTGCATTACCATATTACAGCTATCACAGCTGCTAACATGTTAGCTGCTGCGATAGTATACCTATCTGCAGCTGAATCACTCCCTCTGTTCTGCAGTGATTTCTGAAACTCAAGTGTTTTTGGAAGCTATACTGGATTCTGTTCTGTAAGACAGTCTGTTCCTGATATACCCAATTCCAAAAGGTATGAGAATACGCCTGTCTGCACTGTCATATACTTCTAATTTGCATAGTTATCCAGGTTTTAGATGATGTAAAAACACGAAGGCTTCACATGTACTTCAGTGTCCAGTCTTCACCCGTGCAACGAGTTGCCAGGTAGTATGTAATAAGATGGAAACGTTTTTAATTTATCTTACGGGGAAAAGAATATATTAGAGATTTAAATATGAATTCGCTTAATAGACCAACATTATCAATTATTTATATTAAGTTACCAAAATTAAATGATTGCTAAAAGGGTCAATAAAAAAGTATTTGTGATGGGGAAAGCAATTAATCATACTTGCCTACACTCCCGGAAGGCTCACGATTTTTCATGTAGACCCCGCACCCCCGGAAGAGTAGGCACTTCCTAGTGAAGAGAGCAGGATGGGGAGATTTTACAGGGGAATTTGTGGGTCCGTAGTGAGGGGGTGGGGCAAAAATGATGTGAATCGCATCATTTTGCCCCGTCCCCTACTCACGGACCCGCAGATCTCTGATTTTTGGGAAGGGGTGGGACCTAATGATGTCTACGGTCTGGTCCCGCCCCCCGAACCTGCCAGCAGTATCTCCACTCCGGGCTGCTCCAGGAGAGGAGTTTCCAAAAGTTGATAAGTATGAAATTAATATTTTATGAAGTGGGCACCATTTACAGTGACATAATGTAAAATATTTATCGCAGGAAGCTGCAATGTGTGCAGCCTACTGTAAACGGGCAGCAGTGTTGACAGGAAGCCATATTTACACGTAAATGGGATCTCCCCCATGTATACGTTTAATGGAAAATAAATGTCAAACCTGCCATCACGACTATTTCAGCAGTGTTATGATATTCTGGTGGAGATTTATCAAATCTTGGAGAAAGAAAAAAGGCCCATACATCAATTGTCCAATTCCCTGATCCGATTCCCCGATCTCCGTTTCTCTGATGATCCACAAAATCTAACATGTTAGAAATCCTCGATTTACCGTATCTGATCTCTTTTGCCAATTTTTAACACAATCATCGGTAAAAATATCTGATTGATTGTTTATGTCTGGGCCCCTATAAAGTGGAAAGAGATAAAGTACTAACTAATCAGCTTCTGTAATTTTTCGAACACGGCTTGTAAAGTGACAGAAGTTGATTGGTTGGTATTTTATATCTCTCCACTGTATCTCTCTCCAACATTTGATAAATCTTCCCCTATGGCCTGTATTCAATCAGCCGCGAAAAGAAGAGCTGTGATGTTTTCTCCGTTGCGTGTTTTTAGGCGATACTTTTTTCCCTGCGCGCTCCCGCTCATCTCCGTATTCGATTCCAAAAGACATGAAAAGGCAAACAGGCGAAATCGGCAGAAAGCTAAACTGGCAAAAAGTCCCTAAGATTTTGGAGAAATCAGTCTGTACCCCAGAAAAAGCTGCACTAACATTAGAAATCAATATAGAAGTGTTTTAATAGCTCTAATAAAAGTGTTTTGTGTTCTTAAAGTGTCAGAATTGGCTGTTATATGCTTATATGCGTAAGTGCTGAAAAATTATAGAAATCAATTTCTTTTGGGAAAAATAAGTACCGAGGTCAAATTTGGGGTACATGAAAATGGGTACTAGCATATTTTGATGTCTCTAAAGTGAAGTTTTAAAAAATCTCAAAAATACACCTGCTGTAGCCTTGTGCGATCCCAAAAACACCTGTCCCATCCATGATAGTAATTAAAAGTGGAAAAGAGAAAAATCATGCGCAAACCACAAGCAGCTACGTATAGGGATAGCTAAAGAAGGTGTTCCCACCCCTTCATATAGAATACAATAGAAATATGGTAAGCTATCCCTTCAACGTGCGCTATCTAATACATTGCATCAATAATCGTGGTTGATGTTCCCTATGGATTCAATCTCCAATATGACCTCACTCGTAGGACATCAGTCCGCATATCCAAAAGATGAGAGAGAGGGGAGATGTATATAATGAAGTACAGTTTTTAATACAACTGACAAGTAAACAAACAATAAATCAAAGGGACATCCTCAAGTGGCTGAAAGGGCAGCAATTACCGGAAGATGGTGAGAACTGACAATGGACAGTTCTTATGACCTTGTGAGTATAGTGTAACCCACCGTGTAGTCTCCGGGTACCACACTGGTGTCCCCGCTCACATGTCCTGGCAATCAGCTGTCTTGCGCCACTCTCTGTAAACCGGTACCAATGCGATCAACCCCCGTCCTGGTGTCTTTTTCAAGGTATGGATCAAAGGTGAATGGATTGCCCTCCCGCACAAGTCCCTTATAAACCCCCACAGACCAATCATAATGGCGTCGGTGCGGCTGGATCCCTAGACAGAGATCGCCTACAAGTCCCATGATCCCTTGCCGCACCAAGCCAATCATTACTGATCACGCCACATTCTGATTAGTCATGGCAACTGGATAAACAACATCCCGTCTAGTGTCTCCTTTGCGTAACATCATTTCCAGGTGTTGAATTGAAGTGAAGGACTTTTAAGCTTTGTGTATCTGCTGTGCAAAAGGTATTCCCATATCACGTGATCAGACCCCCGGTCCGTATCTATTCCTCAGTGGCAATCAAATACATTAGCGCTCACTGGTTAGATATATCCTCGATAAAACAGACATTAAAACATATTAGGTACATCGATTAAGTACATAGTTGAAATGGTGCAATCAGCATCCCAAAAATAAAAATAAAAAATGAGTGCTATAATCAAAGTGCCAAGGTGCCAAGTGAAAGATAATAAGGTGCAGACCTGTGTATTACAAATGGAGATGTTATAAGAACCATTTGATCTCAAAATCGAGATTTAGACCACCCGGGGATAAAATCCCTGATTCAAAAATAGTTTTCATCTCGGCTTTAGCTAACTGAGTCGACAGATCTTTTCTGCGCCAGTGTCCTTTTACGTTATGTAAGCCAATGAAACATAAGATATCTTATGTCCTACTACCATGATATTTTTGGAAATGGTTGGATAAAGCTTGAGACTCCAACCCTCTCTTTACATTTCCCAGGTGTTCCCCTATTCTAGTTTTAAGGGGTCTAGATGTTCTATCTATGTAAAATAGATGGCAGCTGCACTCGATCGCGTAAATCACGCTTTCCGTATTGCATGTAATAAAATCATTCACAGTCAATTTCTTATTATTAATTAATACTTCTGTTGTTTTACTCTGTCTATCTCCTTTAATACCCTTACAACCTAAACAGGTCCCACATCTGTAGAACCCCTTAGATTTAATGCCCCCCATGTTGTTTCTTCTGGGTAACGCACTTTTGACCAGTTGGGAACCTATATTTGGGGCTTTCCTATATATACATCTAGGTATAGAGGGTAAAAGAGGATCTAAAATTGGGTCTTTTTTTTAAGATTCCACAATGCTTGTGTAACGACTTTTCTAAAATTCTGTGTTGACTATTAAAAGAAGTAATAAAAGCCCATTCAAAAGGGGATGGGGTCTCTTTTTCTTTCACATTTGTTGTTAGTATCTCATCCATATAGCACCCCAAAGTACCAGGCCCCCCACTTTTTCCACATTTTCCAACACTTTTTTAATTTTTGCCCCAAAACTTACATGTCATTTTTGGGCTTTTCTCAAAAAAAAAAAAAAGTTTAACTTTTTTTGACTGATTAGTCATTAGGGGGGGTGTTTAAAGGGTTCTGGACCAAATTTCCACATTTGCACCCCAAAATAGAGATTATGTACTTCCAATTTGCCTGCCTATACATAGAGAAAACTTTTCGCCTGTTTTTTTCCGCTTAGGCGAAAACTCCTGCAATTGAATGCGGAAATAAGTTGAAAACAGGCAAAAAGTCCAAATCTGTAAAATTTTTCTCCAAACGGCGCTTTTCGCGGCTAATTGAATAAGGTCTTATGTGTGATAATGTTCTGCACCTGTTTATCTCTACTAATTTTCCAGTAAACGGTGATGAATAAATAATTAATGTTAAAGGTAACAGCATCAATTACATAATTAATTTCTGGTTATTGCTATTAGAACTTACATGAAAATGTAGGAAAAGGTCAGGATGACAGCTCTTTAATGTTAATGTTTTCTTTTCTTAAATAGAAGCTGGTAAGCCTGCCAGACTACGACAATGAGAAGAGTAAATTACTGGAAATTGGTCACACAAGTTGTTAACAATGCACAGAAGCGAAGAGACTAATTCAAATCTAACGTAGTGCCAAGCACAGCTTGTTAAAGTGTTATGTTAGGCTGAATTAATATGTATCTCAGCTGAACTTATATACATTTGTTTGTCCCATTTTGCTGAATGTAGAGTGGCATCTCTCCATATCTGGATGTGATAGAAAGGCAGCAGTTTGCCAGCATCCTCAGTCAATTGCAAAGAGTAAAGGAATGGTCCCAGGTGATTAATCAAGCTCTGGCAGAACTAGGAACGATCCCGTATCTGCAGGAGATCAGTCAACAAGATGCTGAATTGGTAAGCATTCTTAAATCATTTGTGGCTTATGCGAGTAGTGAGCATACCGTAACTGAAAACAGAGCAATACGCTCCAGGTCTTTTGGGAAAGCAATCCTCTTAATAAATGCCATTCTAAAACTCTCCTATAATGGATTGAAGCTTCATTATGCTGTGTACACAATTACACTAGTTTGGAAAACATTACCTGAGCTAAGTGTGCTTGTCCATATTGACCATATTGGCACTGTGGGGAGAATTTATGATAATAGTTTACAAATGAAATCATAAGTATGGTGCTTAGTAGATCAATTATACACCAGGGTACTCAGGAAATTCTACTGAATACACGGTGCAGATGGTACAGTAGGTTAGATCACGGCACAGGGGATCCTGGTGCTCTTGATTAAAACATTCCACTAATATGCAGTTATGCTATGCCAAGCTAGACCTTAAGGGGCATATTTATCACAATCCTCATCTCAGATGAGGATGGGATGTGATAATATCACCCAAATTCACGATGCAATATTTGAATACATCACGAGGATGTATCATATTGCATGCAGGGACAGAGCTTGAGAGAAAGCTCAATTTCAAGGTTTTAATCTTCTGTAGAACCGGCTCTGGACTCTCTGGTATGACGAATGTGCATAGTAAACAGGGAGGCTTAATGATACTTTGGCTCATGGGTATAAACAGGAGTGTAGGCACACAAGTGACAGTGTATGAACCACAGACTTGTGATATACATGGATACTGAACTGTAACCGGAGTGAACAGACCAGGCCCCTCGTCTACCGACCTGTATAGGCCAGCCAGACCAGGGATACACTCCAGGGACAAAGGTGACCTCCGGAACTCAGAACAATATAATAGCGTTTCCACTAGCCTGCGGGCAAGGCAGGGTGCTGGGGGTGCCGGCTGGGAGCTTCTGCGTGTGGCCAGGAGGGGGCATTTCCTTGTGACACGCCTCCAATTTGTAACACTTGGGGGCATGCCCAGCACTTATGGAGGTGCTGGGCTTCCGCCGAGCTCTCCCTTCACTGTGAATAGATGTTGTGCACATGTGCACGGCGTCAATTCACCCGGCGGTGATCTTCACAACAAGGCTCAGGGCAAGCTGTTTTAGTGGGGTACTGCTAAAAGGACAGGGCACATTTTGCACTTCTAAAATCGAGCAGGGTGCGGCGCCCCTCTAAAACAGCCTAACGGGAACACTAAATATGGTACTGGTAGATTGTTACAGAACTTAGGCCAGGAATCGGAGTCTAATGTATTCAGAGTACAGCTTGAAGAAGCTGTAACTCTGGTACTGCTCTGACGCAAGACCTGGAATTGGAACCCAGTGAGGAATTCATAAACTGAGTCAGGATAAGTAATACAGCTTACTGGACACCACGGTGTACAGACCATATACATTCTCTGAACCACCCCAAGACAATATCACACAACACAGGAAAACCAATACAAGATCAGCACAATAGTATAACCAAATAACCTGCATAACAACAAAGCATAGAGTAATATAGTATAGGTAACTTGCATGCACTGTTCCAGCGGTATGATGTACAGTACTAGCGGTAGATACAATGAATATCGTGGCTGCACTCACCAGCTCTACACTTAGTAGAAGTTGGTATGCAGCATGAAAGCTGCGGCACTGACAGATGACGATACACAGCAGCCGATGGAAAGCAGGTAATGGTATGCTCGCGGGATGCAATCGGGAAACTGGCTGACGTGATCCCGACAGCCGGCTTCCCGACTGCTTTATCCCGGCGTGGGACGCCTGTCATTTTCCCGATGACTGGATACAGTCGCCCGGCATCCTGATCGAAGGGATGCCGGGCGCCGCGAGCGCACAGCCGCGGGGGGGCGGGTTAGGTTTAGCACACCCGGGGGGGACTTAGGGTTAGGCACCCCCCGGGAGGGTTAGGGTTAGGCTAGGGGGAGGGAGGGTTAGGCACCCCCATAGGGGACTTAGGGTTAGGCACCCCCCCGGGGGACTTAGGTTTAGGAGAAGGGGGTGTTAGGGTTAGGCACTTACAGGGGGGATTAGGGTTAGGCACTTGGGGGGGAGGTTAGGGTTAGGCACCCCTAAGGAGGGTTGCAGTTAGGGGGATAGGTTAGGTTAGTTATTACTTACCTGAGGACGATCGGGATTTCCAGCGCTGTCGGGCTGCCGGGATCTGTTCATCTGTCAGGCTTCCGCTGCCGGGAATCGAGCCGGCGGTATTTCATACCGATTCCATGCTCGCTGGCTGAGTGAAGTGGTTGGAGCAGGTCTGTTTGCAGCGTGGAAGCTGCAGCGCTGACAGATGACGATACACAGCGGCACATGGAATGCAGGATACGGCTGCAGAGAATGACACTGAAGGCTGAGATGGGAAATGGCAAGGAGTCCATGAAGTAGAAATGAGAGTCACAGAGGACACGATATCAGGATACAAGGAGTAACCCTGGAGCCTAGAACTATCCTGGGAAGGAACACTTTGTTCAGCCAATGGCTTACTCACAGGAGCTGGTCTAAATAGAGTGTAGAATAGCCATTGGCCTGGCTGACCGGGTGAGCACACAGGTGCTTTAGTTAATCACAGAGCCAATATGATGCAATTCCATTAGAATCGTATAATTTTGGCCTTGTTCCCTCCTGATTGACTCGCAAATCACAGCAGATTTTGCAGATAGTGTGAGGGGCCTAGTGACATGGTGGTGGTGCCTAGATCTGTCCCCATCTACAACCCACAGTTGCAAGGTAAGTGTGTGTGTTTGTGTATGTAATGTACATGTGACGTGTGTATATATCTATATATGTATGTGTGAGTATGTATGTGTGACATATACATGTGTGTGTGTGTATATGTATACTTATGTGTGTTGTGTATATGTTAGGGGTGTGTACCGGCCACTTTTCGTGTTTTGGTTTTGGATCTGGATCTTTCTGCGTGTTTTGGATCTGGATTGGTTTTGCCAAAACCACCCTTCTGGGTTTTGTGTAGAGATATGAGCCGACCCCCGTCTTTTGGTTTTGGTTTTGGATCTGGATCTCCCCTGGTTTTGGATCTGAATCTGGTTTTGGATTTTTTTTATTGGTGTTTTGTTTTTAGATTTTAGTTTTGGTTTTGGATCTGTATTTTTCCAGAAAATTATATAAACAGCTAAAACCACATAATTTGGGCCTGTTTCTTGTTCCTACAGTATTAGTATCCTTAATAACAATCATTTTCAGGCATTTCTAGGCATTTTTAACCACCTCACAGCTCACAATAGTGATTTCACAGGCCAAAGGCTGCAGCAAGCTGGCTGGCTAAAGTAAACAACAGAGCAGCAGCACAAACGCACTGCAGTTAAAAAATTTCTAGGACATCTATGAAGCATTACCACACAGCAGTGGCCGACAGGATGGCAGTTTAATAAACTATAATAATGTCAGTCGGCAATGCCCCAAATTGTGCCAAATGTAAAGAAAAGCGGTGCAAGATGGAATTGTCCCTCCCACCCACTCTTATGTGGGATATTGAAAAGGACATGCACAGTTTAACAAACCAAGCACTTTAGCCATTAGGACTGACACTTTCGTGGCTGAACTCCTTGGTTTGTTTGGGCTACCTTCAATTATTAAGGAGGAGGTTGATGATGAGGGTGTTGGTGGTGGAGATTGCATGTGCTGGTCCAAACTGCTGGTAGCTGATACTGGACTGCTTGTTGTTAATTTACAAATTATAATTTTGTTAAACAAATTGCATGAACTCGCTGCAAATGACGTAACAGGGAGGAGGTGCCTAGATGGGTAACGTCCCTTCCTCTGCTAACTTTGGCTTTACAAATGGAACAGATGCCTTCACAACTGTTGTCAGAATTTAGATTAAAATAATTCCACACCCAAGACGTTGCTTTTCTGGCTTTCTTTTTATCATTAGCAAGAACTGCTGCCACTGGTGGCTGATTTACGCAAACCGCATCCTTATCATCAACATCCACATTAGCGTCAGGACACAAATTTCCCCCTCATCCTCCTTTTGCACTTCCTCCACACTATATTCCTCATTTTTTATTATTTCACCATCTAATACTAGCACAGCCATCATGGCATATGTGATCCTCTGTGAAACTGGGTGACAACTGTTATACTTACTGTGGCGTTTATCTCAAGAATAATCGCCAGGAATGATGTCATGTAAATGTATATATATATATATATATATATATATATATATATATATAAATGTGTGTATCAACATGGTTTCTAGGCAGTGTCCTGTATTTGACCTGTAGGAATACAAGGCTTGGAGGAGATTTGTCTTCCTGGAACCAGGCATCTAGATAACCATCTCTTATCACTACAGGCCATAAAGTTTGGGGAGAGAAACATCCTTAATGCAGATGGTCAGACCTGGTTAAGCCAGGTCATGGGATATAAAATCCTTTAGGAGGGAGATGACAGGAAAACCTGCTTATTGGTTTCTAAAGACCCCTCCACACTGTTTCAAGACCCCCTACTTCCTATAGACAATATGGAAGGGTGTGGTCGATTTCTTAATGCCCAGTGTACAGCAATGAAAGAGTGAAAAACCCAAAGGTGGGGGGTAGTGCAACTGTGAGGGTATAACTATGCATCTCCCTTAGTGATAAGGGTTCTTGTGCCCAAGGAGAGTCCGAGACGACTGGCCTGAATCCAATGCTCCTTTGTCTCCTCCACGACTGAGTCTAGATGTAAAGACTCTGAGTTCTTTTTCATTTTAATTCCTTTTATTTTCTGAAACTTATTTGTGATATTTGTATTGTCCATATTTGTACTACCTTTTTTTCTGTAATCAATAACCTTGGTAATATTTTTCAGATTAAACATTCTTAATCCAGTGTATTCTCCATGTTCTTGTCGAATTCACGAGCCTGTGAGGTCAAAGCTACGTACCTATATGTAAGTGAGTGTGCATATAGAGATTTGAGGGGAGAACCTAACGACTCCCGTTAATTTCGTTGGTAGTGGCAGTATCATGTTAGACTAACAGCATGTGCTAAGGTAACCATAAGTCACTGTTGGCGATTCTCCGATTGAGGTATCTGGAGAATCGGCCGGCTGGTCGTGACACTTACTTCCTCTATCAAAGGACTGTTTAATAGTCAATTGTTTTTTTAAATCACTTCCGATCACGAATGAGGATGTTGATGATGATGCAGGTGTTGGTGTTGGAGATCAAAGGCGCTTGGATCCCACAGAGAGGGAGCAGGTAGGTGACACTGGACTTGTTACGTTTTGAGTTTTGGATCTTGGGGACATACACTTTGATATTTCATGAATGTGCTCCAAGTGACGTAACAAGGAGGAGGATCCTAGGTGGTTTAGGTCCCCCCTCTACTCACTCTTGCTTTGCAATGGTTACATATGGCTTGACAACTGTTGTCCGGATTGAGGTGGAAATAATTCCACACGTGAGAAGTGGATTTTTTTGTCTTTTGACAACAATGGGCTTTGGCTTTTTCAATCCATGGGCAACAGCTGTTGCCCTACTTATACAAAGGACATTCTCGGCATCAACATCCTCAACACCAACATCTTCATCATCAACATCCTTATCATCCTTAGCATCTTCAACTGCCAAAATATCCTCCTCCTCCATGTGCAATTCCACAGAAGTATCCTCACTGACTATGTCTGCAAGATGTTGACTGCCCTTACCCACATTTACAGAGGGCACACAAATGTTGGAACTTGGAGGATTCTCCATTACACTAGTATTTAGGTCTGACTCACACATGGCAACCGCGGACACACGTGCACTCTCCTCGGGGATTTGTGATTTTGATTTCTCAGGGCACACAGTTGTGTTTTCCAAAAGGCTATCAGAATCAGAACCTTCAGTCTTCATAAAGAAAGGCCAAGGCCTTATCTTTTCCTTGCCACTTCATGTAGTGAATGGCTTATTGCCAATTTTTTGTTTATCTAAATGCAAATTTCCTTTAATTTTTTTTTTCTTAACTTCAGTAAAAGTAGCTTTACCATATCAATGGTGTGACTTAAGCCCTGGGGCATGGACCTTCATAGAGGATGAGGAAGTTGATGGCCTTGCACTGCTGACGGCAGCTACAACATGTGGTTCTTGGCCTTGCTCTCCTGTCATGTGACAGCCCTCCATATTTTCAGTGGTCTTGAAGCAGTGTCACAAGCACCAATAGTGTAGCCAAGGTGCGGTTACAAAATTCACACACATGCAGTCGTGCTCACACAGAAAAAAAAATGACAAAAAAATACACTATGTTTTTTTTTTTGCCACTCCACAACTTGGGCCCAGAGCACAGATTGATGACGACTGGTGTCGGGCAGCACTAGGTTGCGTTGCCGACTTGCTAGATCTTGTGCGGCTAAGCCTAACACACACAGACACACAGACAATTATTTGAAAAAACAGACAATATGTTTTTATTTTTTTTCCAGCTCCAGAACTTGGGCCCAGAGCACAGATTGATGACGACTGGAGTCGGACAGCACTAGGTTGCTTTGCCGACTTGCTAGATCTTGTGCGGCTAAGCCTAACACGCAGAGACACACAGACAATTATTTGAAAAAAAAGACAATAAGTTTTTATTTTTTTTCCAGAACTTGGGCCCAGAGCACAGATTGATGATGACTGGAGTCGGGCAGCACTAGGTTGCATTGCCGACTTGCTAGATCTTGTGTGGTTAAGCTTAACACTCACACAGACAAATATATATTACACAAAAAAAAAAATTTTTATTTTGGGGGGGGTCCAGAACTTGGGCCCAGATGGACGCAGCAGACAGCACCAGCCCAGATGGATCAGCAACAGCACAGATGACACAGCAAACAGCACAGTGACAGCAGTACCACCAGCCGTGATGGATCAGCAACAGCCCAGATGGACACAGCAAACAGCACAACAACACCAGCCCAGAATGGATCAGCACCAGCCCAGGACACAGCAGACAGAACAGGACACAGCAGACAGAACAGCACATCACCTCTCCCTAGCCCTACACTACCCACCCTCCCTGTTCTGTCTCCACAGCCCGCCGCGTCCCTTATATATAGAGACGAAAGCTTGCGAGCTACGAGATTTTGTCTCTATGGTTTTGCCTCGATTTGAGAGATCCGAGTAAGGCGGGAACATGCGAGCCAGCTTGAATCCGACTCATATCTGCAAAATTCGTGTGGGTTCGGATCTCTGAAAACCGAACCCGCTCATCTCTAGTTTTGTGTTTTGTGTTTTGGTTTTGGATCTGTATTTTTTTGGAAAAAAGCATAAAAACAGGTAAAATCACAGAATTTGTGTTTTTTTTTTGTTCCTACGCTATTATTAACCTCAATAACATTAATTTCCACTCAATTCCAGTCTATTCTGAACACCTCACAATATTGTTTTTAGGCCAAAAGGTTGCACCGAGGTCACTGGATGACTATGCTAAGTGACACAAGTGGGCGGCACACAGGGCAGTGTACCCCTACACCACACAGGGCAGCCCCTGTAAAAATTATTTCGATGAATTAAACAACCTCTTTTTATTTGGAGTGAATATACACGGGGCAGCATACCGCTACACCACACAGGGCAGTGCCTGTAAAAAATATTTTGATGAAGGGCAGTGTACACCACACAGTACAACCCCTGTACAAATTAGTTTGATGATGAAGGGCAGCGTACACCACACAGGACAACCCCTGTAAAAATTAGTTTGATGATGAAGGGCAGCGTACACCACACAGGACAACCCCTGTAAAAATTAGTTTGATGATGAAGGGCAGCGTACACCACACAGGACAACCCCTGTAAAAAGTAGTTTGATGATGAAGAGCAGCGTACACCACACAGGACAACCCCTGTAAAAATTAGTTTGATGATGAAGGGCAGCGTACACCACACAGGACAACCCCTGTAAAATTAGTTTGATGATGAAGGGCAGCGTACACCACACAGGACAACCCCTGTAAAAAGTAGTTTGATGATGAAGAGCAGCGTACACCACACAGGACAACCCCTGTAAAAATGATTGATGATGAAGGGCAGCGTACACCACACAGGACAACCCATGTAAAAATTAGTTTGATGATGAAGGGCAGCGTACTCCAAACAGGACAGCCCCTGTAAAAATTAGTTTGATGATGAAGGGCAGCGTACACCACACAGGACAACCCCTGTAAAAATGAGTTTGATGATGAAGGGCAGCATACACCACACAGGCCAGCCCCTGTAAAAATTAGTTTGACGATGAAGGGCAGCGTACACCACACAGGACAACCCCTGTAAAAATTAGTTTGATGATGAAGGGCAGCTTACACCACACAGGACAACCCCTGTAAAAATTAGTTTGATGATGAAGGGCAGCCTACAACCCACAGGACAGCCCCTGTAAAAATTATTTTGATGAAGGGCAGCTTACAATACACAGGACAGCCCCTGTAAAAATTATTTTGATGAAGGGCAGCGTACAACCCCTGTAAAAATTAATTTGATGAAGGGCAGTGTACAACCCACAGGACAGCCCCTGTAAAAATTATTTTGATGAAGGGCAGCGTACAATACACAGGACAACCCCTGTAAAAATTATTTTGATGAAGGGCAGCGTACAACACACAGGACAACCCCTGTAAAAATTAGTTTGATGATGAAGGGCAGCGTACACCACACAGGACAACCCCTGTAAAAAGTAGTTTGATGATGAAGAGCAGCGTACACCACACAGGACAACCACTGTAAAAATGATTGATGATGAAGGGCAGCGTACACCACACAGGACAACCCATGTAAAAATTAGTTTGATGATGAAGGGCAGCGTACACCACACAGGACAACCCCTGTAAAAATGAGTTTGATGATGAAGGGCAGCATACACCACACAGGACAGCCCCTGTAAAAATTAGTTTGACGATGAAGGGCAGCGTACACCACACAGGACAACCCCTGTAAAAATTAGTTTGATGATGAAGGGCAGCTTACACCACACAGGACAACCCCTGTAAAAATTATTTTGATGAAGGGCAGCGTACAATACACAGGACAGCCCCTGTAAAAATTATTTTGATGAAGGGCAGCGTACAATACACAGGACAGCCCCTGTAAAAATTATTTTGATGAAGGGCAGCGTACAACACACAGGACAGCCCCTGTAAAATTATTTTGATGAAGGGCAGCGTACAACCCCTGTAAAATTAATTTGATGAAGGGTAGCGTACAACCCACAAGACAGCCCCTGTAAAAATTACTTTGATGAAAGGCAGCATACAACCCACAGGACAGCTCCTGTAAAAATTAGCCAGCCAACCAGCCCCTATGGACAGGACAACAGCCAGCCCCTATATGGACAAGGACAACAGTAGCCAGCCCTATGCAATTGTATATGGACAACAGTAGCAGCCAGCCCCTATGGACAGGACAACAGCCAGCCCCTATATATACAAGGACAACAGTAGACAGCCAGCCCCTATGATTGTATATGGACAACAGTAACCAGTCAGCCAGCCCCTATGGTCCACATCAGCAACAGCTCCCTCCCTCTTCACAGTAGCCAGCCAGCAGTACTTTATTATTTATAAGTAGTAACACACAACACTGAGTGACAACCAACAGCTCCCAGCTCCCTAACTCTGCACACTCCACGGCCGGAATGAAAAATGGCGGCGATCACGGGACCTTTATAGAATCCAAACATATATAAATATATATATATATATATATATATATAATACAATTCCAAGTAGGTCCACACTCATGTTAATGAATCAACTTGCTGGGGTAGCTGGGAGTCTAAACTCAGAACGCCCATACATACAAAAGTAGCCAAAAATGGTGTGCTCTCGCCAGTCTTCAAAAAAATGTCTTCATTTATTAATTCTAAATATATATATATATATTTTATATATATATATATATATATAGACTTAAGTGCCAAAAGTCATGAGACAGATGCCTAGTATTGTATCATATAGGAACCCGTCCAGCCAGGCAAAGTGCCATTACCTGACATGACATCAATTCCACAAGTGGACGGAGGCCCTCTGGAGAGACGTTGACCCATGCCATCTGGATAGCTTTCCACAGCTCCTCAATGTTTATAAGTGCAGGATCTCGGGTGAGAATGGACCTCTCCACCACGAGCCATAAATGCTTGATTGGGTCCAGGTCGAGCGAATTTGGTGGCCACACCATTCTTCGGAAATCTTTCCAGGATGCCTCTCAAACCAATGCTGGACAACTTGGGACCAATGACAATGTGCATTATCCTGCTGGAATATTCCATCATTGTGGGTGTACATGAAGTCCATGAAGAGATGCAAATGGTCATCAAGCAATGCAACGTTGTGGTTACCAATCAATGATGTGCTCAGTGGACCAGCTGACTCAACCCATGCCACGTGAACACACCCCACCATTATGGAGCCACCACCAGCCTGCCAAAAACAACTGGAACCATGACTCATTGGACCACACCACATGTTGCCAGTCCTCCGGGGTCCAATTAGCAATGTCACAAGCCCAGGTGAGGTGCTATGTCCAGGGTCTTAGTGTTAACGGGCACTCTGGTTGGTTTTCTGCTCCTATATCTCATTAAAGCTAAAGAACACTGCTGGATATGCATTTGGTTCCTTCTGCATTGAATGTGGGTGTGATTTGAGCCAGTGTCACTTATCTGTTACCACAGACAATTATGACCAGACGCTGCTGGTCTTAATTGTTAGGCACCCTTGGTCGGCCACTGTGCTCTCCACGGTGGGTGGTAATGTCTTCAATGAGGTATTCCCGGATACACATGACACCATAGTTCAAAGAATGTGGAATGTCCACAACTTCAGAAACCGAATGTCCCATCCATTAGGCACCAACCATCACTACCCTTTCGAACTCCGATAATTCACGTTACCTTGCCATGAGCAACCTAGCCAGTGTTCAAACTGATGTCACAGTATGGTGACACCACCTACCATTACCTTTACATACTTATATCCCATGACTATTGGCACTTCAGTGAGTGATAAGACAGGGACGAAACTAGGATTTTTGTCACCCAGGGCAAGACAGTAATTTGGCAAACCCCCCCGATAATTCCCCCATAGTAATGCCCCCTGCAGCAGTGCACCTATAGTAATGCCCCCTGAGGTAATGCCCCTGTAGTAGTGGCCATATAGTACGCACATCCAGCCACCCCCCCCCCCTAGTTGCGTCCCTGATGTGCTCTGACCCCCGTGAATTGGTTTTGGATCCGGTTTCATCTCTGTGTTTTGGTATTGGAAAACCGCCCTCATGTGTTTTGGTATTGGATCTGTATTTAAAAAAAAAAAAAGTATCATTTTGACCTGTTAACATGCAATCCAAAATCTGAGTTCAGTTTGTAAATCCGAGTTCCATACTGCAGGAAGATCCGAACCTGGACTCTGTATCTCCGTTCGACTCAGAACTCCTAAATTCGGTTGTTATTGACCCACACATCTATGAGATAGATGGATGGATGGATGGATGGATGGATGGATGGATGGATGGATGGATGGATGGATAGATAGATAGATACTGAAAAAATCCCCCTGTAAAAATCCTTCCCTTGAACACAGTTAAAATGCTCTAAGTACAGTAGCATTACACCTGTGTCGGGATCCGGTCATACTCACTGTGGACATAGGGCCTCCTGACCGCTCACTTATCTGTGGGTGACCACCCACAGCTACTGCGAGCGGCCAGGTGATGGTCGCAATGGTCTCGACCATCACGACCATCGGGGCTTGTGACGAGACCCTTGTGGTAGAGTCTCGTTCCCGCAAGCCCCAGTGAGCTTTCGGCTCTATTAGAGCCGGAAGCTCACCCACTGACATCACTTGTGATGTCAGTGGGGCCGACCCAAAAGGCAGGCATTCCTTTGGGATCTTCCAGATGAAATTTAACATACTGTAAAACACGGAATGGGTATGTAATACCGGCAGTCAGGATGCCTCCTGTCAAAATACCAACAGCAGCACCCCGATGGTCGGTATCCCTCAGGGGTTGGGTAAGTATACTTACCCTCACCCCTTCTCCCCCAAAACCTAACTCTCCCCTCTTGTAGCCTAGCCCTAACCCTCCCCATCCTGCACCCTAATCGTCCCCGTTAGTGCCTAAACCTAACCCTCCCCCTTAGTACCTAACCCTAACCCCCATGGGGGTGCCTAACCCGAACCTCCCCCTCCCCATAACCTAACCCTAACCCCGCTATCCTGCCTTAACCTCACACTCCCCACTCCCCTCCCACGTGGCTAACAGCTAAGACGCCCCGGCTTACCTTGTTTGGGATGCCGTCTGTGTAGATTCCGGCCTCGAAATTAAGATACTGTAGGCATCAGTATTTCGACGCCTATCTTAAGTCCCGTGTCGGGCTTGCACTATTGGGTTTTAGGGCCTGATTCAGAGCCGCTCGTAAGCGGCCGCTCGTTCGTTCTGAGCGATGTTTGCCCAACTGCGCATGCGTACAGATCGTAATACTCATGCATGAACCAGTCAGTGCGGCCGAAAACCGTTTGTTCGCTAAATAGCGAATGCCTGCTAATATGAGTGACAGGAGGAGGCGTATGTGGGTGGTAACAGGGGAAGGTGCTTGAAAACGGGGAGTGGAGATCAGAACGCAGGCGTGCTTAAAGGTCAAAACGGGCGTTTTATAGGTGTGCATAATTAATACAGCAGCGTCACTGACCACGTCACTGGGTTATTTTAGAGCCAGAACTGCTCACAAATTTGTGGTTGCAAAAACCAACAACAAGAATAGCGAGCAGTTCATACGCTGGTCGATGTACTCGATTAATCTAATAAATAGCGGACATGACGTAGGATGCGAGCGGCCAGGGGGCGTATTTTTCCAAAAAACGACCGCAAGTTTTGTTCGCTCGTTCAGACCTAGAGGCGTGAACAGACTGCAAAGAGCGAACGGTTCATTTGAATAGCCACCCCTATTTTCTGGACGAGCGAGCGTTAATTGCGTCCGGCTCTGAATCAGGCCCTTAGACCGGCGACATCCCGTTCGCCGGTCTGCTCACTACATCCCGTAAAACACAACCAATAATAAAATACAGCAATAATGAAACTTGGTCAAGAAAGTCACCATAATGATCAGTTTAAACATAATAACTTAGTTATTTTTTTATCAGTTATATATAGTGCAGACATATAACGCTTTACAGAGACCTATTCACAACAGTTAATCAGTTTAAACAAAAATATATAAAGCTAGTTTTCTTACAAAATAGTCCACACTCTAGATCTGTTCATGTACACTGTACAGTGATGCTCAAACATACCTGGTCATGTCCCCATTAGCTGAGGTTATGTTTCCAATACAGTATCCACACCGAAGAAACAGGCATTATTTTGGGGGTACGGTTTAAGGGTCCCAGAGAGGGGGCAAATATTTTGAATTAAATAGAAGTTTAATTACATGTGACTGCAAAAATTAGAATGAAAACTACCTGCCACTTGGAAAAAAAGTGCACTGATGTGAATAGCTACTGTATATATTTTAATATTATGTATGTAATTATTTTAATTGCCTTATGAATAAGTCATAAATCAGTATATATAGTATGTCCTCTAAAGCCATTTTTTAGGTGCTCTGAGCTTTTTATTTTCTTGTAGTTTGCATTTGTTTTATAATATTTTATGTGTTTAAATATTTCAAAGAAGATTTGCATAAAATTGGAATTGTTAGACAGAGAATGGGTTCATTTCCTTTTAGCATGTCCTATTTGCAGTTATTAAGAAGGTGGAGTCTGGAATATAATACTGTACCTCTGTATGGCGCTTGGCAGACGCCTGGCAGGGCAAGAAACCTAAACACAAATGTCAGCCCCCTGGTGTATGCTACTCTAAGCCATACTTTCCTACTTTTGAAAAAGCATTTCAGGGAGATTGTGAAAGCAGCACCTATGAGCGCGGTGGTAAAGTGGGCGTCTACTGCTACATCTGAGATACGTGTCATAAAATTGATTTATATCCAAATGTAAATGAGCCCCAAAGCAGTTACTAAGATCTACTTGTTGATGAAAACACACTGATACTTCTCAGAAACTACATGTAACCATAGGGATCATTGTGCCTTATACCCAATGCAAGGAAATTATACTAATGATCCTATTTGAATGTATATATTTCTGTTTTTTCTTTTATATAACAGTGTCATAATGGGGGTAATGTGAAATGAGGGAGATTGGTAGACTCTTCAGGGAGACAGGGAGATTGCTACTATTTCAGGGAGTCTCCCTGACAATGAGGGAGAGTTGGCAAGTATGCTCTAAGCATGGACAATTGTCACGCTTGTCTCATGGTGAGATTGCTGATTATGGCCCTCATTCAGAGCCGCTCGTTAGCGGCAGTACGCTCGTTCCGAGCGATGTTTGCACATCTGCGCATGCGTACGCTTTTTAGTACGCATGCGCGAACCAGTCAGTGCGGCCGAAAATCCTTTGTACGCTATATAGCGAGTGCCTGCTATTTTGAGTGACAGAATGAGGCGTATGTGGGTGGTAACAGGGGAAGGTGCTTGAAAATGGGGAGTGGAGATCCGAACGCAGGCGTGCTTAAAGGTCAAAACGGGCGTTTTATGGGTGTGTATATTTAAAACAGCAGCGTCATTGATCACGTCACTGGGTTATTTTATAGCCAGAACTGCACGCAAATTTGTGGTAGCAAACACCAACCACAAGAATAGCGAGCAGTTCATACGCTGGTCGATGTACTCGATTCATCTAATAAATAGCGGACATGACGTAGGATGCGTGCGGCCAGGGGGCGTTTTTACCAAATAAACGAGCGTATGTTTTGCTCGTTCGTTCAGACTTAGAGGTGTGACCACACTGCAATGTGCGTACGGATCATTTAAATAGCCACCCCTTGATTTTAAACGAACGACTGCAAATAGCGTGCGGCTCTGAATGAGGGCCTATGACCGCATGTTAATCTTGTCATTTACTCAATACAACTTCTCTAATTATAGTTAGTTGTGAAAGGTCCTGACTAAAGGTAATGATAACATTCAGATGAAGCCAAGAAATAATCAGGGTGTACCTAGTGCGGATTCCTGCTCACAGAGGAAGCATTCACTGGCATAAGAAACCAAGAAAGGTGCATAGAGGATATCATTCTTTGATTGTTGATATTATTTTTCATTTGCTGTTCTTCTGTCACTCTACAGCAACCTGTTTGGGCTTTGCAGACATCATACAGGCGCTTGCTGGATCTGCAGAATTGTGACTGTAAAAAAGTCCAGGCATCTTTTATTATCCACAGCACAAAATGCTAGCTAATTGTACTGTATCCTCCTCCAGATCCCTACAACACTAATTGCACTGTATCCTCCTCTAGCTTCCTCCCACACTCCAAAAACATACTGGTAGGTTAATTGACTCGCACCAAAAATGAACCCTTGTGTGTATGTGTGTGTACATGTGGTAAGGCATATAGATTGTAGGCTCCACTAGAGCAGGGACTGATGGCCAAATATTCTCGTTAAAGCTGATGAATATGTGTGCGCTATATACATAAATGTCAATAAATAAAAAAATCTGTAAAAGTTGGTAAAAATATTTTGAGACAAGACAAATACCTTTTGCCTGGGATTAAGAAAACTCCTACAAAATTGGATTGTTACCCTTCACAGTAGTTAGATAAATCCAATATGCCTCCCTACACGGTATGGTCTGTCAGCAAATTTGAACAGGCACTCTCTCTGTACCTTATGCTGGGCCTTTCTACATCTTTAATAAAGAAAGATAAAAACACAGGGCTTCCAACACCATTTTCTTAATTTACTCTGAATCATGAATCAAAGGTGCATCCTATAACAAAAGGGCAAGCACCAGGGTGGGAAAAAAGAAAAACACTATACAATAAGTACAATAAGTACAATTGAATAAATATAACGCAACTGTGAACTAGAGAAGCTTGAAACAGGTAAACAACCAACAGCACAGGTAAAATGGCCTAAAGTCTTCAGTGGTCAGGGGACCTGTTGGGGCCGTGGGCTCAATATTTGGCCTGGACAGGATCTGTGAAATAAAGTGATCGGCCATTGTCATGGACATGGAGTTTTGCAGAGTATATTAATATGAATCTTCTGTTGTTATGAAGCGTTTTGCAGACCTCAGAGAAGTCCTTGCGTTTTTGTGAGACCAAGACAGAAAAGCTTGCAACGACCAATTGAAGGAGTCTCTGGTATGTACTTAAGATGTGCCCCTTCATACAGTAGTCTAGAAATTTAGCTATAATGAGTCACAGTCTAATATTGGAATCAGGTCTATCTGGACCTCGGCTGTGCTCTCACAAGAAGAAGAAGTGAAATTAATTTGGGTGTATATTCCTGTGTATTGACCTAGCTGCACCCTACTTTTATTGGCACAAATATTTCCTCATTTATTTTCTTCAAGAGGAAGTGAGAGGCAATCTGAGATATTTAGGGCCATTGTACAGAATGCCAGTGATGAAGTCCTGAAGCTGTGGGCCTTTAATGCTTTCAGGCACTCCAAACAAGCGGAGGTTATTCTTCCTGTGGCAATTCTCAAAATCATCCACTTTAGCAAGTACTGAGTTGAGTGAAGTAGCCTGAGTATCACATAGGTATTGGAGAGAGTGAATACGGTCCTCCAGAGCCGTAACTAGACTTTTTGGTGCCCTGTGCCAGAAAGAGCATTGGTGCTCAAAGGGACATAATGCACCCAAAAAAGGAATATGGCCTCATGGGAAAAGGCCAGGGAAGAGATAGGGGAGGCCAGGAGATGCTGGGGATGAAATAAGAGGAAGCTACAAGCAAGAATGATAACAAACAGAAATTTGACAGGCCCAAACAGCGCCCCCTGCCCTGCGGTACGCTGTGCGATGGCACCGGCCTCACTACCCTAGCTACGGCCCTGCGGTCCTCTGTGTCACTATCTCTCTGCTCCACTGCGACAATTCTTCAAGTAAATTTTGGCTAATGCAGCACAGTCTCAAGCTTCTTGACAGTCAGCTGCATAATGATTTCTTCAATTTTCTGAGCCATTTTAGTGGCGAAGGGACGATCCACCAGCACATTAGCAGCTGGGGAATCATCCACAGAATTATCTGTGGAATGATCACAGAGTGGGATGGAAGGGGGTTATATTTACTAACCATATATTTTGGTCTACTCTTTCTCATGTTAGACACAGGTTTTTGTGCAGAGGTTTTATGAAGGTTCTAATAGTTATAGACCTGGCAGCTCGTGAAAGTCACATCAATTACATTGTTAAATGGCAGTCATAAATGATACTGAGAAGCAAAAATATTGCCCACTGGAGCCTGTAACAAGCAAGGTGTGCAGTTAAAGAACAGTAACAAGGTAGAACACAGAATTTAAGGCGCAACAAAAAAACTGAGATTTTACACAGCCACACCATTTAAATATATAGTAATAACATACATGCAAGAGAATGGTTAAATTAAACGATAGCAACTGTAACTATATTTAGCAGTAATATACACAAACTGTGAGCAGTGAAAGAAAGATGGTGTAGGTACCACTGTACACCACCAGGGGCTGATAATTCACTATTGCCCAATAGAAATATGTTATAGCAATATAAGTGCTTTTACATACAAACAGGAAAATGGAATATATAAAATCAGCAAAAATATAGGAAACCACTCTAATATAGTCAGGGCCGGTGCAAGGTTTCAGGGCACCCTAGGTAAAGGTTCACAATGCCGCCCCTGTTTTCCCCCAAACCCTCCGCCCAGCTCACAGACACATACACAGCTCTCTAATAATATTCAAATGACCCAAATTAAAGGGATGATATAGTAAGCTTATAATATATATATATATATATATATATATATATATATATATACATACCATGTTAGGAACAGCAGATGCTGCGAGATTTGCAAAAATAAAAAAAGTGTATTTTCAAAACTTTACAGCACAGCGTTCAAGTATAGTACAGTATAATTGTCGTTTTGAGCAATATCACACCTAGAAGGAGGCTGTAATTTCAAGAGCACTGAGTATAGTTATAGCAAGACCTCTTACAGCAGGGGAGATGCAGAGTACTATATAGCTGTAAGGACCTAAGATATTGTATAGATCCAATATCTGCCCCACATTTCATGAACACTTTCTGTTTGGGAGCCTTAAGGTGCCCACAGACATAGCGATATTTTACCCAATTTGGACGATTTCAATGAATCGTGACGACAAATCGTGTAAAATATGATCAAATCGTGAGTTTCCACTCACGATGACGATGCACGTCCCCGCTAGTCGTACATCGCATCTTCAAATCTACCGTGCTGTAGGGCTGATTTTCCAATCTGGGACACGATTAGGTGTCTATCGTGAGTAGTTTTTTACTCACGATGTATCTCACGATTCATCGTATGTTGCGGAATTTGACAGACAGGGCCCTGTACACACCCATCCACCATCTTGTGCAGCATCGTGAATAGAAGAAGGAAGCACGATTAGGAGCCTGCACACTGAAGTCTGGATTTGTCACGGCCAGGGTATTTCAGCATGGCGCTAGGCGAGTGTTACCTGTGAGGTCATTGTGGCGCGGGCTGTCTGGTGGTGGAGCTGGTGTCTGGCGGGGGGCTTTGGCTGCACGCGTTGTTGTGCGGGCCTGTTGTCACTCTGCGCTGGTAAGGCCTGGCGGCGTCTCCATTCCGTTTGGCATGGGCGCTGCCATCTTGCCTTCTGGCCATGTGATGTGGCTGGCCAATCCTGGTGAGTCACATGTTCCCTCTGGCCAGTAACAGCACGGCATGGGGTATTTAGGAGGGGTCAGTGCCTTCCTTCTTTGCCAGTGCAACGTGTATCTCAGCCTAGCTGAGAGGGAGTTCTCTGTGCTTTCCTGTTCCTGTGAATCCGCTGTCTGCCAGTCTGCCTGTCAGCTCCTAGTTCCCACTGGACTACCCCGCTACCTCCATCACCCTTGCCCATACCTGAGTGCCTGAGCCTGCTGACATCCTGCGCTTCAGTTCACTACCTGCAAACCTGGCTTGTTTATTTTTCAGTTCACTACCTGCAAACCTGGCTTGTTTATTTTTCAGTTTCACTACCTGCACACCTGGACAGCTCTAATTGTTTCTACCTGGACATTAACCCTTTTGCTCCCACCACAGAACTCTTGTGCACATTTATATTTTCCTGGACTTTTATTTACTGCCACATTATATGTCCACTCGAGCACTTATTAAAAATCCTAGTTTTATTTACAAATCTGCTTCTGTGATCGCTCCTGCTACCACCCCGGGTCCACAAATAACCCAGAACATAACAGGATTGCAGCACTTTGGTGAGTATTAGTACTGTATTTAATACAACCCCACTGCCCACCAATTTGTGAAAACCACCTACCCACCAATGTGTGCCATCCACTTATAAATGCATGACCCAGCCACCTCCCACCGGAATGAGGCGGTTGGTGGCTGGGTCATGCATTAACCTTCCACTGCCCACCAATGTGTGCCACCTACTTATAAATGCATGACCCAGCCACCACCCACCAGAATGAGGCGGGCAGTGGCTTGGTCATGCATTAACCTCCCACCTACCCACCAATGTGTACCACCCACCTACACACCAATGTGTGCCACCCACCTACCCACCAATGTGTGCCACCCACTTATAAATGCATGACCCAGCCACCACCCACCAGAATGAGGCAGGTGGTGGCTGGGTCATGCATTAACCTTCCACTGCCCACCAATGTGTGCCACCCACCTACCCACCAATATGTGCCACCTACTTTATAAATGCATGACCCAGCCACCACCCACCGGAATGAGGCAGGTGGTGGCTGGGTCATGCATTAACTTCCCACTGCCCACCAATGTGTACCACCCACCTACACACCAATGTGTACCACCCACCTACCCACCAATGTGTGCCACCCACTTATAAATGCATGACCAAGCCACCACCCGCCAGAAAGAAGTGGGTGGTGGCTGGGTCATGCATTAGCTTTCCACTGCCCACCAATGGGTGCCACCCACCAATGTGTGCCACCTACTTATAAATGCATGACCCAGACACCACCCACCGGAAGGAGGCGGGCAATGGCTGGGTCATGCCTTAACCTCCCACTGCCCACCAATGTGTACCACCCACCTACACATCAATGTGTGCCACCCACCTACCCACCAATGTGTGCCACCCACTTATAAATGCATGACCCAGCCACCACCCACCAGAATGAGGCGGGTGGTGGCTGGGTCATGCATTAACCTTATTGCCCACCAATGTGTGCCACCCACCTACCCACCAATGTGTGCCACCTACTTATAAATGCATGACCCAGACACCACCCAGTGGAATGAGGCAGGTGGTGGCTGGGTCATGCATTAACCTCCCACTGCCCACCAATGTGTACCACCCACCTACACACCAATGTGTGCCACCCACCTACCCACCAATGTGTGCCACCCACTTATAAATGCATGACCAAGCCACCACCCGCCAGAAAGAAGTGGGTGGTGGCTGGGTCATGCATTAGCTTTCCACTGCCCACCAATGGGTGCCACCCACCAATGTGTGCCACCTACTTATAAATGCATGACCCAGACACCACCCACCGGAATGAAGCGGGCAGTGGCTGGGTCATGCATTAACCTCCCACTGCCCACCAATGTGTACCACCCACCTACTCACTCAAAACACTCAAAATATATTAAAATGCCATAGAAAATTAATTTCAGCAACAAAAAAGAAAACATTACAACAACATCAATACAAATATTAAAAAAAGTTGTTCTTGTGATACATATGTTTATGATGTTTGAATATACCACCATAAACAAATGTATGTCAACAAAAGAAACAAATACATTGCAACAACAAAAAAAAATTACAATACTTTACATTCCTGAAAAAAAAACATATTACAATACTATTAAAAACACATTGCATTCCTGTAAAAAAACATGTTACAAAATACTAATAAAAAAATATTAAAAACCTGGAAAAAAAAAAATTTTTAAATCTTGAAAACTTTAGAAATAAACATTAAAAATGTACAAAACAATTGACAATTATAGCTTAAAAAATTTCATTTTTATTTTTTCTTCCTAGCAATTCCTATGGATAGTGAACGCGAGTTGGTGACTGGATTCCTCGAGATCCTACAGTCAAAGGAATGTCTATGGCTGATATCCAATAGACAATACCACAACAAGTCTAAGAAATTGGCAGCTTTGGAGGTGTTGTTGGACTACACCAAAAAGTTAATTGCAGATGCTGACCTGAAAACAGTATGCGACAAAATCCAGAACCTGCGTACCATCTACATAAAGTAGAAGAAAAAAGTGGACGATTCAAAAAGCTCAGAAGCAGGCACCGATGACGTGTACCAGCCAACACTGTGGTACTATCACCTGATAAGCTTCATCAGAGAACAGAAGCCATAATGCCAGTCTGTCAACCTGATGACCGAGCGAGAGGGAGAAGAAGCGGCAGAAGTGAGGGGACCATCTGAGGAAATTTTGGTAAGCAGAGACAGTTCATAAACCAAGACCTTTATTGTTTTGTAGCTCAATCCCAATTGTCCATTATAGTCATTTATCTCACAGACAGTCCTCCTGCCATGGCACCGCAGCTGGTCCGTTGAAATAGGCCATATACTCCTCCCTCAATTCTTTGGCACGTGCTGTCGATGTTGTAGGAATTGGTGGTGCAGACACTGATGTAAACTGGGCAAACTCCTCCGGAGGTCCTCCATCTTCTAGTCTAGCTGGGACTGGTCCTCATTGTGTAGTTTTCCTTTGCAGAAAGTTATGCAGCATACAGCACGCCATCACAACCCAGTCTATCTTCTCAACATGTAGGTTTATGGTGGTGTGAAAAATGCGGAACCGGTTGCTGAGTATTCCAAATGCATTTTCCACAATGCACCATGCTCAGGATAGACGATAGTTGTAGATCCTCTTCTCTCTGGTCAGGCCCCTCTGTGCAAATGGCTTCACCACATGTTCATGTAATGCAAAAGTCTCATCTGCAACGAAAATGTAATTTAGGCCATGCTTTGTCTCGTCCAGTGACGGCAAGTTGAGGGTTTTGTTGGTGAGTCTCTGGCAGAAAGCCATCTGGGCCTGATTCAGAGCTGCTCGTAAGCGGGCGCTCGTTCGCTCCGAGCGATGTTCGCACAACTGCGCATGCGTATGGGTTGTAATACGCATGCGCGAACCAGTCATTGCGGTCGGAAATTGTGTGCTCGCAAAATAGCGAATGCCTGCTAATTTGAGTGATAGAATGAGGCCTTTGTGGGTGGTAACAGGGGAAGGTGCTTGAAAATGGGGAGTGGAGATGCGAACGCAGGCATGCCAAACGGTCAAAACGGGCGTTTTAAGGGTGTGCATAATTAACAAAGCAGCGTCATCGACCACGTCACTTGGTTGTCTTTTAGCCTGAACTGCTCGCATGATTGCGGTAGGAAAATGCTACCACAAGCACTGCGAGCAGTTCAGACGCCTTTCGATGTACTCGATTAATCTAATAAATAGCGGAGATGACGTAGGATGCGAGCGGCCAGGGGCGTTTTATAAAAAAATAGCGAGCGCATGTTTCGTTCGCTCATTCAGACATAGAGGCGTCAACAGACCGCAAAGAGCGAGCGCTCTATTTAAATATCCGGCCCCTTTTTCTGAACGAGCGCAAATAGCGTCCGGCTCTGAATCAGGCCTCCTGTTTGAAGGACCCACCGTCTGAAGCACGGCCATTCTTGCCGACATCCACAAACGAAAATTCGTAGTTGGCATTCACCACTGCCTTGAGAACGATGCTGAAGAAGCCTTTGTAGTTGTAGTAATATGATCCGGACGGCCATTCTTGCCGACATCCACAAACGAAAATTCGTAGTTGGCATTCACCACTGCCTTGAGAACGATGCTGAAGAAGCCTTTGTAGTTGTAGTAATATGATCCGGTGTTGGCAGGTGGATTGATGCGGATGTGTTTTCCATCGATGGCTCCTCCAGTTAGGGAAATTCCAACGTTGTTCAAACTCTTCAGCGATGTTCTTCCACTCATCCACGGTGTTAGGAAACTGGAAAAATTTAAAAAAATGGGTTAAAACATGACTATAATATTTTTTTCATTTTTTTCACTATATATATACTCCCACCCAAGAGCCTGATATGTCCTCCACGCAGGACCGAAGTTTTCTCAGGGACAGTGAGGTGGATAATTTTACCCCAGTGCCAACACCCATTTCTACCAGGAACATCATCTTCTTCTGCACCACCCCAAAAAAAAAAACAGAGGAGAAAGCAGCAGCACACAGAACAGGAGGATTCAGGGCCTGATTCAGACCCGCTCGCGAGTGCTGAGCGCTCGCAAGCGGGTCGATGGTGCCCTAGTGCGCAGCCGTCGCTATGGGTCTTGCACCAAAGGGGGCGTGCTGTCGATGGTGAGTGACAGCACGCCCCCTTTGGTGGGCGTGCCTGCTCAGATGGAGGCGTTCCCATGGGAATGCCTACTGTCTGGGTCCAGCCCCACTGACATCACTAGTGATGTCAGTGGGAGTGCTTTTGGCTCTGATAGAGCCAAAAGCACTCCTGGGCTTGCGGCAGCGAGACCCTACCGCAGGGTCTCGTTGCAAGCCCGATGGTCACGATGGTCTTGACCATCGCGACCATCTTTTTGGCCGCTCGCATAAGCTGTGGGTGGTCACCCACAGCTATGCGAGCTGCCAGGAGGCCGCTCCAATTTTAGTTAGGAGGGCACTGATTCAGAGCGAGTGCTCTGGTCAGAGCGTCCGGCTCTGAATCAGGCCCTCAGTTCTCCAACAAGCAGAACGCATCCTTCAGAAACCGCCAGATGATATCGACGATTTTACAGCGCATATTAACAGTAGAATGAGAAAACTGGATGACCTAACTAAGAAAAATTTCCACAGGCTCGTCTATAAGCTTTTAATTTGGTCACTCAACAGCAATTTACATGACTCCACTTACATTGCAGACCCACTTCTTTATTCACCTGCCCCAACCGCCTATGTGAGGCTCCCCAGCCCAGTTGGAGATTACTTCCCCACCCAGCACCTCACCCACAAGCCAGACCATTTATAATGCTCTGCTGGAGTCAAGATTTGCCGCGTTACTCGTAATTTTTAGGTTTTTATTCTTCTTATTGTTGCCTGTACTATCACCAAATTTTATCACTCCCAATAGGTGCTGACTGTATGGTATATGGTTGTGATGACGCTAATTGGATAAGGTCACTACACACATGGCGCAGGTACAGATTGATGGAAGGCGGGGCCACAACCTGTACTTGTGCCATGTGTGTATTGGCCTGTTCAATCTGGTGTCTGACCCACCGTACAACATACAGCAGCCTACCTAATATACATGTTTATTTTATATATTAAAAATAACTAAAAAATATGTTATTGCCTACAGTTCAGTGCACAGTCTTGTTAATGCAGCCTTATTGGCTGTCTCAGTTATACTAAAGAGTTTGAATTAAAAAAAAAATGTTATTGACTACTGTGCAGTGTTATTGCTACAGTGGCTGTCAGTTATTATAATGAGTTAAAAAAAATAAACCTTAAAAAAATTTAATTGACTACTATGTAGTGTTGTTGCCACATAAATGTTAATGACTGCTATGCAGCAGTCTTGTTAATGCTGCCCGATTGGTTGTCACAGTTATTATAAAGAGTTAAATTTAAAAAAAAAACTAAGAAAAAAAATAAAAACTTTTTTTCTTTGACAAGAAACAAATGTGTATGGTGTTTTTTTTCTGACCTTGCAATACTGGTACTGCAGCACTTTAACGATAGCCTTGCAGGTCTCTGGGATGATGATGCCCAAGGACTGAGGTGAGATGAGTGTCCCAAACTTCAGGTCTGCAAATGACCTTCCTGTAGCCAGGTACCTCAGGGTAGCCATCAACCTTTCTTCAGCAGGGAATGCCCTCCGCCACCTTGTGTCTTTCCTCCGGATGTGGGGGGTCAATAGATGCAGCAACTCCTGGAAGGTGGCGTCATCCATGCGCTGGTAGTTGCGGTAGTCGTCTGGGTTGTTCTCCTTGATCTCGATCAGCAGGGACATGTGAGAACGAGTATCACTTTGCTACAACCACTCCTTGGTCCAGCATGCTCTCTTGCTCCTTCGCTGGGCCCACTCCTGGATTACCTTGACCCCAGCTTGGCCGACCAACACTTCAGGAACAGGATAGGTAGGATACACTTGTAAAAGGCAAGCCAAATACAAAGCAGAGCACAGTAGCAATGTACAGGGTTCAGCAGGTATACACCTAGCCTCACTACTAGCAGTGCAGAATGTGCACATGGTTAAAATGGTGCCTTGTTTTTATGCCCCCTAGCTAGCCCCACCCAGTATTTAAATTTCTCACCAATCATGAAGATCGTCGTGTGTTGTTTTGTAAACTCACGATTTATCTTGCACGATCTCACAATTTGGACGTCAGACATGATGCACGATAGATCGTGAGATCGTGAATCAAATTGGCAGCTTTTTTGACCAAATCATGCCCATGACTGCCAGGGAGCTCCCGGGGAGAGTTCAGGGGATGTCGGATTGTGAGCACATCGCTATGTCTGTGGGCACCTTACTCATCTCTAGCAGACTCCAGCAGCAGAGGGGAAGGGGGGGGGCACAAAAGTGTTTTCAAAACTAAATCATTACAGGTGCTGCTTTCGTGGGTGTCAGTTTACCTCTGGCACAGGATATACACAGTCAGCACACATCACTTACCAGCCTGACTGCCACTCTCTCAGCATGGCTGCTGCTGCTGCTAATCCCAGCCATCACAGCTCCTCATCTCAGGCACTGTCTCATCTAGGGGGCGGAGCTACTCTGTGACTGGCTGGGAGTCTGGGACTCCAGTGAGGGAAGGGGAGAGGAGGAAGCAGAAGGGACGGAGCTGTCCTGTCGGTTGACTGTGTGAAGAATGACAGCCTGGACAGCGCAGCACATTAGAGCAGCACATTAGACTAGCTCAGAGCAAAGAAATGAAAGTAACCTTCCGTCTGCAGCATGTAGATGAGAGAGGAGCTGTCCTGTCAGCTGACTGTGTGAAGAATGACAGCCTGGACAGCACAGCACATTAGACTAGCTCAGAGCAAAGAAGTGAAAGTAACCTCCCGTCTGCAGCATGTAGATGACTGATGTCTCTATCGATCAGAGACATCCTTCAGGCTTCTGATAGGTGGATTCAGAAGCGCCCTCTGGTGGCAGGCACCCCTAGGTAGTAGCCTCAGTTGGCCTAGTGGTAGCCCCAGCCCTGAATATAGTTGTATGTACTATGCATGCAGCACAGAAAATGAAGTATTCCAGTAAATAAAATAAAGTATTTAAAGAACAGTAAGGTTAACAGACAGTAGAAATAAGGACATCTGCACAGTAGTTAGAATTGGTGAGCAAATAAAGTCCAAACAATCCGCAGGGGCTTCACAGACTGTTCACTGAACATTGGAACTGGATTGTTGTAGCTTGGAGGCAGAGGCAGTGTCCCAGTAACAAAAAACAGGCAGTATTCGCTGTGCAATATGGTGCAGCTTAATTCTTATGTGGCAATCACCCACCAACAAGGTTCAATATACATACAAATAAAGAAAGAAGTTCAACCAAATCAGGGTAGATTTGATGTCTCTGCCAATGAACATCCAACAGGAATAGTCAATGAATTATTCTAGAACAACAGGAAGTAAACTATACATTTTCCACTCCTACTTACATCTTAGGTTCTCATAGAACAGCCAGAAGGAGTATGACTGGGGCCTAGAGAAGGAGCTGTAACAGCGTGGATAAGTGACAAATCCTGGGTTAATCATCTTCCCCTAATGTACATGGTACTTTCCTCTGGGTCCCAGACAGGCAGCAGTCACAAACCTCTACCGACACATTTTGAGTTTGACATAAGTCTTTATAAAGGAGACCCTGTAGAATCCCCAGCAGCACCACAGCTGTATGTGAATTGGGTGAAGTAAGGAAATGAGCGGAAGGAAAAATGAGAAGCAGACAATAAGGTAGATAGTGAATGAGACCTGGAGAGGGAGGGAGGTGATGGAAGAGAGCAGGTAAACCGCACTAGGAGGGAAGGGAAAAGAGAAGGAATGGCAAAGATGGGGAACAGCAGGATTAGTAAAAATAACTGGGGGTTACAACAGATATATTTTAGTAGGGAGGATCGGAGAGCATAATCTGTGAGGGTCTGAGCACACCAGCTGCACAGAGACTGCAGAGATGAGAATGAGACCAAACACCAAAGAGTCAGAAGCCATGGCAATGGAATGGAGGAGGGTAGGGTTCTCAGTGAGAAAGATCCACAACCACCTCTACGAGTCCACCGAGGCAGCATCAGAGCAGTGCCAATCAGCAGAAGACATTGGTCCAAGGGTGAGTGAGCAGTGAGGTCATCCTGTTGTCTAGGGTCACAGCTGCAGTGAAGAATTTAGGCACAAGGAGGACAGTCCAACTCCACCACACCGCAAATAAGAGGGGCAATCCAAGGTACTGAGGTCCATAGAGCAAGCAGATAAGGCAGGTGCATGAAGAGCAGGAGAGGAGAAGAATCAAACACACAGTTAGGATATCCAGCCAGCAAGGTCTACCACAGTAAAGAGAGGCAACACACTGAGGCTAGCGGTAGACTTGGGTCTCCCAGGCAAAGACCTGCCCACGATTTCAGAAAACATGCAGGTCACCTTCAGGCAAGTTCAGGCCAGCCAAAGTATGGGCATAGGGAGAGCAGAGGCCAGCAGCAAAAAAACATGCCAAGCCACAGCATGTCATGAGAGTGTGTTTATGCCAATGGGCTGTTGGCGTTCCTGTAGGCCACCAAAGTAGATCACTGTACCTCAATGGAAGATTCTGTAGGGGCTCCTGAGCAAATACTCGCTCAGAATGATACTCTGGAGAACCTCAGTCAGTGGAGGTACTTTGCACTGCAAAATTAAACAGGATGGAGGGGATTGTTGAGAAATTTGAAAGCAATCAAATAAAATGCGGCCATACTAGATGCCCCACCTACTAGAAGTAAATGTGTAACTGTTTGCCTTATTTGATGTCTATTAACCTATTTTTATATAATTTTTACAAAATCCCTGTGAGTTTACTATGACCTATTATGCTGATATTAAAAATCTATATTAATATGAATTTAAATTCAAGGTTTCAAATTGGTTTTGTCCTCTAAAAAATAATATATAAGACATAAAATCTCTACCCTGGGTGTGTATTGCGCTTTTAAGACACTGTCAGCTTCTTCTGTGTTTTGAAATCCCTTTTAAGTCTCTTTAGACTTGTCTGCTCTTTATTTTTATGATTTCCCCTAAGACCAGTGTCCTGGGAATTAACCTTACCTTCACAGGCAAAGAAAAAGAAGAAAACAAGATAATTATCATTTCACATGTGCAGCGTTGAAAACCGTTGACCTCTGCATAACACTGAATTTCCAATGAGGCACTGGTGGATGGCTGTAATCCTTGTAAAGACATGCTCAGAGGTAGAAGCACAAGGAAATTTGCTTTATGTCAAATTTAAACATAGATGCCATTTAATTTGGCAGTATTACTACATAGCAAAGCATCAGCCAGTGAGTGTGAGATGACTCATCATTCAGTATACGATTAATGCACAAGCCAAGACAGTATACCATATTTTTGTCATTTACACTTTTACACAATCTGGACTGTGTGTTAGGTGATCTTATTGCTGAGAGTGAGATGTCATCTAAACCATATCACCTTATATGTTTTTTATGGTTGTAACAAGTGAAACTGCAAATGTCATATGCTTTGTTTAATGATGAAGACTTGCAGTTGTGACATTTAGAACTGGCAACTTTATAACCTGAATTTTAAAGAGGTTTCTACAACTTTCAAGTTACTTACCTACAGGTTCTGATCACCAACTTCTACAACGAGCTCCTTGGCACCTGATGACGTTTTATGTTTTGTCAATATTTGCTCACAAGAAGTATAGTAGGTAAGCTGTATTTGGTGGTTAGAGAATGTAATCTACTTTTTAAAGCTTTATTCAAAAACCTTTGATACTGACGAGAAGAATACTATGCTTCTCTGTTCAAGCATCAGCACACAGGGGAAGATTGTGGGATTAACATTACTGTGACAGAGGATTAACAGGAAGAAAACATAATTATATACACTAGTGATGTGCGGTTACGTGAGGCAGAGCCTATCCTGTCATACTTCAGTATACTCTAGAGTTTTCACTATAAAAATGAAAAGAAATAAAGAAAGTATTCTAAATATCTTCTTTGTATTATTCTAATCACTTTTATAGTCAGTACTCTGGTGTAAAAAGTGTGTGGCAGGTGAGGCACTGCCTCCCCTGTCTATCTTTTCCGCACTTCCCTGATCAAAACTCACCAAATTTCCAGCACTGCTGTATATAATGCTGCACCTTTGTATAATGCCAACATGAACCCTTGGTTTCATATATGTATCTGTAAATCTGGCTCTGATACTCGCCAGTGCCTCCCCAGCCATTTACCTCACCGCACGTCACTGGAGTACACTTGAACAATAGAGAATACATAATAATAGCTCAAGACACAGTGAAATATCTACAGTCTCTCCAGTGTAGCTTCAAAGCTGTACTCGGGGCCCGATTTAGACCCGCTCGCTAGCCTGCACCCACATGCAGCCAGCCGATTTTTTTGCAATCTGCTCATGCATACGCATCGCAGTACGCATGCGTGAACCAGTGCGAGTGATCGGGTAGCGCTCGCTGTGCATAGACTGCACTGCTGAGTGAGTGACCAGACAAGCCGTTTGTGGGTGGTGACAGGGGTTAGTCGATGAAAATGGGGGAGTGAAGGTGCGAACGCAGACGTGCACGAGCATCTTAACGCCATTTCAGAGGCGTGCTTAATTTAGACATGGCATCATAGTACACGTCACCTGGCTAAATTTTACCCTGAACCACTAGCAGTTCTTGCAGGATGGTATGGTCAGAAATAACTGCTGCGATCGCATCCGATGGTACTCGATGTTACCGATGGTTGCATACACTTCCTGGACATGATGTTCATTAGTGGGCATCTTCAGACAGGCTGGTGGTCGTCATACACAGAGCGATTGCATGCCAAGATATAGTGGGTGTGCTAATGCCTTGCCATGCAATCGCCTGCCTTGCTGTTAGTTAGACGGATTTGCATACACTTCTAGCGAGCAGGTGTCGGAATCGAGCCCTCAGTTTTTAGCTGTTGGCATTCTAAAAAAATTCCTTTAGATACCATAACAAAACAAAAAAATAAGTGAAAGCTCTATTTATTAGTCAGTGTGTTACCAGAGATGAATTCAAATCGAGTGGCATGCAAACTTACAGGCATTGTGAAAATCCACTGGACTGCTCATATTATAAATTTACATAGCACCAGATAATAAACCTTGGCTAAGGGTTATAGGGAGCCATAAACCAACTTGGTGATGGTTAGGGGGTCATGAGGTATTTTAACAGAAGGCATACAATTAGGGGCCTGATTCAGATATATATGTATGTAAACCCGATGGATTACATACATATGCATCTACAGAACGATTCCTGCAGGTTAGCACACTGGCCCTCATTCAGAGTTGATCGCAAGAAGCGATCGCTCGCTCTGAATGAGGGTGGGCACTTCTTGTTTTGAAGTGCTGCGTCCAGGTCGCAAGCTAAGCTGTGGGTTACCACCCACAGCTTAGCTTGGGATCAGGGTGATGCTCGCGATGGTCATCACCATCGCGACCATCGGGGTTTACGACCAGACCCTAAGGTTGGGTCTGGGCACTCGTGAGCCCCAGGGAACTTCCTGCTCTGTTTGAGCAGGAAGTTCCTCACTGACATCATCAATGATGTCAGTGGGGCCGGCCCCAAACGGCAAGCGTTCTGACTGGAACGCCTCTGTTTGGCCGGGTATGCCCCCGGGCCCGCCCAGCAAATGGGGCGAGCTGTCACTCAACATCGACAGCTTGCCCCGTCTGCTATGAGACCCCTAGTGACGGAGCGCCCGTCGCTAGCCGGGTCTCACGCATGCGCACGACGGAGCCGGCTCCGTCATGCGCATGCTCTGTGGGGACCATCGACCCAATTGCGAGCGCATCGGCGCTTGTGACCGGGTCTGAATGAGACCCACAGTGCCCCCAATCCGCAGTATGATGAAAATTCTGCATCAGTTTGGGGGCAGGGAAGGGGTGTCGCTGGCACGCGTGTCGCTTCAGGAGACACAGATTTCCTGGCCTCGAAAGTGGTAGGATGTGGCCAGACTGAGTAAGCTTCGGCTTACTCAGATGGCAGATGCTACAAACATTACGACCAAAGGACTCGTGGTTGATCTGGTGCTGTATCTCTTAATGCAGCACTGGGGTGTCGCTCTCTTCTCTGGTGCTTGTAGCACACTGTAGTCTGTAACTCAGAAGTTGTTTTGCATCAGCTGAGTGTGTTAGAAACACCAGAGCAGAGAACAACACCCCAGGCAGGAAAGAGGAATCAATCCTCTACTTTTATTCCTTCCAGACCAGTATTATATGTCAGTGTAGGTCCAAAAGTAGAATCAATGCACAATGAGATGAAAGCCGTAGTTCCAATTCCTTATTAGTAAAAAACTTTAACCAAGATGCCGAGAAGTTGGCAGGAACAAAGTTTGGTCCTGTCAAAAAAAGTGTAGTCACGCCCTTAATATGGTGGAGCCATGTTCCATTCTGTGACATGCGACAATTTTTTGGCATAGCAACATATATCAATAGGGCACAAAAAACACAATTGGCCATAATCACACTCATCTTCTTACCTGGGCACAACATCTCATGGCATCCCTGACTCCAACGCAATCATGGTAAAATATAAAAAAAAAAAACCTGAGCATTGGAGAAATTAATTGATGGGACTGCTTGCAAAGGCAAGAATCCAGTGATCTACACACTGTAACTATATATTGGTAAATGAAGAGGATTGTTAATGACATGAAATAGAATTTAATGGAAGCAAAAGTTTGATTAGTCCAGAGGGGCAATAAGCAACAAGGGTGAGCATGGCATCCTCACTTGGAACAATGGGGCAAAGCTGTTACTGTTAACAGTGGGAAGAGAGGGCTATGGGGTAGGAAGGGAGTAGGGAATACCAATAAATGGGAATAGGGCATTACCAATAGGGCTGCAGTAATGAAATGAAAGTGGGGTGTATACAAGTGATTAAAGTGGTCAGGAATACTAGATGCAAACTGCTAAGGAGGTGCAATGGTTGTAGTTAATGGCTGGAGCTGATTTTTCCAGTGCTGTAATCTTAGCTAACAGTGGACCTGATTCCGCTTTGGAAATAGAGTGAGATATCTCACTCAACTGATCATCTTGGTGAAACCATGCTGCACTGCAGGTGGGGCAGATTTAAAATGTGCAGAGAGATTTAGGCCCTCATTCAGAGCCGTTCGCTATTTGCGGTCGTTCGTTCAAAAACAAGGGGTGGCTATTCAAATGATCCGTTCGCACATTGCAGTCTGTTCACACCTCTAAGTCTGAACGAGCGAGCAAAACATACGCTCGTTTATTTGATAAAAACGCCCCCTGGCCGCTCGCACCATACGTCATGTCCGCTATTTATTAGATTAATCGAGTACATCGTACAGCGTATGAACTGCTCGCTATTCTTGTGGTTGTTTTTTCAACCGCTATTTTACGAGCAGTTCTGAGTTAAAAAAAACCAAGTGACGTGGTCAATGACGCTGCTGTATTAATTATGCACTCCTTTAAAACACCCGTTTTGACCTTTAAGCACGCCTGTGTTCGAATTCCACTCCCCCGTTTTCAAGCACCTTCCCCTGTTACCACCCACATACGCCTCATTCTGTCACTCAAAATAGCAGGCACTCGCTATATAGCGTACAAACGATTTTCGGCCGCACTGACTGGTTCGCGCATGCGTACTAAAAACCGTACGCATGCGCAGATGTGCGAACATCGCTGGGAACGAGCGTACTGCCGCTAGCGAGCGGCTCTGAATGAGGGCCTTAGCATTGAGAGGCAGGTGTCCAAACTGACATATAAATTGTAGAGTAATAATAAAGCTGTGCAGTATTTGTGGGCTACATGCAAAAGCAGCCACTATTTACCCTACATGCAAAAAAAAAATTATGTATTTACACCCTTTGCATTGCAATATGGTTTGTCCAGGTTCACAGTTAAGTGCTAATTCTCACTCTATTCCCAAGTCTGAATCAGACCCAGAGTTCCATGATCAAGTAAAGCTGTGACCTCCTTTCAACATATGTTTCGCTGTCATTCTTGTAATGGTCTTGTATAAATTGCAGTGGGATAGAGAGGGCATCAACATATTGGTGACTTATTGAATATAATTGTTTAAAAAAAATGTGAATACAAACAAATCTGCAGTACTGAAGTAAGACGTCAAAAAATATGTAGAAAAACAAAAAGAAAAGTCAAGGTTTGTATAAACTTGCCACCAATATAATTATTGCTAAAGGTGACTACATAAACACGCTTAAGAAAAGCTAATTTCTATTTAAGTAGTTACAAGAGTGCAGCATAAATAGTCAATTTGATATGGGAAAGTTTCCATTTACAAGATGAAAACGTCTCTCATAAACAGAACAGACAAAGCATGAGTCAAAATATTCGACTTTTGGCAGTGAGACATCAGACTTGTCAGATCAACTAAATGTAACTTTCAATTATAGGGCATTTCAGGGGAGCGTGACACTGGCATACTTGCCTTGCCATGTTCTGTTGATGTTCTCTATTAAACTGGTTGTTATTTTCCTTTTATTAAATATAAATAAGTCAGTAGACATATGTAAGTGGCTCTACAACACTACAATCACATGCTGTAAGAGGCAGGACATATTTTATAAGCATTGGTTAATAATGGTGAAAATGGACAGATTGCAGTGGCAGCAGTTATATTTTAAATACTTTGTCAAATAAACTTAATTGCCTACTATATTTAAAAACCTAGCCTACCCCCGATATTCTATATGGGTAGCCGTGGGAAACACATAATGCTGTGATTCGCGGACATCTAATAAGTATGGCTACTACGGTTAAATTATATAAAATCCCAGAATTAACTAGGCTACATCAAGAGCTTGAATCTCCACATAAATGCTCTCCAGATCAAAATATCCTAAAGAACCTTAGATGAGAAAATGGGCAATTAAACTTCATTAATCATTATGCACTTAAAAGGTTGAAATGTTTTTTTGTTTATGAAAACAAAGCTGACAGAACTTTGTTACAATATTCAGATCTGACATTTTTTCGCCATTATCTTTTAGCTACCCCTGCAGTAGCTCTCTAACTAACCAACACACCCATATCTTCTCTAATCTCCAATAGAGCATCCAAAATGTACTTACTAAAATGGATCTCCCATCAGCTCTAAAAGTCAACACTGATATTACACTTGAAGAATTTACACAAGCAATTAAAGACCAGATATCTGGAAAGTCTCCTGGTCCGTATGGGTTTTCAGACGCCTATTCCAAAAAAGTTCAGGGGGTCTATTTACTAAGCAGTGTTAGGCGACAGAGTGATAAGTGATAAGGTGCCGGCCAATCAGCTCCCAACTGTCATTTTTCAAACACAGCCTGTGAGATGACAGTTGGGAGCTGATCGGCTGGCACTTTCTCACTTATCACTTTTCACTCTGTCTCTTAACACTGCTTAGTAAATAGACCCCTACTGTATGTCTTCTGAGTCGCCACCTTCATTTATTTTCTGTTCAATTTGACACTTCAACCAAGATGTGTCTGAAAATAAAAGGTGAAACCATATCACAGCCATCAAAGATATGTTATTTGTATAGGTTTTGGGGAAAAACCTCATTGCCATACACATCCTTAAAAATATAGGATTCAAGGTCAAGTTCACAGGGGTCAAGTGTGTTCCGCAAAATAGAAAGAGGAACTGTGATAGCAACAGAAACCCGGTGCCAGCAACAGAGCCGTAACTAGACTTTTTGGTGCCCTGTGCCAGAGAGAGCATTGGCACCCCCCCTCATTTTTTAAATAGGGACATAAGAGACTGCACCTGAAAAAGGGCCATGGCTTCATGGGGAAGGGCCATGGAATAGATTGGGGTACTCCTGGGACAGCCAGGAGTTGCTGGTGATAAAAGAAGAAGCTACAAGTGACAATGATAATAAACAGGAAAATTGACAGGCCCAAACAGCGCCCGGCAGTGACACCTGACGTGGGACCTCGGACAGGTAAGTTTTAAAAAATTATGGGTGCAGTGTGTGCGGTGCGGGGCCCCCCTGGACCCGGAGGCCCGTGTGCCCCACACACACTGCACCCATTATAGATACGCCACTGAGTATTTCCTCACGTTCATCGATGATATCATGAGAATGACACACATTTACATCATCAAAACCTAGAGTGAAGTAGTGAACAAAATTGCAGACTACAAAAGTCTAGTGGAGACTCAGACAGGTCAGAAATTAAATATCTTGACATCTGACAATGACGGGGAATACAAAAACAAGAATCTGTCTTCCTAAAAAAAATATGGAATTGCGCACCAGTTAACAATTTGTACATGCCAGAACAAAATGGTGTCAGCATGCGTGCAAACCGCACAATTATGGAGAGAGCATGGACTATGCTGAGTGACACAGGCCCGGAAAAGTATTTTTGGGCAAAAGCCGTCTCTACGGCAATATACTTAAAAAATCATGCACGTGCAGGGCCTGATTCAGTGATGGATCCTAAATGCACAGCAGTTGTTTTTGAATATGTAAAAGTAGTAGGAGGCATCTGTAATTGAAAGATTCCAACTGCATGCTTTTGTGACCTGCTGTTTCATCCAAAGACGCAGCATCAGGTAATGTGCATGACCATCGGTCACCTGATTAAAACCCAGGTTACTCAGGGTGGCTAGTGTTTTCACACTGCTGGGGCCAGAGAAGCTGCATCCAAGGATGATGCCACTGGCCCTGGTATGCCCCAAAAATTGGGGCCGATACTCGCTTCCAAATGGCTGAAGCATGTAAATCATACTGCGCATGTGAGTAAATCGTCTCATGTAAATCATCTTAAGCGCTGGAGGTCGCCAGAGGGATTTCTGGGTGTTAAACCCGGAAGTCCCTCTGTCCAGAGCCATCACAAAGGACAGCTCTTATCGGGAGAGCTGTCCTTTGTGATACTCTAGGTACATACAATGAACCGTGGTATGTACCCGGATACAGGCGGCATGTACCGCATTGCGGATGCAATGCTTAGTACATCCCACCCACAGACTCTGGAATACTAAAATGAGAAAGCTTGAAATATAATATCTCTTGATTTTATTAGCTTTCTCTTTTTAGGAATAGGATAAGTAGCACTACTTGAAACAAAGCTGGCACTGGAATTGCAATACCCCCACTGGAGTGTATGCTGCGATGCCATCTGGTGCATTGCAATGACCAGCATTCCTAATCTCTCCAGGCTGCATCTAACAGCCAGTTATATTGTACCTGCTTTATCCCTGTGTCTACAGCCATATGTATTTCAGCCTGGTTAGTAAACCTAAGAACTGGTTAAGCTGTTTTACATGTGGATTAACCGCCACTAACACCTGTGCTGCACACTTTACCAATCCAGCATGCATCATCAGTACTCCTAGGACTCAGAGTACTGTTAGGAGCCCCAACTGTGCTAATAGGTTACAGACCCAATGTCCTAACCCTGGTCACTCTGCTAATAGGAATAATGTGTAATTATTTTATTACTCGATTGCTAGGACTCAGTACAATTGACCCCCGGCAGCAGTGAAAATCCTGATCGTCCCAAGGTAAGTATTTCCTACCCTATTCTACCCCTAACCTAACCCTCCCTTAGGGGTGCCTAACCCTAACCTCTCCAAGTACCTAACCCTAATCCCCAATGTGAAGTGAATAAACCTAATCCCCCCTTCCCCGCCTCCTAAACCTAAATCCCCTGGGAGGGGTGCCTAACTCTAATCTCCCCCGGGAGTGCCTAACCATAACCCTCCCTTCCCCTAGCCTAATCTTAAACTCCTTGGGGGGATGCCTAACCCTAAATCCCCCCGGGGACCCTAAACCTAACCCCCCCGCGCGAGGCTGTCCGCAACCGGCGCCCGGCATTACCTTCGATCGGTAAGCTGGGTGTCGGGCTCCCGACGTAGGTAAAATGACAGGCATCGGGATTTCGACGCCTGTTATTTAACCCCTTGACGGGATTAGAGAGTCGGGAAGCCAACAGTCAGGATTCCGTCCCTCAGCTTCCCGACTGCTTCCCGATTGCTGGACAAGGGGTGTGGTGATTTACTTTCTGTGAGTGATGTCATACAACACTAATATTGGGTACACACTGAACGATGTGTACCCAGCACAATGTCGTTCACGACAGGATCTGGAGGGGGTGCCGGCATCGGCAAATCCATACACATCTGCCGATGCCGGCAGCAACGGAACGATGGCGGCGGCCATGCTGCATTCAGCAGCATAGCCCCAGCTGATGATATCACCCATCGTACCTGCATGCGGGAGCACACATAGCGGGTACACACTGGCCAATGTGCCAGATATGTCATCCAATCCACGAGATCGGACAAGATATCGTCTAATGTGTATCCGGCATAAGTTAAACATGAACATCACTAACTTTAACACTTAGATCAGTCAGTATTTGTATTTTGTGTTGTATTCCAACATTTCATTATTTTGTGTTACTTTGCAATGATCATCCACTGATAGCACTTACTTTATGTCTCAAGATGAAAAGAATGGGTCTATTGGGTGTTTCGTTTTTTGTTTTTTTTTGGTTGCAGCTTTCAGACTTTTCAGAGAAGGAACATTCAACTCATCCATATTCTCAGAAACTGTAAGTGTAAGATGAAGACACAAATAATTACTTAATCATACAAACAATTGTCTTAATGAGTGCTTATGAAAGATGACTGTATATCTGCACACTGCAATCAAGCGCTTTCTGTTCTGTTCTCCATTGCAACCAAAATAACAGAGGTTTAAAATTTGTTCCACACCTGAAATCAGTGAAATTGTTGCAACGTTCTTGAAGTAAGGACACAAGATTTATTTTTATATGGGTGTTTCCAATTCATGACTGCACTATGTAAATATACCATTGCGACATTAAGAGAGAGGAATAGACCTTTACTCTTATGTTGACACAAATAGTAAGCCCTGAGATCAGAGCAGAAAAGCTGATACAAAACTAGGTTGAAACATAAACTGTTATTTCATAATGAAAGGTCACCTATCAATGTAGGATTACCTTGTAGAAACAATAGATCAGTGCTTTATGGGCTTTTATGCTTTATTATTTTATTTTATTTTTTTATTTCATGCTGCTGTTGGACATTATACACCTGTTTGTTATAATACCTATTATGCTTCATATAACAGGGCCATATTAGTAATCATTCAAAAAAATAATGTTTTCTAATTAAAGTGACCTGTAAAATTGGCACATTCTAGTTATAGAAAATGAAAAAAGATGTATAACATTTGCCCAACATTCACTAGTTTCTTAAGAGTATCTGTTGAAATCCATATGTACTGTATAGAGTACATAAAACTGTAAATGTAATTGGAGGGTGGTGTGATGTCATGAATTCAACGGGATGTAGTCCGGAAGCCGACAGTCTAAATGCCGAGCACTGGCTTCCAGACACCATAATCCCAACTAGGGACGAATGACAGGCGTCTAAATCTAGACGCCTGTCATTTGACTGACGCCGGGAGACTGGCGCCCGGCATACCGATCGAGCGGATGCCGGGCGCCGCAGCGGACAGGCGCGGGGGGGGAGGGTTAGGTTTAGGGCTCGCAGGGGGGACTTAGGTTTAGGCACCACCCCGGGAGGTTAGGGTTAGGCTAGGGGGAGGGAGGGTTAGGGTTAGGCACCCCCGGGGGGAGGTTAGGGTTAGGCACCCCCCCAGGGGAATTAGGTCTAGGCAGCAGGGAAGGGGGGGTTAGGTTTAAGCACTTAGAAGGGGGATTAGGGTTAGGCACAGGGGGGAGGTAAGGGTTAGGCACCCTAAAGGAGGGTTAGGGTTAGGGGGTAGAATTATATTAGTTTATAATTACCTTTAGGACGATCGGGATTTCCTCCTTTGTCGGGCAGCCATTGTCGGGATTTGAAACGCCAGCCATGCGGCCGGCGGTAATACATATCACACCCAATTCAACCTTTGTTTCTTTGCTCTGGTAAACATCCTCTTTAAGTAGGGTGAAACACAAGTTTTACCTGCAGGGGCTTATCTACCTAGTAACCAGGATGGAACTCACCAGGGGCGCTGGCACCAACTGGTGGTACCACCTGCAGCCGGTTCTGTCTCTTAAATGTCTGTTCTGCCTCTGATGAGACATCCTCTCCCATCTCCCATTGGCCACAAAAAGCGTAAGGTGATTTCTTACTGTGACCTCAGACCAGTAAGTTACTCCAGGACATACTTGCCTACCCTCCGGATTCTGCCGTGAGCCTCCTAAAAATCAGGTGCCACTCCTGGCCTCCCGGAAAGACAGACAAGCCTCCTGGTGGCCACCAACCCCTCTGGACCCATCGGTTGCAATAGAAAACAAAATGAGGTGATTCCCGTTGAATTGCGTCATAATGACCCCGCCTCCTTCACAATGCCGGTAATCTCAGCATTGTGTAGCGGGGATGGGGCCAAAATGATGCGAACGCGTGGCTATGCACCCACTCTGCCCACAAAATGGCGAGTAATATGTCCAGCTGCGCCCCCCCTATGCCAGCCATGCCCCCCTGCTATCCCCGACCTGGCTGCTCCCTCCTGGAAGGGGCAGCCAGAATTTTGGCAAACATGCTCCAGGAGACTAGGACAGCCGCATGCCTTTTGCTGCTGGGTACTGCTTACATACAGCGTGTGCTTTGTCCACATTGCATGGGACATTGAGCTGCTGCACTGCAAAGAGCCCCGAGACTATGGGCTGTTACACCACTACCACTGCTGACCAGAATGCTGGGAAGCCCTTCAACTGTTACTGGTGCTAGGTGATAAGGGGTGTGCGTGGGGGTGCCCGTTCACCACTTAGTGTGTGCAGCCAGCTTTCACGCTTCTAGCTGGTGCCGCTGTGGACTTGACCACATTCATTAACAACCCCACATGAGTCCCTGAACCAGCAATTTGTTTACGTACAAGCAGTGGCGTAAGTTCATCCCAGACGCCCGGAGGCAAGTTATACTTTGGTGCCCCCCCGTCACAGCCGCTGACACTATGATGTAGTAATTCATATGCAGACAGGCTAGAGATGGACAAAGGCAGCAGCTGATTGTCTGACATGGAGCTATCCACTACTGTATGGTAGCTTCTGAGGTGTCAGGAAGAGGTGCCATGTATTGGGCGGCTGTGACGGTACACCTTGGGTACATAGTTACAGCCCTAAGTGGGGTAAATATATTGTGGACAATGGAGGAGGTGCCCCTTCAAAGCTGGAGCCCGGCGGCAGGCACCTCCATTGTCTCCCATAGTTCTGCCCCTGCTTACTAGCTAACTAAATAACTAACAACTACTAACAAACACGGCTGGCATCTTCATGCTTGAATAAAGTGGTCTGTCTCATTCTCTGACATGCTGTTTTCAATATTGGTTATTACTACATTAGAGTTATCCCTGGACAGAATCATCAACACTTTTTACATGTTTTCCACCTGCATTTTAGATTATTAGCATAATCAGACCTGTTGGATACTATATGTACTGGTCCTCCCTTTTTTTTATTTTCATGTAATTTGATTATGTATTTTCATGGTTGTTTTTTAAATAATATACATTTGTTCAGCGCTCTCCTAATTTTTTTTCTTGCTTGTTCTTCTGTTGCTCTCTCAGCCAGAAGCATCAGCGCTAGGCGATGAGGGAGGGAATCGTCTGTTTACTAATTGCCTGGATCTGATAGTCCAGCTCCGGACATGGGATGAGCTGCGCCTGCAGTCAGCTGGCCGCATACAGTCTGATAACGCCGCAGCGGCCGGTATAATGTGAATAAGGTGCACTACTGTGCGACTTAACATAAATTTTGGACACTTCTGTGTGGCATAATGAGAATTGTGGGCACTACTGTGTTGCATGTAAATTTTGGGCACTATGTGTGGCATAATGTGAATTGGGAGCATTATATTACAGTACAAATAAGGTAACATTGATTATGCTAATATTTTTACTAATAGTACCTGTAATAAATGTTTAATAAAGAGCTTATTATTTCTTTCTAAACTGACTAATTTTGTTTTTATTTCCGAATTTCCAAGTTATAAGTACAGAGTATAATTATTCCTAAAAAATTGGGAGTGGGGGGGCGCCAGTTCCTTACTTTGCCAGGGGTGCTCGGAGCCCCCAAATGTCCCTCTTTCAGCAGGACAGTTCTATTTTACAGAGATTGTCCCGCTGTCCCACCAACAGGCTGACCAGGATGGAACTCACCAGGGGCGCTGGCACCGACTGGCGGTGCCACCTCCAGCCAGCTCTGTCTCTCAAATGTCTGTTCTGCCACTGATAAGGGAAGTGGGAAAGTTGAGGGGGGAGCACTTCGAGTCTCGCTGCTTCTCTGCATGGAGCAAAGCAGCCTGTGAATAGCATGGGGAGTGCTTGGCACGCCCCCAGAGTGATGAAATGGGAGCATGTCATAAGACCACGTCCCTATTTCAGGCGTGCACGCCTTGGACGCGTGCAGAGGGCCTGATTCAGAGATGTATGCAATGCAGGGGCAGAACTATAGGAGACAATGGAGGCGCCTTCTGCCGGGCTCCAGCTCTGAAGGGGCACCTCCTCCATTGTTGACAACATATTCATCCCACTTAGGGCTGTAACTATGTACCCGGAGTGTACCGTTACGGCCGGCCAATACATGGCACCCCTTTCAGGCACCTGAGAAGCCACCATACAGTAGTGGAGAGCTCTATGTCAGACCATCAGCTGCTGCCTTCGTCTGTCTGTAGCTACATTACAGTGTCAGCGGCTGTGATGGGGGGGGCACCAAATTATAAATTGCCTCTGGTCGTCTGGGATGAACTTACGTCACTGATGCAATGGCCACTTTTATGCAGAATGAGCGATTGTTTGCCATTGTGCATGCATATATGCCTCACTGCGCATCCGTAGTGATTGGTTTGCGATTGTGCGTGCACAGAGAACCCATTCACAAAGTGAGTGACAGATACTGAGCAATTGGGAGAAATAAGGGGGGTGGTTAGAAAAATGCAGATGTGTCATGGGCGTGCAGGTGCTACATGGGGTTGCATAAATTAGCCATTGTGATCTCCTACGCAATATGAGAGATCTCTGCATGTCAGGAGAGCAGCGGTATTTGAGACAGGTCTGACCTGCTGCAGGGCCTTCATTGCTGCGTTGATGTCACAGATATTTATGTTGGTATGCCACTGAGAAGGCAGCGCTGGCCGTCCCTATGCTTGGGTAAGCTTTGGAACTATTAGCATATTTTCGCAGCTGCATTCTGTGCGAAATCACAGCTGTGATTCAAAGTCCTGAATTGTAACTTACTGTTGGGAAGCATGTTTCAGATGGTGTAACTGTCACATTGTTAGCAACTTATAGTATATAATTGTATTCTTATTTATTTGTTCTGTACCAAATTTCTATGTTACTACTTCTAGCTTATTTACAAATGGATAATTTCATTCAAAGGTGTAGATAATGAAATACTGTTTGGTCATCCTGTTGAAAGGTTATTCATATTGTAATATAGGCTGCAGATAATTATTATTCTTATTCACAAGTAACTTCTAAACTGGCGCCTCTGGACAGCATTATTTCCAATACTGTGCAACATTGCTTACAATACTGCCTGTACAGTACAATGTGGGCTACATATGTTCTGGCATTGCAATCATTGGGCCTAGGGCCTGATTCAGAGCTGCTCGTAATCGGCCGCTCGTTCGTTCCGAGCGATGTTTGCACAACTGCGCATGCGTACGGATCGTAACACGCATGCGCGAACCAGTCAGTGCGGCCGAAAATCGTTTGTTCGCTAAATAGCGAATGCCTGCTATTTTGAGTGATAGGAGGAGGCGTATGTGGGTGGTAACAGGGGAAGGTGCTTGAAAACGGGGAGTGGAGATCAGAACGCAGGCGTGCTTACAGGTCAAAATGGGCGTTTTATGGGTGTGCATAATTAATACAGCAGCGTCATTGACCACGTCACTGGGTTATTTTATAGTCAGAACTGCTCGCAAGATTGTGGTAGGAAAAACCAACCACAAGAATAGCGAGCAGTTCATACGCTGGTCGATGTACTCGATTAATCTAATAAATAGCGGACATGATGTAGGATGCGAGCGGCCAGAGGGCGTAGTTTTCCAAAAAACGACTGCCAGTTTTGTTCGCTCGTTCAGACCTAGAGGCATGAACAGACCGCAAAGAGCGAACGGTTCATTTGAATAGCCACCCCTTTTTTCTGAACGAGCAAGCGCAAATAGCGTCCGGCTCTGAATCAGGCCCCTAATTCACTACGGATCGCAATACTGCGTATGCACACAGTTCAATTGCGATAGCAAGGCACTGCACTGCGATCACAATGCAAACTCAGCACTACATAAGGACGCCCACTTTACCATACGCACATCCGTAATACTTAGCAGAATAGCAAAACCATCGGTACAATCGAGTACCATCGGACCCATACGCACACTTGCACAAGCCCTTTCCTTACTTAGAAATTGCTAACAGCCATGCACGCTATGAGACCTCAGGCTGCATATGGCTTTGCAGTGGCTAATTTATGCACGCTCCTGAAACGACGTTCGGCCGCCATCCCCCTGTCACCACAAATAAACGACAATTCCTGTCAATCACTCTGCGATGGGTCTGCGTAGCTTCTGCTATCACAGTCCCGATTGCAGTGACCGGTTTGCGCATGCGCACTACGATGTGTACGCATGAGCAGAACACAACAATCGGCCCACTGCGTGCCTAATAGCAACTGTGATCCAAGCTGAATCAGGCCCATTGTTAGAACTTTGTGACATGATATTTGTAACTGCTTATTGTGAGATAATTAATAATATTTACTGTAGGACCCTCTGCAATGTTGTTTTATGCTACTAATGTGAGTATAAAAGGGGTTTCCATTTTAAATATGAATATAAAAAAGTCCCCTATCTTTTTGCTTAGTCACTGTGGCAGTAGTATGCAAATTCTAGTTTCAGCATTCCCCTTGTGTACTAGGGTGCACTGGGCAATGCAAACCCTGAGACTGCCCGTGGACAGTGCATATCCGAACACTCCATCATTGACGCACCATCAAGTCCACCATAGACACTTGCACCAGCCTATGGCTGACGCAGTGTCTCCTCAGTTCTGGCTAAACATGGCCTCTGTGGCTGCGGCTCTGTGTTTGACACTCCCATAACATTGCCCTGAGGCAGGCCTTTTTTGAGTAAACTCCAGGCCACCACCCAGACATCACCCAGGAACGCCCATGGTTTTGCCTCGCTTTTAATGCCAGCATACTCAATAGAGAATTTCATGTACACTTAGGGAAATGCCTTCAAAGTTGAGGTTTTCAGGACTTTTTGCGCATTCGTAATATCAAGTAATCGATTAACTGCACAAACATTGGCATTGTGTCCACCGCTTAATCAGGCCCATTGTCAGTTACTCTGCTGATCACTTTCAGAGCTGCTGGCCTCCCTCAGGAGCAGATAAGATCTGATGCAGTGTCTGTTATAACGCTTTTCCACCAAAATCCCGGGTCCAGTCCAGTACACTAAACACGAGTTTCAAGCTGTGTCACAGCAGCTTGAACCCCATTTACACTGCAGACTGGACCCGGGATATTGCTTACCTCTACCGGCGCTTGGAGATTACATCATCTCCAAGCACCAGGAAATGCTATGAACGGGACCCGGTTGTATGACCCAAGATACAAATTTCCACTGGACCTTCCCAGGTCTTACCCACATGAAACCCTTCTCAAGACCTGGGAAGGAAGGAAGGAATGCTGGGGCAGTTTTTCCAAGGAAAATACGGAAAAGAATTCTGGATGATGAATAAACAGCAACTAGTCCTTGCGCTAATCTCACAAGTAGTAAATACACTTTTGAGCTGCTAGACCAATTAGCCAGTACCACTTAATATGCTTAAATATGCAACCACACAAAAAACTAAAGAGTAGGACTGCGCTATAGTTATCTGGTAATAAACACCTGCATATCGTTTGTTTGAATAAAAGACTTCAAGGCTTCTCAAAAACTAATAATTATACAGTTTTATTCACAACTCATGATATACATAATAAAACACATAAAAACACATAAAAACAAAAACCACATATTCAATCTGTTTAAAAATGCACTGGTAGCTTGTTCTTTTAAATCGCTTGTGACTTGCTTGTTTAAGTCTCCAAAGACACCTCTGTAAAGGAGATATGGTCTCCTAGTGTAAGAAAAAGACTTTGGCTGTATAAGTTCTCAATCATCCACATATGGCAAAGTGGAGATATAACCTTTGCAACAGCAACAATATTGGCATCTCACCATACAAATCCAAAGTATACTGATATAACCGCACTGCTGTCTGCTTGTAATTGCGGTCCGTCTTAGGAGACCTCAGCGTGATTGAATTAGGCGGTCACGCTCTAGGTGCTCTAGGTGCTCCTTTGATGTGCGATTAGTCTCTGTAAATGGTGTTGAAGATTTCTTTCAGCCAAATGTAATAGTTGTATACACTGGTCCAGGCATGTATATGATTGGTGTAAATGCAGTCACAAGCGAATCTGCCCCCTCTATGTCGACATGTTTCACTCCTCCAGGGAGCTTTTTCAAGACTGCTTTAAGCCATTAAGGCTTCGTAGACATGATCTGAAATTTCACAGAACCTACTGAATTTGTGCCACTCAAAATTTAAAAAGCAATAAAATTCTGATGATTAAGGCTGACGCCTTAATGGACGTGTTCCTTGTGAAATACAGATATAGTATGCCATCACACCCTGTGGTTAACTGCAGAGTCAGCACTCTCACAGAGGGAGATGCTGTCACTCACAAAATGGTGGAGCTGCTAATTCAACACATATGCAGTCTATGCAATTGAGGTCTGAGCAGTTATGTGGCACACACATCCCACTCAGTGTCCAAAATCTTCCCATTCATTCACTACAACAATCCCACTTGGTTCCAACATCCTTCTCACTTTATACATCCATCACATTCAGCTCCATAATTTCTAAAACTATCATACTCTGTCTATGCATCTACACTATCTTCACCTCCATGCTGCTAAAACTTCCCCAATCCTTACAGCTGTGTGGTCTCCTAACTGTGCTAGTTCTTTATTCCCTCATCCGCACCAATCTGTCTTTCACCATCCGCGCCGCCCTGTCCTTCTGCATCTCTGCCACTCTGTTTCCTTCCATCTGCACCACCACCTTCCCCCCAGCCACACCACTCTGTCTTCCCCTCATCTGTTCCACTCTTTCTTCCTCCATCTGCACCACTCTGCCCCTCCAACCATGGCACTCTGCCTTTCCCCCCCATCCACACCAATCTGTCTTCCCAAATCTCTACTGATGTGTGTTCTCCCATTGTGCTAGTCTGTATTCCCTCATCCGTACCAACTTTGCTTTACCCATCTGCATCTGATCTGTCTTCCTGCATCCATGCCACTCTGCTCTGTTCTCCCAAACTATGCCACTCTGTCTTCCCTGCATCTGCACCACTGTTTTCCACCCATCTGCAGCACTGTTTTCCACCCATTTGCATCACTTCGGCTCCTTCCCATCAGTGCTTCTTAATCTTCCCCCCGTATCCACGCCTACCTGTCCCCATCCACACTGCTCTATCTCTTCAGGCGTTAGCTGCTGCCGGGATCCTGGGGGGTTGTAGCGGGTGTTGGCGGCAGCGGTAGACAGATGTAGGCTTGGATCAGGGATGTCCATGATTCCTGCATCTGTGTGTGATAAAAATAAACAATTGCATGAATGGATCAGTGAGATCCGTCTGTGTTGCTGTGTTTAAAAAAGATGAAAGTGTTACAATTTAAAAAAATGGCATGCCCCCCCCTTCCCCAAAGAAGAACCAGCACCGGGCTTTCCAGACCCAGTCCTGATGGTGCTAAATACAGAGGACAAATGATGTTAAAATATTGTCTTTTGCAGTAGAACTTCAGGTCCCAGCAAGCCTCCTCCGCATGCTGGTACTTGGAGAACCATAAGTACCAACAAGCGGGACAATAGGGGGCCACTGGTACCTATGGTGCCCCTGTAAAAAAAAATGTTAAAAAACAGACACCATTTGTTTCAATATTTTATTGTTCTGCACCTTCACCTGGGGGGCGGCAGGCTTTAAGCTCTTTAACATGGCTGCCGCCTCCCCCGGGACTTCCGAGGCAGCTTCATCTGGTGGGCGGTGGCCTTTAAGCTCTTTTGCATGGCCGCCACCCATCCAGGACTACCCCAGCATCTTCTTTCTTCAGCAGATCTTCACTGCTTCCCCTCTGCCAATGGACTGCCATGCCGCTGCCTTCGCTGGCTTATACAAGCCAACTGAGGGGGTGAGGCAATGATGTCGCGAGCCATGATTACCTCACGGTGGCCATCTTTGAATTTAAAAAATGTAAGTCAATGGTGAGAACCACTCATTGGCTGAGAAGCGGAAGGCCGCCTCTCTCAGGATTTCTATACTGAATCCCCCGGCGGAGCTGTCATTCGGGTAGTACTGTATTTTGGGGGGGGGGGGTTGCCAAGACCCTGGATGCCTACTTTGGAACAAAGAGGACATGATCCACACATAGGAGTAGGTGAGTATGGATTTTTTTTTTTACAGGTACCCTATGGATTATCTACTTGGACAAGTGGACGTGATGGCTTCAGGGATACATAGGGGAGAATGTGAGATAGTGTGTGCATGTGTATGTACATGTGTGTGTGCATGTATGTTTTAATAAAATTTTACTTTTTACGGTGTGTGTGTGTTCTGTGGTTTTTTAATATTGCCTTTGCTGTGGAACTACAGGTACCAGTGGGCTCGTAATGCCCCGCATACTGGTACTTGTGGTTCTCCAAGTACCAGCATGCGGGGGAGTCTTGCTGGGAACTGTAGTTCCACAGCAAAAGACAATATTTTTAACTCTTTACTTGCACCACACTTTACATAATCCACCCGGCACCCTCTGGCAAGGGTGCCAGGGATAGCCCGGGACTATCAGCCTGGGCCTGGGGTGTTCTAGAGAGGGGAACCCTTTTATTGGGGGGGTCCCCCAGGATCCCTAGCCTGGGCTGACTAGCAGTCAGGGGTGATGCTTTGGCTGGGGAACCCGGTGATAGGGCTCCCCTGGCTGTGGCATTACCCCCCCCTGCTAGAAAGGGTCTGGTGCTGGTTCTGGTAAATACAGGGGACCCTACACATTTTTCTCCCTGTATTTCCAGAACCAAGACCGGCTCAGAGCCCAGTGCTGGTTGTACTGAAAATGGGGGACCCCTACATCATTTGTCCCCCGTATTTTGGCAACCAGGACTGGCTGTGAATAGCCCAGTGCTGGTTGTGCTTAATATGAGGGACCCCTACATCATTTGTCCCCTGCATTTAGCACAACCAGGGCTGGGTCTGCAAAGCCCAGTGCTGGTTTTTCAGTTTGGGGGGGTACGCCATTTTTTTTTTTCAATTTAACACTTTCATTTGTCTTAAACACAGCAGCACAGATGGAACTCACTAAGCTCATCCGTGTATCTGTGTTTATTGCTATCACACACAGATGCAGATCTCCCAGATCCATGCATGCTGCATCTGCCTGCCGCCGCCTGCACCGCTGGGTCCTGCAGCCCCCACCACCAACCACACCACCACCACTAACGCCCGCTACCCTTCCCCCCCATCTGCAGCTATCGGCCTCTTCTTTCCCCCGGGTCTCACCACCACTACCACCCGCACTGGCCAGCCATCTTGGTGCACCCAAGTGAAGCCACAGTGGGTACACCTGCTGAAGGCACCTACTGAGGCAGCACAATGAATTGAAGCTTCCTATCTCTATAATGGCGCAATTGTGAGGTGATAGTTTAAAAAAATTGCCTGAACCCAAAAAGGTCCTACCCTGGAACAAGAGCTACCTAATAAAACCAAGTGTAAATTTGCCCCCTACCCTGAGTTATGTATTCCCAAAAATCCCCCATAGAGAACAGCAGAAAAGTGGTCCTACCTGAGAGTGTCAGAAAAAACTGACAGTTGGAACTGTAGATTGTTCCCAACTCCTCATTTTTAATTTTTTTGCCCCAAAATTTAGCATGCCATACCGAGCAACAGTTCTACCTGTCCATTCCCACATTTTTGGCAAGGTACTTTCTATAGCTTTGAGGTGTAGCCACTTAAATACCATGCCCCCCCCTTTTGATTCAGCCTTGATATAATATATATATATATATATATATATATATATATATATATATATATATGCGTTACATCAATAATGACTTCTTCAGGAGTGTTTAATTAAAAATGGATGAACTTCCAGACTAATCTTGAGTCAAACTACCTGACCTGTGAGCTATACACTGTCGCAGCGAAGCTGCTCTCCATTGGATATCTCCAGCTGAGGAGAATAAGAAACTGAGTGGATAGGTCATTCATCATTTGACCTGAAAACGGAATATATATTGTGAAAGAAGCAGCCTGTTACCTTAGTCTTAGTACTTTTTAAAGGACATACTAATTGCCATCCTGATTGAGGATTGAAGCAAACAGAAACTGATTGATTGTCATTGGGTGTACTCTGGTTGAGGGTCTCATTGTAGAAATTGAAAGTGGATCCCTTCTTCATCTGCATGCCTTTAAAATTACATTAAAACATGAAATCTAAGGGAAAGTTTGAATCTGCATAATTGGATTTTTGCGTTCAACAAGATCACCCTTCCGTAGAACTCTTCTGTCCATACTGGTAAAGGACCGCACTTGAGGAAGCAGCTTCTACTAAAAAGACTTTTTAACGAATCATACTGCGTGGTTTTTTTATTTGCATTTTAAGATAAATTGGTTGATGTAGCACAATATAGGTATTGTACTATATTGTATATATATAAAACCATAACACATTTGAGAAAATGTACACGAAGAAAACAAAGTTAAGAGTTAATGCAAATGCACACCTTTTTAAACAAAATAGTATTGCTTAAATAATTTTTAAAAAGTAATATTTTGCACAATGTTTTATTTTTGTGTGGATACATGGTTGAAAAAGCATTTAAAGCAGAATTGACAAACAGTTTTTTATATATGGGAGAGAATGACATTTTTGGGGGGATGAATTGTGTTTTAAAAAAACTGTCACACAGGGCTAATGCAAAGTGATCAGGTGCGTCCTCTGCTGGATCTCACTGTGTCAGCAAGAAATGTGCTTAGACTCTACAGTATATATTTTGACTTTGTGAAATGTAATTTTATCTTCTCTTGAATTTCACAGTTTAGCGTTTACAGAGCTCTTTCAGATTTTGCTCTGAGATGGTTACAAAATGGCCGTAATTTATGGTAAAAAGAAACACTCAAAAATAGTTTATTTACATCTATATGCTAAGCCATATACATCTCTGTACAATATGTGTATGGTCCTGCGTCCGCAGCACATGCGCTGGTTTATGCCAGGCATACATCACATATATAATGTTTCTGGTACAGCAGAAGTAAGTCTACATCTCATGTGTGGGAACAGAATATTGGTAAAACGCGCACACAAAAGCATAAAATATGCCCAAGCATAAAAAACAACATCAAAAATGAGCGCCAGTGGTCCATTTGCAATTAGCCAAACACAAACTGTTTGCTAATGCTGGTGATTGTCATGGCACCTGCCCCAGACTACCTGTAAATAATACGACTTACTCAATCATTTTGTGTCTAGTTGACATTCTGCATGCTCTGGCAATAACACAAATATGACCTTACAGTGCTTGGCTTATGTTAGAATGTCCATTCTCTATCCTCCGATGTTTGGTGGACTGCGCATGCCCAGCAGTTGTGCTGTGCATGTGCAGCCCTATCGAAGCCGGATGGTTGGCTAAGACAGAATCTGTTAAAATCAAAATCTGCACAACGCCATTTTGCGAATGGCTACTCAGCGCCATTTTGCGAATCCTACACAGTATACGGCGCTATGTTATTATTTAGCGTTGTGCGTTTTCTACGCAATAGAACACTGTTAAAAGTACTTACAAAAACAATACGTACATTTATTAATACACATATATCAGTGATGACAGACAAAGTCTTGTAGGAATATCTGAGACAAATAATTAAGAATACACAAAGATACTGTGAGTGTTTACTTCGCATATAGAAAGAGTATGTCTGTGGCAAATTAAGTATAACACAGACACTGATATGCTCAGAGAGAGTGTTCTCAATGTGGATTTAGAAACAATTGTCAGATGCATAGCTATCGTTAGAAATTGTAGGCCTTGTGTCCCATGCTGATGTGATTAAGAGGGACTGACAATTGTAGTTTGAATAAACATAGGAAAGCCTTTTGTTAAAATTATCAGACTGTTTGCCAAAGCTTGCTCCATCTATGAACAGGACAAACTCCATTGTCTGTCATTTTTTAGCTCAGACAGAAGTAATATTGATAGTAGCAGTGACTGTTTGAAGCTGTATATATATATATATATTAACATATATATATATATATATATATGTATATTTACACTTAAACGATCACAGGGGTATCCACAATGCGTGCACATATATATATATACAGTTGCAATTATAAATAGAAACACACACAGCGCATGTTTTGCGCTTTAACACAAACCCTGCACACAGCGCACCTTTTACGCTGCATGTAGACACACAATGCATACTTACATATAATCATAAATATACACGCACTCATAAAAGGTTCCTGCACATTATGGTTTATATTAAAGTTATTAATTATGATGTAAAATGTATGTATTTGATATCTAAGGTGATAAGCAGACCATGTTTGGTACCATTCTAAACCACTGTCTATTTGCAGAAATCTGGTTCCATCGGCAAGGAGATCGCAACATGCGTATGCAAGTTATGGAATATAGGAAATTATTAGTTAGAATGTATACACTGTAATGTAGTGTCTCTATCTAGTTTAAATCAATTAAAGAAAGACAATGTAATCTGGAGGATTGGGACATAACCCTAGTGAACTGTGCTATGAACTACAGCGTACTACAAACACCAAGAGCAAGAACCAATGGAATTATGTTTGTCTGTCTACATTGTTGTTATCATGATCTGTTAGGGTATATAGCCTGTGTCCCAGTCCCAGTCAGTAGCCAGTCTTCTTGGATGACCGCAGGCTTCTGGATTGATGACTGTAACTGGGACCGATGCTCATGCGTATGTATCGACTGTACCTTATGTATTTAATAATCTTTTGCGCTCATTGTTTAGTTCAAAGCGCGTAATACTCTTTTATTGTAATAATAACTTTTTGTGCTTTGGAACCACACTCAAAGTCTGGAAGGCAATTATTTCTTGTGCAACTTGCAACACTAAATAGCGATATTTGGGTATAAAGATTATTAGATATTCATAGCCCTCCGACTGCGAGCCCACTCGCAAAGTGTCCAATTTGGGTGGCATTCCCTGGCATTGTTCCTGGAAACGGGGGCCTGTCACCCCTGTTTTCCAGGAGGGACGAGGCCAGGGTCTGCGTGGGTGCACGCAGACATCCATTCCTCCCACGCTGCCAGTACCCTGCCAGGCTGAGGGAAGCTTTAGCCTGGCCTGATTATATTAAATCATAGAAAAATAAACTGCTGAAAAATACTTGCATCCTGTCAGTGTTTTCTCCAGAGGAAGGGGAGGAGAGAGAAGGGAGGAGAGAGCTGGGGACAATCAACCACGCTAGTTGCTTACTTGTATTGTATTACAGCAGCCATCAGCGCTGTGACAGCCCTAACAACAGAGACCTGAAAGTGTGCGGTTATTGGTCACTGTTAGGGGCTTTTTAAGAGAGAAGAGGGCCCATGTGCACACTCAGTGCAGGCCCCCTCCTCTCTGGCAGCGCAGTAGATTTTGGCTTGGAGACAGAATGTACTGCGCATGCGCTGGTCTCTGGAAGAATAGTTCCTTATTCCCGAGGACATCTCTACTGTGCATGCGCAAGTCCCCAGGAAAATAGGCACCGTGCCGGCTTGTTGTTGCAGAGCAGCACTCTGGAGACTGCAGAGAGGTCAGTATAACTAAATATGGTGTGCGGTGTGGGCCCCCCTGGACCCAGGGGCCTGTGTGCACCGCACACTCTGCACCCATTATAGACACACCATTGGTCAAAGCAACAATTGCGGATGACAAGAACCATAGCCACTGCCAACACCTGAGGCCAGATATAGATAGTGGAGGCCCCAGAGCAACTAACTTGTGGGGGCCCCTACCAACAGGGCCGCCATCAGGGGGGGACTGCTGGGACTGCAGACATGGGCCCGGCCACTGGAAGAATGAGAGGGGGCCCACTCCTACCGTTGCTGCACAGCCTGCACTACCCCCTTGAGTAATAGGATGAAGGACTGCTCCAACAAGAATCTCCCCTAATGGACAGATTGCCCTCACTTGCAATTGTAATGATCGCAATGGTGCCCCTCCCCCAGGCACCCACAAACTGTGTCATTATGGAGGGGCGTGGCCTAATGATGCGAAGTGCCCGCCCCCATTAGCAACCTGCTGTTGCATCAGAAGAGTAAATAATATATGTATGTGTTTTAGCATGCGTCTTTAAAGTGTTAGCATGTATGTATGTGTTAGAGTGTATATGTATATGTATGTGTTAGCGTGGATATGTGTTAGTGTATGTATACTGTATATGTGTAAATGTGTATACTGTATATATGTTAGTGTGTATATATGTGTATGTATGTGTTATTGCGTATATATGTGTGTTATATATAATATATACATGTAAAAAAAATCAGAAAATCCTGCATTTGCCCCTACCCTTGTTTAATAATTTTTTTCCCTCTGGAGTCTGGGCACGTGACTTCATGATGTCACGCCACGCTGCAGGGAGGGAGAGGTCAGAGGAGCCGTGGCGCGTGAGGAGCATGTAAGTCATGACTCATGAGACTTAGCAGTAGGGGAGTGGGGGGGCCGGGGGTCCTGCCTAATTTATCAGTCCCCAGGCTTCACAATTTCTGATGGCAGCCCTGCCTACCAATGGGATCGGTATGATTTACTGCCGGCCGGGTCTCAGAAAAAGGCAAAACGTCATCTTCCATGGACAAACATCATCATTTCTGGACAAAAGTCCATGAAAGATGATGTTTGTCCATGAAAGATGACATTTTGCCTCTTTCTGAGACCTGATTTTTGGCGGGAAAAATCTGAATTTGGCGGGAAAATCGAAAACTAATCTGAGCCTGCACATCCCTAGTTTAAATACCGGCACCTTAATCCCAAAAGCGTCGGTATCCAAGCTCCAGTATCCCGACCGCTGGCATCACGAAGGTAAGTATCAGGGGTTGAGGGGGTTAGGTTTAGGATTAGGGGTCAGGGATAGGCACTAGGGAGAGAGTTAGGGTTAGGCACTAAAGGGGGAGCGTTAGGTTTAGTCACCGGGAAGGGAGGGTTAGAATTATGGTAGGGGTTAGGGTTAGTAGTAGTATACTTAAATACGGGTGTCAGGATCCTGACTGTCGGGATGCCGCTGTCGGTATTCTGACCGACGGCATCCTGACTGCCGGGAACCCATACCCAACCCGTCCAGTGTGTACCTAGCTTAAGACCCTTCACTCACCCACAAGCACTTCCTTACCTAATACCTGACCCACTGAAATAATCCTCATCCAGTGACACTCACTTCACTCACCAAAATACGATTTACCTAATCTGACAATAAATTAATACATCAAAAGAAAATTGTGTAACATTTTAATTTCTTAAATTGCTGTTACCTCTCATTGATACATGTTGTTACAGTATACATTGCTGTTCCTTTCCTATATTCACACTGGCTTGGAAGGCTGCTCTTGATGGGTTTTCCAAAAAACCAAGATCAATAAATAAAATAACACTAAAATAACACTATATATATCTTTATAGTATGTACACACAAATACACACACACGTATATGGTAATGTTAATATAAAGACTATACAACAAAAATCTCAAAGCATGATAGATAGATAGATAGATAGATAGATAGATAGATAGATAGATAGATAGATAGATAGCCTTTTACTTAAAATACTATTACAGTCATAAAATATATTCTTTGGATTATTTATTATTTTTTTCTTTGTTTTGTATGTTCTGTAGTGTGCAGCACCCCCTCCCCATATTTCTATTTTTTCTCTTTTGTGCCTTTTTGTGGCAAATGGGCCCTTGAGGTCCGGGTGCTGCATCATTCTGGTCATGATCCTGTGGTGACCCCCCACTCACGTGTGAATGGCAGAGCCGTAACTAGACTTTTTGGTGCCCTGGGCCGTAAAGAACATGCCCGTAAAAGGGGATTGGCATCATGGGTAGAGGCCATGACAAATCTTATTTGTCCCGTACGATGATGAAAGGGTATTGATCCTTATGTACCACTGTCATCCAGGTATCACTGCCAAATACAGTGTGAATCCAATGGCTGCAGTTATGATACACAATAATTACGTAGTGTAAAAATATTGACAGGCCCAAACAGTGCCCCCTATCCTGCGGTGCCCTGTGCCATGGTACATGTCGCACCACCCTAGTTACAGCCCTAGTGAGTTGGCCGCATATGGCCTGCCAGTGCCATATAAAAGAAGGATGTTTCTGAGTGACGTCCTTGTTTTTTTTTGTCAGGCAGACTCTGCGGGACCCTCTAGAGGTCGGCACCCTAGACTGCTGCTTAAAGCTGACCAGTGGTAGCGCCAGCCCTGCTGTCAGGGCACAGACCAGGGTAAGCACCAGAATCATGCAAGTTTACATAGGCGCATATGTGTTATTCTTTTTTGTGGGCATGTATACTACAATTTCTCTCCGCTGCAGCAACTGTGTGTTGTCATACATCAGTCTTGAGAATGTCCACTCTAAGGGGCCTATGTATCAAGCTGATTTTGACATAAAATTATTCAGAAACTGCAGTTTCTGCATAATTTTATGTATTGTAGCTATGTACTAATGGCACAATGCAGGAGATTTAACAAAAATCGCCGGCAAAGTGCTAATTAGCACTTCACATCACAGTCCCCATTATTGTCAATGGGGACTACGATCTGACCCCTATGTACTAAACTCCAAAAAGCAATGCTTTTCGGAGTTTGACCCTGGCAGTTTACACCATCTTCAAATGGTGTAAACTACTGTAAGACTATGGAGGCTCCAGAGGCAAGAGAGAGATCTTTTGATCTCTCCCCGCAGCCCCTGGCCAGCCCTGGAAGCTGACACGGTGCGCATGCGTAGAGTCAGCTTCCCCCAGAGAAGTCTTTTACTTCTGTGAAATACTTCTCCTAACTGCTGGGGATATAACTCACAGAGACAGCAGTTACTGCAATCACTGTCCCTGCCAGTTCCCCTTGGTACATAGCAGGGATATTTTCATTAAAAGTGCCGAGATTATTATTACATAGACCCCTAACTTCCTAGTCAATGACTTAGACCTATAAACAAACTGATCTGTTAGTAGCATGACAAGTCACAGCAAGATATTGTTATGTAAAAACAAATTCAATGCAAAAGTTTGCCATGTTAATAGAATTTCCTTTGTCTACAGTATTTATGTTACAAATACTCTCCCAAAAGCTCATGGGAGAGTAGACCACTATTGGACTCTGCTCACTTCTTCACACAAATTGAACTGCGTCATAATATCCCACCTCTCCTCTCCTCCACCTGAACCTCCTCCATCCGAAGGGCTCCATTAATATGTAAGCGTAAAGGAGTGCTAAAGTACTGCCCGATGTGAGAAGGATGATCTTGTTAACCCTGTTAGAACTGCCAGCACTATTGATTTTCTTTAAGTATATTTTACCAATTTATAATTTTTATATTTTTATATAGATGTTTCTTAAAATAATTGTTTTCATTTTTTTTTTAATTACAGTTCCACTTTAAAATCAGCTTATTCAGCAATAAAGGGCAATGTATTTTTCAGAATATAGGAACATTATTATTATTACTACTATCATTATTTTTATAGTGCCATCATCATAGTACACAGTACTTCAGAAGCTGTCTGAGAAATTCATATTATAGTGAATCAGTGAAGGGATAGGAATATCAAAGTTCACATTAGCTTGTATTCAGATTCACATGATTACAGTCATCTGTGTTATCAGCACACTATGAGAGAGATGCAGATTGAGTACACTTTAGTTTGGAGCTGACAATTAATCATTCACTACAATGGAGAAAAGTGTGAAAATGATCACTGCAGCTCATGCTAATTGAGTGAGTTGATGGCTGTTTAACTGGTTAAACTTTATTTAATATGCAGCATAATTTATTTTCCCTATAAAGCAGATACTTTGCAATTATTTTATTATCAACTAGGAGATAGGATCTTTTTTAAAAAAAATGTGTGATTTCCCTTTGAAGTGACATTTGTAGCAGTAGCACCATGCATTATAGTGTAGATGTAGGTGTTCAAAAGGTATACGTTCAGGAAGCCAGCGGACGCAATGCCGACCGCCGGCTTCCCGACTGCTTAATCCCGGCGAGGGTTAAATGACAGGCGTCTAAATCTAGACTCCTATCATTTTCTAGACTAGACTAGTCTAAATCTAGACTCCTGTTATGACGTCGGGAGACCGATCGAAGGGATGCCGGACACGGACTGCCATGGGGGGGAGGGTTAGGTTTAGGGCTCCCGGGGGGAAATTAGGGTTAGGCACAGAGCTGGCCCTAGGCATTCTAAGCAAATGCCTAGGGCATCGGGAATGCCTAGGGGCATTCCATGGCTCTGCAGTCCCCCCCGCGATCGGGCAGCAGAGTAGTCAGACTGACAGGTGACAGCCAGGGCCAGGTCAGAATGAGTTTCTGAACAGAAGCTCATTCTGACTACAGGGGACAAGGAAGATGGCCGTGGCGCCGCAGGGCATACTGCGCATACTCAGCCGCGGCCACTCCTCCCATGGTCCCATCGGACCAGGGTACTGCATTGAAGTGCATCACAGCCCGAGCCCCGAAGCCAGAACCCGCCCCAGCTGCCTTGGAGAGAGAGACCACACTCCTGCCATTCAAACAGGCGCCGGTCACAAGCCATTCAGAGTTCATGGACCGGCAGCCATTCAGCAGCTGCTGCTGGTCTGCGAGCTCTGATTGACTCATGAGCGGCGCCATATTTGAACAGAGTGCCGGACCTCTGCAGCTGCCTGTCATGTGGGCCCCAGCCAGCTGATGTAGGTGAGGGTTGCTGAAAGTACACAGCTAGGTAAGAGGCTACTGGGGTAAATGAGAGAGGGGAGGGGAAAGCAGCATAATGTCTTAAGGCCATGCATTATTGTGTGGCATAATGTGTAAAGGATGAGCATTATTGTGTGCCATAATGTGTAAAGGATGGGCATTATTGTGTGACATAATGTGTAAAGGATGGGCATTATTGTGTGGCATAATGTGTAAAGGATGGGCATTGCTGTGTGTCATATTGTGTAAAGGATTGCCATTATTGTGTGGCATAATGTGTAAACTAGGATGGGTACTGCTGTGTGGCATAATGTGTAAAGGATGGGCATTGCTGTGTGGCATAATGTGTAAAGGATTGGCATTGTTGTGTGGCATAATATGTAAAGGATGGGCATGGCTGTATGGCATAATGTGTAAAGGATGGGTATTATTGTGTGGCATAATGTGTAAAGGATTGGCATTATTGTGTGGATAATGCTTAAAGGATGGGCATTGCTGTGTGGCATAATGTGTAAAGGATGGGCATTGCTGAGTGTCATAATGTGTAAAGGATGAGCATTGCCGTGTGGCATAATGTATAAAGGATGGGCATTGCTGTGTGGCATAATGTGCAAAGGATGGGCATTGCTGCATGGGATTATGTGTAAAGGATGGGCATTGTGTATCTTTTATTCAGCCAATGTTTCAAAGCCTAAATGGCTTTGCCATCAGGGTGTGGAAAATTACAAAAGTGCAAATGCTTACCTTTATATGATACAAGTGAAAGTGCTAGTTCAGCGTCCATTCGTCCTCTTCCAGGCTCCGGGTGCCACAGGTCACTGACATCACAGCAGCGCGAGACAGACAGTGGCATTGTGGGGCAGTAACTAGGGACGCAGTCGGGTCCCATCTGAGTAGAAGTATAACCTTAGCAACGGGTTCCGACACTCATTTTTCACACCCTGATGACAAAGCCATGTAGGCTTTGAAACACAGACTGAATAAAAGGTACTTTATTAAATAAGTCTGATGGAGTGCCGCCTGCTTCTTTTATAGGGAAGAACTGCTTTGTGAATATCTGCACTTAGGAAGGCACCCCGACAGTGGAACCATATTCCTTGAGTGCCCTACCACATGCTGTTATATATATATATAATCTCTATATATCTTCGCATCTCATCCGCTGAGATGCCGAACATATCCCGTACACACAATATGTCCATGAAAAACGTTGTTCACAGACATATTGCGTCAGCTGTGCAGCACATCCATTGGCAGATATATCTGCTCATCGTGCTGTGTGTACGGACACTCAGCCGATTGCCCTTAAACTTGCTGCAGTGGCGGGAAGGGGATCGCTATGTATCGGCCTGCCACTGGGGCCCCAGATGATGGTTGTTCAGTGTGTATGAACAACCATAATTTGCAAATTGACTATCAGGTGTGTACCCACTTTAAAATTGGTGGTGGCATTATCTTCCAGGGGGCACCAGCCGAAATCTTGCCTAGGGCACCAAATTGGCTAGGGCCGGCCCTGGTTAGGTACCCCTCAGGAGGTTAGGGTCAGGCTAGGGGAAGGGGGGATTAGGGTTAAGCACCCCCGGGGGGAGGTTAGGGTTAGGCACCCCCCCCAGGGGACAGGTTTAGGCGGCGGGGAAGGGGGGGTTAGGTTTAGGCACTTAGAGGGGGGATTAAGGTTAGGCACAGGGGGGGAGGTTAGGGTTAGGCAACCTAAGGGAGGGTTAGGGTTAGGGGGTAGAATTAGGATAGTTTATACTTACCTTTAGGACTATCTGGATTTCCTCTTCATAAAAATTGTGAATTTCCATTTATACAGAATGTAATGAAGAACCTTTTTGTTACAGTTTGCCAGACAGAAGATTGTTATTCCAAGCACTTACTTCCAGTTTGCTTCACAGAGAAGCTGGTAGATAAAACATTAGCTATTATATAACTAAACCAAATGCATAAAACTTACCAAAACCACAAATCTTTCTTCATAAAGAGAACATTCATAAAGGCGCACTTCTTTATTTTTAATGAAAATATGTTTATATTTATTTGATTAAAAAAACTATTTTTATATCTCAAAAGATACTTTATATTTTGGTCAGAGTCAGTTGAAAGGATCTATAAATCTAATGCCAGTTACTTCCAGCATACAAATGGATTGGTTACCAGTCCACATACCCACATGTACCTGCACTAGTGGCAAAGCAGCATCCTGTACATTTTACATTATTTATATAGTCATTTATTTTTTTATTTAGTCATTTATTTACATAGTGCTCACATATTACGCAGTGCTTTACAGGGAATATCTAGTCATTCACATTAGTCTAAGTCCTAGTGGAGCCTCCAATCTACAGTACCTTCTCTACCACATGGACATATACATGGGTTACGTTTCTGTCAGAAGCCAAATGACTTAACGGAATGTTTTTGGATTTTTGCAGGAAACTGGAATACCCAGGCAAACATGGGTAGAGAAAAGAGAAATGATGCACTATAATTCAAATGCTGTCCAGTATAGGGACCAGCTGCTGACACCTGAGGGGTCTTTGCACAACCCACACAAAAAGACAAATGAAAAGAAGGTGTCTGCGATAATTCCAATACAAAATTACCCAAAACTGGAGAGTGTTAATATAAAAATGTATTAAACATATATAAGAGAACTGCAGTTGAACCATTAAAACACATACATTCATTGAACATTAATAAACACTCTAGATGTGCCTCCGAACATTGATTGTGGCGGAATGGATATCACAATATAGCTATTATTGAACTAAAACACACAGTGTGTCTCTGTTGCATCCTAATAGAATATTAGAAACAGATATATAATTGTTAGTCCCCTCTGTATATCCTGTACAGTGTTGATCGCGTATGCATATGGAAAAAGGAGAACTTAGGTGTAAACAATGTTATTGTATAGTCACCACACAGGACCCTTTGAGTAATAGGTCGCCCTGTACAATGACTGGAGCAGTATAAATAAATATAAAGGTGTCCTTGTGGTGGCGTTGCTCCAGCGACTTACAACCAGGTCGTAGGGGTAAATGTAACAATGTTCAATCTGCCATGTGCAGTGACTAGAGCAGTGTGGTTAGTTGGAGGTACTGGGGGTGAATACCTGTATATTGTGACTCCGTGTGGTTTGTCGCTTCTCCACCAGTGACCTGGTTGTAAGTCTCTGGAGAGACGCCACTACAAGGACACTGTTATATTTATTCTCTTGGCCAGGAGCCGCTGGAGCGGCGCTACTACAAGGACATTGTTACATTTATTTCCCTGGTCGGGGGCCGATGGAGTGGCGCCATCATTAAGAGATGCCAGATCGTGGATTTATTAGGAGCTGCCACATATACCAACTATGTTTTTGTGATCCTATAGGTGATGCAGGAGTTTATATAAGACAGGATCAGTCCTTGCTTTCTATTCATTACAGCATTGAGGACACACATTACTTACAGGAGCAATGCAGCAGACAAGCGACCTTTTCCTCAAAGGATCCTGTATGGTGACTATACAATAACATTGTTTACACCTAAGTTCTCCTTTTTTTCCATATGCATATGTGGTCAACACTGTACAGAATATACAGAGGGGACTAACAATTATATACCTGTTTCTAATATTCTATTGGGATGCAAAAGAGACACACTGGGCGGGATGTAATAGAGATCGAGTCTGCTGGAGGTGCAGGATGCAGACTGATCTCGATCGTTTTTTTAAAGTTGCAGTCATTTACAAAGTAAAGTCGAACTGGCTTTGCCATGTAAGTGACTGCAACTTTAAAAAAACGATCGAGATCAGTCTGCTTCCCACACCTCGGGCAGACTCGATCTCTATTACATCCCACCCAACGTGTTTTTTATTTCAATAATAGCTACACTATATTGTGATATCCATTCCGCCACTATCAATGTTCGGAGGCACATCTAGATTGTTTGTTAATTAATGTTCAATGAATGTATGTGTTTTAATGGTTGAACTGCAGTTCTCTTATATATGTTTAATACATCTTTATATGAACACTTTCCAGTTTGGGGTAATTTTGTATGTGAGCTAGTGCAGACACCTTCTTTTCAAACATGGGTAGAGCAAATAATCTCCACAGTGAGAGCTCTGGTTGGATCAAACCCATAGTATTAGTGCCAAGACCCCTAGGGCTCTTCTCCGTACCTACCTGCTGGCAGACGGGGCAAATGTAATGAAAAGGGGGCATGGCCTCATGACCAAGGTGTGGCCTCATGGGAAATGTTGGGCCCACGAGCTACATGCCCATTTTCATCACGCTGGGGATATACCCATAGTTCTGAGATCTGCTGGCATGCCTCCAGTCCCTCTCTACCCTGAATAGATGCCATGCGCATGCACATGACATCTATTCATCACATCTCTGCTAAGCAGAGCAGCGGGTGAGAGGGGGTCTCTGGACGTCAGGACACTGTGTCCCGCATGGTGGGACTATGCCCACCAAAATGGGGATGGTTGGGAGATATGCTCGTATTCTATAACATATGGTGACTACAGTCTTTTCCGAAAATTGCGACTTTTACAAAAGCTCTATTACAGTACATTTCTCCCATGGCCGGATTCAGAGTTACATGCAATTCCATCTGCATATGGATATTGTGATTATATTAGCAAACGGCACATGCACCAGGCTTTTTAATCCAACTTAGAGCAATTATAAACTATACAAAATCGTACGGATCTCAGACATATCTCCACTCGCCATCTGATTGGGTCTAATTAGGCAGCAACAGAGCATTCGCAAGACGAGCTATTCACAGGTCAGATCCGAGATCCGTCAGACTATCGTCCGATCTCTTGCACCAAGGATAGGGCTGGAGCAGATGTGCGCTAATGATGATAACTACTTTCACCAGTTGATGGATGAGGGAGGTGCATTTGTGTAGATATGGCCGTCTCTGAGTACAGGTGGAAGTCCCTATTTATTTCAGAATATGGGAAGTGGCCACAATTGCAGCCTCGTTACTTGCAGCTCTGTGTCAGGCCCTTAATGTTCCAATTCTGCTTTTGTTTCTCCATGCTGAACAATACATATCTATGAATAAAGTTGGGATCACTATGGACAATCTGCTGCATTGGGGTACAGCTTAAAATCTTGCAGCCATGTGTAAAATGATGGAAATATTTTGTGGAACAGTTTTTAAAATCTTTTTCATTAATAGTCTATGAGGGTTTTATTAAAAAGAAAATAATTTCCTCATTAAAAGCCAATTTTACATATTATACATTATTTAATTCCTAAACAAAATTACTACTATCATTAAACATACATGAAAATACTGAAAGAAAGCTGTAAAACACACTTCCTATGAGCTGCATTTTATTAGTAAATATTTACTCTTTGTTCTACATTAGCAGCATTAGGAACTGAACTAAGATTCGTTTTTAGGTCACACCATCAAATGTAATGATGCCTTAAAGACATCTTTAATTACCCAATTACCCTTACTCGACATCCTTAATTACCCAAGATACCCTTTCTGAGATCCTTAGTTGCACAAACAACAACAACAGAGAAGTGTATTGGATGAAACATTTAATTGCTGATATTGAATTTATTCTAGAACATGAATATCTCATCATTTGCAGGTGGAAATTTGCCTACTGGGTTAGGGTGTCATTACAAATTGTATGTTTTATTTCTTTTCGCTGTTTAAATGGAAAGTCATTATAAGGTAACAAACATAATAAAATATCTGTATTTAATTTGCACTTATCAGCAGTCCGGTTAAATGTCCTTTGTTGTACAGGTGTGTCCTCATACACTAAGGGCCGTATTCAATTTGAGGCGAAATGTTGGAATCAGCGATAATTTATCGGTGATGACGTCATTTTCGACTATTTCAATTTTCCCCGTATTCAATTACATTGAATTTTCGCCGGTGCGAAAAGTCAATGTAAAAAAACGGGGATACGTTTTCACCAGTCTTTTGCTGGCGAAAAAAGTGTAGTATTGGGGTTTAGGGGTGCAGGCTTAAAAAAAATAGCCTACACCCCTGGGAATGTCCCCTAAAAAAGATATGTATCAAAAAAAAAAAAATCGCGACACCCCAAAAAATGACCTTTAAATTTGGGGTGAAAAAAAAAAATACAGAACACACTTATAAAAAAGCCAAATTAAATCCAGAGGGGTTCCCTTACATGCGGCAGGTGTTTTCTTCATTGCTGGAGTAGCGGCAGCTGCATTTTTGAAGAATTTTTAAAAATAATTTTAGGGACTTTAAAATATGCTTGCACCCATTTTCGTGTACCCCAAATTTGATGGAACAAGTTATTTTTCCCCAAAAAAAACCTAAGTGCTATTCTTCACCACTTCTTCAATAGCCGCATTTATGCACCTGCTGCGACTATTACAATCCCTGACTTCCTTCAGCAGGCTACCCATAGTGAACCCCCATGTCTGGACATCTTTAGGGGGTACCCAGGGATATTTCCCGAAAATTCCTGACGTTTTTGCGATACTTACCTATCCGCTGGCTCCTGCTTTCGCTGCTTCCTAATTGAACAGTCCAGTACGGACTTTTAGCTCCCAAATTGAATACCCCGCTATATCTGCAGTCTCGCCAAACAGCCCTTCTTGGTGTGCCAGGTACCGTGGGACTTGACTTGTGCCGAGCGACTTTTTTGCTTGAAAATGTGTCTGAGTCACAATGCAATGTGACAAATCGGCTTCATGAGACTGCGCTGATTGATTTGATATGTGACACTTGTATATCTGTGTGCTACAGAGTCTGAATCTGTAAATCAAGTGCTACAATGCAGCCAGCGCGCCTTTTTTTTCATGACAAGTTGTGTTGTGCTTTGTGTACAGATTCAGTGGCACACAGATATACCAGTTTCACATATGAAATCAGTACAGTCTTGTGAACCAGATTGTAGCATCCGATTGTGGCTAAGTTGCATTTCCAGGCATAAAAGACAAGAAAAAGATGCTACGCAGCTCAGTTTGGCTCACTCTCGCTTGACGTCTCACACCGATGGCGTATTGAGGCTAGGTGTATGGGGACACATCTACTACTACTACTGTATACTACTATGTTGTACTCCTCTGCCCTTACTTCTTTGGGAAGAAGTAAACAGCCAGAAGAGTGTATTGATTAAGCTTAGTGGTTCATTCTTACAGACAGGTATATCTTGACAGGGCAACATGTGTCATCTACAGGTAAAGAGTTTTCCTAGAAAAAAAAATCTGTGTAGCCTATAGGGGGATATCAATCTGCACAGGCAGTGTTCAAGGAGCATAGAGTCACTTTGAGAAGGCAGGGTGTGATCAATGGTAGATATTTGGCTATTAAGCACTCACCCATGACTTGGCTATTCAGGGAGTTTGAGGAGTGCCTTCTCCTAGTTGAGGACTGGGAATGAGGATGTGCAATTTGTGTAGTATCATCGCTTTGTCTGGGGTTTTACTACAATTTGCATTGACCATGAACAAGTATTCTAAATGGAAAACTCTGTTGGTATTGGATTCCCTCAGATCTAATTAGTCGGGTTATAGCTGTCATTTCTCTCTGTAAAGCCAGGGTTGTTGCTGCTTTATCCTGATAGAGTCAGACTATGGCCCCCTAATATTCCATGAAGGTGAGTACCCTTGTTTCTTACAGGATCTTTTCATTAGAATGAAAATAATGTTGATGCAAGATGACACCCCATCGAGAATCTTTTGGTTGAGGTGTTGCCCTAAAGGACCTATGCATTCTATTCATAGCGTGCCAATGTGTTTCCATATCTAGAACTATGTGTGGAATAACTGAATGAAGTAGAATTTCAGGTCTTTGGATCCAATGTCCTCTGGTTGTTCCTTTGGATTCTGTTTTGAAAATCATCCTACCAATCACAAAAGGTGATTTAGTCAGTTTGGACTTGGTGGACCTGGTGACGATCTTGTTTGAATACCTGTTGGTAAGTTACCATCTCCTCTATTTTAGTTTCTAGAGAATTGGGGTGCTATTCAATTAGTTTTGCGTCCGTGATAAAGTTTCGCTTGCCTGACTTTCTGCCGACATTGAGTGTTTTGGATGCAGAAACTTATCGTGCGCGTCCCCACAATTCGCCCTATTCAATTCCAAATGAAGCAAAAATGGCAAGCAGCGAAGTCAGAACAGGTGGAAAGTGCTGTCAGAAATGGGGAAATCAACCTGAACCCCCCCAAACAGATGCACCAACATTGGGGATCAATGTAGATGTGCCTGAATAGCCCTAATAAAGCTATTTGGGGTACTTAAGTTGTTTCTATAGCTTCCTATTAGCGTCTTTGCACAAGTGGTGAAGAATGGCATAAAGCAGTATTTTTTGGTGAAAATAAGTAGTCCTGTCAAATTTAGGGTACTTGAAAATGGGTGCTAGCATATTTTAAAGTCTCTAAAGTGAAGTTAAAAAAATCATGAAAAACGCACCTGTAGCATGCACCTGCAAACAAAAAAAACACCCGACTCATGCTTGCAGACCCCCCAAAAGTCTATTTCGCTAGTTTTTATGCTTGTCCCCCCACTTTTTCACACCCAAAATGAAAGTACTTTTTTGGGGTGTTCCTAACTTTTTTGTAGGGATTTTTTGACACAGTTCTCCTTTGGGGGCTGTCCCAAGGGTTCTGAGTGGTTTCCCCACCTTTGCACCCCAAAATAAAAAATGCACTTCTTTTCACCTGCCATACAGAGGGGAATCTTTTTCGCCTATTACATTGCATTGAGTTTCCGTTTGGAATTGAATACGGAGATACTGTAAGTTTCCTCCATGCGAAAAGTCGAGATCAGCGATACTTTTCCGCGGATCTCGGCTTTTCGCTTCTAATTGAATATGGGCCTTGGTCTGTTAGTTCAGTTTTTAACAGTCCTGAGGCATTTTTGAATTCTTGCTTTAAATGACTTCACTTGTAAAAGCCGCAGTGTAGTAATGTAACTGGGAAATAGTCATCTGATACAGAGTCACCATGGCTCTTGTATGGCTGCCAGATACAGTAGGTATCTAATTTTCTAGAAAAGATGTAAAAGTTCTTGTATATTTGGTTTTAACCCTCAGGGGATAGTGCTTATATGTTTGTAGAAAAACATCATTGTGATTAAGGCCCTCATTCAGACCCACTCGCAAGCGGGCGCACGTACGTTAGGCGTACGTACAAAAATATTTAAATTCAATGGCTCGCTCGTATTTTCGTTCGCATCTAAAATTCCTCCCAAAACTCTGACGACCCCTCCTCTAACTAACGAGCGTACAAAATAGCGAGCGTACATCCCCGAAATGGCTTGAAAGGAACGCACGCACAAGTATAAACAGGAAGTGGCCTTGTCAGATGTCGATTACCTGCTCCTTTATTCTGCCTACCTCCATCAATCGTATCATGCCAATCAATGTATCAATTAGCTTAATTGTTTGTTTTTTTCAACACAATGCAAGAAACTTTACTCTTGTCCGTGTTTGTGTTTACCCGCAGAATACGTACGGATGAAACATTCGCTTTTATTGTTCAAAAAACATGTGAACCACAATTAAACAATTGTACTATTGCTAAATTTGCTTACGCATGTCACTGCATCAAGCCTATCCTAACTCTCCAGAGATTTCTGGCCCTGTCGAACACATGACTCATACACTAACCAATAAAATTGCTCCTGTTAATTTCCAAAATACATTAGCCAATCAGAAAATTTTTACACACTTTATCAAAAATGATTTTTAAGAAAAACACCATTGCCATCATGAGAGCCTCCGCATTCACCAGGCGCGAGCTGCTGGTGCTTACGGAGGTCATGGATCGCCGGATCACCAGCCAGCCTCAACCCATGACCAACCGGCAGAAGCGCTCCGCGTATGCGGAGGCACGGTCCCGCCTGCGGTCCTTCGGCTCACGCCGCAACATCGGGCAGCTGGAGCGCAGGTGGTCCGACCTGCAACGGCGAACGCCCCGCTTGCTGGCATGCTTTCACATGCAGATCCTGGCAAGTAAGTGTTATGTATTGTGGTTTTAATGTTTGTGTTTGTGGGGCAAACTGCGTGTGCATGTTTTCCTGTCTGTTCTATTTATTATTTGTACTCATATCTGCGTGTGCATGTTTTCCTGTCTGTTCTATTTATTATTTGTACTCATATCTGCGTGTGCATGTTTTCCTGTCTGTTCTATTTATTATTTGTACTCATATCTGCGTGTGCATGTTTTCCTGTCTGTTCTATTTATTATTTGTACTCATATCTGCGTGTGCATGTTTTCCTGTCTGTTCTATTTATTATTTGTACTCATATCTGCGTGTGCATGTTTTCCTGTCTGTTCTATTTATTATTTGTACTCATATCTGCGTGTGCATGTTTTCCTGTCTGTTCTATTTATTATTTGTACTCATATCTGCGTGTGCATGTTTTCCTGTCTGTTCTATTTATTATTTGTACTCATATCTGCGTGTGCATGTTTCCCCTCTATTTCTGATTTATTAATTCTACTGCTATTTGGCTTTTTTTTTTTTTTTTTTTAGATTGGTTGCCCGGATTTGTCCATAAACTAAACGCAATTTCTTTGACATATTTTAGGGGGACAGCCAAGACTCCGCCGTCACCGTCCGTCCAGACGGCGTTCCCGGCCACTATCCCCAACCCCCAGCCAACACTCCACCCCAAATCTTTCCCCTATTCCCCACTCCTCCCCATCCTTCCCAGACCCTCTCCCGGAAATGTCGGGCCTCCTTCCCCTCCGTCCCACTTCCCCCTCTCCTCCACCCACCCCTCTTCCAATTACCCCCTCCCCGGAGTCCATCATAACTCCGCCCCATTCTTTGGGTAATGACGGATCCTCCGAGGAGGATCATGGAGGTTTGCCCGGAGCTCCCGTTTTGTCTCCCGGTATGTTTTTTTTTAGTTTTTTTTAAAGCACAAACTGTTTGTATGTAATCATGTGTCGTGCCTTTCTTCGTGTTTTTGTGGCTTGACTTTTGGTGATTGTGAAGGTTTGCCTTTACCTCTTCCTGGTGATTTAAACATACACATATCATACCTGTGGGAATTTGTACCTAGGCCTTGTATTTTTGCCAGCCCCCCCTTTTTTTTTTTGTTTTTGGGTTTAGGAGTGATTTGGTTGTGTTTTTTTTTTTTTATGTGGATTCCCTATTGTTGTATTAACCCACACACTTTTCTCACCCACAGAGGAACAGAGGCGTCGGCAAGAGGTGGCGGATGTTGTGGGGCAGATGCGCCAACATGTCATCGGCATTCTGGTGTCCCTCGACCGGCTGTCTGGCCTCCTTCGGCATTAGTTTTTTTATTTTTGTTCTATTTTCCAATTAAATTTATTAAGACAAATATACGTTGTGGCTCATTTTTAAAAACCAAAACCAAGATAGTTTAGCCTGACATAAGTAGACTGTTCCTGCAAGGATTTCCCTTTTTTAAAAGTTAGATTGTGTTTTGTCTTTGTATGTCAAACAGACACAAGAAACACATAACAGTAACAATGTCATTTCCCTTTTTGGGTGTAGTGTCAATTACATATTTCTACATTTTCCAGGTTCCTACTTGGTGCGCAAGCTGCTTAGGCCAATCTTACAAATCCCAAGGTTGGGCCAGGCTTCCTTTTGGTGTGGATTGGGAAGCTGAAAACATATTTCAGTTTAGCTCAACTGGCGTCAGTACTGGTTTACCCCTTAGTCAAATGTAACTTGTGTTAACCTGGTTAAACTTGCTGTTAACGTCCCAAAAAAGGAAGACCATTTCACTCTTCAAACATTTATTCACAACATAACAGAGAAAACAAAGTGGTCACTCCCAAAAAAAAAACACAGTGATAAATTCAAATACAACACATACCCAGAAATAATTAAATAAAAACACAAAATCAAGAACTGGTTGACGAAGGAGCATGCCAACATGATTCCACAAACATGGCGTTGCGATATGGGTTCCAGAATATATGCCCAAAAGGACCAGATCCAGGTTTGGTAAGGGTAGCAGGAAGTAGTGAGCGTTGGAGTGGCAAAGATTATGTGAACAAACAGAAGATGGTGAGAAAAATAAAAATAAATTAGATGTTCGCAAACAAACACAAACACATTAGGTATAAACACTGGAGTTTTGTTCAAATTTACCTAAAAAATCTGGCCACCACATCATCGCGTATGGCCCCCCCACATACTGACCTTCGACCAACCTCGGGGGGGCCATCCTCAGGTAAGGCATCCTCTGGCTGCATTGGGACACCACTCCTTATGGCAATGTTGTGAAATATCCCACACAGGACCACAATTTTAGACACCATATCCGGCACATACATGAGCTCGCCACCAGAGCGGTGGAGGCATCTGAATCGGCCTTTTAAAAGGCCGATACAGCGCTCCACCACTTGCCTGGTGGCTGTAAGTGCGGAATTATACGCACTTTGTGGCCCTGGTGTGGGAGCCAAATAAGGAGTGAGCAGCCAGGACATGCAAGGGTATCCACTGTCTCCTGTGAACAAAAATAGACCACACCAGGAACACTGTGTATCAAGCTTAACATTGTTATGTACTAAAGGTCTCCACTTACCCAGAAGCCACGCATCACCAGCTTGTAGGTTGGTTAATTTCTGCCATATCCCTGATTGCCGGATGACGAAGGAGTCATGAGCACTTCCGGGTAATTTAGCATTCAGGGACAGGATCTGGAGGGAGGCATCACATACCACCATTACATTCAGGGAGTGATAGTGTTTCCTGTTTCTAAATATTGCCTCCAGCCGTGCTGGAGGCTGAAGTGGTATGTGAGTACCATCCACAACCCCTATGATGTGTGGGAAGCCAGCTATTTGGTAAAAATTGGCCTTGGCCACACTAAGGGCACCCATATCCAAAGGCATTTTAATAAAATGATGGAGGTGCTTGAAAAGTGCCTCCATCACTGCCCTCAGGATCCTGGAAAAGGAGGATTGGGAGATGCCCGCCACTATTCCCACCGTTGTTTGAAACGATCCTGAGGCACAGAAATGTAACACCGCCATAAATTGCGTCAGTGGTGGTATTGCTGTTGGACTGTCAATTTGCCGCTCAAGATCACTTTCTATTAATGAGAGAGTGTCTATGATGATTTTGGGAGGTAGACGGTAGCGTCTTAAAACCTCATCATCGGGCATTCCAAAAAGGGTGACACGTGTTCGAAATATCTGGGGCCTTGCATGCCTACGATGCCTACGCCTGGGACGAGTTTGAGGTTGGTCGTCTTCCGGGAGCAGGGCCAGAACAATTCGCCCCAGATCTACCTGAAATTCAAAGTTTACAATGTAAGGCTTTTGAGCCACCCCAAAAGTAAGAAAAAACAACTTAGCTTTCTGATACCATCCATAGCTGCTTACATGCCGGGGTATTGTCATGATACGTATAAACTGTAAAAAAGGCAAAAATGAGACTTAAAAAATTTAGAGGGTGAATTTTTTTTTTTCAAATTGTTGCAAGCCAACACAGAAAATAGCCGAAACACACATTTGGCCATCGATGAAAACGACATTGCACACCGTACGTCAAATAGGGTTCAAATGGACCCCAAAAATGGAAAAGGGAAAAGCAGAACTGGATTACATGATGAATAAGCCGCCAAAAATGCGTTAATTAGTTCGCAAATGCAAGTCACTACACCAACAGTCAAAAATGCGGTAATTAATTCGCAAATGCAAGTCACTACACCAACAGTCAAAAATGCGGTAATTAATTCGCAAATGCAAGTCACTACACCAACAGTCAAAAATGCGGTAATTAATTCGCAAATGCAAGTCACTACACCAACAGTCAAAAATGCGGTAATTAATTCGCAAATGCAAGTCACTACACCAACAGTCAAAAATGCGGTAATTAATTCGCAAATGCAAGTCACTATACCAACAGTCAAAAATGCGGTAATTAATTCGCAAATGCAAGTCACTACACCAACAGTCAAAAATGCGGTAATTAGTTCGCAAATGCAAGTCACTACACCAACAGTCAAAAATGCGGTAATTAATTCGCAAATGCAAGTCACTACACCAACAGTCAAAAATGCGGTAATTAATTCGCAAATGCAAGTCACTACACCAACAGTCAAAAATGCGGTAATTAATTCGCAAATGCAAGACAAAAAATGGACTTACCCAACTCGAATATATAAGATTTCCAAAAAAAACGTCTTTGGGTCCGAAAGCCAAATAAAACTAAAAAAGATGAAATGAGTGTTAAACAAATTAACTAACCACAAAACAGAAGAAGACACCAATTGGCCACAAATTTGACTGCACAAAACTTACCAAATCAGGAAAGGATGTGGAAAAAACGAAAAAAATGCGAACGGAAAAACAAAAGAACTGTAGCAAAAACAAACAAAAAACCAACTCTGCCAAATCCTCCAACCACAAACAACCAAATCCAAACAACTTAACCGCCAACAATCCAACAACCCCACCTCGACTCCACACACACCAAGCCATAAATAGTGTTTATTTTCCCGCACAAATTAAGGATGAATCATAGGGACGCACAATCAATGATGCGGCCGCAAACAAAGGACGCATGTATAAATACGTCACGAAATCACATTGAATTTCTGGTTGATTTCATTCTGGAAGCAGAAACATGGCTTCAGACCAGGGAAACAATGGCCAAAAATCCGCCGGTAAGGCCTTCATGCATTTTGTCTCCATGATTATTTTAAAACAAATATATTGGTCAAGTTGTGAAGTGGCTAAATCTGCATATTTACCCAAATAGGTGAGGAGGATGACATGGAAGAGACTGCTGGCCCCAGTCAACCCGCCAAAGCTGCCAAAAAAAAAAGGCAGCCACATTTCACAAGCAAGGAGATGGAGGTTTTGATCCAGAAGTGCGTTGACATCCTGCCCCAGGCAGCCAGGAATATGAGCCAAAGCCAGAAGTGGAGAATGTGGGAGGAGGTCGCCGTTGCTGTCAATAGGGTGGGTGATTATGTCCGTCTAGCCCGGGATGTCAAACGGCGGTAAGTAAACACTTTCCCATCCTATAAACAAAACCCATTGTAAAAAAAAGGATAATGGTTCCAATTTCATTCCACAGATGGGCAGACTTCAAATATCGTCTCAAACAAAAACTTGCCGACAGGGCTAGGCATGCAAGGGGGACAGGTGGGGGTCCCACCCCTGTGTCATTGGAGTTGACAGACTTAGAAGAGATGGCACAGGGGTGTGTGCAGGCTGTGGAGGTGTTTGGCGTGTCCAACATGGATACGGACATGCCAGACTTTGCGGCTCCTCATGTTGGCCAAGGTAAGTCTTGTGATGTCACCAACTCTGAAATGCTATTGTGCCAATATGTAGATTCTAATGTGAGTCTTTTCTCCAATTTCCTAACAGAGACAGAGGCGGATGAGTCTGCTCCAGAGGGGAGCCTTGGCCGCAGAATTTCTGCTGGCTCTGCAGGGGAGGAACCAGTACATCCGGCTGAGGACCCTGCAGAAGCCAGTCCAGGGCGTGCCCCCTCGCAGGCAGTGGGCCTCCTCACAGAACTCAATTTTAAATCGGATTGCCATACGGAGATTCTGCAGAGGATGGACGCCAGTCTGATACGGGTGGCTGAGGCCCTGGAGCAAAATGCTGCGGCCAACGTGACCATTGCTCAGGCCCTGGCGGAAAATACCAGGGCCAACATCCGCATCGCCGATGCCCTGGAGCAGCTCGTTCGCCAGCACATGGTGGAGCCGACCTCCCTTCCTGCCGGAACATCAGGATCCTCCACCTCTGGCACAACATCAGCCAATCCTCCAAATGTGCCTAGCCCTGTGCCTAGTCCAGAGGCCACAACATCTGCCTCTGGACAGGCCAGCCCGATGGCATCCCGGACCCGGTCTGGCGCCCACCCTCACCCAGCCAAACGGGCGAGAAAACGGTGACAGCAATGGCGACTTTTCCCACACTCCTTCTGTGCTTGGCTCATATTCCTTTCTGGTCAAAACTTCCCTCTCCTTTCTTGTGAAATGTTTTTAAATTTGTTTGTGTTTAAACAATAAATTAAAAACAAAAAACTGACATTGTATTGTGACATTATTGTACAAATGGGTTACATTTAATCCTGGCCCTAAAGGCAAAAACTGACCCTCTTAAAACAAAAAAAAGGCCTCTTTAAGGAACGTTTCAAAAATCACATAGCGATGCAAATTCCACAGTAAACCAAAAAAAAGGGGAGCTAATTAAAAGATGATGACATTATTGTTACAATAGGCCATAACCAACAAATTGTGGCCAAAATAAAACCCCAAAAATGTACGCTAATTGATTGTGTAATCATGACATTAGCAGCTCTGATTTCCACCTGCGTACGCTTTTGTGCTATCCCAATAAACTGCTTTCCAAACACATACCAAGCCGGATTTCAATCCAACACTAATTACTTTACTGACCAGCCGCGATTAATCGCAGCACCATCGTGGAGTCCCGGGACGGAGGAGAAGGCCATCGCCAATGTGGTCGAGTAATCCTGACCCTAAGCTGTGCGAGCATTTTGAAGGGAAAGCGGATGTTTCAGTGACGTATGAGACGGTCCGAACACATTTGACGTTCGCATCTGCTAATGTATGTACGCCCCAAAAACGCCTCGCCACGCCTGCGTTTTTTCATCTCCACCCCCGTCAACACCCAAAAACGCCCTGTTCTGTCAATCACATTTGACATGTCACTTCCTGTACGCTATTTTAGGAACGAGAGAAAAAAAAACGCAATCTGCCGTACGCACATGCGCAGTGTAACACCGACGCATGCGCGGTTAGTCAACATCGGAACGCAACGAGCGTACTGTTGTTAACGTGCGGCTCTGAATGAGGGCCTAAGTTCCCTCTCTGTATTTGCTTCTAAGCAAGTTGGTTAGCCGGGACTAATGTACTTTTACTTTACCATGAATGTCAAAACAGATGCAGCCTTCACATGACCACTCCAAGTTTATTTCTTATTAAGATGAGGAATATGTTTCAGTCATGCTCATGCTTGATGTTGCTAAAGAAAACAAATTGGTATAATTTCTGATTTATTATCCTCCCTGGCTGTCATTGTGATACAGGACCTGATTCGGAGATTTACAAAAATCCGATAGTTACGTAAATCTCTGATGCTTAATGATTTGCGCAAGCGCCACACAGCACATGTCCAGATCTGGTCCTGCAAAGTTGGCTGCAGTGCCCCAAAAGTTGCAAAATGATTAACATGCTGCTGGCATTTGGGGTCAGTTACGGGGCAGCGATGGTGAACATTCCAGAAAATGGGGGCATGTCAGCCTTGTTTTCTGGGCATGCAGCTTCACTGGCCCTGGCAGAGTGATTTTGCCAGACATCCTGAGTAACCTGAGGGTTGCTAAGATGTCTGATGTTCACGCAATTGATCTGATTCTGCAGTGGGCATCTTTATACTTAAGATGCCTCCTGCGGCTTTTGCATACAAAGACGCAGTGGCAGCAAAATTAGCATCCATCTCTGAATCAGGCCCACAGTCTTCTCTTGGCTTTCTTCCAATCCCTCTGACTAGTCCTTCTCTGTCACAACATCCAAATCCTCCTCCTCCCCCTTCTCCCACTCTTCCTACCAGTTCCTCAAGGCTCATTCCTATATCCCTAATCCTTTCAATCTACACGTCTTCACCAGTGAACTCATCAATGCCTCCAAATCTACCCATTTCCAATAACATCTCTCCTTGCTTCCTCTCACACGTTTCAAACTGTCTATCTGCTATTCGGTCCTGGATATCTGATTGCTTGCTCAAGGGCAATAGGATAGACCAAGCTGATGGTCTTCCATCCTTCTTGTGCCACCACCCCTCCCCCATCTCTCTACCACCATTGACAACACCAACATCTCGGTAGTTGAGAGATATCCAAACTACAGTATGACCACAGGCCATAGCACGCCACCTGCTGAAATTCGCACCACTGTCTGGTGGACTAAAAACCACCTTGGTGGTCTGACATCAAAACATCGCTGGACAGCATGAAACTTCTCTGTTTCTACTGCAGAGAGAAGCATGCAAATATCTGATATTTCTAATAGCCTGTGATTGCTTACAAATTCATACGGACAATATTAATATCCTGATTACATAACATTGTGGACATTCTTACTACACTAGAGTCTAATACATTTTAGCTTTTATATTTATTCTGGGTTGTTTTATGTTGTGTATTTGTCTCACGTTAATATTGCTGCTATATAGATTGTACATTATAATTTGATTAAGAGTCATGTCGCACTTAAGTGGTTTTTAATGTTGAATATAGTATATTTGTTTACAAACCCAGATTCACAGTTTGGAGGTAATTGTTGCTTTACCTTTAGAGTACACACCAAGTGCTTTAAAACGTTTTCCTATTAGCATGGCCCACAGGCATTTAAGGAGCATGGCAATATTAAGGAGATGTGATGCCTTTATTGTGCGTGTTATGAGTTTGGCATGACCCCCTTAAGAAGAATCACAGATTAATTGCTCAGAGGTTAAATGTGGGATAATATTCAGTGGCCCTCTGGCCAAAGTCATTTTCTTAATATGGCATTCCAAAAAAAAAAAGTTTGGACACCCACCTTAGTTCATCATGGGCCGGATTCAGAGATTTATGCAAAGTCAATACTTTTGCAGATGAAGTGATTGTTTGCAAATGCACATGCATGAAATCCGCACTGTGCACGTGCAGCGATTGCTTTGTGATTACTCTCACACCTAGGAACCACTAGCAAAGTGAGTGACAGGTAGTCAACATTTGGGGGTGGTAATGGGGGTGGTTAGAAAAATAACGCAGGTGTGTCTGATCATTTAAACACTGTTTCATGGGCCATAAATTAGCCATTGCGATCGCCTTCGCAGCATGAGAGCTCTCTGCGTGTCAGAAGAGCTGCAGTGTTTGCGGCTGGTCAGGCTTGACTTAAATGCTGTGTCACTGCTCCATGTTCAATGATGGTACCGATGTCTACGCTGTTGCACGTCATCGGACGGATATGAGATGGCAGCAGTGGGCGTCCCTATGCTCGGCTACGCTTTGAAAAGGCATTAGCATATTTTAGCAACTGTGATCCATGAGAGAATACAGTTGTAATTGCATTAGTGATAACATCTGAATGAGGCCCCAAGACCGCTGCCTGCGAGTTACCCTTAATTCTGCTCTCAGTCTCCTACCCATTCCTGTCAGTTCTATCTCCGGAACATCACCAAAATTTACTCCTTGCGCTCCCTTGATGCTACCAATACACACGTCCATTTCCTCATCATCTCATGTTTCAACTACTGCAATCTTTTCTCTCTGGTCTTCCCTCAACCTCCTTCCTCCTGTTCAATCTGTCCTTAACACTGCTGCTGGCAGAATGAGGTCATCCGATCACAAGTTCCTTGGCCAGTACATGTGTACATGGGTTTAACTTTGTTGCGGAATCTGATTTATTTATTATTTTTACTATATAAGTATTTACATATTTATATATATCTTATATCTGCAAATATATTGTAACAGGCTTACAAATTTGTTGGCTCATAACTAAAGGGTGAAATCATTAATACTGGTCCAATAACACAACAATGTACTTCATGTGATTGCTCATGTGGTATAAAGGGAGTCTATATATCTATAGTCCTATATATATATATATATATATATATATATATATATATGTATAATAATAAATATTAAATACACAACATACAAAGATACATGAACCTGGCTCATTGACTATGTGGAATATCTGTCCAACATTGCAGCCTTAAGCTGCATACACACATAAAGATTTTCTGTCCAACCATCCAACTAGATGATTGGTTGGAATGAAAATCTGGTAACGTATGGGAGTAACTGATGATCAGCAATTTGCTCCTAAAGGCCAGAAAACCGATGAAAATGGTCGTCAGACAAGATTGTTAAATGTTTGATTTAAACAATTTGTTCAAACAACAGTTTTTGTCCATTTTCCGGCATTTGGGAGCAAATTGCTGATTGTCATTTGCTTTCATACCTTACCAGATTTTCATTCTAACCAATCAACTAGTTGGATGGTTGGACAGAAAATCTTTACGTGTGTACCCAGCTTTATACACATATGCAGTTTTAAACATTTAACTAGTGATTCCAATAATAAGTTCAGAGGCGTGAAAGTATCCGCACTTAGCTAATTTTTATTTGCAGATAAGACAAATAAACAGAATATAGAGTGAACAGTAGTTATACAAATACTAATTATATTTATGCTTTCTTTTCTAGTTACATAACACAAACAATCAATCAGCTTGAAAAAGGTTACAGCTGTAACCAAAACGCAAAACGCATTGCTGCCCGCGGATATCACTGTGTCCTCTGGGAATAGATGACCGCTCCAATCATTTATTGCCTGGGAGATTTGGTTCAACCATGGCTAATATACCTGGTCCGCTGGACTCTAACATTCTGTTGTACTGGCGAGAGGTGCCCTAAGGAAATTACAGCCTGCTAATACCCGACAGACATCAATGGCACACCATACAGCTATAGCCACTTAAACAGGGAGCAGACCGCCAAGCTAAACTAAGCCGCATGTACACCGATAGATGGCGCAGCTGGAGGTAGGGCTGCGCTGAGACCGGACTCAGAACAGACCACGACTAAGGTCATTTACAACTTTTGAAACAAGCTGCATTTGTTGTGTGGAGCCGATGTCATCTTTTAATCACAGGAGCAGGTAAAAGTGATACATTAAATGCGACATTGTTTCTTTTTGCATCCAAGACACAGAGGCTAATCTAACTTACCTGCTTCAATTCTCTGGTCTTGGACACATGCTTTCAGACATATATCATTAAGGACACAAATAAGTTATATCTCCATATGCTTATGAACTCATAGAGAGTAAATTGATTATAAGCTTATACCACAGTGATTCTTAAAGTTCTTGTATTCTGGTCATAATTTTATATTTAAGTTTTTTATATGACAGCAGTTTTTTATATCTATATATGGTGTTTTGTGTTAACTGGAATAAATAGAGACTGATTTTATTTATACAATTATATGTGCTCGAGTGAGAAATTTAATTGGTTATATACACTAGAATGTAAGGGTTTACAACAGTGCATAGTTCTATCAAATTTATACATAACACAAACATATTAGACAAACAAAAACAATTACACATAATAATCTTGCTAGAATATATGAGGGTCAATGCATAACTACCTTTTTCTTGATGTCTCAAGATCCTTCTATCTAAATCTGTACCTCTGTCCTGTTACTCCTTCTATCATCACTTCTTCTTCCTCCTCCCCTCTGTACTGTCTTTCACTGGACTGACCTCACATAGTTATACCCCTAATCTATCTGAGCTTTATTCATGGTAATAAAGATAAAACAAAAATCTTGGTGTGCTTCAAAGTGACCACCTGGTGTGCATTCCCTTTGTTCTATACATTAAGGTATTCATATATCACTTCCTTCAAAGGGATATTCTTTTCCTTGGCTAGTGATATAACCACATTAACCTTTATTCCATTGTTACATAGATTCTTGTCCTAAATTAGAATTCTATGATAATAACCTTCAGTACTTTGTATTTTAAATTGTAATGAGGTCTTGCCAAATGCCTTAGCAAATTTGGACTTTCACAATCTAGGTGTCTTGATCAAAATAACCTCTTTGACAATAAATTGATCTAATGTCTGGCCCTCAATGTAGGGCAAATGTACTGTAAACCAGTTCTAATTAAAATGCAGTGGTCTATGTATGTACTAAGCCTTGGGAAGATAAAGTAGATGGCGATAAAGTACCAAACAATCAGCTCCTAACTGTCATTTTTCAAACACAGCCTGTGAAGAAACAGGAGCTGATTGGTTGGTACTTTATCTCTCTCCATTTTATCACAGTACCTATTCTGACTTGAGTTCTTTCTCTCAATACCTAGTCTATGGAAACACAACCTGTTTTGACAAATATACACAATGACTTACAACACATATACAAACCTAGCATACTTAATTATCTAATTCATTTATATAATGAAAACTATTTCATATACTCCATACTACAAAATATATCTACTATTTACTATGGTTAAAATTATATTTTAATTTAATTAATTTCCCTATAATCCTAATATAATATAATCCTAATATTACCTACTATGATAATTCATTTTATTTAACCAATCACTTATATGGCAACAACTTATTATCTGGAGGACTACTGCACTAAGCACATTCCACTACGCACTACGCATATCAGTGAGAGCTTTACTCTGCTACTACAATCACTCCATACTACTCTGCTAACATGCCTCAGTGTATCTGTTGGTGGTGCAGTAGGGCTGAAATGAGGAGAGACAGAAGATGGAAGAGACACATAACATGAACCTGTCATTGAAGAGATTTTAAAACAATGAACCGCTGGCAGCTATAACTGTGCTTCTATATTTTGCAAAGGCTCCTACACATACTGTAGAGGCAGACAGGGGGAAGGCATATAAGGAAAGTGAATAGTTTTAGCGCTACAAAGTAGGAAGCAGAATTTCAATTTAGGACACATTTTTATTTATTTCAGTAGAGCCTTGTGTTTGAATTAAGAGTTAAGCTATCACAATTTTCTTAGATGTCATTATTTTCTACATTTCACACAGAAATACCGACGGTAAACAGACAGAAAATTGCACTGCTATTCTTCATTAACATTCACTTAGAAAATGTAGCATTCAGTTACTGGCTAAACTAGAATGTAAATGATGAAATATCACATATAACAAGCTTGACAATTGCCTGTAAATGTACTTAAACATCTTGTCTACCTTATACAGACAAACTCTCAATGTGCACAGCGCATAAACATTGCAGCAATTCTGCAGTTTATTAACATTGGCTCCCAGAGGCAAGATAGAGGTTGTTGTCCCCCTGCCAGCAGAGGCAGTGGCACCACGAGGAGGGTGCGGGGGGTGCGGGCCACACCTGGGTGCCGTGGGGAGACACCAAGGTCTCCCTCAGTGACAGGAGCCAGGTGCTGCACTGTATAAGAAGTGCAGCACTCGGCTCCTGACAACTGTGAGGGAGCCGTCCGGCACTGCACACAGGGCAGTCCGCACCTCCGCCCCCCCCCCTGCTCCCCCAGTAATAACGGGACTATGGGGGATTCATTTGAGAGGCCATGCCCCATCCCCTGTGGCCACACCCCTCCCCACAAGTCCATGCCCCCTATTCCGTGGTGCACGGTTCTGCCACGCTCACTGCATCCCTCCCCACACCAGGTGGCACCATGGGAAGGGACACCACTGATCAGAGGTATTCACTATCAGCACCCCAGGCACAAAGGGGCCTATTCACTAAGCCTGAAGAGAGATAAAGTAGAGAAAGATAAGTACCAACCAATCAGCTCCTATCTGTGTTTGAAAAATGACAGTTAGGAGCTGATTGGTTGGTAATTATCTTACTCCACTTTATCTCTCGCCAAGCCTTAGTGAATAGACCCCAAAGTCTTGTAGCCCAAGCTTATGAAGAAGCCACAGCAACATCGTCAAGATGTATGATCACAACCCCTACAGTACTGTGCCACCAGGGCAGTATCTACAGTGGGGGAATGTTTTTTTACAACAAGGCTTGGCCACAACTCTACATACATATATTCTTTTTTTCTTAAACCAACTGAACAACCTTCACAAATGTGTGACCTTGGTTCACAAATTATACAAAAACTTGTCATTAAAATTCACCCACCTCAAGTCGCTACCCTTTAAACAGAACAAGTAAGCATTAGAGCAAAGAGTAGAAGACTTGATGCAACAGATTTTGCATACAGACATGACACTATAGAGGTAGAAGCCTCCAATGCACTCCTCTCACAGCTGAGAGGCATGCTGACACAAGAATCTATGGAAATGAGAAAAATGTATTTAAAAATGTACAATATTAATAACGTGGTCTTTCAAAACAAAATCAGAATATAAGGTTTTCCTGAGGACATCACTCAACAAGGTCTGATTGTTACCATTAATAAAGTTTGGGAGGGATTCTTAAGAATCAACCTGTTGATCAAATTGAAATTGACCATGATCATTGAGCTCCAGTGAAAGACCAAGAGATATTACTTGCAGGCTCTTCTATTTCTTGCAAAGGGAGGAAAACCTCATAAAAAATAAATGTAATTTAGTAAACCTCGATGTCAGTAATATACCAATCACTCAGAACCTATTTGTAGAGGAATCGTTTCTATATTTTATATATTTATACCATGGGTGATAATCATTGAACATGAGACTCCAATAATATTATTTCTTTACTATAATTATAAAGATATTATAAATATAGATAAAGTTCAATTAACATACGTTATATATATAGTATTTATAGTTACCGTATTTCCTCCTGCGCAAAACTTATATTTCCCTGGACTGCATAGTCCTGTACTGTGGTGGCTAAGCTCTCCCCAGACTGACTCCTATACTCACCATACCTCACTGACTTTCCATCTCCTCTGTCCTTCTCTGTTCTCCTCTGTCCTCTCCCTCCAACTAAGCTGTACTTCCAGTGCTGTCTTTTATCCCAAAACTGCAGGTTGAATTTTGCCATCTACCACTCTATTCAATGTGGCAGATAATTACGGGTTTCCCTAAAACCAGATTCTGACGTGTTGTAAAAGTGTCAGCTCAATTTCACCCCTTAGGTGGCCAGCAGGGAATGTGTTTTGGGATTATAAAATTTGGTATTCGTTTGTTCATCAAACAATTTACCTTTGATTATTTGATGTGTGAACAGATCTGTTAGAATATCTGTAAATATAGCAGCTACATTGCCCTATTATCATTGCCCCTGGCTTGGACAATGGATGAACTGGTTTTATGATTGCCCCAAGTCTGTTATAGGGCCCATACACTATGATTCTGATCTTAATTGTATGCATACCAGTGTCTGTAAGCAATAAAAACCTGTTTCTTATACAATTACTAAACCTTACAATTAAAGCATATATCTAACTACCTGTTACTAAACATTTAGCTTATACAGTATATTCAAACCTATTTAATCTTTTTCTCACTTTAAAATATATATATATATCTACAATAACCATTAATGACATTTTGATTTAAACAATTTCCTTTTAATCCTAATATTCCAAACTATGAATAATTACTGAAATGTCAACACTTTACTGGTGAACACTACAGCAGTGCAGAATGGGATGTACAGTAGTTTGGGATGCCAGCGCTCAGTATGCCGGCTCCATAAACCCGACACCAGTCAGAATCCCAGCGCCTGCATCCCAACCACCGGCATTCATATGGTAAGTATTGGGGTTAGGAGGAGGGTTAGGCACTAGGGGGAGGGTTAGGGTTAGGCTGCGGGGGGAGGGCTAGGGGTGTTGAAGGCAGATAATTGGATATGATCACTTGCAATTATTATCTGATGATTTAGTCGTCTATGATCTGATGATGAACTGCTTGGACGCTACTCTGCATCAGCACAATTCCGATATGCACAGATATATATTTATATTACTACAAGGTTTAGTCAGAGTGTGTAAAACAAGTTTAATGTGTATGTCTGCGGGTGTTTGCATATGTTTTGAGAAACTCTGCATACTGATACGATATGCTTGTAACAAATAATTAAAATGTAACACAGATAGTGATATGATCAGAGAAGGGTTCTAAATGCACAGTTGGGAATCATTGTCAGGAACCTGCAGATCGTTAACAATTGTATACCTTTTTGTTTGGTGCTGTTTTGGTTCATAGGAACTGACACCTACACTCTAAATCAGTCATTCCCAACCTCGGTCCTCAAGGCACACTAACAGTCCTGGTTTTAGTGATATCCAGGCTGCAGCACAGATGGTTAAATCAAATTAACTGGGATACTAATTAAGTCACCTGTGCTCAAGTATGGCTATCCTTAAAACCAGGACTGTTAGTGTGCCTTGGGGACCATGGTTGGGAACCCCTGCTCTAAATGGAGAGGGGCCTGTCACAAGCTACCAGACAAAGTGGAAACAGCAAACAGCTGGGGGGTCTCCCCCTGTTTAGAAATAAACCTTTATTTACGACTTAGAATTTGGTTCAGGCAATGTCTAAATATTAAAATATGCCAGAAAAGGATAAAAGTTGGATATATATATTTATATATATATATCCATTACACATACTCTGATGCACATAACACACACACATAAAACAAACATGCATACACATAGACACTCACATACGTACTCACATACATATATATGAACATTACACGGACGCACATATGCAAACGTATATGTATAAAAAGTTCCTTCACAGTAAACATGATATTAGAGGTTTTATTAGCGAATAATTATGTTGTAAAATGTATGTATATGATATTTAAGGTACAGAAGCTAGTAGACATGTCATGTTTGGTACCATTCTAAATCCCTGTTTATTTGTAGATCATTGGTTCTATCGGCAAGGAGATCGCAGCATGCATTCGCAAGATATGAATTATAGGTTAGAATGTATCCCTGTATGTAGTGTTTTTTTATTAGTTCTTCAGAGGGAAACCTACACAAAGAAGCAGTTGGAAAGCTGATCCATACCTCTGATGACACCATATGAACTAACCAATGAACGGAGTGACCTGAAGCAAGAACCAATGAGCATCTGTTATTCTGTGCCTTTGTTGTCTCTGAAACCTGTACCGAATATAGGCTTGTGAGCTGGGGCAGTAGTCAGTCATTTTCTCCATATCCTTGGGTGACGGTGACCGCAGATTAGGGATTGAAATACTGCATACTGGGTCAGTGTACACGCATATGTATCGGTTTATATCTTTGTATTTACTTGCTTTTTACGCTACTTGTGTTAGATCTAAGCGTGTAACTTTCTTTTTATTGCAATATAACTTTTTGTGCTTTGGAACCACAATTGTATTGGAAAGCAATTATTTCTTATGCGACTTGTAATGCTAAATAGCAACATTTTTGGTATATAGATTTAAGGGTATCAATAGGGGTTAGGGTAAGGCACTAGTGCAGCACATGTTCCTCCAGACAAGTAGTACCAAAGATATTACCATTACATCTGTCTCTGGTGACATAATTGCTTACTCTGTATTACAGTCTGTTACCGCTGACAACTGCTGTTATCCTGAATAAACCTGCTTAAGGATAAACTGTCTGGGCCAACCTCCTTTTCACATTCCACTAGTCCTGATTGTTCTAACCCAATAGTACATGTCGTCATATACAACTACAGTTCTTATTGTTTATAATTACTGATTTAATTAGATTGACAGAGCCAGTACGCCCAGTTTGACCTTGACCTATTCTTTCATGTCCAATGTCACCCAGGAGCACCTTGCTGTGTTTAACAGCCTTTTGTTATGTTGTTAATGTGCTTGTTCTCCCTCTCCTTAATGTGCTACACTACACTTTTATCATTTTACTTATACTACCATCCTATTCCCTTCTTTATATAACCATGCCATGAGAAGAATTTATGGCTAGCATAAGACACTTTTCTGAGCCAATTTTATTGACTGGCTTGACCCAGCATGACAGAAGAGCTACACATTGTGCTCATTAATGCTAAACATACTCAAGAGAAGAAAGCTAAAGCTTGCAATCCCTTCGAGCTGACATAATGTTAATTCAAGAGACCAATTTTAAGTATTTTTCTTGGCCCCATGCCTAAGTAATAGATACCTCACTCATGACCTTTTTTTTGTAAGTTTCATAGCACGAAAAAAGGAGTGACTATACTGTTTGCTACCATTACTAGATGTTGCAGTGCATAAGCTACAAGATTGGAGGTGCCACCTCATGAAAAGTGCAATATTATATGAAATATTTACCATTGTCAGTCTTTAACTGGATTTCTTCTACAGGATGAAGGTGTGAGCTGAGTCTCAGCAGGAAGGCATACTATTACTATGCGTGGTGCTTCTACCTGTGCACACAATCCCAGGCCACATCCAACATGTCATCAATGCATTCTAGGAATATCATGTGTAGGTTATTGCTGCCCATCCACTAGCAGACTTGTCCCTGAAGATGAAAGATCAAAAGATCTTCACAAATTGTTCATCAATTCCTGATGATTGTTATCGTTCATGTGCATGAACGATTTGTGAATGATTGCATAAAACGACCAAAGACCATAGACCATAGACCAACAATACAAAGCAGTTTCAATAACAGTGGGATGAAATATTTATTTAAATCTATATATGTTGGTTGTTGGCTGTTCCAGCTTTGAAAACATGCACCAATGCATGAACGATGGAACGATAACGATGTCCAATAACAACTAATTGACGGGCAAAACAGGACGACGCAAATGACCGTCGGGATTGCGCATCACTGGTCATTTAGAGCATTTTACTGCACGATTTGTGGATGATTTCCAAGCGATTGAACGATAACATCAGTGACATCACTGATCATGACCCTACATAAGTTGGACACAACTCCATAAAAACAGTGGTATTGAAAATTGAGGGAGTCATTAATTCAGGAAACATACTGTAGATTTCATTTGGAGGTGGCCATCTTGTGAATGTTTACTCCAGATATATCTAAAGTTATCATTAGTATGCATCTATGTGTAACATGTGAGGGAAATGCACAAGACTGGGCAACCTACTTAAAACACAAAAGGAGGTCCAACAGGAGGATTTATTGCAGAAAATTAAACTTTTAGAAACCACACACATCCCCTCCCTTTTCAAGGGCACTTTTGAGGAATTGGTGGCAGCAAGTTACTCTTTGATAGAGTCAAACAACTATAGAGAAAGAGTTGCAGCAGATACTTCCATTGGTGTAACAAAGCCATGAAAAATGTTAGCTAGAGTTTTATGAGTCAAAGAGCCATTTCTTTTATGCACTTATCAAGTATGTTAAATGAAAATTCACCATAAAATGGGGCTTCTGCTTTCTGCTCCTACTTTTGTGAAATTATATAAATTAACTGTGAAAAAGAAACCAGCATTAAGTAGGAGGCTATTACTGTAGTACACAGGTTCTCAAACTCAGCCCTCAGGACCCCAAACAGTGCAAGTGAAATAAATATCTCCACCTGTGGATCTTTTTAAATGTACCAGTGAGTAATGAATACACCTGTGCACCAGCTAGGTGACCTGGAAAACATGAACTGTGTGGGGTCCTGAGAAACGAGTTTGAGAACCTCTGTTGTAGTACTGTACATATTTTTCTAGAATCCATTTCCCATGGCTATCAGCACAGAGACCATCTAGAGGAGTCATTTACCCTTATGTAGCAGGATAAAAGAATAGCTTCCACTCTAGTAGACAAAATTCCAGGAGCAGATAGCCTTACATTTAGCTACTACAAAGCTCTAAGAGATAAGTTTGTGCCGCCCTTAGTATAGACATGCAGTACAGTCTGGGACCAGGGGGTATATTTACTAAAGTGTGGGATTTTAGAAGTGGAGATGTTGACCATAGCAACCAATCAGATTCTAGCTATTATCTTCTAGAAGCTGCTAGTTACATGTTAAGTAGAATCTGATTGGTTGCTATGGGCAACATCTCCACTTCTAAAAACTCTCACTTTAATAAATATACCTCCAGGTGTCTTACTTAAACCAATCGTTTGAGGTACATATCACTATAATTCTTTAATAGGGAAAGGACCCATCCCTGTGCCCCAATTACTTACCAATTTTGATAATTACTATTTTAATTTGATATTAACTAAATTAATAGCAAAGAGGACTAAAGATAACACACTACACAACAACTAAAGCTGGGCATACAAGCTACAATTATTGGGGTGAGCCGCCCAATATCCACGGATCGCCCTAATAATTGTAACCGAGGGTTAAATATTGCTCTGTCGGGCATGCCGGATTGACCAGCATATTCTTCCGATGTTATATTTGAGTTAAAATGTTGGCCGCATTGGGCAGTTTATGCCCAGCCGTGGCCGAAAGACAAACATTTCCTGTGTTCCTTCCCATGGAAGGAACAGGTAAATGTCTCCTCCCCCAGGGGCAGAGCACAGATGTTAGGGCTAATACATATCTCACAGTGTATGCCACTGACATCTGCAGGCTGACACTGACATCTGCAGGCTGACAGGCTGCCAGATAAAATGTCTGTCTGTCTGACAGGCTTTTTATCTGGCCGTCTATGCCCAGCACAAGTGGTATATGAGCAAGGTTGAAAGATCGAGAAAATGCAACAATCTTATTCATCATATCTCAGATTCAGGCTCCTCTGCTGTCCTCCTTTTGACTGATGCTGAAAAAGCCTTTAACAAGTTGGACTGAGGATTCATATTGGTACTGCAGGATTACATGGACATAACCTGCCTCCATATAACTTTAAAGATACCATCTTCAAGAAATAAAATAAATTGTTCCCTCTTTGCCACTTTTAATATTAGCAATAGACAGAGATGCACTTTTTCTCTGATAAACTTTGTCTTCTGTATGGAAGCCCTTGCTCGAACAGTTAGTATGAACTCAAACGTTACTGAATTAAAAATAAAGGATCGAGAGTATAAACTTGCCCTCTTCAAAGATTATAGGATTGCTAGCTTTATGAACCCAACAGTTTAATCTCCTAACCTGTTAAACTAGTTCTGCAAATTTGTCAAATTGTCTAAGTTTAAGTAAATTATTCTAAAGTGATGGCATTAAACTTTACAAAACTGCCCCAAGTAGTAGAGGGTCTGAAACCTGAATTTCCCTTCATATGCCATCAGTCCTACCAAAAAAAATATTAGGAGTCCTTGGCCCTCATTCAGAGCCGCTCGTTAGCGGCAGTACGCTCGTTCCGAGCGATGTTTGCACATCTGCGCATGCGTACGGTTTTTAGTACGCATGCGCGAACCAGTCAGTGCGGCCGAAAATCGTTTGTACGCTATATAGCGAGTGCCTGCTATTTTGAGTGACAGAATGAGGCGTATGTGGGTGGTAACAGGGGAAGGTGCTTGAAAATGGGGAGTGGAGATCCGAACGCAGGCGTGCTTAAAGGTCAAAACGGGCGTTTTATGGGTGTGTATATTTAAAACAGCAGCGTCATTGACCACGTCACTGGGTTATTTTATAGCCAGAACTGCTCGCAAATTTGTGGTAGCAAACACCAACCACAAGAATAGCGAGCAGTTCATACGCTGGTCGATGTACTCGATTAATCTAATAAATAGCGGACATGACGTATGGTGCGAGCGGCCAGGGGGCGTTTTTAACAAATAAACGAGCGTATGTTTTGCTCGCTCGTTCAGACTTAGAGGTGTGAACAGACTGCAATGTGCGTACGGATCATTTGAATAGCCACCCCTTGTTTTTAAACGAACGACCGCAAATAGCGAACGGCTCTGAATGAGGGCCCTTATTCCAAAAGATCTAACTCAACTCTTGCATGCCAATTTTCAATTCTGCTGAATAATTTATATAAAATAACATTAGGTCCAAAACTTTCACCTGTAAAGGAAGTATTAATATTCTTAGTATGGACTCGCCACCTAAATATTATACCTCCTACAGACTTGTTAAATCCATAGCACGCTACCCCCATTTGGGGATGGACTGAAAGTATTTTAATTCTGTAGGGAGTGATTCAAATTCAGACACTTTTGGGACACTGTAACTTATCCCTCCAAATAGAAACTTGGAGAGATGTACACAGAGACCTTATTTTTCAGCTTTCAAAATCTGTTGAGGATGTCTGTCCAGAGCTATAAAGAATTCCTTCTAAAACATATATCAATTTTCAACTCCCTCTTTACTACTGTATCTGATTGGTCTCAATTTTTCATTGACATAGACCTTTCTGCAGAGGGAGATAGTTATGAATGCTTTTGCAATACCTGTTTCAGGTAGCTAGACTACAAATGCTCTGTAAGTCTAACCCGTTTCTGCCTTATATACTGAATGCCTAAACAACATTTACATAACTGTCTCTCCTTTTTATCCTGCCTCTTATCCCCACCCTTGCTCGGTTTTCTACTCAGGAACAGAGTATAGCTATACTGGTTCATAGATTAAATATATGAATAACCCTGGATACACTAGGATTGCCACTTCACCCTTTGCTTCAATTTCCTTGTAAAAATGGACATGTGATTCTCCCTACTCTCTCCCTATTGGTGCTTGCTTATTAAGATTCCTCCCTGGGTCCTCTTTTCCGGTAACTGGATGTACAGCATTGGACTTTGCCTTGCTCACTGTCTGTGCCTGACCTTGAATTGTTAATGGACTTGTTGTGTCTTGCTGCCTGTCCTGACATTGACTTGTTAACTGGACTTGGTAGTGTATTTATATTAGACTCATACATGTTCCATCTGTATACAGAACAGGATTCACCTATTCCAGCACTAGGTGAACTACTATCATCGGGCTGTCTCCTTAAGTACTACGTCCATCAAGTTATTTTATTTTTCTACTTTTTGGAGCATGAAGGCCAGGCGGCATCCAAGTGAGTGAAAAATAGGGGCTTGCTTCATTTGAAGACCTTGTGAAAAAGTTTTAAGGACCTTATTATCCTTCTAACAAGAGAGAGCCTTTATTTATATGTAAAATTGTAAATTTACCAAGATTTGTTTTTGGACTCTTAATGGCACTTTATAGTATTTCATGTCTATATACTAAATTTAAGTTTACTTTCTCTCTAGACTTTTTCCTATTTTGATGCCAGTGACATCAGTTTGTTTCTAATAAATCAGTATGAGAAAGAAATATATTACTGGCAATGCAGTAGTTTACTGAGAAATAATCTCTGAAGAGAACTCTTGAATGTGATCTTTAATTTTGTCTTTAAACTTTGGTAATTGATAGTTTTTCATTGAGTCTCAAACAACATTTTCGGCCTTCACTCAAAGAGATTGAAAATCATCTAAGACTGAGGTACAAGAAGACCAAGGCTGTGAATAGATTTGTAAAAAAAAAAATCAAGTATGTAGGAAGAACCAAGTAAGCTATATTTTACTGTGAAGTAAGAATGTCTGAAGATTTTATTTTTTTTATCTGCATACACTTAAAGCACCATCATGCTGATCCCTGCTTTTCATGGCCCTATAAACAGTTATTGCAAAGACTTCTTCCTCTCTTTTAATGAGAGGGAGGCATTTAAAACCATTGTACATCACCAGTGGTTAAATGCTTCAAACACCTGCATTTACTACAAGGCTGTTTGAGGCTGAAATGTCAAACAGCTGGTGATTTGTGGCAGTTTACAAAGAATAAAACCCTTGGTGAGTTTCACCAAACTGCTGTTAGTTTGTTTATACATTTTGAAAAGACGACATTACCCTTACAATTGGATTTTTTTTTTTTTTTTTTTTTTATCTTGACCTCTCAAGCATTATAAAAGCCTGGCTACTTTCTCCTTAACTTTGATAGGGTTGTGAGGAACTACAGTAGGTTACAGAAGTCAGAAGAGTTGGTAAGAGTTCAGAGAGAAAGAGGCTACTGTACAGAGTTCCGAGACTTGTCTGGTCTTTATGTCTGTCTTGCTCATTTATAGTCTTATTTATTATTTATTTAATTTATTTAATTTTATTTTAGTCTGGTCTGTGATGTTTGTTAGTGAGTGTGAAGTGATTGGAATTTGCGTTAGTTTATGTAGTTTGCTTTGTGTGTTTATTTGTTGTTCTGTGTTTTGTGTAGCAGGCTTGTGCATTTAATATTTAATTATTTTTTTATTATTATTAATGTCATAAGCTTCATAAATGTGTATACATTTTAAAAAAACAGACTGACAGTATTAGTTATGTGACAACTACACTGCTTAAACTAGAGATAAACGTTTCAGTTTTGACTAGTTTGATTTTGCCAAATTAGCTAAAGTTTGGAATAGTTAAGATTTATTATATTGGCTATCCAAAACACTAGAGAGCTGGGTAGCCAATATGATGCTCTATTTGAATTTAAGCTTGCAAGCAGGGCCCTCTTACCTCTATGTATGTCTGTTATTACCCTGTTTTGTTCTATAAATGTTTCCAATTGTAAAGTGCAATGGAATATGCTGCGCTATATAAGAAACTGTTAATAAATAAATAATTTGTGATCCGATCATAACCGAGTAAAACCGAACTGCTCATCTCTAGCTTAAACAGATAATAACCTACACATATTAATTATTTTTGTGTGTGTGTGACCATGTGAGCAGCATAAGCAGCAGCCAATACTTCAACCACAGCGGCATCCAGGTCTAGACATGGCTGAATCTATTGCCCAATTCCAGGTCAGACAGATACATTTCATGGCAACCCAAACACAGCAGATGGTTTAAAACATTCAGCAAATGAAACAGTTTCCAATATCATGCCATCACAATAGTGCTCTAAATCAAATTGCAAATTCAATGGAGCAAAACAACAATAGCAAATTCAAATGACTGCTGCTTTGCATGAATTAATGGGCTCTGTGAAGCCGTAGACTGAAATGTTATTTCTATTAGCTCACAAAAACAGCACCAAATGCTCACTGGATTTCCTGCACTATCTACATCTGGTAACATGAGTGTGGACAGCACACCTGATAGTTCCATACCAATGATTCCACAAAGATAGGGTGTGTGCAACGGGGGTGGGAAAGACAGATGCCGTACTGCTGATATAGTGCACAAAATAAGGTCTAAAAGAAAAATAAAAGAATCATTGTAACTATTATTATTATTATTATTATTATCGTTTATTTATATGGCGCCACAAGTGTTCCGCAGCGCCTTACAAGGTACATATCCAAAAAGTGACTTACAGTAAGATACAATACAATGAAGGACAAGGACATGGATAATATACATTGATACATAGGTGGCCATAACACCCACATAAGCAGCAAAGCATAGGCACCAAGTGTTAGGTGTCCTAGTGGTGAGTAAGAGGTAGATGAACATATAGTAAGGAGAAGCACAAGAGGGTAGATTACTGTTTGATCTGCTTTTTGGTGTGTTATGCAGCACTGTTAAAATGTTTACTAAATTATCTGTACTGTAGATCAACAGAAAAATGTGTTGGTGATATTGTTTGTTTGGTTTTATCCATCTCATTTTGCAATGTTTAAAAATTTCAAATTTAAAATCTTTGTTAAAGCAATAATATATTTTTTCTACTCAACACCTTGTTCAATTTTGGGAAATAAAGAACTGTTACATTATCATATCACCTAAGCATGTTTATTCTGCATTTAGTTCCGAGCTTACAATAATAGTCACATATACAAATGACGCAATGGGGAAATGAGGTATACTATAAAAAAGGAGGGGTGGTGGTCATATTAGGTAGGTTTCACATCTTTGTAAGTATTTTTCGAAGGTAGCAAAACAATTACATGTAAAGTCATCTCTGATTGTCTGTCTAACCTGACTCATCTCCAAGAAATTAGGTAGTCCTGTGAGCCTATATAATTCTACTTTTAGCTAATGCCACTTTCAACTTCCCTGCCTTGTAATACAGTTTGTTTTATGTCCAGTCATAGAGCCATTTCGGATTGAAGTACCTAAGGGCAGTTGAGGGTAATAGTGCCTATTTATTAATTATCAGGTTTCAGATTTGTTAATTATAATTTCCTTTCACTGCTTTGACATGGGCTACAATGTTTGTAAATTGTTATGATCCGCATCAGCGGATCATCTTGGTGGCAGGTCCCAGCCATATGAGGTTACTGGGATGCTTCATTATGCTTTGATTCCAGCGGCTGTTGCAGGCAGCTGGAACTCTGTCTGTGTCTTTGCTGCTCATTGCTGCATTCCTGCCTGTCAATCTGAGTGCAGCTCAGCTGCAAACCATTTAGTGATTAAGGGAGGCTCTCTGCAGGGACTGCTCTCATTGGTCCCTGCTTTTGATAAATTGCAGCTAGACCTACACTTCCTGTCATTGATAGTCTTCTTTGAGCTTTGTAATACCCCTTTTCCACCAAAATTCTGGGTCTGACCTGGAGTTGGAACAAAGTTCCTATCTGGATCAGTCCCGGAATTTAGCTGGCGCCGACTCAGGATATTCCCGAGTCTGCGCCGCTCACACCAAAGTTGGGTCTGCATAGACCCGGCTTTTCTGGCGAGAAAGTGGACGCTGCAGATGACATCATCTCCAAGCGCCACTGAAGCCGGACCAATCGGCTGGCATGTGGCTCACTCCAGGTCATCAAGACCCGGAGTGCGCTGTACACACAGCAGGGTTTCACAAGCTATGCCCATGTTAAACCCTGCTATTTACCTGGGTTGGATTGCCGACTTAGTCGATCCAGCAGTCCAACCCTCTCCCCTTTTACACCAAGGAGCTGCCCGGGTTAAATCTGCAATAACCCGGGTTTTAGCTCCAGTGTAAAAGGGGTATAATTCAGTCCCTGTACATGCCTTGGTGTCCCTGAGTTTCTAGCTGTCTTCCTGAAGAAATTACTCAGCTAAGTGTATCACTACTGTGCACTGCTGATATACACGCCTTAAGCTGCCCAACCACTAGCAGACCTCACAACGACTGCGCGATTATGACATTGTAATCGTGCAGTCATTTCAAAGTCTGTGTTGAGCCTTCACTGAATGAGCAGTCATTCAGTGTAGGCACATCAATCATCTGCAAACATGCTGAACATGACATTATTGTCAGGTTGTCCAGCATGTTTGCCGATGATAGATGTCTAAAACGACCAGCGGGAGCGCGCATCGCTGGTCGTTTTAGACATTTTTCAAAATAATTTGCAAACGATTAATGAACGATTGAATGGTAACGATATTGTTATCATTCAATCACTCAATTTAATTGTCTAGTGGATGGGTAGCATTAGTATACCGATGTGTAACTTGTGCATGTAATATCTTCTGAGCAATCCACCTGTGCCTTGCTGGAATTACTGTTTTAAATACCTCTGCCTTTCTATATTGGGATTGCTGTGTTATGCTGCTGCTGCAATAATAGTGAATGTGTTTAACCATTTCTACTGCATTGAAGACTTTGGTGTAGTTCTGAGTGTTCTATTACTTGCATTCACCTGTGGTTAAATACTGTGCTGCACTTCAAGAGGATTGCATTATCCTATGTCCATTACTTTCATTCACCTGTGGTTAAATACTGTTCTGCATGTCAAAGATTGCATTACTCTACATGATGTTCATATCCTCTGTCTGCATATTATACGCTTGCTACTCTCTGTTTCAGTGTACTGGACAAAACTAGTGTCAGTACTGCAGTTAACTGTGTCCTTGCCACATTACTATAGTTTATACAGTACTACTCCAGTTATTACCTAGTGATCTCCTGTCTGTTACATAAGCCCCTACTGTTTGGAGGTATAAGACCTTGTGACCACCTAAGTACTGGTGTGTGCGTCTAACTAAGGGAACAGTGGGTGGCTGTTATAGGTAGAAAACCTTCTATAAATGGACTCTAGGCGTCTTATGCAATAGTGCAGAAGTTTCATAACAAGTTTAGTGTTTTAGCAGCCCCAATAAAAAAAACTATGACAACTACTAAACGTGGCTTATAATTAGGGATGTGCAGGCTCTGTTCTACTCGGTTCCGTTCGGTTCTTTTTACCGAATCTTATTGGCTATCCAAAACTCGTGACAGCTGAAACCCAATAAGATCCGGTAAAAAGAACCGAACGGAACCGAGTAGAACCGAGCCTGCACATCCCTACTTATAATAGGAACTGGGGGCAGGCAAAGTTCTTAGTCCTTGGACGCAGCTTTACTGGTCCTGGCAGCGTGATTTTGCCAGACATCCTGAGTAACCTGAGAAAACCAAATGTTGAAAATTACTGCACACTCAAGGAGATGCAATTTAGGCTTGATGATGTGTAATTTAACACATAAATTGAAAGAACATGCAAAACAAAAACATCCAAAGCCAAAAATATGTGCTCACAAAAAGTTTTAATGGCAATATAACAAGTAATCAGTGCCAAACACTAAAAAAGTGACTGACAAATGCATACAACCCGTAACGTAAAGGGTTATGATGGATTGTGGTTATGGGACCCCAGCTGAATGTCTCTGTGTCTGATTCAAATGGCGTAGAAAACACCAAGCAGGGTCTGTTTTATCCCTTTATTAGAATATCATAGTCATATAGAAGGAAAAAAAGGACAAATTCCAATTGTGTAATATGTTCATATACAAATAATCAGTGTAGGAGTGAAGGCTTTGGGAAATAAGATTATTTCTCAAACAGCTCTGATGTTCAAACATGAGTTAAACAATGGGCATACCCTACTCACAGTCAAGATTATTTAAAGATGCACATCAAGGTTTCTTTGTGCAGCTCAAAATCAGGTTCTGAGTAGTGTTGTCTTAGTTCCTTTGTATGATGTAAATGACCGGTGCAGAAAAGCCAGCCTGGTTAAGTCCTTTGATTTCACTTGGTTTCCCATCAGCCTTCCTGGATTAGGCCATTGTCTCTTTAAGCCTCTCTTTTTCTGAATACCCCGGTTTCTTAGTGTTGGTGAAATGTATACATAACAAAGACCTGTCTATTGTATATTGGTGAAGTTTCAAACTAGGGGTTTAGTACCATTAAACTTTATATAAGTACAGCTGTTGAACAAAAATTATCTAATAATGGTGATAGATTAAGAGATGTTTTTGGAATGGTTCTGATGCTGTGAAGTACTACTGGCAATGCTTCTAGCCACGCTAACCCAGTCTCAGCCATAACTTTGCTCAACTTATTCTTGATAGTACCATTAACTCTCTCTACTTTCCCACTGATTTGTGGCCCGTCGGGAGTGTGTAATTTGCTATTAAACAACAGTGGTATAAGACCAAAAAATCAGTGGTAGTTGTTGTGGCTGAATATGCCTTTATCCAGTTAGAAAACACATCAATGCATACCAACTCATACTTAAATTCCTACAAGGAGGTAACTGTATAAAATCAATCTGAATTACCTGGAAAGGGCCATTGGTGTGAGGATGTGTGATGCATTGGTTGGTATATCCTTCCCCGTGTTCTTTCTCGGACAAGTAAGTCATCAAGCAGCTTTCTTACCAGCATGCGAGGAAAACGCAGGAGCATAACAGGAGCATGACTAATCTACGCATACCTTCTTTACCCAAATGCATCAACACGCGCAGCACATCGCTAAACTTGAAAAGTACGCTTTCAAAGCTACCAGCTTACCCATTCTATCTTTCCATAAGCCTATTGCATCCTGTCCACATCTATTCAACTTTCAGATCACCTTTTCCTGCCAGAAATACATTTCTTGCATTCTGATTAGTTTGTACTGAGAGCTTGAAATAACAGAAATTTATTTGAATCATCAGAGTCAGTTTAAATGTTTCGAATCACAGGTGAGGCTGCTGCTCTCTTTGCAGCATCATCTGATCTTCTGTTGGCCACATAGACTGGGTCAGTGTTGTGTGTGTGTGTGTGTGTGTGTGTGTGTGTGTGTGTGTGTGTGTGTGTGTGTGTGTGTGTGTGTGCTTGGCAATTGATGACAGCTACCACCTGTGGTAACTGTAGGTGTATGGGTGTGCCTGCTTCTGCCAAACATTTTCTAAGGTGCCACAGAGCCCCAAAGTCATGGGCCATCCCAAAGAAATACCTGATTTCCTTTCCACTATCTCAAAGGCTCTTTCAAGTGCTATTAGTTCTGTAACTTGTGTCAAATGTGATGGTCCTAATGGTTTAGAGTCTGTGGTGCCTCTTTCATCTACTACAGAATTTTCAGGGCACAATTCTCTTGTATCTGTCTGTCTGTGCCTGCTCCCATCATTGTAAAAGGTTAATTTTCTGTCAACAAAGGGATGTTACTGATGTCAGGTCTCGCCATGAAAATCTAATTTATATACTCCATACAGTCTGCACAAACATCAAAATTTATTTCCGTCCTCACCCTCCACCCTATGTGCCTTATGAGGAACATACAGTAGGAAATTTTTGGGATTTAGTGTGTTACTTCTTTTGATAGTGATGTTTGCTGGTGCCAAAAGGGCAAGTTACAACTTGGTGTATCTAGCGGATGAGATATGCCTTGTTTGAGGCAAAATTAAAAGTGCAGACACTTTGTGAAGTGTGTGGATCATAAAATCTTGACCCGATACTACATCCTCACTCTGCTCTCCTAGAAGAGCAATTGCCGCTACTGTCCGTAAATAGGTTGTGAGAGAATGAGCTACAGTATCTAATTGTGCAATGAAATAAACTATCGGTCTCTTACTGTCAACATTGTGTGAGGACAACAAGCACTTTCTGTACAGTTGAGGTCAAATGGCTTTCCATAGTCTGGTATTCCCAAAGCAAGATATCATGTTAGACTTTCCTTGAGTGCTAGGAAAGCCTGTTCAGTTTTCTTAGTGTGTTTGACTTGATCAGGTTTGGTAGAGGACATTAGCTCCTGCAATGGTACTTCCAAAATATAGAAACCTGGGATACATTGCCTACAATACCCATACATCCCCGATAGATAAAAGACAAAAGAATCTGGCATTCAAGGTGTAGAGGAACAGAAAATAGAGCAGAACAGATGCCAATTACGGTGAAATACGTAGCAGGAGGGATTTTTCAACAGAATGAAGGCTGGAATGGGAGAAACAGGCAATTGGCTTTCAACTACTATGTTAATCCCTCTTAAATTCTGCACTAGTCTATAGCTCCATCCCCCAACTATTCTTGACAGGGAAAATGGGACTATTGGCTGTACTGGTAGTATGTATTAAAATACCTTGTTGCAACAGCCATTCAATAATTGGAAAAAAAACAAGCTTGACTTCAGGTTTCAATGGATATTGTGGTATTTTTATATATTATTACAAGAGCTACATTTACCATCAATCCAGTTTCTTGTCACATCCTTAGGAAACAGGGAATTTGTTCTACCCTATTTAGTCTCTGTAATGTTAATTTCCACTTTTTGGCTTCTTATCAGAGTTAACAACTGTACTGGTAGTAGCTGATGGGCGTTGCCTAATCGTCATTGACCAAACCTTCCCTGATCCTGTCTATCCATATGGTGGTTATACACAGCATTGGTCAATGTGAACCCGCACTCATTCAGGTGCATTGTTTGTATGGGCACTTACAAAGTCACTGGCGGGTGCAGTCAAAATGTGTTCAGCAACTTTCGAAGTCTAGACTATGTGAAACCCCATTATACTTGGATTGCATGACCCAGCAATCATACCAACTATGTGTTCATGCATGCATGTCACTGTATCTCACTTTTACATGCGCAATATCTGAATACAAATACCAAGTTCTACATGTATAATATACACCTATGTGTGATTCCTCTCCAGTTAGGATGAGATGTCTGTGCTAGAACTCTGTCCTTATTTTGTATCTGGCCAGAGGTCTGAGAGGTGTCCTTGTCAGAGGCCCAAGAGATGCCACCCTTGTCTGCTCTGCCTGAGGTGCCACTGATGTCTGCTCTGCCTAAGGTGCCACCAATGTTTGCTCTGACTGAGGTACCACCGATGTCTGCTGTGCCTCAGGTGCCACCAGCCTATAAGAACCATTTAATTGTTTTTGATAGAAACATTATGCTTGTGGCATTGTTGCATCAATGAGTACGTCAATTTCCAATTTTTTCCAACACCATGCAGCAGTACTCCATAATTATGTCCTTTAGAGAAGAGGCTCTAAACTGGGCATATTCCCATATAGACTCCAAAGATCCCATACTACAAGATCTTGTTACCTTTAATGCCGCAGTCCTAAAATAGTTTTGCCCATCACCAGTCCTTTTATTTTTTGAGGAAGCTTATTTTCTTTGCCAATATTAGTTCAAAAGGTCCTTTCAGGAAAGAACAAACTAAAGAAGAAGAAAAGAAAAAAAGCCTAAAATCAGAGACTTTGTGGAGCATCTGGAATCCGCTCCTTAGAGGGGTGGCTATGTTAGGACTCCTTATTTTGTGTCTGTTCAGTAGTACCTCTGTGTTACCAGAGGTGCTGCTCATGTATTTGGACATTTTCTCCCTACTTGAGTTAATCTCACTTCCCCGTTTAATCACCTGCCTTACTAACTATTCATTCCTGCCCTTGTTGGTCATTGTTTGTTTCCCCTGGATATTTCTTACTATGTTCCAGCTATTCTAAATTCATGTTCTTATGCCTTGGATTTCCTGCTAACCAGTGTTGTTTACATGTGTCCTTTGGCCAGACTGAGGGCCTGATTCAGAGCCGGACGCTCTTTCAGAGTGCTCGCTCTGAATCAGTGCCCGCCTATTGTATTTTTAGAGCGGCCTCCTTGCCGCTCGCATAGCTGTGGGTGACCACCCACAGCTACTGCAAGCAGCCAGGATGATGGTCTCGATGATCAAGACCATCGTGAACATCGGACATGCGACGAGACCCTTGTGGTAGGGTCTTGTTGCTGCAAGTCCCAGTGGACTTATTCCTCTTACAGAGCAAGAAGTCCACCCACTGACATCACTTGCGATGTCAGTGGGGCCGGCCCCGGACGGTAGGCGTTCCCATGGGAACGCCTCCACCTGGGCAGCCACACCCCTGGCCCGCCCACCAAAGGGGGCGTGCTGTCACTCAACATCGACAGCACGCCCCCTTTGTAGCGAGACCCGGAGTGACGGCTTGCCCGTCGCTATCCGGGTCTCGCGCATGTGCACGACGGAGCCACCTCCGTCGTGTGCATGCACACTGGTCCAACATCGACCTGCTTGCGAGCGCTCGCGAGCGGGTCTGAATCAGGCCCTGATTCCATAATTTACAGCTCACAGCCTGTCAGCATTTTCAGTTGTTACCTGTATCCATGTTTGGTTGTTGTTTTTTTTGCTATGACTGGGACTTTCTGCACAGTTCACCTGCTATCCAGTTACACCTGAAGTTTCCAGCTACATTGAAGTTTGGTCTGTTTTCACCCTGCATTGCCTGGACTATGTTTTTGTCACAATAAAACAGTTAACTTCATATTTTTCAATAACAATTTGAGTTAAAAGAAAACCCAGTTAACTTCACAATGCTCCTGTTTCCATAGCTGTCATTACTAGTATCCAGTTTGCATAGACATTTCTAAGCAAACTGGTGAAATAGTCAGCTACTCCCTCATGTTACTTTTGTCTTATTGTAAATATTTTATTCAGTCCTAATTACTGGAAAGGCAGTGGCTATTACATGTTGTAAAATCATTTGAATAATTTTATCTGTCAAGACAATTTCTTTCTCTAATTCAGCTTCTTTAATAACATTTGGGAACATCAGTACCTTTCAGGAAGACAAGCCCTGAGCAATATACGCCAATCTTTGTTACTAGGCTTGTGAGCATTTCCCAGGTCTTTAATAATTTCTGGGATTTTGTCAAATCTATTCTAGGGTTTGGAAAATCTGGAATTATAGAATGGAGCTCAGGCCTACTCCAGGGACAATACATGGCCACATTATAAACTGATATAGATTGTAAGCTTGCAAGCAGGGCCCTCTTACCTCTCTCTCTGTCTGTTATTACCCTGTTTTGTTCTATAAATGTTTCCAATTGTAGAGCGCAACGGAATATGCTGCACTATATAAGAAACTCTTAATAAATAAATAATAAATAAATAACACCCCATCCTAATCATCCTGACTATTAGTTACAGCTATGGTATGCGCCGGGTGTAACCCCGCTATTTACGCGCCTTCTGTTTTGGAAATGGGTGATTCTAAAGCTCTTATTTCTTTAATCACCTCCCTGCATGTAGCCATCTTTTGTTCACACAACACAGATGTGCTTGTACCATGAGGGTCAACCACGTTATTTAGGCTGAGCATTGTGCTCACCCTCCCCCAGCCATCTTGGGTGTGCAGCATGTGGTCAATGGCAGCCAGGGGCACAGAGAGGGGGGAGCAGGTACTAATTACCCAGGCTCAGGCTTGTGGGAGGGGCCTGGCAGGGGCCTAGGTCCGCTGCCACGCGCCCCCCTCCCTTTTACTTGCCAGCAGCCCAGCACACACTGCTCTGTGCTGGGCCGCAGTTGGGAGATTGCTCATTGCTGCTGAACAGCAGCAGGAGAAGTCTCCCCTGCCTGTGGGGGGGAGCAATCACACCGATCGCACCTCCCCGGGATTTGTGCCGGGCTGAGGGGCTCACAGTGCCCCCCTCCCCAGCACACAGCACCACTTTGCGACACTGCAAAAATGTTTTTTTTGCAAGGGGATTGAACACTCAAAGTAAACAGATTTCCTAAGTATAATCAGATGCAGGAAAAAGGGAAAAATTAATAGAACAAAATATCAGCGACACTAGCAGGCGCGGCTTGCTGAGCACAGGCTCTGGGATACTCTGCCATCCAATGAGTCAGAGCAGTACAATATATGCACAGGGATATGGTAAATGACATTGAAAACATCAGGTTTCAGGTACACAGGTCAGTCTTCTATAGGTCAGGGGGTCAGGAACTTCCAAGAACACAGTGATTAATTAGTGCATAGAGTCTCTCTTTGTTGGCATCATGGCCCTTCTGCACAAGGCTAAGATTTTGCATTCTAATATTATAGTACAATGACTATGGTAATTTTTACAATGTTTATTTTAGGAAAAGAACTAGTGAATTTAGGGCCTGATTCAGAGATGGATGGTATTGCTGTGCAAATCTGCAAAAATGTAAATGCTGCAGTAGGTGCCTGTATGAAATAGACACCTTCTTGCTGCATTTGCAATCAGAGGGCAGTATCTGTAGGTGCTGCCTTGGCGATGGTTGCTCCATTTACCAGGCTGTGTAAGCTGAAGTGTACCTCAGCCTGGCAAGTGCCTGGTCATTTGCCAAACCAGGAAATCTGAATACAAAGCAGACCCTGGCCTCGTCCCTCCCAGAAAACAGAGATGACACGCCTCCGTTCCCGGGAATGGTGGCCAGCACCATGTCCCCGCCTCACCCACCAAATGATTGACATGCTGCGGCTAAGGGGGGCCAGTGAGCAAGATCACAGGACCCATTCTGCACCTGCGCAGACCCCTAAACATCAGTGATGTACGCTAACCATCTCTGAATCAGGCCCTTAGCACAGACACGTACAATGAGAATTGTTTACTAACCAATGCAATGTTGCATTTAGAATAATGAGGCAATAAACAATGTTTGGCATACAAAGATAATGTTGAGTCTGAAAAAGACTCAGTAAATTAATATTGGTACAACTTAAGTATATCTAATGACTAAAGTTGCATTGCATTGATATTGATTGTTATACAACTGTCATTATTCACAATATCCTATATTGCAATGAGTCTTTATGGGAATATGATATAACAGTGATATTAGTACAACAAGTGACGTGGTTACATTTCACTGCTACATAGCAATTACAAATGACCACATTTGCGGTAACATGTGATCACTAGTCTCAGAGAATTTCGATCTCAACACACACACAGAAAGCAATTTATAAGCAATTCAGATTGATTTCTTTGACCAATATTTTATTTTATTTTATATTTAACAACTATTATTTGCATTTTCAAGAAGCCAAGACTGACACCAGGGTCACATTGACTGTGACCAATAACCACCTCATCCCCATAGTCAGAGTTGTCTGGATGAATATTAATCGCTGTGGAAAGGTTGATAGATATGTCAAAACATGTTGCCAGAGAAGATGGGAAGAAAGGTAATGTAAAGTGCCAATATGCAATGGACACATCTGAGAGTAGTCAAGATGTATCAGAGGTTACGATAAAATTACTTCTGACCAGGACTCCAGGAATTGGTGGAAACAAAACCTGCTGAAATGTGGTTAATTGATCCACAAAGCAATGAGTCCGTCAGCCTCAGGAACTTTAGAAGTGCTCATAGTGGATTACTTCTTCATTGGGATCAATAAGTGGACATCAATTTTCACTGACGTCCAAGTCATTGTGGGACAGTTTATCCAGAAGTGTGAATGCCTAGAAAAGAGCCATTTTAACCAAAAGGTTTGCTTCCAAGATTGTATAATCCAAGAAATGTGCCAGGGCTATGGAATGAGTCAGTCTTGGACCACCCCATACAGTGTCAGACTAGGGTATGAAGGGCCCATTAGTGAAATACAATGGCAGGGGCAACAAAGAATCACCCAGGCCACTTTACCTCTAGCCAGCCACAAGAGGTGGTGTGCTCAGCCAGTGGAATAAAATGTTAAAATGTTTTTCTCATATTTAGATGTCAATGTAGCTCAGGGCCGTAACTAGAGGTGTGCAAGCGATGCTGCCGTGCAGAGCTCTGTGGGCGGCACTGTCACTACCTCATGCCTCCTGCATCTAGCTAGCAGGGTACCTAGAACAGCACCCTGCAGCCAGAATCGCTGCTGCAGTGCAAGCCAGAGCATCCTTTGAATGCCGCAGACATTCATACTGCAGTGTATACAGTCCCTGGAACATCCTGAGGATGCTCTTGGCAGTGCTGTAAATCCTGGCGCTGGTGGCCCAACACATCATGATGTCGGCATAACATCAGGATGGTCACCACAGGGCACAATAAAGCCTGGTTACAGTGCTGCTTTAGCTCCTCATCACTGCACTGCTTATTCCAATCGAACTGTTTTTTGTTTTTTATAAATCCGTCTCTGCCAACCTGAAGCCAGGTAATAAGTCATTATGACAGCCAGACAGCTGAAGATGTGAAAAAGTAACTCAAGTAAAAGTAGCAGGCGCAATAAGAAAAGTATTTTATTCAATTAAAAAGATATATATTTTTTAAATGTATTATTTTATTTATATATTAAATATTTTGTAGCTGAAAAGCTATTTTTGCATACAAAGCAACACTAAACAAGAATATTATAGTAACATAAAAATACTGTACAGTACATGCGCTTACCTAGATCAAAGTGAATTTAATTTCTCTCTCTCTAATGCTCCCCCCTTGTCTTAATAAAGCAGTGCAGGGATCACAGCCTAAAGCCTGGTAGGGGAGAAAGATGGCAGGTGTGGTACAACAGAGGTAGCATAAGGAAAGTGGAATGTACTGTTGGGAACCTATGCAACAGCTTTGACGAGTAGTGTGGCAGATGGGGTTTCTGGAAGCAGATGGGGTGTGTGGTGGCAATGAGGGGTAGTATGGCAGCATGAAAGGAGACACACCGGAATCTGTAGTAGATTGACACCAGACTACACTGCATATTAATGCCACAAACACATCAGAACCCACAGTATATTAATGCCACAGAAACACAAACACACACACACACACACATACCAGACTTTACAACATATAAAAACATACACACCAGACCCAACCATATTTTCTGAATTTGGGGGGGGTCTCTCCTGTACTCCTGACAGAGTTGCCAGGAGGTTGAATTACATGATTTGCAATATCATAGCCTCACCCTCTTCTTTAAAATGCAGCAAATGGCAGGTTTGAGCAGCATAGGGCTAGGACAAAGAAAAGAATAGAGGCACCCATTGGGGTGGGTTGCCCTCTCCAGGACTCTCCCGGATTATGGGTGTTTAAAGACAGTAGGCAAGTATGGAGTCTGGACCCAACTGTAGGTTAATTATTATTATTATTACCCCACAGAATATTAGTGCCACACACACCAGATCCTACAGTATTTTAATGCCACATGCATATTAGACCAAACAGTATATTAGTTCCAGACATGATATTAACTAACAAAAACCAGGTGCCACAGTTTACATTAACATACTTACCTTACCTGTAGAATGCTGGGGACTTCCCTGTCTGCTTCCTGAAAGCAATGCAGTTGTAGTCTCCAGGTGAGTGGCCAGCCACTAGGAAGGGGTGTGGTATGATATGTCATCAACAGGGTCATAATGTTGATGCTGACCATGTTGATATTGATTGTGTAGACAGTGTTAAAATGTCGACTTATCGGCTCTAGTGGCCCATCGGTGACTTACCTGCTCCCAATGGCTGCAGCGAGTCCAGCGTGGCTTTTGGGTCCTGGCAGTCATGTGACTTCCAGGTCAGAGCTGGGATCTCCAGCATTCTGGTGAGTATTTCTCCCCTACCCCTTCCTCTAGTGTCTAACCCTGTCCCTCCCACACACACACACACAGTCTATCCCTGACCTCCGTCCGCAGCCTAACTCTAATTTTGACATTTTGCACACTGCTTGTCAACATTTTAACATCATAACTGTCAACATTGTGATGTCAATATTATGATCGGCCTTTTGAATACAAAGAGGATGATCAGAGTACAAGGACCAGATACTCACATTGCATCAGGCCCAAAGACAGATTTAGGGGTCTGACCGTCCCATGGCACATTATTGCCAACCCCCTCCTTCACAACTTCCCTCAGCCTCTGTGTTTACAGGGCAGTTAAGCTTAGCTACAGAGCTGCCCAGCAGCATAGACATCATGAAAGTGTCACCACCAGCTCAGGCTCCACCCCCTTCATAACATCCAAGGCTGGGGAAAAACATGCAGATTGTCCCACATGGGGAAAAATACACACACACACATTGTACCCCATGTGAAAAACAAGCACATATTGTTCCCCACGGGGAAAATACAAACACATTGTCCCCCACAGGGGAGAAAAACACAAGTTGTCCCCGACAAGAAACAAAAAAAACATATGGTCCCTTTTTACAGGAAACATATAAAAAGGGAAGTTAAGCATAGCTACAGAGCTGCCCAGTAGCATAGACATCAGGATAGTGTTACTGCCAACTCAGGCACCACTCCCTTCATAACATCCAAGGCTGGGAAAAAAATGCACATTGTCCCCCACAAGAAAACAAACATACATAATGTCCCCCACAAGAAAAATATAAAACACATAGGCACCCCACAAACAAAAAATACACACATTGGCGGCCACGTGAAAATAAAAAAAAAAATACATATTGGGCCCCACAGGAAAAAAAATAAAACACATTTGCCTCCACAGGAAAAGACAAACACATTGGCCCTCATATAAAAAAAAAAAACATTAATATTGCCCCAGCCCCCACAGAATACTTACCGGACCTGTTGGTAGCAGAGGAGAGAGAGGAGCTCCCGGCCCCTCCCTGCCCTACAACTGCGAGTGGCACCAGCACCCAGCTAGGGCTGTAGCCTCAGTGCAGGGACAACAAGAAGGCATACAGCTGCGTAACCAATGTTGTCACACCACCACATCTCCGAGCCACGTCTGAGCCACCTGGAAGAGCTTAGTGCTGCCCATGCTCAAAGTTAAAACTGGCGATGCGGTTGACCCACCAGTTATGATCGGTCCAGGGCCCCAAGCAGGCCCATTAATCAGCAACTCTCTCTGATGTTGGGGGGAAAACAGGTGGCCTACTGTGCTACCCCCAGCAGATGGCACCCCTATACACTTGCCAAGTAGGTAATTGGCCACTGATCAGGCCCTTTCTGTAAACATGCAAAGCAAATAAAAACTAAAATTTTCTTTAATGTAAGTAGCAAAATGATCCATTACATTAGAGCCAGAATACAGCACAATTTTTCATGATACATTTTCAGTGTTCAGTTTCCTAAACACTTAAAAGAATAAGAAACAATAGTGTTCAGTGACTCACACTTGGATGTAAAGTCATGGTTTTGACCTGTAGTGCACAAACAGCTTCAGGGTTAGACCACAATTAACTTCTTGCTGGAGGGAAAGTCGGCCACATCTAATTCCATATTGTTAGTCTCCTTTCATTTTCCCAATGGTGATGTTTTCTTTCCATTTCAGAGATTCTGCACACAAGGGGCATGTGTCATATGAAAGCCCATGAGATTGCTATTCAATGTGTTTTCCCATGCTGACTTTAAAACAGTCTTACATTACATTGTACAGTTTTACAGTGAGAAATACAAGGAAATAAAGAACAAATTATCTGACTGGTTGTTTTGTGTTCCCTTGACCTGATGTTATTAATATTATTATCAGTATGACTGACATGAGTCAATAGTCACAGGGAAGTTCAAATGGTTTATAAATAGAGTTTGCAGTTTTCACTTTTTTCCAGGAATTTGGGGCCTGATTTATCAAGAAGTGATATACTTTTTATCATTCGTTACTACTCTTACATGGTGCTCCAACCAATCATTTCCTGTTATGTGTTTGAAAACTGACAGTTAGGAGCTGATTGGTTGGAGCACCATTTAAAATTAGTAATGATTACAAGTGATAACAAGAATATCACTTGTTGATACATTTGGGCTTTGGTGTTAATTATATTGGGGATTTTTGTTTGAGAAGAGTTACCCAAGACAAAGGGAGAGAGCCCAAGTACACAGGAGAGGATTCCAGGAGACAGGATGCCTGAGGAGAAGACAGGCAGGGTTCTAGTGGAAAATTTCATAGGACCAGAGGGCTTGGTGCCAGCAAATTGAGGAGCGGGTGCCAAGGAACAGGATCTCCTGGGATGGAACAGGGTGACAGTAGTTAGGGCAGTACAGAAGCCTGGGAGATAGGCACTCAGGGCTAGGTGCCAATGAAAAGGAGGAGGAGAGAACAAAGTGCCAGAGGAAATGGTGACAGACGAGAGTGTAAAATAAATCTAATACTAATTACCCTATATCTACCATTGTCATTTTCTACCTTCTGTCAAGTTCTTCAATATTTCTTCACTGGGGGAATTCAATTGTTTTGCATTGCCCGCAGCTCCCATCTAAAGTGAATGGAGCAATTCTATTGTTTGTGTCTATGGGCATGAGTGCCATGGATGCCCATTATTTTTGTTCGCACCCTCCTGATGTGGCAAGCATAAAACCGTGAAAAGTCAAGCTTATGGGTGGCCAAATGCCCATTAACTTGGGCCTACCAGCACAAACAATTGGATGCCACCACATCACTTTAGACAGAAAATAACTAAATTGTACCCTCAGACTCTCCTTTTCCTCCCTCCTTCCTTCATTTTGTCTCGGTCTATTTATCATTGATGGATCAGCGGGTTCATTCTGTATCGCTGCATATCACAAAAATATGGAACATGTTAGGTGCAATTTATTAATCTGGGGCTCCTCTTAGAGTCCCTGGTGAAAGCCCTGCTGCTATATGGAGGTTTTATCTTGTTCATTGGCATCATAAGTAGTTCCACAATATGCCGCATATTCACATAGTGGTTTGCCCTGGACTGGCTCCTTCTCAGCTTTGCAAGTCTCCCTTTGATGGGTATAGGGTAACTCCATCTTAAGATGCCGTTACCTAGCGACAATAAAAAACAGCTTTTTGTCACTTGTTAAACAGAGCCACTTTGCAGTCCCCGTAGTATAGCCTGGCTTGTCATTCAGCATTCCTGTCACTGCCAGGGATATAGATTCTACATACACAGCAGTGAGAGGGATTTCAGAACACAACTAGCAAGCAAGCTGGTTGTGGGATGGGGACAGAATGGATGACAGATGACAGGGTGAGAAGGAAAGGTGGGATGATATACTTGAAGCAGAAGACATATACTGTACATCCTCTCCAGGGGAGGTACAGCATTGCTTTGAGAAGTTTGAAGGCAGAAACACAGGTAAAAATGATAGAAAATGACAAAGGTAGATAATAGATAGAGATTAATTGGTACGTCTCCTTTAGTTTCCTAGATATTCATTGTTACCATGTATTTAGAGGCATCTAGTGGCTTCTCTTCTATTTTGTAAAGGTACATTAGTAATGATGTTAGCAATAAACATTGACCACCTCTTGATGCATCATTTGCTAGACATCACAATACACCAGTAGTTTTATTCTTTTTTTTTATTTGTATGATTATCTTGCAGAATGACCAGATCGTTTTGGCTCCTTGCTAACAACTGCATTTATGATCCGGCACACTGTAAAAACTATTTCCTCCTTGTATTGACATGCGTTTATTTTTGCACTAATGTATCAGTTTCTGCAAGCATGACCTAAAATAGAGCCATAAGATTGTGTTAATTTTGAAAGGAGCAAATCCTTGCTCCAAAACAATGGACGTGGCTGATCATACATAGGGGCTGACTCTGAGTCACACGCAAGTCACATTTCAGCATACTGCTCATGCCCCAAATAAAGAAATTGGCTTCTGTGTATGCGCTGGATCTGGTATCTGCACAGGGATAGAGATCACTAGTGCATATGGATTTGTCACGCTTGTCACTGGGGTATCAAAATTCGAGGTCTGGGTTTATGGGAGGAATCTGAGGCGAGGGGCCTGGAAATATGACCTCCTTATCCACAGGTCTTGGACGTTGACGAGACCTGGTCAATGGTGCGGAGTTTAACCTGCAGGGAGGTGTTCGCCCAGAGGCGTCACTAGAGTTGGTGTCACGTGGTGTGGTAACTCATGGTGTCACCCCCCCCCCATGGGCCTTCTGTATCACACCACACAGAGGACCTTATTCAGAGGCGGCCGTACGGTCTACCGCACGGCCGGCTCAATGTTTTGCCAGTGCGCATGAGCACGAGGGAGCCGGCTCCCTCGTGCGCATGCGTGAGACCCGCTACGACCGACAGCGCCGATCGAAGCGGGTCTCTTTCCAAAGGGGGCGAGCTGTCGATGTTGATTGATGGCTCGCCCTGTTTGGAAGGTGAGCCGGGGGGGTGGCAGCCCAAACAGAGGCGTTCCCATGGGAACGCCTGCCGTTTGGGGGAGGCCACACTGACATCACTAGTGATGTCAGTGGAGAGCTTCCGGCTCTGACAGAGCCAGAAGCTCTCCGGGGCTTACGACAAGTGAGACCCTACCCAAGGGTCTCGTCATTAGCCCCGATGGTCGCGATGGTCTCTGACCATCGTGACCATCACCCGAGCGGTCGTTAGAGCTGTGGGTTTTAACCCACAGCCTAACAACCGCAACAGAGGCGGGCGGTCAGGATGCAAGTGGCCACCCAGTTTCTGAGCGACCGCTTGCATCCTCCGACCGCCTCTGAATGAGGCCCCGAATCCTTAGTAATGTTTTTGTACTAGTTCCACTTGTAAATCATAATACCCGTATATCACTAAATGCAATGGCAATATAGCTTAGTGACCTAGAAAGAAACTGATGTATATATTATCTCAATGTGACATCAGGGAGAACAGCAGCAAAGTAAAAACCAGACACTTGACACGTGCAGTGTGCAGGCTGCTCAACTCCAAAATGACTACATGTTTATAAATATACATTTTTGGGGAGAAATATATGTTTAGGGTCTGCTTATGAACTATGGAGACATCCACACAAGCAAAGCTGCAGGCAAACGCTAGTCTAAATAAATTCTCTTTCAGTCAAACAATAATTGCTTCTGATCATTTAATAAATAAAAGCCGCCTCGGATTACCCCAAAAGCACCTTTTTTGTACTTTTTTTTGTTACCATTTTTCCCTTATTTCCTTTATAAGAAATTTGTAAGCTATTTACAGATAATTACTTCAATCAGCCATGTGATGTGACACCTTTTAAAAGTATCCAGTACTCTCCTTATGCACACTAACTTTGTATATGATTTTACTAACAAGGTTGTCACTTTTTTGGGGTCCAGGAAAGTCACCCCACTTTTTAATTTACACCTCGCAAGTCACATTTTGTAGGAAATTTACAAACCCTCAACGCGAGCATCGCAATTTTGGCATTTTTAATTGGAACTCACATTTCTTAGGTATGCACATTAATGCGAAGCATGCGAGTTTCATGTCAAAAACACATTTGCAGACTCGCACTCCCATAATTGAGTCAAAAAAAAAATCAAATATTTTTTATTGAAGTTCTGGGTACACACTGGAGGATATGTCGTCCGATCCAGCATATCGGACCAACATATCGTTCACCTCAGTGCATATCGGGCAGTGTGTATCATCTAGCGCAGGGGTGGCCAGACTTTTGGACTTAGTGATCTACTTTTAAAACTAAAAACCTTTTGTTATCTACCGAGCCTGAAAAAGGGGGCATGGTAGGCAAAAAGGGGGCGTGACCTCGCAGAAAGGGATGTGGGCTCTGTCCTGCTGAAATCACACATAGTATCCCCAATTCAAATTACTCAACCCAGCAGCACAATCTTATTCACATTACACCACATAGTGGCCTTCATTCAGAGGCGGCTGTACGGTCTACGACCGCACGGCCGCCTCGATGTTTGTCAAGTGCACATGCGCACGAGGGAGCCGGCGTGCGCATGCGTGAGACCCGCTACGACCGACAGCGCCAGTCGTAGCGGGTCTCTTTCCAAAGGGGGCGAGCTGTTGATGTTGATTGACATTAGTAATGATGTTAGAAATAAACATTGACCACCTCTTGATGCATCATTTGCTAGACATCACAATACACCAGTAGTTTTATTCTTTTTTTTTATTTGTATGATTATCTTGCAGAATGACCAGATCGTTTTGGCTCCTTGCTAACAACTGCATTTATGATCCGGCACACTGTAAAAACTATTTCCTCCTTGTATTGACATGCGTTTATTTTTGCACTAATGTATCAGTTTCTGCAAACATGACCTAAAATAGAGCCATAAGATTGTGTTAATTTTGAAAGGAGCAAATCCTTGCTCCAAAACAATGGACGTGGCTGATCATACATAGGGGCTGACTCTGAGTCACACGCAAGTCACATTTCTGCATACTGCTCATGCCCCAAATAAAGAAATTGGCTTCTGTGTATGCGCTGGATCTGGTATCTGCACAGGGATGGAGATCACTAGTGCATATGGATTTGTCACGCTTGTCACTGGGGTATCGAAATTCGAGGTCTGGGTTTATGGGAGGAATCTGAGGCGAGGGGCCTGGAAATATGACCTCCTTATCCACAGGTCTTGGACGTTGACGAGACCTGGTCAATGGTGCGGAGTCTAACCTGCAGGGAGGTGTTTGCCCAGAGGTGTCACTAGGGTTGGTGTTACGCGGTGTGGTAGCTCATGGTGTCGATGTTGATTGACAGCTCGCCCCGTTTGGAAGGCGGGCCGGGGGGGTGGCAGCCCAAATGGAGGCGTTCCCGTGGGAATGCCTACCATTTGGGGGAGGCCCCACTGACATCACTAGTGATGTCAGTGGAGAGCTTCCGGCTCTGACAGAGCCAGAAGCTCTCCGGGGCTTACGACAAGTGAGACCCTAACCTAGGGTCTCGTCGTAAGCCCCGATGGTCGCGATGGACTCTGACCATCGCGACCATCACCCTAGCGGTCGTTAGAGCTGTGGGTGTAAACCCACAGCCTAACGACTGAAACAGAGGCGGGCGGTTAGGATGTAAGCGGCCGCCCAGTTTCTGAGCAACCGCTTGCATCCTCCGACCACCTCTGAATGAGGCCCAGTGTCCCTTATTCATGTTACGAAACACAGTAGTGCCCCTTATACACAATGCCCACAGTAGTGCCCCTTATACAATGACGACTGTAGTAGTGCCCCTTATGCAATGCCCACTGTAGTGCCCCTTATACACAATGCCCACAGTAGTGCCCCTTATACAATGACGACTGTAGTAGTGCCCCTTATGCAATGCCCCCTTTAGTAGTGCCCCTTATGCAACACCCCCTGTAGTTGTGCCCATTGTGCAGTTCCACTTGTAGTAGTGCCCTTTTATGCAATGCTCCCTGTAGTTGTGCCCAATATGCATTGCCCCCTGTATTCGAGCCTCTTATGCTCTACCCCAGTAGTGCCCCTTAAACAGTACCCCCAGTAGCACCCCTTATACTGTACCACCAGTAACTCCACTTATGCAGTGCCCCCAGTAATGCCCCTTATGCAGTGCCCCCCTATGCTGTGCCCCTTATACAGTACCCCTAGTAGTGCCCCTTATGCACTGGCCCTTATACAGTACCCCCAGTAGCGCCTCTTATGCAGTGCCCCAGCAATGCCCCTTAAGCTGTGCCCCCAGTAGTGCCCTTATACAGTGCCCCCAGTAGTGCCTCTTAATTATGCAGTGCCCCTTATGCAGTTCCCCCAATAGTGCCTCTTATGCAGTTCCCCTTCTGCAGTGCCCCCAGTAGTGCCTCTTATGCAGTGCCCCCAGTAGTGCCTCTTATGCAGTGCCCCTTATTCAGTGACTCCAGTGATGCCACTTATTCAGTGGCCCCAGTAATGCCCCTTATGATGTTCCCACTCCCCTGTGCAGTACTTACCTCTCTTCTTGACCTGGATGGCACTCGGGGTGTCTCGTGGGGTGCACACTTGTTAAATAAATGGTTCTCCCTCTTGGCAGCTCTCACAATCATAGTCCCTCCTTCTTCTTCTTCTCCCTCAGACTCCCAGAAGCACAAGCGGAGCCGGTGTGCAGCGTGTGCAATGACGTCATCACGGCCGACGTCCAGAACCACACACAAGCACAGAGATTCTCTGTGCCTGTGCATGGCTCTGGATGCCAGCCGCAGTGAAAGAATTCACTGAGACCTGGCGGCGGTGTGCAGGACTGTGCATACAGTACAGACTCCAGCTCATGGAGTCGGTGGGGTACAGTGCAGCAGTGGTGACGTGTCCGAGAATGGGGTGTGGCCTGTGGGTGTGAGTGCTGCTCTTCTTGGTGTCACCCTCTTGAAGGGTAACACCTGGTGCTGGCCGCACCTCCCGCACCCCCATAGTGACGCCACTGTGTTCGCCAGTGACCCCTCCAAGCGGGATATGGGCTTAGCTGCACCCTGCAGGCAGGTCACGGTCCTTTGAACAGGTATCCAAGCGCTGTGGGAATAGAGACTCAAATACAGTACACAAATGAAGTGCTACAAACATTTTCCCTGGAGGTGGGGACAGTATTTGAGTAGGAGCAAAAACCACGGGTCCAAGATTGGATGAAGTTGGTGATGATCCTCTACTCCTCTTCCTCAAATTCAGACAAAAATGAGCAAGAGAGAGTGTCAGCTTTTTTGTTTAGGATGCCGGGATGAAATTGGAGCTTCAAATCAAACCTTGAAAAAAAAGAGACCTGTGGGCCTGCCTGGCATTTAAATGGTGAGCCGTTTGGAGGTAAATTAGATTTTTGTGGTCCGTGATAATAGTGACTGGAAATTTGGCTCCCTCCAAGAGATGACGCCATTCCTCCAGTGCCAAACGCATTTTTAACAGGAGAGAATTTGCAAGAAAAGAACCCGCATGGATGGATCTTTCCATCCTCGACAATTTGAGATAGTACCGCCCCCTACTCCAACTGAAGAGGCATTAACCTCCACAGTAAACGGTCTATTCAGCTGAGGTTGGCGGAGAATTGGTGCTGTTGAAAATGCTTTTTTTAATTTCTGAAATGCTTGTACTGCAGCATCTGACCACTGGGAGCCCCTTTCATCGTGTGGCCATGATGGGCGAAACCAGTATGGAAAAATTTGGTATGAACCTCCTATAAAAGTTTGAAAACCCCAGGAATTGTTGGGTGGCTATTTAGAAAACCGGGTTGAGGCCATTCAGAAGTGGCTTTTAATTTATCCAGATCCATTCAAAGAGACCTCCCAGAGATTATATGTCCCAAGAATGGCACTGAAGTCTGTTCGCAAAGACATTTTGACAACTTTCCGAAGAGTCAATGGTCCCGGAGACGTGGCAACACCTCCCGTACATGACATCGATGGATCTGCAGGTTCTCAGAGAATATTAGAATATCGTCTAAATAGACTATGACGAAGCTGTAGAGGATATCCCGGAATATTTCCTTGAAATACTGCCAGTGCATTACAGAGTCCGAAAGGCATTACCGGGTATTTGAAATGGCCATCTCTGGTATTAAAGGCGGTCTTTCACTCATCCCCGGCTTTAATATGAATTAAATTATAGGCACCACGGGGATCAAATTTAGTGAAAAAATGGGCCCCACGGACCTTGTCAAAAAGTTCAGAGATTAGAGGCAAGGGATACCGGTTCTTGACGATAATTTGATTAAGACCCCCGGTAATCAATGCAGGGTCGGAGTCCTCCATCCTTCTTACCTACAAAGAAAAAACCCACATCGGCAGGAGATGTTGATGGCCGGACGAATCCCTTGGCCAGATTTTCCTTGATGTATTCAGCCATGGCAGCCGTTTCTGGAACCAAAAGAGGGTAGATGCAACCCTGAGGAGGTGTTTTCCCAGGAAGAAGTTTGATACCACAATCAAGGTTGGTGTGGGGGTAGTTTATCCGCCGCCTGTTCACAAAACACATCTCCAAAATCTTGATAGGCCACAGGTAGACGGGAATCAGAGGAAACTTTCAGATCTCCTGAAATAGAAGCATTTACAACTGGACTGGAAACGATTGGATGATTTCACATGGGAATAACTTGAGTTAAGCTTTCATGAAATCAATTTTGTCTCCACAACAGAATTTGCATACTAGACCAATCAAAGTAGGATTGTGTCTTCTCAACCAGGGCAGTCCTAGGATTAACTTATAAAAAGATTTAGGAAGTACAAAAAATTCCATCATTTCCTGGTGCAGACACCCAATTTTGAGTGACACAGGCTGAGACATAAATTAAATTGATTCCCCTAAAATGGTATTGCCATCCACTCCAGAGAGCAACAATTTGTTGGGTAAGGAGGTAACGGGGATACCCAGAGTTTGGACAAGTGTTTCCGAAATAACATTTCCGGTGGCTCCGGAATCCACCAAGGCCTTTACCCTCCTTGTCTTGGACTTGTGGGAAAGTGACAAACTGTTATTTGGGATGCCTTAAGACTCACCCCCCAACTGAATGCTCCTGATTTCAGTTAGGGTCTCGCATTTCCCGTAAGTAGAGGACAATTTTTAAGGACAAGTTCAGGTGCGGCACAATAAAGACAGAGCTCATTTTGAAAGTGCAGATTACGTTCAGCCGTGGTCAGTCCAGACTTATTGACCTGCATGGCTTCCTCTCCACTGGTGGACGGAGGGAGAGGACAGCCACTCAAGAATGGTCAGTCTTGAAGACGTTCACCTATTTCCCCAATGTTCTCTATGATGTAGGTCAATCTTAATGCATAAAGAAATTACATCAACAAAGGATGTGGGCAAATCTCTAGAGGCCAGTTCGTATTTCATTCTTTCGGAAAGACCTTGAAGAAAGGCTGCTTTGAGGGCTTCCTCATTCCATCTCCGCTCTGAGGAAAGAGTCTGAAACTGGACTACGTACTGTCCTATGGAGCAAGTCCCTTGACGAATGCGAAGTAAATCTGAAGAAACTGAGGCAGACCGACCCGGTTCATAGAATAACTGGCCTGAAAGCTCCTGTAAAAACTGGGCCTCTTGCTGTTGTGCTGTCCATACAAGAAGTGAGATCTTGAAGGGTCCCAGTACCCTGGGATCCTGCGGCTTCCATTGGGCCTGAACAAACTGTCACACTTGGTATTGAAAGCCGAGGTCTGGGGTTGTGGGAAGAATCGGAGGCGAGGGGCCTGGGTATATGAGCTCCTCATCCACAGGTCTTGGATGTTGGTGAGACCTGGTCAATGGTGCGGAGTCTAACCTGCAGGGAGGTGTTTACCAGTGACCCCTCCAAGCGGGATATTGGCTTAGTTGCACCCTGCAGGCAGGTCATGATCCTTTGACCAGGTATCCAAGCCCTGTGGGAATAGAGACTCAAATATCAGTGGCCCTGGGGAAATGCCTAATAAAGGCACAATAATCCAAAGAGGGGTCACTGGAAGGTGGTACCTAGGAATGGGTACTCAGATGCACTTTTGCACTAGAAACTGGTACTTGAGGTGCACTCCGGCAGTGATGAACTGACGCACGTTTGCATCAATGGTGGCACTTGGAATAGTACTCCGGCTGTGCAGAACTGACGCACTTTTGCATCAGAGATGACACTTGGGATAGAACTCCGGTTGTGGTGTACTGACGCACTCTAGCACAACAAGATGCACTGGAAAAGCACACAGGCAGGGATATAATAGCACTGTTGCTTGGGATGATTAGTACATGGGCAGAGATGTAATTCACTTCGTTGCTGAAGATGACACGTAGCAATGGGCACACAGGTAGAGGTGTTGGACGCACTGTTGCTCAAAATGACACTGACAATGGCACACAGGCAGAGGTGTTGGATGCACTGTTGCTCAAGATGACACTGGTAATGGCACACAGGGAGAGGTGTTGGACCGACTGTTGCTCAGGATAGACACTGAAAATAAATCATGAAGAAGCAAGGGAACCTGGAACGAGGACTCTACTAGTTTGCACTAGAAGTGACAAATGTTGTTCAGGCAACTTCCTGGAGATCTGGAGCCGGATATATACCCATGGGTAGCAGTTGATAGGAGCGCAGTGTCAGCTGACAGAGACCAAGCTACCATTGGTTGGAGATACTTTCAAATGAGGGGAACTGTCATGGTGGTGCCCATGATGGGAACGCCGATCCCCGACACAAGGCCGACCATGGAAGTCCACAAGCACCTAAGGCGGAATACTCAGCACATCACCCGCTGCCGCACCAGATGTCTGACCGCACGAGAAGTCAGGGGAAACTGACGCGGACGTAAGAGATGGCTGATCCTAGGCTGAACCCTGGCAGGATTGAGCCATCTATCCTCAGACCACACTTTACCTGAAATGGGTGTTTCTGTGCGGCAACAATGCGATCACACTGAACACTTCACTCTCGTGGGAATGATGGGAGTGATGTGGGCATGTAAGCCGACTTCCTTATTCAATCATAGTGCATGGATGGAGATGGGATGTCTGTTCCAGCTGGAACTTTTCCATCAAGCTGTGGGCTGGTGTAAGTCCTGATACTAATGATGATGGCTGCAGACGTAAGAACAGTGGTTGGGATAGGCTTCCACATACAGTCACACAGATATTTAATTAATATACAAAGGCAGGTTCTTGCATTAGCATAAACTAGTAAGCGGGCTGCGACGGCCATACAGAAAAGAGGTCGCCGGAGCGTCTGAGAATTAGGACCATGGTGAATAAGAATGATCCATGTAGAAAACAGTATAGCTGCACTCATACACATTATTCTGAGTCCAAATGCAAATATTTTATTTTTTATTTTGGTCACGGACATTTTATTGAGTATGCATATTATAATTGTTCCTGATTTAGAAGTTATCTGAATGTCATTTTTGATCTCACAAAATGCCTGAGTTTCCATACCACCTCTGAGTAATCAGGAGTAGACCTCTACTTTCAATAAAGCACCAAGCACTGCCCACTGTTGCAGCGCCCACAGTGTCGGACTGGGGCATGGAGGGCCCACTGGGGGAATGCAGTGGTAGGGGCCCATGCTAAAGGGTGTGACCAGCCTTCAGAAGGGGTGCGGCCAGTCACCACAGAGGCTTGGCCAACCATTAGAGAGTGCATGATCTGGGTACTTTTATTAATATATATAGTAAATAATGATAGTGTATGCATGATAATGTACCAGATTGATAATTACAATGCTTTGTAGTGTATACCCCATAATCCTGGGCAGTATAATGTAACATATGCATGGCCTGGAACAGACCCCTAGAGGAGGGGTTGGGTCCCCAGGCAGTGAGGCCCACCAGGGATTTCACCTGTACCCCTGTGGGCCACTCCGACCCTGAGCGCCCACCTGTCATGGGTGAACCTGTCAAGCTGGTACATGTTCATATTACTTATTTCCAAGGAGCAAAATATTTGAATTATATGATTTTTTAAAAAGAAATTTCTTTATTAAGCTATTTGTCATTTGTAATTGAAGTACGGAGAATACAAATTACTTCTGGCTCACTGGAGATTTATAAATGAAATGTTTCAGAGGACAGCACACTAATTAGATCATGGAAACATAAATAAGCAACATATTGTTAGAAGTTACGGTTTACCTTGAGGTTTTATAGCCTTTTTAGGTAAACATTTTTAACAACTACACAGAAAAAAAGCAACACTGCAATATCACAAATTCCTTCATGTCTATAAAGGTTCAGGATAAGAAACACGGTTATATTAGTAAAGCAAATTCCATCTATGATAATGGTAAATTGCCTTTCAAGTGTGTAAGCGGGATTGAAAATGATCAGTCATCATAAATGACATTTTGTGCCCATAGCTCGCTTTCCAGTCCCTTTTGCATTGAGAGCTGCTTATTGATGCAACAGTCTCCATTCTCCAATTATACCCATGGCCTTGATAGTTGGAGGTCACTGCATTGGACTGCAGTTTACATGTGCACTTTATGAGTATAGTGCTACAATAAAATAGGATTGTTTGCAATTTATGAGTAGCCGTGCCTACAAAAAATAGCAATTCTCGTGATCAAAATAAATGCTTTTTTTTAAATAATGAACTGTTGAATGTTTTTACCTTCCGGACTAAAATAAAAATGAATACATAGGCCACTCTATAAATGACTCTTTTTGTTCAGACACCTGGACTAATTCTGCCTCTCATCTCTCCAAGATCTGCTGCAATGAAGTGTCTTTGTGTAATAGTGACAGTGGGGAAGGCAACGGCTTTTCATCACTCTATTTATAGCCACACAAAAGGAGATAAGGTCGTAAGATAAAAACATTTTAAAGGACATTTCTCTAGAGGTTAAACTTCTTCTTTATTTTTCCTCACACAAGTGGGTTACCTAACATGCTTATAATCAAAGCACGGCAAATGTGATGGAAAGCTAAGAACAAAATTATAGCAATGTTTTTCCTCTGTTATGAATTATGGGGGGGGGGAGTTTGCATTAATAATTAAACTGGAAAAGGAGAGATGCAAAGGATTAAATGAAAGTGATGTGCCCATTAAAAAAAAATACACTGCGTAGTGATTGTTCATTCTTATAAAGCACTCCGGGATGTTCAACTAATTGGATCGCTTGATTGGCTGAACATTGCAAAAATCTAGCGATGTGAATAAAGCATTAGCCAAACCCTTTAACAACAGTACTATTCATCTGTATCTCGACAGAAGGAGGATTTTCTGAATGATAAGTTTAACAAAAAGGCTTAACAAACTACCTTGGGCTAAAACTGCTGGAAATAGTTTTCTGTCAGTGCTGTGACCAAAACACTATGACCACAGAGACTAGAGACAGCCACGGGCTGGCTGAGGCAAGGATGAGTCATTTTATCTCTGCATGCCACATGTAGTCATCTGTAATTGGGTTAAAATAACACCCTTCTTTAGTCATCTCAGAAAAACACAATATAGGTTAGACATCTGAAGTTATGCATAGATTATTTTTTGGGTTTATATCACATATCGGAGTCTTGCTGGATTTTTAAAAGGATATGTGTATATAGTTATAAGTTAACAGCACCGAGTCTGATTTAAAAAGTAATATTTTTAATAGTGCATTCTGTTACATATGGGTAGTATTCAAAAGTGCTAAATTTGTTTAGCAGATTATCAGATTTAAAAAATGTAACACTTTCTAGTAATTTCTGATGACACTAATACAACATAATGAAGGTATTTTAGAGGATGATGTTAGTAAGGGTACCCACTAGCATGCTTGTACTCAGCAACGGATTATGACCTCATAGGGCCCTAGGCAAGAGTGTTCGACTCTTCAATGAGGAATATCTGACTGGCAGTATCTCAAAAACCCATTAGCATGTTTGCTAATGGGGTTTTTACCTTGATTAATAGCAAGGGTTAAAGTGGGCTGGAATGGGGTGGAACTGCATTCGATCAGTTGCATTCTCCAGCCCACTTTGCCCGGCCAGTCACCCCACGCCGCAGGGAAGCTTTATTTGTTGGGTCCCCGCTGAGATTTTGTTATCAGCGGACGCCCGGCTCCTTCCCCACAGAGGGAGGGAGGAGTTCACTCCTGAGCTCTGTCTTCCAGCTCCCAGTGGACACTAAGGGAGAGACATCATGACGTCTCTCCCAAAGTGCCAAGGAGCGTTTGGATCAGATGGCAGCAGATGCAACAGCGGGGCTTAAGTATTGTGTGTATAGTTTTAATTGTATTTTTTTGTGTAAGGGGCACTACCACTGGGGGCACTACTAATGCGAGCACTACTACTGAGGGCACTACCACTGGGGGGCACTACTAATAGGGGAACTACTACTGGGGGAATTACTACCAGGGACACTACTACAGGGGGTACTACTACTGGGGGGGCACTACTACTGGAGGCATTACTACCAGGGGCACTACTACAGGGGGTACTACTACTGGGGGGGCACTACTACTGGGGGCACTACTACTAGGGGAATAACTGCTGGGGACACAACTACAGGGGGGCATTACTACTGGGGAACTACTACTGGGTAAATTAATACAGGGGGCACTACTACTGAGGGCACTACTACTGGGGGTACTACTACAGGTGGCATTACTATTGGGGGCACTACTACAGAGGGCATTACTATTGGGGGCACTACTACTGTAGGGCATTACTACTAGGGGCACTACTACAGTTGGCATTACTACAGGGGCATTATGACTGGTGGCACTACTACTGGGGGCACCACTACTATGGGCACTGCATAAAGGGCTCCACTACGGGGGGCACTGCATAAGGGGCTCCACTACAGTGGCCATTGCATAAGGGGCACTACTGCTGTGGGCATTGTATAAGGGGCATTATTACTGTGGGCATTGTGTATAAGGGGCACTGAAGTAGGTATTGTGTAAAAAGGGGCACTACTTTGTGTCATAACATGAATAAGGGACACTACTATGTGGTGCAGTGTGAATCAGGGGCACTATGTGTGGTACCGTGGGGTAACTAGGAGGAGTTGAGCGGGGTACGTGCCCTGGGTGCTGTGGCAGGCCCAGCAGAGGGGGGCACCACTTGCCAGGGCATCATATATGAACCGCCCACCCTGCCTCCACCATTGCGCCCTGACCAAAGAGTCCCACTGTGAGTTGTGACTAGCAGGCATTTCCAAGCCTGCTGGTGCTGACTGTAGGGGGAGCTGCAGCAGAAGCACACAGCCCCTCCCAGGCAGCATTACTATCATTCTACATGCTTGCTGAGAGCTTCCGCTGGTGCCAGGTGACAGCTGTCAGCTACTGATTTTTCCTTCCCCGGCGCTCTAGAGCCGCACCGCAGGTGTGTACTAGTGTGTGGTGCCAGTGAGGGGCGGAGGGTGCCGGAGTGGGGATGCGGGAACCGGGGAAGGGGTGATGCTAGCATCAGTTGTATTTATTTGGCTCAGGCTGGCTGCATTTGTATGAAAGAGGTGTGTGACTGTGTGTCTGTGTAGTCTGTGTCAGTGAATGTGCTTGTCTGTGTCAGTGTGTGTGTATCTGTGTGTGTGTGTCTGTGTCAGTGTGTGTGTCTGTGTCAGTATGTGTGTGTTTGTCTGTGTCAGCGTGTGTGTGTGTCTGTCTGTGTATATCTGTGTCCATCAAATACACATGGTAGTGTATAGATCCCCATCAATATTTGTACCTGGAAGTGACGTGGAGTGAGGACAGATGCAATGTAATCAATAAATACCATAAAAAATGTATAGGTAGATTTATGGTATTTATTGATTACATCGCAGGAGACACCCTCTGTGGTGCTGCAACACATATGTAAATTGATTGAATTTTTGATTGATACAATTCATTCATCTATTGTCTGATTAACTAGGGTGTTATATGCGCTAGGTGTTATCTCTCCCCCCCTTTACCACTTATATGCATACATACAGTGAGGATTTGTAGTGCCCTCACTTACGCCGAGCTGCAATAACCCTAATCAGATGGTAGTGGATTAGCTCATCCCTCCCCCCCTTCATATACTGTTGTATGATGACTGTGTTAATATTCCTACACAAAGAGGCATCTTCTGGATGGTATGACCTACATGCATAGTGAACACCAACTGAAGATGCCGTCTCCACAGGGAGGATACATTTCTTCAGAGGCTCCAGATTGTGAGAAACCATGATATAGGTAAGGTGCATATGGAAAAGAATGTCCCAGAGTGATGAGAAATGGGTGACATGCATTGTTGCCACACCCCATTTTCAGTGGCCACGTCCCTTCTGGTATGTGACCACACACATTTTTGCTGTGCGCTGAAGGGGGAAAGGGGGGGCGCTGTTCTTCATTTTGCCCTGGGCTCGAAAGAATCTATTTACGCCACTGGTGCGGTATAATGTGAATAAGATTGTGCTACCATGTGGCGTAATGTGAACCGTGTGGCGTAATGTGAACATTTGTGTGATCATGCCCCTTTCTTTTGAGACTGTGCCCCTTTTTTACGGTGCGCCGAGGACAGGGGGGTTCTATCTTGTCGCTGGACCACTTTAAGCACTGATTAATATGATGTATGGGGCCCGTTATGGAAGCTGATTTTTGCTTGCACCACCATAGACTATGAGAAGAAATCAGACTCTGAACACATATCCAGCATAAAGCTGACAGAAACCGTCCTAGCGGCTCTCGTGGCTATGGAATCAGCCTAATAATGTATCTGACGTTTCCTATTCGGTAGCTCATGAAAAGATTATGCTTACCTGCTCTTCTCAGGTTCAGTAATGTGGCATTTGGAGCAATAGTGCTTCCATTCATCCACATTACTTCTAATCTGCTGCAGCCACCAGGACTCAATCAACGTCACAAGAAGAGGAGGAAGAAGGTAACGGAATAACAGAGGTGAAGAACAATGGGGAGGTGGAAGAAGGTGCAGGACTATAGGAAAGCTTGTTGTCTGAGGCACAGGCATAAAGTGGGTGTTAGGGGCAATTGGTAGAAGAAGGTTGGGGGATATAAAAAAGGGGTCAAGGAAGGCAGACACACAAAGGGGAGAAAAAAAGAACAGACAGGATGTAGGAGGTAAAGAAAGACAGACACACGGGGAAATATTGGGACAAATGCACACATACTGTATAAAGGAGGATCTCAGAGAAAACATGGAGGGCAGAGAGGTAGATAAATGATACATCGACAGCTGTAATTCAAGTGTGGTGTAGTACTGTCTACTCTTGCCAGGTTAGAACAGGTCCCTTGCTTCTTCTTGAATGGTCAGAGAGGAAAGAAGGAAGATGCAGGCATATAATTCAACTCTTTTGTTTCCAAACCAGTGTTTCAATTTATTGCAAAGTTGTTTTCAAACAGCAAGGAAACTAATCAGAGTCGACCCTAGGCATAGGCATTATAAGCAAATGACCTAGGGGCGACTGGAATGCCCAGGGGCATCTGACGGCTCTGCTGTTGCCCCAAGGCATAGCTCCCCCCGCCTGCCGCTGCCCCCCCAGTGCTGCCGCGATCGGAGCTGCCCTGCGCAGCTCCCCCGCCTGCCGCTGCCGCGTTCGGAGCTCGGCTCTGATCGGCAGCTCAGTGTTTGGCCAGGACCCAGGTCTGAATGAACTTCTGTACAAAAGCTCAGTCTGGCAGGGCTGGAGGTGCACGTGCAGCGGGTGCGCCGCTGCACCCGGCGCCAGTGTCCTTAAGCCCGGCGCCGCAGGGGGGGCTCCAAGCCGGACACCCACTGAGATGCTATTACCAGCAGGCGCCCGGCTCCTTCCCTGCAGCACCACATTAGCCGGAGGCTGGAGTTCTCTCCTGAACTCCTGCCACCGGCTCTCCCCATGCGCACTATGGGAGAGACGTAATGATGTCTCTCCCATAGTTCCGAGGAGCAGCTGGGCAGACAGGATGGCGGTGGATGCAGGAGCGGGGATTAAGGTAAGTATTGGAGGTTTTTTTGTATAAGTGGCACTACAGGGGCAATACTATGGGGGTATTACTATGGGGGTATATGGGCACTACTACAGGTGCAATACAATGGGGGTATATGGTCACTACTACAGGAGCAATACTATGGGGGTATTACTATGGGGGTATATGGGCACTACTACAGGGGCAATACTATGGGGGTATTTACTATGGGGGTATATGGGCACTACTACAGGGGCAATACTATGGGGGTGTTACTATGGGAGGATATGGGCACTACTACAGGGGCAATACTATGGGGGTATTACTGTGGGGGTATATGGGCAATACTACAGGGGCAATACTATGGGGATATATGGGCACTACTACAGGGGCACAACTATGGGGGTATTACTATGGGGGTATATGGCTAGCTACTACTACAGGGGTATTACTCTGGGGGTATATGGGCACTGCTACAGGGGCATTACTATCGGGGTATTACTACTGTACATGGGCACTACTACAGGGGCATTACTATGTACGTATATATATATATATATATATATATATATGTGTATGTGTGTGTGTGTGTAGGGGTAGGGGGCACCAGCCAAAATTTTGCCAAGGGCACCAAATTGGCTAGGGCCGGCTCTGAAACTTATGAAGGTGAAATGACAGCTTAGCATTCTACAAAGTGACCATTGATACATTTAATAATTATACACACTAAGCGCATAAATAACATTTTATTTTTTCTGGAATTGGCTGGTAACTGAAGTGTCGTCCAATGGAGTTAAACTCTTCCAATTGACTTACTTAGTAAACTGATTCAGTACGGATCGCAACTGCGATCGCAATATCGATTATGCATGGCATCTCACTGCGAACATATGCTATTGATTGCAATCACAATGTCATATGCAGCCTAATATAAGGATGCCCACTTTACCTTACACACATCCGTAATACTTAGCAAGACTACGAAACTATCGGTAACATCGAGTACAATCGCAGCTCCGCTCACACTTGCACTTCCTTACTCAGAAATTGCTAACTTCATCGCACGCAGTGAAATCCCAAGCTGCATATGCCATCACAATGGCTAATTTATACACGCCCCTGCAATGGCGCACTGGCACGCCTGCGTTTCACCAACCACTCCCCCGTCACCACTCACAAACAGTACTTCCTGTCAATAACTCTACGATGGATCTACGTAGTCACTGCGATCGCAGTCTTGATCGCAGTGCAGTCTTCGTGCATGCGCACTGCGATGCATGCGCAGAATTATACAATCGGCCGATTGCATGCGTAATGGCAGTTGTATTCGCTGCTGAATCAGGCCCTTAGTTACAACTAAAGGTGCGTACACACGTAGCAATTTAAAATAATGATTTGAGCGATAATGATATCGTTATCATTACCGTTATTGTTCAAATCGCTCTTTTAAATGGTCCCTGCCAACTTACCATTGACCAGCGATGCGCGGCCACATATGGATGATAGCAATATCGTCCATCGGCCGTGCATGCCGGTCAACTTGCTCGATATCAAGCAAGTTACTATAGGGACCCGCGATAGTTGATCGCGGGTCGCTATATAGTCGTTGGTAAGTAGGTGGTGTGCTGGATGATCAATATCAATCATCCAGCACACCAGGGAGGGTGCATAGCGATCAGCCAGCGATATCGTATCGCTGGCTGATCACTACGTGTGTACTACGCACCATATCACTTTTCATAAGGGATACTCTTATCTTACCATAGGTGTCAAAGCAGAATATATGCAGGAAACAGTAATATAACACTAAAATATAATATACTCTAAATCACATTACATGTTAAACTATCAGAGCAAGGTGAGAACAATAACCACAAATTATCACAAAACAGTACCTACAAAATATGTTTCTGTCTAGTATTCCCTTCCAATAAGATATATCTTATATTTTATGTAATTGATTGTCAGACATACCATTCAGCACTCTCTGTAGAGGTGGTGCACTTTCCATTGCCCGGGTTGCATAAATAAAGCAAACTGTCATAACCTGCCTGCATATGTTTTCAAACAGAATGTCACTTGCCTATTATTATGCTGCACTGAGATGCCAGTTCCATTAGATAGGTTATAGTGCTGTGATATGGTGCGCAGGGGAATGCAGCGTAAATGTAGGCTGTCCTGCACTTTAGATATCCAGTCACTAGTTAACAATACTTTTATGCTCTCCCTGCAGTTATCCTAGGGGAATGTACATTTTATGCTGGATATATTGGGAGTGATAGGAGGGAGGTTGAATGACAGTCTCTCTATAGTTGCTAACTATGCTGCTCTTTACACAGTCGGGGATGAATGGCTAGATTAGACTGACAGCTGAAGTGTGAGGTGGAGGTGCAGAGTTGTTATAGTTTTTACAAACCTCACTTTGGTGCTTGATCTGGACTCCAAGGGGGAAGTTGCAGTGATACTGTCTCTCTGTCTGTTTGGCCTCTCCTCTGGGGTGGACCTTCCTCTTCAGCCATCTCCCTCAGCCTGTCTGTGGTAAATAAAGCTCTGCCTTGCTGCCGGCATCCTGAGATAAGAGGTCCGCCTGGAACCGCCCAGTTACTAACTCCGGACTGCTTTCTGTCACCGAGGTGTGTAAGGGGAAGGCTGGCTCTGGTCTCCCCTGCCCGCCACCAGCTCTGCTTCTCTCTTGCTGCTGTCCTTCAGGTGCTGTAGGTCAGTGAGTCTCTACGATACAGCTCCGTGGTTACTGCTGGGAACACCATGCAGACAGCTGCTGGTTAACTGCCCAGGGATGCTAAGTATCAGTGCGGGTCTCCTCTCCGAGAATGCTACCTCAGGAATCACTAACTGTCCATTACCTCAGGAGAGACTCTCTGTAACTGATGTAACTGCAGCTGGTTCCAGCAGGTTCTGAGTCATGTAACCTGCTGCTGACTCACCACACACTACTTGCACCAGTACATATATGGGGATGCAGTTAAGATGCCGGCGGTTGGGTCTGGATTCTGCCGTGGGTCAGAATCTCGACCCAAGGCAGAATACCGGCGCCAGATTCCTAACATCACTTGAGTTGGTGACACTGGAATCCTGACAGGGTTAGGTTTAGGCTGTGGGAGGGAGGTTAGGGTTAAGCTGCGGGCAGGTGGGTAGGGTTAGGCACCACCAGAGGAGGGTAAGGTTTAGGCACCAAGGGGGGAGAGTTAGGTTTAGGCACTAGGTTTAGGCACTTACGATGAGGGTAAGGGTTAGGCTGCTTTGGGGGCAGGGTTAGGATGCAGGAAGTGAGGGTCAAGGGGGAGGGTTAGGATACTTACCGTGCCCCTGTCAGGATTCTGAGCATCGGGATACCACTGTCTGTCTTCTGACCGCCGGCATCCAGACTACCGGTCTCCCGTATGTATTCCCATATATGTGTATGGGTAACTGTCACCAGTCTCTGGTGGGGCATCAAGTTAACAGTCAGTTACAATATGGTTCTATAAACCATTCTGTGCCACATACACAGTGCACTGCACACTGTAATTACATGTTATATATACAGTATTTACATATATACATTTATATAGGACCCAGCATGAGTGGTATGGGGTACCATAAATATAATTAAATACAGTAAAGAAATGTAAAGACTGGGGGAGCGGGGTGGAGACGTTCACATAATGTGGGGGTCAGAATGCCGACATTGGTTCTGTAAATTAAGCAGGTAGAGAAGAAGAGGTGCTCAGGAACCATATAACTGTTAGAAATGTGTGTGTACATGTGCAGTGGTCTGGCAGAGTTATGTACAGCAGCATGCATTATTACTACAGAAGCCTAGTTGCTTAACCAGTAGGATGGTTTATTGAAAGATATGTGATGTACAGCTGTACTCACTGTGCTATACTGGTTATAATGGAGGGGAGCTTATACGGAGCGGGGTGTGATACAGCTCACCAACGGTGATTGCATATAGTGGAGCAGGATGCTGGAACAGCGGTTAATGCAAGATACTATGTTGGTCACTCTTTCTATCTCTGTCTCTCACTATTTCACAGTAAAGACAAGACAGCTCAACATATGCTCATTACTAATCATGAAGGCCATCTTGGAACAGCTACTGATGCCTCCCTGGGAAAACAGTATGGAGTCTGCACAATAGTGCACTCCCTTATCAACAATAACCAGTGATGGAGAAATAGAGGTAGAAATCAGGGGGCATAAGATAGAAGATGCATCCCCTATCTAAACAAAATGACACTTATTGGCAATAGACAGCATTTATTTAATTACATTACAGTATATCTAGGGGGGTGGGTATACTTATGCAATGGGGAGGGGTGTATTTGCTTTTAACTTGGGGGATTAATACTGTCTGTGGTGGGGATGGTGTATTAATGTGTGTGCGTGGGTATTTTTATTGTGTTTGTGTGTGTGTGAGGGGTGTACTCATATTATCTGTTATATGTGGGTCAATGATGGTCCCTGCATTATCTGACAGTCACTGTGGCACTCTCTGCATTATCTGGCGTTCACTGAGATGCTCTCTGCATTTACTGGTGTTCACTGCGATATTCCCTGCATTATCTGGTGGTCACTGTGATGCTCTCTGCATTACCTGGCATTCATTGCGATGCTCTCTGCATTATCTGACCTTCACTGAGATGTTCTCTACATTATCTGGTGGTCAGCGCGATGTTCTCTGCAGTATCTGGCGGTTACTGCAATGCTCTCTGCATTTTCTGGCGGTCACTGCAATGCTCACTGCATTATCTGGTGGTCACTGCAATGTTCCCTGCATTATCTGGTGGTCACTGTGATGCTCTCTGCATTATTTGATAGTCACTGTTACGTTCTATGCATTATCTGGTGGTTACTGCAACTCTCTCTGCTTTATCTGGTGTTCACTGCAGCTCTCTGCATTATCTGGTATTCCCTGTGATGCTCTCTGCATTATCTGGTGGTCACTGGGATGTTCTCTATATTATCTGGCAGTCACTTAATTAAAAAATGCTAATTTATTTGCTGCAAATAGCTAAATGGTTTCTGCCATGTTGATAGATGGAATGATAATGCAGCTATCATTATGTTATATTATGTATGTGTTACTGATACAAATGTTCCTGGTGTTTGTGTTACTGTAGGTAGCAGCCATCCCACCAGGCGCAGAGTAGGTGGATGTCATGTTCTTATAGAAGATCCAAATGGAGACTTTCCCCTATTACCAATTAGTAACCTATGTTACTGATAATGGAAGAACCTTCCTAGGGCTGTAAGTGGAGGTCTGTGAGCCCCAGTAAAACTATATTAGACTGACCACCAAACACCCTTCTCACACATTTTTATTACCAATGTTACCTAATTGTCCTCCTGTATTGCTTTGACATGTTCATTCTAAGTATTTTTATTTGATAATCTAGACACCATGGGCAACAAACATGTACATGGTAGTAAAGGCTGCAATGCAGTAATAGAATTAAATCACATGGCTGAGAGTGCGTGTCACACGATTTACTTAAATTCTGCCCTAGGATGATGCCCCATTGACATCTAAGCCCTCATTATCTGGATGCAGCTGGGGACTGGTTTCCTATCAGTACTACTGTGGAATGTGTATAAGGGGCACTTCTACTGTGGCATTATGTGTATAAGGGGCACTACTGTGTAGCATTACGTGAGTAAGGTGTACTACTGTATGTTGTAACATGAATAAGGGACACTATTATGTGTTGTAAGGTGAACCAGGGGCACTACGTGAAAAAGATTGTGCTATTGTGTGGCAGAATTTGACGTGGGGATACTAATGTGTTGTCATGCCCCCTTCCTTGAGAGACACACCTCTTCAGCGTGCACTGTCCCTTTATAGAATATGGGTGGGTGGGCTCAAATTTATAGTTTGCAGGGGGATGCCAAACACCCTAGCACCTGATCTGCATAAGGGCATATTTATCAATATTACAGTAGTTTTACTAAAATAATGTGAAAACTCGTGTTTTCACACCCTTTTCACATTATTTTAGTAGCACTTAACTATATTAAAGGGCTTTTTGAGCAGTTTTTGTAAAAAAAAACTCCCCCAAGCCCTTAAATTCGCATTAACTTATGAGAGAAAGCAGGATTGTGACCCAGCACTGGAAATATATTATTCAAAAATGGAATAAAGCATAAATAAACCAATAGTAATGTACTATTATTTGTATATCACCTTGTATAAGCTAGGTTGGTGGTGCTCCCCAGGGTTAGATATCTGAATTCAATTAACAGGGGGGGTTGTTCTGCAAGAGAGCAGAACAAGAAGAGAAAAACCTCTTTTTGGGGGGCACTCTTTCTTGTTAAAATATAACTTTTATTCAGATTTTTATTAAAAAGATACGTATATATTAATTATATCCACAATAGCGTTCTCCCTAATAGGGTGGACTAATTAAATTTGTATCCTCCCTAATTGATATTTATTATATTCAAAAATAAGCAAATTGAAAAATAGGCTTCTTTGTTTGTGCCTCAGGCGAAAATATTTATATCTATATACTCTTATGTCTAGGTTCTGATATATACAGATAGTACATATATATATATATATATATATATTATAATGAGTATTAGGCACCAATAAAGTGTATACTTAATGATTATTATAGTCGTAGAAGAGTATAATTATAATCTAAGTCTCCTATGTATACCTTTATAAAACAGTAAAAGGGGGGGGGAGGAAATTCTTACTTTTACTCTAAAGGAGCATTCACAGTAGACGATATGCTTCCTGAGCGATTACGTCTAGTGTGTCCCTGCAGGGTGTGCTCAATGTCTTTCATGACATTGAGCACACCCACTGAACGATATCATTAACGATATCGTTCAGCACCGGGCTCTCTCCCCCATTCCCCAACATGCAGCAACCTGACAATATCATCAGGTTGGCCTGCATGTTTACCTGATGAACGATAAAGACAAACAATCTGCGGGAAAGCGCATCGTCGTTATCGTTTATCGTTTTGGTGTAAAAAATGGACGATAAAGTGAACGACTGAACGATAATGATATCATTATCCTTCAGTCGTCCACTTTAATCGCCCAGTGTGTATGCACCTTTTAAAGTAGTCTCTACAAATTATTTGGAGCATTTGTCCAAAGAAAAATTATCGTTGTACTGCACAGATAGAAAGCATATACTGCATATTTACTGCAGCATAAAATAACCGTTTACATCGCACAAAAGACTCGGCATCACATAAGAAAACATGTACTGCGCATTCACTGCAGCATCACTTACTGTACCATAAAGTGGCCATTTGATATTAAATATCGCACAGAAGACTTGGCATCATATAAAAAAAACGTGTTTGCAAAATAATAAACATGTACTGCACAGTAGAAAACATGTACTGCACAGTTACTGCAGCATCAGCAGTGTTTTTAAATATTGCACAGATAACCCGGCATCATATGGAAAGCATATTGCACAATAGAAAACATGTACTGCACAAACATAAATATGGCATTAAATAGAAAGCATGTATTGCACAGTCAGCGTGACAGCAGTGGAGTTATCATATGTTGTGTGATCTGTGTGCTATACAATCATAATAGCAGAATTGTACTGGAAGTGTGTATCTCCCAGATAATTATTGCACAATGGCCCTCATTCAGAGCCACTCGCTAGCGGCAGTACGCTCGTTCCGAGCGATGTTCACACATCTGCGCATGCGTACGGATCGTTATACGCATGCGCGAACCAGTCAGTGCGGCCGAAATTCATGTGCTCGCAATATAGCGAATGCCTGCTATTTTGAGTGACAGAATGAGGCGTATGTGGGTGGTAACAGGGGAAGGTGCTTGAAAATGGGGAGTGGAGATCCGAACGCAGGCGTGCTTAAAGGTCAAAACGGGCGTTTTATGGGTGTGCATAATTAATACAGCAGCGTCATTGACCACGTCACTGGGTTATTTTATAGCCAGAACTGCTCGCAAGATTGTGGTAGCAAAAACCAACAACAAGAATAGTGAGCAGTTCATACGCTGGTCGATGTACTCGATTAATCTAATAAATAGCGGACATGACGTATGGTGCGTGCGGCCAGGGGGCGTTTTTAACAAATAAACGAGCGTATGTTTTGCTCGCTCATTCAGACTTAGAGGTGTGAACAGACTGCAATTTGCGAACTGATCATTTGAATAGCCACCCCTTGTTTTTGAACGAACGACCGCAAATAGCGAACGGCTCTGAATCAGGCCCAATGTCTATGAACATAACATAGAAAAAATGTGCTGCACAATCACATCAGTATAGTCGGTGCAGCAGTATAAATACAAAAATGAACGGACAAATTGTGTGTGTATAAAGAGATAGGCCTGGAACTAGAACCCAGCTGTTTCTATTTCCTTTCCAGAGAGAAAGACGAGTAGGGCGTTTCTGCTGTCAGGGTTAACTTTGAGTCAAACACCCTGTTGTAATAATACACTCTAGGGTGATGTCAGTGCAGTGCCCCGATGAGATAACGCCGATATAGTGTACCGCCTAAGAGAGATGTTTGTTCTCCCTCGGTGCCTGGAACCGGGACTCATGTGCACACCATGAGTACCCAGAAGTGGTGTAGTATTATGTACGTTTCGCCCCACCTATGTGCTTGTTCACATACAGCCTTAGCAGGGGCATCTTTAGAGAGGAGGGGGCCCATGTGCATCCCCCATCATGGGCCCCTTCCTCTCACTCTGGCAGCCGGCAGCTGACTGACGCGGCTGGCCAGCCACTGCAGAATCAATAAACTCTGGGGACTATTGAGCATGCGCAGATCGCCAGGGAAATGGTGCGGCCAACATTTTCCCGGCGATTTCCTCACAGCGCATGCGCAAAATGCTGGAAAAATGGGAGACACGATGCGGGTCCTCGGAGAGGTAAGTTTTACATAATATGAGTGCAGGGTGTGCGGTGCGGGCCCCCCCTGGACCCGGGGGCCCGTGTGCATCGCACACCAAGCACCCATTATAGATACGCCCCTGAGCCTAAGTAACTTAGTAAGCAGATCTCATTTCCCATACTTGTTTTCTAATGGGAAATGTGATCCGATCAATTTCACTATAATAAAATTTAAAAAAAAATTAACGGGGGAGCCTTGCGATAATGATGCCACATGGAGATGGCGTTATTAGGGCTTTCCCCCATTCCACTGACTCCCTCCTCAGCCTTGGTGTCTAAATGGACCACAAGCTGATCACTGTAAAAAATATATATTTAAAGAGGAAAAAAAACGAACCTGAACCCAGGGACCAGTGAACGGTGATCCGGTGAGCTCCTCTGTGACTCCGGTCAGCTGATCGTCGGGCTACTGCTCTGTGACCCCAGTCATCTGATGTGTGCTGTAAAACGGCAACATTTTGTGAGACATACCCTGAAAAGTGTGGGGGAGAGATTTTCAGGGACAAATTTTACGATATTTAATACATCCTTGTGATGTATTCAAATATCGCATTGCCCTTTTGGGTGAATTTATCACTTCCCATCATCATCTGATATGCGGATTGTGATAAATATGATCCATAGACAAAGACAACGGTTAATGGTATCCCATACATAAGGCAATAATCCTACATGCACATGATCTTTTATAGAGAACAAAATTATGAATTTTAATATTCATGCAGTCAACTCCTATGAAATTGAGCTAGGTTCTTCATACTTAAAAATATAAAAAATCCTTAATTTCCTTGTGTAAGCGTGGGCAGAAGGAAAAAACACATCTATCTGTAAGTTGGTTTAGATGTAGTCTCACCTCAGGTTCACTGTATTGGAGAAACAACTACTGTATAATTATTTTTAACTATTTTAACAAAATATAATACTAACACAATAAAACTGAACATAAATTGTACGTACAGTAAAATTGATCAAATAAAAAGTTATGCCACATAAAAAATTACTTTTTTGTATCTCACTTTTCCTTGTGTTTGCTCAATCTCTCATTGACAGGAAAATGTATTAAACAGCGGGGTTTGGGGTGTTTTTGGACCCTACATACAATGGCATACACTGATTTCAACTTATAGATATAGATGTGATTTTGTCATATGTGAATAACTGATATAAAGGGAGCACATATATGAATTATTCCTATAAATGGTAAACAAATTATAATTATAAAGATGGGACATATTTGCATTAATAATATACAGGGGCATAGTTAATATTTATAAAGAGTCCACATTTCCATAAACCGCATTTGGTTTGATTTAAACCGCATGCAATTCAGAGGTTAGATTTTTAACCCTCTAAACCGATAGATAATACTGTAAATTCAGCATTTGATACATTTACCCCAAAGATAGGTCTGTCTACTGTTTTATATTTGTTTTACATGACAGCTGCAATACACACTCTTGTTCTATTGTGTTTGATTTGGTCCTGCATGAGACTCCCAGGTAGATATTGCACTCTTTCAAAATCATTTTTTCTCTTTAAAAATGACATGGATGGAAAGCCTAAGCAGACTGTGGTGCATGTAAACGGAAAGTCTCCCAGTTGATCTGGCTACTTTAGATTAATGCCTTGAAGCCACCAATAAATAATAGCTGAAAAATAATATAATTTTTCGAATTTTGACCTTGTTTTCTGCTGTGAGTTGGGCCTTTCATCACCTGTCTATTTGAATCAACTTGTTCTTCTAATGTGAGGGTTTTTAGGGAATAGAAAAAAGTTTAAATGAATTATTCAGATGATATAATTTGTGAGACTGTCCTAGGGTCCCAAAAGGCATTATGGCTGTATAAATAGGCTTTCTGACCTGGGTCCAGGGTGACCTTGTGAACGAGATCAAATACATCAAAATAAATAATCAGTTTGACAAAGAATCACATTTAGATAGCCACATCTTACAATTTCATGCTTTAAAGGAATGGAAACTAGTGTGTCTGACCTTGTAAGACCTAGAATCATATACATTATGCTACAAACACATTCAGTAGTATTTCTCAGTACTAATATATGATGGGGGAAATTTATTGCCAGTATCCTAGCAACTAACAGGAACATTTTCCACCAGCCTTCATAAATAAAAATATGTTCAATATTTTTTCTCACTTTGAATTGAACATTTTGACATTTGGTATGAGCACATATTTAAATACTATTTTACTCAGAACATTCATTGTAAAGTGTACAATACAAAACATATATCTGAGCTGACCAGAATATTTTTGGTGCCTATAGACAATAGTAATGCAATATTTTTTACAGTATCAGTCTGTTCAGAAACGCTGTGCAGTTTTGGCCAGAATAAAGGAGCCTTTCCTCCTCTCTGCAGGATTGAGTTCTAATCCAGAACGTGATATATGTACTGTATTTTCTGCTCATGTTGTGTTTGGCATAAATGTTTGTTTCTGAAACTTAAACTGTATTATTAAGTAAAAAATGAAATGTGAAATGTTAGTTGCCAACATTTTAATTATAAGGGACACACTACTGCTGTCATGGATCACATAAACTACAAGCTATTCCCAATGCAAACTTAAAACACTACAATTCCCAACATGTGATCAAAACAGCAAATTAAAATATTGAGCATAAAAAAATTGTAATGTACTTTTGAAATGTACTGTACAATATCTCCACATAATGTTTAATTATTAAACAACTAGAATATGAATAGACTTGCTGCATTCAGCATACAGAACAAAAATTGTTACTGGAGCAGCTACGTTTTAGAATAAAAAATGCAGCAATTTTGTCAGGGATAATCAGGCATAGTACAGTACAGTACAGTAGGTAACTGTGCTGCTGGGAACACTCTGATGATCTGATCTGGCTATAGCAGTGAAGCGCAACAGAGGGCCCTACGGCTGCATGCTATCCTCTAAGCATTCATCTGTGGCCCCTAATTCCTTCCTGCTCTATTATTCTATTTGTTTGTTACAGTTTGTAACACTTGTGTAAAATGCCTGTTGATATGTTATTACAGATGGGGTTCTCTTTGTGATTAAATATACTGTTTTCATTTAATACTGAAATTAAGGGTAATGTAAAGGAGGGATATTTTAAGACATGAGGGGAACTGTGTGCAGACTTCTGTAGCTCCCCTCACATATGAGAATATGGTGCCAGTGCATGTACAGAATGTACTGTATCAAAGACTCTGTCAGAGTGTGCTCAGCCTCTAACACCCTTCCCCGCAATAATGTCATTGGTGGCTGCTTGGTAAGTCATTGCAAAAGGTGCAGGGTGTGTTTGATTCAGGGTCACCGCATTGGTTGGGTACGTACGGGATCCTGGCGGTTGGGATGCCGACAGTCAGAATACCAACAGCAGCATCCCAACAGAATCCTGGCAGGATCTGGTAAGTATGCTATCCCTAACCCCTAACCCACCTTTCCTGCAGCCTAACCCTCCTCTCCCGCAGCCTAACCCTAACCCTCCCGCACCCTGACCCTAACCTCCCCCATGCAGCCTAACCTTAACTCTCCCCCTAGTGCCTAACCCTAACCCTAACCCTCCCCTATCCCTAATACTTATTGTCAGGATGCCAGCCGATGGGATTCTGCAGCCGGGATTCTGACTGCTGTCGGGATTCCAGTACCAGTATTCTGACCGCCGGCATCTGACTGCATTCCGTATCACACATCCTGCAGCTATTATAGATACAACATTGCACTTTCCAATTCAATACAAACTATACAAGGGCAAACAGGAACTGAAGACCGTTATCACATAGGTATTCAGACTCAAGTAAAAAAAATAATAATTTCCCTCTGTACTTTATTATTTTACTCATCTCACTCATTACTTCGTAGAGATTTACAGTCTTGGCACCTATTTACAAAAAAAGTGTGTTGACAATTAAATAGTTGGTAATATCTAATGTTCTCTGATGTATATTTAAGCCAAGAATACCAATAAAACCACCCCACAAGAAAACAAAGAAAGGTAGTCTGTGACTCTTCAGGAAATCGCACATCCCAACATGCCCTACAGTACCTGCATTTCAGCATGATATCAGGAGATGCTCACATCTATATTATACAATGAAGCTCCAAGCAATGATTATAGAGAGATGGTTGAGGGGCATTTTATGGATAGAAAATAGTAATAGAGAGTGCCAGTGACACCCAATCATTATATCACCGGTGCCATACACAAACCACTCACATTATTTAGTAGCAGTGTCTGTTCTACACACTGGGCCTGATTCAGACCCGCTTGCGAGCGCATAGCGCTCGCAAGCGGGACGATGGTGGCCCAGTGCGCACATGCGAGTCCCGGAGCGAGCAAACAAAGCACTCGCTCCGGCGCTTGCATCCAAAAGGGGCGGTAGCTCACCCCGTTTGGAAGACGGGGTGGCTGGGCAAACGAAGGCATTCCTGCAGGAACGCCTGCTGTGTGTGGGCGGCCCTACTGACATCACTCGTGATGTCAGTAGGTGGACTTCCTGCTCTGTTAGAGCAGAAAGTCCACTGGGGCTTGCGGCCACGAGACCCTACCGCAAGGATCTCGTCGCAAGCCCGATGGTCACGATGGTCTTGACCATCGCGACCATCACGTGGTCGCTCGCTATAGCTGTGGGTGGTAACCCACAGCTATGCGAGCGGCCAAGAGGCCGCAACTAAAAAAACCAGCACCCACCCTGATTCAGAGCGAGCACTCGCTTTTTGCGAGTGCCTCTGAATCAGGGCCACTGGTCACTGCAGAGGGGTAAGAGCTGCTGGCATGTGCAGAATCTGAGAGCTTCATTACATCATCATTATTAGCCCCCTCATTATTCTATTAAACCCTTCAATATATTATTAATAGCAGCCATTAATGGGTTGTAATCATGTCGGCAATGAAAATAAAATGAATTGTCTCCACACATGGGTTCTGAGTCACATATAAGGAAATCGCCATTCTAAACACCTGACGTAAACAAAATGCTATAAGAATGCTAATGAGATTATATGCACATATTTTGATTTTGATGTGACTCTTCCTCTCTTATCATCCACAGGTAATTCACTACAGCACCTATCAGATACTGCCGCCTTGTGTTTGTCTAGCACAACTTTGAAAAACTGTTTTAGTTAAATTTGGAAATATTTTATATAAGTTGTTCTAATTTTGAATTAAGGCTAGAATTGACTGGAAATCAGTGCTTGTAGACTGTCCTCCCACCATTTGTTTGTTTAGTGTTTCCTACCTTGTGTTGTGGGAGGAGGGGTTTGGGAGTGGGTGTAATCAGGTGTAAACATTGGACGGTAGCTTTTCACGACACCCTCACATCCAAGCACTTTAACTGTTTATCTCAGCATTTTCTTCCTTTACCCATAACACCTCCAGATTATTCCTCTTAAGAAATTTCATTGTTATTTGACCTGCATTTTTACCAACCTCTCCTGTTCCTCTTGATGCTCCAAGCTCCAACCTTAGTACTCCAATCTTACCCAGTTCATTAAAAATGCACACGTACCGCCAAACACCACTGGAGGAACTCTCGCCCCTTGGTGGACTTCCTTCATTTGAAGTTCATACTCTCTTTCTACTTTTCTTCCCTCTCCCTTACTAAGCAATCTTTCTTCAATTCTCTCATCCCTTCTCAATCTCCACTGCCTCTTTGCCACATTCAACACACTGCTCAACCCCCATCACCTCTCCTCCCATCCTCCCTCACTGCTACTGACTTTGCCTCCTTTTTCACTACTAAAATTGAGGCCATCCAGCGTGAAATCTCCTCTCATAACTCTTCTGCAACCCCTACCATGCCACTCACCCCTCCCTCACTGACCCACCCATGTGCTCCTTCTGCCCTAACACAGGTGATGTAGTCAATTCCCTTATTTTATTATTTACCCCTCTAACTGCCCATTGGCTCCTATACCCTCTTGCCTTCTTTTTCCCTCTCCCCCACCGCCTACTCCAACCTTGCTCACCTCTTCAATCTATTCCTCTCCACTGGCATCTTCCCCTCCAAATTTGCTCTAGTCTCACCCATATTTAAAATACCCAACCTTGACCCCTCTTCACTCTCTAATTACAGCCCCATTTCTATTCTCCGTTTCACCTGTAAAATACTCAAGCGACTTTTCTAAAACCATCTCACTGGCTACCTCTTTAATAACTCTATCCTTGATCCTCTACAATCTGGAGAGGATCCACTCATCCACTCCACCGATACCAATGATCTTCTCTAAAACCAGGGGCCACTTCTCTCTCATTTTCCTGGACTTCTCTGCAGCCTTTGATACTGTGGACCTTCCTCTCCTACTGTGAGCCATTCAGACCATAGGCCTTTCTGGCACTGTTCTTTCTTGGTTCACCTTCTACCTTGCCAACCGCTCCTTCTCTGTCTCTACTTCTGGTTCCACTTCCTGCCCATCCATCCTTCCTTTGGGCATCCCTGAGGGTTCTGTTTTTTGTCCTCTGCTTCTTTCTCTGTACACTTCCTTCCTGGGTGATCTCATCAGTTCCTTTAGCCTCCAGTACCACCTCTATGCTGATAGCACTCAACTCTACCTCTCCTGATCTTTCAACTTCTCTCCACTCTTGGGTGTCTAGTTGCCTCTCTGCTATCTCCTCCTGGATGTCCGGGCACTTTTTCAAACTCAACATGGCCAAGACGGAACTCATTGTTTCCCTCCTTCTAGAGTCTCCTCTCCCAGCCTCTCTAAATGTCAACAACACCACTATCTGTTCTATTCCCTAACTCCACTGCCTGGTAGTCATTCTTGTTTCTTCCCTATCCTTCACCCCCCCACACACACATTCAGTTTCTTGCCCTATACTCTCAGTTATAGCTATGCAACATCGCTTGCATCAGACCCTTCCTCTCCCAGGATGCCACCAAAACTATTGTCCACTCACTGATCATCTCTTTCCTCAACTACTGAAACCTTCTCCTCAATGGACTCTTCTGATCCCATCTTGTACTCTCCAATCTGTATGCTGCAACTCAACTTATCTTCCTTCCCCACCACTCCACATCTGCTTCCCCTCTCTCCCAAGCTCTTTACTGGCCCCCCTTCCTGTTCAAACTCTTCAAACTCCTCACCATCATGTACAAGAGCCTCTTGAACTCCACTGCTCCCTTCCTCTCCAACCTCATCTCCATACAAGCTACCTCCTGCCCTTTCCATTCGGCCAGTGTCCGCCGCCTTTCTTCCCCCCTGATTACCACATCTCACTTCAGAATTCAAGATCTCTCCCATGCTGCCCTCCACCATTGGATTTTTTGTCCTTGTTACATTAAACTGTCCCCCAGCCTGCAATGTTTCAAGTGGGTGCTAAAAACCCACCTGTTCATAAAAACATATCAGTCCACTACTTAACCATGCCCGTATGTACAGTAGTCAACTCACCTTCTTGCACCCTCTAATTACACTGATCCTTTCTTTACTGTATGTCATCTGTTTGTCTCCCCTTTCCCTTTAGACTGTAAGCTTACAGTCTAAAGGGACTCCTCCCTCCTGTTCTCATTACCTACATCTCTTTACACACCAGCTATACTCTACACCACCTCCTTAGGCTCTCTGCCCTCTGGACTTACGCTGACTATTTCCATTGCACCCCTTGCATCAGTGGGTGGATGTGTTAGGAGTTGTAGTGCTATTTGTTATTTGTCTTCTGTATTCTACTGTACTGTTTTATTGTTTTGCCCACCGTACGGTGCTGCAGACCACTTGTGGCATTCTACAAATAATGTTTAATAATTTTAATTTTGAGTTGTACACGTCTATGCACTGCCCCACTTTTAATCTGTGAACTGGTGCTGGAGATCTGTCTGTGTGGTCTATGCATAAGCAAGATTCAGAATAACAAGTAACTGTGACTATATGCCCTTGACACATCCATGAAATGACTATCTTGCGTGCGTTTGCATTGTTGGCCATTTTGCAAGATGCATATGACTTTGAATCAATCATAGGTTCACAAAGGTCCATAGCGCATGTGCAGTTTGCTAAAAATTGCTAGATGCAGCCACATTTCATCTTGCATGTGACACAGATGAACGGGGTATAGCAGTGGGAAGCTGGGTTCACACTAGGCCGACCGAACGGGTAATTCAGGAAAGTATACACACTAACCGATCGGCCACTCGACATGTTGTCCTGACATCACAGCTGGACGGACATTTGAATTTGCCTGCCCAGCTGTGCTGCAGCAAGTTTACCGGCGGTGGGTAGATATGTCAGTGAATGACGTTGTTCACAGACATACCGGGGGTACATACCCGCCGACGCACTCGTGACATATCAGCCGTTCGAATGAGAGCCCGATATATAACCTAGTGTGTACTCAGCTTGAGAAACAATACTAAAGAGGGAGGATAGGGGGTAACTGCCACCAAGTAGTGAAAAAGGCCACTATAAGCCTGTACCTTAATTACAGAATGGTACAACTCTGCATCAATTAGCTAGCCAGTTAGTATTTCCCTCAACCACAATTCGTAAAGTTATGGTAGATATCTAATTCTTCTGAACATCCTAGGAACAATAAGAGCATCACTTATTAAATTAAAAAATGTTAACAAAAAAAATACAATGCTTATATGCAGGGGTGTATTTAAAGAGGAGGGTACCCGTGTTCACTCACCATCCGGGACCCCTCCTCTCTCTCCGGGAGCCAAGGCATACTGACAGGTTCAGTAGACTCCAGCCATTAGTCTTTGCCCGCAGTCTACTGCGCATGCGCAGGACATCTGGAAAATGGCATAATAGCCATTTTCTCATCGATTTCCCTACTGTGCATGCGCAGAACATTGGGAAAGTGGCCTCTGTGGCTTCTCCAGCTGCGTGAAAGAGGTAAGTATTAGGAAGTATGGGTGCAGGGTGTGCGGTGTGGGCCCCCCTGGACCCAAGGGCCTGTGTGCTCTACACACCCTGCATCCATTATAGATACGCCCCTGCTTATATGATAAATAAAAAGATTACAAAACAGACATACAAAGAAAAAAGCAAATGCAAAATAAAAGGGGAAAAAGCAGAACTTGCACAGTAATTTTTTATAAATTTTAATTATAATTATGAGGGGGGTACAATGAACTAGTAGATGAGACCCACCGACTGTGTCTCTGTGTCATACAGACATATAATTGCTTTCCAGAGGCAATCAGAGGATAATTTATCATTAATCACTTTAATCCTTCAAAAATGAATAGCACATATGTGGTTCTTGGCTATGTTTTCTTACTCCCACGCAACACTCCCAGTCTGGCAGAGCAGAAGTTACCAGTTCACTCCCTGCTCCACATATGGAGGCAAAGCAGCATCTGAGGGGACAGGACACCTAAGGTGTCCAAGTGATTCCAACATGCTTACAGGACGACCTAGATAAATTGTGGTTTGGGCATAGCTAATGAATTTTAATGCAGATACATTTAAAGTAAGGAGTTTGGGGTGAAAAAAATATACACTTTAAAGTTAGAGCCTTAAAACTGTCTAATGCATGCACACAAGAACTGGAATAGCCATAGTTCTCTGTATAGAAATATAGGAAACATTAGCTCACATTTTTACTGTACCTCTCTGCAGTCAACATCTCCATAATCATATATTTGCATATTATGTAGATTATGTAAATTACCACGCACTCTGGCAAAACCGGTAAACCCATCCATTTGATTTAAGAAGGGGGCGGGGAGAAGACATACTCATCCACCTATGGTGAGGAGGCAGACAGTCTTCTATTTAAAGACCACACAGTAGTTTCAAATATTTTCATTATGTCAGATTGTAATGAGCTATTTAAGTGTTGGATAAAAATTCCCCATCTGCTAAAGAATCTCTCCACTCCCTTTTCTATACCTGGGAAGGTAGATCATCTATCAAAATATAGAATCTCCAACAGATTAGTTTGAACTACTGGGTATATTTATCACAATCAGATGCTGATGGGATGTGATAATATTGCCCAAAGTTGCAATACAATATTTGAATACATGGCTAGGATGTATCAAATATCACATACACAAACACATACATACACACACACACACATACATCGCTTGCACGATTCCAGGCTGGACTAGATACTAGAAGGCCTTCTGGGCCACCTTGTAGTCTCATATTTTATCTGTGATTTTACCAATTTGTCTTGTGGTTTCTTTACCGTCAGTAATTTGTGGTTATTGACCACTCACTCCTAATGGTATTACTTGGCCACCACCCACTCACCAAATGTAAGTTCCAACTGGGTAACAGTTGCAGGGAAGTAGTCACCACCACAATCAGTAGTGATGATAAACCCAGTTGAAATGCAAGAATGTACCCAATTTACATGGAGCTCTACTGACCATATGCAGTTATACTTACCAATAATGCTAATCCATCTACTTCCCTCTGGGTACACAATTCTCTGATTAAAACTTGGGGGTACTGGAGTGGAAGTTAAACCCCAATGCAGCCCTGAACCCTATTGGACTATGAGGGACGTGACACACATTCATTGTTTATAAATAATTTATAACTGCACACAATTTTAATATATCTATTCCAAATAAATGTATTCATTTCTACATCCAGCTTAATTAGTTAACTCTTTTAGCACCACAAATGAAATGTTTTATGAACAGATTGAATATATTCCTACCGCAGAAGGTAGCAGAAACATTCATAATAATAACTTGCAAATCATCTTACAAGCTATTGGGTGACATAAAATACAAATGTCCCTTTCAAGAGCAAAACATACTGAATTTGTTCAGACCTTTGTACTTTTTCATTTTAAAAATGTACAATTATATGAGGGTGGTTCAATAAATAAAGTAAAAAGATGCCTCATTGCATAAATTTATTCAACTCGTACATATACGTATAATTGATATTATGGCCTTGGTAGAGATTATTTTTTTACATAGTCTCCATACTAGTCTAAGCATTTGTTCCAACAGTACACCAAGGCATTTATCCTGGCATAGAAAAAATCAGTGTCAAGCGCCAGAAGCCAGGACATGGCAGCTTGTTAAACTTCACCATCTGTTGTGAATTGCCTTCCACCTAGGTGCTTCTTTAATGGTCCAAAGAGATGGAAATCACTTGGTGCCAGGTCAAGGCAGTAGGGAGGATGATACAGAACCTCCCATTGGTATCATTGTAACAACTCACGCTTGTGCGGTTTGGTGTTGCCTGACGTTATTGTGCAGCAATACAACATCTCTTCACAGCAACCCAGGTAATTTTTGACTAATTGCCCTCCACAGCTGGCTCAATGTGTCAAAATGGTGGACAGCATTTACAGTATATCCCTTGGTGAGGAAATCAACAAGAAGCACGCCCTTGTGGTCCCAAAACACAGTCACCATGTCCTTCTTTGCTGATGGAGTTGTTTTCAATTCCTTTGAAGGTGGAGACAATGTGTTTTTCCATGTCATGGATGCTTGTTTCATCTCTGGTGTCACATGATGCACTCACGTTTCATCGCCTGTAACAATATGCTGCAGCAGTGGCGTAACTTCATCCCAAGTGCCCGGAGGCAAGATAAATGTTGGTGCCCCCAAACTAAAGTGTACCACCCCCAGCACCTATGCCTGCCCCAGCTGCCGCCGCCCCCCTTTGGCAGTTCCTTTTATATAATGCCCCCAGTAGTGGTCCGCCTATGTAGTGCTCCCCAGTAATGGTCCCCCTATGCAGTACATCCAGTAGTGAGCCCCCGGTAGTTGCCCCCAGTAGTGAGGCCCCTTGTAGTTGCCCCCAGTAGTGAGCCCCCGGTAGTTGCCCCCAGTAGTGAGCCCCCTGTAGTAGCCCCCAGTAGTGAGGCCTCTGTAGTTGCCCCCAGTAGTGAGCACCTTGTAGTTGCCCCCAGTAGTGAGGCCCCTGTAGTTACCCCCAGTAGTGAGGCCCCTGTAGTTGCCCCCAGTAGTGAGGCCCCTGTAGTTACCCCCAGTAGTGAGGCCCCTGTAGTTGCCCCCAGTAGTGAGGCCCCTGTAGTTGCCCCCAGTAGTGAGGCCCCTGTAGTTGCCCCCAGTAGTGAGGCCCCTGTAGTTGCCCCCAGTAGTGAGCACCTTGTAGTTGCCCCCAGTAGTGAGGCTCCTGTAGTTACCCCCAGTAGTGAGGCCCCTGTAGTTACCCCCAGTAGTGAGGCCCCTGTAGTTGCCCCCAGTAGTGAGGCCCCTGTAGTTGCCCCCAGTAGTGAGGCCCCTGTAGTTGCCCCCAGTAGTGAGGCCCCTGTAGTTGCCCCAGTAGTGAGCACTCTGTAGTTGCCCCAGTAGTGAGCCCCCAGTAGTGAGGCCCCTATAGTTACCCCCAGTAGTGAGGCCCCTGTAGTTGCCCCAGTAGTGAGCCCCTGTAGTTGCCCCCAGTAGTGAGCCCCTGTAGTTGCCCCCAGTAGTGAGCCCCTGTAGTTGGTCCCTGTAGTTTTCCCCAGTAGTAGGCCCCTGTAGTTGCCCCCAGTAGTAATCCCCTATAGTTGCCCCCAGTAGTAGGCCCCTGTAGTTGCCCCCAGTAGTTAGCCCCTGTAGTTGCCCCCAGTAGTGAGCCCCTGTAGTTGCCCCCAGCAGTAGGCCCCTGTAGTTGCCCCCAGTAGCAGGCTCCTGTAGTTGCCCCCAGTAGTGAGCCCCTGTAGTTGCCCCCAGTAGTGAGCCCCTGTAGTTGGCCCCTGTAGTTGCCCCCAGTAGTAGGCCCCTGTAGTTGCCCCCAGTAGCAGGCCCCTGTAGTTGCCCCCAGTAGTAGGCCCCTGCAGTTACCCCCAGTAGTGAGCCCCTGTAGTTGCCCCCAGCAGTAGGCCACTGTAGTTGTCCCCAGTAGCAGGCCCCTGTAGTTGCCCCCAGTAGTGAGCCCCTGTAGTTGCCCCCAGTAGTAGGCCCCTGTAATTGCCCCCAGTAGTAGGCCCCTGTAGTTGCCCCCAGTAGTGAGCCCCTGTAGTTGCCCCCAGTAGAAGGCCCCTGTAGTTGCCCCCAGTAGCAGGCCCCTGTAGTTGTCCTCAGTAGTGAGCCCCTGTAGTTGCCCCCAGTAGTGAGCCCCTGTAGTTGCCCCCAGTAGTAGGCCCCTGTAGTTGCCCCCAGTAGCAGGCCCCTGTAGTTGTCCTCAGTAGTGAGCCCTTGTAGTTGCCCCCAGTAGCAGGCCCCTGTAGTTGCCCCCAGTATTTGTCCCCAGTAGTGATCCCCTGTAGTTGCCCCCAGTAGTAGGCCCCTGTAGTTGCCCCCACCGCGCGCACACACACACACAAAAAAACCAAACAAACACTTACCTTTATCCCCGCTCCAGTGCTGCTGCCGTCCATCCGTGGTGTTTCCTCCTCGGCACTATGGGAGTGACGTCATTACATCACTCCCATAGTGCACTGCGGGACCCGGAAGACGGAGCTCACTCCTGAGCTCCGTCCCCGGCATCCGCTCCTCGGCACTATGGGAGTGACGTTATGACGTCACTCCCATAGTACACTGCGGGACCCGGAAGACGGATAGGAGCCGGCTGCCCGCTGGTAACACACTCAGCGTGCGCCCGGCAAATGGAGGGTGCAGGGGTGCGACCACACCCCTTGCAACCTCCGTAGTTACGCCAATGGAGGTGGAGCGCCGATCAGCGACGCTCCTTCTCCATGCAGCTCCCGGGGACAATGGAGCCAGGTGCCCCCTTCAGGGCTGATGCCCGGCGGCAAATGACTCCATTGTCTCCAGGAGTTCCGCCACTGTGCTGCAGCTTCTCTACAATTGGCTTCTCTACAATTACAGTATCAGAAATGTTAGACTCACAGATAGCACTTGTGGACACACTTAGACTTTCCTCAGGATTCTGTGAAGTTTGTGAACACACAGTCTGTTCTTCAGCCTTAGTGTTCATTTTGTGCCCTGATTTGCCTTGCTCGAGAAGATGCTGCATGGGAGGTTACAAACGATGCCTGACTGTTTTTGGCCCTGGCTTCCACAATAGGCATAATAGGGCATGAAACAGCAGTAGCAGGACCACCACTCTCAAAGAAAAGCCTTGGTTTGAACCTGTCCTTTCCACTGTGTGTAGTGTATAGCATGTTGGCAATTTTACATTTTTCGCCAATAAATTTTCCCTTTATTGTTATAGGTGACATTTTCTTTAAGAGTGTGAAATATTGTTTAGATTTCAGGTACCATTTCTTAAACATTCTTTCCCCTTGATAACCTTTAGTAGATGTTAAAGTACTATGACTAGCAGAAGCCGCAGCACTAGTACTGGGTTGCTGCTACTGCTCTTTTATCGACTGATCCATTATTGGTTTTATTTTTTACACCAGCACAGGAGAAAAGCTACCATTGTTCAACTTAACTGCCACCATACCAAGTGAACGTACAACAATGAGATAGGGAAGGGAGGGACTGTTACCTTACCATGCAGTTTTATTAAAATAATGGAGTTTTTATTTTATGACAACAGCAAAAAAAAAAATTCCACTTGAAAAATTGTTTTGGGGTACCACCACAGGTGATGGGGGGATACCACCACACACAGTACTTGACATTGAAAAACACACTATGCATGTTTTTTAAATTCCTTTACACAAACACTGGCAATTTTTTTATGCATCATGATCAGGTCTCCTTTACAAGAATTGTTTTTGGGTGCAGATGATGGGGGGATACCACCGCACATAGCTGATGACACTGGAAAACACTATGCTATTTTAAAAGAATTCCTTTATACTAACACTGGCAATTTTTTCACACACCATTAACAGTACAGGTCTCCTTTGTGAGAATTGTTTTGGGGTGCAGGTGATGGAGGGATACCACCGCACACAGTAGCTGACACTGGAAAACACTATGCAATTTTTTTTTAATTCCTTAATTTCTTTGCATAAAAACTGCCATTTTTTTATGCTCCAGAAACAAAGCAGGGTTCATTTGTGACAATTGTTTTTGGGATGCAGATGATGGGGGGATATCACCACTCACAGAACAGTAATATACGCTGCATCACTCATCTCCACACACTTCTTGAAATACACAATATTTTTTAATTTGAATTAGAGAAAAACTGCAGTTTATTTTTTTAGACAACAGGAAAAAATTGTTTGCAATTATATGTTTTAGAACATTAAAAAACTCAAAACAAAGAGGTCTTCTAGGGGTGCAGATTAGACACAGCAGAGTATTGTTTGGTAATCAATTTACTTCAGTGATAGAGAGAGAGTGTGTGTGCGTGTGCGTGTGCGTGTGTGTGTGTGTGTGTGTTATACTTAGAGGAACTCATCTCCTTGGCAAATTATTGTTGATAGATGGGTTATGAAGTAACAACCAACAAATTGCCAGAACAGTAGAAAACTGAATAGATAGGATAAGCAGAAAATTAAGACTCTACTAGTGATTCAGCTCAATTACTTTACCTAAGAGCTCACTTCCAGAACAGAATTCCAGGGTGAACCTAAATCCTAAAATCTTTGCTCTATTTAGCATTGCAGAAAAGAAAGATTGCTGTAAGAGAATTGCCCAGTTAGACTCGGGTACTTGATGTGGCAGTGCCGCTATGATGCCATTGAGAATTTGTGGGTCACCGCAAGCCCCCTAACTATCAGCTCATTCAGTCAGCCATGTGTATAGCATTCCTGCTGCAGACCCAAAGTGGGATTGAGTATGATGTCAAAGAGTTTGAGGATTCTCGTCTTCGCCAAGAGTGGCTATATTGTTTATTGACTGGAAGGGCTATGGTCCAGAAGAAGTGCTTGGATTAGTTCTAAAGATGTGCACGCCCCTTGGTTGCTATTAAAATTCAAAGAAAAATGTCCTTTAAAACCTTGTGGGTGTCCAGTGGCTACCCATAAAGGGGAGGGTTTTGTCACACATCACCATGTTAGACTCGGGTACATGACGCTGCGGTGCCAATTTGCTGCCATGGAGAACTTGGTGGGACTTCGCAAGCTCCCCTCACTATTAGTTCCTTCATGTGAGTAGCATTTATGCTTCACCATTTCCTGCGCTGCCTCAGCATGGGTGCTGCAATCTTGGTCGTGTCACATAATGCTTGTAACTCTGGTTAAAGGTTAAAATAAGTACTGTACTTATAAATGATTGTAATATTTATAAATGTACAATTTATGAGGTAAAGTATATGTATATATATGTATTTATTGTATTCATGTACATGGCCCTTCTATAATTTATGTATACAGGTATATCTATTTCATGTATTTACATGGAAGTTTATATGGTACTTCTTTCTTTGTTGGGGATGTGTCTCATTGTATGGGATACACACACACTAGAAGAAGGGCGGAGTGATTTAGCTGGGTGTGGCTTAGTTCCTGTCAGAAAAAGAAGGGCAGGGGCAGAGACAGATAGGAGGAGCTGCCAGCAGACTGAGAGGGCTGGAGTGCTCACCCTCCTGTGTCCCAGGTGGCATCTGAGTGGTAGAGGGTGCCCAGCCAGAGCTGGGGAAGCAGGTTGACAGCAGCATCCCAGTAAGCAGCTCACCATGCGCAACTTTGGTGGAGTGACCGGTAGTGTTGATCCCAGGAGCCGGGTCAGAGGCTGAGGTCATGGGCATGGAGCAGCAGCAGTGGTCCCGATGGGGGATCTGCACGGTGGGATCGGCGGTGAACAGAGGCTGTGAGAGGCCGTAGTCACGGCCCATAACTGCAGCTGAGTGGCTGTATTCCAGAAGGTGGGCACATTTGCTCATAAAGTTGAGGTGAGGCAGAGGCAGAATAGCAGCAGTAGCGGCCAGCGGAGGTGTGGAACCAGACATGAGAGGTGTCCGCTGTAGGATGGAGGCAGGCTACTGTCAGACAAGGCTGGGGTTACTCTGTTAGTGTATTTAAGCCTCATCATATGCACTTTAATCCGCAGCTGAGGTAGTGATGGCAGCAGAGCCCCGGCAGGGAAATCCTTAGTACCATAAAGGCGGTGGTATGAATACTAATGCTGATCAGTGAGTAGACTCCAAGCTCTGCACATCCATAGCTACTGTAAATCACTATCACAGGAGTGCAAGTGGGAATAATAACACTAGTATTGATGGCTGACATTTGTACTACCAGCCATTGAGCTGGATAGACTTCCCTACACTACTTGCCTTAGCAAATAGCTGAGGGAGGGGGAAATGCATGCATATATATATATATATATATATATATATATATATATATGCATAAGAATACATTTGAAGGTATAAGGCAAACTACCAAATATTTCAAAACTCAGGAGATGGATTATAACTAAATGCTATTCTCTAAGAAACATTTGCAACACATGTATCAACTTCATTTATCCTTCAGTGGATATAGACAGCAGCATAAAGGAAAAGTTAACTCAAAGGATATTCCGACAACAGAACTTTTATATACAGTACTAAAAGTTAGGAACAGCATATTATCGACAAGTGTCAAAGGGACTACAAACTGACAGTGGTGTAAAGTTCTTACCCCGTATTAAACAAGTTGAGGACTTGCAATGTATCAACTAATTTATGACCACAGGTGTTATAGTAAAATATGACTTGTATCACCACTATATACATCTAAGTTATTAATTTCTATACAAGGATTGAGTGTTACTCGGTTCAGTTAAATTTTACCACTCATATTGTAATTCGGCTATGTGATTACATAATGTCTATACAAGATGTTATTGTTTGCGAGTGTCAGTTGTGAGCCTAAGTAAAATTATAAACATGCAGTGATATAGTTTAAGCGTGAGTTTATTCTCATTTGGGTTTTTCCAAGTAGGCACGGTCTACTACCAATACTTGGGTGGAGGCACTAAATTAATAGTAATAGGAGGTACACCACTTAACATGAGTTTAATGGTGGGTAAAAAAAAGATTACATAGGAGTTAGTAACCTGGTGTCCCTTTAGAGGGTAAAGGGGGGTTACAATAGGGATGGCTCAACTCAGTGGAGTGTCTCTAGACAGTCTCTCGGGACACGGCTCTTTAGAGCTGTAGGAAGCAGAGGTGCCAGCGACTCTGAGTGCGTTGCTGACAGCTCCGCCCCCTGCAGCCCAGCATTGCAGATCAAGGTTCTTCACTGACTTTCCTGAGACAGTGCACACCCCCGAGCCCTGGCAGTAGCTGTGTAATGCAGAGTGAGTCGCTGACAGCTCCGCCCCCTACACTGCTGATCCATCCGACCTGATCACACTTCTGCACACTAAAGGTGCGTACACACTGGGCGATAAAGTGGACGACTGAACGATAACGATATCCACTTTATCGTCTATTTTTAAGCCCAAAAAGATGAAAGCTGACGACGACGCGCGTTCCCGTGGGTCGTTCGTCATCATCGTTCATCGGGCTGACATGCAGGCCAACCTGACGATCTCGTCAGGTTGCTGCATGTCAGGGAATGGGGGAGAGAGCCCGGCGCTGAACAATATCGTTAATGATATCGTTCAGCGGCTGTGCTCAATGTCATGAACGACATTGAGCACAGCCTGCCGGGGACACACTAGACGATATCGCTCAGGGAGCATATCGTCTAGTGTGTATGCACCTTAACTCAGTGCAGAAGTATGATCAGGTCGGATCAGCAGTGTAGGGGGCGGAGTTGCCACTGACTCAGGCTCTAACAGAGGTTAGAGAGGTGGGTGTCTCGACACACCAATCGCTGAGTGAATCTAATCATTCACACATCTGAATGATTCGAGTCATTGTGTTGAGACACTCACTCACTAGCCATCTCTAAGAGGGAATAAGAGCACTCTAATTTAGTCAGCTCCTGTGTTCTGGCCTTTGCCTGAACAACATCACTCCTGTGTCAGTTTCCCAACTCCAAACTATGGCCCTGATTCAGACCTGCTCCCAAGTCTGAAGGGCGTTTTTTTTTTTTTTTTCAGTCCGGCCTCCTGGCCGCTCGCTAAGCTGTGGGTGACCACCCACAGCTTTAGCGAGCGGCCAGGTGATGGTTTGCGATGGTCGCGACCATCGGGGCTTCCGACGAGACCCTTGTGGTAGGGTCTCGTCTGTCGCAAGCCCCAGTGAGCTTCCGGCTCTAATAGAGCCGTAAGCTCACCACTGACATCACTCGTGATGTCAGTGGGGCTGACCCCAAATGGCAGGCATTCCTTTGCTCGCTCCGGGGCTCGCGTGTGCACACTGCCCGGCCATCGACCCACTTGCAAGCGGGTCTGAATCAGGCCCTATATCCCTATAGTTGTGTCTGTTCAGCTCACCTGTGTAGTCTCAGCTTCTGTCCATGCAGTTCCGTTCCATTCAGCTCACCAGTGTGGTCTCAAGCTCACAGCTCTGCTCTGTTATTTTACTGCTGCTGCAGTCATCCGTGCAGTCTCCAACTTCCAGCGCAGACACCCATACTCACAACTGCTACAGATATCAGTGCTGCCTCCTACTCCCAGTGCAGTCTCCAGTACTCACTGGTGCGGGCATGATATGTATTACCACCGGCCGCTGCCAGCGGCTGCCCGACAAAGGAGGAAATCCTGATCGTCCTAAAGGTAAGTATTTGCTAACCTAACCTAACTCCCCTAACCCTAACCCTCCTTAGGGGTGCCTAACCCTAACCTCCCCCCCTGTGCCTAACCCCCCCTCTAAGTGCCTGAACCTAACCCCCCTTCCCCGCTGCCTATACCTAAGTCCCCCGGGGGTGCCTAACCCTAACCTCCCCACGGGGATGCCCAACTGTAGCCTAACCCTAACCTCCCGGGGAAGTGCCTAACCCTAAGTCCCCCCCGGGAGCCCTAAACCTATACCCCCCCCTGCGGCTGTCCGCTGCGGCGCCCGGCATCCGCTCGATCGGGGTGCCCGGCGCCGGTCTCCCGACGTCGGGCAAATGACAGGCCTGTCATTCGTCCCTAGTCGGGATAAAGCAGTCTGGAAGCCGGCGGTCGGCATTTAGACAGTCGGGTTCCAGACTACATCCCACTGCTGCAACAGTTATCATCACTGCCTCCAACTACCAGTGCAGTTTCCAATACGCTCTGCTGCAACAGTTATCTGCACTGTCTCCAAATGCCAGTGCAGTTTCCAGAACTCTCTGCTGCTACAGCTATCTGTGCTGTGTTTAGCTCCCAGTGCAGTCTCCAGTACTCACTGTTGCTATAAATATCAGTGCTATCTCCAACTCCAGGTGCAATCTACAGTACTCATCACTGCTACATTTTACAGCAATGTCTGCAACTCAGAGCACAGTCTACGGTACTGCCTGTCTACAGCATCCAGCACTGTGTCAGCTCTCTCTAAAGTATTCTGAGTATCCAGTTCTCAATTGCATCTGCTACCCTTCTGTGGGAACTACTACCCCATGTGGTCCACCCATTCAGTACATCCGTAGCCAGTTCTGAATGTACTGGATCTCCCGGGACACATATATGGGGGAGTGGGCCCCTGTTGCACACTGAGAGGGCCTGATGAACAAGGGCCCCCTCATCTCTTAAAACACTCCTAGATCTCTCCTAATATGTTTGCATGCAAGAGTCTTAAAAAATCTGTGCTGATGTGTTTTGGAGGTGAGTGGACCATATGATGAACATAGTGATGTGGTAGTCTGAGTATCCTGCATACCAATCAATACTCTGGAGATTAAACAGTATCTAATTTAAGACTTGTCTAAGTCTTGGAAAAGACATTATCCTGGGAGTGATACACAGTGGAATTTTTTATAGTGACATATAAGATTTCACATACAACTAGCAACATTTAACTTTGTATGAGACAGAAATATATGTGCAATTTCCCGTTCTTTTTCTTACATTCTCAATACAATTTGCAGTAGGCATCCATGGCAACACAGTTCGACACTTAATAACAAAGTAATAGTCATAAGCATTGTGCTAGTTGAGATTTTATAATTTTATGCAGAGGCAGGACACCTCTTTTGTGATTGAGCTGCTAGGTTAGGTCAGACACTGTAGGATTGTATGAGGGGCCGTTCAAGTCAAAATTACAGCTTTCTGGATATGTCATATACCTAAATTATTGCTTTCTGGATATGACGTATGCTGAAATGTATATGACGTATGCTGAAATGGATATGACGTATGCTGAAATGGATATAACGTATACTGAAATGGATATAACATATACTGAAATGTATATGACGTATGCTGAAATGGATATGACGTATGCTGAAATGGATATAACATATACTGAAATGGATATAACATATACTGAAATGGATATGACGTATGCTGAAATGGATATGACACATGATGAAATGGATATAACATATACTGAAATGGATATGACGTATGCTGAAATGGTTATGACATATACTGAAATGGATATAACATATACTGAAATGGATATAACATATACTGAAATGTATGACGTATGCTGAAATGGATATGACACATGATGAAATGGATATAACATACACTGAAATGGATATAACGTATACTGAAATGGATATAACATATACTGAAATGTATATGACGTATGCTGAAATGGATATGACGTATGCTGAAATGGATATAACATATACTGAAATGGATATAACATATACTGAAATGGATATGACGTATGCTGAAATGGATATGACATATACTGAAATGGATATAACATATACTGAAATGGATATGACGTATGCTGAAATGGTTATGACATATACTGAAATGGATATAACATATACTGAAATGGATATAACATATACTGAAATGTATGACGTATGCTGAAATGGATATGACACATGATGAAATGGATATAACATACACTGAAATGGATATGACATACACTGAAAAGCACATGACAGTGCCAGCCAATCACAGCTCTCCTATATAAGCAGGGCTCCTGGAAGGAAGAGCAGGAGAACAGTGTGGCAGAGCTGTAAAGTGGAGGTGAGTGCTAACACTATAGTCAGTGGTGTAATAACTCTTGCTGTGCTGATGATGGTAATATAACACATAACTACTACTGCATGTACTATTAGTAATAGCTGCAGATAGGAGACTGCCTCTTTTCAGCTCTTTCTCCTGTGAGGATTGTGCTCCTGCTGCAGGCAGGTTATGTATAAATGGTACTTTCACTTTCTTTTCTGTCCTCATTCTCTCCCATCTCAGCTCTTTCTTTACTCTCCTTTCTCTATGTCTGATTTCCTTGCCAGTACCCCAGGTCCCTGCTCATGTTAGGGAGTGCCCTGACTCCCAGCAAGATGGCTCCTTCATAATCCAGCAGGTGGGGTAGGATTCCCCTGTTGTCTGGCTGGATGTACTGTTACTGTATGCAGGCTGCTGGGTCAGACAATCGGCAGTAGGCTGTGGTTTTCACACCCCACACGTGCCAAGCATTATTATAACCATACCACCCAACTGTCCCACATTCAGTGGGACAGTCCTGTTTTTTTGGGACTGTCCCGCTGTCCCACCCATGGGCTGCAGTGTCCCGCAGTTGGGGGGGAGTTGTGGAAGCATACACTGCTGCTCTGCATAGCAGAGCAGCATGTACGCAGAGCGAGAATAGATGTGCGCATGCGCACAGTATCTTTCTACTTCAGGGTCCATAGGGTATCCACAGGATACCTTGGGGTGTAGGCGGATGATGTCAGACATTGGGCACCACAGAGTTAAAGTTTTCAGCCTCCCAGGATGCACTGGGATCTCCCTCCTATACCCTGCCTCTGAGCCAAGACAAACTAGTTTCGTAGGTGCACAGCTCGGAGTCGGATCACCATATAACAGAGGGGGGCTGTAATGGCCCCTGAAGTTCTTCAAGGCAGCTGTGGCTGCTCAAGATGAGCTGCACAGTACAGTCAGTCAGTACTGACATCTATGCTGTCCCTCCTTCACCCCGCCAGACCAGAATGCCGGTACTGATCCGGGGATGCTGGTGGGTGTCTGGGGTCACAGCTAGCGGTGACCCCGAATTACCTGGACTGTGGCCGGATTCAAGGGGGCAGGTAAGTGGCGGGGTCCCTTGGATGGTACACGCTGAAACACAGTCCAAAGTCCCCAGACAGGGGGCTCCCTGGGGACTGTCTGCACGTGGAGCCAGGTATTAACTTGCGCTTCCACTAGACCACCAGGGACAGCGGGCCGCGGCTGAGCGGCAAAGGTCTGGCATCCCAGGGGTTAATTGCATGTCAGGGGAGCGGCCTTCCCTGTCTCACAGCTGGCGCCTCCCCTGCTGCACAGTGGCTCCCCATAGCGGTCTGGCGGGCTGTGTCAGCACTCCTCCCCCTGGCCCACCTCCTCTCTGCTCCTCGGCGGCCATTTTCTAAGAGTGTGCAAACGCTGCTGGACGCTGAATTCAAGGTGGCATCGCGGTCCGGGTCCCCCCGCATACCTCTCCTGCGATTAAGGTCAGAGTATGCAGCACTGTTTCCTACCAGGCTCTGTGTCTGTGTAGTTGATCTCCGTGCTGGTACTGCAGGTGATTTATTTCTGCATTGTATGTGACTAACTGCTAACGCTGCTGCCTGTACTTTCACTTCTGACTTTCAGACATTTTACTATCCCTGTTCTTCCTCTGCTAAAGCCCTTGCGGTGAGGTGTTGCAGGGTGTTCATTGCCTCACTGTAAAAGCATTTATCTGTGAGGGGAGTCACATACACTGCGGGTATACAATCGGGAAGCCGGCTGCCGAAATCCTGACAGCTGGCTTCCTGACTGCTTTATCACGGCATGGGATAAATGACCGGCATCTATATCTAGACGCCTGTCATTTTCCCGATGCCGGGAGACTGGCGCCCGGCATCCCAATCGAAGGGATGCCAGGAGCGCCATGAGCAGACAGCCGCGGGAGGGGAGGGTTAGGTTTAGGGTACCCGGGGGGGACTTAGGGTTAGGCACCCCCCTGGGAGGTTTAAGGTTAGGCTACGGGGAGGGAGGGTTAGGGTTAGGCACCCCCGGGGGGGGACTTAGGGTTAGGCACCCCCCGGGGGACTTAGGTTCAGGCAGCGGGGAAGGGGAGGTTAGGGTTAGGCACTTAGAGGGGGGATTAGGGTTAGGAACTTGGGAGGGAGGCTAGGGTTAGGCACCCTAAAGGAGGGATAGGGTTAGGGGGTTAGGTTAGTATAGAATATACTTACCTTTAGGACGATCGGGATTTCCAGCGCTGTCGGGCTTCCTCTGCCGGGCTCTGCTAATCTGTCGGTCTGCCGATGCCGGGAATCGAACTGCCAGCCATGCGGCCGGCGGTATTTCATACCGATTCCACACTACATTACACTCATCATGTCTGAGAGTAAACGTGATTTTCCTCTTCAGCTAATGTGTACCACATGTAATGTACCATTAGCGGAGAGTGATGGAAACACTGAGGGGTTATGTAGGGCGTGTTATCTTATATCACACCCGATTTCTGTCACTGCACCTGTGCAGGAACCGCCCTAGGCTTGTTTTGCTAAGGCACTTACAACCCTTGTGGGCCAGCTAGCGACTCCCCCTACGTTCCCCCAGATGGGGTTATCACAGCAGTCGGTTGTGTCGTCACCCATGCAGGGCTTCACCAGGCCGTTGCTGGTACCCCAGTGTCTCCCGCTTTCGCCCCCCCAGGTCTCGCAGGAGCCTGCGTGGGTGAATTCATTGTCCAATACGGTGCAACACCTGTCGGATGTTTTACAGGGGTAGTCATCATTGCAGCCTCCTAAGCGGCCTTTAGTGTCTCAGATGGCTCAGTATGATGTTGTCTGATGACAATGAGATGTCTGACTTTTCAGACCCGGAGCCCCTCCATACTAATAAGGCAGAGTCTAAGTCTAAAGTGTATATACCTGGCCTTATATGGGCAGTCCGTGCGGCCTTGGTCATTGAGGATGACAATTCCCCCGTGGCTAAATCTAAATACACCTTCTTTAAGGATGTTAAGGGAGATGCCACTGTATTTCCTCTATCTGGTCAATTAGTGGATCATTTAGAGGAGGCGTGGAAAAATCCGGGTAAGCGGTACCAGCCTTAAAAACATTTGGCCTTTGCATACCCCTTTGCGGATAATTATTTTTTCAAGTGGGAAACTCCTCTGCAAGTGGACTCTCATGTCACATGCCTTGTGAAGAGTGATACATTGCCCATTCCCTCCATGTCCTCCTTAAAGGATGCTACAGATCGCAAGGTGAAAATATGCCTGAAATCCATTTATTCCCTTGCTGGGGGGCGTCCAGACTGGCTATGGCTGTGTGCTGGGTGGCCAGAGCCATGGAGTGTTGGGCTGATAGCTTGGAGGCATCTCTGGACACTGACTCTTCACCTGAGCAGGTGGAGTTAGTGGGTAATCTCAGAAACTCAGCCACGTACATTAATGAGGCAGCCTCGGATATAGGTCTCCTCACTTCCAGAATCTCCTCGGTAGCGATGGCGGCTCGCCGCACCCTATGGTTGTGCTCTTGGAAAGCCGACACAAATTCCAAAAAGGTTTGGAATGCTTGCCTTTTAATGGACATGTCCTGTTTGGCCCTGATCTGGACAAAATTGTGGCCACTATGGCAGCAGCTAAGTCTGCGTGTCTGCCATCGGCTACAGTCCCATCAGGGTCGGGTTCTTTGTCCTTTTGGCCCTATAGGGCCCTGGGTAAGTCCAATGTACAGTTCTTTCCGAGACAGTCAGGGGCCAAGAAATCTGCCAAGCCTAAGAAGCAGGCTTGGAGTACAAGATGTCCTGCTTCCAAGTCGGATGATAAGCCTTCCGCCTGACAGGATGGGCCTCTCCTTGGGGGACTCCAAAGTGGGAGGCCGGCTTCTTCAGTTCGCACAGTGCTGGTGTCTCACCACCATGGACACTTGGGTAAAAGAAGTGGTCTCTCGGGCATACGCTCTCTCCTTCCGGCGGAGGCCTCCCAGCCGATTTTTCACCACAGGCTGTCAGTCAGATCAAGACAAGGCCCTGGTATTCCGGAAGGTGTTACACTCTCTGCTCCAAGCTGGAGTTATAGTGGCGGTTCCATTGTCCCAGAGGGGATCGGGGTATTACTCCAATCTTTTTCTGGTACAGAAACCCAATGGTCTTACCGGCCCATCCTCAACCTCAAATCCCTCAACAATTCTTGAGGGTTCCTCTGTTCTGGATGGAGACCCTGCATTCCATCATTTTAGCGATGGAGCCTGGGGATTTTATGGTGTCGCTAGATATTCAGGACGCTTACCTGCATATCCCCATTGTTTCAGCACACCAATGTTTCCTCAGGTTTGCAGTGGCCGACCAACACTTCCAGTTTCAGGCACTGCCCTTTGGTCTGGCCACGGCACCTTGAGTGTTTACCAAAGTCATGGCAGTTTTGGCAGCCCACTTGCAGATGCAGGGGATCCGCTTGTTGCCCTATCTGGACGACCTGTTGTTGGCAGGGTCTCCAGAGATACTTCAGTGCTATCTGCAACTGACAGTCTCTGTGTTGCAGACTCATAGCTGGCTGGTAAACTGGAAGAAGTCCTCCCTGGTTCCCTCACAGAGGATGCTCCATCTCGGAGCCCTGTTGGACTCCCAACAGAGGATCTTTGTGACAGAGGAAAAGATCTCTGCATTACAGGCAAAAGTACGCAGTTGCCTGCAGAGTTGCCGGGTGTCTAATCACTCGGCGATGAGGTTACTGGGATCCATGGTGTCGATGTTCGACATGGTGGAGTATGCCCAGTTTCACTCCAGACCTCTGCAGAAGTTGATCCTCTCCAGATGGAATGGGTTTCCCCATTGGATAAAGACACAGACAATGGTGCTTTCTCCGGAGGTACGTCTGTCTCTGGCCTGGTGGCTGCACACTGCTCACCTGAACAAGGGGCACCCCTTTTGGATTGCGGACTGGGCCCTTCTGACAATGAACGCCAGTCTCCGAGGCTGGGGAGTGGTGATGGGTCCGCACTTCTTCCAGGGAAGGTGGATGCCAGCAGAATCTGCGCTTCTGATAAACATCTTGGAACTTCAGGCAGTATTCAAAGCTCTCCAGCAAGCAAGACATGTCCTGCACGGAAAACCCATGCAGGGGTAGTCAGACAATGCCACCACAGTGGCTTGCATAAACCGCCAAGGAGGGACCCGCAGTCAGACAGCCCTGACGGAGGTGTCCCGCATTCTAGCTTGGGCAGAAGGCAATCTCCCTGCCATTTCGGCAGTGTTCATACCAGGAGTCCTCAACTGGGAGACAGACTATTTCAGCTGTCAAGACGTGCATCCAGGAGAATGGTCTCTTCACCAGGAGGTGTTTCAACTCCTGGTGAACAAGTGGGGCCTTCCAGAGATAGACCTCATGGCCTCCCGACACAACAACAAGCTACCTGTGTATGGGTCAAGAACAAGAGATGCAGAGGCACTTCTGGTAGAAGCTCTGTTGGTCCGGTGGATCTTCCAGTTTGCGTACCACTTCCCTCTGTTCTCCCTTCTTCCTCAAGTGATTCGCAAATTCAAGCAAGAAGGTGGCATGCTGCTGCTGATAGCTCCAGCTTGGCCCAGATGGCACTGGTACTCAGATCTTCAGAGTCTCTCCTTAGACACTCCAATGCTGTTGCCTCTATGTCCGGACCTGTTGTCTCAAGGTCCTTGTCATTACCCGGACCTGGGTCGTTTGTCTTTGACGGCATGGCTGTTGAGACTTAAGGTCCAGGGGTTTTTCCAGGTCTGTAGTTAACACCATGCTCAGAGCTCGGAAGCCTGCATCTGCAAGAATTTACCATCGAGTATGGCATACTTTCTTTGAATGGTGTCACCCTAGAGCCTTTGATCCTCAGGTGTTCCGGATATCCAGGGTGTTGGCTTTCCTGCAGGTGGGCTTAGATCACGGTCTTCGCCTTGCTTCTCTGAAGCTGCAGGTTTCTGCCCTGTCGGTGTGGTTTCAGCGTAGGATTGCTACTTTTCCTGATGTCCGCACCTTTCTGCAAGGTGTACTTCGTGTTCAGCCTCCCTTTGTTCCTCCAGTGGCTCCTTGGGATCTTGCTGTGGTCCTGAGGGCTCTCCAAGGACTGCAATTTGAAACACTGGGCTCAGTGGATTTGAAATGGCTTACAGCTAAGACTGTATTTCTTCTGGCCATTGCTTCAGCCAGAAGGGTTTCAGAATTGGGGGCTCTCTCATGTCAGCCTCCCTTTTTCATTTTTCATAGGGACACTCGCCCTGGTTTTCTCCCAAAGGTGGTATCTAGTTTCCACATTAACGAGGAAATCATAGTGCCGGCCTTTAAACCTCTCGGTTGGTGAGGCCACCTTAGATGTGGTACTGGCTCTAAGGATTTATGTTGACCGTACCAATTCTTTTAGGAAGTCGGACTCCTTGTTTGTCCTCTATAGCTTCCGTAAGAAGGGAGGGCCTGCCACTAAGCAAACTTTGGCAGGATGGATTTGCATGGCTATTTCTAAGTCTTATATTCATGAAGGCCTTCCTGTTCCATCCTCTGTTAGGGCTCTTTCCACTAGGTTTGTGGGTCCTTCAGGGGCAGCTCTATGTGGTGCCTCTGCTGTTCAGCTTTGCAAGGCAGCCACGTGGTCTTCTGTCCATACCTTTTAAGGTATTATGCTTTCGATACCTTCGCCTCTCAGGATGCTTCCTTTGGGTGGTGGATTCCCCTTTCAGCACAGGAGCATCCCCACCCTTAAAGGATACTGCTTTGGGACATCCCCAAGGTATCCTGTGGATACCCTATGGACCCTGAAGTAGAAAATATGAGATATGGTAAGAACTTACCCTTGTTAGCTCTATTTCTACAAAGTCCATAGGGTTCCACAGGACTCCCGCCCTGTCTCACCTGTACTGCAGATGGGCTTTGTTCTGGTCACCGGTTTTTCCATCTCCTTCTGGTGAGAATGTGATTCCTGTGTGTTCCAGACTTTTTCTCCTCCTCCGGCCTATGGCTTGTTACATAACTGGTTTGCCTTGGCTTGGGGGCGAGGTATAGAAGGGGGATCCCAGTGCATCCTGGGAGGCTGAAAACTTGAACTCTGTGGTGTCCTATGTCTGACATCATCCGCCTATACCCCAAGATATCCTGTGGAACCCTATGGACTGGGGTCCCCCTTCTATAACCCGCCCCAGAGCCAAGGCAAACCAGTTATATAACAAGCCATAGGCTGGAGGAGGAGAAGAAAGAGAGAGAAGAAAGTCTGGAACACACAAGAATCACATTCTCACCAGAAGGAGACAGAAAAACGGTGACCAGATCAAAGCCCATCTGGAGTACAGGTTCGACAGGGCGGGAGTCCTGTGGAACCCTATGGACTTTGTAGAAATAGAGATAACAATGGTAAGTTCTTGCCATATCTCATATTATTCACAGTATGGGGGGAAGTCCGGGGGCAACCCAGCATCTCGGAGATGCTGGGCACGCCCCTTAGCAATGTAAACAGGGCGTGCCGCTAGGTCACGCCCTTTTTTCACATAGGTCACACCCCTTTTCAGGAAAGCTTCGCCGCGTAGATGTCCCGAGTGGAACTGTGCAAAAGTTGGGAGGTATGTTATAACACTTACATGGCTTCGTGTGTTTATTTAGTGCATATACTGTATAGGTACTGTATGTGCATGTCTACATGCAATTCTATATCTAGGACTTTATATTGTGTATGTATGTATGTATTTATTCTTCCGCTACTTGTGAGTGGCAGAATAAATACATACATACAGGGCCGTAGAGAGCCTGGCCAGTCCCGGGTAAAGGAGGGGGCATGGCCTAATCGCTGGACATGTGGCCACGCCCCCTTGGAAAAAACACAAAAATATATCAGCCCAGCGCTAAGCAGGGGGGGCGCGATCAGTGTGATCGCTCCCCTCCACAGCCATAGGAGACTGCTCCGGCTGCTGCAGCCCAGCACAAGCTGTGTGCTGAGCTGCTGTGAGGGAGGGGGGGCCACGCCAGGCTCCTCTAGCAAGTCCAGGCCTGGGTAAACTGTACCCACTCCCCCCCTCTCGTTGCCCATGTATACATACATACATACACAATATAAAGCCCTAGACATAGAATTGTATGTAGACATGCACATACAGTACCTATACAGTATATGCACTAAATAAACACACAAAGCCATGTAAGTGTTATAATAATGCTGTGCATGTATGGGGTGTGACAACCACAGCCTACTGCCGATTGTGGCAGACTATAAATCTCTGACCCAGCAGCCTGCATACAGTAACAGTACATTAGCCAGAAAATAGAGGAATCCTACCCCACCTGCTGGATTATGAAGGAGCCATCTTGCTGGGAGTCAGGGCACTCCCTAACATGAGCAGGGAACTGGGGTACTGGCAAGAAATCAGACATAGAGAAGAAGAGAAAGGAGAGTAAAGAAAGAGCTGAGATGAGAGAGAATGAGGACAGAAAGGAAGTGAAAGCAACATTAATACATAACCTGCCTGCAGCAGGAGCACGATCCTCACAGGAGAAAAAAGCTGAAAAGAGGCAGTCTCCTATCTGCAGCTATAACTAATAGTACATGCAGTAGTAGTTATGTGTTACATTACCATCATCAGCACAGCAAAAGTTATTACACCACTGACTATAGTGTTAGCACTCACCTCCACTTTCCAGCTCTGCCACACTGTACAAGTAAGAGGGGTGGGCCACGCTTATTTATATGGTGCCACAAGTGTTCTTCAGCACCTTACACAGTACATAGACAAATAAGTAACCATTGACTTACAATACAATACAATACAGGACATGGATAAACATTGCTATATTAGCAACCTTTATGCCCGCATAAGCAGCCAAGTGTTAGTTGCCCTAGTGGGGAGTAAGAGATAAATTAAATTACAGTAGGGAGAAGCACATGAAGGTAGAGGGCCCTGCTTGAAAGAGCTAACATTATTTAAGGGAGGGGATGACAAACAAGAGTGACACAGATGGGGTAGGCGGGGAGGAAGGAAGATGTAGCAGCAAGTTAGGATGAGAGCAGGAAGGCTTTAATGAAGTAGTGGGTCTTAAGAGCTCGTTTGAAAGATTGTAGAGAGTCTGATGGGGAGAGGGAGGGAGTTCCCAAGGTGAGGAGCAGCATGGGCAAAATCTTGGAGGCGGGAGTGGGAGGAAGTAATCAATTGGCATGAAAAGTGGCGTGTACTAAGTGAACAAAGAGGACGGACAGAAGAGTGAAGGGAGATGAGATCAGAGATGTAAATGGGAGAAGATAGGGTGAGGGCTTTGTAAGTGAGTGTGAGAGCCTTGAATTGGGTTCTGAAAGGGAAGGGGAGCCAGTGGAGGGCTTGTAGGAGAGGGGAGGCAGATGTAGAGCGTTTGGAGAGGAAGATGAGCCGAGCAACAGCATTTACCACAGACTGGAGAGGAGAGAGATGGGATTTGGGGAGGCCAGCTAGGAGAAGGTTACAGTAGTCCAATCTGGACATGACCAGTGAATGTACAAGGGTTTTGGTAGCATCCTGGGTGAGAAAGGGTCTGATCTAGGAAATATTCTTGAGATGGAAATGACAGGACTGCGAGAGGTTCTGAATGTGTGGCTTGAAGGAGAGGGAAGAGTCCAGGATGACTCCAAGACAACACACTTTGGGACTAGATGAGATAGTTATGCCATCTATTAATAAAGAAGTAGTGGGACATGATGTTATGTGGGAGGGTGGGAAGACTATCAGCTCAGTCTTAGACATATTAAGTTTGAGAAATCGCTGGGACATCCAGGAAGAGATAGCAGAGAGACAGTTAGAGATACGAGTCAGTAGAGAGGGGGACAGATCAGGTGAGGAAAGGTAGATCTGAGTATCATCAGCATAGAGATGATAATGGAGGTCAAAAGAGCTGATGAGTTTACCTAGAGAATACGTATAGAGAGAGAATAGGAGAGGTCCAAGAACAGAACCTTGGGGAACACCTACTGTAAGAGGCTGTGGGGGGGAGGAATTGTCATGAGAGGAAACAGAGAAGGAACGTTCAGAGAGGTAGGAGGACAGCCAGGAGAGAGCAGTGTCACGTAGACCAAGGGAGTGAAGAATATGCAGCAGTAGAGGGTGGTCCACAGTGTCAAAAGCAGCAGAGAGGTCAAGGAGAATGAGCAGGGAGTAGTGGCTCTTGGATTTTCCAGCAAGGAGGTCGTTGCAGACTTTTCTGAGGACAGTTTCAGTGGAGTGTAGAGAACGGAAGCCAGACTGAAAAGGGTCAAGGAGGGAGTGGGAGGAAAGAAATGTGGTGAGGCGGTTATAAACAATACGCTCAAGGAGTTTGGAGGCAAAAGGGAGGAGAGAGATTGGTCAGTAGTTAGAGAGAATGTTAGGATCAAGGTTAGGTTTTTTAAGAATGGTGGAGACAAGGGCATGCTTGAATGCAGAAGGAACAGTGCAAGAAGAGAGGGAGAGATTAAGGAGGTGGGCAAGATGGGAGCAGGCAGAAGGAGAGAGGTAGCGGAGGAGGTGGGAGGGGATAGGGTCAAGGGGAAAGGTGGAAGGGGGGTAGGACTGGATAAGGGCCTTAACTTCCTCTCCAGTCACAGGGGAGAAGGATGTCAGAGTCGGTAAAATGGATGGGGAGGGGTGATCCAGGAAAGGAGGAGGTGGAGAGCTGGGGGACTGGTTGGATATGATGTCCTGACGTACAGAATCAATTTTAGATGTGAAATATGTAGCAAACTCAGTGGCAGAGAGCAAGGAGGGGAGGGGAGGAGGGGGTGGGCAGAGGACGGAGTTGTAGGTGGAAAAGAGACGCTGGGGATATGAGGACTGGGAGGAGATGAGATTCTTGAAATATGACTGTTTAGAGAGGGAAAGGGCAGCACTGTAGGATGACAGCATGAATTTGAAATTGAGAAAATCTGCCTGAGAGCGTGATCTTCTCCACTGTCACTTGGCGGTTCGTGAATATTTTTGCAGGTATTTGGTGCATTTGGAATGCCAGGGTTGAGGTGTGGATTTGCGAGGGTGAGTAGTGATCGCCAGAGCAACAGAGTCAAGAGCAGAAGTAAGGGAGGCATTGTATAGGGAAGCAGCTTGTTCAGCGCAGGAGAAAGAGAGGATAGGGGAGAGAAGTGAGTCAAGTAGGGAAGAAAAGAAAGCAGTGTCAATAGCTTCAATGTTACGCTTAGTGATGGTGGCTCTGGGATGTAGAGGAGGGGAGGGAGAGAGGGATAGGTTAATTGAGAGGAGGTGATGGTCAGAGAGGCGGAATGGGGAATTGGAGTAGGCAGAAATATCACAACAGTGAGTGAATACCAGATCAAGCAAATGCTCACTCGCATGGGAGGGTGAGGAGGTCCATTGGGAGAGTCCAAATGAGGAAGTGAGGGTGAGTAGTTTGGAGGTGGTAGATTCTGTGGGGATATCAATAGGAATATTGAAGTCACCGAGGATAATAGAGGGAAGGTCTGAGGAGAGAAAGTAGAGGAGTGATGGGGTGAGGATAGGGGACTGACGGGAAGTGGGCAGGTTCAGCAACATGATATTAACAGGAGTACCAATGCCTGCAGGTAGAATATGAGGAAAAAGGGGTACACGTGCGCTCCTGCTGGGTGTGTGTGATACGATGGTATGGGGGAATTGGCTGGGGAGGGGGGGGGCAAGGGGAATGTGGGGAGGGGAGATGGAGAGGAGAGGGGTTTGTGTATTGGGGCTAAATGGAGGCTATGTTAGTGGGTGTGTGGGTGAGAAAAAATGAGGCAGACAGTAAGTGTGGAATCTAACCTGTTTTATTCGGTAAGACAGTGCTTCCCTATGTGGTTCCATTATGGGGTGTGGGGATGAGCAGATGGCTCTGTGCGATCCTCGGTTGGGGAGTGGGTAGACCATTTGAGGGGGCTGCTATCCAAGCGGTCCTTACTCCTGCACATTCCCCTGCTGGACCTATGGTCTCAGTCTTCCGGAACCGGGATGCATGGGGTGTTGTTCAAGTCCTGTAGCTTGTGCAGTTGGCGGCATCCCGCACTTTCTCTGGGACCTGTTTGACCTACCGGTAGGTGGAGTGATGTCTGTGGTGCTGTGCAGCACAAGCTGTGGTCCCAGATGCTGGCCAGGTGTTGCGTTGCACCTCTGTGAGCCCCCGGGGTGCCTGGCAGATGGGCGCCCATCGATGTCCTGCTGTGGGCTGTAGAGTGATGCAGAGAGCCGCAGTGTGGTGCTGCCCCATGGTCCCGTGGAGTCAGTCTACTGTGCTGTATGCACTGCCAGAGCGGGCAAGGGGGACCCAAGGTTTGCCGGGTTGTACAGTGCTGGATCCTCTGTGACCTGGATTCGGTGTAGCAATAAATGGTTGATTAAAGTTCTTGTAGTGGTGGTGAGTGTGGGTGGCTTGATCTTCAACGCATTTCGGCCTCAGGGCCTTTTTCAAGGAGTCATTGAAAAAGGCCCCGAGGCCACCCTGGCAGTGCATACAGCACAGTAGACTGACCCCACGGGACTGTGGTACAGCACCACACTGCAGCTCTCCACATCACTCTACAGCCCACAGCAGGACATCAACGGGTGCCCGTCTGCCAGGCACCCCGCGGGCTTGTGGAGATTCAAAACACAACACCTGGCCAGCATCTGAGACCACAGCTTACGCTGCATAGCACCACGGACATCTCTCCACCTACCGGTAGGTCAAATAAGTCCTAGAGACAGTGCAGGATGCCACACTGTACTCCTGCTTTTCCTTCTCAGCAGCCCTGCTTATATAAGAGAGCCGTGATTGGCTGGCACTGTCATGTGCTTTTCAGTATATGTTATATCCATTTCAGCATATGTCATCCATTTCAGCATACGTCATATCCATTTCAGCATACGTCATATCCATTTCACTATATGTCATATCCATTTCACTATATGTCATATCCATTTCACTATATGTTATATCCATTTCACTATATGTCATATCCATTTCACTATATGTCATATTCATTTCACTATATGTCATATCCATTTTAGCATATGTCATATCCATTTCAGCATACGTCATATCCATTTCACTATATGTCATATCCATTTCACTATATGTCATATTCATTTCACTATATGTCATATCCATTTTAGCATATGTCATATCCATTTCAGCATACGTCATATCCATTTCACTATATGTCATATCCATTTCACTATATGTCATATCCATTTCACTATATGTCATATTCATTTCAATATATGTCATATCCATTTTAGCATATGTCATATCCATTTCACTATATGTCATATCCATTTCACTATATGTCATATTCATTTCACTATATGTCATATCCATTTTAGCATATGTCATATTCATTTTAGCATATGTCATATCCATTTTAGCATATGTCATATCCATTTCAGCATAGGTCATATCCATTTCAGCATAAGTCATATCCATTTCAGTATAGGTCATATCCATTTCAGCATAAGTTATATCCATTTCAGTATAAGTCATATCCATTTCAGCATACGTCATATCCATTTCGGCATACGTCATATGTCATATCCATTTCAGTATACATCATATCCATTTCAGCATAAGTCATATCCATTTCAGTATACATCATATCCATTTTAGCATAAGTCATATCCAGAAAGCAATAATTTAGGTATATGACATATCCAGAAAGCTGTAATTTTGACTTGAACGGCCCCTCATAGGATTGTGTGTCTGGTGTCTGAAGTAAAACAATATGTCAACAAGAAAGTCCAAATAACAGAACAGTTTGATGCACAATTTACAACCACATGTAAAACATGTTTGTGTATCACATACAGTTTTACTGCCATTTTAACTTACATTGCTGAAACACTAGTGTGTACCTGGCATTACATAGCATTACCTCAGAAATTCCAAAGTACAGTAAGTCATAGCATCCTCAGCACAAGATGAATAGACAGGGCCGGATTAATGAGGCGGATGAAGCCGCAGCCACACCCCTACAATATTGGTCACATTCCCAAGGCCCTGGTCATGTGGACCTTACTCTGGCACTGTATATAGACATATCGCTTTCTGTGAGGCCGCACATTTTAACATCTCGCACAAACCTCATATTTTTAACCCGTGAGACCTTGTGAAGTGAAACAGACAGTGAGAATTTTTGGACACATATTGCCTGCTACCCCCATCCAAGTGATCTGAACCAGCAAATCTTTCAAATATGAAGCTCATCACACAAACAATTAGTATGAATAGTGTAAATTTCTTCCCAATATCCTTCACTGAGGGTACGACCAGACACAGATTTTCTCCTTGCAGGCCTGTAGAGAGCTGAGCCAGGCCCTGATACTTTTTAGGGGCAGGATCTAATCACGGGAGGCCCGGCCATGCACCCATTAGGAAAAAAACAGAAAAATAAGTATTTGCAGCATTGTAAAGCGCAGTGGGGTGTGCTGTGATCCCCTCAGCCAGGGGCAGGTCCAGGTGGGGGGTGCAATCCAGCGGCTCTGGTAACACCCTGTGCGCATTTTAAATACCCCCGTGTGTGCCCCAAAGAGGGTATTGCCTAACATAAGGGGAATGACCTTGCAGAAATCCCAATTGCATCATTCTGGGGGCGTGCTGAGCATCACCGGAGATACTGGGCTGGGCCCGGAGTCTAGTGCCTGCACTGTCGTCTCCTCCTCTGTGACAGTAGCCGAGTGCTGCAAGAGAATGTCACACTGCAGCACCTGGCACCTGCTACTGAGGAGGAGCCGGCATTTTGATGACACCCAGGTGCGGCCCACACCCCCATAGTGATGCCGCTGGCTCAATGAATGAGATTGCACCCCCCACTCCCTGCACACAGGAGGCTGGTGAGTGGCAACAGCTTCCCTGGCCCCACTGCAGCCCAGCACACAGCAGCATGTGCTTGGTTGGGGAGAGAGGCAGAATGAGGGGGAATGTGCCTCTAGACTCCTCCAACAAGCCGTAATTAGTAGCCCCCCCCCCCCCCCCTCTTGGCACCCGTGCACCCTTGTCTGTACTGTTGAAGTGCACCAAGGGGTAGGATGAAAAAATAGGTTTATAAGACACTTTTTTACTATCTATCATTCTATCTATCATTCTAAATAGATTTAAACTATTTAGTTCTAAAATGTATAGACCTCTTTACAACTGAATGTGTATAAACTGAATATCATACTCCTATATAGAACTCCTTTTTACCTTGATTAATTTAGCCCACCAGATCTGTACTTTATACATGTATGCATTTAATGCTGCCTCTCAGCTTAAAGAAAAATAAAGAATTAGATAAGTAGCTCGTGCATATGATCATGTACACTATGTAAGCGATCATTTCCAGGAAGAATAGCATTAAATCAATCAGTAGTTTGGCTATAAAGCCTCAATCAGTAGATGACTCTAAAGTTTTCTTAGGACATTTTTATCGAAGCACTGATTAAAAGCAACACTAAATGTCATTGCCTGGAGTTAACCTTTTTCCGCATAATGTTCAGGATAATAGAACGCGATGTCATAAATCTGTGTCAAAATAAGCATTTTAGTAGTTTTTATGCAAAACAGTGGTTTACAAATTCACTGCTTGTGAAAATAAAATAAAGTGGTCAAACAAAAATCAACAACACCTTGGAATAACAGATCCCTTTTGTTACAGAAGTACAGTATGTGCAGCTATTTATCAGTAGTTGCAAACTATGGGCCTGATTCAGAGGTGCTAGAAATGTCGATGCCGCACACAAGCAGCCAATGTTTTTAGTCTGTTCATACAACCCTATGTTTACTGCACAAAGAGCCAGATGACATCGCACACAGGGCCTGATTCAGACCCGGTCGCTAAGAAGCGTTTGCTCGTAGCGGCCGATAGTTCGCATTGTGCACATGCATCGCAGTGCACATGCGCGAACCACTGCAAAAGATCGGAAATCGTTCGTTCGCTGAGCATAGACAGCCCACCAGAGTGAGTGACAGGAGAAGCCGTTTGTGGGTGGTAACAGGGGCTGGCCACTAGAAACGGGAGAGTGGAGGTGAGAATGCAGGTGTGCCTGACCGAAATAACGCAGTTTCAGAGGCGTGCATAATTAACAGGCAGCGCCATAGTACACGGCACCTGGTTGTATTTCACACTGAAGTGATCGCAGTGCTTGCGGTAAGGTATAGTCTACCTCAAGCGTTGCGTTCGCTTCCGATGGTACCCGATGTACCTATGGCTGCATACACTTCCTGGAGATGACGTGCGCTACTGGGCGTCTTAACACAGGCTGGTGGGCATCTGCATACACAGGCTAATCAAACGCCAAGACATAGTGGGCGTGCTTATGGCTTACCGTGCGATCGACTGTCTTGCCGTCACTTAGCCATATTTGCATATGCTGAGAGTGAGCGTACGCATCTAGCAAACGGGTCTGAATCGAGCCCACATGGCCTGATTCTGCAAGGATCGTAATTGCAAAGCTGCACGCAGGCTATAGATACGATGTATGCACGCAGGCAGCTTTGCAATTGAGATCCATGCAGATATGGTAATGCAGCAGGAGGCATCACGCCTTCTGTGCATTACTTGTCCGCGCTGTGTTGTCCAACGCAGCATCAGATAATCTGCGTACCATCGGCCAGCTGCGGTGACCCATGGGGTCCCGCAGTTTAGAGGAAGAGGCCAGGAAATCTCCGGAGATCATGGCTTCTTCTATCCCCCGCAACGGCAGCGACACGCCTCCATTTCGGGAAAAGGAGGGCATTGCCGCCCCCTCCCCGCCCCCAAACGGCAGCAGACTGTCAATCACTGACAGTCTGCTGCCAGTTTATGTGCGGACATGCAGACCCATTCTGCACATGCACAACTTCGGAATTTCTGCTGAATTAGGCCCACAGATCCATGCAATTTCAGCGGGCATTTCTGGGACGTGACAGGGGATGGCTAGCCAGATGCAGGCATGTCGCAGTCAGTGACTGTATCCAAAGACACAGTTACGCTGACCCCGGCAGCCATGTACAGATGGAGAAATTGCACCTGCCATAGGGTAGGTGCAATCTCCGATGGTGCGCCCAATGTGACTGATGGTGTGTCTTAATACGCACAGTGGCAGATTAGTGCCACGGCCGGTGGGCGTATCAATAAGAAGTCCACTGGCTGTGGCATTAGCATAAAGAGGCAGTCACGGCTGTGTAAAAATATGCAGCTGGCTGCCATAGTGTCCACCTGTGAATCAGGCTCTCTATCGGGCATATTCAATTGGGTGCGTGCAAATCCAAAAATCCACCCCTGAAAGTTTTTACCTACAGGTGCGGGTTTTTTGCTATTCAATTAGGTGCGTTTTGTTTACAATTTTGTGCTTCGGGAGACTTTTATACTCGCACCTCCAGAGCAAGTGTGATTTTTTTTCTAAAATCGCTAATTTTAGGAAAAATCAGTGGGACTTGCACTGGGACCCCGGTGGCACCCCTCCTAATAACTAATTAAGCTTTTGTAAGTTTCCAATTAGCTTAATTAGTCAGTAATTACTCACCTTCCGAAGTGCTGTCTTCTGCATCCAGCGTCGGGACCCGGACTCCAGCAACAGCGGTGAGTATGTAGTGAGTGTGTGTGCATGAGTGTGTGTGTGTGTCCCAGTGTCAGTGTGGCCCCCTGGAAAGGGTGGTGGGAGAACTACATCTCCAAGCAGCCTGTGCCCCTCCCACCAGCCCCTGGAGCCTCCCAGCAGGAGCCCCCTCTCTAGTGAGAAGATAGAGGGGAGCTGCGGAGACCCCCAGAGATCCCTGGGCAGGTAAGTGCAGATTTATTTTTATTTTTTTTACGTGGCGCGGGGTTTTCAAAGCTAAAAACCCTGAGACCATTTTTTTTAAACTGGATACCGCGGGTATCGGGAGCGTGTAATCCAAAATTGGGCGCAAGGTTTTTACCTTGCTAAACCTCACGTCCAATTGAACATGCCCCTATATGTTTCTAGATGTGAAAATATATGTAAAGTGCTTAGGACTAAGGGCTTGATTCAGCTTTGGGAATAGAGTGAGAAATAGCACTTAACTGTGAACCTTGACAAACCATATTGCAATGCAAAGGGTATAAATACATTTTAAAAAAAATAGCATGTGGGATAAATAGTGGCTGCTGTTGAATGTAGCCCACAAATACTGCACAGCTTTATTATTACTCTACAATTTAGATGTCAGTTTTGACACACTCCTCCCAAATCTAAATCCCTCTGCACATTTTAAATCTGCCCCATCTGCAGTGCAGCATGGTTTCACCAAGATGATCAGTTGAGTGAGATATCTCACTCTATTTCCAAAGCTAACTCAGGGCCTACATTTGTTAGAAAGGAGCACTGTGCGCTGCCTCTGTTTACTGCCATAGCCACCAGGCACTAGGGCTTGTAGCAGCTTCACCTCCGACATGCTCTACTGCGCATTCGCGGCTACACCGCCGCATCTTTCTGTCCATCCATTGAAATGGACATACCCCTTAGTATCTCCCAGTGTGGAGGACTATACAGATACCCCAATAGACACTGTGTCACCACCAGCAGCGGCTCCTACCCTCTTGCATGAGGGGGCCTGCCCTGCTGCAGGTCCAGGCGGCTGGGTCCCAGTGCCTGTGCAATAGATCTTGTACGGGCCGGGACCAGCGCATGCTCACAAGCGGTGGTGGCACAGCGCATGAGCATAACACCAATTTATAGGGACTGCATCGGCTGCAGCTCCTGGAAGTCGTGTATGACTGCCCAAGAGGTAAAGCAGTGGCTAATCGCAGTCCATACTGGCAGTCCAAGGGGGAATAAATACCTCCCCCTGGGACTGCCTGTCCTTTGCATGACTGGCAGGTAGCAGTTCCAATGGGAAGCCTCTGCAAGTCACAGTGTAGCCAGTGCAGTTACGGACTGCAAATGGCTCACCAAGATGACTGATTTTACTGGGGAAGGGGGACTGCAGCCTGCAGTCCCTAGATAAAATCTGCCACTGACCACCACCATAGTGTGTGTGTGTGTGTATATATATATATATATATATATATATATATATATAGAAATCACAGGGGCTCTGCACTCACCATAATAACTAATAATAATAATAAACATAATAAACAGTGGGGTTTTGGTTCATGAATTGATCAATGCATCTAAGCTTGCAGCCCATCGTCATGGGACCCCACTTTACTGCAAGTCCCTACTCTATTGCTCAGAATTCTAACATGGACATAGCCATCACATTAGTGTTAAACTCAGGGAACGCCTCCGTTTGTCCAGCTACCCCCCTTCCCCGCCTACAAAACGGAGCGAGCTACCCCATTGTGTAGCGAGCCCCTGAGCGAGTGAAGTTCTCACTCGTTCTGGGGCTCGCACATGCGCTATGCGCTCGCGAGCAGGTCTGAATCAGGCCCTAAGACCCTAATACTCTCACTGGTCATCTCCAGAATGGACTACTGTAACCTCCTCCTATCTGGCCTCCCCAACTCCCATCTCTCTCCTCTCCAGTCTGTCCTCAATGCTCAGTTCTTCTTTCTCTCCAAATGCTTTAGATCTGCCTCCCCTCTCTTACAATCCCTCCACTGGCTCCCCTTCCCCTTCAGAACCCAAGTCAAGGTTCTCACACTCACTTGCAAAGCCCTCACCCATTCCACTCCCATTTACATCTCTGACCTCATCTCCCCTCACTCTCCTGCCCACCCTCTTCGTTCAACAAATACACGCAGCCTCTCATGCCAACTGTTTACTTCCTCCAACTCCCGCCTCCAAGATGACAGTTGGGAGCTGATTGGTTGGTCATTTATCACTCTCCACTTTATCATTTTCCAGAGCTTAGTACATCTGCCCCTGTGTGGTCCGCACTACACTGACTTAAAACCACTGTCCTGGACTGCGACCGGCGGTTGCGCTGCTTGTCAGACGGCACAAGCCCTGCTCCACCCCCTAGTTATGCCACTGCCACGAGGCCACTGACGACGCACGGGAGCATGCATCGTCAGTGACATTGTCCATACACACTGGACGACTTAATGAATTTGTCGTAATGATTGATCGTTATCAGCAAATTTGTTTACAGTGTCGTCTAGTGTCCACCCGGCATAACTGATAACACAAAACTGCTGAGAACTTTGTTTCCTGAAAAATGAACCTTGTGACTCTGGGGAGCACCACCAACGCAAATATTTCAAACAGGACCTTCTTTGTCCCTTTGATGTATATGGTATTGTTAGTTATAACATTACTCTGTGTAATCATTTTCCAATCCTATTCGAAAATCACCTTCCAAACCTTAGAGCATGGTAAATTAATAAAGACATATTTCATTATTCTATTTTAATGCATTGTAGATTTTAAAAGCTTCTAAGCATGTAGTAGTGAATACACCATATAGTAGTGATTCATTTTTTCATCAGAAATTCCTTTTAAAGTTTTTGTTCTTCAGAGCCATTTAGGAAACAGTGGTGTAATATATTCCAATTCTCACTTTGCAGGCCTCAAAAAGCTGCAGTTTCTCTGTTCCATTAAGGCAAAGTAATTGAATCCCCCAGGAAAACGTTAGAAAAATATATATATATTTGTTTTAAAAAAAAAAAACTACATTTCCTTTCTGTAACACTGTCGTTTCGCTTTCTACTTTCCTTTTCCCTGTAAATTAAACACTTTTGTTGTATATGATATCCACTTATACATTAGTCTAGTGTCTGTATTTTTATTTTAGATTGACCAAATGTTACTTTTTTATACCAGTTAGAAGTTACTGTAGTAGAAAAAAAAAATACCTTGTTGGAAAGGAAAGAAATGAAGAGGCTCCAACAAAAAGCAACACTGATAGTCTGTAGGGAGAGCCGCACCAGCCACAAGACCCTCGAAAGAAGGCAGCAAGGATTTTGCACCATTGAAGGATGACAGTGAGAAAAACAAAGGCCTGTCTTGAAATTAATGAGGTGTCCCTTTGCTACAACTATCCTTTAGCAAGGAGTTTCCTGCATGTCATTAGTCTTAGCTGACAGAAGCAAACTCTCCTTTGGAGTGCACTATGATTTGCAGCTGTTTATTTAAATACACTCTAGAAAAACGTGACCCTTACTTGGAATGGCTTTTGCAAAATATCAGAACGACAAATGTAACGGTGTAGTCACTGCAGAAGGTTACATATTAATATGTTCAACCATTAAGGTATGCTTATTTTGTATAGCTCAGCTTTATACATTGATTAGTATTGACTTGTTTTGCATTCCACAATAGGGCAATATCACAGGTGTCCCAGGAAATGTTATGTAGACCTGCTAGCCAAAGTATACTTACACTTAATATTGGACGAGTGTCTGCTTATTTAATTAGAGTGAAACCCATATAATTCAGATGTTATCTCTAACAGCAAAGGAAAAGTGACATGTATCAGTAATAGGTGAGATCTACGTGTGGTTTGAGGTGAACACTGAATATTTCTATCGACTAAGACTGTGCCTCACCCCACGTTGCTGATTATTTGCCAATCTGCAGAATATTAGAAGCCACAGTTCTCAGCTGGAACTATGCACTATAGTATATTGGTTTAGACAGACTTTGTAAATCACAAAGGATAAAGAACAAGCAAAAGCCGACCATTTGTACAGTGATACCAGTCATTTTAGTTAAAAGAATTCACATGGACATTTAATAAGGGCACAAGCAAAGAAAGTCCTTAATTAAATAAGAAAAGAATAATAGTAATACTAATAATGGCTAATATGTGTGACCTTACTGTTTAGCTGTGTGTATGATATCTGCTGGAGTCAAGGAGATAGAAGAAAGACACATACCGACAGAGTAGCAAGTGCCTTTACACCCCTATGTTTATTGGAACTTGTCCTTAGAAATAATGTGAAGGTTTGTGGCACTGGGTGAGAGCTTCTCTGAGACATACTTTCTCTCTGGGTGTAGGGGATGCAACCTCTATCTGCCTGAAACGTCAAGGTGCTAAAGGGAAATTTCACTAGTAAAGGAATCACATTGATAACTCTATTCATTATACCACTAATGTGAACAAATCATCATTACACAACAGCCCACAAGAGATCCCATATATGACACTATTAACATGGATTTAGTGCTATATTGGTTAAGTTATCCTTGATAAATCATCCTACTTTTAAATTCAATATGGAATCACCATTCATGAGACATGTTACTATGTGTATGTATACAAAATTGATCAATTCAGCTTCCAGAATTAACTAGATTTTCAGAATTTTTGTTTATAAATCTACATAAATTTGGTAAAAGTATGACAATTTCTGTAACCTGGGCACATTTTTTAATAATGTAACAGAATTGCCAAATGGGTGATGAGCATAGTAAAGTGTACTGATTATAATATGTTTGCTACCTATTACTGCAACTGCAGTACTGCTTATATTTCCTACTATGTTTTACAAAATATTTAAGGACAAACTGACACAATTTGGAATGTATCAGCATGGCTCAATACTTGAAATACTTGTTAATAAAAGTTGACATAAACATACGATTCAGATACATAAAAGTACAAATCCAAAATATCAACTACAAATGGACATTCAAAACAAAATCAAGACTAATAAAGTAGTACATTCATTCAGTAATATTGGGTGATTTTGGGGTGTTGCAGCACTTGTGTTTCATCCACCCAACTTTTGTCCTCTCTTTGTGGAAAAATTAACACACAATTTATTGAGAATAATATCCAACACACTTGTTCAGGATTATTTAAAAAATTACTCAGCACATTACTCATTTCAACCTGTGCAATGAATGAATACGATCAGCTCTATAAATGGTGACACTTCCTCTTTAGATCTACTCAGGGGTGTAGCAAGAATTTTGTGGGTTCCAAAGCAGCATTTTTGAGGGGCCCCTCCCCAGTGTTTCTAGGGAGACACCTCTCTCCACAGTGGTTGTCCATTATATGCCTCATAATTTTGCCCTAGTTCATTTTATGCCCCATACAAGTTCCCTAGTTCAAATTATACTACACAGTGCCACCAGTTCATATTATGCCACATTGTATTACCCTCAGTTCTCAATATGCCACATTGCAGTGCTTCCAGTACAAATTATACTACATAGTGCCTCCAGTTCACATTATGCCACACAGGGAGCAAGGACCAACCAGCTCCTACCTGAGGGGAATTCTTCCTAATGCAGGACATTACATTATGAGTGGAGATCTTTTTAATTTAGTCACACTGTTACTTTCTGGTTCCCGCCCCACCCGGCTTCACAAAGGCTGTAAAAACGAAGAAGCCTACTTTCCAACACTACTGGTCTTACTGACTAGCTCAGCTGTGTCTGTGAGCGTGAAATAAGAGTGTGGGAGATGAATCATAAAATTGTGGAGCTTTACTGAGAGGGAGATAAAGAGATCGCCACTGAAGAGTCCTCCTTTTCAGTCCTGAGCAATGGGCTGGATCCAATTTCTTAGCAGGCAATTTCAGGACCTTAGTAGACAATTATATGAGCTGGTTCCTGGGCCCCTTAAGCCTCTTTGCCCCATAGCAGTGGCACCCCCTGCACCCACTATAGCTATGCCCTTGACAGGGCGAAACAAGGATTTTTGTCACCCAGGGCAAGACAGTAATTTGGTGCCCCCCCTGGTAATACCCCCATAGTAATGCCCCTGTAGTAGTACCCATATGGCAATGCCCCCATAGTAATGCCCCCTTAGTAATGCCCCTGTAGTGCCGCTTACACAAAAAAAACAATACTTACCTTAAACCCCGCTCAAGCGTCCGCCCCCGTCCAGTCCACCCGGCTGCTTCTCGGAACTATGGGAAGACATCATGACATCTCTCCCAGAGTGCCTGTTGGGAGTGCCGGAAGCTGGGAGTTCAGGAGAGAACTCCAGCCTCCGGCTACCGCGGTGGTTGAGCATATTTCCCCTTCGCCGTAAGGACCTGGTTCTTATGGCGAAGGGAAACTAAGAGACCATCCCTCCACCCCACTGCCAGCCAGATATAGTACCCCTCCACCCCACTGCCAGCCAGATATAGTACCCCCTGCCTGCCCTAGCACCCCTCCACCCCACTGCCAGGCAGACCAAGCTCATCTTACATCATCCCTCCACCCCACTGGCAGGCAGCCCAAGCTACTTATTGTCAGCCAGCTGGACAGTCACTGGTGGCATCCACTCCTGGGTTCCCGCTGCTCTGCTGCATCCTCCTCTCTGGGGTCCCACTACTGCTGCCGTATACTCCCCCGCTGGAGTCCAGCTTCCACCTGGCCACTAGCCATACAGCACAGAGCCACAGACGCTCTGTCACTCAGACTCCCGTCATGATGCCACTGCCTTTTTACCCACCCTCAGCTCCCGCCACCATCTGATGTCAAAAAGGTCCTTCTGGCAAAGGGGATCTAGTCACTACCCTACCGCGGCGCTCCAGGGAAGGAGCCGGGGCTCGCTGGTAGTAAAATCTCAGCAGGCGTCCGGCTTGGAGCCTCCCTGCAGCCCCGGGCTGAAGGACACTGGCGGCGGGTGCAGCGGCGCACGTGCACCTCCAGTCCCCCCTAGTTGCGGCCCTGCCCTTGAATCTACTTTCTGGTCAAAGGAGCAACCTTATGTGATTTCGTTAACAAAAATATGGTGATTCTGTTGCCTCAAATTGCAGCCTGGAAAAAAAATGTTAGGACCATCTCCTTTAAAAATTAGATTGTATTTAAAATCTTTAATATAATAGTGAATTTTGAGTTAATATCTCAAAATCTGAATAATCAAACTTGAGATATTATGTGACAATTTAATCAAACACATATTTTCATTGCTTTATATGCAAAAGAATGAAAGCCTACCCATAATATTGTTTTCATTCAGTGAACACTGATAGTTTAAAGAGCTATAATATGAATTATTAGATCACAAATCAATTTTTTTCCTCTATTAGCAAAATAGTGCACTTCAAATGATTAATAATACCAATATCAAATACCTCTATTGACTTTTATGTTTTAGGCTCTATGACCATATTTTCAGGGAATTGCCCTAAAGCAAGTACAGTCACTTAACACCATAGAGTATCACACACTGTTTTAGATACCTAGAGGCCCATTTATTACAATATAAATAACTAATGTAATCACATTGGTTAGCTCTGATTTTTCTGAGCTACTTATTAAACTATGCTTCCCAGGACAACACATCTCAAAAGAGGGTGTCCTGATAAAGAAAAGCACTTTTCTCATTCCTTTGATAATAACACTATCTTCAGATGGCGTTATTATGGGAAGCAGCCAAGAAGCTGACGGACGTAATCCTGACTGCCAGCTTCCCGACTGTCTAATTCCAGCAAGGCACTAATGACAGACATTGATATACCGACGCCTGTCATTAGACCTAATCCGGGAGCCCAGCACCTGGCTTACTGATCGAAGGTAAACCTGGCGCGGGCAGCCACGCGGGGGGGGGGGGGGGGGTGGAGGATTAGGTTAGGGGCTCCCGGGGGGGGGATTTAGGGTTGGGCACCCCCCGGGAGGTTAGGTTTAGGCTAGGGGAAGGGGGGGTTAGGCACCCCCCTGGGGGACTTAGGTTTAGGCAGCAGGGGAGGGGGGGTTAGGTTTAGGCACTCAGGGGGGATTAGGGTTAGGGGGGGGAATTAGGTTAGCATACTTACCTTAATGGACGATCGGGATTTCCTCCTGTCAGGCTGCTGCTGTCGGGATTACAACCGCCAGCGGTAAATCATACTGAATCTGTTATTATGGCTTTCCCCCCATTTTTATGACTCCAGCTCTGCTCCAACAGCCAGAACAGAGCTCAGAGCTGTCACCTGTGATCAGCCATGTGTGTCTACAGCAAGCAGACAACAGGCTGATTACTGAAAAAACATATAAACAAGAAAATAATAAGCTAACACTTCCCTGCATGCTGCTGCAGCCAGGGATCGGTTTCCGGCTCCTGTATCCCCAGTCAGCTGATGCTGTGAAACTCCCAGCCAGCATCTCCGTATACAGCACTGATCTGGGGTCACAGAAGGAGCTGGACACCGATCCCTCAATGCAGCTGCATGCATGTAAGTGTTAGCTTAGCGAGGGAGAAGTTGGACCGCTGAGGGGGTCGCAGCCACGGGGGGTAGCCAAAAAATACCCTGAGAAGTGCAGAGACTGAATTCGCAGGGACCCTGCATGCGATATTTGATGCATGCTTGCGATGCGGATTGTGATAAATGTGCCCCTTAGCTTTTTGAACAGTCCTCCTAATGGCAACTGATGTTAGATAATGTAGATAACAATCTGTTACATAATAGATTTCTGTTAGATAATCTTTGCACTGTGGCATGGAAAGTTGTATTTCCTGTGTCAGTGACTCCTATTAGAGTACTCCTCACACTTCTTGCACTTTTCATCTTCTATTTCTTTGCTCAACCTCCTGCCCACAACTACACCCTGTTGGAAATGATGTGTGCTGATGTTGATACTGCAGAGTAATATACCCAGCATGTATGCACAGCTTTCTTACACACCCTATAGGGAATCCGTATGGCCGGCGGTTCAAATCCCGACAGCGGAGGCGCAGCAGGGGTGAAGATCCTGAACGTCCAAAGGTAAGTATAAACTAACCTAATTTTACCCCCATAACCCCCCCTTCCCCACAGTCTAACCCTAATTCTCCCGGGGGGGTGCCTAACCCTAACCCCCCCTTCCCCTAGCTTAACCCTAAGTCCCTCCCCTCCCACACGGCTGTCCACACCTGGCGCCCGATTTACCTTTGATCGGTAAGCCGGGTGTCAGGCTCCCGGCGTAGGTCTAATGACAGGCATTGGGATTTCGACGCCTGTCATTAGACACTTGCCAGGATTAGACAGTCGGGAAGCCGGCGGTCGGGATTACATCCGCTGGCTTCCTGACTGCTTCCCCCTTATAGACCATACACTGTAGTGGAAATGGTAAAGCCCCACAAAAACAAATAAAACAACAGATCATTTGGAGTCCGTCTTATTGTTTCACAAAGTGTGCAACTGCCAGCCTAAAATGCATATGTATACTCACTGGCTATCAGCCCTGCTAACCTGTAGGCAAAATCCATCTGACCCCTAAATGTAATCTAGTGAGAAGGACTTCTCAAATGACATTTCTTCTCATAAAAGAATGTTTTATTCCCAAATATATTTGTAATCTCCTTATTTATTCAAATTACTCATAATAATGGCACCTAAATGTAAAATGTAATTCTAATTTCTTGTGTTTACATCTCTTGTGACATTAATATAAATCTGGACCAGGTGGCAACAAAAATGTCTGAAACATTGATGGTGGCTTTTTTAGCTATATTCATCATTTTATTGATTATAGTGTGCTCACACATACTAGCACATGATGGATACAATGTTTAAGATATACTTTAGTAGATGTAGTACAGGGTGCAATGTGGATTTGTATTAAGAACAAGGAGAACAGTGAAGATCAGTTCACTTGAATTAAATCAATGCCAGGAGACACAGTTTATCTTCCACCTACATGTGAAAAGCAATATTCTATTTGAAGCCCATTATTATCATACATATGGATTTAGTTCTGTTGTTGGATGTCTCTATTGCATTGTACTGTCAGTCATAGATAGGACTGTCTGCTAAAGGGCAATAGCACCCACGGCAATAATCAAGTTAAACTCAATTGTATTTTTGTTAAAACTAGTATTCCATTTGATATATGTGCTAATAACGTATTTGTTCTGGTACTCCCCAAAATAACATTTGTGGGGGGCATTACATTTCATGCTAGAGTTTAATAGAAGAAGGTCATTAACCATATTGTGCCCTATCAACTGGGAAATACTCATTATTTACATTTTAGATATAGTATTGCTTCCAGGGACATGACTTGTATATAGTATTCCCTTGCCTGGATGCAGGGGATAAGAATAAAGTGATATGTATATTGTAATAAAATTAGTTACACTCAGGAGCACCCCTCCTCTTCTCCCACATAGGCGCTGCCCCGCAACCACGTCTTAGTTTTGCATTTTGGGGTGTCTCTGGACTGTGACATCCTAGGCCAAAGCCACCCTTACCAACAGGAGGAGTAGAAGCAGCACCGAGGAGCTTCACAAGTAAGAAGCCTTTACTGCCCTTCCAGTCAAAAAATATGCTGGTAGGTTAATTGTAGTATATATGTGTGTGTGTATACATGTGGTATGAAATATAGATTATAAGATCTGATGTGAATGTGCAAAATACTCTCTGTAAAGCCGAGTATGTATGCGCTATCCAGGTAAGTGTTAATAAATGTTAGCAGCAAAGTTGATCACTTTTTCTTAATGGCTACTACCCTTGCTCCTTACAATATGTGGTAAATGGTGCCAGCCATTATTTCTGTTTTGATCTGAAAATTGGGACAAATCCTAGGACTTGATCTGGACAATTTTCAGGCTCTTGATTCTCCTCAATTAACAGGATAATGGTGAATAAGATTGTATAAATGTCTACAGTATTTAACACCCAAAGGATGTACCACAAAAGTGTTTTTTAGAGACTCCTTTTTAAATGTTTTTTTATTGAATTTCAATAATTCATAAAACATGCTGAACCCCTTATAGACATATTGCCCAAAAATGGAACATACTGTAGGTAAAACTAATTAGACAAAACCAAATTCATGCAACAGATTACAATCATTTTGCTACAAATTACAATTAATACAAAGAAAGCTCACTAGTGGCAGGGTTGACTAAATGAAAATAACAATATTCCAGAAGGCAAAGGTGCCCATCCACTATCCGATTAAGTTGAGCGATTGAACAATAACGATGAATCGGTTACAGATCATTTGCAAAAATGTCTAAAACAGCCAGTGATGCGCGTGCCCGCTGGTTATTTAGACATCTATCATCGTGCAAACATGCTGGTCAACCTGACGATAACATCAGGTTGAGCATGTTTGCAGATGATTGATTGTGCCTACACGGAATGACTGCTTGTTCAGTGTAGGCTCATCACAGACTGACAAACGACTGCACGATTACAATGTTGTAATCGTGCAGTCGTTTTCATGTCTGCTAGTGGATGGGCACCTTAAGTCTTTCACTCCATTTTCAATGGCTGCATATAACCATTGGACATGAGAAAGAAACAGAGTAACAAAGTGCAAATTATTCTTACAATATACAAGCAAGGCATGATTGAGATTTTAATTTAGCCAACCCTGTCAATGGTGAATGTTTGTTTTGGATTAATTCAGATGCCGTGAGCTAGATAGTACCCGGCTCTGGATGTGCCGTAGCGAGCGCTGGTCTGTGTGCACCTCGTCGCTGCCAATGGGTCCCCGCAGAGTTACCTGGAACTTGTGCCACTTCCGGCTCAGCGTTGTCGGCATCTCTAGATGCTGTGTAACAGATAGCAACCTAGGCTAGGAACTTACCGTAGGGAGACGCCGGTTGTGAGCGCATGCGCACGCACAACGACAGTAGGTCCGGACCAGCATCAGGAAGTAGACGCCGACATAGGACATCTAAAGACAGGTGAGGCCTCATCTACTTCAAAAGACTTTTGCTTTTGACTTTTTAATTCAACTCAACGGACCAGCTACTTTAGCAAGGCACAGGGACGCCAGCCCTAACAGATTCTGCCCATTTGTACCTCCTTAACGCTGCCATCACTTTTCCTCATATCTATACATCACGTTTGGGTGCAATTACATGCACTGAGCGCCCGAGATTATCTTTGCAAAGATAGTTAAATTTTTTTCATACTTTATTCAGTTTGTATACATTCATTAAACTAGATTTAATACCACTTACTGTGACATTCATTTATTTTTAATTATTTTTGCTACAATACAGGCACGGGTGTGTAACTTAGTTAACTTATTGTACTATTGTATTGTCTCTACTTATTAAAGTTTGGTGAAGAAATTTGAACAGATCATAATTAGGACACAGCGCTGTTAGAGCATGTATTTTCTTGATTTGGGTTACTGTGTGTGTTTTAAGTGCATTTTTTGCTATTTATATAGCTGCGGTGTCCTTCAGGTGCACTGTCATCAATTGTCATTAAACTAATTTTCCTTTTTTTACACCTTTATAATAAAAAGGTACACAAACCTAGTTTACAAAATGATCACATTTTGCCAAACTGTCCTACACATCTGGACTAAACACTCAAAAACAATATAGAATATTTATACTATTCTTGAATGCATAATATAAAGAAAACTGAAATGCAAAGGAATAAGAAAGTGTCAGTATTAGGGAAGGACATTTTGCCAGAACAGGGAATAAAATGCCTATTGGAGCAGAGCAGAAATGCCATCTTTTCAATGTGGAAGAGCCAATATATTTTATACATTAGAATTGATGTGAAGCCACAAGGTTTTCAATGTACCTTCAATCATACAGCCAACATCAACACAAGTATGCCTTTCTTAATTTTCATGCTTGGGGGCAAGATCTTACATAAAAGTTTCCCAAGTAACCAAAGACTTGGGGGGGTCATTAAATACTTTGAAAATGTACAGAAACCGATTTCTCTTTATTAATGTAGTGTAGAAACAGTTTTCAGTTTAAACATTGTACTGTATGTAAATATTGTGCAGCCAGGAACAGAAGTAAATGGTTTCTGGAAACAATTCTGAACACCAAGGCTGTCAACTTTACAAATGCTAATTGTCTTAAGGAGTACAATTACTACAGTTATTCATGAACTGTTGAAGGAAAGGAAAATGTCAGTTAATTATACAACTTATTAAGCTTTGCTAAAATGTGTACTTTTGAAGTTTTGTATTAAGTGGGAAAAAAGGAAGATGTGTGAAATCCTCTAACATATTCCATTTTCTAATTAGCAATCACTGCTGAATTTACTGGCATACCAACTGTAAAACACAAGCTCTGAAAACAGACATTATGAGAATCAATTATCCTTGTATTTACATTCACTTACAGATAAACTGTAACACAACAGTTACAAAATCTGTCAGAACACAAAGCAAAATTAAATTTTACTCCAGTTAACTGACCGATTAGGTACTGAAGTGAGACTTCAACCATACACTTGCACTTAAAGATAATTAGATATTAAAACCTTTAGGATGCATGAATAGAACCCTAGTTTTGGAAATCTGTTTACTGTATCTACTCTATTCCTTACTGTACATCAATCACTAAAATAATATGCATTCTGGCAGATAAAGGAGGGGGGTATAATTTAACAACCCCCCTCCCCCACCCCTAAAATGCAGATGAAGTATTTTTGAATGATGCAAAACAAATGAAAAAATGGTGTAGTGACAGTGACTGGATAATATTTACAGAGCACTTTCATTGTGCACAGATCATTTCACGAGAGATTCCTCCGCAAACTGGAAGTGTGTCTAGGTTTGTAGGGAGGTAGAAAAATGTGAAGCAGTGCACTTTAAAAAAAACAAAAAGTTTACATCACAGCAAAAACAAATTTATGCCACTTTATAACCACGCATTTCATTATCTAAAACCTGTTTTTCTCATTAATATTGCTTGGTTTAGCTTCATTTATGGCTTACATAAACATGAGCGTGCACCTGCTCCATATTTACCAACTTCTCTAAGTCCCCACAATTTTTTGTTATTTAACAAACAACTCATTACTTATAGTGGTCAAGTGCAGGCTTCACAGTTGCGAGTACTGTAACCCAGGAAAACATTTATTGTATAAAGTACTGGACACACAACCAAGGCAGTTGCCTCTTCTGCCTATCCCATAACCTAGCCCTAAAGAAAAAAAACATTAAATAAATCTTAGAGTTTAACTGATCATGTGTATGGAACACAATGGAATAAACCACTACGGAGAGGGAGGTGGAAAAGGGACCAGAATGAATACTTTAGAATTGAATACTCAGTGAAGGAGATAATAAGTAGGTAAATGTACAGATGACAAAAGGTGTGAAAATTAATTTCACTAGACATCCAAATAATTTTGATGTTTCACTTGTTAGTGAACCAAAAGAAGTTGTATATATTCACTGGAGGCTTAGCGGTTGCTTTAGTAGAATGTTTCCATAAAGCTGGTATAGACCTTCAACATGTGTCTGTAAATGCATTTCGGGGAGTTGTCTGAAGTACCAATAAAGAACACAGCAAAAGTTCCAGGAGACACTAGAAGGGAGTAAGGAATGTCTTTAGTGTTCACAGGGGACAAGGGATGGGAGCTTCAACTTTTATTCTGGGATCTCTATAATTCTACAGCAATGAAAATAAATTCTAGACTTTAGTAGGGCATCGTAATGTATATGAAGTATAATAAAATGTAACTTATTGAAAATATTTAAATACAATGAGTACTGCTGATCACAATGCACAAACAATTATACATAAATTAAAGTTTTATATATGTGTATATGGTTAAGAAAAGATGCCACAGGAAACAGACCAGAAATAGCCTGCTACTGTATAATAATCAGACAATATATCTTGCGTGAGTTAACCTATACACGTCATTTTACTTAATTTAATATATGTATTAGGAAGTCACGCAAATTTGAGCACTTGGTTAACCCTTTAAATCCGGTTTTATGCCAGTGAAGTGAATTTAACCTCTTATGGAATAAGAATTACTCCACTAAATGCATTATTCCAATACAAACCAGGTATGAATGGATTACAGGTCAGTATTCATTACATTTTTCACAGGCAATATCTGTGTCAGCCTGCAAGGTATAAGTAACTGCAGATCTATAATTGAACGTATCAACAAAAGAAACAAACCATCAATAAACAAACAGCAGTGTGTGCTGGGCAGGGGAGAGAGGCTGCTAACAGGTAAGAGGGAGCGGCAATGGCGGACCCCCACTGGGCCTCTCCAGCAAGCCCGGGGATGAGTAATTAGTATCTATTCTTACCCCTCTCGGCGCCCATGAATATCAGCAGAATGTCAACATTTCACACATGTTCCAACAATGTTGACATAGTAACTAATATTTTGAGTAATGACATGGTGACTGCATACTGCTCATACTCCTGAAGATACAGCAGGCAGGGGCGTATTTATAATAGGTCCAGGGGGGCCCACACCGCATCCATATTATACTTACCACTCTGGAGTCCCAGGTCGGCGGTGGTGTCAGCGCTGTAAAAAAGGCACCATCATGTAACAATGTATCCTATAAGGGTAGAGGGTTTAGGGAAGCCAGTGTCTTTGACTTTCTTATCAGATATCATGTTTATTTCTAAGTAGTCATAGAGCGGAAATGGAATCTGCCAGTTAACATTTTCAGGCAGGTCTATTGCCTTTAGAATTATGTTCCTTTCTATGTTCTTCCGCCAAATGTCCAAAGCTTTCATGCAAAGTAACATAAAAAGATTTCCCCGGTCTGTTTATGTAGGACATAGCTGAGAAGAACTAGCGCATAGTTTGTCACAGGAGGCTAAAGAGATTGAAAAGTTATTTTCTAAAGTAGTTCTATGAAGGCGATTTTCCTCCCCGGACCATTCTCCTCGTATAGCTTTGTGTTGGGAGAATTCTTCTGATCCCAGTGGAGACATATCTGATGTTATTGTAATTTAGGATTGGCAGTGAATCCCAATTGGAAATCTCCCATACAACATGGGAGGACAGATAAATCATGACTGACTAGCAGTGACAGGTTTGTAAGAAACTTGAGGAGAGCTTGTGAGTTCCAGCATAGGAATGTGGAAAAAGTCAGTGGGGGCTACCGTTGTCCCAGTTAGTGCCACTAAAAATCGTGGAAATTGTGAGCTTTTGCAAGAAAGTCAGAGCCAAACTCTGTATTACTCCCAATTTCTCTGGGTGAATCTAGTCCCATTATACAAATATAATAGGAGTAGGACTGCTTTATAAGGATTCAAACTTAGGGATCTCTCCTGTAGAGGCTGTTGCTCTGCTGATTGCTATTATGGATATTTATGGTAATGGCCAATTCTATTAAGATAGATAAGGTTATATCCCTGTGACGTACTTAAGATCAATGTATTTGCAAATTTTGCTATTAGCAAATCGTCCAGAAAAGAGTTGGCCCATCAGGCAGGCGCCAGGACTATGAAACTCATAAGCACCATATAAACGCCTGAATGCATGACTAGAAATGTTATACACCTCACAATCCGAGTGCGAGGAGAATTAGGATTCCCAGTCAGTGGTGTGTGAATTATCAGGAAGAGAAAGTGTTAATAGGACGGGCCAGCAGTCACATCATCCCTTATTCAGAGAATGGGTTTCCAAATGTTTTTGCCTATTACAGACAATAGCAGAGAACATTATGTCTGTGTCTGAGCTGGCATCCCTGTTAGCATTTATTTATTTTTAGTGGCAACATCTGCCTTGAACATGTGCCCACCTCAGAAAGTGGTTCATTATGATCAGAATCCATTTTTGCCTCAGCCACTGAGTTTTTTTTACAACAACTAATACCTGAGATATTATTTATCATCAACATGAAAAGTCTTTACGGTTTTTGTAGTATATTTAAGGCTGCACTAGATCTATGGCTGAAACCGACACTGTGGGGCCGATGTATCAAGCTGCATTTCGCATAAAAATGGCAATTACATTTAATGTGACAATGTATCAGTGATATGTATTAAGCAAAGTGAAAGGTTTTCCTATTTCTTGAAGAATGCATTACTTCTGACTTGCAATTGAAAAATAGCAGAAATGCGATATTTTCAAATTGATAAATATTTGTAAAGTTTTAATTATAAGACTTTCTTCCTACGGTTTATCGCATGCCTCAGATGGCGTAGAACAGTGTTGGCTAACCTTGACACTCCAGCTGTTATGGAACTACATAACCCAGCATGCACTGCTACAGTTTTGCTATTAGGGCATGCTAAAACTGTGGCAGGGCATGCTGGGATATATAGTTCCACAACAGCTGGAGTGTCAAGGTTAGCCAACACTGGCGTAGAAAACAAGAGATATGGTAAGAACTTACCTTTGTTATCTCTGTTTCTACGAAGTCCATAGGGTCCACAGGGTTGACCTTGGGGGGTATAGGTTGGGAACCAAATCCGGGCACCACGCAGTTAAAGCTTTTAGCTCCCAGGATGCACTTGGGTCCACTCTCCCTATAACCCCACCCCCAAGCCAGAGGCACCTCAGTTTGTAAGTAGCCAAAGGCCGGAGGAGGAGAGAAAAAGAGAGAAAACTGGTACACTCAATAACCATACTCACAGAAATGAGAGACGGAAAACCGGTGACCAGTCACACAGCCCATTTGAAGCCAGGTGCGTCAGGGCGGGCGCCCTGTGGACCCTATGGACTTCGTAGAAACAGATAAAGGTAAGTTCTTACCATATCTCTTGTTTTCTACTTCAGGGTCCATAGGGGGTCCACAGGGTTGACCTTGGGGATGTCCCAAAGCAGTTCAACCAAGGGAGGGGACGCTCCTGTGCTGAGAGGAGAATCCGCCGCCAAAAAGGATGCATCCTGAGAGGCAAAGGAAACCAATGCCTAGAACCTTAAAAAGGTGTGGACAGAAGACCACGTGGCCACCTAGCAAGGCAAAACAGCCAAGGCGCCACAGCGAGCCACCCACGAGGGTTACATGGCCCGAGAAAAAACAAGCATCAACAACAGAAAGGCCTACCCATGGGTAGGCCCCTGAAGAAGACATACGAGGCTGTCCAGCCAACATTTGGCCATAGGCCGGCCATCCTTTCCTGTTAAAACCAGAAATCTCAGACCACCAATAAGGAGTCCGATTTCCGTCAGGAACTTGAACGGATCACATAAATCCACAGAGGCCGGACCACAGTCAATGAGGCCACACCAGCCGAGAGGACTGGGGACTGAATGGCCGCACCATAAGTTCCAGAATAATATGGAACCTAAAAAATCACTAAGAAGAAACACAGGGTGAGAGCAACTCACACCCTGGCAAGATGCCCTCCAGAAGAGGGAGCCACATGAGAACGCTCCCAATTCCGACACTCACCTGGTTGATATAAACTCCCTGAGAGAAAGAGAGAAAGCCAAAGCAATAGACCATGTAATGGCTATCACAACCAGCGGTTCCATTAACTTTCCCCGGAGTTAACGAAGAACTACTACTAACTCCCAAGGAGTCCCTAGGGAGGACAAATGGAGGCATAATCCAGAAAACACTCCAAAGGATGAACTGGATATCAGAGCGGAGCAATTCCATATCTTAATCATACTGACAGTGTAGAGATCTGCACCGTCAGGAAGGCCAGGCCGAGGGTGAAACCCAAGCCAGCCGGAAGGAATGCCAGAATATCTGGAAATCCAGGACACCAGAGGATCGTATCGACAGGTATAATACCATAAGAATTATGGCTGCCACAGTTTGTGGTAGGTCCCAGCAAAAGCTGATCCATGTGCTCTAATCATTCCAATGATGACAAAGCCAGGGAAGCCATAAGACCACTGTAGGGACGCAGTCAAAGACAAACAACCCAGGTCCAAGGCAAACCCCAGGACCCTGAGACAACAGGTCTGGGCAGTGAAGCATCAGGAATGGAGTATCGATGGAGAGACTCCGAAAAACCAAGTACCCCTGACATCTGGGGCAATCAGGAGCCACCAGCAGGAAAGCATCTCCGTCTCGATTGAAACACTTCCCTCGAGGAAGAATGGAGACTGCAGAACACAGGTACGCAAATTGGAAGAACCACTTCACCGACAGAGTCACTGAAGGTTGCTTCAGAATCCCCAGAGTTGGACTGTAACACCATAGTGTGATAGAGTTAGAAGGCCATGAGTGTCACCTCAGGAGGGCCCCCCCCCCCTGCTCACCAGGAGATGAAACCTCTCTTGGGGAAGAGACTAGTCCCCGGGATGCACGTCGTGACGGCTGAGGACTCCCGCTTCCCAATGGAGAGCACCTGAAATGAACACTGTCGAGATGGTCGGGAGGAGACCCTCAGACAATGTCCGAATGTATGACATACCTGACATTGCCACCCAACGAACAGTATTGCTAAAAAGGAAGCCACTGTTCTGACCCTGTCGGACTGAACTTTTTCAGGTTCACCGGGAAACAAGGGCTATGCCAGAGTGAAGGCCCAAGACAGGCTAAAGTTCCAACAAGTTAATTGACAGGGTGGAATCGACAGACATCCAACTGCACTGAAATGGATGCGAACCAGACACTGTCCTTAGCAAAGAATACCCTGGACGAGATGGTCATAGTCACCCGAAAAAGGGACCGACTTGCCTCCGGGGAGAGCATCATCGTTTGAACAGTGATCAGACAGAAAAAACTTGTTCCATCTGGAGATAAGCCAATTATGGAAAGGCCTGGAATGGAACTAAGCCCATTCCACCCTTCCAAAGGCAGACACTGAATAGTGGACCATGCATCCCAGAGTGTAAAGACATATGTCGACTGCGCAGACATCCATGTACTCCTAATGGAAGAGTGGAGATGCCGTCTTACGCCAGAAGAATTCTCAGATTCGGAGAATCCAGCAGAGCTCCTAGGTGAAGAATACCCAGAGAGGGATGCAGGGAGGACTTTTTCCCCATTGATTAAACGTCTGCACCCTGAAGAAGCCACAGTCAACCTGACCCGGCTGTAAAGTACCCCGGTGATCCTGCTAAGAGCAGGAGGCCATCCAGGTACAGGAGCATTTGGATATACTGAACAGAAGAACTGTCAGAAAATCCAAAACGCTGGTAAACCCCCGTGGGGCTGAGAACAGTCCCAACAGGCAGAGCCCGAAAAACCGTAAGTGCTGTGATACAGCAAACCTCAATCCATGCTGAGGCAAGGTCTCTGTAAGTACCCGTAGGCACGCGTCCTGTATATCCAGTGATACCATAAAGTCCCCAGGTTCCAAACATAGTATGATGGAGCATAGGGATTGCCTCCTGAGCCCAGGTAGCTTTAGGAACTGGTTCAGGGAATTGAGACAGAGAATAGGCCAAAGAGGACCATTCAGCCACCGCACCAGAAAGAAAGCAGAACAACCAGTCCCTCGCTGAGAAAGTGGGGATGGCCCAATTAGCTCTGCTTACCGCAACAACTGTATAGCTTTCTGGATTCGTAAGGCCATGTTCGGGTCCGAATAAGGGCCTGCGTACCATCACATGGAAATAGGCCGCCTGAGCAAAGAGGGCGTACCCTCCTACCCACGTAGCCGCGGCAACTAGACACTAGTACCGGGCGAACTGAGAAAATCGCCATCTCCCAGTGGTAGGCCTGTCTCGTCATGCTGACGATATATCCGTAGGTTCAGAAGCAGGATCGGCTGGCAGTCCAGGCCTGCTCGGTTGAAGAAACAGACCTTTAGGCTGACCCAGAGGACAAAAAGACTTAATAGACTTAGTTTGAGGCCCTGTAGTGGGCATAGCTGAAGGCGGGAAATTTGCACTGCCACTGTCAAAGTCAGGACCCAACAAGATCTACCCTATAGATGGTATCTGCACCTCTGCATTCCCAGAGCGCAGCCATAGGGTATTACGGAGGATACAGTCGCAGCCGGAACTCTGAAAGTTAGGAGACTGGTATCCAATATAGGCATGTCCACCTATGACAACTGCATATATTACGTGAGCGACCAACTACATTTGAACCCCAGACGTGTTGGTGGGGAAAAAACATTACAAATGCATCAGCTCAGTATGCAATAGTATTAACCAACCATGCTATAGCCCTGGTAGGATGGGTAACCACCCCTGAAAGCGAGTATACTGATTTCAGGCAGAGTTACCACCTACGGATCAGAAGAATCCGACCACGCAGGAATGGGATGCGTAGTAACGTCTGTAATCCGACGAGTAACACGCCCATCCACCCCATGAGGGGCTCGTGATGACCCTCAGGGAATTTGGGACAGGAGGCCAAACACTGTTGTAATACCTCATAACTGACAACAGCCAGAGTCCCGCCATGCGATCCCCCCGCTAGTCAGCAACAGGGAACCAGAAGGCACGCAATACTGATGGTGTATGATACAGGTGCAGGTCAACATTCACTCTAACCAGAATGGACCTGCCACCAGCCCTAAAGCAGGGATAATAATACTTGAAATAGGCTTCCCCCCTTGTGCAAGAGGGAAAGAGCCCAAAACAGTATCCAGTTCACGCAGAGCCAACTGGGAAGTAACCACAGGGCGTCAACCACGCCAATTTGCGTTTCGTAGAAAACAACACCACCCAGGGTGGCTGTGGTAATCCCTGCAAAGGGGAATGACAGACTATTGTGGCACCAGGGGGAATTCATATACTGCGAAAAACCCCTGCAGGGAGCGGTAGCCTGTGTCACAGGGGAAGAGTGCAAGAAACTGCGAGATACCCTGAGATGAAAAGGGCAGCATGGTGAAGTAACCCCCAGGTGAGGTACAACAATGGGGCCCGCCCGGCGATCCGCAATTAAGAGGATCCCGAGAAAACAAACCGCCCAAGGGGGTCGTGAAAGGGGCCGGCACCAGATGACGGCACACACAGAACCCTTTATGAGTTAAATCCTCCGCACTAACACCTGCAGCACATGACTTGCAGGATAGCAAAAATGGGTGCCGTATAACGCACTCTCTCCTGGTCAGACATATCTGACCAATCTTGGCGGAAATATCAAGCAGTGCTATACTGGTCCTGACTGATGCTAAAATTAGCCGCAGGGACCCACTTTCAGTGTATGCAACACACAGTTCCAACGAAAATGTGGCAACGTGCAGCACGCAACAGTATGTGACAAACCTCACAAATATCAACGAGTATATAAATGTGAGGTCTCAGAACCACGCTAAGTACAGCTGTATTAGGGAAGATAAGGAAAAAAGATAGATATACACTGACAGGTGAGAGAATTAAATACAGACAGTCAGCACTAGCATAAGTCACATACCATGCAGATATATACATATATACATAAACATGTCATATAATATACTGCACTATTACACTGCATTCAACTTACCCAGATTCAGTGTCTGGGAAGGCTACAGCGCTGTGTACACTGACCTGATGGTGAGGTACGCAGGGGGACTGGACTCACTGCCATCTCCGGAGCTCTGCCGCTGCACTACAAGAAAATGGCCGCTGGAGACCTCAGAAGAAGCGTGGCCCACGGAGGAAGCAGCTCAGTGACGCCAGACTATACATACTGAAAGGCGCGCTGAGCTGAGGGGAGGAGCCGCTGTAACAGGGAAAGCTTCCTCCCCTGGCCGGCTATTAACCTCCCGGGACGCCGGCTCCCAGCGCCGATCAGTAAGTCCCTGGTGGTCTAGTGGACACACGGGGTATGGGGGGCCCGCCGCCACTGCCGGCGCCTCCGGTCTGTCCCCGGAGACCGGAGGCACAGGACAGCATATTAAACGCGCGTATCACCGTAAGCGGTGATCCGCGACCTTACTTGCTCCCCGTAGATCCGGCAGCAGTCCTGGGCGCCCGCAGAGTCCGGCTAGTACAAACTCTGGGGTCCCGCTGAGATCCCCAGATCTGTACTGGCGTCTCAGCGCCGGCGGGGTGACGGAGCGGCAGCTTAGACGTCCTATGGACAGTCCGACGCTGCCGCTCTGAAAGTCCAAAGTAAAAATAAAAAACTCTGTACTTAGAAAAAAAAATATATAGCTTAGGGGCTGCTAATCAGCTCCCCACTGCACTAAACGGTGACCCGACTCCGGCCGGGCACAACTTAAACTGAGGTGCCTCTGGCTTGGGGGTGGGGTTATAGGGAGAGTGGACCCAAGTGCATCCTGGGAGCTAAAAGCTTTAACTGCGTGGTGCCCGGATTTGGTTCCCAACCTATACTCCCCAAGGTCAACCCTGTGGACCCCCTATGGACCCTGAAGTAGAAATAGCTTTTTCATAGGAATGTTTAGTAGAGGTGGATCTGAGAGCCCACCCATGTATGAGAAGACCTCTCATGTTTTCCATCCAGGGCTGGCTCAAAACACGTTCGACCAGTGTGGTCGAACTGGGGCGCCACCCCATAGAGGGCACATCCCTCCCAACCATCCCATTTTTCAGCGGGACAGTCCAGTTTTTCAGGCACTGCCCAGCTTTTCCACCCGCAGGCCGAAGTGTTCCCACCAGTCGTCGGGAGGTTGGGCACCCCCACGGCCACAGCGAAGAGGAATGTATGTTGCGTACATGCATGCAGCATCCATTCAGTGCAGGGAGAGGGCTGGGGGCAGTCCAGCTGCTGATGGAGTGCTGGGCTCGCCCCCAGCTGGACGTTAAATGGGAAGCATGCCATACAGGCACACCCCCAAATAGCATAATTTGGGGGGCATGGCCTATGGTAATTGGGTTATACCCTCTATTCGGCCACACGCAGGGTAAGAGACGGAGCCCCTCTCTGCACAGGTCACGCTCCTCCTCGAGTCGGCCCTGTTTCCAGCTACTCCTTTTCCTAGTTGTTACTAGTGAGCAGGAGCCTTCATCAGTGTCCACTCCAATTGAACCCTTAATAATTATTTGACACATCTGAGTAAATGGATCAATAATATGATGTATTTTAATATATTAATTAAAATACATTAAATATAGCTTTTCTTCCCCCTCCACAGAGCAAGGATACAATGGAATGGTTTGTGGTGTTGATGAATGCGCATACACCACTTCTCTCGCCAGTACATGTGCAATGCTTCAGATTCAAGGGAATTGTCAATTTTGCAAAAAGTACAAAAAATGTACTTCACATCACGAAACAAGGTACGCAAATGACTGTGGTTTTTGCAATGCGATGTTGCACAAATTTTTTTTATACATTCGACTGTCAAGTTTTTACCGCATTGCAAAATCACACGATCAAATAAGGAAGGATTTTGCATTAAAAGCGAAGATGATACATTTGACCCTGTACCTTCTACCCTCATTCTGACAGAAAACTTAAAAACGCTCACATCTAACCCAGTTACTGCCTCACACTCCCCATCTACCACCGAAGGGGAACTTGAGAAGGACCAGCAATAGATTTATCAGGAGCATCAATTAATTACATTTCAGGCCTCCAACAGATGCCAGCTCCAGGCTAAGGTACTATGCCAGCTACGGGCAGAGCTGTTCTGTCTGCTCCGGACAGGATATAGTTGCATGCTACAGGTAATTCCAGGGAATGATAATATAGATTTACCGTAAAAGACATACCCATGAAAAATCCATATTATTTTTATTTACATTATTTTTGATAGCACCATACTTACCATAATATTAAGAAAAATCTGTTTAGATCAATGTTTTACCTCAGACTCTGAGGTAAATTGGAAATTAGGTATTATGGCTGAATGATTTCACATTCTCTCTATAAAATATCTTCTCAGACTAGGGGGTAGTATACAATGATGTAGCCTTTGCCAAAGCTTTTTCTGTCCATTTGAACAATAAAAACAGCGCCAGTCAGACAGACTGCATCCTCAAACTTTCAGCACTGAAGAGCAATCTGGTTCAGTCATACCCCTTTTACATCTAAGTCCCGGGTCTGACCCCTTTTACCCTGTGGCGCAAACCCGTGTTATGCCCGGGTCAGCACTGTCCGCACAGGACCCGGGTCTTCTGGCGTTGCAGTGGATGCTTGGAGATGATGTAATCTATTTTGTCGAGTAGGGAAGGGGGAGAGAGGGGAAGGCAATACACCGCACAGAGGTGGTCTAGGCAACTCTCAAGATCACACACAAATAAATGCTAATAGATAGTAGATTCCTGATAAAGATATTGCTGTTATGAGGGTGCTCCCAAGGAGCAATATAGAGTTATACAAAAAAAAAAATATGTATAGGGGCACACCTCAATAAAATATAACTTTTAATAGGAAAATCAATTAAAATATAGGAATCACTTAATTAGTAAAAATAGAACACACATGAGATCAAACACAAGATCTCAAAATTTCACATAGTAATCTATGCTCAACAGACAATACCCAGGTACACACAGTAATGAAGTAATATTAATCAAAGAAAAACAGGGGAGAATATTGGGGTATTAGTGAATAAAGTGTAAAGTGAATTGGTGTAGTCACCATTAGGTGACAGCAAAAATAAATCAAAACATATAAATCTCATGTATAAAGCACATACTTATTAAAAGGCAACATGACCACTTGTATGCTCAAGATTAATTCACACACACATAATAAAATGAGGCGTCACTCTAAAATGGGAATGTGGAGTATGCTTAACACCAGGTACAATGTACAATAATTCAAGTGTAGTAACTAATAGACTGTGCATTTACATACGCTAGGACCTGCTTTTCCCAGTCCTGCCAAGCATCAGCTCAGGATTTTTGTGAGCGGGAACTGCTCAACCCGGTCCAGTGACCTGGGGATCCAGCACGGGTAGCTTGCAGGGTTGGGCACAGGTCATTCCCGTGTCACCCTGCAATGTAAACTGCACGACCTGGGTCACGATGACTCGGGTCGTGCTGCATGCTACCTGATTGGCCGGCTTCAGTGGCGCTTGGTGATTACATCTGTACAAAAAAAAAAGGGAGAAAAACAAATGGGATTTTCAGGTCAGTGTAAAAGGGGTATAAGTGAGCAGTAGCACCACCCAGCTCCTAGTGTGCATGTGACCTATGCACGACCCAGCCTGCTGCTCAGGTGCAGCTTTACTGTGTGTCAGCAGGTTAGTGATGGAAAAATGCCTTTCAGCAGGAAAATCATGATGCCCTAGGTACAGGGGAATCTTAAGAGAGGAGGGGGGCCCATGTGCATTCACCTTCCGGTGCCCCCTCTCTCCCTGGCGGTCAGCAGCTGACTGACGCGGCTGGCCGCCGCATCAGACTCTGGGCACCAGATTGTACACAGAGTCTACCGTGCAAGCGCAGATCGCTCGGGATATGGCACAGCCGCCATTTCCCCCCCCCCAATTTCATCACTACGCATGACGCCCGAAAAATGGCTACAAAGGCCATTTTCCGTAGTTTTGAGCAGCGCTGAGACACCAGACACGGGACCTCGCTGAGGTAAGTTTTAGATAATATGGATGTAGGGAGTGTCTGCCCATGTGCACCACACGCACTGCACCCATTATAGATACGCTCCTGCCTAGGCAACCAGCTGTTGCCAGATGGCTATCTCCCAAAGAACAAAATACCAATATCCTCCAAAAATGCATAACAGTCAACTGAATATCAATTCATATTCTGTCAAATACAATAAATACCTCAGCACACATGGACTGCTGCCATCCTGTAGTATTAGGTTATATCCCTAAAGCCTTACGTCTAACAGTAATTTAAAGTACTGCGTGATTTGTTGCATACATTAAAGGACACTCAATTATCCAAAGATATTTTGCTGCTACTTTGAATTAATGACACCCTTGATGATTTACTATGCTAGATATATTGTCTAATTGTTGGGAATGATGCAGGAATGACAAGTCTCACAACTTTCCTTGGATTCTGTTCTGTATTCTTTAATAAGGTTAGATATATATATATATAGATATATATATATATATAATATATTATACATACACACATACACACACACTGTATATTACCTAAATTCTGGTGTATGGATGGGAAATTCCAAACTAACCTTCTTTCTGCCCTGCATATGTTCTGTTCATATACAAAAATCTTTGTTAGAAGCAAAAAAATAAAACATAACCCACAAACCTAGATTATGAAATGGTGATATAAAAAAACAACATTTAAATATCAAAGGGTATAGAAATAAAAATGATTTAGTATATCAAACTTTTATTGATGGGGACCTTAACTCTTCGTGGCTAATGATACGTTCACCTGGATATTTTTTTTTTTATATTGTGCATTTATTAACTTACATGCTGAGCTAACCTCAGATAAGGGTTCTTTCTTCAAATGTTTGTTTCTCCTCTGAATAAACATTCCTTTAAAAACAGATGAGGGAAAAAAAAAAAAAAGGCACTCCCACCAAAAGACTCATGTCATTTGTGCTTTGCTACACGCAAGCAACTTCCCGCATTTAAATAGTTATTGGATGGTATAACCTACTTATTATACTTAAAATTATATAAACACTAGTAATATGGACCTGGGTCACCTCGTTCCGCCCTCTGCTTTAACCGGTCCCTTCTCCTCCTCACTGTATATATTTATAAACTCCCAGCGCAGTGATCCTCCATCCAGGTCTATCGCTGCTGTTGGGGAGGTTGAAGTAGGCCATGGGTGGTTCCCACTGCATGTGCATGTTTGAGATGGTACAGATCTTAGCAGATTATATAGATGATTGTTAGAACATGTGATGTACATCTCTCTCAGTGATTGCAAAATACACGCTATAGCACATATTTACGTGCTACAGGAAATGAGGGACTTTTTAAAGCTGAGCGGGTCCTGCAGGACAGTGCATAAACAAGCAACCAGCACAGTAACTTCCACCAGCATCTCCCTAACCAATCGGCAGCGTCTCCTCGTCCAATGAGGAAGATGTGTCCCCATTAGAAGCCCACCCAATCTCCAGCTCGCTGACCGCTATCTATGGATGACACAGCGTTTCAGCGAGCACCAGCTGCTGCAGCCAGCAGAGTGTACCAGCGGGGGGAGCAGACCCAGATACAATCGGCTGCTGCACTGCTCTGAAAGTGCACACAGCTGATGGAGACCGGCTTTGAGATTACTTCTCCAACCATGACAACTTGGAGAGAAGTGGTTGGGGCTCCTCCCACAAGCGGCATCTCCAACACCAGCGGCGATGGACAGCTGAGTGATAGAGTGCACACTCTTTGTGGCAGCCTTCTCTCTGTGTGACCACACTGTCATGTTTGTGATGCCAAGTACGTTGTGAATTGATTGTTGCTGCCCTTTCCCATTATGTCACATGTCAGTATTAGGTGTGTATGTTATCTCAGTTACCCACTATGTCAGTGGACTAGCCTAAGTGGCAGAACAGCAGTAATATTTTCGTAAAGTCATCCTGTCGCTGTCGTGTTTTTCCTTTCCATTCATCTATTGTTAATTCAGGAATTTTAGTCACAGCTTTGTGCCCCTGACCCCCTCCTTGCCCTCTAGTACTGCGCCAGCTATCTACCTTTGCCCCCTCCCTACCCCCCAGCACTGCCTGACCTAACTCCTCTACCCCAAATTCTCCCTGCCTTTATCCCCAGCTCTACCCCAACTGCTGCTTGCCGTTAACCCCCTCTACCCCAACAGCTACCTGCCCCCAGCACTGTACCAACTGCTGCCTGCCCTCACCCCCATATATTATGTGATGGGACCCAGAAATAGCGGAGTAGAACCCCAATTTTTATTTTTAAAGTGAGGGGTCCCTGGGATACACAATTTTCTTCACTCACTGTCGCTATATATCAGAGGTTTCCAAACTCTGCCATTACAGTCCATGTTTCAAGGATATCCATGCTTGAGTCCAGATGGTTAAATAAATCAAAATTTACTGAGGTTTTAGGTCACCTGTGCTCAAGCATGGATATTCATAAAACTTGTACTGTAATGGCAGAGTTTGGGAACCTCGGTTATATATTGTACACTAAATAAGGAGGCTAGAAGGAAAGATAAGTTCAAAACGGAACCTGGCATTTAGAGTCTGTTGCTGACTGTCACTAACATTATATAATGGTCCGCCCTCATTAATACTTCCATGTGTAACCCATAAAAAAAAAAAAAAAAAGATAGATATATATCTATTTCTTGTACAAGAAATGGTAGAACAGTCAGATAACTTTTCTACAAAGGTCACACTGCCTGCCTGTAGATATACAAATATGAACATACATAGAAACCAGATGTGATCCATTGCTTTGTATAGCTCTGAAGTTGTCAAATTGAATGAAGAAAGCAGGTACAGTAGCTAAAGAGCGCAAAGACAAATGAACAATATATAAAAGACAGGATATCCTAAAATAGCACAATTTCAATGTGGCTCAACTGAAAAGCACCACTTCTGGTAGAAATAGTTACTGTAGGTAGACCTTGATAAAAAGAAAAAAAAAAGTTAAGCGCTATGGGACAAATCTGTCTGCAAGACCCAAAGTGTTCTTACAATTTTAGCAGACTATACTCAAGCAAAGTTCTTAAATACTGCTGAGAAAGGTAGTATCTTTAATTCTGTATTTCAGAGTTAAAAACATCTAAGTCACTTCATCTATGTAGACAGATTTTCAGAAAACATCTCAAAACACTGCACAGGTAAATAAATTGCAGTATGTGCTAAATTTTATAAAACTAATTACAATTTCACAACAAAGTAACTTACCTTACATTAGGCCCAAATATTTGTATGCGAATGCAACATGGTACCTATGAACGTTACTTTAGAAGAATCAGCTGTACCTTGCCTCCCATGGCATATAATCACATTGTACTCAGCAGTGCCAGATCATGGTGAACCCAGGATATACTGTATAAAGTAGATCAAATAAATGCAGACTTGGAAACAATGGGTAGGGAGGTTACAATCTAATAGGCTGAGAACATAGCTAAAAACAAGGAGTACGGCTGAGTGGATATTTGGGCAATTATAGTATGGGTTGATATAGGTCAAAGTAGGCTTAGCTCTAATAAATAAAATAGTTTTACAGAGATGGTTTAAATAGTAAAGGCTGTGGGAGAACATGATCAGGAGTTGTTGGAAATTCAATAAGTGGTAAACAGCACAAGAGAAGTCGTAAAGATGGAAGAGGTACCAGAAGCGAGACACAGGTCAGATCTAGCTGGGTACACACCATACGATGATGCAATGAAATGTAATGATACATCACGCACGCCATACACACTATAGTATCCAGTGTACAATGATATGATGTGTCATTACATGCTGCAGTACAGAAGATGGGATGATACGATCAACAAAAGATCAGACGTACACACTGTTTGTATACGATATGTTGTTCCGGTCTGTGTCATACGATACATCGTATAGTGTGCACCCAGCTCAAGAAGGTGAGATGGGAAACAATTTGTAGTCGAAGATTCAAGCTGTATTAAGGGGTATTAGTTTTCAGGAATTTATAGGTGTTGGTAATTTGAATTGCTTTCTGATAGTTCACAATAATGCAAATCCCTACACTGGCTCCTTGTCTATGTGCCCCACACCCAATATTAGAACATGTATAGATTATAAGCTTTCAAGCAGGGCCTTCCTACCTCTATGTCTGTCTGTCATTACCCAGTTTTGTTCTATTAATGTTTCCAATTCAACTGAATATGTTGCGCTATATAAGAAACTGTTAATTTGGTATAGAACACTGCTGTATTTTACAGGTTTATTTTATTGAGGATGCTACTGTTGAAGTGCTACAGGATTAGGGTAATTTTTGTGTATCTGATGCTAATGAGGATGTTGATGACGAATGTGTTGGACAAGAAGTAGTTAATAAAGTTCAGGAAGTGGTTGTTGTTTGTGTCGAAGTCATCCAGCCATCAGTGGCAGCAGTTCTTGCCCATAAGGCCATTGTCATGGCTGGTAAAGCCACCTCTTGTGCGGAATTATTTTTACCCAAATCCTGACATTTGTCAAGCCATCTGTACGGTTTGAGTAGTCAAAGTAGAGGTAGGGATGTTAACCATCTTGGGACCTCCTCCCTGTTATGCCATTTGCAGCGAATTCATTCATGCAAATTGTGGAAAATTTTAAAAATCCTGTAAAACAAACAGCAGTCCAGCATCAGCTACCAGAAGCATGGATATAGCAGAGCACATGTAATCTCCACCAACACAATTAATCTCCTCAATCAATAGGTAGTCCTCCTGCATCTAATTTGTGAAGGCATTTTGACTCCTCCCCATCCAGGATTCCCCAGAAGAATACTTGTGCGCTAGAGCTGCTGCTGGAGGTGAATCTCATCACAGAAGGAGACCAAGACGACTAGTAGTTTCAAACTATTGAATGTGAAACAATAATTTGCAATAGGAGGTATTAAAGCAGCCATCCAGTTGCAAAACAGATCACAGAAGCCATGACGGCTATGCTAGCATTAGAACTGAGTCAATTATTTATAACATCCTCCTACTAAATTGTCTGACTTGCAGACATGGGGGAAGGGGAGAAGACAGCTTGAGGAGGGTGATAAATATGATGGGCAACAGGGAAATTGGACAGATGGAGAGAAATGGATAGTGGGGGGGATGGTCAGAGGATAAAAACCGACAAAGCGAGTGGCAAACGGAGGGCAAGGATGACAGACAGATGGGTAAGAGGGAGACAGATGGGAAGGTGGTGAAAGACCAAGGAAGAAAAACCATCTACAACACGATGTACAATAGCTAGTGACACTGACTGTCCTCCATAAGAACTATATTTTGGACCAAACATTTTAAAGGTTACATTAATCCTTCGTTCCTTGTCCACAGCACAAAAATAAAATTAAAAAAGAATTAGGCAGGCCTCACAAACCATACATTTTGTATCAAAATAGTTTTAATTAGTTGCATTACAACAACATCTGCTCATTATTATAGCAATACAATGCATCTCCTTAAATATTCAATACAAGACAACAGGCAAAGATATCTTTTAGAAGTTTATTTATATACAAGATACAGATCCTATGAATACAAACCGTTTTAAAATAGAGCCACTAGATTTGTTACGTTATTTTTGAATAGGGGTTGATGAGCAGCTGTTTATTTAACCATACTGACAGTTTAGATTTCACTCCTAAAACAAAACAAAAAAATTACAACAGAAAACTAGTGTAATACAGAGAATCCGAGATCACAATTGTCCTGCATGTCAAACAAATTAGGACTATAAATAAATATGCATATTTAGTTAAAACAAATTGGAAAAAACCCCTCGAATAAATCGCCTTAATCTTCAGGTTTAACATACATTAAAAGAGAAAAACGCACATGATTTTTTGAGGGACTTAGTTGACATGAAAATGTTCTCATTTAGTTTTTTAGAATTATGAATTGTCTCAACTTACAGAGAAATGCTGTAAACAACTCAAAATATATGTTCCCGTATTGGAATGTTAAATAGGAATTATAGCCAGTAAATATCATCCAGGAAAGGAAAACACATATATCCAGAGTCTTTCTAGCAGTCCCAGTCCAATATTTCAGCATGTATCATCAAAGAAGAATATAAATATATAGTGCTTGAAACACAAACCTGCCTCCAGTGCAGTAAGTTTTTATTTTGCGACACTGGCAACTCATCTTGTCATCAGCATGTCCCATGCGTCGTACAAAAAAAAAGATCTAGAACTAATAAACAGATATTAAAAAAACTGCTAAATTGTGCTACTAGCATAAGTTCCACTAACTGACGCACAAGAAAGAACACACTGGAGTTGTATGTGTGTAATATATAGATTACATTTACACATACATACAGACCTTTTAGGATGATACGTGCAAAAACAGGTACAAACATGACTTACAAATCATTAGGATGTACCAATGATGACAACATGTAAAACATTTATAACAACATACATATTTAACAGAGTAGTTTTTGTCTTGCATTTGGGTGGTGCAGATTCCACGTTTTACAAAAGACTTTGGGCCTGATTTTACTAACGATTATCTGCATTGTCACCCTGAAATTTAAACAGACATTGATATTAAATGCATCGCACATCTGGTTTTACATTTAATATTGTCATTTTTAAATGTCGAGGTCACAGCCACTGCTTAGTGAATCTAGCCCATCATTTTTGTTTGCCAGCTGCTAAAGTAGTGCTACTGAAGAGTACCATATTGAACTACAAAATCTTAGAGAACAGCCAGCTGCTTTAGTCAGTTATTGCAGTAAAAAGCTTTCAACACTCAGATAAGATGGGTTGTTGAACGACTGAAGGTATGGTATTTCCGTTCAAATAAAGATGGAAGATTTACCAATGAAGGAGATGGGACATTCTGTAACAACAAAAGACAAGATTTACACACACACAAAAAAAAAAAAAAGCAAAATGGAAGTGAAAATGAGCCATAAATGCATATAAAAAAAAAAAAAACATTCATAGGGAAGAGTCTTGAAACAAACACCAATTGTGCACCTGGTGATTAGGAAAAAGCATCCTTCTTTCCAAGTTTTTATTTACACGAGTACACTTTATTTTTAACATGTTTCTTATTCGCCAAACTCTTATGGTCTAAGTAAGTACATGATTGACAAAAGAAATTCACAGTCATTTTGAAAGTAGTTAACACTGTGTTGCGAACAGGTCTGTTTGCAAACATCAGGACAAAACAAGAACTGTTAACGGCTAATAAAAATAAAATGCTGGAGGTTAGACCAAAGTAAATAGTCATTATAGTGGTTGTCACATAACAGTACATTATAGAGAATTTGAACGCAGTCACTGAGAACATGACACATAAAATAGCAATATTTTGACACCAACCAAGGGGAAATGCATTTTCTACTAGTAACATTATTATGTAACAGACTATTGCTATTGGCTTTAAATTAAAGTGCTTGGAAAGGAAGACAAAATGAAAGTGGTGTGCCAAAAAGTACTTTAAAAATCACCCAAAATGTGTAAATGTCATCACCTACTGCCAGACTAGGTGACCAATTGTGAAAGCAAAACACATTAAATTTAGGGAGCTCACAGAGGTATGTGGTTCAATGCAAGGGCTCCTCCATAGGTTTCTTGCTGCAGGAAGTGTCATTGCACTGTTCATTCTGTCCTATACATTCAGTTTTAACAATAGAGGGAATAGTATGTTTTTCGTCCAATTGGCCAGCGTAACATAATTGGGGGGTAGACTGACTAGCTTCTCCTTTTAAAGAACGATGCAAAGGACTGCTGGGACAACCCAGGTAAAGAACTGCCCGGGATCTGGGACTTTGAGAGTTCCCATCAAGGGAATTAGACCGTTGGACAGTAGTGTGTTTAGCTGGTCCATTTATGTTGAAGGTAGAGGAAGAACGGGTAATCTATAAACAGGAATGAATGATTTATTAAAGTGTGTGTGTGTAAAAGTTAAAAATTATTATAGTACAATTAAAAAAAAAAAAAAAAGTGTGTGGGGGGGGGGGGGCATCCTTCTACTATGCAGTTTATAGACGGCATCCTATTAGCCACGACAATTTGTAGCAGCTAATTGCCACCGCCTGGGCTATCCAATAACCCCCGATGCCAGCAGTTAATGGGTTGTTTGAAGCCAATCCCTAGTAAGCAAGTTATCTTTCGGTGATCACTGCCGCAAAAGTACATAGGTCCGCGGCTTTTCGCTGATCCTATGTATTTGGGACGAGAAACTAATTGGGCTTTTAACTCAATAAAAGCCCGTTTTTTTTGTGTCGCAAATTTACCACGGGTAATTGGATACCCCCATATGTCTAATATCTAGAAAGTTTTTGCTTGAATTTAAATGGCCAGATATTCCTTGTGAACAAAAACTGCACTTGTGAGCAAGTCACAACTAGCTTTGCACTAGTCAGTGATCGCAAAATTTTCGCTACAGCGCGTTTTTCAGAGCTACAGGCAGTGGGTTCTGCAGGACGCACTGTGAGTCACTGACCAGCAGCCAATAACAATTCTCAGCATCTCCTAGTCCAATTACTGCCTGAGCCCTGGCGACCCTCCGGCAGCCGCAGGCTGCTGCTGGTGATTGTGGGGCCCGCTACCTCTCTCCAGTGAGCCAGGTCTGTGACCCACGGTTGCATGTAATCGGCCCTTCTCGTGGCCTACCCTACGCTTTGGTGTGATCACCAGAAGCCCCTTGCTTGTGGAGACGAAGAGCCTGCTGGGCTTGGCCTCAGAATCCAGCTCCAAACCTACTCTCATAAGGCTCTTTACCCCATCTCTGTTAACCACCATGCGACTTTCCTGAATGCAGCAACGTTGTCTGTGGTGCCGGGCCCTTCCAGCAGCCTCCACTCCATCCCAGACTCCTTCAGCCAGCTCTCTGCACGCAGGAAGTTGGGGAGGTGGACAGGAAGGAGCTGGAGGTCTATACCTGGCTGCTGAGGGACAAGCTGTGGCTGCAGCTCAAGCTAGAAGCGGGCAACAGTTACCCGGCCAGGGGTGTCCAAATAGGAGGAAGGAGTTAACCACTGACCCAACTGCCAATTACCCTTACCCCCTGCCCCCAAGTACTGCCCCAGCTGCTAATCTGATCCCTTCCCTAGGCACTGCCCCAGTATTGCCTGTCCCTAACTTGTACCTAATATACTGCCCCAGCTGCTATCTACCCTTACCTCCTCCCTACCCACAGTACTGCCTGTCCCCAACTCCCTCCTTGCTCCCCCCAGTACTGTCCCAACTGCTATCTGCACTTACCCCCGTCCTACCCCAGCACTGCCTGCCCTTACCTCAATCTACCCCAACTTCTCCCTGCCTCTATACCCTGCTCTAACTCAACTGCTGTTTGCCCTTAAACTCCTCTAACCCAGATGCTACCTGCCCCCAGCACTGCACCAAGCTTCCATCTGCCCCTAGCACTGTCCCGATGCTGTCTGCCCTCATCCTCAATAATATGTGTTGGGGCCCAGATACAGGGGAGTAGGACACAATTTTTTAAAGGGGTCCCTGGGGCCCACAAATTTTTATCGCTCAGCGCAATCACTGGCATTCATTTTGTTTCACACTGTAGCAACACTTTAGACTAGACATTTTTAAAAACACAGCTTCCATGTTAGAATAGATTTGTATACAAGAATATAATGTAATATTATATATACACATATATACACAAAGCTCTCATGTCACAGTAGAAAATAAAAAGTTATTTTATGACAAGCGGATTACGGCAGTAGAGTTGAGGACTATTTTACACAGAATGTTAAGAATGAAATGCACTATACTCACTGCTAGAGAAGTGGTGCTTGGCATGCGACAGCTTGCAAATCCCTCTGTGCTTGGACCAGGACTCCGTCCTTCCGGAGTATTATGTACCATGAGAGCCCTCTGCAGGGCTCTCTTTGGTGTTTTGGAGAACGAAAATGCTCTTGTGACCTATAGAAAACACAAAAATGGTTTACAAAAAGGTAAAACCATGTATATCTACACACACTATTTACATCACACAAGCACATATACATACACTCTGCTACTATATTTAACTGTTTATTCAGTTGCAAAAACTTGACTTTTGAAGGTTAATAGATAAATTACTGTGTGCAAATGAAATGCAAGCCTTCATTTTGTTTTTCAGATTATAAAACTGGAGAAGAAATAGATAAACTTTTGAAAATAAAAGAAATAAAACAAAAAACACAATAGCATGTGCACTTACTTTCTTGGAAGTTTTCTTTATAGCCCTTGATGCTCTACTCAAAGTACTATCTACATCCCTTGTGTTCACCTCTAATGAATCAGGATCTGTAGTATAAATCAAATTTTCCTACCAAAAAAAACAAAAACCATGCACATAAATTAGTTCAAATGCTACTGGAAAAAGAACTAGAAGAAACACTTTTACAAGAGCTTATGCTGAAGATTAGAGAACAATAAGTGTAACAGATCATACTTAAACCTACACTGCCATCATGTGGGAACCCACAAAGCTGCAAGAGGAAATTTTACAAATCTACACAATAAAAAACAAAATAAAAAAATGAAAGCACTAAGATAAATGGCATAATCAACTACTGGACAAGTCAAAATATGTTGTTGAAATGTTATTTTAACATTTTTGAATGCATAACAATTTTAGTAAGGCTATACAAACTGTGGGCCAATGCAGTGTTGCAATCAAGTCAGTTTTCTGTATTGATCTTGCAAATTATAGCTGCACATACTTTGTAGCCGAGCACACGTGTGTGTGTGTGTGTGTGTGTGTGTGTGTGTGTGTGTGTGTGTGTTATATATGTTATATATATCTGGGAAATTTCATAACTGCAACAAATATAATTTATTGAACAAGGATATTCATTCCAAAACGGAGCATCAACAGATCTCACATCCAGACGATAATGTTTAGTAAAGGTATGGAGAGATGACCACCCTCTGGTCATTCATAAATTGTCTGCCCAGGAGGTCACCACTGCCCTTGTAGTTTGTAACATGACTTCAGGCAATATAAATCTGTTCCTCTTGTAAGCCTGCACAACGACATCTTAGATCTTTGTTTGGATGGAACATGTGCTTGGGGTTCTACAGGAAGGTGAAAAAATTGATCTGTTGTCCTGAATTCTTTTAATCTGGACCAATACACATAAATTACCTACCTTAGGCAGAAGAGTATTTTCCTAGTTTGCAGCACTACAGATGTCCCCTTGCTCGTCTAGCCTCAATACGCCATGCAGCGCGATATGCCTGGAGTATGTGAGCTGCCTGGTCCCATGATGCTAGAGCCGGACGTCTTTACATCTATATTTGCAGAAAATGCATCTAGGATGCACAAGGAGACTGGACTCAATAATTTGATATGCAACGCTTGTGTGCGATTGAGGGCCAAATTCAGTTAGCCACGAAATGTGCCGTCTGGTGAAAAGCGAATTGAATTTGCCTGTTTTGTCACAATGTTTTCTCCATGTGCGTTCCCGCTTTTCACCTTATTCAATTGCAAAACATGCGGATAGGCGAATATTCTCCAAAGCGAAAAGGACCTTTCTGGGGAGAAATCAGTCTGTACCCCATAAAAAACTTCAGTGACCCTGGGAATCAATATAGAATAGTAGCAGTACCCCTAATAAAAGGTATTTAAGTGAACTTATTTTTCTGCAATAGGCTGTTATATGCATATTTGCATAAGTGTGGAAAATGATCGAAAGCAATGATTTTTCGGAAAAATAAGTACAGAGGTTAAATTTGGGGTACATGAAAATGCATACTAGTATATTTTAAGGTCTCTAAAATTAAGATTTAAAAAAATCTCAAAAATACACCTGCTGCAGTCTTGTGCAATCCAAAAAATACCTGTCCCAACCATATAGCCCCCCAAAGTACCAGAACCCCCACTTTTTTTTACATTTTCCAACAATTTATTCATTTTTGCCCCCCCAAAAAAACAGTGTCTTTTTTGGGGGTGAATTGAGTTAATTTTTTTGCCCTATTAGTCATTAGGGGGTGCCCAAAAGGGTTTAGAACCAAGTCCCCACATTTGTACCCCAAAATATGGATATTGCACTTCTGTTCTCCTGCCTTTTGCTGGAGAAACTTTGCCTGTTTTTGCCTATGGAGTTTTTGTGTAGGCAAAAACCCCAGGGAACTGAATATAGAGATACTTTGAAAACAGGTGAAAAGCGCAAATCGAAGAAAACTTCTCTCCAAATGGTACTTTTCGCGGGTAATTGAATACGGCCCTCTGTAAACAGATCTTGGCAAGGAAAAAAGCTGTAGCCTCCGAATCGGCATGCGAAGTGCTATGATGCAGAGACTCAGTCGAACACAGATATACAAGTGTTGAATATAAAATTAATTAATCAGTCTCCTGGTGCGTCCTAGTTGCATCACAAAGGCGCCTGGCGCTAGCAGTGTCTCACGACACAAGGCATGCAGAGAGGGGCTTTGTCCACATGTAGTTCTGCCAACATACAAGCAGACATTATTGCTACCAGAAACACCTTAAGTGTAAGGCACTTGAGAGAAACACAAAAGGCACTACAGCAGTCTGTATGAAAGAGCTACAGGTCAAGATCCAAAAGGTCATCATTAAAGGCTTGATATGAGTACTAATGCCATTTATAGCTTCAGACGAGAGTAAAAAAAAAAAAAAAAAAAAAAAATGTAAGACCTTCAGAAGCCAATCTAGTGCCCAGAAAAGAAAAGAACACACTGAGGGCTCTATGGGGGGTCATTCAGACCCGCTCGCGAGCACAGGACGCTCGCAAGCGGGTCGATGTTGCCCCACTGCGCATGCGCACGACGGAGGGAGCTCCGTCGTGCACATGTGTGAGACCCGGATAGCGACGGGCTCTCCGTCGCTCCGGGTCTCGCACCAAAGGGCGTGCTGTTGATGTTGAGTGACAGCACGCCCCCTTTGGTGGGCGTGCCGAGGGCGTGGCTGCCAGACGGAGGCGTTCCCATGGGAACGCCTACCGTCTGAAGCCGGTCCCACTGACATCACTAGTGATGTCAGTGGGAGTGATTTTGGCTCTGATAGAGCCAAAATCACTCCAGGGCTTGCGGCAGCGAGACCCTACCGCAGGGTTTCTCCGTCACAAGCCCGATGGTCGCGATGGACTTGACCATCGCGACCATCATCATGGACGCTCGCATAAGCTGTGGGTGGTCACCCACAGCTATGCGAGCTTCCATAAGGCCGCTCCATATTTATGTAGGAGGGCCCTGATTCAGAGCGAGCGCTCTGGTCAGAGCGTCCGGCTCTGAATCAGGCCCTATGTACTAAGCCTTGGAAAGAGAAAGTAGATGGAGATAAAGTACCATTCAGTTCCTGTCATTTTACAGGAAGTCTTTGAAAAATGACAGATAGGAGCCGATTGGTTGGTAGTTTCTCTCTTCAAGGCTTAGTACATAGACACCTGAACTTTAATGGAAAAGAGAGCAAGACACCAGATAGCTGTAGGAAGTTCATCTCCTGGACTGTTCTGTCTGGGAACTTGTTGCAATTTCCTGTTACAAGAATGTCACCCAGATAAGACCATAATTTGAATTCTTTGATTCCAGAGAGTGGCCATAAGAACTACTAGCACTTCATAAAAGTTATTTGGGAAGTGGAAAGTCTGAATGGTAGCCCAACTCAAAAATTGACGACTGAGGATATGAAGCTGCAATAGAAATGTGAAGATCCACATCTATTGCAGTAATTAAGTATCTTATCTACTGCATTGAAAATGGACTGTAACAGAATTAATTGAGCAGCCTCAGATTGAGAACTTTTCAGAAGTATTGTCTATCTGGAGAACCTTGGTATAGTAGACTGTTACCCCTCTTAAGTGTTACAGGAGCAACAACTTCTTCCAAAAGGAATATCTAAAATGTTCTTTAACTCCTGAATTTAAACAAAAGAGCGGACTGAACTGATGATTCCAGAATAATATTTGAATAGAGAACTTGTACGTTTTAATTGATGTAGTGAACCTGTTGATCTTGAGTGGTGAGCATCGATTTTCAGCATACTTCAAAATTGTACCACCCAAAGGTTTAAACAATTGAGAGCCTTGGCTTGCCCATTGCTTTTCTTGCTCGATTCCTGTAGGGACCTCAAGGCTGTTTAAAATATGGCTTTACTAGTTGATAGCATCAAGCTTCCCTGGAATGCTTGCAAGGGAAATATGAAGGTAAACTTCTAGATCTCCTATCCTGTAGAAAATGATGTGATGTATCTCTAGAAACAAACAGAGAATCTCCAAGAAATAGGAGTGTGGTTAAACAACTTTCACTGTGGGTCTGTAAGACCAGTCACAGCCACAGTGCTGTCCTGGCAAAATACAGTATAGGTGTGTACACACTAGACGATATGCTCCCTGAGCGATATCGTCTAGTGTGTCCCCGGCAGGCTGTGCTCAATGTCGTTTATGACATTGAGCACAGCCGCTGAACGATATCATTAACGATATCGTTCAGCGCCGGGCTCTCTCCCCCATTCCCTGACATGCAGCAACCTGACGAGATCGTCAGGTTGGCCTGCATGTCAGCCCGATGAACGATGATGACGAACGACCCGCGGGAACGCGCGTCGTCATCGTTCATCTTTTTGGGCTTAAAAATGGACGATAAAGTGGACGACTGAACGATAACGATATCGTTCAGTCGTCCACTTTATCGCCCAGTGTGTACGCACCTTATGTGAAGGATATCTGTCACTAAGGAGGACTTCATACACAATGGCTGAAGAGACCCAGACCACATAGAAGTGTAGACATAGATTATACATATTAGTCAGGTCAACCTCTAGTGCTCCCTGGGGCCACTTTATTGATTATAAAAAGCCACATGAAGAATCCTGGTGACTACCATACTATACAGAAAGCAATTCTAGTGAAGGCTAGTCCATCTGGTCTGATCCCATAGAAGAGCACAAATTGCTGAATAAGTTAATGCTGGCTATGTTAGAAAAAAAAAAAAGGGTCAGAAGTGTCGCAGACAGTGCATGCCAGCTTGCCGTGTATGGAGCGGCTTAGCCCCTGACTGGTCAGAGTGCCCATGCTGACCTCTGTAAACCGCCGAAAGCACCTACAATGGGCACATGAGTGTCAGAACTGGACCATAGAGCAATCAAAGGTGCTGGTCTGATTAATCAGGTTTTGTTTTTTTTAATATCATGTGGAGGGCTGGGTGCGTCATTTACTTGGGGAAGAAATGGCACTAGGATGCCCTATGGGAAGAAAGCAAGCTGACAGAGGCAATGTGATGCTCTGGGCAAGACAGAGTCATGGATGCCCTACATCGCACCTTACAGGACTTAAGGATCTGCCGCCAACGTCTTGGCGGCAGATACCACAGGACACCAGAGGTCTTGTGGAGTCCATGCCTCAACAGGTCAGAGCAGTTTTGGTGGCGCAAAGGGGACCTACACAATATTAAGTAGGTAGTTTTAATGTTATGGATGATCAGTGTATGTCACCAACCAGGAAATAAATAAATTTGTTCAGGAGGCCAATACATGTCCTCTTTTTGCCGAGGGATGTAATCCACCCAAAGGCCTCACATATCCATCAGCTAAACTTTTATTACAAACTATACAAACAAACATGATTAGGAATTTTGCTTGTTTTCTTCCCTGCAGCAGGCTATGAAAGCGTAGTGACAACAGCATTTTGTAACTTAACTATTCAAAATAAAACAACAAAGAATGAGGCTAGCCTTGGAAGCGTACATAGTGGGTTTTTAAGGACAAGCTCAGACTACATACTGTAGAAATCCTCCTTAGAGCTGGAGTTTTTTGAATCTTCAGGGAAAGTTTGGTGAGAGATTCCTCCCAATCACCTTTTAAAATATCAGACAATCATTGTATCAATAATATAAGCCAAGGTCAGTTCCAGAGACACCAATATGGTACTGCTTGACATTGGCGGCCAAGTAAGAAAGGATGGACAAGGGATACAGACTAAGCAAATTCATCAATGGCTAGGGAAATATATCAAGACAAGCAAAATTGGACAGCAATGCAGGATGCCACTAAAAACATTAGCTAGCAGTCAGGTTAAGGAATCAAGCAGCACCCAGAAAGAAAATGCCTGTACTACCAGGGAAGCTAGGAGAGGAGTCTCCACAGCAGCTGCTTGCCAAACCACAGTACCACAATGGAGACTGGGTAGTGGCTGTTAGGTTCCTGAAACATTGTAACCTCTCTCCTATTAGATATCTTACTGAACTCATCTGCTCCTAACTCACAGCAAGGTACACGACCCCTACATCCACCTACTGTGGTAGACCAGAATACAGCTGTAACAGTCTATACTACAGTCTCCCACAGTTCAAGTGTGTAAAATCCCTGGCAACACAGATATCACTAAATCTTAACATCCTAAGAGCAGGAATGGAAGCCCTGAGTAGCAGGGGTGCCCAGGAGTAGCTTTGAAGCTTGCTAACATCGGTTGAGACGCATTGGCAGAGAGAACTTGAGTTGGGACGAAACAAACACAGTCCAAGGCATATATGGTCAAGAAAAACAACTGCGTGCCACAGTAAGCCTAGAGCACAACTATGCAGAGTCTCACTAAGGAAACATTACTTAAAACTATCACTAGTTTCTCAGGAGAAATAAATCTCAATACAATTAGCCATTTATTCTGTAGTTACCTGGTAGCACCTTAAAAAAAACACACACACACACACACACACACACACACACATATATATATATATAGTAGTAGGGGAAAAAAAAAAAGAAAAGAAAAAACTTACAGCATCTGCTTTACATATGGTATTGGCAATGTGTCGGCATAACATCTTTAGCCAATCCACTTTTAAGGGCTCCTCAGTCGTCAGCTGGAAACTAAATAACTGGTTTGTCTGTTCTGTTGGAGGTCGTACAACCAATGCAAATGCATTATGGCAGTCTGCAAAAAAAAATATATTACTCCTGGTCAACATACCCATATTTAAGAAGGTTACTCAAGAATACAGTGGTTTTAGACACTATAATTTATGTCAACCAATTTACATATTACAGGATATATGGCTTAGGTACAATCCAAATTGGTGGCACACGCAATATGTGTGTTCATTGCTAGAAGTGCACTGAAGCATGAACACTTCCACTACTGTCTGTAAATGAATATTTTCAGATTTAGGACGTAGTCATGGTTCACTATGTCATTAGCCACAAATGTTGTTTGCATTGGATCCTGCTGTTAATAGAGTACAGATATTCTAAAAGCAGATGGGCATACCAAACTACCCTGCTGTGCCCAAAGAAACAGGTTTTACTACTTAAACATACATAATAGCAAGCAACAAAGCTTCCCAATGACAATATAAACATAAAAGATTTTCAACTATCACATTAAATGTTTTTTATTTTCAAAATGTAATATCTTTTGTTATCTAAATGTTTAACTCAAAGTAGCCACCTTTTGCAGATATAACCGCCAAACACACTTGTGGCATTCTTGCTACAATGTAAATCAAAATTGTTTGCGATGTACTTCCCAACACTAGCAGAAGTTTCCATAAATTTATTGCACTTGTAGGTTGCTTTGCTTTTATCCTTCTGTCCAGTTCATCGCAAACCAGCTTGATGAGGTTTAAGTCTGGAGACCGTGCTGGCCATTCCAGGATATGAGGCCTACTGTTCTTGTTCTTTTCCTTAAAGATAGCTAAAGACCTAGTCTGGAGGTACGTTGGGAGGTGTTTTCCTCTCGCACCTCCAGAGCAAGTCTGCTTTTTTTCTAAAATCGTTAGTTGTAGGAAATATCAGCGTGACATGCTCTGAGTTCCCTCCGTGGCATCACACGTCAGAGGTAATTTCCTCCAAGTGGACTCGGCAGTACTGCAGCTAGGTGAGCTACCAAAATGAAGACCGCAAGCTACCGGTAGCACTAGACGATGTGTGTACTCAGCCGAAGCACGATGCAATGGACATATCAAGCCGTCATTTAACACTGCACGATCTGAAAGACTGTACAATTATTCACCAGCCGCCTCCACAAGCATGAGGTCGTACATGAAACTGACAGATTGAGCAGCATCTAGGCTCTGTAGAGGTGATTAACTACCCCACGGGAGCGCACTTGGTTGCTCATAGTGGGTACACACAGGCCGATGAGGAGGATATGTCAGCCCGATCTGCCGAATCGGGCGACATATCGTCTAGTGTGTACCCAGCTTGATTCTCAAGAGCTTAAACATTGTTGCAATCAGCAACCATGATTGTTTAGTTTTAAAGTTTTTTTCTCCAGTTCTGCTCGGATATCTATTACAGTTTATGTTCATATACAGTATTATTGCTACAGTTCATGTTACACGATACATAGCGCTCGTATCTTTTTACACTGTTTATATAGTTTTATTTGAGCTGCTTTTTAAACACAGTGCAGGTTTTGCATACCATTAGAATCTTTCTTCTGTTTGCCATCGATCTATACCAGGCATGTCAAACACGCGACCCAAACAAACATTTTATGTGAGTCGACAGTGTGGGCCCAAATACATACAGTCAGGTGCATAAATATTGGGACATTGACAGAATTTTCATATTTTGGCCTCTATTCACCACCACAATGGTTTTGCAGTTAAAGCACATCTTGTTTGTTTCATTTCAGACTTTCAGATTTAATTTGAGGGTAATTACATCCAAATGAGGTGAACGGTGTAGGAATTACAACGGTTTCTATATGTGACTCCCACTTTTTAAGGGGCCAAAAGTAATGGGACAAACTAAACAATCCTAAATCTAACTTTCACTTTTTAATACTTTGTTGCAAATCCTTTGCAGGCAATTACAGCCTGAAGTCTGGAACGCATAGACATCACCAGATGCTGGGTTTCATCTCTGGTGATGCTCTGCCAGGCCTCTACTACAAATGTCTTCAGTTCCTGCTTGTTCTTGGGGCATTTTCCCTTCAGTTTTGTCTTCATCAAGTGAAATGCATGCTCTATCGGATTCAGGTCAGAGGATTGACTTGGTCATTGCATAACATTCCACTTTTTAGCCTTAAAAAAACTTTTTGGTTGCTTTTGCAGTATGCTTCGGGTCATTGTCCATCTGCACTGTGAAGCGCCGTCCAATGAGTTCTGAAGCATTTGACTGAATAGGAGCATATAATATTGCCCGAAACACTTCAGAATTCATTCTGCTGCTTTTGTCAGCAGTCACATCATCAATAAATACAAGGGAACCAGTTCCATTGGCAGCCATACATGTCCACAGCATGACACTACCACCACCATGCTTCACTGATGAGGTGGTATGTTTTGGATCATGAGCATTTCCTTTCCTTCTCCGTACTCTTCTCTTCCCATCACTCTGGTAAAAGTTGATCTTTGTCTCATCTGTCCATAGGATGTTGTTCCAGAACTGTAATGGCTTTTTTAGATGTTGTTTTGCAAACTCTAATCTGGTCTTCCTGTTTTTGAGGCTCACCAATGGTTTACATTTTGTGGTGAACCCTCTATATTCACTCTTGTGAAGTCTTCTCTTGATTGTTGACTTTGACACATACACCTACCTCCTGGAGAGTGTTCTTGATTTGGCTAACTGTTGTGAAGGGGTTTTTCTTCACCAGGGAAATAATAATTCTGTCATCCACCACAGTTGTTTTCCATGGTCTTCCGGGTCTTTTGGTGTTGCTGAGCTCTCCGATGCGTTCTTTCTAAGAATGTTCCAAACAGTTGATTTGGCCACACCTAATGTTTTTGCTCTCTCTCTGATGGGTTTGTTTTGATTTTTCAGCCTAATGATGGCTTGCTTCACTGGTAGTGACAGCTCTTTGGATCTCATATTGAGAGTCGACAGCAACAGATTCCAAATGCAAATGTCACACTTCGAATCAACTCCAGACCTTTTACCTGCTTAATTGATAATGAAATAACGAGGGAATAGCCCACACCTGTCCATGAAATAGCCTTTGAGTTGATAGTCCCATTACTTTTGGCCCCTTAAAAAGTGGGAGGCACATATAGAAAACGTAATTCCTACACCATTCATCTGATTTGGAAGTAATTACCCTCAAATTAAATCTGAAAGTCTGCAGTTAAAGCACATCTTGTTTGTTTCATTTCAAAGCCATTGTGGTGGTGAATAGAAGCCAAAATATGAAAATTCTGTCAATGTCCCAACATTTATGCACCTGACTGTATATTATGTGCAGAGGGCGAAGTGGATTACTCTACAATAGGTAGGTGACCTGTAGGTGTTGGGCGACTGTGTGGACATGCTGACCGATATGACACACGCACACTCCCCTTCAATACCCAGGGTTTCAATTAAATTAAATCTATCCAAGCTCCAGGATTAAAAAAATCAGAGATAAATATCCCCCGATGTTAGGTGTGACTGAAAATATATCTTATGTATGAAATACCTTTTGTATAAGATCATTTATATATTTTTTAGTAAATTATATATTGTATTTTATTATTATGGCAATATAAATTATGAAGGCATACACTGAAAAAAAACAGGTAAAAAATTTAGACATGTAGCCCATCTTAATTTGGAACTCAAAAAATCCTGATTATTGTATTGTAGAACCAAATATATCACTGGGTGTATGGGGAATGCATCCTGATGAAACAGCCAGCTAAGGGGTGGAGAAACGAGTCAGCGACCCATTCCCCAGTGACAGGTACTCTGCAGGAGACGCCAGCGGCAGCACGTGGGATGCAAAACAGCTATACGCGGGGTTTGGAGCAGCAGCGCAGCACACCACGCACTCCGGTCAATCCAGGTTCTTACGTGTACGAAGCAGCTGAATTACAGATACTGAGGTGAGGAGGAAAGTGTTTGTACGGAGGAGTCGCAGTCAGCGTTACTCTTTTATCCCGGAAGGGAACTATTGTGCGTAATCAGCGGGGATACTTACCCAAACACAGGAGCACTGATACCCACTGAACTTGGTTAAGGAAACCAATCTCACCTAAATAGGTGATATAATTCGAAATGGTAAAACCAGTACTTATACCCCCGGTTTATAAGGACATTAGAATGCAATAGGTCTATGGTTACATTTGACTGTCGTTACAACTAACAAATGAACACTTGCTAATGCCATTAACAATACCGCTTGGTGCCTGAGAAAAAAAGTCTTTCCAACTTGTTCATATAAAGAGCTGCTGATGCATATTTTCACTGTGTTTTGATACATGTTATTGACTTGCTGCTATAAAGTGCTGCTATCCCACAGATAAGTTTTTTTAAGGAAAGGATTACATTTATACTCCCAGTGCTCTTTTCATAAAATCATCAACATCGGTGTAAGAGATATACAGTACTGTAAAAAGCATGCTAAGAATATCAATATCCTATGGCCACAGGGTTTAAATGTAATATCTGTTTATGCATATGTGATTGCAGGCATTCTTTTTTAATTTTAGTTACTATCTTTTTAATTCATTATTACAGATTTTGGAAATAAATTCACTGTTTAAATATACACAGCTGGTTTGGCAGCGCACTTATTTTATTCTTGTCTTATGGTGCATGCACACGGTCAGATCAGACAATGATCACATATCGTTGTCTGATCGACCTGGATGATCACTGTCGAACATCCAGCACATGCACCAACCCTGGGAACTACTATAACGACCTGTGATCATTGATCGCGGGTCCCTATAGTAACCAGGCTAACCTGGTCTATATCGACGAGGTTGGCCTGCATGCACAGGCGATGGTCGATATCGACCATCCGTGCCTGCGCATCGACCATCGTTTGGTCGTTGGAGGGGGCTAAAAAAAAAAAAAAAGGATATAAACGATCGAACGATATCGTTATTTATATTGTCCTTTTTATCTGACCGTGTGTATGCACCATTACATATATTGTGCGGTCCAGCCCGGAGCCCTTCATTCACCCCTGCTGCTCTGCTCAGCTGATCAGGCAATGTAATTGTTAAAAAAAAATAAAAAACATTGCCCACGTGGAAGCTGCTGCGCATGCCCACCGCAGCAGCTACTCCCTTCGCGGAGCCACTGATTGTTCCGCCTCCGGCCCATCCGCGGCCCGTCCCCAGCCTTCCCTGCACACACAACAGCAGCCTGCAGCCCTGCACAGTAGACCCAGGGAGAAGTCAAGAACAGGAGTCAATACCGTCCTGCCAATTCTGACTATCACAGTAGTGTGACAGATTTATTAAAAGTCTAAATGTACTTACCAACTGTCTGACTAGTGTAAAGGGGAGGGGTTTGAAACTGAATACACGGCTGGGGAAATCTGGGGAATTGTGAAGCTTATGGAGAAGGGGGGCGGCACACTTGTTCAGTGCACAGAGGTGAGCAAGGGGGGGCTAGAACATCTAAATTTTGTGGGGAGTTGGTCTGGAGCATATTATTGGGAGGGCAGAGGCTGGAGTATATTATTACTGGGGGAGTGGGACTGGAGTTTGTGGAGCATATGGTCTGAAGCATATTATGTCATGTGGGAGATGGGGTCTGGAGCATATTATTGAGACTCTTTCTTGCAGCCCACACATGGCTGATCTACACAATGATTGCATAGTGTGTACAGTAAAATAAAGTAATTGGTTACAATCCCGACAATATACTGTAACGTGCTATCATTCAGAAGATTGCATAGTGTGCATACACTTAATATCATGTGTTCGGGGGATTAATGAAACTGTAACGAGAAAACAGAGATCAACAGGTATCTAGTATGAAACCAGGGAGGGAACTCGGCATCCCCCAAATGGACTCCAAGGAAGAGATTTTACGGTGAGTAGAAATAAGTCATGGTATAACATACCTTTGTTAATTCTTTCTTCGAGGTCCATAGGGTCCACAGGAATTACCTTTGGGTATGTGGTTGGAGTGATCAAGGCACCAAACAGTTATAAGCTTTAGCTCCCAGGATGCACTGGGTCCTCCTCCATATATACCCCGCCCCTGGCTACAGGCACTCAGTTTGTAACCAAGTCCAAGGCAGGAGAAAGAAAATAGGAGAAGGAAGGTCACTGTATACAAGAAACTCTAAGACGAGGGAATCATTGGAAAAAAAAAAAAAAAAAAAAAGATTACCCAACAACCCACCAGGTGTGTTAGGATGGGTGCCGTGTGGACCCTATGGACCTCGAAGGAAAAGTTAACAAAAAGGTATGCTATACCATCTCTTATTTTCTTCTTCGGGTTCCATAGGGTCCACAGGAATTACCTTGGGGACGTCCCAAAGCAGTTCCCTTAAGGATGGGAAACTCCTGATCAGCAAAGGAGAATCCGGCGCCCAAACGAAGCATTCAGAGGGGGAAAAGTATCACAGGCGTAAAAACCTGAGAAATGTGTGGACAGAAGACCCACGTGGCTGCCATTTGTAACAGAGATCAGCTTTCGTGTAAGCCTGAGAAATCTTAGTAGTCTAGCCAGAGTCTGTTAGCTGGCCAGCCTCGCTTGTGAAAGCCATACAACACACAGAGCCTGATTTCCTAAAGGAGTTGGTACGATCCACGTAGATACGGCGGGCACGTACAGCATTCAGAGACGCTTCACATACAGGAGAGGTCTGAAGACTGGAACCACAATTTCTTCATTTACATGAAAACGGGATACTACCTTAAGAAGGTAACCGGCCTGGTACGAAGATAAACTCTAACCTGGTGAAAAATCAAAAAAAGGGAGCGACAAGAAAGCATTGCCAAATTAGAGACTCCGCGGGCAGAGGAGATAGCGAGAAGACAAACTGTATTCTCTGTCAACCACTTGAGGTCTACGGAGTTCAGGGGTTCAAATGGGGGAGCCTGTAGAGCCCTGAGAACCAAAGACAAATCCCACGGAGCTACCGGTGGGACAAAGGGAGGCTGAACCCTCAGAACACACTGCACAAACGTTCTAACATCAGGCAGGGAGGCAATCCTTCGCTGAAACCAAACAGATAGTGCAGATTATTAACTTGAAGTCTCACAAGCCAGGCGAAGACCAAGGTCTAACCTAACCTGGAAAAAAGCAAGTACTTGGGAGACCCTAAAAACTGTAGGGTCATGGGAACACCATTGAAAATAGGAGTGCCAAACTCTAATAGTGAATGAGCGGGGAACCACCTTACCTGTGTCCCTATGCTCCCAGCTGCAGACCCGAGCCCAGAGTCATCGCTAGTCAAACTCCGCTGGTGCCCGCCGAAATCACCAGTTTTGCGGCTCCGGTGGGGGTAGATGGATCAGCAGCACGGGCGTTGATTAGGACACCTAGCGCTGCTTGCTCTGGAGAATTAAAAAAAAAAAAAAAAAAATCCCAAAGCTTCGGACTGCCTGAGCAGTCCCCTGTCTAACAAGGTGCACTGAAACCTGCGCATCAAACAGAAAAACTGAGTGCCTGTAGCCAGGGGCGGGGTATATATGGAGGAGGATGCAGTGCATCCTGGGATCTAACCACATACCCCAAGGTAATTCCTGTGGACCCTATGGTACCCAAAGAAGAAAATCTTATTTCCTCTTTCACCCATCGGTGGGATGCCATTACTTCTGGGATATACCAAAGCAAGGCAATTAAGAGGGGGGGGGGGGCGTCCAAACCAACCGCTCTAAGAAATTTCCTCCCAACACCATTGGCATCCCTTTCGCCAAATATATGAAAGTAGTAACTTTTTGTAAAACTGTGTACGGATGACCAGATAGCTGCTTTGCACAGCTGCTCAACCGAGGCACCATGCCGTACAGCCCAAGAAGCCCCGGCTGCACGAGTTGAGTGGGCCTGAATTGAGGCTGGAACAGTCACATTCGAAGACAAATATGCCTGCCAGATGGCAGAAGTGACCCATCTCACGATGGATTCTTTCAAGGCTGGCTAGCCTCTTTTTGGTGCATCAACCAACACCAACAGGGAATCTGTACGTCTCAAAGAAGCAGTACGGTCTAAGTAAATGTGTAAAGCACGTACCACATCCAACAGTGCTAAGGAAGAAGCTTCACTAGTCACTGAAACCTGACGAAAAGCTTGAAGGACAATATCCTGGTTAATTTGGAAAGCCGATACAACCTTCGGAAGAAAGAAAGGTTTACTGCATAACACTACCCTATCCTCATGAAAAATGAGAAGCTGAGATTTACAAGAAAGAGCTGCTAACTCAGATACCTTCCTGGCCAAGGCAAATGGCCAAAAGAAAAACAACCTTCACAGTGCGATATCACAATTCTACAGATTTCAAAGGCTCAAATGGTGCCTTTTGAAGTGCCTGCAAAACTAAATTCAAGTGCCAAGGAGGAACTGGCGGGACATAAGGAGGATGTAAGCTTAGAACCCCCTGCAAGAAGGTCTGAACTTCAGAAATTTGTCCTTTAGGTAAGACCCTTAACCAACCCCTCTTGCAAAAAAGACAAAAGATGAGATACTCGATACCTTTCATGTTTAAACTTGTTTTGTTCACACACAGAAACATATCTTCCATATCAGACGATAAATCTGGGAAGTAACTGGTTTGCAAGCCTGTATCATGGTTTTCACCACAGATTCTAAAAATCCCTTTAGCCCTCAAAAAATATTGGATTCAAGAACCATGCCGTCAAAGCCACGCGCGTCAAATCGGGATGGCGGCATGGATCCTGAAGTAAAAGATCTGGATGCAGGGGGCAAACAATATGGAACATCTGCCAACATGGTCCGAAGAATTGTGAACCAATGATGGCGTGGCCAGTCTAGAGCCACCAGAATGACCGGCCGTGCCACTGATCGAATCCGCTGAATTACCTTTGGTAACATTACCAGAGAGTAAAGATGGATCCCAGCTGGAACACCCAATTGCTGTCATGGCATCCACCTTAGATGCCCGAGATCTGTACATTAGAAGCTTCTTGTTGAGACGAGAATCCATTACATCTATGTCTGGAGGTCCCCATCTGGCAACTATTTCTACAAACACCACTTGGTGTAATTCACATTCTCCTAGATGCACACTGTGACGACTTAAGAAATCCACCTCCCAGTTCTCCACCCCTGGAATGTAAAATCGCCAAAATAGCTGGAACCCAATTTTCTGCCCAATGATCGAATTGCCCTCAATTCCAATATACTGATGGAAAGAGACTCTTCCTGGACAGACTAAAGACCCTGTAGGTGCGTCTAGAACCACCACCCCCCATCCCGTTAGGCTGGCATCTGTGGTGAAAATGGTCCAATTTATTACTGACAATTGGCAACCCCTGTTCAGATTGGCATCCTCTAATCACCATCAAAAGAGGAAAGAATATTGTGAGACTGTAAAGGTGCACTCCGAGGTCTATGGGAAAATTTCCCAAGAATCGAATATTTGGATATTTAAAACATAACTTTTAATAGATAATCAGTTAAGATCACATACAATTATTAAAATGTAGATAATGAAGAAAGTGCTGAAAGAGTAGAAAAATGTGTATTAATATTTGGCTGAAAAATCTTTCCCGCTGAGACACAATATGTATTTCAAATAATTGCTCTGTAATGTTTATTATTTAAGTAGGTCACTGGGTCGGAGCAGTTTATTAAACCACTTGATGTTAGATATTCAGATACTGATCTCAATCATCAGTGTATTATATTAATTCGTCAATGTTCACATAATACTATTTGATCTGATCTTGAATATTCAAATATCCATCTCAAATTGTCAGTGTATAATTACACTTCAATAACGTGGTTATGTTGTGCTGTATCCTCTAGACCAGCGGTTTTCAGCCGGTGTGCCGCGGCACACTAGTGTGCAACGGCCGGTTGTGAAGTGTGCCGCGGGGCAGTCAGAGCATCGGGCACATTTTACCATACTTCAGCATCCCGGGCCACTGAGCTCCTCTGCGAGACTCAGGCGCGCCCGGGCAGGGGCCTGCAAAGACTCGGCGGCGTGACATCACAGGTCACCTACGCCTCGTTGTCCACTGCCCTCCAGCCCGCTCCGCCGGTCAACACCCTGCGCCAATCAGCCAGCCCGCGCTCTGTCTCTCTTTACCTCCCGCCCGGCGCCAGTCAGCCAGCCCGCACTTTCTATCTCCCGCCCGGCAGCCTGCCTGGAAGCCCGCCTGCACGCTGTCCTGCTGCAGTGTGAGTGACAAGGGGGGAAGAAATGTGAGTTTTGTTTGTGTCGGTGGGGACCATCCATATTTTTTTCTCTAAGTGGGGACCAGACATTTTTTTCTTCTTAGTGGGGACCAGCCATTTGCTATCCAGCCATATATTTGCCTATTTAGTGGGGAACAATGTGTTTTGTTTTGTTTTTCTGTGGGGCCAGCCATGGCTTTCTATTTCTGTGGGGCACAATGTGGCATATTTTTTTTTCTGTTGGGAGCAAAGTGGAATAGTTGTTTTTCTGTGGGGAGCAATGTATGTTTTTTTTTTATGTGGGAGTCAATATGTATGTTTTTTTAATTAATAGGTCCAGTGTTCTCCCCAGAAAAAAATTCCAGCCGGGTGGTATCAAGAAGTAGCCGGGTGGGGCCTTCGCAATAATAAAATGTTTTAAACCCTGACCTTAAAATGCAGTGTACCCAGACTGGCCCCATATGTAATGCCCCCAGACTGGCCCCAGCCCCAGTTCAGAACTTACCTGAACATGCTCGGCGGCGCTCCCACTCCCGCTGCCTCGTTGTGACTGGATCTAGCAGGCGCGCAGGGTAAGCTCTTCACGTCGTGGGTGACATGACATCACCCGCGCAGTGCATCACTGGGAACGCTTGCCTCTGAAGCGATCGGAGGCTTCTTTAGCCTCCGGTTGCTTCAGAGGCCAGCGTTCCACACCAGGAGGCGTAGGGTGACAGGGAATGCGGCGGGGGTCGGGGAGTGCCGGGCGGTGGGCTGTTTCTGACGATGCGCCCGCAGAAAACAGCCTGGGGAGAACACTGAGGTCAAGCCAGCCCGCCCACACGCTGTTCAAAACTGTGCATTGTCTGCAACCCCAGCCAATGAGGGACAGGTAGGGAACAGGTGTTTTATTCCTGTGGGGGCCAATGTGTGTTGTATTTTTTTATGTTGGAGCTCATATGTATGTGTTTTCATAGGTCCCGCAAACAGCATCGCCAGCCTGCCAACCCGCCGCCAGCCAGCCTACACATATTTGAAGCTCTGCACTTTCGGAGACACTGAGGCTACAGCAATCTGCACCACTGAGGGACAGTGACGTCTGTGTGATCCCTTCTCAGCTACCGAGAGGTAGGAAACAATGTGTTATATCTTTAATTTTGCTGTGTAAGGACCACCAGCCAATGTCAATGTTGGTGTTTGTTTATTCTGTGGAGACCATTGTAGTGTGTTGTATTCTTGTGGGGGCCAATGTATGTTTTCTTTTTATGTTGGAGCTCATATGTATGAGTTTTCATAGGTCCCGCACACCGCATCGCCAGCCAGCCCACCCGCTGCCAGCCAGCCAGCCCACACATACTTGAAGCTCTGCACTTTCGGAAACACTGAGGTTACAGCAATCCGCACCACTGAGGGACAGTGACGTCTGTGTGATCCCTTCTCAGCTACCGACAGGTAGGGGACAATGTGTGTTTTAATTTTTTTTGTGAGGGCCAGCCAATATGTTTGCTCTCCACAGAAAAAAAACAAACAATGTGATTGTTTTTTTTTTTTCTTCTGTGGAGGCCAATGTATGTATGTTTTATTCCTGTTTTTTTTTTGTTTTTTTTGTGGGAGCGAATGTGTGTATTTTTTTTCCCATGAGGGCCAATGTGTTTTATATTCTACCTGTAGGCTGGGGACAATTTGTGTGAATTTTCAGAATATAAAGTTTTGAGTCTAGTTATTTTTATTTCTTTAAGGTTTATTAGACATGGACAAACTTCAATTACGAAAACATGTATTGGATAATGACAATGAATCAAGAATTGCTGACTGTAGTTATGGTAGTAAATCCACAGTGCGCCAGTATAATGAAAAATATTTGTCCTTCGGATTCATATCAACTGGTGAAGATCAGCCATGTCCTAAGTGCATTGTTTGTGGTGAGAAACTGGCAAACCAAGCCATGGTTCCAAGTAAATTGAAAAGACACCTTCACACAAAGCACTCACACCTGTGCGAAAAGCCAATTTAATATTTTAAAAGGGTTGTAGCTGAACAAAAATCCCAGGCTAAACAATGGGCCATGATCACAACTGTTTCTGACAAAGCTCAAGAAGCAAGCTATGCCATTTCTGAAATTGTGGCAAAAAAGTTGAAGTCACATACAATAGAGTCAGTAATTTTACCAGCATGCTGTAAAATTGCTAATATTATGTTTGATGAGAAATATGAAAGATATTGAAAATTCCTATGTCTGATAATACTATTTGGCGGCGTATACAAGACATGTCTGAAGATATTGAATCACAAGTTATAATTAACATAAAAAAAGCCAATATTTTTGCCATCCAGTTGGATGAGTCAACTGACATCACTGGAAAAGCTCAACTCCTAGCATTCACCAGGTTTCTTTGGAATGGAAAGTTCATTGAACAATTTCTGTTTTGCAAAGTTCTTCCAGAAACAACAAAAGGCCAAGATATTTTTTATGTTGTCAACACTTATTTCAGTTATCATATGAATAGGAAATCATGCATCAGCATCTGCACATACAGTGCTCCAGCTATGTCAGGAAGATTGAAAGGATTTGTAGCAGCGGCCAAGCAAAAGAACTCTGCCATTGTGTTTACACACTGTTTCCTGCATAGAAAGGCCCTCATTTCAAAATCCATAGTGCCTGAGCTTCAAAAAGTAATGGATGAGGCAATAAAAATGGTCAACTACATCAAAAGTAGGCCATTAAAATCAAGGCTGTTTTGTACACTCTGTTCTGCCATGGATGCTGCTCACACACAACGCCTACTGCACACATACTTCAGGTGGCCATCTCGAGGGCGGGTGCTTTCAAGATTCTATGAACTTAAGGAAGAGCTTATTTTTTTACTTCAGAAGAGTCTGAGATGGCTGACCTGCTTAGTGATGAGACCTGGTGCAATAAAAGTTGCCTTCCTTGCTGATATGTGTCAAGCCTTGAATACTTTTAACAAGAGTATGCAGGGAAAGAATGAAAATAATCTTACCGTGTACTGACAAAATGAACAGTTTTAAGGAAAATTAACATTGTGGGGAGCCGGAATCAGAAAAGAGAACTAAAGTAGAAATGTTTGAGCTGACGAAACATTGCAGGCTGGACAAAAATCTTGTCAATTTAATTCTACAAAGCTTGTCACAGCTGAGTAGAAACATTGAAAGGTATTTCCCATCACTTGAAGTAACATCCTTGGACTGGGTGAGAGATCCTTTTGTGCCAAGTGCGCACACATCAGCCGAACTAAGTGTTGAAGAAGAAGATGAGCTGGCGGCAATAAGAAATGACAGAGGGCTAAAACTAAAGCACTCATCAACAGATATGGCCTCATTCTGGTTGTCTCTCCGACAAGAATTCCCCATTGTCACAAAAAAGGTGATTGAAGCACTGCTTTCTTTTTCCACAGCATATCTGTGTGAGGCTGGCTTTTCTGCTATGAACACCATGAAGTGCAAGAACAGGTCACGGCTTCAAATCACTTGAGGACGACTTGAGAGTATGCTTGTCAACCATCTGACCTCGTACAAGGAACATCATGAGACATCGCCAAGCACAAGTTTCCCATTAATATGCTTATGTAAGTAAAAACTATTTCTACTATCTTTAATGGAAATAATAACAGAAATCACCATAGAAAATAAATATATGTTGATATTTGTTATTAAATATTATATTTGGTAAAAAAAAGGAAGAAGATGGTGTGCCTTGCCAATTTTAAAATCTTGTGTAGTGTGCCCCCAGTTGAAAATCTCTTCTCTAGACATAAATGATCTGGTTTATTGATACAGTGACAGAGCAATATTTAACATTGTCAGCTAAATATTGTTTCAATGTTACTAAGGTCCACACACATTAGAAACTAACCTATAAAGGGAATAGCAAAATGACGAAAGAGATATTAGGAAGGAAAGAGTAAATAAAACGACATGGATGAAAAATATTAATAACATTCCTTTATATTTATTTTGTCATATATCTCTGACATTATAGAGGCAATGCCATATATGTATTGTCCCTCTATTTGTTGTATAGCATTTATATATAATTGATTGCTGTGTTGGGATAATAGGTCTCTCTTTCCTGTTAATTACGATTATGTGCAATGAGGGAATTCAGCTTTGGGTAGGATACCTCAGGGCAGGAGGAAGCTGGACATCCGGCGAAATACGTATCGGCTCACCGCTGAGCCACAGTACCTAAGGTCCTCCTGTGCAGTGAATCTTTTCATATCAGCGCACAGTAAACAGCGCTCAGACTTTCAAACATAGAGCAGCGGGCAGTTAAAGACCCGCAGTGGATAATACCTGATCCACTAGGCTGCATTCCCAAACGGCAATAACAGCTGTAGTTAGGAGAGAGGGATTGATAGCAGCGGGCAGTGTCAGACCCGCACCCAAACTTCCGCACAGCACTCATACCACACTAGTTAGAGTGCACCTTAACTGTTAGTGCCACTACATAACAACAGCGTCCGAGCCCGGCATATATATAACAGCAGCAGGCAGTGAGACCTGCGGGGGGATAATTACTAGACCCACGAAACAGCATCCATAAACGGCAATAAAAGCCGTAGACAGGGGGAAAAGGGGATTTTACAGCAGCAGGCAGTGCCAGACCCAAAGCTGAATTCCCTCATTGCACATAATAGTAATTAACAGGAAAGAGATCTATTATCCCAACACAGCAACCAATTCTATATAAATGCTATACAACAAATAGAGGGACAAAACATATATGGTATTGCCTCTATAATGGTCAGAGATATATGACAAAATAAATATAAAGGAATGTTAATATTTTTCATCCATGTAGTTTTATTTACTTTCCTTCCTAATATCTCTTTAGAAACTAACCTATAAAGGGAATAGCAAAATTACTAATGTGTGTGGACCTTGGTAACATTGAAACAATATTTAGCTGACAATGTTACATATTGCTCTGTCACTGTATCAATAAACCAGATAATTTGTGTCTAGAAGATACAGCACAACATAACCACGTTACTGAAGTTAATTATACACTGACAATTTGAGATGGATATCTGAATATTCAAGATCAGATCAAATAGTATTATGTGATAACATTGACAAATTAATATAATACACTGATGATTGAGATCAATATCTGAATATCTAACATCAAGTGGTTTAATAAACTGCTCCGACCCAGTGACATACTTAAATAATAAACACTACAGAGCAATTATTTGAAATACATATTGTGTCTCAGCGGGAAAGATTTTTAATCCAAATATTAATACACATTTTTCTACTCTTTCAGCACTTTCTTCATTATCTACATTTTAATAATTGTATGTGATCTTAACTGATTATCTATTAAAAGTTATATATGTTTTAAATATCCAAATATTCTATTCTTGGGAAATTATTTCCCATAGACCCCGGAGTGCACCTTTACAGTCTCACAATATTCTTTCCTCTTTTCATTTTGTCTAAGAACAGTGAGTAAGGTAGCACCATTCCCCGTTAGATTGGTCTTAAAACATATCACAAGATGCATACCAAGCTCTGAATATAATTTAATCCCTCAAATACGGGCAAAGGGGGACAACTATAAACTCAAAAATCCAAGGAAATCTGTGCGGGACTCCCACAAACTCTATAAACATCCTCTAGCCACCACCTACAAGACTCCCAGGTCTGCAGAGATAATCTGAACATCTGCCTGTTTAATCGAGGGTCTGGCTTCACGCATCAATGAAACAATTTGTTTTGTAGTGGACGGGCATGAATTTTGGCGAAAGGAATGGCTTCGAATGAATCCACAATTTTTCCTAGTATCTGCATAGCCCTGAGAACTGAGATATGATACATCTGTAAAATGGTCCTTATTCTGGATTGAAGATCCTGAATCTTTGCCCGACACTGGGTGCCGAAGAGAAGATCCAAAAATACCATCCTCTGAGTTAAAATTAAATTTGATTTGGGAAAATTGATGATCCAGCTGAAACTCTGGAGCATGCCTAAGGTACTCTGAAGATGTTGTTGCAATAGGGCTATTGAGGATGCCCTTAGCAACAAATCGTCCAGATAAGCCAACGCATTTATCCCCCCACTCCTGAGTAGGGAGGTCATGTGTGCCATAACCTTTGTAAAGACTCTGGGAGCGGTGGCCAAACTGAATGACCGAGCCTGAAACTGAAAATGCCGATGCCCCACTGCAAACCACAGAATATGTTAGGAATATGGAGGTGTAGGCATCCTTGATATCTATGGAGGCCAGAAATTTCTCTACCTCCATGGAACAAATGACTGAGCTTATTGACTCCATTTTGAATTTTTCTAAATGGAGATAAGCATTTAAACCGCTTAGGTTGAGAATGGGACAAAACGACCCGTCTGGTTTGTCTACCAAGAAAAGACTGGAGTAGAACCCCAGGACTTGCTGTAGTACCGGAACAACTCCGGAATTGGAAAGCACGGAAACTGCTTGTAAGATAGCCCCCCTTCTACAACCATCAACAGGGAGAGGTGTGGAAAATAATCTTTTTGGAACTGGACCTCCCAAATCCAAAATTTAACCCCTGGTTACTAGTTGACTTACCCACAAATCTGGATTGGATTGATTCCAAGTTTCCGGAATCTTAGTAAGTGGCCTCCCACTAGAGGGCGGATCCCAGTCCCATGACAGTCATGTGGCTTGACCTGCTGGTTTAGCAGCAGGGCCACTGGTGCGGGTACAGCAAGTCCCCTCAAGGTCCCTCTCCAAGGACCCCTAGGCACACCGCAGAAGGCCAGAAAGCTTCCTCTATAGTTACAGGAAGGTAAGCACTTTTTCCTCCTGTAACCTGAGAAATAATATTAGTTAATTCTGGACCGAGCAAAGAACCTCCTTCAAAAAGCAATGGGGTAGATGTATTATAGCGGCACTTAAGGTGCAGCTATAAAGCTTCCTGCTTTGCCTCTTTACCGAGGCGAAGCAGGAAGCACTACCGATGAGATGTATGAACATCTCATCGACCGGAGAAGGGGAGCGTTAATTCCCCCCTCCGGTGCTATCCGCTAGAGATGGCAGCGCATCAGCCTAGTGCTGATGCACTGTGTCTCAGTCCCGGCCGGCTTCACTGAGCATGTGTGGGATCTCACAAGTATCGTGAGATCCCCGCGTGCCGTCTGGAGCCGGCAGCCGCCGCAGCATTTACAGCGCTGTCCCTGCTGTGGGGACAGCGATAGCTACAGCAGGCCGAACGGTCAGGTGATCTGACAGTTCATACATGGCCCAGGCTATCGGCGCCCCTGTCATTTACAGCTCAAGCCCTGATCATACATCGGGGAGTAGCGGTATCAGCGCACATAACGTGCACGGATACTGCTTCTGAGTTACATTCATCTCCCACAATACCTCTACAGGATGCTTGGATTCGACTGCTTGCCTTCCATGTTTTGAGCCACAGCGAATGCTTGGCAGAAATGGCCAAAGCTGAAATATGAGACTGTACCTGAATAGTATCTATTAAAGAGTCACCTATTATAGGTTAGAGCTTCCAAAATCTGATCAGCTAAAGTGCTAGCTTCAGACAAATCCACTGATTGAAAACCAGTCATCGGATTCATCCAGGGATTGATTACCTTTATCACCCATGCGCTGGCCAGTATTTGGGTGCAGCGAAACTCCTGACAAAGTGAATAAAAATTAAAGTACAGCCTCATTCTTCCTATCCATTGGATCTTTAGGAGTTACAGACAGTGTTGTGGGTATAACAGTACTCCTAACCAATCTAGCAATAGGAGCTTCCACTGCAGGTGGAATTTCCCAAAGCTTGGTCTCCTCTTCCGAAAAAAGGATAAAGACTTACATTTTTTACGGAATATAAAATTTTGAATCTGGTTTAACCCAGGCTTCTTTTAATATTTCCTCAAAATGTGAAAATTTAGGAAAACAGAACAGGTTTCTTCTTACTAAGAAAAACTGAACTAGTCTCTGGAATAGCCATTTCCTGCAGATGCAAAGTATACCGGACTGCATCTCTCAAATAAAAACTTCTGAATCATAATGGGAGTCACCTCTGAGCGAGACATCGTCCCATATTCTGGACCCATCTGGGCTCTAACGAGGGATCAGAGAAAGTAGGAGCTTGAGCACAGGGTATCATATTACTTGCCTGAGAGTGACTTAATTCACCAATGGCCTCAACCATAGACCTGGCCCAATCAGGCATCACCGGCTGTGTGGGGACACTGGAGGCTTCATGACAGTGGGGAATAGACGTGTGCTAAGTGGGAGCTGGCACTTTAAATTTTAATATTGTGACTAGCTCCTCCCTTCTATACCCCCCTCCAAGCCCAGTCTTCGGAAACTGTGCCCGAGGAGAGCTGGAAAAACAAAAACAAACAGAAGAGGAGGAGGTGAAACAAGTACACATAATCACAACACAGAAGTGTAGAAAAATTGGAATAACCGTAAAACAAGGAAAACCTTTAAACAGTTAATCAGTGTTCGCAAATACGCGCTATAGCGAGCATTTCTCGCATATGAGAATCGGGGACTCACGTTTGCAAAATGGGCGGGTCCCCGGGGAAGCGTCCCGCTGTGGCCAATCCCTTCGCTCCCGATCGAATGATTGAAGTCTCTCCCTGGCCCGGCCAGGGAAGAATATAAACAGTGGAGGTGGAGCCAGCCAGCCCAAGTTCAGCCACAGCGTTTTCTCTTGATGCTACAGCTTCCCTGGCAGCAGGATGGCCCCGGCAGCAGGACGTCCACGGTGCCCAGACAGGCCCCGGTGGCAGGATGGTCCCAGGAGCAGGACGTTCCCCGGCACCTTGACAGGCCCCGGCGGGAAGAGGTCACCGGCACCCAGCGGCAGAATGGCCCCGGCAGCAGGACGTCCCCGGCACCCAGCGGCAGAATGGCTCCGGCAGCAGGATGTCCAGGCGGGAGGATGGCCCCAGCACCCGGATGGGCCGACAGCAGGACGGGAGCAGGACAGGCCCCGGCAGGAGCACGTCCCCAGCAGCCGGATGGCCCTTGCACATGGCAGGAGGGTAAGCCCCAGCACCCGACAGGAGGTAGGCTCCGGCAGCAGGACAGGCCATGGCGGGAGGACGGCCTCGGCACCAGGAAGGGAGGTAGGCCCCAGTACATACACGACAGGTGCTGTGGCTGGTGGGGGAGCAGAGGATAACTACCTGTGGCTGCTGGCTCTGCAGTGCTGATGCTCAGTGAAGAGTGGAGGGAGAAGGTGTAAAGCGAGGGCGGGTGGCACCAAATAAATTTTAGAGTTCATGCCACCTGGTGCCTTTATTAAATGTACAACAGTCTAGCAATAGCATCAAAAATATAACACCAGTGATCACAAATAATATGGGTGGGGGAGGGTAGCTGCTGCCTCTACTACTTCTCTATAATCTACTCTTACCTCCTTCCCAGCCCTGCCTGCCCCTAAAATTATCCTTGCCACCCCCAGTACTGCCCCAGCTGTTATTTACCAATGCCCCCTCCCTACACCCAGTACTGCCTGTCCTACACCACTCCTTGCCCCCCCAGCACTGCCCCAGCTGTCATCTCCCTCCCCACCCCCAGCACTGCCTGCAACTAACCTTTCCATGCCCCTACTACTGCCTCAGTTGCTATTCACCCTTGCCCCCTCTACTCCAACTTCTTCCTGCCTTTGCACCCAAGCTCTACCCCAACAGCTAACTGTCCCCAGCACTGTCTCAACCGTTGCCTGCCCTCAGCCCCCATAATATGTAATGGGGCCAAGAAACAGTGGAGTAGGACCCCAATTTTTTTAAAGCGAGGGGTCCCCGGGACTCAATTTTTTTCATCTTCCACGATCACTGATGATACAACCATGGCAGGAAGGAACAGCGCAGGGTGGGCATCCAGTGTCTCCTATGGAATCGGAGAAAGGGATTTATCGGCAAATATTAAAATCCAGTTTTCTCCGTCAAACACTAGGGGACACTGGAAGCTTCATAACAGTGGGGACGTCCCAGAGTTCCCATCACGGACGGGAGAAAGCTAAGAACCCTGCAAAACAGCACGGCCATACTGCGCTGCAGAGGCCACAAACGCGTAAAAACGGATAAAAGTATGCCGGCCAGACCAAGTGGCCGCCTGGCGCAAGCAACTCCATGGAAACCCACGGATCAAATGGAATACGCTGTAATAGAAAAAGGAGGCCATATATGCCTGACTGATGGTCAGACAAATCCAGCGGGCAAACGTCCGCTGTGGGGGAACCGGTACCACAATAGGTTGGTTGATGTGGAAAGCCGAAACCACTTTGGGAACGAATTCCATTCTCGTACGGAGTTCTGCCCTATCCGAATGAATACCAAGTATAGAGGATGACAGGATAGAGCCCCAAGCTCCGACACCCGTCTGGCTGAGGCCAGCACGAGTAGAAATACCAGCTTCCATGAAAGGTATTTAAACTCCACAGTCTTCAAAAGGTACAAACAGAGAAGACTAATAAGGAAAGGACCAGATCCAAATCCCATGGAGCCGTAGGAGGTACAAAGGGTGGTTGTAACCGTATAACTCCTTGAAGAAAGGTCTGAACATCCGGAATAAAGGCTAGCTTCTTCTGGAAAATTACCGACTGTGCTGAACCTGAACCTTTAGGGAACCCAGACGTAGTCCGACCGAGAAGCCTGCTTGCAGAAAAAGCAGGAGTCTGGCTAGTTTAAAATCTGTAGTAGGCGACCCCCGCCATTCACACCATGAAACATAAGCCTTCCAAATACGGTGGTAATGCTTCGAAGTAACTTCTTTCCAGGGAGGAGCCACGGATAGTCAATCAGCAGAAGACGCAGTTTGGAATACCAAGCTCTGCGAAGCCAATCCGGAGCCACTAGGAGAACCTTGCACCTCTCCCTTTTGACGAGTTATAGAATCCAAGGGAGAAGGGGAAAAGGTGGGAACAGATAGACAAATTGGAACCTCCAAGGTATTGACAGTGAGTCCACTGCCACTGCCTCGGGGTCTCTCATCCGAAAGCAGTACAGAGGTAGTTGATTATTTTGTCTGGGCGCTATGAGGTCGACTTGTGGAAGACCCCACCGGTGGACAAGTTGTTGAAACACCTGATGGAGCACCCATTCTCCTGGGTGCACATCCTGTCGCCTGAGGTAATCTGCCTCCCAATTGTCGACGCCTGGTATGAAGATTGCTGAAATCGCCACTGCAAACTTTTCTGCCCAGCACGTGATGCGGCTTACCTCTGTCATTGCCGCCCGATATCGGGTGCCGCCCTGTCGATTTATGTACGCCACTGCTGTGGCTTTGTCAGACTGAACTCTGACTGCTCGGCCCCGCAACAGGTGATGTGTTAGCTGAAGAGCGTAGAACAGTGCCCGCAATTCCAAGATATTTATCGGGAGATTCGCTTCCTGCGAGGTCCAGCGGCCCTGAAAGTGGTGTTCCTGAGTCACAGCCCCCCATCCTCTCAGACTCGTGTCCGTGGTGAGGAGAGACCAGTCCCACACTCCAAATCTCTTGCCCTAGAATAGGTGTGCTGAGTTCAGCCACAAGAGAAGGGAAATAAGAGTTCTGTGACATAATCTCACGTGTTGAAGAAAAAGATGGGATCGAGATGAAACGGTCTGGAGTGAAAACGTCCGTAGGGAATCGCATCGAATGCCGCCACCATCTTTCCCAGAAGTCGAATGCAGACATGCAGATACCTGACTATGTTGAAGAACCGTCCTCACCATCTCCTAAATGGAGGCTGCATTTTCCTGAGGAAGGAAACCACGCTGACAGTGTGTCCAGGATTATTCCCAGAAACTGGAGTCTGTTGGTTGCAGATGAGACTTGGGGAAATTCAAGATCCACCCGTGACTTACAAGAAGCTTGTGAGTCACAGCGATGTTCAGCAATAATTGTTCTCTGGAGTGAGCCTTCAGCAGCAGAGCCATGTAAGGTATAATTGTGATCCCTTGTTGCCGAAAGAGACCAATCAATCATCACTGCAATGACCTTCGTGAATACCCTGGGGGCTGATGACAAGCCGAAGGGTAAGGCCTGAAACTGGAAATGAGAGTTCCAAATGGGAACCTCAGAAAAGGCTGATGAGGTGGCCAGATAGGGATGTGAAGGTAGGCATCCTTGATATCTAGAGATATCATGAATTTGGCTTCCTCCCGTCCAGCAATAACCGACTGCAGGGACTCCATCTTGAACTTGAATATCCTTAAGTAGGGATTGAGATCCTTTAAGTTCAGAATAGGTCTGACCGAGCAGTCTGGCTTCGGAACTACAAACAAACTGGAGTAGAAACCCTGCCCGGTCAGAGACTTGAGAACGTGGACCAAACCCGCACGGATAGAAGTTTGTCTATCGCCTCTTGTAATATGACACTCCTGTTGTAGGAAATATATACTTCTCTGAAGTCCTGAAGACGGGCTCCCATCCTGGGGTTCCCCAGGTGAGAGGGAAGCCGGTCATGCACTAGGTTTGTTAGTGGACTTCACCTCCTGTAGATGTTATTGCGGTTCTGTCACGTCCTCTAGAACCACGGGAAGTTGTAGGTCCTCCTCTGAAGCGACCACGGGAACGTCCCGGGGCACGAAAGGACCGAAACAAGGGTCCAGAGTAAGATCTTCTAGGAGGCAGAGCCGCAGATGGAAGATAAGTGGATTTACCCCCAGGAGCCTGAGAAATCCATTATCTAGTTCCGCTCCAAATAAGACACTTCCCGTGAAGGGAAGAGCTTCCACAGCTTTCTTGATTCTGCACCTGGCTGCCATTGTTTAAGCCAAAGCGCACTACACGCTGAATCCACCAGAGCTGAAATTCTGGAGGCAAGATTGCAAACGTCCCTGGACGCCTCTCCTCACCTGTATGCTCTGCTAAAGGAATAAAGTTCCTCCAATGGTAGCTGGTCTGTTAGACCAGCAGCTTACAATTGCAGGACGCAGAGTCACCCCTGCAGCTGTATAAATGGACTTAAGAGTATTCTCTAATCTCCTGTCCGATGTCTCCTTCAAAGACGTGGCTCCCAGAACCGGTAACGTAGTCTTCTTAGACAAACGTGACAAAAGGGTCTACTGCAGGAGGAGTCTCACAAGATTTTCTGCTATCTGCAGGAAAAGGATAAGAAGATAACCGCCGGGACATCTGAAATTTTTTATCTGGATGTTCCCAAGCTGAAATCAGAAGAGAATCCAGTTCTTCTGAAATTGGAAAAGTAGTAGCTTGTCTTTGTTTCTTTAAAAAGAAAGACTGCCGGAGGCGTGGCTTAGCGGTGGAGCGCAGAGGACGCATCCGTGGGATCTCTCCCTATATTACAGTTATTTAAGGCCTTATCTTTCAGCCCAGTACCCCTCCCAGCAGAGATCAGCGGCGGATTGGGGATACTGTGGGGTGCCCTCCGTGTAGGAGCACTTTAAACCACCCAGACGCCTGATTTAGTGTTTGGGCCTAGCTCCACTGCGGGTACCGGGGACTAAATTTTGTAGCCGGAAGTCCAGCGAACGCCCGCCGGACGCTGTGTGGTGCCCTCTGAGCCTAACACTTACCTCTCGCGGCACCTCCTGGACGCCGCGCTTCCCGACCATTGCAGACAGACTTCCCCGCAATGCCCCGGGCTTCTCTTCCACCCAGCCGGTGAGATGACTGCCGGGGGTTCAGTAGCGGCGGCCATCTTGGATAGCGGATCCTGGCGTCTGACTCTCCAGCTCCTGCATCCTTACCTCTCAGCAGCTGCGGTGAGTGACCTGTCGGCTGGTCTGGGGTCTCCACTCTGCCTCTTCCTTTGGGCTGGAAGTCAGTGTATAAAGCAGTGCTCCCACGGTTGTAGGAATCCCAACTCACTTTCCCTGCCTGTCACAACTGATTAGGAGTATCCATAGATTTGGTGTCTCTCAATCCTATCTTCCCTGCTCCGTGCTTATGGAAATATGGCATGCTATTAGTTTATAGTGAATGAAAAGTGTATTTTTTTTCTGTTGCTACTGTTCCTACTTCTCTCCACTCCATTTGTCTACAAGTGCATTCATCTATTAATGGTATCTAAAAGTGATGCTCTACTGCCACCGTGTGGATGATGTGATTCATTACTATACAAAGAAATCTCTAAATCATATTAGGTCTCCATGGCTGTGATTTCTCAATAATGTGACCATCTCCCACCACCTTATCTACACACCGCAAAATAGATCCCCATTTATTCTGCAATTACCCAAACGCCAATTTTTCAATTAGATCTATAACCAGCAGACATGGGGCCTAAGAAAAATAATAAATCGGCTAAAAGGTATCCCTCCGGTGAGCTTCTTCAAGACTACATCTGCAACCTCCCCGCTGTCGAGAGATTCCGCACAACCTACACGACTACGAATGTCACAGGATAAGCCTGCTGTTCCCCATACAGCTTCATCTCCGCATGTTTCCTCAGACGATGCCTCTATGGACGAACGAGGCGTATGCTGCAGCTCTTAGATGATCTTAATAAAGATATCACGGCTGAATTATCTTCTACAGTTGGGGAATTAAAGCACGATGTCGCTGAATTGGTGGGTCGCACGGACCCTCTTGAGAATAAACTGGAAGAGATTGTTGCCTCTCATAATGACCTGATATCCGCCCATGAAAATACTCAAGCGGAACTTTCTACTCTTCGAGATAAGATGGTAGATCTTGAGGACAGGGCACGCAGGAATAACCTTAAAATTCGTGGAATTCCTGAAACGGTACAGTTTTCCGAACTTTCTGAGTTTGCTGTGGCTTTATTCCAGAAATTAATCCCGGAACTACCTCCCACACAATTTCTCTTGGACCGCATTCACAGTCTTCCTAAGGCTCGTAATGCCCCTGAGGCCTCTCCACGGGATACTATCATGAGGCTGCACTATTTTCACGTGAAGGAGCGCCTACTTCGAGCGGCTAGAGATCCTGATCCCTCCTCCGCTGTACTGGGTAACTTACAAATATTTGGAGACCTTTCCCCGGCCACATTGAACAAAAGAAGATCCTTTTTCAACATCACATCAGCTTTAAGTCAAGCTCAAATTCCATATAGATGGGGATTTCCAATGAAACTTATTGTCACTCATGATGGTTCTACAAAAGTGCTAACATCCTTGGAAGATGGTAATAGAGCACTAGATCTCTGGAAGATCCCGTATACTAGCACATCAATGGCTCGTATTTCTACAATTAGTCCGGATTGGGCTACAGCAGGCAAAAACGGATGACTTTTTCTGCCTTCACTACCTCACTCCAACTTAGTTACTATGCCTCTGTTTGCGGTATTCTACCTATAGTGGACTCTCCTCATACAAACTGTTCAGATAAAGATCAACGTAATTATACTTATTTTATTTGTTTCCAAGGTCGTTTGATGCAATGTGTGTTTGTATTGTTGTTTTCTATGTTTATTATATTCATGTTAGGGAAATTAAACCTATTTCAAGAAAAATATGCCGTTTTAGCTATGTATGGTGTGTTTTATCCTACTGTTAAGTATTATGCGCTTTTTTGTTCCTGGGTGGTGGGAACAATGTCACTACCCCCAATGTTCTACTATTCTCACCACTTTGTTTCGTGGCCCCTTTGACTCCCGCCGTGGAGTCATTTTTGTTTATGTTCCTTTTTACCTCTTTTCCCTTCCTATGTGTCCTTTCCCTCCCCTTATCCTGTTTGCAGGCTATGTGCAGTTTATTTTTATTATATTTTTCTATGTCACTGCTGATCGACTCAGTATATATAGGATGTTTTTGATTGATATTCGCATCGTTCTAGATTTGCCAAGAAGGTGAATTTCATGTCTATTAATGTTAAGTGTTTAAACTACCCCTCAGAAACGCAGAATCGCCCTTTGCTATTTTAGAACTCACAAAATGGATATTATAGCGATTCAAGAAACCCACTTTGCCAAAGGTGCCTCTCCATCCTTTTCCGACCCTTACTACCAGTCTGGTTATTTTGCCTCTGGTCCCACCAAGAGAGGTGGAGTGGCAATCCTTTTTCATCACAACTGTAACTGTGTTAAAATCCCAAGTAGCTGATACCTTGTTCTGATAGGGGAGTTAGAGGGGAAAATTGTAACAATAGCATCAGTATATGCCCCGAATACTGGTGAAATGTCTTTCATTAGGAGGTTTTTTAGAATTACCCATAAAGTATGTTCAGGCCATGATTATTTTGCTCGGTGACTTTAATCTGGTCCCGGATCCTCTCATGGATAAATCTAGTGTTGCGGGTGGTGGTTCTTCTGCTGGTCCTCCTGGGGCCTCGGGGGTTTTTAGTCGGTTGTTCCTGGAGTATGGTCTATGTGATGTTTGGCGGGCTATGCACCCTACAACCCGTGATTACACCTTTCTCTCCCGTGTGCATGGATCGTATTCCAGGATTGACCTCGCCCTTATGGATAAATGGTCACTGCAACAAGTTAGGGGTTCAAACATTCTCCCTATTACATGGTCTGACCATGCCCCCTTGACGCTCCAGTGGGACTGTGGTGGGTCTATTCCTCTCAACAGACCGTGGAGATTTAATAATTTCCTTTTAACCTCTATAGAGGCAAAACAGGCCGTCCAGTTTGCTCTTTCAGAATATCTCCAGTATAATAAGCCTGCAGATACTACACCCTTTAACTTTTGGTGTGCCCTTAAGGCGGTTCTTAGAGGAGCCGTAATACAGGTAGCATCTAGACTCAAAACATCAAGAAGCTCAAAAACAAAAGGAATTGGAGGATAGACTTCGAGCCCTAGAAGTTGAACATAAATCTGACCCCTCCAATTCCACTCTTTTACATGAAATTTTAAAAGTTAGAGACGAACTAGAAAACTTTGAAAAAGATTAAATCCACTATTGACAGGATGAACTAAAAATTTGACGTTGATGGTAATAGGGCATCTCGCCTTCTAGCCCGGAAACTGAGGGGAAAAGTGGCTCGCGCTTCAGTCCAGGCCTTGTATAATTGCGCAGGAGCCAAACTGACCAATCCATTAGATATTTCTAATATTTTTGCAGAATACTATTCTTGTCTCTATAATTTGAAAGATGAGGTAAACACAGTTCAACCTACATCAGAAACTATCTCAGCTTTCCTTTCGAACCTTTCACTGCCTACACTTGATGATCACTCTTTAGACTTTCTAAATACTCCCTGGACGGAGGGGGAGGTGAGGGATGCAGTCAAGTCCTTGAAACGTGATAAAGCTCCTGGTCCTGATGGCTTCTCTAACAACTTTTATAAGGAGTTTCACGTAGATCTTATCCCAGCACTGATGCAGGTCTTCGAAGAGGGAACCAACTCCGGCTCATTTCCCCCTGAAATGCTTGTGGCCTGTATCATTACCATTCTCAAACCAGGCAAGGACCCCACTTATCCGCAAAATTATAGACCCATAGCCCTACTAAATACCGACATTAAATTGTATGCAAAATTAGTCGCCAATAGATTAAGTCTGGGAGCAGCGGATTTAATCAACCCGGACCAGGAGGGCTTTGTTTTGGGTCGTCAAGCTCCAGACAATAAACGAAGAGCTTTGACTATTATAGAGCATTTTACACGAGTAGCAGACCCACTCCTGGTGCTTTCATTAGATGCCGAAAAAGCCTTTGATAGTACAGCCTTCATATAGCCCCAATGTAGTCTATCCAAATTTGTTTTTTCAGGTCGGTTTCTGGACGCTATTCTTGCATTGTATAGTTCACCTGGGGCGCGAGTGTATTGTAACTGCTTTTTGTCATCTTTGTTCCCTATAAGTAATGGCTCCAGCCAGGGTTGCCCCGTCCCCTTTAATTTTCATTTTAGCAATAGAACCTTTAGCAGAACACATCCGTACCAACCCTCTTCTTCATGGTCCCTCTATAAATAGGTCTCAACATAAAATTTGCCTGTTTGCGGACGACGTCCTTTTGTTTGTTACTCGCCCAGAAACTTCTCTCTCACTTTTACAATAATTACTTTATGATTATTCTGCGGCCTCATATTATAAATTAAACACATCCAAAACGGAAGTTTTAGCACTAAATGTCCCACCCCAGCTCCTGTATTCCCTTAAATCCCAATATAATTATAATTGGCAACCATTGTCTCTCCGTTATTTGGGTATTTCTTTGACGGCTAATGAAGACAAGCTTCTTGAATATAATTATGGCCCCCTTTTAAACCAATTTATTGCTTTCACAAAAGATTGGATGAACCATGAGGTCTCCTGGATGGGCAGAATGGCTGCCGTCAAGATGACCCTTCTCCCTAAACTCATGTACTTATTTAGGTCAATACCTAGGACCCTCCATTCTTCATGGTTAAATAGATTTTATGTGGTGCTGAACAAATAATAAGAGCCAGACTCGCTAAGAAATATTTAATGATGTCCAGATCATCTGGGGGCTTGGCATACCCCAATCTAGCACTCTATCAAACGGCATGCTTGATCGACCAGCTTAGTGATTGGTCAAACGTTCTTAACCCTAAACCCTGGGTCAGGCTAGAGAGTGATATGTTAGGCAAATTCCCCCTTTGTGATTTACTCTGGATTCCAACCAATTTTAGAGTCTCTTTCAAATCTATGTCCAGGGCAACAATAGCTTCTCTCAAAGCGTGGGATAGCTAGTCTCTCCTTCTACAACTTAACCTGCCTTCTCTCCACCTCTCTATCCAGGATTTATCATTTTTAATCCCAAATTTAAACCTACTTTCCTGGTACCTCAATGGTATCCATACTCAGACTTCTTCTTGAATAATAATCTTCTTTCCTTCGCCCAATTACAGGTTAGCTATTCCATTCCCTCTAAAAATTCCCTCTAAAAATTTCTACAAATTTCTCCAAGTCAGACATTGGATACAGTCCTTTCCGCATTTAGCAGGCTCGTTGAAAATGATTCCTCCCCATGTATTTTCACGCATATCTTCAATCTCACGCAAAGGAGGTATATCTTTTTGGTACTCTCTTCTACTCACAGCGGAAGAGCCGGACAAGATACCGGCCATTATTAAATGGGAAATCACCTAAATATATGTCTAGACTCACATGAATGGGCTACCCTTTTTTCTGCATTTAAAATGTCTAGATGTACTTCACATATTGAAATGTATGTGAAATAGCTCTACCGCATTTATTTGACCCCCGATAGATTACACAAAATTTGGCCTGCTCAATCTAATTTGTGTTGGCGTGCATGTGGCCAAATAGGCGAGATATTCCAAATTTTCTAGAGTTGCCCTACTATACGCCCCCTTTGGTTGGAGGTGGAAGATTTCATCCTGAAGGTCACGGGTATGCGGCTATCTCTGACCCCCTCTACTGCTCTTTTACATTTATTTCAGGATGATGTTCCTACCCACCATAGATATTTTATTAGCCACGTATTTATTGCTACCAAGGCAGCTATTGCCCAGTTCTGGAAGCAGGCTAAACCTCCCCCCCTATCTTTGATAAAGTCCAAAATAAATTATAGTTTTCGGATGGAAACTTTAAATTGTTCTTACTCTTCTTCTGTTAACTCACCAATGATTAAGTGGTTCAGCTGGCAGGAATTTATAATGACAGATTCATGTCTTTCATAACCACACATTGATATATCAAAGTTTGGATGTGTTCTATATTTTGGTTAGTATAATGGGGGTTCTGGAGTGTTTTTTTTTTTTACTATCGGTGTAGATCTTCCACTAACTTTGTTTTGATTTTTAGTTATATGTTATATTTTGATTGACAATTGCCTGTATTTCCCCCCTTGTTATATTTTTCAATTTTCTCTTTTTTCTGTATCCTCCCTTTTTATTTTTTATGTCTTTACAAAAACAAAATTGAAAATTCAATAAAAATTATTGTTTAAAAAAAAAAAAAAAAAAAAGACAGACTGCCGTGCAGGACCCTTGTCCTCCTCCTTTAACTGCAATACCTGGCAGTTTGCAGAAATTAACTCCTCTATCCCTTCGGACACAGGCTCCGGATCCTCTTGGATCTCTTCAGGCGAATTTGGAGCATATTCTCCTCTGACTGGAGGCAACATTCTCTTTATTGAGACCTGTGGAGGGTCCCGTTGCCGTGGCACGAGAAGGAGCCATGGCTTTTGTGATCCCTTCCATTAATTTAGCTAAGGACCGTGCCCATGCTGGTTCCTCTAGAGTAGCTGACCTGGAAGCTTCTCTCTCCTTTAGAGAAGCCTCCAGCTCAGCAGAGAGATGCAACATAAGATGCAAACTGTGTCAACCAAAATGGGGGATTTGACATCCGTGAAGCGGCTTGTTCGGGATCACAATTGTCACACAAACGGGAGTTAGACGACTGCCCCTGTGAAAACTTCTCAGCACACTTTGTGCAGGAAAATGACTCCACACAAACAGTGAAGTGTAGTGGAAAAGGACAGGTAGAGACTGAGATAGGTTAAGAGGCAGGAGAGAAGGGCTTAGATAAGGAGCATCACACTTGCGCTATTAGCGCTCCTAGCAGTGCTAAAAAATGCTAGGCATTAATATGCCAGAAATAATGCTCTCCTTACAAGCCTAAACCCCACTGTTCACTTACAGGTTTAGGTCAGACTATCAGTCTCAAGAAGCAGCTTTTTTCTTATGCAGCAGTCAGTGTCCATCCATTTAATGGCCGCCAGCACGCTTCAGAGAAGCGCTGAGGCCACTGGAAGAAAGGAGCAGGATTCCGAAGCTAGGCTCCGCCCCCCCCCCACGCCCCGCTATGGCACTTAACCTGAACTGTGAAGCGCACTGTGTGAGGGAGACCGCACAGAGAATGCCGCCGCTTGGCTGCCCTGCTGCTCAGAGCAGCCTGCTGCTATAAAACGTTACCAATGAACCTGGCTACCTCGCAAGTCGGGGAACCAGGTTATACTGCCGTAACTGTCTCTGCTGCTGGTGGTGGTTTTACTAGTGGGGACCTCGATGCACGCAGCGGCATGCAGAATACCCTTTGTAGAGACAGTGGTCTCTGTAGTTGGGGACCCCAGGCGAACTGCGAGCAGTTGCGAGTGGGTCCCCCCGGCAGCTCCAACAATGCAGACAGGCAGTGGCAGCCGCTGCCTGTTCTTTTGTTCATTCGTTTTATTAATAGCGCTGCTGCGCTGAAGATAAAAACATAACCCTTAGGAGAAGTGTATAACACTACCAGCTCCCTTCGTGCACAAACTAAGACTGAGCTTGGAGGGAGTATAGAGGGGGAGAAGTGTGTCACATTTTTAAAATTTAAAGTGCCAGCTCCCACTTAGCACACGTCTATAGCCCACTTTCAGGGGCCTCCAGTGGATGAAGGAGAAAAGAGCCGGGTGGAGTACCCATGAAATTAACCCTTGGGAGAACACTCGCCAAAGGTTGTATCATTTCATAGAAAGAGATTGCATTACTATGCTCTATATTTATAGAGGACAAAGCGCCTTAAGATGGGTACACACCTAGCAGATATCTGCAGATCAACTGATAGATGGTGGTTGTACAGTGTGTATGAACAATGGTCATCTGACCACGGGTCCAGCTGACCGGGGGTTGCGCCCCCATTCCCAAAGCCTCTGCTGCAAGTGTACCTTTTTTGCCCCCTCAAAAGACCAAATGATGCGCGGGCATGGATGGTCGATATCGACCATCGCCCGTGCATGCAGGCTAACCTGGTCGATATCAACCAGGTTAACCTGGTTACTATAGGGATCCTCGATCATTGATCAAGGGTCGTTATAATAGTTGGGCAAATGGAGCATGTACTGGATGTTCGATAACGATAATCCAGCACATGCTGGGAAATCAGACAACGATATCTGATCGTTGTCTGATCTGACCGTGTGTACTGTTCATTACTCACACAATCCAGACATTAGGGATATTTCTGCATCAGCACAGGTGGGTAAATCAAAACAGACTGAAACAATGAATCTAGCGTTCCCACTAAGCTGTTTTAGCGGGGCAGCACGCCCTGCCTGATTTCAAGAGGGCAGATTGTGCCCTGACTTTTTGGTGGCGCCCAGCTAAAAGAACCTACCGGGTGCCATCCCCCACCTGCAGGCCGCAGTGTCCCGCAGGTGGGAAAAATAGTGCATGTGCCCGGCATCTATTCACAGATCCAGGAGAACTTGGGGGCAACCCAGCATGCCCATAAGTGCCGGGCACACCCTACAAGAGTGATGAAAAGGGGGCATATCTTAAATACAACCCCTTTTCTCATGGTCATGCTCCCTTTCCGTGCATTCGCAGAAGTGCCCCTTTCTAGGTCCGGCACCGCACCTGGAGTGAACACAAAGAATCAACCCGTGCTCATGCTTAGATATCCTTAGTATCCCACTAAGAAATACTGCTCTAGTTATACTGTTCTATACTTTAAAAATAAAAACCACTTCTTAAAAAATTTACATTAGATATACAAGTCTAACGCAGTACATGCAAAATATATTGTAGTATACTGTAGTTCAAGTACAATATGTTCTTTTAACATCTAACCTAAAGCAATTAACTTCCACTGAATTCCGCAGTTATTTTTGAATCGCTCACATCAATGTAGAGAATATCTTTCATTAGAAAAAGCATAGTAAATAGAGTGCAGTAGCTTACAGCTGGTACATTGTATTCAAAGAGCAGCATATAATGTTAACAAAATACAAATTACCTTAGTTTAGTCATAAAAGTACATTAAAATATTTTACTGACCTTCAGTCTCCCGGATATCCAGAACTTTCTTTATCTGTGACAAAGGCATCAAGCTAATGTGCTTAAGAGATGCAGGGGGTCTTGTGTGACCATGAGGACTTTTAAAAGCACCAATAACTTTGTGCCGCTTCCTTGCAATCTGAAAACAAAATAGGTTATTGTGAAATACATACAAATGACAGGAGAACAAGAGAACTGGAGCCAAATGTCTTTTTACTGGTCACAAAGCTGTACATATATGTTTACCTCTCTCACCAATCGCTGTCTTTGCAGTGTTTTGACAGTTTACCACATCTGATAAGGACTCCACATTGTTCAGGCACACATCTATTTTTTTTTTTTTTTTTTTAATTCAGGTGCACAATAAAAGGTTGTTTTTGACGAGCACCCCCCAACCCCCTCCCTTGTGATTTAGGGCAAGTGTGTGTTTTAACATTGATCAGCTAAGGATCAGACAACAGACCTTGTTTTTCAGTCATCAACCTCTACTCATTTGACCTCCTTTAATCAATTTTTTCGCTCCAATTCAGATTTTACTTGCAGTACTAATTTTTCCCACTGGCAATACCATGGAGACCATCACATTTTATAGTATTTGAAGTGTAAAACATTAACAATTCTCCTACATTTCACTCCAGGTAACCTGACATATTATAGATTTCAAGAACATTCTTCTTCACTTTAAAAATTTCCTAACAGGCCACCCTGCGTTTCCTCCGATGTTAATATTCAATAAAGTCTCACCTCAAGGCAATCATTAAACAGAAAGAGTGTGACTTGTTCTCCCCTGTCACACAGATCTTCCCCAAGAGCTATAGTTTCCACTCTCTGTACCAGCATTCTATGTGAGGATAACAGATTTGCCTACAACAAGCATAGAGATAGTCACAAGATTATACTGCAGACTGGGGGTCAGAAATTAAAATATTGCTTAGGGAAAATAAAAACTAAAAAAATTAAAAAAAAATTACTGTAGATTGATTTAATAAGAATAACAGTATGTTACATTTATTACAAGCAAATGTATATGTAATCTATACTTGTACAGAAGTTATTTTGAATACTTACAGGACATCCATCTACTTCATAGACCACATCAAAGATCTGCCTCTGCCCTTCAGTTTTCCTTTTATCTTCATTAATGTGCCTGTCAATTTGAAGGAAAAAAATAGTTCAGACATGTGCACTATAAATCACCACATCTATGTATGAGAGAATATAAATATATATTATATATATATATATATATATATATGATAGATAGATAGATAGATAGATAGATAGATAGATAGATAGATAGATAGATAGATAGAAGCTGGGCCTGTTTAAAAGGAACAGATTGATAATTACATATCAGTGTGAAGCGGCTTGTTTATCTGGTTGCTTCTCAGAATATATACGATGCAAAGAATGTCAAGAAAGTATTTATGTGGTCAAGTGGAAGATTATGTACTATAAATATTTTTCAGAGAAAATGTGTTTCAAACACTGCCAAATGCTGAAGCCATACACAGATTTAGCAGACTGAAGGTTGAGTGATAGTTACCTATTAAATCTACAAAATCTTTCAGTGCAAGTTAACAGTGCTTTAGTTTATAGAGGAGCCAACATACAGCACATCTACAGTTGTATAAAATTATAGATGAAACCACCAGAATTTCTGGTGATTAGCAAAGTTAAGGAGACTGAATTGTTCCGTATCTATGATGAATACAGTATACTTACGTCATTACTTCCTTTAATGATTCAATAGCTTTCTCAAGCATTACTTTATCTGGGTTGTCCTCTGTTGTATGTTTCTTGATGTCTGCAATAATAAACAAAAATTAAATAGAAAAAAAAAAAAAAAGGAGAAAAGTATATAAACCATAAATTGAGGCCCTATAAACAATTTTAACCATTTAACTGGTGCGCTCACATGGAATGTGACTGCAGTCAGATGGGCCTTCTGACACTGTTGCATCCCATGTGACCATGCTCTCCTACTCTGTGCCCCCCATCATTTCAGATGGAAGTCCATTCTGCACATTCCTCCTCGTATCCCCCCTGGCAGTGATATAGCAGTCCGATGTCATCACATGCCAATTTTGCACCCAGAATGCTGCGCAAACTATTACGCTAATCTGAGTGTAGAGATCAGCTGCAGCAGTGGACTGATCATCAGTCCCTCCCCTGACTGCACTGCTTGATGTGGGGGTGGAGTGGTTATTGCCACTGGTCGGGTGGGTGTAATGACCCATAAAGATGTATTGCCACTGGAGGCATATGGACTGCATCACTTCAATGGGGACCTAAGAACAGAGAAGGGGGGGGGGGGTCTTGGGATGTCCATGGTAACACATACCCTACCAGATGCGGCTGACCAATTATTGAATCTTTCGGACATGCTGTCCAGCAGACCGATAACAGTTTAACGAATTTATGCGATACATAGATTTTTGGCTTCTGAACAGGAAAATGACTCCCGATTTTGCATATCACATCACGTTTTTCTGCAAACGTGTATTTCTAAATAAGTATTTTTTTCATATTCTTTAAAGTAATAAATGTATTCTGCCTACATTTATTATAAAACATTGTCTTAAATGAATTCAGTTGGTAGTATAGAACGTTGCAATTCAGTTCTCGTCATAAAACTTCACCCCGCCCAGTGCCAGATTAAGGTCCACATGGTCCTGGAGCCGAAATTTACAAAGGGCCTAAACCCCATACTGTCTAAAGGAACATTGCGCACACACAAATACTACATCGTGAGCTAGCTAAGGTGGAACCAAATACAACAGATGCAACACAGTTTTGCCCTGTGCCGGGTCATTTTAACCCCTGCCTACCACCACACACAGTACACAATACACACAGTACACATACAATATGCACCACTCATACAGTACAAGTGATTTCAAAATTTTTAGGCAATGTCAAGGATCCAAACAACAAAGAAATTGTCAGGGAAATGCTTAATAGTTACAGAAACCTTGGCTGCAATATGAGTTTAAAGGTACATTTTTTTGAATTCCCATATTGAGCATTTCCCGAATATACTCGGAAATTACAGTGAAGAACAGGGTGAACGGTTCCATCAAGATGTTAAAGATGGAGAAAGAAGATATCAGGGTCGTTGGGATGTCAGCATGATGATACACAAAGACAACACAGAAAAATCTTAAGAGAAAAAACGAAGTATGAAGACAAAAAAAAAAAAAAAAAAAGATAATTATGGTTTTATTTCTATTATGGTTTGATTTTATTGGTATTTTATTATGTAATGAAGACAAACAGTGATACCTAAACTTCTTCACAATTCACAATAAATATGGCAAAAACAATTAAACCTCCTTATAGGTAAATGTTATGTGGTAATTTCTTTTAATATACTATTTCTTGATGTACACAGGAGTATAAATAAGAATATAAAAGTATTAAAAAAAGCTTTCAATACCTTAAATTTCACAGACCTGTGTAATTAGTGGTTGGTTGCGACAATACACTGTAAAATTATCTGGAGATCTTCCCATATAGTATATGTCCAGCATGAGCCTTACAAAAAGGACATTTGTGGTCATGCATCCACCTCTCAGATCCATGCCATTTCTAGTAGCATGAATGTAAACAGAGAGCCCCTCTCTCGTATGACAGTCAGTTAATCTTACGTCTATTTAAGATTGAGTATATTTTGGTTTTAGAAAGACGTGTGCACCACATTTAAAATCTTTAAGTAATATCAATGGCACAAATGGTGACCTCCAACACCACAAAGCTAGTTAAATTTGCATGCAATAGAAAATAATGTTGATGCAGTTTTTTAGCCATTGGTTACCATTTAGAAGAAGAGCGACACTTGGTAACCTTTGAACGGGTCGGATTAACAGTTCAACCAACGTTTGTCTTCCACATTCTGGTTTTGCTTGATTAATCTGGAAGAAACCAAAAACACAAAAAATTGGATTTTTTTTACGCTCTGTAAAAACCCGTCCTCAAAGACCATATGGGGGACGTTCCATTACTCTGGGTTATGCTTATGCGTTTGGCACTGAAACAGTTAACTGCTGACTCCCTCCCCTAAATAGCCCCTCCCACTTCCAGCAGCTTCTTAGTCTAAGTTTAACAGAACCACCCAGAAGAAAAGAAATAAAAACACACACTACATCTACCATGATAATAGGCAAAACTGGTACGAAACCAGACAAGCAGGGAGGGAGCTTAGCGTCCCCCAGTTGGACTTTGAGGAAGGGATTTTACGGTTAGTAAAAAAGCCAATTTCCTCTAATCCCTCTGGGTGATGCTCCATTACTCTGGGATTTCTCAAAGCAAGCTAATCAAGGGGGGTGGGGGAGCATCAGGACAAGCTGCCCCCAGAATCTTACGCCCAGTGCTGGCATCCTCCATTCCAAATGTATGCAAGTGGTAGAATTTGGTGAAGGTGTGAAAGTGACCCATCTAACGGTAGATGCCTTTGAGGCTGGCCAATCTCGTTTGGGTGTATCCATTAATACCAACAAAGACTCCATACGTCGTAAAGACTCCATACGTTCCAGATAAATGCATAAAGCATTCACAACATCCAAAAGTGACGAGGATGAACCATCCTTTGAGACAGAGGCCTGCCTAAATGCTGGAAGGACAATGTCCTGGTTCATATGAAATTTTGAGACTAATTTGGATAGGGTGGTTTTTATGCACAAAACAATCTTTTCTTCCAATGGTAAATATGAGCAGTGGAGGCTTACAGGAGAGAGCTGCCAGCTCTGAAACCATTCTGGCTGAGGAAATAGCCAAAAAGAAATAAAACCTTTAAAGTGAGATAACAAAATTCCACAGATTCAAATGGAGACCTTTGTAATACTTCCAACACTAAATTTAAGTCCCAGAGAGAAACCAGTGGGACGTAAAGTGGTTGAATATGAAGAACACCCTGTAAGAAGCCTCCTTCGAAAAAGGATAGATAGGGCCAATATCTGTCCCTTAAGAGAAGATAGGTGAAGAAACTTAGACAAGCCTTCCTGGAGAAAAGAAAATGCTAGAGAAACGCAAAAAAGTTCTGGCTGCCATTCTTGCCGCTCACACCAGGATATATACAACTTCCACACTCTATGATACATCCGGGAACTGACTGGTTTCCGGGCTTGGATCATAGTTTAAAAAATAACAGGAAACCCTTTAGCTCTCAGGACTTTGGTGTCAAGAACCAAGCCGTCAAAGCCAACTGATGCAAATCGGGGTGCGACACTGACCTGAAATCTGCAGGGTTTCCCGGGAGGACAGAGGGAGGGTGCGTGCACAGTACCAAACTGACCTTTCGGTAAGCCTGCGTGCCAGGTATAGCAGGAAAAAAAAAAGGGGGTGGGTGGGAGGAATATGCTGCACAATAGTGCCTTACCTTATCCACATAGTTGCCTCCTCGGATGCTAGGTCCGGTGGATACAGAGCCCCAGTGACTGCTCACAGTTTGGCGACTTCTGCAGAGGCTAGGAGTGTGAGGTCTCAGGCTCCAGCCTCTATTCTATCTGTCCCCACTCTGTTAGTGCTTGCCGCCTGCAATCAGGGGCTAAGCAGCAGACTTTAAAAAAGAAAATAAACTCAAATAAAACTTAACTGAAACAAGACTGCGTGACTGCCGGAAGTGGGAGGGGTTATGTAGGGGAGGGAGTCAGCAGTTAACTGCTTTAGTGCCAGACTCCAATAGGTCATAAGCATAACCCAGAGTAATGGAGTGTCCCCCAGATGGATGATAGAGTAAATGCAAGCAGCACAAAAAAAAACCAAGAATAAAAAAAACACATGTACATTTTCCAACTCACATTATACCATTCATCACATCTGCAGGCTCTGTGAGTACTTGGTAGACTACACAGGACACATCTATGCTCAGTGCACATCAAGAGCTATTTACACATGTGAAAATAACGGTTTAAGGGTTTACATTGCAGCTTTAACGCTCCTTGTTCTATTTCAGGTCTCCAGAAATAGACAACATATCTGAAGACTTAAGCTGGGTACACACTATACAATGTATTGTACAATATATAGCCCTGACGCGGATCAGTAACGATAGATCATACAAAACAGTGTGCGCGCCCAATCCATTCATCACATCGTCCCATCTACTGTCCTACACGGCAGATTGGACATTGCATTGAACGACGCGGCGCTGTTACATACAGCATGTAACCATACATCACATTGTTCTGATGCTGGGTGACGCCATCATATGGTGTGTAACCAGCATTACATTTATTTCAAATCTTTGTAAATTAAATAAAAGGTGATAGAGGTGTGAACCACACTTTTGGTCTTTGTAGTGATGATGCGGACACTTAATTGTTACGTCTTTGGCCCTCCAGGATGCCTTCTTCTGCATGATTTACTAGTGTGGCCCTTGGCCAAATTATTATGTGTGGGTGATGAAACTTCATATCTTTCAAGTATTTTTCTTTGCACATGCACGTGTGACGATTATCTAATGCTGCATTGCTGTGATCTATGTTTTTGGTCTTGCTTGTTGAGGTTAGTTTTTCAAAACACAAATTAAAAATAAAAAATTAACATTACGCGATTTAAAAAAAGAAAAAAAAAAAAGTTGATAAGGAGACATTTACATGTTTGGTTTAAAGGAAATGTATCTGTTCTGTCAAAAACAAAAATGCACTTGAAAAGGCATGTTAAATTGAGATTTCAACGCCAGTGTGTATGTAGGTTATGACACCCATACAGATTTCCAGCCAGAACATGAATGGTTAAAGCAACTGATCATCAGCGAGAAGGTTTGGCCCAAAATGCCATTATGTGCTTATCCTTCTTCCTAATTTCGGTCGATAAAGAGATTTAAAATGCAAGTCAGGGAGAGAGGGCCTTCTGACACCAAAACCATTCAATTGTTGGGCCATCCCAACAGAAACCAGGCACTTGTAATGGGTACAGTACAACATGTATACTTTATACAAAGCTCAATATTATGCTGGATGCTTGAGTGGTACAGCATCTTTCTTCCAATTGCTGAACAAGGTAATGCTTACTGCACAGGAATGTGGCAAAAAGTGCTCAGTCTAATTAAGGACTACTATAACTCACTGGAATTACTAGCAATACTGAATATACTATAACCTGAAATCACCTATTCAAACCTCCAAACAGATGGTTACAGTCATCTGATATACAACCAACTAGAATGTACCAAAAAAACAAGGGCAACCATGGAAATAAATTAGTGAAAATTGTTATTCTATGCATTCAGCGGGTAATTGTGGGGCCAAGTTTCTCTAGTATAACCATGTTAACACTTAATTTATATTAATACAGATTTTTATTTGAAGCAAAAAATACTATATAGTTTTAAAAAGTGTGGGTGCTCAGGAAAACCGTTAATTGTTTTGATATTCTGAAAATATACATAAAAAATGGTCCCTTTTCAAAAGGAACCAACTACTAGGTATTGCCATTTACATGGCAGCCCCTCATATTCGAGCAAGACAGCTTTTAAGGCTGTTCACAAACATGGGCATGTCAGCATATAGATAACAATATCTGAGGTACAGATCACGCTGTTTGATATCAATCTTCTTAAGAGTTTCGGGATAATGGAAGAAACTGCCCACTGACAACCTCCTGCATGTGGCGCAATTCGGACGCCGGAAACAAATCAACCACCAAGGGATGTGAGACAACATGGAGATCTTTCATCTCATGATCTATGCTTGGCTCCTGCATGACACTAAATTAATGTCAACTACTACTACACGGTGTATGAAGAGTTATGTATTGCTGGTAGCAACCATGGGGTTGGCTATAGAGAAATCAGTATAACAATGTCACGTTCTCTCTATTTATTTTACAGTGCGACTGTTAAAAGTGTTACAACATTTTTTGTAAAAAGGTATGCTTTAAATAAATGTACGCTTTCTTTACTCTGATATTTGCCTGGGTATGAAGCTTTATCTAAGGTATTGGAGCCAAGTGATGGTCTGAGAAACAGCCGTGTGAGCGTTGCCTTAATGCAGTAGTCACTGCCAGTTAACTCCAGGTACCAACCCCATTTGACAGTGCGGGCAAACAGTTTGATGGAGAGTCTTTTGCATGACACACTAGCAAAGTATATCTTAATGCAGGTCTATTCTTGTTGGAGCAGGGCCTATGTGGCCCAGCCCATGCCCAGCTCAACCTGGGCATGACCATCATCTGGTTTCAAAGGACTTGTGAAAAAGCAATTTATTCTAATCTGTTTAAACCATTTCAGCCAGCCAAGCGATGCAGCAGCAGTGCAGGGCAGACAGATGAGTACTACCAACACCTATAACTTAATAAAAAGATCTGCAAAACAAGTCCTCTCCACAAAGAAGATCTTTTCATTAGGTATATTAAAAGCTTTAATTTGCATTACTGTAGCTCCAACTGATGTTTGTAGACACTTGTTGTACATTGGCAGAGAACATTATCTTTTAAATGTAATTTAATAAAAGAAAAATTGCATACCTTCAGGAAAGCATGGAATCTTGGTTTCAGCTTCTCACACTGTATAATTGTTTCTTTGCTCATTTCAAAAAAATTTACAAAAGGTGGATAGGTTTTTACCAAATCATTTGACTGAAAAGAAAATTGTGTGTAAGTTAATAAAATAAGCTTCATCAATAATTTAAAAAAAATAAAAATAAATTAAAAATGTGTAAGCATTTTAAAACAAACATACAAAGGGACAAGAAGATCAAAATTCTCATAATTATGTTCACACAAACTACTGTGAAGTAGCCGCTCTCAAATGCATTTGATAAAACCAATTCAACAATAAACTGTAGAACTATAAAATTCCACAATACTATAAAAGTGTAATGTGTAGCTTGAGATTTGAGCTTAAGGCTGCACTGCTGCCACGAAGGCCAACTTATGTCACATTCCTCACAAAGGTGGGAAAGAGTATGGGGTACGCTGTCTGAAAAGAGAGTAGCACAGAATAAAAAGCATGAAGCTAAATTCTGCTTCAGATATCTGAAAATAGTTAACTTTTTGTTGTGGGTACATTGAGCACTCACAGCTTGCACAATACAGTTTAAAGCAGCTCTCAAGGATAGATTGAAAAATTCAACCCCATCCTAGAGTGTGTTTTTCTCTTATATCCTATGAGGTACATGAACACTGAAGTGTACAGGGTCCAGATCTGGTGAAACCAGCCTGGAATTAGGCTGGGCATTCGTTCCAATATCAGAACAGAGATTGTGAGTCCATACTGGACGACGTTAATGAACGACGAAACGATCACCGCTCTGTCATTTATTAACAATGCTCTGGCTGCTAGCGATATCGCTAGGTTTGATGTGCAGCACATCAAACATGGTGACCGTCACTAGGGACCGCAGGAGTGCACATTCATGAGTACACACACCGAGCGATGTAGAAACGGTATATTGGCCTGACATCGCACCAGTGTGTATCTGGCTTTAATCTTTGCTCCAGTCTATTGTAGAGTTCACACAGCTCACCATGTCAATGTGGAGTTCTGCATCAGCAAGTGAAGCCTCAGTAATCATAATACAATTATCGGAGGGTGTTCTTTGGCCCTATGCAACTCCGCCAGATTAATTTATTTAGACCCGATGCATAAAGAGGTCAGTTCAGAACTTTGTTAAGGTTTCCTTCTCTTTAGAAAGGATTCTACCTCCCAGGCTACAACTTCGAAACACATAGTCCTGCTGTAATCCAGTCTTAAGGGTCCAGACTCAAGAGAGTTCTCTTCTAAGTACGACACTGGGGTGAATGTAATCCTCTTACATACGAGAAATTCTCCTTCGGTGGATGATTTAATGGTGAAGCTAGCATTCAAGACAGGAAGAAGTTGGTAGCCCACTACTTTTCCCATGCCAAATGTTGTGGCACTTACAGATGCAAGTTGCATCTGGGGTTCCCCACAGACTCTTAACCTCATGCAGAATTTGAAGGGTTTACAATCCAGAAGACCCAAGTCTGAATTGCTAAACTTAGTTGAACACATTCTGGAAGGCAATCAAAAATTTAGAGTATGCAGCTCTGGAAATTGGGCTCATCGGAGCTAGATTTCACCTTCAGTGGTTTTTCGCTTGGTATACCCTCGAGCTTAAATGTTTGGTAGGTGGTCATGGAAGACTACTCCCGTTTCATCGGCTTTACCAAGAAATGTTTTATTTGGTCCAAAACCAGATAAGATTGTTAGGCAAATGAAGGCTCAAGACCAGAGCTTAAGGGGACAGTCATTTGTTACTCAGCAGAACAGAGGGAAAAAAAACAGATACAAAGTTATAGCTTTCAGTACACCGTCTCTAAATGAGGAGAGGTTACAGAGCGATTAACAGGACCATAAAAAGGTGTAAAAAATTATTGCTGCTCTAGATTGGTCCTACAGCTTGAAATAACCTTAGTCAGTCAATTTAAATACTGATGTGTGGTAATACAGCTAGAAAAAAAAATAAAAAAACAACATGCACATTACAGCAACTTTATAACCTAAATTACTAGATCTATTAATAGTGAGCAATAAAAGCACTTTTTAATCTGTTTTTTGCTAGTCCTGCCTAATTGTAACGCTAAATAAGATTGTTGTCAGTATTATATAATTATATATTATAATTATATAGTATTATATATTATATAATATACGTATTATGTGATTTACAACACTCAACCATATTTCTTAAAATGTACAAACTGGATTGGAATGTATGTTGCTACACTGTACTTGTATGATAGCAATCCATTTAATCTAATATAGTTTAGTTTTACTTTACTGGATTACCACAGTCCACACTTTGCACCAACACCATCATTATTAGGTATTTATACACCTGAAACTTCTGTGGAATATGGGATATACAAGTACAGTTATGTTAGTACTTAACTATTGCTAACTTTGCCTACATTACTAATCTTCATTGCTCTATTGTTAATGTTACATTTCATTACAGATTTGTAATATTATACATGAAGTTACTTTATGATTACCGTTTCTGCAATATTGGTTTGAATTAAAATGGAATACGTTAGTCTTAATTATTTACGTATACATTCACGTGGTGACAGTGATATCAATGAGAAATTACTACATTAGACTAGCCCATAACAAGAGATATGGTAAGAATTTACCTTTGTTATCTCTGTTTCTACGAAGTCCATAGGGTCCACAGGGTTGACCTTGGGGTATAGCTGGATCTGGATCCACGGGCACCACGCAGTTAAAGCTTTGCTGCTCCCAGGATGCACTTGGGTCCGTCCTCCTCTATACCCCGCCCCCGACCACAGGCATTTCAGTTGGTAAGCTGCTAAGGCCGGAGGAGGAGACTAAACAGAGAGAAGGAAGACTGGAACACACAAGAAACCATACTCTCAGAAATGGGAGACGGAAAACCGGTGACCAGCCACATAGCCCATTTGAAGCCAGGTGCGTCAGGGCGGGCGCCCTGTGGACCCTATGGACTTCGTAGAAACAGAGATAAAGGTAAGTTCTTACCATATCTCTTGTTTTCTACTTCAGGATCCATAGGGGGTCCACAGGGTTGACCTTGGGGATGTCCCAAAGCAGTTCAACTAAGGGCGTGGACGCTCCTGTGCTGAAAGGAGTACCCGGCGCCCAAAAGGATGCATCCCGAGAGGCGAAGGTGTCAAACGTATAAAACCTCAAAAACGTCTGAATTGAAGACCAAGTAGCCGCCTTACACAGCTGAACAGCGGAGGCGCCACGTCTAGCAGCCCAAGAGGGACCCACAGAACGAGTGGAATGAGCCTTAACAGAGGCTGGCACAGGTAAACCCTCCTGTGCATAAGCCTCACAAATAACTGAACGAAGCCAACGGGCTAACGTTTGCTTGTTGGCAGGCCAACCCCTCTTGTGAAAACCGAAGAGGACAAACAAAGAATCCGACTTCCTAACCGAAGCAGTCCGGTCCCCATAGATTCTAAGTGCCCGGACCACATCCAAGGAAGCCTCACCAGCAGAAAGATCAGGTGACTGAAAAGCTGGCACAACAAGTTCCTGATTAATGTGGAACTTTGAAACCACTTTGGGCAAAAACTCAGGACACGTGCGGAGCACCGCCCTGTCCTGGTGAAAAATCAGAAAAGGAGGTCGACAGGAAAGCGCCCCCAATTCTGAAACCCTCCTGGCAGAAGCAATTGCCAGGAGAAAAATGGTCTTAAACGTCAGCCACTTGAGCTCCACCGACTCAAAAGGAGGACCCTGCAAGACCCTCAGCACCACCGCCAAGTCCCACGGAGCCACGAAGGGAGGCTGGATCCTGAGAACACCTTGGAAAAAGGTGTGAACATCTGGTAGTGTAGCAATCCGTCGCTGAAACCACACGGACAAAGCAGACACATGAACCTTCAGAGAGGCCAGGCGTAAGCCGAGGTCCAAACCCTATTGAAGAAACTCCAAGATTCTGGAAACCCGGAACACCTGAGGATCATAGTTTCTGGATTCACACCACTGAAAATAAGTGCGCCACACCCTGTGGTAAATCCGCGCGGAAGCAGGCTTGCGTGCCCTAAGCATGGTACCAATGACCGAACTGGAGAAACCCCTAGACCTCAAGACGGCTGTCTCAAGAACCACGCCGTCAAAGACAGCCGACCCAGATCCGGGTAAAGGCAGGGCCCTTGAGACAACAGGTCCCGACGCTGAGGAAGAAGGTACGGAGCGTCGATGGAGAGGCACCTCAGATCGGAGTACCAAGGACGTCTGAGCCACGCCGGAGCCACCAGCACGAGCGTGCCGCCATCCTGCTTGAGTTTCCGCAGAACCCGAGGAAGCAGGGATATCGGAGGAAACAGATACGCCAGGTGAAACGTCCATTTCACCGACAGAGCGTCTACCAGACAGGCGCCTGCGTCTCTTGTCCTTGACCCGTACACGGGCAACTTGTGATTGTGACGGGAGGCCATCAAGTCCAGCTCCGGCAGCCCCCACCTGTCCACGAGTAACTGAAACACCTCTGGGTGAAGCGACCATTCCTCGGGATGCACGTCGTGACGGCTGAGGAAGTCCACCTCCCAATTGAGGACTCCGGGAATGAAGACTGCCGAGATCGCTGGAACGTGACACTCCGCCCAAGCAAGAATGCGAGACACCTCCGACATTGCTGCCCGACTGCGAGTTCCCCCTTGGTGGTTGATGTACGCCACCGTGGTAGCGTTGTCGGACTGCACCTGAACCGCCCTTCCGTGAAGAGCGGGGCCGGACGACTGCAGGGCCCTGTACACAGCCCGCAGTTCCAGGATGTTGATGGGGAGAAGTGCTTCTTCCGCGGACCAACGACCCTGAAGCGATAATGAGCCGGTCACTAGCCCCCAACCCCGGAGACTGGCATCCGTCGTGAGCAGGACCCAGTCCGGGATCCAAAAGGGGCGCCCCTCGACCAGATGCGCTGTCTGAAGCCACCAAGCCAAAGACTGCCGAACCTCCGGGGACAACACCAGCATCTGAGAGCGGATCCGGTGAGGTAACCTGTTCCATTCCGATAGAATCAGCCCCTGCAGGGGCCGGGAATGGAACTGGGCAAATTCCACCATGTCGAATGTCGACACCATGGATCCCAGAACTCTCATAGCTGAATGGACCGACAAGCGGCAACTGCTCAGGCAACTGTGTATCCGCAGCTGCAGGGAGGAGACCTTCTCCGGAGTCAGGAAAATCCGTTGCCGACGAGAATCCAGCAGGGCTCCCAAATGAACCATCCGCTGTGATGGAATCAGGGAGGACTTCTTCCAATTTATCAACCACCCGTGTGCTTGAAGACAAGGAATGGTCAGGTGGAGATGTCGAAGAAGCACCTCCGGGGAACTCGCCAGCAGCAGAAGATCGTCCAGGTACGGCAACAGACGTAGACCCTGACCCCGAAGGTGGGCAGCCATAACTGCCATCACCTTGGTGAACACCCTCGGAGCCGTGGAAAGGCCGAAAGGCAACGCCCGAAATTGGTAGTGATGGTTCAGGATAGCAAACCTCAGATACCGCTGATGTGCCGGTGCTATGGGCACATGGAGATAGGCGTCCTGGATATCGAGGGAGACCATATAATCCCCGGGTTCCATCGCCAGAATGATGGAACGTAACGATTCCATCCTGAACCTGGGAACTCTGAGGTATCTGTTCAGAGACTTCAAATTCAGGATAGGGCGATGAGAACCATTGGGTTTCTGTACCAGAAACAGAGTAGAATAGTACCCCGTCCCGCGCTGAGACTGCGGAACGGGAACAATGACCCCTGCTTGTAGCAAGGATTCTATAGCTACCTGAATCTGACCAGCTTTGGTCTTGTCCAGAGAAGGACTCGTACAGAAAAACTGGTGGGGCGGCCTGAACCGAATAGACAGGGCGTACCCCTGAGAGACTACTTCTCGAACCCAGGCATCCGTGGTGGTACTGTGCCAACACTGGGCGAATTGGAGAAGTCGGCCTCCCACTCTGGGGTCCCCCAGAGAGAGGCCCGTCCCATCAGGCAGCAGGCTTATCCTCCTGCTTGGAAGAAGGGCGCCGAGCACTCCATGCTTGCTTCTTGGGCTTGGGTGCGGCCTTGGTCGCCGAATGTCTCGGGAAGGACTGGCCCTTGGCCTTACCCTGAACCCGAAAGGACCGAAAGGCAGAGCTCCTCACTTTAGCCGGCGCAGAGGCCGAAGGGAGGAAAGCCGACTTGGACTTAGCCAAAGTATCCACTATTTTGTCCAAATCCGGACCAAATAGTAAATCACCATTAAAAGGCAAGGCCTCCAGACCCTTTTTTGAATCTGCATCAGCCCTCCAGGACCTCAGCCACAGGGAGCGCCGAGCAGACACCGCTGCAGCCGACACCCTAGAAGTGAGCAGGCTGGCATCCAAAGACGCTTCCCCAATATAGGAAGCTGCATCCCGCATCTGTCCCACTAACGCTCTCTGGATATCCGGAGCCTCATCAGGAAAGGTATCCTCCAAGGCATTGGCCCATGCCTCAATGGCTTTAGCCACCCAGGAGATAGCCATGGACGGGCGAGCCACCGCCCTGGAAAGAGAATAAATGGACTTTGAAGGATCCCACGGACAGGAAGGTGGAGACTTGTATAAAGAGGAGATAGACGGCAATGGCAGCGTCGCGCTTTTGATCAAGCGGGTAACGTGGGAATCCACCGCCGGCGGAGTCTCCCATTTCCTGCAATGAGCTTCAGGAAAAGGATAGTTCGCCGCCAACCTCTTCTGTGGATGGAACCTCTTACTGGGTAATTGCCAGGCCGCCGCCATATGATCCGATAATTGATCAGACAGGGGGAACACAGTTGAAGTCACCTTGGCCTTTTTAAAATTAGGAAACTTCGACCTAGGAGCCGGCGCATCATCCTCAACATGTAGGATAGCCCGCACCGCCCTAACTAAGGCTGGAACATTAATAGAGGACTTAGCTTCCACCTCCTGCCCCATGGCATCAGAGTCAGAGTCCTCATGGATTTCTCCATCATTTGAGGACACTTCCGAGTCCGACAACTGCGCAGCTAGTGAACTCACAACCGGACGTTTAGATGCCCTTGGTGGCACATCGCCTTGCAACATGGACTGAAACGCCGAGGATGAAGCCGCCAGACTCTGTACGGAGCTGGAGAGAACATCCACCCAAGGCGGAGGAGCCGTCGGGGCAAAACTCTGCAAAGGCACTACAGACTGACGCGTCACTGGGGAAGACTGCACATACACAGGCAGTCCCGAGTAAGGACCCACAGTCTGGGCCCCGGGGGGAGACCGCAACATTTGTGGAACACCCGGGGAATGGGGGATGGTGGCTGCGGCAACGCCCTAGAAGGGACCGCTGATGGGACCGATAACCGGTCCGCAATAGATGCCAGCACCTGTGAAAACATCGCCCAAGGAGGGTCCTGTGATACAGGGGGGTTGGAGGGGCCCGGTACCAGCTGGCACCGCCCGCACAGACCATCCTGAGATAAGTCCTCCCCATCAACTCCAGCAGCACAGCATCTGCAGGAAAATAGCACAGGAGCCACAGAGCGCTCAGTCTCCTCATCAGACATGATACCGTAAATCACAAGAAATACGTATCACCAGAGAAATTACAGTTTTAACACCCGCGCACTCACCAGTATGCGACAACAGCCCAGATATGGTACTGTGTAGCACACAACAGTATGTGACTGACCCCACAAATACGTGATTTATATAAGTGAGGGTATCAGAAAAACGCCCTTCCCCCACACACCTGCGGGCCGTAGGAGAAGGAAAGGGATAGTTATAAGCTGACAGTAAGGAGAATAAGTCACAGACAGGCAGCACTAGCAATAGTCACATACAATGCAGAAAAGTTAGTACTCACTGCACCTTCCGCTACAATCAACCGCCCAGATTCAGTGTCTGGGAGGGCTATAGCGCTGTGTACACTGTCCTTTAGCAGGGGAGAGGTACACAGGGGGACCAGTCCACTTGATACCGCCTGGGAGTCTGCGATGCCTGCCAGTAAAGATGGCCGCCGGAGACCTCAGAGGAGGAGTGGCCGTAAGATAAGAGCAGCTCAGCGACGCCAGACTGCTAGTTGAAAGGCGTGCTGAGCTGAGGGGAGGAGCCGCTAGACAGGGAAGGCTGTCTCCCCTGGCTAGCAATTAACCCCCGGGTTGCCGGTCCCGCTACCAGCCTGTTACCCTGGTGGTCTAGCGGACATGCGGGGTATTCCTCAATAGAGGGGGAGCCCGCCGCCGCCGCTAGCGCCTTCAGTCTGGTCTGTCCCCAGAGACCGGAGGCTTCTGACTGCATAAAAAGTATCCGCGGGCCGCCGCACGCGGCGACCCGCGGCTTACCTGATCCCCGTCGCGTCCGGCAGCAGTCAAGGGAGTCCCCAGAGCCCGGCTAGTACAGGCTCTGGGGTCCCGCCGCGATCCCCAGAGCTGTACTGGCGTTGCGGCGCCAGCGGGGAGAAGGAGCGGCAGCGTGGACGTCCTAAAGGACAGTCTGATGCTGCCGCTCTAAAAGTGTAAAAAAAGTAGAAAAAAAATAAAAAATGTCTCTTTTAAAATAAAGCTATGGGGCTGCTCCTGCTCCTGCAGCCCCACTGCGACAGGGTGACCCGACTCCGGCCGGGCACCAACTAAAACTGAGGTGCCTGTGGTCGGGGGCGGGGTATAGAGGAGGACGGACCCAAGTGCATCCTGGGAGCAGCAAAGCTTTAACTGCGTGGTGCCCGTGGATCCAGATCCAGCTATACCCCAAGGTCAACCCTGTGGACCCCTTATGGACCCTGAAGTAGAAATACATGATATGTTTTACTTAAAGCTACACAGGAATAAGAAAATTATTAAATATAAATCAATAAAATAGCTGCATTAAATCATATTTAGTGACATGCAACAGGGACAATTTTCTTAATGGAGACCATATTATGGAATACTTAAAGATAGAAATACTTATAATGTTCTTTGCAATTGTAACTCTGGTATTGAGGCTGTGCCTAGAGACATTCTATACAATTTGGGTGCATTAGCAAGAAAGGATACATCTGTCCTTTATTAAAATGTAATTGTCATGAAATTACAAAAATTATTACATACAGATGTGTCCACATACATTTTTACTTCCTTGCGCGTTAAACAGCCCTTCTCATTGCGCAATACCGTGGTGCGACTTGGTAGCGTTGAATCTTCTCGTTGACTTTTTACCTTCAAATGTGTCTCACTCGCAAAGTGATATGAATAGAATACACAAGTCGCTTCTTCTGATTAACATGATATGCGGCTTGCCTATGTTTTGTGTGCAACTGCGGGTGAAATACTACATTAGTGTCACAGCCGCTAACACTGTAACCTAGTATTTAGCATGCATATGCAGCCACAGTTGCACACATAATATAGGCATGCCACGTATCATTTTAATCAGCAGAAGCTGCTTGTGCGTACTATTGATATCATTTTGTGAATAAGACATTTGAAGGCAATAAGTCACACTAAAAGATGCTTGGCGCTACAGAGTCGCACGGCGCTCACGTGTTGTTTAACGCAACTTGTAGCGCACGGAGGCAAGATGATTGTGTACACATCCGTATTACAACCCATTTAGCTGCCCATTACACGTAAACCATTAATCTCACATATAATTAAAATATATAATCCGCTTTGTAATAAATTCTAAAACATTTAATTTAGAATATACACACACACATATATATATATATATATACATACATACATACATATACATACATATACATACATACATACGAGGAATAGAATAAACTATTCCACTTGAGGGTGCGCGATATCATAGATTAACTAAGACACAGATGTAAAAAATCATTAATATTTAATATAATATAAAAGTACCTAGTTCTTGGCTAGGCTTGCATAAAACCATACACCACACAATTCCAATACATATATATACATATATATATATATATATATATTATAATGGAACAATATCCTGATATATCCCCACTTGACTGTTGATAAACAATAACGTGCCTAGAAACCACTAGAGCATGTATCCGATCATATTCTTTCACAATCTCACTCTAGGTAGCAATGCTACAATGCTGCCAGGATTGTTCATATATCTTATCCAATATCAATTGATGATCTCTTATTCATTTATAGAGAAAATATGAAAGGTCCTTTATCAAATGAGGAATAGAACCTCTTAAGTGGCTTCTTCTTGTGGAAAAAAAAAGAAACAAAAAGCATTAGGGTATAATGGTATCAACTGCTCAGATATAATAGAGCTCTCACTGGCCGTATCCCGTTTTCAATCCGACATCAGTCTTCACCGCTGTTAGCGCAACACCCGCCGTATTTTGCCAAGGAGTAATGGATATTTACTATCATTCATAAGTCATGTATCGCCCCATATGGAATAATAATGGGCGTACTCACAGTCTTGTATCAGACACTCCTGGCTGGCTCCAGTGTTTAATCTTTTTAGCGTATAGCGTGTATAAAGGGAATCGCATCCAGCATCTGAGTCTCCACGAATATCATCCAGTAAGTATCCACAGATATGCCAGGGGTCAGGACTGGTCCAAACAATGTCCCTATAAATGTCCTTGACGCGTTTCTCTGCCTGGTTCAAATGGCAGTTTCTTCAGAAGGTCAGTAATAGAGGGGGACGCTCCTCCAGTCTTTTAAAGCACTCACAACCAATTGGGTGTTTTCAACAATCAATTAATTAATTATAAAACATCTGTGTCTCAGAAACCAGTGCATAATTGCACCTAAGATTTTGTGACAAAACAAACATATCACTCTATCAAAAAAGATCATTCAGAATATAAATACATTCTATTACATACACATATAAAAAGAAAAATCCTTCCTAAATATATTCATATAAATAAATAAATGGCATCATTCAAAAGGATCGCACATAAACCAACATTCTACATAAATAAACATAAATAGACCAGAAAATAGCACTGTGTTGTACAGCCACTCTTGTGGCGCACTTGGGGGAATGTCAGCTACAGCAACCCAATGGTCCCAGGTTCAACTCCCATCAGTTCCAGATCTCAAATTTCATTTATTATTTATTTTGGTCTCTAAATACAATGGTAATTAAATAACTGATTGCAAAAATAATATTATCAATCATTCCGTTCTTCCCCATTAAGTGCAAAAATGGTACAACAAAATAGATCTCTTATGCACACCAATCTCAAAATAGATATTTCTTCCACTAAAAAAATATCCATAAAATATTATATATATATATATATACACACACACACACACTTAAAATGTGAATTGTATCCATAAATATAGACACCCGTTCAGTGTATTATAACGACAAATAGTATATATAAACATACTTATACATTTCTAAATCTGTATACACAGATAAAAAAAAAAATGGAGGTTCAACGAATACTGTTTAATTCAATATTTTCGTTTAGTCCCCCTGGTACCAGGGTCCCTAGCATAAAAATCCAATATGCCTCTCTTGTACATAGGAGACTGAACCTATCCCCCCCCCCCCCTACATGTGGGTGATATTTGCTCAATCCCCTGTAACGAGAGTTTTCCAACATCACCCCCATGACACTGAGTAACATGCCTCGATACACTATGTTGGCAATTTTTCTTAATCCCATTTCTTCTATGTTCCAGAAACCTCGTGTTAAGACTTCTAATTGTCCGACCCACATACTGTTTTCCACATTTACATGTGATTAAATATATAACATATTTGGACTGACAGTTAATAAACTTATCTATAGCGTACCTTTTTTCTGATGACAGTTTATTTTACATAGAAGTACTGTTTTTAGATCTGACAGGTGATACAAGATTGTTTGCCGCATTTAAAGCAGCCTTTAGGTTTTGTCGTCAACCAAGTTCCCAACTCTGTGCCTTCTTTAGAGGAATTATTAATAAAGAAACTTGGTGATAAGTAATTTTTAAGATTCTTAGCTTTACGAAATGTTAATGTCGGTTGACTCCCAAGAAATGGTGCTAAGATCCTATCCATCTTCAATAACGGAAAGTTCTTACGGAGAATTCTCTTTATTTGCCCTGAACAGCTATTAAATTTAGAGACAAAAGACAATGCGTACTTTTGATTATTATTAACTTTTCCCTTAGTTGTCAACAGAGAGGTTCTATTATATTTTTCCACTTCCTTCATTGCTTCTTCCAAAAATATAGATGGGTAACCTTGTTCTAAAAAAGCTAAAGTCAGCTCCCCTGCCTGTTCTCTAAAAGTTGTTATATCCGAGCAGTTACATTTAAGGCGTAGGTATTGGCCTTTCGGTATATTTTTCTTCCACTTATAATAATGACAACTAGAAAAATTCAAATACCCATTACTATCTACCTCTTTTTTATACGTTCTAGTAATTAACTCATTGTTACTAACAGAGAGCGATATCCAAATAATTAATGTGCAAAGGGTGAGAAATATGTGTAAACCGCAACCCAAAAGAATTAGAGTTAAGATATGTGATAAATGATAAAATAGAACTAGAATCCCCGTCCCAAATAATAAAAAGATCATCAATGTATCTGCCATAGAGCACCAGATTCGCCCCAAACGGTCTTCCCTCAACCTTATTTATTTGAATTATTCGTATCACTAAATAGATATGTGAGAGACCTTTGTAGAAAAAGGTATTTTGCCAACAAAACACTTAAAAATAGAGATATAGAGGGTAATGCGATTATTTTAGACGATGGAGATTCTTCTGCCCTACAGACTTTAGAAGAACTACATATTGAGGGTAAAACAAAGAATGAAGAGGGTGAGATATTAAAACTTTTTGAAGTGAATGAGGGAAAAAAAGTTTTTAAAAAGAAATCAGAGTTTTACCCAACACAATATAAGGGTGCCTATATTGAATCCTTTTATACCTCTACGTTGGAAGATTTTAGGGTTTTATGTGATAAGAATTCAAAAAATTTTAATAAGGAAAAAGAGGTTGTTATGATAATCTTAATAAAAATGAGAGGAGGGCTCTAAAAAAATCTGATGGAGGATAAAATGATTATGATAAAGAGTGCAGATAAAGGTGGAGGCACGGTCATTCAGGATACATCTGATTATTTGAATGAAGCTTTAAGACAGCTAACACATGAAAATTTTTATAAAAAGCTGTAATCCGATCCTACTAAAGAATATACTCAGGAGCTGAAATTACTTTTGGAGAGAGCTCTGAAAGAGAAAGCGATAACCAAAGAGGAGTTTAAAATTTTTGTTTATTAGTTTCCCCATTGTTCCCACATATTATCACCTCCCCAAGATACACAAGTCTTTGGTTTCGTCCAATTATATCTGGTATAGGGTCCCTCACATCTAATCTCTCTGCTTTCGTTGATTCTTTTTTACAAGCTCATGTCGTGGCTCTCAGGTCCCACATCAGAGACACCACCCATTTCCTCCAGATGGTGGGGGACGTGGAATGGTGTGAGGGGTACCAATTGGTTACCTGTGATGTGGAGGCACTGTACACCAATATTCCACATGTAGGAGGTGTGCAGGCCTCTCGTCACTACCTTGACTCTGATGTGGGACTTGAGACCAAGAGACGTGAGTTTATTTTAGATTCTATCAATTTTATGTTGACACACAATTATTTTTTATTTGACTCCCAGTTTTATCTTCAGACACATGGTACTGCCATGGGCACCAGGTTCGCCCCGAGCTTCGACAATATGTACATGGGTCTATTCGAAGATCAGTACATCTGGGGAGGACCTTTCGGGGCGAATCTGGTGCTCTATGGCAGATACATTGAGGATCTTTTTATTATTTGGGACGGGGATTCTAGTTCTATTTTATCATTTATCACATATCTTAACTCTAATTCTTTTGGGTTGCGGTTTACACATTTCTCACCCTTTGCACATTAATTATTTGGATATCGCTCTCTCTGTTAGTAACAATGAGTTAATTACTAGAACGTATAAAAAAGAGGTAGATAGTAATGGGTATTTGAATTTTTCTAGTTGTCATTATTATAAGTGGAAGAAAAATATACCGAAAGGCCAATACCTACGCCTTAAACGTAACTGCTCGGATATAACAACTTTTAGAGAACAGGCAGGGGAGCTGACTTTAGCTTTTTTAGAACAAGGTTACCCATCTATATTTTTGGAAGAAGCAATGAAGGAAGTGGAAAAATATAATAGAACCTCTCTGTTGACAACTAAGGGAAAAGTTAATAATAATCAAAAGTACGCATTGTCTTTTGTCTCTAAATTTAATAGCTGTTCAGGGCAAATAAAGAGAATTCTCCGTAAGAACTTTCCGTTATTGAAGATGGATAGGATCTTAGCACCATTTCTTGGGAGTCAACCGACATTAACATTTCGTAAAGCTAAGAATCTTAAAAATTACTTATCACCAAGTTTCTTTATTAATAATTCCTCTAAAGAAGGCACAGAGTTGGGAACTTGGTTGACGACAAAACCTAAAGGCTGCTTTAAATGCGGCAAACAATCTTGAATCACCTGTCAGTTTATTTTACATAGAAGTACTGTTTTTAGATCTATGTCATCAAAAAAAAGGTACGCTATAGATAAGTTTATTAACTGTCCGTCCAAATATGTTATATATTTAATCACATGTAAATGTGGAAAACAGTATGTGGGTCAGACAATTAGAAGTCTTAACACGAGGTTTCTGGAACATAGAAGAAATGGGATTAAGAAAAATTGCCAACATAGTGTATCGAGGCATGTTACTCAGTGTCATGGGGGTGATGTTGGAGAACTCTCATTACAGGGGATTGAGCAAATATCACCCACATGTAGGGAGGGGGGGGGGGGAGATAGGTTCAGTCTCCTATGTACAAGAGAGGCATATTGGATTTTTATGCTAGGGACCCTGGTACCAGGGGGACTAAACGAAAATATTGAATTAAACAGTATTCGTTGAACCTCCATTTTTTTATCTGTATATACAGATTTAGAAATGTATAAGTATGTTTATATATACTATTTGTCGTTATAATACACTGAACGGGTGTCTATATTTATGGATACAATTCACATTTTAAGTGTAATATATATATATATATATATATATATAATGTATCTATATATTTTATGGATATTTTTTTAGGGGAAGAAATATCTATTTTGAGATTGGTGTGCATAAGCGATCTATTTTGTTGTGCCATTTTTGCACTTAATGGGGAAGAACGGAATGATGATTGATAATATTATTTTTGCAATCAGTTATTTAATTACCATTGTATTTAGAGACCAAAATAAATAATAAATGAAATTTGAGATCTGGAACTGATGGGAGTTGAACATGGGACCATTAGGTTGCTGTAGCTGACATTCCCCCAAGTGCACCACAAGAGTGGCTGTACAACACAGTGCTATTTTCTAGTCTATTTATGTTTATTTATGTAGAATGTTGGTTTATGTGCGATCCTTTTGAATGATGCCATTTATTTATTTATTTATATGAATATATTTAGGAAGGATTTTTCTTTTTATATGTGTATGTAATAGAATGTATTTATATTCTGAATGATCTTTTTTGATAGAGTGATATGTTTGTTTTGTCACAAAATCTTAGGTGCAATTATGCACTGGTTTCTGAGACACAGATGTTTTATAATTAATTGATTGATGAAAACACCCAATTGGTTGTGAGTGCTTTAAAAGACTGGAGGAGCGTCCCCCTCTATTACTGACCTTCTGAAGAAACTGCCATTTGAACCAGGCAGAGAAACACGTCAAGGACATTTATAGGGACATTGTTTGGACCAGTCCTGACCCCTGGCATATCTGTGGATACTTACTGGATGATATTCGTGGAGACTCAGATGCTGGATGCGATTCCCTTTATACACGCTATACACTAAAAAGATTAAACACTGGAGCCAGCCAGGAGTGTCTGATACAAGACTGTGAGTACGCCCATTATTATTCCATATGGGGCGATACATGACTTATGAATGATAGTAAATATCCATTACTCCTTGGCAAAATACGGCGGGTGTTGCGCTAACAGCGGTGAAGACTGATGTCGGATTGAAAACGGGATACGGCCAGTGAGAGCTCTATTATATCTGAGCAGTTGATACCATTATACCCTAATGCTTTTTGTTTCTTTTTTTTTCCACAAGAAGAAGCCACTTAAGAGGTTCTATTCCTCATTTGATAAAGGACCTTTCATATTTTCTCTATAAATGAATAAGAGATCATCAATTGATATTGGATAAGATATATGAACAATCCTGGCAGCATTGTAGTATTGCTACCTAGAGTGAGATTGTGAAAGAATATGATCGGATACATGCTCTAGTGGTTCTAGGCACGTTATTGTTTATCAACAGTCAAGTGGGGATATATCAGGATATTGTTCCATTATATATATATATATATATATATATATATATATATATATATATATATATATATATATAATTGGAATTGTGTGGTGTATGGTTTTATGCAAGCCTAGCCAAGAACTAGGTACTTTTATATTATATTAAATATTAATGATTTTTTACATCTGTGTCTTAGTTAATCTATGATATCGCACACCCTCAAGTGGAATAGTTTATTCTATTCATCTTGTGTATATATATAATCTCTAACCATTAAGTAGTAACAGATCTACTTTATTGGGGAGCGGCGTACTATAGATTACGATATTATTAACAATCTAACATCATCAGATCAATTTAATAGCGCCTGGAACTGAGTTTGTGGTTAACTCATTGTTTATTTAATTTAGCTGTCTGTCATCAGAAAAGACTACGATATTGGTAATGTGAGCATTTAAAGACTGTACAGAAAGGTAACTTGGTGTCTCAGTATACATGACCGTACAATGTTTTAAAAAGGTTTATTCGCGAAAAGCATTTTACTATAAATTATTACATAAAAGCAAAGCACTTACATAAGAAATTATTATATCACCAATGCTTTTGGTTTCTGCCCAGTCCATCATCATTTTCTCCATATCTCCCTAATAAAGAAAAAACGTAAAAATATATGCTGTCAGTAAACATGTTTCTATTTAATTAAGTTAAAGTTGAGGCCATTAAGGCAGTGGCACACTAGTGCTGTATGCGGCCTTCAGAACCCCGACCTCATCAGCATTAGTATGACAAGAACCAGCAGTTACACTCTATACCAGAGGTTACCAATCACGGTCCTCAAGGCCTCCCAACAGTTCATGTTTTAGGAGATATCCATGGTTGAGCACAGGTGACTTAATTAGTACCTCAGTAAATTTGATTTAACCACCTGTGAATAACCATGGATATCACTAAAACCTGAACCGTTGGGGAGACTTGAGGACTGCGTTTGGGAACCTCTGCTCTATACAACAGTAATGGGTACACTGATCATATTCAAAAGCCACATGAAAGGCCCTCTAAACTTGAAAAGGGCCTCGCACCAAGTCAAAATTGCTCTAAAATCAACAAAAGACAAGCCTAATAACATCAGCAAATAAACATACAAAATCTGACAATCCAATGTCATTTCTGGGTCATCATGTTTTCCATAACCTTCTAAAATTAATTCTAGGTCAGACTAATGTAATTCTGCAAAGTTTCTATCCATCAATCCCACTTGTTGTTTATGTGTCCCACCATAGAAAATGTCTGTGCACATGTGTAAAGGAAACAAAAGTAAGGCAAAACAATATCTGTCAGTGCCTTTATAAACAGGATTTTTAGTACTTACAGTGAAATACATTTATCACAGTCCAGACAGAGACCACTAACACCATGGGGATTGTAATGAGGGTATGCAATAGGTTACCTTTTAAAATGTATAAAGCTCCTCACCACTCACCTCCTTAGTTCTCAAGTAACAAATCTCCATAGAATAAGGTGGAAACAAGATAATACACAGTCAAGAACAAACTCAAGACCTGTCACCCTAGAGGTCTTCACAGTAAGTACTAAAAATACTGTTTTTCTTGTTCCTTCATTATGGGGACGTTCCAAAGCTAGGGGAGGGTACATTCAGGCTTTGCAGAATTTGCATTTTAAGGTGGTATCTTTCAATGCAAAGACCTGAAGCCACTTTAATTAGGTAAATTTGTGGACAGAGGACTAAGTGGGTGACTGACATAACAGATAAGAGGAAGATGTTGCTCTACCCAAGAAATATTAACTGATTCAGTAGAGTGAGGAGACATCTGAATTGTCTACTCCGCTCTAGAAAACACCAGCAGAATGGTTGACCTAATATATCTGGCTATAGTTTGCCAAGATGCAGGCCAACCCTTTTTTCGGTGCATCATACAAGATGAACAAACTTAAGTCTTCTGCCAGATACACACTAGACGATGCGTGTACCCGACCGACGCACGATACGATGGACAAATCTTGCAATCGTTCACCAGCCACCTCCACAAGCATGTAGGTCGTAAACCAAACTGACAGATTGAGCAGCATGTAGGCTCAATCTGTCGATGCGATGAACGTCCCCACGGGAGTGCACATGGTCGCTCATAGTGGGTACGCACTGGCCGATGTAGACGATATTTCGGCACGATCAGGCGACATATGGTCTAGTGTGTACCCAGCTTTATGCAGAGTGGCAGACAAATTCAGGTATATCTTTCCCTAACCATGCTGGAAAAAGCAAGCTGACAAACTGCCCTCCAAAACAGGAATAACTATGTCCCAATTAAAGGTATAAACTATATAGCATCTTAGGCTGGAAAGGTTGGTTAGTGCGTAACATTGCTCCATCATCGTGGGAAAGAAAAAAAAGGAAAACTACAAGACAAGGCCCCTATTAATTCAGAGTCACATCTAGCTGAGGCACTAGCTAGAAGAAAAGAGGTCAAAGACCACAAAACGAATGTCTTCAAATGATCGACTAGTGGAAGCAGAAGAGCCAAAAGAACCAGATTAAAAACCAAAGACCCCAAGAACTAGATGAAGAATTGGACTTTTTTTGGCGAGAGACAAATTCATAGAACATACCCAGAGTAAACATTTAAATTTCACAAGGAATTGCCATTTGGTTCGTATCCTAAACCATATTAAAATCATTCCATTCACCTCTGTCCAAGTGAAACTCCAGATGTAAATTCTCCACCGGACATTCGATTGGGGTTTGTTATAAGCCAAATTGCATAAATTTGCACTAAAATTCAATTATTAAAGCTAATGAAAACTAAAGCAATATGCACATGGAAACGCAATTTTGTGCTGCAGGTACTACCCAAGTTTAAGGCCCGTATTCAATTTGAGGCGAAAATGCCGGATCCGTGATACTTTTTCGCCGATGACGTCATTTTCGCCTGTGTTGCTTTTACCCCGTATTCAATTTGAAAGACTTTCCGCCTAGGCGGAAAGTCAATGCAATTTACTAGGCAAAAAAGTTTTGCTTATGAATAGCAGGCGAAAAAAAGTGCAGAATTGGGGTTTTGGGGTGCAACGTTGCGGGACCCCCCCTGCAGCCTTCAGACAGTCCCCCAAAGGTAAACTGTCAAAAAAAGTGTTAAAAACACTTAGGGACACCCCAAAAAATGACTTTGAAAAAGGGGGCAAAAACCCCCCCGCTATTTAGCAGCTATTAAGGCAGTTTAAAAACAACAAATACATTCAGCAAGCCAAATTGGGAGTACCATAGATAACCCCCATGTCAGAGCATCTTTTGGGGGGTGTCAGGCTGATTTCCCCAAATCGGACAGTACTTTCCGCCTGTTCAAGTTTCGCCGGGTCCCGTTTATGGGGTAAAGCCGGCACGAACGCGATACTTTTCCGCCTACAAAACAGGCGAAAAGCTCAGGACACGAAAAAGTATAGCGGCTTGGCTCAAACTGAATACGGCTCTAAGTTGTAAAAGGGTCACAATCCTGGCTAGCTATAAAATGCAAGCGTAAAGAGAACTAAGCTGAATGTGTACAGCGTGAAAGAGCATGCAGCGGCATATAATAATGTATATATACCTTATATACTCGAGTATAAGTCGACCCGAATATAAGCCGAGGTACCTACTTTTACCCAAAAAAACTGGGAAAACTTACTGACTCGAGTAGAAGCCTAGTGTGGGAAATGGCAGCAGCTGGTAGTGCCCCCAGTAGTAATTCCCCCTGGTTGTGCCCCCAGTAGTAATCCCTCCTGGTAGTGCCCCCAGTGGTAATCCCCCCTTTCAGTGCCTCCAGCAGTAATCTCCCCCTGGTAGTACCCCCAGTAGTAAACCCCCCTTTTAGTGCCCCCTGTAGTAATCCTCCACTGGTAGTGCCCCCTGTAGTAATCCTCCCCTGGTAGTTCCCCCAGTGGTAATCCCCCCTTTTAGTGCCCCCTGTAGTAATCCCCCCCTGTAGTAATCCCCCCCTGGTAGTGCCCCCTGTAGTAATCCCCCCCCTTGTAGTTCCCCCAGTGGTAATCCCCCCTTTTAGTGCCCCTGTAGTAATCGCCCCCTGATAATGCCCCTTGGTAGTGCCCCCTGTAGTAATCGCCCCCTGATAATGCCCCCTGTAGTCATCACCCCCTGGTAGTGCCCCCTGTAGTCCCCCCCCCCCCTAGTAGAGAGAGACGTGAAAAGAATAAAAAAAATAAATAAACACTTACCTTAAACTCCCGCTCCTGGTCCCGCCGCTGTCCGCTCCTCCGGCCGCTTTGCATGGGAGAGACGACGTCATGACGACGTGTCTCCCATCACCCACTGCGGGAGCCGGAAGATGGCTCCCGCAGTGGGAGCAGAAGCAGCCGCTGAGAGTCTGACAGACTCTCAGCGGCTGCTGATTACACCAAACACGCAGCTGCCGGCTCCGGCGGCTGTGTGTTTGGCAGTGTGTAGCGCTGACCGAACTCCGTCCGGTCAGCGTTACACTTGACTCGAGTATAAGCCGAGGGGGTACTTTTTCAGCACATTTTTTTGTGCTGAAAAACTCGGCTTATACTAGAGTATATACGGTAAATATATATGCAATCATATATAAGGCAAAACCAGGTTGGTATCGCTTATGAAATAATTGCTGCTATATAAATACTGGCAGACTCGCTGGGATCTTGCCAGAGTCAGCATTCCGCAGTCTATTAACATAGGAACTGCAGTACTTGGACTGTACGCAAACAGACATACAATATGTAGTGATGTCAGGAGGAGAAAAACAATATATATTTTAGTTTTTACAAGTAATTTGCCTTCATCCACTGGGGGACACTGAAATAACTGGGTATAGACAGTGCTGTATGGAGCCTGGCACTTAAGTCTTCATTGATTTGGGCTGTGTCCCTCTCCTTCTATACCCCACCTGACTTTACTTAAGTGCCCACCATGAACCTTGTACATATTCAATGCTCGTCAAACACTAGTTAATACCTTGATTTTTGTGTGTACATCCAGAATATCTGGTATGCTGCCAAAAATAGTCTTGATCTCTTCTGGAGCCAGGATTGGTCCTCCAACTTGTCCTTCTCTTTCTAATGGAACTTGAAAAAGCTGCAAAAGGTATTTTAGAGTTAAACCACCTGATTACATGAAATCTAATATTACACACTACAGCACATTATGATTTAACAATTTTAAAATATAAAAAGTGCACTTTATACATAATGGTGTTCTGAGTTACCTGAACAATTGTAGTGAGAATGTCAACATAATTGCTCTCAGTCTGATACAATTCCATTGCGACCTGCCATCTTGCAGACTGCTTCTGAGGTACAGGTGTGGAGATTTTTGAAGGTTTTGTAGAAATTCTTGGTATATCTGGTAAACAAACATATTAGAGTGGTATTTATACATCAGTCACACTTCCAGAATTCTCCTATTTTTTAAAGTTTATCTTGCTGCATAACTGAACACAAAATGTGCTGGCAGGGTCACACTTAACGTGCTCTTTTAATATTGTTCTGACGAACTGTAATCATTAATTGTGCAAACTACCAGTTTGCAACACAGTTTAGGGCAGAAGTTCTCAAACTCTGCCCTCAAGACACCCTAACAGTCCAGGTTTTAAGTATATCTCTCCTTGATCGCAGGTGACTTAATTAGTAGCTTAGTCAATTTGATTTAACCACCTGTGCTCAACCATGGATCTCTCTAAAACCTGGACCGCGTTGGGAACCACTGGTTTAGGGTTTGATTCTGAAGAACAGTCCCCCATTAACAGCGCCTTTACATTTTGCCTAAGGCAAAATGAGTGGAAGCAGAAGAATGGTTTTCATTTGTACCTATGCTTCACAATTATAATAGGTATTTTATACTTTAATCTATCCAGTTACACTGTACCATGAGGTATAGTCTCCATTAGAAATGTAGCACTTTAAAAAATGTAATACGTTCTATGAGTATCTTCACAATGCTCCAGAGAACTGTTTTTTTTTATTTAACCAAGCCCCACAGTACATAACCAAATCGAAATAAAAACATAGCTTCGGAAAACAAAAAAACAACATACTGGATTCAAGTATAAAGATCCTGTTTTGTATTTTATCTAACTATTCATATATGAGTAATCAACAGGTAAAGTACACATGGTATGTAATCTACATGTAACCTAAAACCTCTGGTAAGGTTTAGTCCAAGCTTCACAAAGCAAAAATTTTTAGTTATGGTAGACTTACCTAGATAACTCCTTTTCTTCGAGGTCCACAGGGATACCATGGGGAGATTATGGTTGGAAACCAGGCACCAAACAGTTAAACTTTCAGCTCCCAGGATGCCTCGGGGTCCTCCTCCATATATACCCTGCCCCTAGCCATAGGACTTCAGTTTAGTTAACAAGCTTCAAGGCAGGAGATGGAAGAGCAATTGTACACCAGAAACACTTATACAAAATGAGGGAATCTGTGACCTAAAGAAATAATACCCAATGCGGCCATGAGCGTCGGGGTGGGTGCCCTGTGGACTCTATGGACCTTGAAGAAAAGGAGTTATCTAGGCAAGTCTACTATAACTCTAATTTTCTTCTTCAGGGTCCATGGGAATGTCCTAAAGCAGTTCCCCTAGTGTGGGGGGACGCTCCTGAACATAAAGGAGAACTCATCGCCCTAAGGAAGCATCCTGAGATGCAAACGTATCAAAGGCATAGAATCTAAGAAAAGTGTAGACAGAAGACTACGTGGCTGCCTTGCACAATTGTTCAGCAGAGGCACCACGACTAAATGCCCACGATGGCCCTACAGACCAAGTAGAATGTGCCGTCACCGTGCTTGGGACAGGGAGATCAGCCTGTGTGTAGCCATCTCGCCAGAGTCTGTTTATTAGCTGTCCACCCTCGTTTGTGAAAACCATATAATACAAAAACTAACAGAATTTGAGTCCTCCACATAGATACGAAGAGCACGAACTACATCCTGCTAGGCTTCACCTACAGAAAGATCTTGAGCCTGAAAAGCTGGAACTATAAATTTCTTCATTTACATGAAAACAGGACACTACCTTAGGAAGGTAACCTTCCCTTGTACGAAGAACAGCTTTATCCTGGTGTAAAATCAAAAATGGAGAGCAACAAGAAAGCGCTGCCAAATTAGAGAGACTGATAGCAGAAGAGATAGCGAGAAGAAAAGTGACTTCGCTGTCAACCACTTCAAATCTACAGAGTCCAAAAGTTCAATTGTGGGAGCATGTAGCCCCTTAACCAAAGACAGATCTCACGATGCTACTGGTGGGACAAAAGTAGGCTGAACTCGCAGAACTCCTAGGAAAAAAATTCTAACATCTGGTAATGAGGCAATCTTCCTCTGGAGCCACACAGACAGTGCAGAAACCTACACACTCAAAATAGCCAGGTGGAGACCACGGTCTAAACCTGCCTGGAGAAAGGACAGTATCCTGGAAATCCTAAACACCTTAGGATCATGCTTTCTGTGGGAACACCACTGACCAAAACAATGCCAAACTCTGTAATAGATGTAGGCAGAGGCAGGCTTCCCTGCCCTAAGCATCGTGTGAATAACAGAATTGGAAAAATCTTTTGCTCTTAGGATGGAAGGTTCAAGAGCGACGCCGTCAAAGCCAGACGAGGTAAATCCGGATGCCGGAACGGGCCCTGCGTTAGCAGATCCTGCAATAGAGGAAGAGGATACGGACTGTCTATGGACAGATTCTGTATGTCGGTGAACCAATGATGTCTGGGTCAAGCCAGAGCCACCAGTATTACTGTTCCTTCCCGAGAACTCTTGGGAGGAGGGAGATCAGAGGAAAGAGATATGCCAGCTTGAAGTCCTATCTTACTGCCAGTGCATCCACGAAGGCTGCTGATGGGTCTCTGGACCTGGACCGTACCTGGAGACCTTGCGGTTGTGACGTGATGCCATGAGATCTCTCTCTGGTAGACCCCATTTGTTTACCAGGAGCTGAAACACTCCCGGATAGAGAGACCACTCTCCGGCGTGTATGTCCTGTCGACTTAGGAAGTCTGCGTCCCAATTTAGTACTCGGTATGAATATTGCCCAGAAGGTAATGTTCTGCCCAAATCAGAACCCTTGTCATTTTTTTCATGGCTTGGTAACTTCTTGTGCCTCCCTGATGATTGAGGTAGGTCATGGTTGTCGCATTGTTGTACTGGAACTTGAACTGCTTGCCCTGGAGCAGGTCCTGTGCCATGACAAGTGCTTTGTACACTGCTCGCAGTTCCAGACTGTTTATTGGCAAATGACTTTCCAGATTTGTCCAGCTTCCCTGAAAGGTGTAATGACCTGTCACTGATCCCCTTCTGCAAAGACTGGTGTCTGTGGTGAGAAGCACCTAATTTGGAATCCAGAATGGATATCCTTTGTTCACATGATCCATTCTCAGCCACTACAGGAGGGAGTGACAAAACTTTGGAGTAAGAAGGATCCTCAGACTTTATTCGATGATACTATCGTTTCCACTTGGAGAGAATCAATCTTTGCAGAGGCCTGTAATGGAACGGAGCATACACCACCATGTCGAAGGTGGATACCATTAATCCCAGGACCTGCATTGCTAACAGAATGGATACCCTTCGCTTGCGTATTCGCAATGATAGGGCCACAATTTTGTCCTCTGGCAGAAACACAGTCTATGCCCGAGAATCCAGAAGAGCTGCCAGATGTACCATCTGCTGTGTTGGAGAAAGTGATGAATTCTTTCAATTGATGATCCAGCCTTGCTTTTGTAAGCAGGCTATGGTTAGATGAAGATGGTTTTGTAAAACAACCAGAGTCTGTGCCAATATCAGAAGGTCATCCAGATATGGCAGAATTCTGACTTCCTGGCGTCAGAGATAGGCCGTCACGACTGCTATTATTTAGGTAAATACCCAGGAAGCCGTAGATAGGCCAAAAGGTAGAGCCTGAAATTAGTAATGTTAATGAAGGACAGCAAACCATAAAAATTGCTGGTGGGATGGTATAATAGGAACATGCAGATATGCATCCTGAAGCAGGGAGTGAATGGCTACCTGAAGGGCCAAAGCCTTTCCCACATCTGCCGGAGGATCTGTGCAAAAAATATTTTGTGGAGGATGCCTCCTGAAATGTTGTAAGCATAGGATATATTTTGAACTTCTGTATTGAGGAGCGATTTCTCTAACCAACACGATATATATCTCCTTTTGCTCATACACATTGCTTATATTATTGTGTTTCTTTGTTGTCCATATTAATTTTAACATATATCAATTAAAGGTTATATTATAGAGAATTGTGTAAAATAAATTATATATATATATATATATATATATATATATATATATATGCAGCACAGATGGTGTAATGGTTAGCGTTACTGCCTCACAGCACTGAGGTCGTTGGTTCGATACACACTATGGCCCTAACTGTTTGTATATTCTCCCTGTGCTTGCGTGGGTTTCCTCCGGGTACTCCGGTTTCCTCCCACACTCCAAAAATATACTAGTAGGTTAATTGGCTCCTAACAAAATTACCCCTAGTGTGTATGTGTGTGATCGGGAATATAGAGTGTAAGCTCCACTGGGGCAGGGACTGATGTGAATGGCCAAATATTCTCTGTAAAGCGCTGTGGAAAATGTGCGCGCTATATAAATAACTGCTAATAAATAATTATTTAGAGGTGTGCCCTTATATTTAGGAGTACTGTCCCTTCTCTTTCTCTTGATATGTTTTACATGAAACCAGCACAAAGGGCTCCCCCTCCTGTATTCCTTTATTTTTAGACCTGTTCAGTAAAGGCAATACTTGCAAAGTTATGTGACAGCCTTCACAAAATCTAAATAAAATGTGAAATACTCAGAAAGAAACCTCCACCCCAATGGGACGGAGAAAAATAAAAAAAATTGTTATAATTGACAGATAGAAATAAAAGACTGTCAATACAGCAGCTAGCAAACAAACAATAGACTCTGAATCAACTACACAAACACACAGGAATGGTAGGATTATAGAGCACTATATACCTTAACCACGGGAGAGGTATACAGGGAGACTGACCCAAACCCTCCTGAGACCAACAGCTACAGGGCGCACTGAGCGTGGACCGTGAGCGTCTCATACACGTGGAGGGTAGGCAGAGCAACCCTGACGCGCAAAAAACCTTCATAGGGACTGTGTCTGGGTCAAGGGCAGAGCGGTCGGGGCATCACCTTCCCTAAGCTGTGTTAACCAGCCGGGTACGCTGGCCTCATGACGAAGAAGCATCTGCTGCTGATACCAGGCGTCAGATAAGGCCGCGGTGGTGTAGTGAGGATGCGGACAATCCCGGGCCCTGACAGCAGCAGCAAGTACTGCCGCATGATATCCCCCGTAAGCGAGGAATCGCCTTACCTGACATATCCATGTGCCCGGTTGCAGTCCAGGTTGCAGCATTGCGGCTACCAAGCTTAGCCGCGACCTGCCGAAATCACCAGCCCAGATACTGGTGTTGCGGCCCCAGCGCAGGTAGAGGAGTCGCAGTATATGCATCTTAAATTCAGAAGCTTACTACTGCCAACCCAAAAACAAAATCAAAACATAAAATAAAAAAATAAAAAAAGGGAGAGTCTTAATCCTACCGCATCAAACGAACAAGTGAAGTCCTATGACTAGGGCGGGGTATATATGGAGGAGGACCCCGAGGCACCCTGGGAGCTGAAGCTTTAACGATTTGGTACCTGGCCTCCAACCATAATATCCCCACGGTATCCCTATGGACCCTGAAGAAGAAATTTTTCAATTGACAAGAAGGAAATCGGCTGCCTTTTCTTTCTTTGAAACAAGAAATTCAAGTGCTGGACTCCTCCACAAGCACACGCTTTGTAAAAAGGACCAACTCAGTTCCTCCTCAGGAAAAGGCCAAACACTAACTCTACTGATCACACCTTCCTTTGTTTATAACCTCATATTTCACTTCTGATTTTTAAACACTATTAGATCGTCATCTTTTTGTATTCATTACATATTCAAGTGTTTTGGAAAACAGTAAGGTAATGGACTATCTTTTTAATGCATACCTAATAAAATAAAATTGTATTAAATAGTTTGCAAGATCCGAGTGCACACGACTGTAAGAGCCTTCCTTTTTTCAGATAACCACGTGGCAACTATACAAAAGTTGTACCGCAGAAACGCCACATTGAGCCTCCCAAGAAGGTCCACTGACAGTGTTGTAATGAGCAGTCACCTCAGCAGGGGCAGGAGATCCGCCAGAGTGTGGCGCAGAGTCAAGGTGGGCTAACAGTATAATCGGTTCAGAAACCGGCCAGCCCAGCTTGTGAAAATCATACAGTACCAGAGAGAAACGGATCTCCGGGTCTGTCTATGGAAAAATTACCGGAGAGCCTACATCCTTAGATGCGTCCTCCGGTGAGGAGTGCAGAACGCGGAAAGCCGGATCAACACAACCCCAGGTAGGAAAGGAACAGAGACAACTCTGGGTAGGAACCCAAGAGATACAGTAGAACAGCCTTCTCTAAGTATAAGTTCACATAGGGGGAGCGACAAGACAAGGCGCTCAGACACTCACCGAAGCCAAGCAATGGCAATTAGTAAGACAGCTGTCCCAGTGAACCAACAAATGAGCGATGTGCACCGCAATCAAGGACTCAATTGAGCTAATCGAAGAGTCCAAAGAACCAAAGAGAGGTTCGATGGAGCCACCTGGTCAGAACAAATGGTGACTGCACACAGAGGAAGCCCTGAAACACAAAAAAAAAAAAAAAGTCCAAACCTTTGGTAGGAGCGGAAGCAGTCGGATGAGAAATTACAGGTCTGAGACCTGCAGCAGGTCAAAAATTGCAGAAAAGACAGGATTCAAGATAGCTGGAATGATCTGGGGAAGAAACCCCTAACCAAAACTCCCCAATAGGTCCTCTAATTCGCTAAGAAACTCTGACCGAAGTGGACTACTCGGCATGCAGCAGGGTACAACTAACCCCTCTAGAAAAAACCCTCCTAGCTTTTAGGACGGGTGACAAGAGCCACTTTGGCAAAACAAGGCGGGCCAGAATCTGATGGAAGGACAGGCTCTTAGACCAAAGAACAGACCGTAGAGGAAGACGCATTGAAGCTCAAATGGAAAGAGCTGCGTATTACAGGTGCCTTGGCCAAGCTAAGCTACGAGGATCACCATGCTCCCTTCCAACTGTGACCCGCCCCAGCAATCACAAGGCGCTGAACAGCATCGAAGCAGACTGGATCTAATATCATAGGGCCCAAATTTCCCTGTGACGAGGCAGGGAATGAAACAGAGCAAACTGCAGCAACTCCACCCCGTTGAAGTGGTAGTAGAGAGCCCAAGATCTGCCTGCAAGAGTGTAAGCACACTCTGTATAGATGCCAGAACAGAGGGAATGGTAACCGGGAGACAGTCTAACGGCAGGGAGGAATACCCACCGAACCTTGAAATGCAGCCAAGCCCTCCCCCAAAGGGAAAAGCTTCCAAGTAACTATCCATCCATGGGACCACAGAATATCTACCTAGATTGATATCCAGTGACTAAGCCCTGATGAGGTCAAAAAGGAACTGCCATGACTGTCCCGAACCTCATGAAAAGCACGAGGGGCTGTGGACCTTCCCTAATAGTGATACCAGAAACTGGAAGTGATTGTCCTGCACAGCATAATCGAGGAAGTGCTGGTGACTGATTTGGATGGCAATATGTAAATAAGCATCCTATATGTGAAAGGATACTCTAAAAAGCTCTAGTCTGAGCGAATGATAGAGCAGAGCAACCACATGCGGAAACCCGAAAATCCTGGAGTCCCTGCTAGAACCCAGAGAATGAGGATGGGTTGGACCAAGCAGTCCGACGTCTGACCAGTAAAGGTGCGTACACACTAGACTATAATTTTACACGATTTGCCCGGTTTCGACGCATTGGAACGACAAATAGTGTAAAATGTGTCCAAATCCTGAGTATCCATTCACGATCACGATGCAGATACACGTACCTGCTGGTCGTGTATCTGCGCATCTTCAGATCTTCCCTATTGCTGGCAAGATTTGCCAATCTCATACACGATTTTGTGCACAATAGATCTTTAGTCAGATTGGACACTTTTTGCATCATAGTGTCCTGGAGTGCTGGGGAGAGTTCAGGGGAAATCGCTCACGATATCGGATCATGAGCACATTGTCTAGTGTGTACGCGCCTTTAGACTGGTATAGTAACTCTCACTTTCAGAGACAAGGGATCTGAACAATGACAAGGTCAGAGGGGAGCAAATAGTCTCCCAGAGCTCTGGCTGCTTCTGGGAGTGCTTGGGAAACCCGCTAAGGCATAAGAGTCCCTTATGGTACTTGAACCTGGGCTGGTCCCAGGATGGGAGCACTACCCATGAGAAGTTAATCAGCTAGGTGGTTTGTCAGAAGTGGGATCTGAACCCACATCTCCAGGAAGAGACTGTGCCCTACACCACTCGGCCATCCTGACTCCACGCTGGGGTTACCCAAGTGGAAATCCACCCCAACCTGTGGCAACAGACCTGCCAGCTGTTTGGCAGACTAAGGTCACCTACGTCAGGAGCCAGGGCCCATACAGTAGGAACGCCTTAATCTAGCAGGTAGACAGCCTGGTACAGAAGGCAGAAATTTTATTTCAGCGCTACCTAGAGACGGTCTCGTCCAACCCCAGGCCACGAGGACCTTCTCTAAATTGAGAAGAGCCTCTAAGTACTTAAGAGTCCATTACAGTGCGCCAGGAAAACAACTAGCGAACTGTCCTGGCCACCAGGGCATATGTCCACACAAGAGTTTAATACGGCTATGTCAAATACCTCCTAATCAACTAGTTAGTTGCCAGACTGCCCCACAAGGGACAATACAGTACTTTGTCCTCGAACGCAGACCGTCCTGTAGTGTATTTGCCCTGCAGCCCCTAGCCTTAGCTGCCCAAGCAATAGCGAGGGACATGCACTAGAATAGATCATCCTGGGGATACTATCCAGCTGCCAAGGATATCCTGAAGCCTCCGCTAGGAGGTCCTCAAGCTACCTACAGGAAAGGAATAGAGTTGTCATAAGTAAAATAAATAACAGAATAGCCACTTAAAAGCAGCTCCCACAAAATGGTGCCAGCTCCTGCTCGGCACCAAACAAAAACTGTCTGGCCGGTGGCAGTGTATAGTGGAGAGGGAGCCTAGGGGCCGCTGGGAAGAAAAGTAACTATTTGGTGCCCAGACTCTCCTCTCCAGGCTATACCCAGAGTTATCCCTGCCCCACCAAGTGGAGGAAGAAGGAAGGTCATTGCTTCAACATGACCAACTGAAATCATCTAATGAATATAGCGCATATTTGTGTTATTTATCTCTTCCTTTTCAGGCATTTTATTAAAAAATATGATGAGTTATGGTATAACATACCTTAGTTAACTCTTTCTTCGAGGTCCATATGGTCCACAGGAACTACCTTGGCCCTGTGGACCCTAAAGAAATTTAATTTTTGTATCCATATTTCGGATAGTCTGTCTGCAGATTATAACGGAGAATTTAGAACTATGGATAAACAAATTCTTGGGGTGCAAAACTAGAATAGTTTGTAACCAAATTAACAGACCAAAAAATAATAATAAAAAAAAAAAAAAAAAAGTTAAAAGCCTTCATCACCAGCCACATATCAATCCATTTACACGTGTGAATTGCCATGCTTAAGTGAGAGGTCAGTGCAAATTTTATCTTCCTTCCTGCACCTACAGTACCAATTATAATATAAAGAACTAGAAACTGCAATGCCGCCCACCCACCCACCCACTTCACCACCACATATGAAGAGGCCACAGTTCTCCATCTGTATATACTTAATTTTTGTAAGGGATGGAATACATTTGAAAACAGGATTGTTTTTTTTTACGCTGCCAGTGTGCAATGAAAACGGCTTAAGAAGTATAGAAATTCTAAGGAAAGGGATTTTGCCACTTATTTTTTCTTTATTACTTTGAACATCTGCTTTGCCTTTTCCGTGTACTCTTCATTGACGGACTACATATATTACTTGTTTATACAAGAAAGAAACTTGAGCAGGGGGGGATGGCGCTGGATATGACAGACCCATATAAAATATATAAAGAATAGATGATACTCAGTCCTTTATACAGTTTTTGAGGGTAATCGAATTAACGTTATGCGAGACGATGGTCATAATTCCTCACAGAGGGTTCAAACGATCCCGATAGTGATATTATGTCTACATATAGATAGGGGCTGCATAGTAAATTAGGTTTGATGCTTGATTGAAGATTTTTTAGGGTATTTAAGATGCCTTCCCTGTGTCTTGTCCCACACACCTTGAGGTAGACCCGCAGGAACTGATCGAAACGCGTTGGTAACAGGACAATTGTTTTCAACATTTACACTACTACAACTATTTGTTGGAACCTTATCGCTGTTTATGGACTTTGGACTTCCGGGCTCCATTGATCCTATTTAACAGGTCGATTCCTTTCTATTGTGCAGTTACTACTTGTTTTTTTGTATGTTTTTACTTTTTATCATTTATTAAAGCGTATTACTTTGACATCTACTTAATTTCTTCATTATCTGTGCACGATACCACGTATGAGGAGGATGGTTTTTTGAAGTGTCACTATGAAAATCGGGAAGGTGTGAAAAAGAAACCTTGATGAGTAGCATTACACCACCCTGCGTGTAAGTAGGGTACACATCTGATATTGGTTCCCTTACTATCGGCTATTCTGGCCAGTTAATACTTGGTATTTGGGAGTGGGAAGATAAAGATACCCAGATGTGTATACCCCTCCACTTACTATGGTGTAAGTTGGGGTACGTTCTGGTCATAAACCTCTTGGGAATTGTTGTTCAATTGAAAGGACCTGCGGTTTTTTTTGCCATTTCTTCACTAAGAACATTTTTTGTTTGTGCATTTCTTTTTGCATATACTCTGGAGAATATCAGGATGGTTTGAACCCCCTTGTGAGGAATTACAACCAGGAATTACAACCATCGTCTCACATGTTAATTGGATTACCTTCAAAAACTGTATAAAAGGACTGAGTATCATCTATTGTTTATATAGGCCTGTCATATCCAGCACCATCCCCTGCTCAGGTTTCTTTCTTGTATCCATATGTCAGTAAGAGTGTGGTGAAACTCTTTTTCCTGTGTGGTGGATAGGCAGCAGGTGTTGCGCACCCCCTATAGAATTTCTTTTTGTGTATTATATATTACTTGTTGTCTGTCCTGTCTCACAATCGGCTACTGCTACTATGCTTCCTGCACAAGTTAAAAAGAAACAGAGGATAATCTATGAAGACTTTTGAAATTTACTATTGAAGAATAAAACATGTTTTACTTCTGAATCTAGTTCTGTGCATACTTTTTAGTATGTTCATAAATGCAAATCACAACAGTTGATTAATTTTTACCTGAGAGAGACTTCCCAGACTCTGGCGTGTTTGAGATGTCGAGCAATGATCCCATAGACAAGGAATGTTCAGCTGAAGGACGTTTGCGAGGTGGAAATGGCGAAATGTCAGTTTCTCTGGTAAGCTGTGCAAGAGTGTCTTTCAACCTGCGCTTCTTGCGATTACTACTTGGAGTATTCAAGGAAAGCAGAGACACAGACTTTTTAAGGGCTGGGCTATCCTGCTATAAAGAAAAAGAAAAGACATGGCAAATATAGTCTTGTTTTTTTTTAAAAACTCTTTATACAACGCCATTTACCGCCACATATATTCAAGGATATATTAATATACATATTGCATTAATCATAACTTGTTATACAAATTGTGCCCAGGAGTATACGCTACCACTATGTGTAGCCATTTCTTTAGAATGGAGGCTATCACCAGCAGGGACCTCCTTCCTAATTTCCTCCCTCCCCTTTCTTCCGCCCTAGTTTCCCACCTTCTTTCCGCTCCTATGAGATTATAATTGGCTTCTGTAAGTTTCACCCACATGATACCCTTTTGTATTACTGCTAGTTATTCTTCTAAAAATGTATTTTATAATTCTACTTTATGCTGTAGCATATGCTATAGTTTATGTAATTATGTATACGCCATTAATACTACTGCTCTATACAGCACTACAGAACTTTGTGGCGCTCTAAGTAAATGCTAATACTAATTGAATGAAGGGAAGGAGTGAAGATTATCCAATTAGGACAAGTTCATTATTGTGCACTAAGTTATTAAGGAAAAAGCTTTATATTACACACTAGGCCATTGTGCGCTATTTATTGTACGCTGGTCCGCCAAAAATTGAATCTGCATTACTTAACATAAAAGAACTAGTTCTGAGTACAATTGTTACAGAAAGAAACTAGGTGCTGAAACAGCCAATTCCACCGCTGCTAAAACCTTTGCAATGAATTCTCACTTCATTATGTCTTCATGTAGAATAACCATTTTTGAACAGGACTAATCCACATTTCATCTTCCTTATGCTCACTTTATTTATAAGGTTATGTTATCTCCCCCATTCTTAAATGAACATTCTACAACCTTTTCTACAGGTGTCAAATACATTTTGAAATACAGTACTCCATTTTATATCCTCTAATTTAACAGATATGTAAGAGGGCAGATAGAAACATTAACTAGGATTACCTTTTCAAAGAGGTACATTGTTTCTCCAGCTCTTGCATCCATTTGTATGCTTCCCCAAAACCACTGAGGGAAAAAAAAAAATTACAAAACATATACCAACCTGGAAGATCACAGTTTTGAAGTTATTGTAATGGGTGCCACTCACCTCTTGCTTCACTACATAAAGTTTCTTTGGAGGCTCAAAGGGTAACTCTCTTACAGTGTTTTCTTCAACAACTAGATGAGTGCACTTTTCATCACCCACTGGTAAAAACTGCCCTCCTAAACCAGGACAATAAAAATAATGCAATGGAGACCAGTCTGACAATTCTCATTTGAATTTCAACCTATTACCCTATGACCTTTCAATAAAAAAATAAAATAAAAAGAATTATAATATTTCAACATTATCTTTATAAATTATATAAATATACGTACTAAAAAGGAACAATACAGTAATATTTGTTCCATGGTCAGATTACAAATAGATATTAACTATTTGAACCCTTAATTTAATATACCTTATGTATCACTTTAAGAACTATGCTCCATACAAGACAATGTGAAAGCTGCACTGTAGTGTTAAACCTACAATTTTTAATGAAATAGACAAAACTTATTAGTAAACTTATTAATAAAATACATTCTCAGCAACTGTTTCTCCATATTAAATGAAGACCTATAGGAATATTTCCCACATACCCACTTTTAAATGTGGGCCTAAACAAATCAATGTGCAGATATAAAAACCAGCCACCACATACAAATGATATGATTTTCCTAGTTACCTTGCATTTTTGTCATTTCTTCCATGCTGACTCTATCTTCTTCTGAAAACCCCAGAAAACTTAGAATGCAGTCCTGAAATGGGGGAACCTTGAATTCATTTTTAAACTCTTCATCTGCTGCACTGAATTCTCTAAAGATGAATAAAAAAAAAATTATATATATATATATATTATATATATATATATATATATATATTATATATATATATATATATATATATATATATATATATATATATATATATACACATACACACACACACACACAGGTTGAGTCTCCCATATTCAAAATGCTTGGGACCAGGGGTATTTTGGATAACTGAATATTCTGTATTTCAGAATATTTGCATATCATAATGAAATATCTTGGAAATGGGACCCAAATAAACACACAGAATGCATTTATGTGTTATATACACCTCATACACAAAGCCTGCAGGTAATTTTATACAATATTTTCAATAATTTTGTGTCTCAAGCAAAGTTTATGTTCAGAAATTAAATTCATTTATGTTTCATATACACCTAATACACACAGCCTGAAGGTAATTTTATGCTATATATTTTGTGCCTTAGACAAAGTTTGTATACATTGAACCATCAAAAATCAAAGGCTTCATTATCTTAATCATGCCAAAATAATTCCGTATCTCGGAATATTTGGATATGGGAGACAACACAAATATAAATAAATGTATATATAAAAATATTATAATATGTAGATTACTTTTATCCGATCAGGACATGCACTAGGGTTGAAACCTGTCATTCTCTATATTACACTTACTATGAAATACGAAAGCTCTGTTCACCGGGGAAAACAAAAACTAATGCTGGGCATACATTATACAATGATCTGTCAGGTATCCGTCCAATCTGGCTGGTTGGAATGAAAATTTGGTAGTGTATGGGAGAAAAGGACTATCGCCCATTTGCTCACAAACACTGGAAAACCGACAAAAATGGTCAGACAAATTGGTTAAATCAAACAGATTTAACCAATTTCAACAATTGTTAGTGTCAGTTTTCCAGTGTTTGGGAGCAAATGGTTGATTGCTATTTGCGCTCATACACTACCAGATTTATATTCCAACCAGCCAGATTGGTCAGATGATCTGACAGATAATTTTATAGTGTGTGCCTAGCTTTACAAACACGAGTAAATCTGTCAATGTGTAATGTGTATTTGGGGATGAAAGGGAAAGGGTCGGACTGGGGGCATAAATTGTAAAATTTTCACACAAAGCACTCTTAAGGCCCCCATACATCAGCAATTGATTGTGTAAAAAAAAAAAAATAAATAAATAAAATAATCTGCAAACGCAGAATCCCACAATCATATGCAAATGTATGGGGTTCACAGGTGGCAGATTTCAATCAAAAAGTGGTTGAAACTGGTAAATCAGGTTGTCCAACATGTTGGATTTCACAGTTCAATTGGGGCTGTAGATTACTAATGTAATGTATGGTGACAATCAGAAGATTTGCAGACATTTACTAGTAAAAAGGATGGGCCTTTCAATATTGGCAGATCTGTGTTTGCTAAAAATGATCTGCTAATCACTGAACAAAAACTGATGTATGGGTGCAGATTGCTAGATTGAAGATTTGTCGGATTTTAGGATTTCCCAAATTGTTCAATTGTGGTTTTCTGATTGCTGATGTATGGGGGCCTTTAGGTTCTCCTCATATAATAAAGAAAACAAAAATATTTTAGATAATGGTCCAAGAGTTAGGCACTTTGTTTGAATATTGCCATTCACTTTGCAAATACAATATCCAGCCTAATATCATCTCCACTCAATTTGCTGTGTTCCTACATAAAGAAATAAAAAAAATTGCTAATTTAATGTCATGGCAGTTCAGGAGATACAGAGACACTTAGGATTATGTAATTGCTTAATTTTCCTGTCTGGATTTTTGAACCCCAGTGCTTTTGGAGTTTAACCGGCGTCACCAGTATTTATGAGAAGAGGTTTATGTGATACATGTTAAACACCTATCTGTAGGATGTTGAAGAGGATCCGGCCTGCCATTGCAGGAAAAATACCCAAGACATGAGTTACCTCAATTATATTGTTATCTCATTGCAGTTAAGTCTCTCTTGGTACAAAAACAAGTGTTAGGTAACTGAAGACTTAAAGTCACAAAAGCACAAGAGGATATTCTGGTCTTCTATGACACCTACAAAAGAGCCTGGCCTGCGTCAAATACACTAACTAGGTGGATCGATTCTATAATTCAGTATGCTTACACTGGGGTTAGAAAACCTGATCCTTACAATAAGAGGCATATTCTACCAGATCGATGGGCATTTCATGGGTGGAGGGGCACAGAGTATAAACTTATTGGGCGGCCACATGGTTCTCTTTGTATTCTTTTACAGGTTTAATGTTTTTTGTGTCTAAGAAAGCCAGTTTTGGCAGGTGGTGTGGAGCACTGGAACACAAAGTATGCCCAAATTTGCAGCTTTGGAACATCCATATGGTCTAGTGTTCCAAAACTGACAAAAGCAAACCGCATTTCACTTTCACCTAATTGAGGTACAATAAAACCATGGGATATAGAGGCTGGTTAAAGAGTTAGCCATGAAGCTTGAATCCTTAATCAGCAGTGTGGATTTAACAATTTTAAGAGCTCCTTCCATTAGGAAACCATTCTAATTTCACTAGGAGTTAAGGCACAAGCTGCCAAAACCAATTTTATTAGTATACATTCATCAGCAGCAGCATGTTCTGTTTTCCCACCGGAAGATCACATTGTAAAATGGTCTGAGATGAGACAGGCACCACAGTGTTCGCCCCCCCCTCGATTTCGGGAAGAGGGGTTCCGGTGGTGAAATCTGGTCACTACTAACCGAGATATTCCCTGGGTGACATGGGGCAACTAGCGTCTGCTACTTGTCCTAATGGAGGTAGGGTGTAGAAGTTCCTAAAGTTTTATCGTGTTCGGCAATACACTGGTAGTCAGCCTCAATGCAAACTGGCAAAATCTAAAATAATTTTAGATAGTCTCTCAGAAGAATCAAAAGCATCTAATTTGCGCTCAATCGATCCTGTGGGCAATCAAAGACTTAAGTATTACTCTCAGGAGGAAGCACAATTTTGTATGCAGTTAAAGGAAGGACAGCACTCAGTCATCTTATAATTAGACAAGTGTGTTTGTCAACCAACTACAGATAATCGGCTTGGGAATGAGGGTGGGTTATGGTATCCGGGGTCAGAAGCATAGCGAAGGAAACTGACTTTTTTTCGCTTAAACACCTGGAATCAGATGGTAATCTTGTTTAGCTTTCTCCCACACCACTATTCTACCTTCTCAAGTAAATCTCGGGGGGAGGGAGGTGGGAGGAGGAAAGCATTCCTCAAGGTATCAACACCAATCCTCGCAAACCAAATTTAGACTGCCTCCCACCATCAGACTGTCGTAATGTAGACTGTCTGGGAGCAGGTTTCCTACCTTCCCAGGATTGTCTCCGTTTGGCTTTCACCACCACGGGAGGAGAAGCCTTGGCATCAAAAAGGAGTGCTGGAACCTAGACCGTCCTTGGGATGACAGGGGGATCCTTGGGCTTCAAAGTCGTGGATGGCAAGAACGCAGACTTAGAGGCTATCACGGAAGCAATAATTTTGTCCAGTTCAGGACCGAAGAGCACCAAACCACTGAAGGGGAGAGATTCAAGGGCATTGTTCGAGTTTGTCGGCCCTCCATGTGCAGAGCCAGATAGTTCACCTGGCTGCCACTGGTGATACTGTGGCTAAAAGCAGACTTGAGTCCAAGGCCACCCCACCGAGATTAGATGCCGCTTCGTTGACATTTTCTACAATGGACAATAATTCAGAGCAAGAAGCCCCTGACTGGAGGCCATCGTACAGGGAGTCTGCCTACCTTTCCAAGGCCTTGGAAACCTATGTTGAGGCTAGAGCCAGTGTATGGATGCAGCAGCCACCAAGAAAATTACTTTGAGAAAACTTCTATCTTCCTATCAGTGACATCTTTGAATGAAGACAAATTAGCAGAAGATTGGTAGCCTTAGCCAACCTAGTAATAGGGGTGTCCACTAGGGGGGAGGGGAGGAAGAGTGTCTAATTTAGTCACGTCAGCAAGGGGGAGCGGATAAGGACATAATATACTTAGCGACCTAGAACCGCTTATTTGGGAGAGTTAATGCTTCCTTCTTGCATTTAAATAAGCACAGATCCTGAGAAATAATGTCCTCTGAATCCTTAATCAGCAGTGTGGATTTAACTGCAGTTCTAGAGGCCTCCACGTTCACTGGACTGGTATGCTCTTCTTCCTGTATGGAGGACAGATACAGAAAGTAATCCTGCTGAAAATCATCCTCAGCTACCCTGTCTGAAAAGGAGTAAGCATGTTCCAGCATTTGCTGTACAGAAGAAGAAAACAGAACTAGACCCTGAACTGATTGAGACAATCCTTGTACCCAGGGAAGCTCAACAACGCGTGAATAAAAACAAAATGCCGACAGCGGCACTCTCAGCACAACCTGCGACCAACCTGCAAAAGGTTGGTCGCCGCTTCTAAACGAGAAGAATGTGTATATTTCTTCAACCACTGACCACTGGAACACCATCAGGAAATATCCTCCGGAATGACAATGTTTCTGGATATGACCATTCACAGGGTAAGACTTGCACCCCACCAGCTGTCTGAAAGCAGTCGCATATTACATTCCTCAAACACATCTACATGGGACTTATTCCCACATAGATTACTTATTTCTTGGACACCTACAAACACTTACTAAGGGTCCCATAATTTGATAGAGACAATCTAGAGATTAAGAAGAGGCCAATAAATCTACCCCACGGGTAAAAGTCCTGGAAAGGATAGCTTTACTATTGGCTATTAACAAGAGCTTCCAGAAGAAGCTTGCATCACTTCAACAGATTATTAATATTACATAACTGGGTTGGGCTGGTTTAAACCAAATGGTATTTAAAAAAATATATATTTATTATGCTATGACTACAGGCACGGCTCCATTACTTCTTAAAAAAGAAGTATTATAATTGAATCCCCCTGGTAAAACAACTCTAAAAAGTTTTGTCTGTGTATGCATATTGGTTCTCTAAGTATTGCCTCTTTTAATGTGTTAAATGGCACTAAATCACTATTGCCCTACAGCTGTGGACGGGGATGTGTGAAATCCCCTAAATGTGGTTTCCTAGGAATCCACTTGGCAAACAATAGGAAAAGAGACAGCGCTGGAAGCAATAATGGACCTACCTGTGCCATTACTGACAGTGTTTCAGTGCTTTCACACATACATCAAAATCTCGGGTTTTTGCACGTAAACCCGGGATTTGGTATGTGTGAAAAGAAACAACCTGGGATGAAGTCCCCTCTCCACGACCCTGCTCTTTACCAGCATTGGGCTGAGACACAGGAATTTGCCGGGTCGATAGACCCAGCAATTTCCCAGATCTTAAGTCTGAAAGGGGTATTAGTCTAGCTCTCTTTTGATAAGACAAAAAATCCTAATAACTTTGAATTGTTAAAAAGCATTAAAACATGGTTGATAATACATAGCAATGTTTCACAGTATTAAAATATTAAGCAGGATTCAATTCCTTTTAATTAAAGCATTAAATGCAATAAAAAAAAAAAAGTTTAAACCAATGAAAAAAAAAAAAAAGTTTCCTCCTTTAAAAGAAAAGTCTTTTTTTAACCTTGTTACATAAGCTCTCTCAACAGGATATTCAGAATATCAACACCAGAACGTCGACATGGACTAGAATTCAACAGGCGACATATTGAACATGCGGTTTTCTGTTCCGGAGGTGATTATGACTGATCCTAACCACAACCAAAAATAGTCTGTCGACATTATGAACGTATATCCTCCCAAAACATTTTGATACAAACAATTATTTCTAAGTGTTTTAATTATAGAACTAAATGGGTCAGCAATAATTAAATGTTGCCCCCCCACAAAAAGGACTCACAAAAAGGACTGAATATGTAAATCACTATTTAAAGTCCCAGAAACATTTTGCTGTATCGTTTCAGTGTTTGATTTGAGAAATTCCATTGATTGAGCCTGTTTTCTTAGCCCATTCTAAAATGAATGAGCTAGGAAATAGCTATTGTATAGAATAGTAAAATTATTTTTGAAATCTAAATTTTTATTTTTTATTTTAACAACAATTTTTATATGACGGAGATAACTAGCAGACTGAGTATAAGATGCACTTTTTTAGCTGCATCTCAATCAAAGAGAGGCTTCTCATTTTATTTACATTACACAGCACTTTCCAGGAAAAAAAAAAAAACCACCATGACAAAAATTAGGTGTTTTATAAAAATGTGAAGTGTTGTCTGTTTACTTTATAAACTACACCTGGTTGTTAATGCATATAATCAGTCAATCAAGTGGCAGTAACAAATAAAAGCACGTAGACATGGTCAAGAAGTACAGTTGTTCAGACCAAAACATAGAATGGAGGATAAGTGTGATGCAAGTGACTTTTACCATGGAATGTGTGTTGGTGTCAAACGAGGTGGTTTCAGTAACAAATTGCTAATCACCTGGAACAGCCTACAGAATTTATAGACAATATTGTGCAAAAAAAAAAAAAATCCTAAGTGGTAGCTCTGTGGGAGAAAACCCCTGGTTAATGAGAAAGGACAGAGGAAAATGCCCAGACAAAATTAACAGGAAGGGGTACGTGACACAGACCATGCAATACAAAGGGGCATGCAGAAGAGCACCTTTGAGCACTCCTGGTCAGCCAAGAGGATACTATGAGAAGAAGCTCACAAAAACTGGACAGCTGAAGACTGGAAAACTGCCACCCTAGAAGGCTAATCTCGGCTTCTTGCTGCAACATACAGATAGTATCTTCAAAATCTAGTGTAAACATTATCCATCCTGCCTTGTGATGATGGTTTAGGCTGGTTATGTGATGTAGGATTTTTTTGGCACACACCAAGTGCTTTAATACTATTTGAGCATTGTTTAAATGTCAGCCTACCATGTACATTCCTTTATGGCCTAATTCTAACTATCATCTAATGGCTACTTCTGCAGAATAACACATTATGGGGTCTATTTAGTAAGCCTTGGATAGAGCTAAAATGAACGTCGATAAAGAACCAGCCAACCAGCTCCTGTCATTTTTCAAACACAACCTGGGACATGGCAGTTAGGAACTGATTGGCTGGTACCTTATCACGGTTCACTTTAGCTCCATCCAAGGCTAGTAAATAGACTCCTAAATCACAAAACACACGTAATCTCAAGTTGATTCCACAACATGACAATGAGTTTAGTGTACATTGAGGGATTCCTCAATTATCAGATCTCAATCCAATAGAGCACATTTGGGATCTAGTGGAAGAGAACTGCAGCATAACTGTGCAGCAAATGTGTGATGCTATCATGTTACCGTGAATCTCTAAAGAAATCACGGCGCCATTCTCTAAAGAATGTTTTTAGCACCTTGTTGAATCCATGCCAAGATGATTTCAGGAAGATCTAGGATAAAGTCCAACCCAGCACTACAAAAGGTGTACCCAATAATGTGGCAAATGAGGGTATAATAAATACAGGAGTATCCAACATGCGACACTCCAGCTGCTATGGAACTACACATCCCAGCATGCTCTTCCAGTTTTAGCATACCCTAACTGCACAATTGTGGCAGGGTATGCTGGAATGTGTAGTTCTGCATATTGCCTATCCATGTTAATTAAAATATTATAATCACACGTTGAAGTATAAAGCAACTTTTCACAATTTGGGTGAAATTTAGGAGAATGAATGACATCCCATCATAGATACTGGCATACATTTTTGTAATGCAGTGAATGTAAAAAAAAAATATTTTTTTTCCCCTTTGGCAATACCAAATTAAAGAGTATATCTAGTCATCGCAGACTTCTAGTAAAAATGGAAATGTACAAACCTAAACGTTACTTTATAGGGAAACTAAGCATCAGGAAAGCATTGCCAAGGCCATTATGTCATCTATACTCACATATCATTCTTCTTTTCCCAGGCTTTTAATATCCAGTCAGCCCTCATGATAGGAGTGCCCAAACTTACAGCAACCTGCAAAATAAACATTGCGTGAATGGCACAAGGCAGCAATTATGGTGCTATTGCACTCTGAACGGTACCCAATTAGCCCCGAACATTGTTCGGGCACTAATTGACCCCTGCGATCAGCGAAATATGGGGATTCTTCTTCAGGACACATCAGGTCTCGAAAAAAAACCCCAGATAAGCCAGACTTTGGGGCTAATTGGATAGCCCCGGACGAGGTAATTTACCGCGTCTAATTGGATACCCCCCTTCATCTGTGGAAGCATGCCATATGAAGAACTTCCTGGAGTTAAATGTATTTGTGTGTGCGATTTACATAGTACACAAATGGAGCAGAGAAGGAATATGTAAAAGAACACTAATAGTTATGTACGGGATGCGGTTAATATTCCGAACCACGGGGATTCCAGCTGTAAGAATGCTGGTGCCAGAATCCTGAAGGTAAGTTGCAGGGTTGGGGGGTTAGCATTAGAGTGCGAGGAGGGGGAGGTTAGCTTTAGGCACATGGAAGGAGGGTTAGGGTAGGGATACCGAACTACAAGTGTCTGTATCCTAACCCTGACATAATGCCTGGGTCGGGATTCTGACCGCCGGGATCCAGAGAGCCGGCATCCTGTACCCATCCAGTTACGTACCTTAGAGGCTTGCTTAGAAACATCTTGTTTAGATGACCAAAAAAATCTTCATTAAAGACTAAAATTAATTTTTGATTCCTGTAACCTTGTTTAAGAAAGGAATGTGCACCGACAAGAGTAACAGTTTTCTCAACAAAACCTCCCTGTGTGAGGACCATGAACATTATATTATTAGTTTCCTTTTCCTGGATTCAGGCTATAAAATCCAGTGTATACCTTCCCTGGAAAGAGTGCCTTGTAACTTTCATAGTGAATAAATGCTAGTTTAACCATCTAGAGCTGATCACATTCAAAATAAACGTGACACTACTCATTCACATAGTCTGATTTCTTCCACTCATCTTCATACCATTTATTCTTGTTTGGGATGGAATGTTTAAGTTTCTCACCTTGACACTGGTAAAATATATTGTGCACAAGAGTCCAAGAATAACATTACTGCCCGTTTAGAATACAGCAGGCCACAAAATAAGTATATTCAAGCTTAATATGTAGTTGCTAAGCTTGTGGACACATTCAAGTTGTGCAAAGGGAGACAATGAAGAGCTAATTCACTCAACTGAAGAGACAGTTGGAAATTTCTCTAAAGGAGAGAACATTTTTTCTCTACTCAATGTGTCCTCTCTTTACACTAGCAAAGACAAACAAAAAGAAAACCTTAAACATAAAAGTGATACATACCCTAAATTTATCTCCATGAGTGGAGCTGGCAATAAGGTGCGTCACTTTAGAGCTGAAATCTTTACGTATAGTTCCTCCCATATGATGAACTAATGTCACAAGTCTTACCTAAAATAAAAAAATAAGAGAAAAATCCAAAAAGTTAGAGACATTCATCTATAATTTTTGTTGAGGAACTTTCCACGAGTAAGCTGTTGTACAATACACAGAAGTGCCAAAAGTCATGGGATAGATGGCTATCATCACATAGGACCCCCTCTAGCCCGACGAAGTGCAACAACTCGATGTGACATCGATTCCACAAGTGGACAGATGCCTCTGGAGAGATGTTGGCCCATGCCGTCTGGATAGCTTCCACCTCCCTGATATTTGTAGGTGCAAATGGACCTCTTCACAATGTCTCATAAATGCTTGTTTGGGTTCATGTTGCGCAAACATAGTGGCCACAACATTTGTCAGAACGCTCCTCGAACCAAATCTGCACAACTTGGGACCAATGACAGTGTTCATTATCCTGCTGGTATATTACATTGTTGGGTACATGAAGTCTATGAAAGGATGCAATGATCACCAAGCAAAGAAACGTAGCATTTACTGGTGTTAATGACGTGTTCATGTGGACCAAACCCATACCACATGAACAAACGCCATACCATTATGGAACCACCACCAGCCAGCACGGTGCCTTGTTGATAACTTGGGACCATGGCTTCATAGGGTCTGCGCCACTCCCGAAAACTACCATCAGTCGAAAATGACTGAAATCATGACTCATCAGCCCACGCCACGGTATCTTAGTATTAACAGGGGCACTCTGTAGGGTCTTCTGTTCCAATATTCCATGGAAGCCAAGAACGCTGCACTGACCTGCTGGATATGCATCTAGTACCTCGTGCATTGAATGTGGATTTAATTTTAGCCAGTGTCGCTTGTCTGTTACCATGGACAATTCTGGCCAGATGCCATTGGTCTCAATCATTAAGCACCAATTGTTGACCACTGCACTATCCGCTGTGGGTGGCAACACCTTCCATGAGTTATTCCAGGTACACGTGTGACAGCGTAGCTTTAGGAATGTTTAATGGCACATTTCAATTTCCAATGTTGTGTTGACATCGGTCAGGAATCCACTATAGTACCCCATTTGAACTCCAATAATTCACGTCGCCTTGCCATGAGCAGCCTAACTGGTGTTCAGCCTGACTCATGAGATGTCATTAAAACTGATGCAGGGTTAGGCATTTCCAAGATGTCCCAGTACAGTGACACCACCTACCATTATATACTGCCATCCCACGACTTTTGGCACTTCAGCGTACAATTGCCATATACATCAGTGTAGGACTGGTGCTACACATAGCAAAGCCTGAATAACCATTCTTAGAAACTCCTCTTAATGTGATGCTAGATTAACTGTAGGCTCGCCATATCATAATTTGGGACATTTATGAATTACACAGATTCTGTGGTTGACAGACTGCAAGTCTCCATTTCAACTAGTTTTAATCAGCTACAGAACCTGTGTAATTCACATGTCTCGAATGAAAGGGATAATATAGCAAGTTAAGTGCATTGTATTTGCAGTATGTAACGAGTCAGTCTGACTAGCAAGCCTACGCTTAACTGACTATTTGGCTGCTTGAACACCTTGCAGATTCTTGGTTTTTCTCTAGAATGGGGTGTCCTAACTTTGTAATAGAATTAGTATTACATACAATGGGCACGATTCTATTCAACGCGATGTAAATAGCGCCGGGAGTGAGCTCCTGGAGCTATTCAATACACCGCGCTGCCAAGTCTGACTAATGATTTCTTCTCTCATCCCTCCGGGGATGAAAGAAGAAATCCGACAAAAGTCCAGACGCGAGGCTGTTTTCTGCCTTTCGCGCCTGGAAAACAGCCTCGCGCCGGGAAGTTAGTTCGGGGAATGCTCGTTATCGCACCTAAACACCCTGTTTAAGGCGCGAGAACGAGCCTTCCCCGACCTAACATCGCGCTGAATTGAATAGCTCCGGGAGCTATCTCCCGGCGCTATTTACATCGCGTTGAATAGAATCGTGCCCAATGTTACAAAACATTAACCAAACATCGACAAAACATATGCAAAGTTTATTTCCCAAAAATTTTAGTTTTTTACACTTTAAAAATACAACAAACATAATTCTTACCAGTTCTTCCTTTCTTCTGAAGCCAGTAAAGCACAGAACTAGATTTAACATGCTTGCACAATACAGAGGGCGAGATGTGAATGGCAAAGGCTAGAAAAAAAATAAAAATAAATAAAATCAAACAAGGTTTTCTGATCCCAAGATAAGAACTTCCATATAAACATTGCACAATACATCGGTATTACAAGTCGCTATCTTATGGAGCCAATTCTGTCTCATGAGCAGTGTCTAGATAAACATTTGCATTAGAGGTAATGCAAAGCTTTAAAAAAAAAAAAAAAAAAAATTCATATGGAAATATATATTTTCTCCATTTACAGTTGTGTTGAAGATACATATTGCAGCAGTGTGGGATACTCCTCACCAATGTGTAGTTATATTCCAGATGACTTCCCAGATAACCTTACTGGAGTGAATACACTGGGGTATAGACGGGTGAAGAGTAGAGCCTGGCACTAAATTTCATAGAAGTGTAGTTGGCTCCTTCCCCTCTATACACCGCCCGTTAATACTAACAAAGCCCGAACGGAGATGGAGAGCATAGAAAACAGAGGAAGGAGCCAACAAAGGAGGTCCAAGACCGAAAATAGCTAACAAAAGCGACAAACGAAAGCGCTACAGACAACCAAGATGCAGCTGAAAACTCTCCAAAGAACATTGCAGCAAAGAACAGCACTAGGAGAGCGTCCAGTGTCCCCTATGCAATTGGAGAAAGGAATTTATTTGTAAGTACCAAAATCCTATTTTCTCCTTCATCCACTAGGGGACACTGGAGTTAATACACTGGGGATGTCCCAAAGCTGACCTCCTGTTTGGAAAGGCACTGAGAAACTTGCGACCAACATTAAATAGGGATCGCAAGAGAACAAACTGTAGAACATTACAAAAGTATGAACTGTGGACGAAACGGCCGCATGGCAAAGTTGCAATCATAAACTTTTTGCTTTAATTCCCCTGAGGACTCCACCAAACCCGGAGAGCCCAACAAGAATCTGTTGTTCTCATGTTACTTCCAGCTGAAGATGCAGCTGCAGAAGGATGATCAATGTGGAAGGCAGATACCTCTATTTGCAAAAGAGGCCAGCTTCAAGCCAAGTACATCCAGATCTCAATGAAAAAAAATAAAGTATGGAGAGTGATTGGACAGAGCCCCAAGCTCTGACCCTGCCGAGAGAAGGCAAGAGCCAACCGCAGAACTGTCATCCAGGACCATACTTGAGGTCCACCTAGTTTAGGGGCTCAAAACCCCAGAGTGTAGGAATCGGATGGGTTTGATTGTAGGAAATCACAACCAGGTTGAGCTCCCATAGAGCAGGGGGAGGCACCAAAGAGGACTGGACTAAAAGACTCCCTGCAGAAGGTTTGTAGATCCAGTAGCAGGGCAATTGATGCCAAAAAAACAGATGGATAAAAAGGCAGAAACCTGCACCCTCAGCAAGCCCAGGCAAAGATCAGCATCCACTCCTGCCTGGAGGACACGACAAAGCTGGGCCAGCCGGAAGGAAAAAGTTGAGACAAACATGGCATGTACACCAAGTGACACATCACAATTGGAAGTCTTCTGTCTCTTGGTGTAAGTGCGCCAGACACCGGCTTCCTGGTCTTAAGCATAGTAGGAACAACAGATTCTGGGATACCTTAGCGCCTCAGGATCACGGCTGCAATAGCCATGCCGGTAATGAAGATGCAGTAGTGCGAGGAAGTCAGAAGATGAACAAAAACTGGTGAAGAAGATCTGGCCAATGTGGTAAAAGTCACAGGTGGTTTGCAAGAAACTAACTAAGATCCAAGTACTACATTCAGCGAGTCACACAGAGGACTGTCGTGGAGTTGCACTAGCTAGGTCTGTTAGCCCATGCCACCGAACATCTGGGATGTGGACTAATTGGAATACACCACCTAGGATCACATGTGCACCAATAAGGATTAATGACACCTGTCCCTAGAGGGAACCAAGAAGTGGACTAAGAAACCTGTCAAGGCCAAAGAACAACAAGGTCAGGTAGCAATATGACATGCCCCAAGGGTGACATGTATAGTATGCAGAGCAGGCCAGACTGCAGCAAAAACCCAGAAGGGCAACTAAGGCCCCTTCTGGGAAGAAGACAGGATGCATTCAGAATTTCACTAGGTAAGAAACTGAACGATCCCCAGTGTAATAAATACAATGCAGGGGTGGGGCAAGTTTTCTGCTGAGGGCCATTTTGAGATCATATAATTTTTTTTACAATACAATACATACACATTCGCAGGCAGGTGCAGGCCACGCACCCTCCGTGTGACGTTATACAGGGGTGGGAGTCACAATTGCCGGTGATTACAGCAATGCCCGGAGCATTCTCAGTATGCCCCGGGAGCTGTAAGGGTAGCGGTGTGACAGTCTGAAGCGTCCCAAGGACACTCCAGACGGCACTGCTGTATAGAATATAAAATGCAAGGTGCCATTCTAGGCACCCTGCTAGCCAAATGAGGTTACCAGAAAAAAAGCTCCAAGGGCCAGACCAAATGATTCTGCGGGCCTTATACGGCCCCCGGGCCTGAGGTTCCCCATCCCCGATACAATGTATAGTGACCCAGGAGAGGTGAGCCAGTATAAAAAAAACAAAAAAAATAAAAACAAACTCTCCTCCTATTCCATCATAATAGACAAAAAAAAAAAAGAACAGACATCACAAAAAATCAACAGCATCCACCTTGATGCAGCACTGCGAGCTCACTTGGGGCTGAGAAAGAAGAGTACTACTGCTCTTCTTAATGGTTGATTAGTCCGGACACTTTGAGCACATTTCCGAAGATGAAACTATAGAATGATACTTGACAGAGAATGCCTGTCCCCCAAGGTGGAGTAATATTTCTAGAAGATGACGTGGATAAGCTAAGATGCAATTATTTGAGACTGGAACTGCCAGCATGACTGACAGTCTTTATGCACAACATGCACCCCATCAGTGAGCCTTGCACTGGTAATGCTGGCAGTGATACAAAACACACAGTATGTCAGACAATGCGTATCGCTCCAGACAGGTGGTATAACGGCTGTGGTAGAACTATGGACACATATGGACCCTAGAAAAAAAAAAACTTATCAGCAAAGAGATGAGCTAAGGGATAGAGGCCCTCATTCAGAGCCGTACGCTCTGAGCAGAGCGCACGCTCTGAATGAGGGCCGGGCTCCATTTTCATGGAGCGTCCTCCTGGACGCTCGTATAGCTGTGGGTCACCACCCACAGGCTATACGAGCGTGCTTTGTGATGGCCGCGATGGTCGAGACCATCGCGGCCATCGAAATTGCGAGCCGGAGCCTGCGGTTGAGGTTTTCAACCGCAAGCTCCGGAGTGATTTTGGCTCTATCAGAGCCCAAATCACTCCCACTGACATCACTAGTGATGTCAGTGGGCCGGCTTCTGACGGGAGGCGTTCCCGTGGGAACGCCCCCGTCAGGGAGGCACGCCCCCCAAAGGGGGCGTGCTGTCAATCAACATTGACAGCACGCCCCCTTTGATCGGACACAACGAGCGAAGGACTTTCCTTCGCTCGTCGCGTCTGGCGCATGCGCACGACGGAGCTCCCTCCGTCGTGCGCATGCTCAGTGCATAACATCGACCCACTTGCGAGCGGACAGCCGCTCGCGAGTGGGTCTGAATCAGGCCCAGAGTATAAAATCGATATGGATAATTATACTTTACCTAATAACACTGGTCTACAAATATAAACTTTTTTCCTTTAACAAGAACTAAATAAACTGAAACTAAAATTTATTTTTTGTGCTGAATTCAAATATGCAATCAGATTTTTCCATCGGGCAGGGTTTTTTTGTGACATGTTCAAAGTTATACTAACCCAAGTCTAAATGATAAATATATACCTCATTCTGGCTGACGTAAAATATTGTAGGTGATTATTTTCAGGCATATTTTGCTTTTAAGAGATCTCTCTTCATGGTCCAGCAATAGTCAGCCAGCATACTGGAACTTGCCTTGGTACTTCTTTTCCATCGTAGAAATCTGCTGATGGAAATGCTCCTCATGCTCATCACTGACAGCCCCAAGATTTTTCGTTCAGTCGTCTAGGTGGGAGTCCAAGTGAAGTTTTAAAGACAAGTTGCATCCTATAGCTTTGTATGAACTCACTAGATCACTCACTATATCACGAGAGTTTTCCAAGAAAACAAGAACAGATATTTTTGAATGACAACCAGGCTGTTTTTTTTTCCAGTGGATTTGACATTTCCTCAAAATTTTCATTATCCAATACTGATCTTATTTGTGGTCCTTCTTTCAGTTTTGCACTACTTACTTTTAGAAACTTAGATTTCAAATGCAACAGCGTTTTTATCAATTGCTTTTACAAATTGTTTCATCAGTCCTAGTTTAATATGCAGTGGAGGTAAATACATCTTTTTTCAGGACCCACTAAAGGGGTATTTTGCTAATTTTTCTGCCCAGGAATAAATAGACTCACATTTAGGCTATTGTTTTCTAATGTAGTGAAACATCCTATCCCTGCTGTCCCCATTCACACAAGAAAACGCAGAATTTAGTTTAGCCAAGTTTCAAACCAAGCAATAAAGCAATGACCTTCAATTCTCCACAGATATTCCAGTTATATTTTTTATACTAGATTTTATGTAAACAGGAAATGTAAACTTTTGATGAGCCTATGAACAATCGCTACTCATATGGCCGATGTTGATGTCCAAGCCTCCATAACAGAACAAACATTCTTACAAATAACTACACCCTTTTCTTCAGAGAAGTATTTTTTTCAAATCACTATGGCAGGTACGGTAACTGCATAGGATCACTTGTCAGATTGCCATCTGTTTCTTCTTCAGTATGAGTTAGATAAGAGTCAGAGTTATCACTTAAGGTCACAAAATCTGGACAGTTTTGTACTAAGACAGGCCTCATTGCAGAGGCAAGTTATGATAGTTATCTGTATATTTTGTTTTATATTCCTCTGTTAGTTAAGCAGAAATAGCAAATCAGTTGAATAGGTCTTCGGTTCCCTCCAAATCATAGGAATTGCAAATGTCATATGATGGGAACCATATTTCCAGCCAGTGAGAAGCCTAACAGATGATAAATAGCATATATACGGGGCCCAGTTCTTAGGCAGATCAACCTCACACCCAAAATAAAGTTCTAGCGTTCCCGCTAGGCTGTTTCAGCGGGGCGCGCAGCCCTGCCCTCCTTCTGGAGGGCAAAATGCACTCTGCCCTCCAGAAGGAGGGCAAAAAACACCCTGCCGTGGGACCCAGTGTCCCGCGGGTAGAGAAATGTGCGGTGACTCGGTCACCGCCGGAGAATAGACGCCGGGCGCATGTGCCCGGCATCAATTCTCACTGTCTGCAGCACTTGGGGGTTGCCGGGCACGCCCCCAAGTATGACGAAAAGGGGACGCGTCTTGTAGACACGCCCCCTTTTCATGGCCACGCCCCCTTTTCGGGCGCGCGCACAAAGTTGTCCTCTCTAGCTTCGGCGCCCTGACTGCCGCCGGAGCTAGAGTGAACACTATTTATGTGCAGTTAAGCAATGTAATGTGCTTAACCTGAAACTTCCCCCTGATACTGTAAGACAAAGGAATTCCAGAATTGGGATAGTTTTGGCGGGGCCCTCTGGCTAATGAAGATTCGGTTGGCACACACAAAGAAGGAACTAACCTATACGTCGTCTAGTATATACAGATCCCTGCCTGTATCCAATGATCTGATTCCCTAAGGACTATTTGAATGTGAACTTATAAATTGTACTGCAGTGACCGTTGGAAGTCAGTGCAATCAGAATTGAAGTCTTGTGTTGGTGCAATAGCGCATGCGTATTGTAAGGGGCGGTATGCTATTTATTTCTATGTGCAAATAAATCCTTTGGACCTCCAAGTGAGCTGAGCAGACTTCACAATTATTTATCATTGATAGGAGTCACAGGACAATGTGCTGAGCCCTGATTGGAGGAGCCCAGCACACATGCTCCTCTGATCCATCCAGGTGACAAAGATTGATGATCCAGCCATGCTTTTGTAGGCAGTCTATTGTCAGTTGAAGATTGTTTTGTAAAAAAAAAAAAAAAACAGAGTCTGCGCCAACATCAGAAGATCGTCCATATATGGTAGTATTCTGACTCCCTGACGCCTGAGCTAGGCAGTCATGACCGCAATTATTTTGGTAAATACCCGGGGGGCCATAGTAAGGCCAAAGGGCAGTGCCTGAAATTGGTAATGTTGCTGAAGGACAGTAAACTGTAAAAATTGTTGGTGGGACGGCATAATAGGAACATGCAGATATGCATCCTGAATGTCCACGGAAAACACAATCCTCAGGCTCCATTGCCATAATAATTGACCAGAGAGTTTCCATATAAAACTTGGGTACATGGATAAACCTGTTGAGGGTTTTTAGATTTAGAATAGGGCAATGAGTCCCATTGGGTTTCTGAACCAAGAATAGAGTTGAAAAATAACGCCTTCCTTGTTGCAACACAGGAACCGGGATTATTACCCCCACCTACAGCAGGGAGTGAATGGCTTCCTGAAGGGCCAAGGCTTTGACTGAATCTAATGGAGGATCTGTGTAAATTCTGAGAAGGATGCCTCCTGAAAATGAGGGCATACCCCTGAGAGACCAACTCTTGGACCCAGGCATCTGTGTCAGTTGCCAGTAATCCGCAAACTGAAGTAGTTGGCCTTCTACCCTGGGATACCCCAGGAGGAGGCCCGACCCATCAGGCCGAGGGTTGTCATCCGGTTTAGAAGCTAGACGTCTTGCCGGCCCAAAGCTCTTAGTTTCTCGCCTTGTAGTCCTGCGAAAACTAGACGGCTTAGAGAAACTGTTCCCTTGCTCGTCCATGAGGACAGAAGGACCGAAAAGAAACCTGCCTAGACTTTATTGTAGCTGTAGATGGCAGACCTGCTGACTTTGAAGCCACCAGACTAGCTATTATCTTATCTAACTCTGCTCCAAAAAGTACTTTTCCATAGAAAGTTAAGACTTCCAGAGCCTTCTTTGATCCTTTATCCGCTTTCCAGGATCTTAACCAAAGGGCCCTGCGTGCCACTATTGAAGCTGCTGATGCCTTAGAAGCTAAAATTCCAGCATGTGCTGCAGCTCCTCCCAGATAGGAAGCCACTTCCCGTATGTGGGAGATAAAAATAATCTGTTCTCTGGTGGCATCTGGTAGAGAATGAGAATCTTCCAATGCTTCCATCCATTCTTCAACAGCTTTGGCTACCCAGGCTCCAGCCATAGCTGGACAAGTAACAGCTCCAGATGACGAAAATATTGCCTTAAGACCAGTTTCAATTTTCCTACCAGTGGAATCCTTCAGTAAAGATGCTGTCGGAATAGGCAATGTAGCATTTCTGATTATATGCGTCACATGATCATCCACAGTAGGAGGTACCTCCCGCTTAGTACATACTGAAGCTGGCAAAGGATACAACAAAGGTATTCTTTTATTCACATAAAACAGTTTGTCCGGGTTACCCCATGCCTCTTCCAAAAGCTCGGTGAGCTGTTCAGCTATAGGAAACTCCATTTTGGCCACCTTCCGGTGGTCCTCCTCCCCCCGAGCTAGACCCTGGAGAGGAACCCTGTGCATCATCTGATTCCTCTGATGATGCATCTGAATCCATATGTTGAGCAGACTGATAAAGAGATAACTTGCGCTTAGGCATCTTAGTAACTACTGGTCTGCTTTCAACATTAGATGGTGACATATTCTGACTAGAATGGCCATAAACATCCTTCTAGGAAAGGAAGCATAGGTGGTGCAAACATGGCATGTTGTGGACACCCCATCCAAGGAGACAGTGTGGGAGTAGCCATACTATCCACAAACGGCTTCATTACCTAGGATTAAAAAAAGGATACCCAAGATGGCTCTTGTTCAGGGACAGGTAAACTGGACTGGTGAGGTGGCTCTTTATAAACAGACAACACACAAACCATCCTTAACATCCTGAGGGGACAGAAAGGCCATACATCTTTCACCTGTCAATGCTAGCTGCTGTAAACAGTCACATACAATGCATAATATAATATAATTACAATCAACTACACAAACACCAGGAATGGTAGGATATAGAGCACTATATACTTGTATAGGTGTCTTTCATATACACATGATTTGCATGAGACTAGCACAGAGGGCTCCTCCTCCTGTTTCCCTTTATCTTTTGACATGGCAATAAACACAATGTTATGAGATAGCCCTCACAAAAACTTAATGAATGAAGTACTCGAAGAAAAACCCTCCAACTCAAAGGGATGGAGAGAAAAAATAGTGATCACTATAACTGACAGACAGAATTAAAAAGACAGTGTCAATACAGCAGCTAGCAAACAGTCACATACAATGCATATGTAATATAATTACAATCAACTACACAAACACCAGGAATGATAGGATATAGAGCACTATATACCTTAACCAAGGGAGAGGTATACAGGGAGACTGACCCAAACCCTCCTGAGACTAACAGCTACAGCAGCGCACCAATAGTGGAGCGTGAGTCTCATATACACGTGGAGGGTAGGTGGAGCAACCCAGACACGTAAAACCCTTTGTAGGGACTGCTTATGGGTAGGAGCTGCCGGGGGAGCACCTACCTCCCCTAAACTGCATCAACCAGCCTGGTTCGCTGGCCTCGTGGCAGAATTTCGTCTGCTTCCGATCCCCGGCGTCAGACGATAAGGCCCTGGCGATCTAGTGAGGATGCGGACGCTCTGACTTCAGCGGCTTCCGGTGCTGGAAGCTAGGAGTGCCGCACGTGATTTCCCATAAGCGTGAAATCGCCTTACCCGACATCTCAGTGCATCCAGTTGCAGTCCAGGTCCTAGCATCACTGCTAACAAGCTCAGCCGAGACCAGCCCTGTTACTGGTGTTGCGGCCCAGCAGAGGTAGATGGAGCCGCAGTACATGCATCTTAATTCAGACGCTTAGTACTGCCAACCCAAAAACATAGAAATAAAATAAAACAAATAAACGCTTAGGACTGCCTGAGCAGTTCCCTGTTACAAAGGTGCGCCTTAATCCTGCCGCACCAAGCGACCAACTGTAGGCCTGTGGCTAGGGGTGGGGTATATATGAAGGAGGACACGAGGTTTCCTGGGAGCAGAAAGCTAACGGTTTGGTGCCTGGATCTCTCCAACCACATTATACCCATGGTATCCCTGTGGATCCCTATGGCCCTGAAGAAATACATATTTTCAAAACATCAACCAACCTAAGGCGTGTACCCACTGCGTATGTATTAGGATGCCTATCACTCCAGTACGGAGAGATAGTGCTAAAGCAGAGTTGTCCTAAAGCAATCAATCTTGCACCAGGTGAGTCACAACCACAGCATTGTTTAACAGATACTGTCTTATAAGTACTGCGCCCCATTATGGGTTTTCAGAGAAAACTGCAGCAACCTTGCAGTTTGCCTATTGATGAGAAATAAATGGCTGAGAATAGCCCTGGAAAAGCACCCTGCTTCCTCGGCACATACCCTAAATTGAGGTCGGGGCGGAGTATAGAGGAGGAGGATCCGCCAAATACACTAAGAAATTTAAAAGTGCCAGGTTCCACTCATTCCATCGTCTATACCCCAGCGTATTCACTCCAGTGTCCCCTAGTGCATGAAGGAGAAATCTCATTTACAGATATAACTTGTTCAATATAACAGCACAATACATGTAAAAAAGATTTAAGAAATAAAAGGCCTTTCGGGCTTTCGTTCAATTAATTAGTTCTGCAACAGGAACATGTGAAAATCATAAGCTCTACCGATACAAATTACTTTCAATAGCAGTTTCCTTACTTGGAGTCCAGGTCAATAAACAACATGGTGCCCCTATGCATGCCCTCAACAGCACAAATTGCAGATTAATTCTACTACTATATAGTGTAAACGATCTATAATGTAAGACAACAGCTCAAAAATTGTAAGCCAGATTTATTTTTAAGATAGTAATGAACCTTGGAAACCTTTGTTGACTGTTGTGGTCACAGTAGCTAAACACTTAATTCTCAAACATTGGATTTCCAGTTCAGCACCCACATTATCTGAATGGAAAACTGCTATGCTTGAAGTGCTATATCATGAGAGGCGGATGGCCACGTATGACATAGAAAGGGGTATTCTAGCCTTTTCCAAAAAGTGGGAAATATACATCGCTCAGTTGCCTGATCACTTACAAGATAACATCTTGAAGGTGTTCGAACATACGGAATGGTTTTTACAGAAGCAAATCGTTTAATTACACTTTCACCATTTATTCTTTGCTCTCTTCTATTTAGACAGGTACTTTATCTAAGTACTGATACCTATATTTATACTTCCTAATATTATAAGTTTTGACCCAATTATAACATGGGAATTATTTGCGAAACTCTGCTGGTAACGCATAATTCTTACAAAAATACATGCTTTGTTCTATAGATTGAGATGCCATTGTGTGGTGTGTGTATATATTGTCTTCTTTCTTTTATTTCTTTGTCTACTTTGTTTATTTTAATATTTTACTCCATTATTTTATGGTTATCTCCATGTTTTCTTATCTTTATTTCTACTCTACTGTATAAAAAAACAAAAAAGGGGACAGTAATTACTAAATTTGACTCTTAATTAATATTGATTGTATGTGTGTGCAAAATTTCGAAAGATTGAAATGTATATTCATATATATGTAATTTTCCTTTTTTGCTGTTCAATAAATAGTTTTCAAAAAAAAAAAAAAAAGGAAAAAATGTAAATGTTCATTATAACGAGACATTGAAGAGGATACAAATTTTGAATTAAGTCATTCATAACTATATGTACCTCTCCTTTTTGTGCATAATGCAAGATGATTGGTGGGCCAAGTATTCTGCAGTCAGCTTTATACAAATGTCGAAAGGAAGGATGTTGGAAATCTGATATAACAAACACGTTTTCAAATTCTGGGGTATCAGCTTCTGCAAACTCTTCCACAGATTCTGTTGTGACGTAGGGAAGCTTGATTTCCTGTGTTTTTCCATGAGAAAGATTTGAGAGTTTAGTATAGTTTTGGATAATGCAGAACATTGCTCTTTGCTCCACTGGTGATATGAGATGCAGTGCATAAAACACTTATTTTTATGCTTCCCTCCAGCCATGCTTCTGAAGTTCTGAAATGATTATTAATAAGCTGCTTTTATGTACATATTAGTGAAGGTTATCAATACAGAAATTATTTGGGGAGGCCCTTTTTCCCCCCATCTGTGCACTATACAAGACTACCCGACCTTCGTCTATTGAAGAAAACAGACTGGCCCGCACTTCCAAATGACTTAACTCAGCACTACTGAAATAGAAATACAAGGATTACACTATTACGTAGAATAATATAGGACACGGATGGGACTATCCCAGTCGCAATTAAAACTACACATACAAACCAGATGACGATTAGGTTTGTTATCAAGTGTCCAATTTTTTTTTTTACCTCTTTCGGGTGGAGCAAACGCCAGCATTCATATCTTGGATTTTTTTTTTTTTCGGGACCTGATTTGTCCCATAAAATAATCCTCGATAAGTGCTGTTTTAGCCGCTACGATGGCAAAAACACATAGGACCCGTGATAAGTTCACAAACTTATGCGTTTTCGGCTGAAAAATCTTCTTTGTTCGGCAAACAGGATATGGGGATTAAAAAAAAAACAAAAAAAAAAACACTGAAAAATGGGGATTGTCAGCGAGAAATCCCCATTTTTCGTCCCCGAAAATATATTGGGGCTAATGGGATACCCCCCCTATGGGCTCTAAACAACAAAAACCCAGAACACACACAAAACATATTTGTTCAATATCCAGGTCATTAATATTCCTGGTCTCCTGCATGATGCTTATGGTGACTCTTTAATTGGGCCACTGTCACATTTTATAATATACCTATTACAATAGCAGTATACCTTGCATTTGAACATAAGTAACCTTGAAAGCTCCAAATCTAAAAGCTTGCCAAACACAGGCTAAACAAGTGAGTGACCCAACCACCAATCACAGATGTGTCCTCATACACTGTGGCTCAGGTCGCAGCAAATAGCCCCTCTTGGAGCTCCAAGTCCTAGACAACTGGGCCGCACTTCTGTCTCGTTCAAAATGAGCATTTTATTTGTATAAAAAATACAAAGTGCCAAATCTACATTGCTAGCTTGCACTGATCAATTTGTACATTTTGTGTGCGACAGTCTGAATCTATGTAAGAAATGCTGCAATGCAGCAGCCACAGCTTTTTCACACATCAAGTTCAGTTGTGCTTAATCTGTGACTGTGCATATTTAAAACTAATTCCTGTGCAGTTAAAGCTGCAGCTTAGCATCTCTAGTACACTTTGAGCTGTGTTCTGCTGCGTCTTCGTGCAAATAAGGTGCAAAATGTAAGAAAACTACAGTATACTACACCTCTTGGAGCAGCTCAGTTGTGAGTCTTGTGCCGAATGGCGTATAGGATACATTTGTATGATTAGGTGTATGAGGATACATTTGTATGATTCATTTCTAAATGACCCGGTTCGGCTGTTCAGCACTGAACTTCAATTAAAACACAAAAGACAGAACGGTCATATCATATGGATTTAAAGAAATACCTAAAAATGATTGGCTTATATCAAATTATTTCCAGTATATTTTAGTGCCATAGACAATGCAACATTATCTGAAGGATATAGCCGATCATTCTTAGGGGGGGGGGGGGGTTTAAAAAAAAACAAAACCCTACACACCACCACCACATATAAGATCCAAGATGTTAATTTAAATTATTGGATAAGCCCCAGTGAATACATCAAAATCTCATTAAGTGTGTAGCCACGTGTTAATAATCCCAATATATTAGCCTGTTTAAATTGCACCACTAACATTTTTGAGTCAAACATTTCAAGACCCAATTGTGATTTGCTGCATGCAATATCAGTTGGTATGATTAAGTCTCCATACCATATTTACAATACTTTTTATAAATGTTTCTTTGGACTTTTCTTGACAATTTTCCCTTATCTTTATAACTGGGACTTCCATTAGCTTAATAGTCTGTGGAAATGAAGATTCAGATAAATGTATTAAAAAACAATGCATATCTTTATATTTACTAGAAAACAAGATAAAAAAAAAAAAAAAAAAGTGTGTATATATACCTCCAGAGCTTTTAATAATGCTTCATTTTTTCCAGCATCTTCTACTAGCACCACTCTTGTTTCTATTTGTGGCATGTCTTCTGCATTTAAGAAAAGAATTGTTAACGTTAGAGTGTTTTTGTAAACAGTGTAAAACTAAAACGTTGTATTTTATTATCCTAACAGCTCCAGTCTAAAGTGACAGGCAGTGAACTGCAGCAGCACAAAGTTTAATTCCCCCCCAAAGATTCCATATAGTTTTCTTCACTGTAAAGGTTTTGTGTTTTTACATCAGGGCTCAATCACAGCAGCAGACCCCAAGGGTTAGGTGCAGTTGTAGACAGTGGGGGGGGGGGGAATTATTGTATGAGGGAGGGAAAAGCACGTAAGGGAAGAGGGCCCCGCTTGTGAGAGCTTACAGTCTAAAGGAGAGGGACAGACAGACGAGACAGCAATCATGGAGCAGTGGGTTAGGATGTGAGAAAGAAGACTTTGATAAAGACTGAGAATGGTACTGAACGGGTGGTTTGAAGGAGAGGGAAGAGTCAAGAATAACTTCAAGAAAGCGCACTTGCGGGCTATATGAAATGGTGGTGCCATCAATAAAGAAAATTGTAGGTGGTGAGGGTATTTAGGAGGGTGAGAAGATTATCAGCCCAGTCTTAGACATGTTAAATTTAAGAAAGTGCTAGGACATCCAGGAAGAGATAGCAAAAAAACAGTTGGAGAGAGGAGTTAGGAGAGAGAGGAAAATATAGATCTGAATGCCAGCAGTAGAGAGATGATATTGGAGGCCAAAAGAGCTGATGAGCTCACCTAAAAAAAGGATATACAAAGAATAGGAGAGGTCCAAGAACAGACCTTGGGTACACTTCCTGGAAGAGTAAGAGGGGGAGAAGTGACGGGGGGCCCACGATGTCAAACGCAGCAGAGGGGTAAAGGAGAATGATCAGAGAGTAGTGGCCCTTGGATTTGGCAGCAAGGTCACTGCTGACTTTAGTGAGGGCAGGATCTGTGGAGTGGAGAGGATGAAAGCCAGATTGAAATGGATCAAGCAGGGAGTGGAAGGAAAGAAAGGGGATAAGGTGGTTGTAAACAACTCGCTGAAGCAGTTTGGAGGCAAAGTGGAGCCGAGAGATGGGGGCGGTAATTAGAGAGTGTCAGGATGAAGGGTGAGTTTTATAAGAATGGGGGGAGACAAGGGCATGCGTGAATACAGAGAGAACAGTGCCTGATGACAGTGAAAGATTGAAGAGATGGGCAAGATGGGAACAGATAATAGGAGGGAGCGGAGGATACAGGAGGGAATGGGATCAAGGGGGGGGGGAAATGGGGGGGGGAGAACCAGCATTTTAACCACTCATTTTGTAATATACATAATCATAGCTATATAAATATCTAGATATTACAAAATGTTAGTTAAGAAAAATACATGATTATAAGGAAACCGAACATTTATGGAGTTAATTTTATGCAAGTATTAAATAGGTAAGTAGAAGATCACAGTAAAATTCACCACTGATCCATAAGGAAACTAAAATAGAGGTGCACAATAAGGGTATGCCATTTTTAAAAGAAGGTTAAATAGGTCATCAATAAAGTGATTAGATTTATTCAACACTTTGTTGACATTTACTTTATTCTTTCACAGAAATAAGCGAGCGAGCATCTTCCTGGAGAACATCCCTATCAAAGCATTTCAACAATTTGGTGTGAGGGGGGCTAGGATATATATCGGGGGTTGACGAAGCAAAAATAAAAGGCGACATTCTAGCATCAGGCAAGCTAGAAAGTAAAAGCAGTCTGCTAACACAGGAAGAAGGGGGATATGCAAATAACATCCATTGGCGGAGGCCAATTTACAGCAAGCGATTCCTCTGTGGGGCACTCTTTTACAATTGATCTATACAATAGAATATTGGAAATTAGTAGAAATTAAAACATAACTTAATCAATCAATTTCCTCCTTAAAATAAATTGGGACACACAGATTGATTAAAAAGATCTCAGTCACCTATTATCAAACTTATTAAAATCAAACACCAAATCAGACATTTATTAACGTTGTATAATCAGGTATGTAGAATTTACCTTGTGGTGACCATACTTAATCATAACAATATAACGCCTAGTAAGTGTGATGGCAGGTAGTAAAATTCATCCCTTACGCTAATGATCCCCTTGTATAAGGGTAATACTTGCAACCAAAGTACACATAAATTAGATTCTTCCTATGTGATGCTCCTTAATAATATATAAATTCTGCAAGTCTATTACATCATGTACACTTAGGGACAGTCTTCTCATATCATGCTCTGTGTTATAGTGTTAGAAATTGATTATGCACATCTATTGCATGATATTAGAGCTCTATTTAACCCTCCACATTGTATAAGTGCTAAGAGTTACCAGCAATTATATATCATATTCTTAAACAACTTGATACATTGCAAACCATATCACAATACAATGTTGCAACCCCTGTCTTTTATGATTGATACTCCCGCAATGATGAGTCAGGAAGTAAACATCAGTCAGAAAAATCTGTGACTCCTATGATATGTATCAGTACAAAACCAAGGAACACTTCAATATTAAAATATGTTGTAGCTCAAGCCTAAGGACTCACTAGGATGGATGAGAAATATCAATGCTGAAGTAAATACTATGATGGGTAATAAAGTTACCATAACTCCTAATAGATGGTAAGTAATAGCCAGTGAACATCATGCATGCCCATGCATCTAAGGGGGGAATTTTACTACCTGTTAACAGAACAATATACCTCCTAGTGAGTAATAAGTATGGTCACCACAAGGTAAGTTCTGCTTGTCTGATTTGTTGTTTATGATTTTTATACATTTGATAATGGGTGACTGTCAGATCTTTTTAATCTGAGTCAGCATATCCCAATTGTTTTAAGGAGGGAATTGATTAAAAGTTATGTTTTAATTTTACTTATTTCCAATATTCTATTGTATAAATCAATCGTTAAAAAAAAAAATAAAAAAAAAAAGGAGTGCCTCACATAGGAAACACTTGCTGTAAATTGGCCCCGGCCAATGGATATTATTTGAGTACTTGGTATTTGATTCCAGGGAGCACCTCCAGCTGATTATATTCTGGTAATTAATCATTATATATTGCTGGTTATATATTATTGATTTGATGTCTTTAGCTCCTGTGCAGGATATCATTTTGGTTTTTGGTAGAAGAGGGCTATGCGCCTGCTGCAGGTGTGAACAGGCTCGGCAAGGATCTTCCGCTTAAGAACCATGGCTTCAAGACCTGTGCCATTAAAGCAAAATATGTCATTCTAAGACACCCTTTAAAAACAGCCGCATATTTGTTTTATAAATGTATGAGGATTTGCCAATAAATGAAAACTATAAAGTCTGGTGTTCTCAGACACTGTACTCTAGCAGGATCGTAACTCAGAAAGGCAGAGGAATATAGCTGCATAATAGCAGATGATTTTTTTCCATGGTCCTACTGTCTACATGAAACAAAATCTCAGACTGCATAGGTATCACATGTCTAGCTTTACATACAAGTGTGCCTGGCAAAAGGATTAGAAATATAAAAAGGTATGGAAAAATTTTCCAATGAATATAGTCACTCAGAAGTGTGACTGTCATACAAATGATATAATTTATATGCATTACTATGTAGCTCTTGCTCTGGTGTGGTTTGCTTGGTGAAGGTGTCATTATGTCACCTAGGTCAATCACTGTGTCCTAGGAGTCAATTGCTCAAAGTATGTTTGAAATACTGGTGCATTGAACGTTTCAATCTTCTACAAAATAAGAGACAGCATAATGCATGCTACCAATTTGCACTAACTCTAATTTATAAGTAGTGCTACACCTTTACATGGCAGCAAAGGAATAATCCCATCTTGCGTATGAATACACTTGGTCTTCCCCTGGAATCCTATTTAATTTTTACTAAGTAAAAGGAAATTGGAGGCGTCAGTTTTTTTTAAATACAGATTTAGGATTGAAATCCAAGCCCTCAAGACAATTGCTGGCTACATATGGTACAATCTGCCACTAGACCCAGAAACAAACCAAACAGCATGGTTTAAATACCAGTTTGGCTACAGGTTCCTAATCAAAGTGGACTAAATGCAACTGTTGGTCCCTTGGGTTAAGTGGCCAGATCTCTTCTAGGGTCACTAAAAGCTGATTATACAGACAAGTCAATGGTAATAGAAACAAACTAATAATCAGCATGGAACTGTTTTGAACCCATCCACATTAGGAAAACTGCCTTGAACTGTAGCAGTCAAAACAAAATGCTCTTTAAAAGTGGCATAGGGTCATAAATAATATGAGATATGGTAAGAACTTACCTTTGTTATCTCTATTTCTACGAAGTCCATAGGGTTCCACAGGATACTTTGGGGGTATAGGTGTGACGTCAGTCATCGGGCACCATAGAGTTAAGCTTTCAGACTCCCAGGATGCACTAGGGTCCCCCTCCTATACCCTGCCCCCGAGCCAAGGCACCTCAGTTAGTTACCAAGCCATAGGCCGGAGGAGGAGAAGGAAGAGAGAGAAAAAAAGATCTGGACACACACAAGAATCACATTCTCACCAGAGGGAGACGAAAAACCGGTGACCAGAGCAAAGCCCATCTGCAGCACAGGTGCGACAGGGCGGAGTCCTGTGGAACCCTATGGACTTCGTAGAAATAGAGATAACAAGGGTAAGTTCTTACCATATCTCATATTTTCTACTTCAGGAACCATAGGGTATCCACAGGATACCTTGGGGATGTCCCAAAGCAGTATCCTTTAAGGGTGGGGACGCTCCTGTGCTGAAAGGAGAATCTGCCGCCCGAAGGAAGCATCCTGAGAGGCGAAGGTGTCAAACCTGTAATACCTCATATCATATTCACGAAGGTATGGACAGAGGACCACGTAGCAGCCTTGCAGATCTGGACTGCAGAGGTACCACGTCGAGTTGCCCACGAAGGACCCACAGACCTAGTGGAATGAGCCTTCAAAGAAGGAGGAAGCGGCAGACCTTCATGAAGATAAGCTTCAGAAATAGCCATACGGATCCAGGCTGCCAAAGTTTGCTTTGAAGCAGGCCAACCCCTTTTTTCGGAAGCCATAGAGGACAAACAAGGCGTCCGACTTCCTAAACGAAGAAGTGCGGTCAACATAAGTCCTTAAGGCCCGCACAACATCCAAAGTGGCCTCACCCACTGAAAGACCAGGTGAGTTAAAGGCCGGAACAACAATTTCCTCGTTAACATGAAACTGGGAAACAACTTTTGGAAGAAATTCAGGCCGAATGCGGAGCACTGCCCTGTTCCCATGAAAAATCAAGAAAGGGGGTCTACAAGAGAGAGCCTCTAAATCAGAAACACGCCAGGCCGAAGCTATGGCCAGAATGAAAACAGTCTTAGCTGTTAGCCATTTAAGATCCACTGAGCCCAGTGGTTCAAACGGCGGTCCCTGGAGAGCCCTCAGGACCACAGCCAAATCCCAAGGCGCCACAGGTGGAACAAAGGGCGGCTGAATGCGGAGAACACCTTGCATAAAGGTGCGCACATCCGGGATTGTAGCAATCCTACGGTGAAACCAGACAGACAGGGCCGAAACCTGTACCTTCAAAGAGGCAAGGCGAAGCCCATGATCTAGTCCCGCTTGTAGGAAGGCAAGTATCCTAGCCAGACGAAACTCCAGCGGTGCATAACCTCTCGGTCGACACCATTGGAAGAACGTATGCCACACGCATACGTATATCCTCGCGGACGACGGTTTCCGAGCTCGCAACATGGTACGCACCACAGAGCTGGAAAACCCCCTGGACCTCAACATGGCTGTCTCAACAGCCACGCCGTCAAAGACAGCCGAGCCAGGTCCGGGTGAAGACAAGGACCCTGCAATAGAAGGTCCGGTCGTAGCGGCAACCGCAGAGGACTGTCCACGGACAGACCCTGAAGGTCTGAGAACCAGTGCCGTCTGGGCCAAGCGGGAGCTATCAACAGGAGCGTCCCTCCTTCCTGTTTGAATTTCCGGATTACCCGTGGAAGAATGGAAACCGGAGGAAACAGGAACCGGAACGTCCACCGGATGGACAGAGCATCTACCAGAGATGCCTCTTCGTCTCTTGTGCGAGACCCGTACACCGGCAACTTGTTGTTGTGCCGGGACGCCATGAGGTCGATCTCTGGAAGACCCCACCTGTCCACCAACAGTTGAAAAACGTCCGGGTGCAGGGACCATTCCCCCGGATGAACGTCCTGGCGACTTAGAAAGTCCGCCTCCCAATTTAGCACTCCCGGGATGAAGACCGCTGATATGGCCGGAAGATTGCGCTCCGCCCATACCAGGATTCGAGACACCTCTACGAGAGCCGCCCAACTTCGGGTTCCTCCTTGCCCGTTTATGTAGGCCACGGTGGTAGCGTTGTCCGACTGGACCTGCACCGGACGACCCTGGAGAACCCGATGTGCCTGCTGGAGAGCATTGAAGACCGCACGGAGTTCCAAGATATTTATTGGAAGTGCCGCTTCTGCCGGTGTCCACCTGCCCTGGAACAAGTGTGGACCTGAAACTGCTCCCCAGCCCCGAAGACTGGCGTCCGTAGTCAACAGGACCCAATTTGGTACCCAGAACGGACGTCCCTTGCTGAGATGGGTCATCTGCAACCACCAGGCAAGGGACAGGCGAACCTCCGAGGTGAGCACTATCGTCTGGGACTTCAGAGACTGAGGCAGTCCGTTCCACTTGGACAGGATCAGGTGCTGCAGAGGTCTGGAGTGAAACTGGGCATATTCCACCATGTCGAACACCGACACCATGGAGCCCAGTAACCTCATTGCCGAGTGTAGAGACACCCGGCGGCTGTGCAGACAACTGCGCACCCTCGACTGTAAAGCAGAGATCTTTTCCTCCGTCACAAAGATCCTTTGCTGTCCCGAGTCCGATAAGGCTCCGAGGTGCAGAATCCGCCGAGACGGGATTAGAGTGGACTTCTGCCAGTTGATTAACCAGCCGTGCCGTTGCAGCAGCGCAATGGTCAGGTCCAAGTGGCGTAGAAGGAGCTCTGGAAATCCTGCCACTAATAACAGGTCGTCCAAGTACGGCAACATGCGGACTCCCTGCAGCCGAAGAGAAGCCGCCATGACCGCCATCACCTTGGTGAACACACGCGGTGCTGTCGCCAGGCCAAAAGGTAACGCCCGAAACTGAAAATGGTCGCTGCGGATTGCAAACCTGAGAAACTGTTGATGGCGCAAAAGAATAGGGACATGCAGGTAAGCGTCCTGTATGTCCAATGACATCATGTAGTCCCCAGGTTCCAGCACCAGAATGATGGACCGTAGGGTCTCCATCCGAAACTTCGGCACCCGCAAAGACTTGTTGAGAGCCTTGAGGTTGAGAATCGGACGATACGACCCATTGGGTTTCTGCACCAAAAAAAGATTTGAATAGATACCCTGGCCCCTCTGGGAGAATGGAACAGGCACTATAACTCCAGCCTGGAGCATAGTGTGCAAGACCTTCCGCAGCTCCGTGGCCTTGTTCCGGTCTGATGGTAGACCCGTGGAGAAGAATCGAGCCGGGGGTCTGTGCCGGAACGAGAGGGTGTACCCATGGGAGACCACCTCGAGAACCCAAGTGTCTGTCGTGGTGACCGACCAACACCAGGCGAACTGCAGCAGGCGGCCTCCCACTTTGGGATCCCCCAACAGGAGGCCCGGACAGTCAGGCCGCAGGCTTGTCATCAGGCTTAGGGGCCGGACGTCTGGTACTCCATGCCTGCTTCCGAGGCTTGGCCGATTTTTTGGGACCAGCCTGTCGGGGAAAAGACTGTGGTTTGGGCCTGCCCTGGGCCCTATAAGACCGAAAAGGACGATGGTCCTGAACCAGACGGAGCCGCGGCCGACGGGAGACATGCCGATTTGGCTCTCGCCAGCGTGGCCACAATCTTGTCCAGATCAGGACCGAAGAGAACTTCTCCGTTAAAGGGCAACGCCTCCAAACCCTTTTTGGAGTCAGCGTCCGCCTTCCAGGATTGCAACCACAAGGTGCGACGAGCAGCCACCGCTGCTGAAGAAATTCGAGACACCAGTGTACTAATGTCTAAAGCTGCCTCGTTGATATAAGTGGCTGAATCACGGAGATTACCAATCAACTCCGTTTGTTCGGCAGGACAGTCGGAATCAAAGGACGCCTCCAATGAAACCACCCAGCGCTCCATCGCTCTGGCAACCCAGCAAATGGCCATAGCCGGCCGTGCTGCCCTCCCCCCCCCCCCGCAAGGGAATAAGCGGACTTCAGGCAGATCTCCACCTTGCGGTCCGTAGCATTCTTAAGGGAGGACATGGAAGGCATTGGCAATGTGGCACTACGGACAAGACGTGTCACATGAGAATCCACCTGTGGAGGGGATTCCCACTTAGCAAAATAATTATCCGCGAACGGATAAGCCACTGCCAGGCGCCTCTGCGGCTGGTATCGCTTGCTGTTTCCACGCCTCCTCTAAATGGTCCATTAACTGACCCGAAAGAGGAAAGACTGTGGCGTCACCCTTCACATCCTTAAAAAAGGCATACTTGGATTTAGCAGCTGGGGGAACTTCGTCCTCAATCACCAAGGCTGTGCGGACTGCCCGGATAAGTCCAGGAATATATACCTTGGACCTAGCATCAGCGTCCTTAGTATGGAGAGGTTCCTGATCGTAAGGATCCAGAATCTCCCCATCATCAGACGTCCCTTCGTCATCCTCATAAGGAGCCGACAGACGCCACCGGCCGTTTGTGGCCGCATCACAGTCTCCCCCTGCAACACATCCGACAAGTGCTGTACAGAACTTGTCAGGGAGTTAACCCACGCCGGCTCCTGAGAAACCGGGAGAGGGGAAATAGGGAGACTGCGGGGTACCACCAATTGTCTTGGGAAACCCTGCATGGGTGACGACACCACTGACTGCTGGGACAAACCCATCTGTGTAAACGCGGGCTGCGGAGCTAACTGGCCCACTAAGGTTGTAAGCGCCTGAGCGAAACAAGCCGAGGGCGGCTCCTGTACCGGTGCTGTAACCGTAATAGGCCGCGCCATCGACAAACACTGCCGGCAGAGGCCCTCCGCGCTACCCTCCCCCTCCGCTAAAGGTACTTTACATGTAGCACACTGTAGCCGGAGAGGAAAATCACTTTCAGACATGATGGCACCAAGTATGTGACCCCTCTCACCAATTATGTATTAAATAGGCGAGAGACCACCCTGCAGCACCGCACCGCAAGGGCTTAGCAGAAAGGACAGGGACAGTAATAAAGCTGACAGTCAGAAGAAGTTACAGGCAGTAGCGCTAGCACAGTCACATACAATGCAAAGAAAAATCAATTCCTGCACTAACAGCGCTGATCACTGAACTACGCAGACACAGGGCCTGGTAGGACACAGCGCTGCATACACAGACCTGCCACAGCGGAGGAGAGGTATGCGGGGGGACCCAGACCACGATGCTTCCGTCCAGTGCTTCCAGCAGCGTTCACCATGCGTTCAGGAAGGATGGCCGCCGAGGAGCAGAGAGTAGGCTGGCCTGGGGGAGGAGCGCTATTACAGGATCAGTCGGCAGTGTGCAGAGAGGGCTGTGTGCAGCGGGGGAGGCGCCGGCTGTGAGACAGGGAAGGCGCGCTCCCCTGGCATGCATTTAACCCCCGGGACGCCGTAGCGCTAGCGCTCTGCTGCGGTCCGCTGTTCCAGGGGGGTAGTGGAAGCGCAGGTTCTTACCTAGCTCCACGCTGCAGCCAGTCCCCAGGGAGCCCCCTGCCTGGGGACTCTGGACCATGTAACAGCGGGGACCCACCGCGGGACCCCGCTGCTTACCTTGCTGTCCCCCTTGAATCCGGCCATGGTCCGGAACATCTGGGGTCACCGCTAGCTGTGACCCCAGATACTCACCATCATCCCTGGATCGGTACTGGCGGGGGTGTAGGGAAGACAGCATGGACGTCAGGACTGACTGTCCATGCTGTACATCCAGATGTGCAGCCACAGCTGCATGAAGAAAAGCTTCAGGGGCTCTTCTAGCCCCCACTCCAACAGGTGCACCCGACTCCGGCCGGGCACCAAACGAAACTGAGGTGCCTTGGCTCGGGGGTGGGGTATAGGAGGGGGACCCTAGTGCATCCTGGGAGGCTGAAAGCTTAACTCTATGGTGCCCGATGACTGACGTCACACCTATACCCCAAGGTATCCTGTGGATACCCTATGGACCCTGAAGTAGAAAAATCCTGCTTGCCACTTTAAGGGTTAAATATTCTGTTTACATTGATTGTTCTTCCAAACTACATCAACATCCCACCACTTTTTTGCATTCTGTAACAAATAATCTGTTTAAAAGCAATAAAAAGTTCAATGAAAAAGTAAATAAAATAAGTTTACTGTTCGAGGGCTTTCAAACCCATTTTCAGAAGTAACCCTCCTCCATACTAAAACTAGTTAAAGAAAATTTATATGACCCCTCCCATATAAAATCCCTACACATTTCTACCATTGCACCCGTTCCCATAAACATTTCCAATATGAATAAAGCAATTTAAAATGTATATAATAAACACACTTTACCATCAACGTAGCCAGGAAAAATGTTTTCTTTTGAGATTTCTGTGATTTTGCAGTCAAACACAGAAGAGTCTGCCAGTAGACTTCTGCCTCCAGCAAGCGCCAACATACTGTTGTCATTCATGATTGTAGATCCTATGAAACAAATGTAAATCTGCAGATTTACAACAGTCTTTACCAGTCCACACACAGAAATTAACATCGAAGTACATCAGAGCCGTTTGCACATTTACAGCAGGTCAAACATCTCTTATAAAATTGCTAACTTTCCTATATGCAGTGAGCACTCAAGCTGCGTATGCCATCGTAGTAGTTAATTTATGCATGCCCCTGCAACGGCGTTCAAACGCAGTGGCACGTCTGCGTTTCTCCGACCACCCACCCCCAAACTGTAATTTCTGTCAATCACTCTGCGATGGGTTGGCATAGTCACTGTGATCGCAGTCCCAATCGCAGTGAGGCATGCGCAGTACACAACAATCGCCCGTCTGCCTACGCGATTTCATCAGCGATCCTTGCTGAATCAAGCCCTACGGCCGTGATTCAATTCAACGCGATGCTGAATAGCCCAGAGAACAGAGCTCCAACACATTCTAAAACACTCACCCCCAAGACTGTGCCCGTCTTAGACAACTCTACACAAGCTTCGATTCTTGAACGCACATCTTCTACTTTAAATGCCTAATCAAAAATTCAAAGTTGTTACAATGCAGTTTTTAAAAAGTTTAACAGATTGAAATGCTCTAATCAAGACTTCTTTTTCTTTAACACCCTAATACTAGCTTCATTTGAAGATACAGAACGACAAAGCTTTTAAATGCTAGATACACACTTAAGAAACCCAGATGCAGATTGGTAAGATATACACACTTACCAACAGACCACTGTGTCTGGCTAAACATCACAACTGGGCAGTTGTGATGTCAGTGTCAACGGCTCTTGCGGCCAGTGACAGTCAGTGGGTCACCCGTACACCCTGGCAGATGTACTGATATATCTGCAAGATATATCAGCTATGCGGCAGGGCCGACGTTGTTCGCAGATTTATTGTCTGGTCACATGGACAGATGCACTATGCGTTATGTCGCTCTTCAGTTGTACAAACAATATATTGTAAAGTATGTACCCAGCTTAAAACTCAGAGGAGGGAATTTAATTCAAAGTGATGTGCCACTGGGCATCAAAACTACGCACATATCGACCGGTAGCGGCGACAACTAAAGGTTCAACTTGCAATGCCAGAGGTAGCGATGTACCATTCTAGAACAGGTAGTCTTGTGACCACCTATGCAACTTCCATTTATGCCTGATGACTGGCAGGATAGAGAAACTATTCTGCTAGATAGAGATAGATAGATAGATAGATAGATAGAATTCCCGCTAGGCTGTTTTGGTGGGGCGCGGCGCCCTGCCCTCCTTCTGGGGGGCAAAAAGCACCCTGCCCTCACAGCCTGTGCGGTGACCCGGTCACCGCCGGAGAATAGACGCCGGGCGCATGCGCCCGGCATCCATTCTCCTTTTCTGTAGCGCTTGGGGGCTGCCCGGCGTGTCCATAAGTGCCGGGCACGTCCCCAAGTATGACGAAAAGGGGACATGTCTTATAGACACACTGCCTTTTCGGACGCGCGTGCACATGGTTGCCCTCTCTAGCTCCGGCGATAGAGATATATATATATATATATAGAAAAATTTCTCTGTAGCCACAGAAAAAAACCAGCACTCCATAAATATGCAAAAATGTTTCTGTAGTGAAGAATTTCATAATAATATGGACAAATACAAACACATAACTGCTGTGCTAGTATATCCAACAGTTTACAGCAATGATATACAGTCAATCAGGCTCCTTTAAGCATCATGGACAAAAAAGCAAAGTTCTCATCATATAATAAAGGTAGTTGCAGTATTCTCATGCATAGTCACCACCAATGAGTAAACTTGCTATGGTCCTGAGGAGTCAGTAGTGTCCAGCAGTAGTATCCGGTCAATTCAGGCTCCTAAAAGCTCAATGAGGCATTATGAACAGACAGCGAGGTTCCCGTCATGTGTCAAAGGCAGTGTAATCGTGCATGGTCACCACCATGGAACAAACGTGCTGTGGTTCTAAGGAGTCTGTATGTCACAGCCCGACAGCTGTTTCGGTGCTTCCTCACACCTTCCTCATGGGGCACAGAGTGATAGCACTGCAGTAAACCCAACACCAGATATACATCACACAAATACCTACACCTGTGGGGAAAGTCCGTATGATCACTCACCTGATATATCTTAATCCCAGTTCGAGGCATAATGATCCGACTTCCGTCTAATCAGCAAACCCCTATGCCGGAAGTGACGTCTGCGGTTCATTCACATGCTCCGGAATACACGCTTGCGTTCCACTCAAAGGAAACGGCTCATTTCCGCGCTGTGGAATATGTTACTATAGTAACCAAGACGCTAATCTAGCGTTCTGATAAAATATTTGATCAGGTCAGATCAGATCCCACCAACAATTTTAAAAAAGAAATAGACAATGTAATTAGTATGGGTCTAACTAACTCATGGTTAGATGAACAAACAGCAGCCTTTTTGACACAAGAGTATCCTGTTGTTCCCCTTTTGTATATTTTACCGAAAGTACACAAAACCCTGCATGACCCACCCGGGAGACCGATCATCTCCTCACGTGGGTCATTATGTCAAACCTTGTCTCAATATGTAGATTTCATCTTGCAGCCGTTAGTCCAAAATACGGAATTTTATTTGAGAGATACGACTCATTTTTTGAATAAACTAACTACTTTACCTATACCGAAGGAGGGCACTATTCTAGTTACACTAGATATAGTTAACCTCTATACTAACATCCCCCATAATTTAGGGATGGAGGCCATTAAGAACATTGCCATAGATAATCCACATTATATAGGGCCGCCTATTGATTATTTACTTTTGCTTATCAATATCATATTACACAAAAATTATTTTATGTTTGACAATACTTTTTATTTACAGTCACGGGGGACTGCGATGGGGTCTAATATGGCCCCATCGTATGCCAATCTTTTCATGTATGATTTTGAGAAGAGATTAATTTTGCAACATCCTTTGGCCAATTATATTCAATTTTATGTTCGTTTCATTGATGATATCTTTATAAATATGGACAGGTAATCAGACGGAATTGTTCACATTTTTTGATAGTCTGAACACCATCAGTTAAGATATTAAATTTACATTAAATTTTAGTGACAAGATCATAAGTTATTTGGATGTTAACATCGATATATCTACAGGTCGGTATGAGACTACTATCTTTACCAAAATGACAGACAGAAACACATTGTTATCGGCAGATAGCTTTCACCCTATGCCACTCAAGAGAGGGTTACCCTACTCTCAGATGCTAAGAACAGTAAGAATTGTTTCGGACAGAGACAAATTACCGTCAGCATTGAAACATATGGGTGAGAAATTTTTACAAAGGGGTTATGACTATAGAGAGATCAGAGAAGCTACAGAGAAGTGTTTGAAACTTGATAGGAGTGAGTTACTTGACAAAACACAACAAGTTGAACATTCCAACCGCATGATTTTTTCTACAACATATTCTATTGGATCTCATATAGTTAAAAGAGCAGTTATGAAACATTGGCATATAATGCAGTCGGATCCTGTATTGGGCAAGGTGTGTCAAGAGCCGCCCATGTTTTGTTATAGACGTAGTAATAATATTAAAGATGCAATAACTGCCTCTGACATTGGATTGAGGAAACAAGCTGGTTGGCTATTTTTGAAGCATGGGGCATTTCGATGTTCCGGCTGCATTAATTGTCGATTTATGCTAACAGGTACAGAATTCAAAGACGAGAATTCTGGTAGATCAATTAAAATCAAATATCGTTTAAATTGCGAAAGCAGGTATGTCATTTATATAATTGTATGTCCTTGTAAACGTCTATATATAGGGAAAACTATAAGAATGCTTAAGGAACGTATAGCATTACATAGGTCCTCGATTATAAAGGCATATGAAAGTCTTGATACAAGTACTCCTCCAGTGGCAAGACACTTCGTATTAATGAAACATAACATCATGGACTTTCGAGTCATACCCATAGATCATGTTCCGCCTTTAAAAAGAGGTGGCAATAGGGAGAAATTACTTCTGCAATGGGAATCCAGATGGATTTATGAGTTTAAAACTATGTCACGGAATGGCTTAAATTAAGAATTGAATCTGTCTTGTTTTCTCTAACTTGATATTATTCTGTTTCAAATATTTTCTTGCTTACTTAATCAATGTAATATTGCCAATTTTTATGTGCTAGTTATTCCTGTTTGTATATATTTGTAACGCATGTGGGGAAGTCCGTATATGTATCACTTTTTACCTGATCAAATATTTTATCAGAACGCTAGATTAGCGTCTTGGTTACTATAGTAACATATTCCACAGCGCGGAAATGAGCCGCTTCCTTTGAGTGGAACGCAAGCGTGTATTCCGGAGCATGTGAATGAACCGCAGACGTCACTTCCGGCATAGGGGTTTGCTGATTAGACGGAAGTCGGATCATTATGCCTCGAACTGGGATTAAGATATATCAGGTGAGTGATCATACGGACTTTCCCCACAGGTGTAGGTATTTGTGTGATGTATATCTGGTGTTGGGTTTACTGCAGTGCTATCACTCTGTGCCCCATGAGGAAGGTGTGAGGAAGCACCGAAACAGCTGTCGGGCTGTGACATACAGACTCCTTAGAACCACAGCACGTTTGTTCCATGGTGGTGACCATGCACGATTACACTGCCTTTGACACATGACGGGAACCTCGCTGTCTGTTCATAATGCCTCATTGAGCTTTTAGGAGCCTGAATTGACCGGATACTACTGCTGGACACTACTGACTCCTCAGGACCATAGCAAGTTTACTCATTGGTGGTGACTATGCATGAGAATACTGCAACTACCTTCATTATATGATGAGAACTTTGCTTTTTTGTCCATGATGCTTAAAAAAGCTTAAAGGAGCCTGATTGACTGTATATCATTGCTGTAAACTGTTGGATATACTAGCACAGCAGTTATGTGTTTGTATTTGTCCATATTATTATGAAATTCTTCACTAAAGAAACATTTTTGCATATTTATGGAGTGCTGGTTTTTTTCTGTGGCTACAGAGAAATTTTTCTATATTGATTGAACTGTGCACCCATTTCTTGGATAATAGGAGTGTGCACACTTGCTTTACAAATATATATATATATATATATATATATATATATATATATATATATATAGCATTATACTCTCCACCTCATTACTAAATGAAACTATAACGGTGTCTGATAAAGTTTTAATCACTGTCAATAAGTTTTCAGTAACAAAGTTTCTTTTAGAAAATTAATTAGCATTCACTTGTAGTCATAGTAGTGGACTGAGGGCCTGATGCTGAGCGCTCGCAAGCGGGTCGATGTTGCCCAAGTGCGCATGCGCACGAGGGAGCCGGCTCCGTCGTGCACATGCGTGAGACCCGAATAACGACGGCCAAGCTGTCGTTATGGGTCTCGCACCAAAGGGGGCGTGCTGTCGATGGTGATTGACAGCACGCCCCCTTTGGTGGGCGTGCCGGGGGCGTGGCTGCCAAGACGGAGGATTCCCATGGAAACGCCTACCGTCTGGGGCCGGCCCCACTGACATCACTAGTGATGTCAGTGGGAGTGCTTCTGGCTCTGATAGAGCCACAAGCACTCCAGGGTTTGCGGCAGCGAGACCCTACCGCAGGGTCTCGTTGCAAGCCCAATGGTCGCGATGGTCTTGACCACAGGTTCTCAAACTCGGTCCTCAGGATCCCACACGGTGCCTGTTTTCCAGGTCTCACAGAATTACAGGTGAAATAATTAGCTCCATCTGTGGATCTTTTAAAATGTGTCAGTGAGTAATGATTACACCTGTGCACCTGCCAGGAGACCTGCAAAACGTGACCTGTGTGGGGTCCTGAGGACCGGGTTTGAGAACCACTGGTCTTGACCATCGCGACCATCATTGTGGCCGCTCGCTATAGCTGTGGGTGGTCACCCACAGCTATGCGAGCTGCCAGGAGGCTGCTCCAAAAAGGAGAAGGGACGGCCCTGATTCAGAGCAAGCGCTCTGTCAGAGCGTCCGGCTCTGAATCAGGGCCTGAATCTCCTCTTGGACTTTATTACAGGTCACAGAACTCCAAAGTGACATTTTATTTATATTTACAGTATCTTTAACACAAGGGGAGATTTATCAAATCATTTATAAAAAGGATAAGTGGAGATGTTGCCCATACAAACCAGATTGTAATTATAATCCATCTAGTACAGTGGTAGGCAACCTGATACTCAAAAGGGATGCATTGGGCAGCCCTTTAAACTTCAAAAAAAGCCACCCATTACCCTTAATCTAAATAGCAAGTTTAAAAAGTAAAGAGACACCAAACTAATACCATCAAGCATTTCAAATATGTTTTACAAGCTAAATCAAATCATGACAAAACAGGAAGAAGCTGGGGGATACATGTGAAGGCTTGGAGGGCCACATGTGGCCCTGTGGCTACCTGCTCTAGTACATTCTAGAATGTAATTACCGTATATACTCGAGTATAAGTCGACCCGAATATAAGCCGAGGTACCTACTTTTACCCCAAAAAACTGGGAAAACTTACTGACTCGAGTATAAGCCTAGTATGGGAAATGGCAGCAGCTGGTAGTGCCCCCAGTAGTAATTCCCCCTGGTTGTGCCCCCTGTAGTAATCCCCCCCTTGTAGTTCCCCCAGTGGTAATCCCCCCTTTCAGTACCCCCAGTAGTAATCCCCCCTTTTAGTGCCCCCTGTAGTAATCCCCCCCTTGTAGTTCCCCCAGTGGTCATCCCCTCTTTTAGTGCCCCCTGTAGTAATCGCCCCCTGATAATGCCCCTTGGTAGTGCCCCCTGTAGTAATCGCCCCCTGGTAGTGCCCCCTGATAGTGCCCCCTGTAGTCATCGCCCCCTGTAGTCCCCCCCCCCCTAGTAGAGAGACGTGAAAAGAATAAAAAAATATGAGATATGGTAAGAACTTACCCTTGTTATATCTATTTCTACGAAGTCCATAGGGTTCCACAGGATACCTTGGGGTATAGGTGTGACGTCAGTCGCAGGGCACCAAAGAGTTAAGCTTTCAGCCTCCCAGGATGCACTAGGTCCCCCCCCTATACCCCGCCCCCGGGCCAAGACACCTCAGTTAGTTACCAAGCCATAGGCCGGAGGAGAAGGAAGAGAGAGAACAAAGATCTGGACACATACAAGAATCACATTCTCACCAGAGGGAGACGGAAAACCGGTGACCAGAGCAAAGCCCATCTGCAGCACAGGTGCGACAGGGCGGGAGTCCTGTGGAACCCTATGGACTTCGTAGAAATAGAGATAACAAGGGTAAGTTCTTACCATATCTCATATTTTCTACTTCAGGGTCCATAGGGTATCCACAGGATACCTTGGGGATGTCCCAAAGCAGTATCCTTTAAGGGTGGGGACGCTCCTGTGCAGAAAGGAGAATCCGCCGCCCGAAGGAAGCATCCTGAAAGGTGTCAAACCTGTAATACCTCACGAAGGTATGGACAGAGGACCACGTAGCAGCCTTGCAGATCTGGACTGCCGGGGCACCACGTCGAGCTGCCCACGAAGGACCCACAGACCTAGTGGAATGAGCCTTCAGAGAAGGTGGGACCGGTAGGCCTTCATGAAGATAAGCTTCAGAAATAGCCATACGGATCCAGGCTGCCAAAGTTTGCTTTGAAGCAGGCCAACCCTTTTTACGGAACACATAGAGGACAAACAAAGCGTCCGACTTCCTAAACGAAGAAGTGCGGTCAACATAAGTCCTTAAGGCCCGCACAACATCCAAAGAGGCCTCACCCACGGAAAGACCCGGTGAGTTAAAGGCCGGAACAACTATTTCCTCGTTAACATGAAACTGGGAAACAACTTTGGGAAGAAACTCGGGCCGAGTGCGGAGCACTGCCCTGTTCCCATGAAAAACCAAGAAAGGGGGTCTACAAGAAAGAGCCCCTAACTCAGAAACACGTCTGGCTGAAGCAACGGCCAGAAGGAAAACAGTCTTAGCTGTTAGCCATTTAATATCCACTGAGCCCAGTGGTTCAAACGGCGGTCCTTGGAGAGCCCTCAGGACCACAGCCAAATCCCAAGGCGCCACAGGTGGAACAAAGGGCGGCTGAATACGGAGAACACCTTGCATAAAGGTGCGCACATCCGGGATTGTAGCAATCCTACGGTGAAACCAGACAGATAGGGCCGAAACCTGTACCTTCAAAGAAGCAAGGCGAAGCCCATGATCTAGTCCCGCTTGCAGGAAGGCGAGAATCCGAGACAGACGAAACTCCCGCGGTGCATAACCTCTCGGTCGACACCACTGGAAGAACGTATGCCACACGCGATGGTATATCCTCGCGGAAGACAGTTTCCGAGCTTGTAACATGGTACGCACCACAGAGCTGGAAAACCCCCGGGACCTCAGCATGGCCGTCTCAACAGCCACGCCGCCAAAGACAGCCGAGTCAGGTCCGGGTGAAGACAAGGACCCTGAGACAGATGGTCCGGTCGTAGCGGCAACCGCAGAGGACTGTCCACGGACAGACCCTGAAGGTCTGAGAACCAGTGCCGTCTGGGCCACGCGGGAGCTATCAACAGGAGCGTCCCTCCTTCCTGTTTGAATTTCCGGATTACCCGTGGAAGAAGGGAGACCGGAGGGAACAGGTATGCGAACCTGAACGTCCACCGGACGGACAGAGCATCCACCAGAGACGCCCCTTCGTCTCTTGTGCGAGACCCGTACACCGGCAACTTGTTGTTGTGCCGGGACGCCATGAAGTCGATTTCTGGAAGACCCCACCTGTCCACCAGTAGTTGAAAAACGTCCGGGTGCAGGGACCATTCCCCTGGATGAACGTCCTGGCGACTTAGAAAGTCCGCCTCCCAATTTAGCACTCCCGGGATGAAGACCGCTGATATGGCCGGAAGATTGCGCTCCGCCCAAACCAGGATCCGAGAGACCTCTACGAGAACCGCCAGAGTGCGAGTTCCTCCTTGCCTGTTTATGTAGGCCACGGTGGTAGCATTGTCCGACTGGACCTGCACCGGGTGACCCTGGAGAAACCGCTGTGCCTGCAGGAGAGCATTGAAGACCGCACGGAGTTCCAAGATATTTATTGGAAGCTCCGCTTCTGTCGGCGTCCACCTGCCCTGGAACAAGTGTGGACCCGAAACTGCTCCCCAGACCCGAAGACTGGCGTCCGTTGTCAACAGGACCCCATTTGGAACCCAGAACGGACGTCCCTTGTTGAGGTGGGTCGTCTTTAACCACCACGCAAGGGACAGGCGAACCTCCGGGGTGAGCACAATCGTCTGGAACTTCAGAGACTGAGGCAGCCCGTTCCACTTGGACAGGATCAGGTGCTGCAGAGGTCTGGAGTGAAACTGGGCATATTCCACCATGTCGAACACCGACACCATGGAGCCTCATCGCCGAGTGTAAGGACACCCGGCGGCTGTGCAGACAACTGCGCACCCTTGACTGTAAAGCAGAGATCTTGTCCTCCGTCACGAAGATCCTTTGCTGTCCCGAGTCCAATAAGGCTCCAAGATGCAGAATCCTCCGAGACGGGATTAGAGTGGACTTCTGCCAGTTGATTAGCCAGCCGTGCCGTTGCAGCAGTGCAATGGTCAGGTCCAAGTGGTGTAACAGGAGCTCTGGAGATCCTGCCACCAATAACAGGTCGTCCAAGTACGGCAACATGCGGACTCCTTGCAGCCGCAGAGAAGCCGCCATGACCGCCATCACCTTGGTGAAAACACGTGGTGCTGTCGCCAGGCCAAAAGGTAACGCCCGAAACTGGAAGTGGTCGCTGCGGATTGCAAACCGAAGGAACTCTTGATGGCGCAAAATAGGGACATGCAGGTAAGCGTCCTGTATGTCCAATGACACCATGTAGTCCCCAGGTTCCAGCGCCAGAATGATGGACCGTAGGGTCTCCATCCGAAACTTCGGGACCCGCAAAGACTTGTTGAGTGCTTTGAGGTTGAGAATCGGACGATATGACCCATTGGGTTTCTGTACCAAAAATAGATTTGAATAGAAACCCTGGCCCCTCTGGGAGAATGGAACAGGCACTATAACTCCAGCCTGGAGCATAGTGTGCAATACCTTCCGCAGCTCCGTAGCCTTGTTCCGGTCTGATGGTAGACCCGTGGTGAAGAATCGAGCCGGGGGTCTGTGCCGGAAGGAGAGGGCGTACCCGTGGGAGACCACCTCCAGAACCAAAGTGTCTGTCGTAGTGAACGACCAACACCGGGAGAACTGCAGCAGGCAGCCTCCCACCCTGGGATCCCCCAAGGGGAGACCCGGACCGTCAGGCCGCAGGCTTGTCATCTGGCTTGGGGGCCGGACGTCTGGTACTCCATGCCTGTTTCCGGGGCTTGACCGATTTCTTAGGGCCAGCCTGTCGAGGAAACGACTGTGGTTTGGGCCTGCCCTGGGCCCTAGATGACCGAAAGGACGATGGTCCAGAACCAGAAGGAGCAGCGGCCGACGGGAGACAAGCAGATTTAGCTGCCGCCAGAGTGGCCACCATCTTATCCAGATCCGGACCGAAGAGAACTTCTCCGGTAAACGGCAACGCTTCCAGACCTTTCTTGGAATCTGCGTCCGCCTTCCAGGATCGCAGCCACAAGGTGCGACGAGCAGCTACCGCTGCTGAAGAAATTCTAGACACCAGAGTACTAATGTCTAGAGCCGCCTCGTTGATGTAGGTGGCCGAATCACGGAGATTGCCAATCAACTCCGCCTGTTCGGCCGGACAGTCGGATTCAAAAGAAGCCTCTAATGAATCCGCCCAGCGCTCCATCGCTCTGGCAACCCAGCAAATGGCCATAGCCGGCCGTGCTGCCCCCCCTGCAAGGGAATAAGCGGACTTCAGGCAGATTTCTACCTTGCGGTCCGTAGCATCCTTAAGGGAGGACATGGATGGCATCGGCAATGTGGCACTACGGACAAGACGGGTCACGTGAGGATCCACCTGTGGAGGGGATTCCCACTTAGCAAAATAATTATCCGCTAACGGATAAGCCACCGCCAGGCGTCTCTGCGGCTGGTATCTTTTGCCAGGTTGTTTCCACGCCTCCTCTAAATGGTCCACCAACTGACCCGAAAGAGGAAAGACTGTGGCATCGCCCTTCACATCTTTGAAAAAGGCATACTTAGATTTAGCCGCTGGGGGAACTTCGTCCTCAATCACCAAGGCTGTGCGGACCGCCCGAATAAGTCCAGGAATATATACTTTGGACTTAGCATCAGCGTCCTTAGTATGGAGAGGTTCCTGATCGTAAGGATCCAGAATCTCCCCATCATCAGACGTCCCTTCGTCATCCTCATAAGGAGCGGACAGAGACGCCACCGGCCTTTTATGAGGCCGCATCACAGACTCCCCTTGCAACACATCCGACAAGTGCTGTACAGAACTCGTCAGGGAGTTAACCCACGCTGGCTCCTGAGAACCCGGGAGCGGGGAAATAGGGAGACTGTGGGATACCACCAATTGTCGTGGGAACCCCTGCATGGGTGACGACACCACAGACTGCTGGGACAAACCCATCGGAGTAAACGCGGGCTGCGGAGCTAACTGGCCCACTAAAGCTGTTAACGCCTGAGCGAAACAAGCCCAGGGCGGCTCCTGTACCGGTGCTGTAACCGTAATAGGCCGCACCATGGACAAACACTGCCGGCAAAGGCCCTCCGCGCTACCCTCCCCCTCCGCTAACGGTACTTTGCACGTGGTACACTGTAGCCGGAGGGGAAAATCACTTTCAGACATGATGGCACCACGTATGTGACCTCTCTCACCAATTAAGTATTAAATAGGCGAGAGACCACCCTGCAGCACCGCACCGCAAGGGCTTTAGCAGAAAGAACAGGGACAGTAATAAAGCTGACAGTTTAGAGAAGAAAAGTTACAGGCAGCGCTAGCACAGTCACATACAATGCAGAGAAATAACAATTCCTGCACTAACAGCGCTGATCACTCAACTACACAGACACAGGGCCTGGTAGGACACAGCGCTGCATACACAGACCTGAGCCACAGCGGAGGAGAGGTATGCGGGGGGACCCAGACCACGATGCTTCCTTCCAGACTTCCAGCAGCGTTCACCATGCGTTGCAGAGAAGATGGCCGCCGAGGAGCAGAGAGAAGCTGGCCTGGGGGAGGAGCGCTGACACAGGACCAGTCAGCACAGTGCAGAGAGGGCTGTGTGCAGCGGGGGAGGCGCCGGCTGTGAGACAGGGAAGGCGCGCTCCCCTGGCATGCATTTAACCCCTGGGACGCCGCAGCGCTACCGCTCTGCTGCGGTCCGCTGTCCCAGGGGGTAGTGGAAGCGCAGGTTGGTCGCCTGGCTCCACGCTGCAGCCAGTCCCCAGGGAGCCCCCTGCCTGGGGACTTAGGACCATGTGATCAGCGGGGACCCACCGCGGGACCCCGCTGCTTACCTCTGTCCCCCTTGAATCCGGCCATGGTCCGGAGCATCTGGGGTCACCGCTAGCTGTGACCCCAGACGCCCACCAGCATCCCCGGATCAGTACCGGCGTTCTGGTACCGGCGGGGTGTAGGGAAGACAGCATGGACGTCAGGACTGACTGTCCATGCTGTTCATCCAGATGTGCAGCCACAGCTTCATGAAGAAAAAGCTTCAGGGGCTCTTCTATCCCCCACTCCAACAGGTGCACCCGACTCGGGACGGGCACCAAACTAAACTGAGGTGCCTTGGCCCGGGGGCGGGGTATAGGGGGGGGACCTAGTGCATCCTGGGAGGCTGAAAGCTTAACTCTTTGGTGCCCTGCGACTGACGTCACACCTATACCCCAAGGTATCCTGTGGAACCCTATGGACCCTGAAGTAGAAATAAACACTTACCTTAAACTCCCGCTCCTGGTCCCGCCGCTGTCCGCTCCTCCGGCCGCTTTGTCTCTCCCATCACCCACTGCGGGAGTCGGAGGATGGCTCCCGCAGTGGGAGCAGCAGCAGCAGCTGAGAGTCTGACAGACTCTCAGCGGCTGCTGATTACACCAAACACGCAGCTGCCGGCTCCGGCGGCTGTGTGTTTGGCAGTGTGTAGCGCTGACCGAACTCCGTCCGGTCAGCGCTACACTTGACTCGAGTATAAGCCGAGGGGGTACTTTTTCAGCACATTTTTTGTGCTGAAAAACTCGGCTTATACTCGAGTATATACGGTAGTTGCTAAGTAAATACCTGTTCCTTTTTAGGAGGTTTGATAATTCTCCCCCAAGCATATCACAAGAAACAGGAGAAAGGGATCTGTCTCAGGGCCGTATTCAATTAGCCACGAAAAGTGCAATTTGGAGAAAAGTTCTCTCGGATTTGCACTTTTCGCCCGTTTACAAAGTATCTCCATATTCAATTCCCAATTCCCCGGAATTTTCACCTAGGCGAAAACACCATAGGCAAAAACAGGCGAAGAAGTTTCTCCAGCAATAGGCAGGAGAAAAGAAACGCAAAATCCATATTTTGGGGTACAAAGGTTTAGACTTGGTTCAGAACCCTATGTGAAACCCCCCCTTCATTGACTAATAGGGCTAAAGAAATTAACTTAATTCACACAAAAAAAAAAGACTTTTGGGGCAAAAAAAAAAAAAAAAGGTGTTGGACAAAAATATGGGGCGGCTTGGTACTTTGGGGGGGCTATATGGTTGGAACAGGTGTTTTTTGGATTGCACGAGGCTGCAGCAGGTGTATGAGGTTTTTTTAAATCTTCATTTTAGAGACATAAAAATATACTAGTACCCATTTTCAGGTACCCCAAATTTAACCTCTATACTAATTTTTCAGGAAATACTTTGTTTTCTATAATTTTTCCACACATATGCAAATAACAGCCCATTGCAACAAAATAAGTTCACTAAATACCTTTTATTAGGGCTACTACTACTATTCTATATTGATTCCCAGGGTTACTGAAGCTTTTAATTGGGTAGGTAGAAAAAAAAAAAAGAGAAGGTCGTCATTTTCGCTAGTTTCGCTTTGGAGAACATTCGCCTATCCGCGTTTTCACATGTTTTACAGTTGAATAGGGCAAATGTGGGGATGCACATGGAGAAAACACTGCAGCAAAACTGACACGAGGCAAATTCAATCCATTTTTCGCCAGACGGCACTTATCGCGGCTAATTGAATTAGGCCCTCAGTGTGAAAACAGAGAGTGAAGCTATATTTTGATAAATACTAAATACTAATCCTGGTTTTTCCTGTCAAACAACTTTCAAATACATTAATTTGCTCATATGGGGTGATGAGAAGAGATGGAATACTAGACACCTGTCAATCACAGGTACAGGATGTGTATTCTTTTTGTTTGTTTGAACACTCACAAGTTCCCCAATTATCAAAATATAAGTAATGCAGAAAAGAAATGATACACAGGGTCTGCTAACCATTTTCAAACACCTGCTACGGCCCTTTGTAACTGCCTGACCAGGTTACATTCTCTAATACTAGGTTTAATAGATAGTCTCCTTGTGGAAACAGTCTGGTTTAGCAATAGGACAGGCGGACTTTAGACTAGACAGACTGTAATAACCCCGGGCGCCGGGTATTTAACCTGGGCCCGCCCACATATTCCCAGTGCCCACTGATACCAGCCACCGATCACCTAGACCCAGAGTAGCCACTAGCTGCGGAGTATAGTTACCAGTCAGGGCGCCCGTCCGTGGCAGGGACAGGGAGGAGCGGGCCACACGGCAGCGGCTACAGGAGGTGACACCGCCTCACTGCACACTACAGCAGGGCACACTCTCCTCCTGCAGAGGCCATCAACAGTATTCAAAAACTAGAGCCAAAACATAAGGACTCCTCTGATTGGACACAGGAAAGTTGGTTGTTAGCATACGTGTAATTGGCTGAGTTATAACATGAAGATTCTTAGGAGTCTTCTGATTGGTTGGAACGTCCCCTCTTGGTCTCAAGGGATAACGTCACTCAGATTATGATTGGTCGGTTACCGGTTTGAACGATTGGAGGATAATGTACACTACAGACTGAATGTGAGGTGTAAGTTAAGCCGCAGACTGTCTGGTGACGTAACTAGAAACCTGGCTAGAGATTGGCTGACACTGTTTACCTCTGTCTGTTGCATGATTTAATTGCTGGCAGTGTGTCATCGCATCACCCTGTGTGCACTGCACAGGCACACACATACTCTCCTCACAGCCTGGCAGCAGCCGCCGGCAGGTGGGAGTGCTGGGACGTTATTACTGGCAGGGTCAGATATTAAACAGAGGAATTAAATGTTACAAATTCAATTACATTGGAGCCGGACACAGTTATGGGGCTGGGTTTTATAATAACAGACAGGTGAGAAGCCGGAGCTCGCAGGTTTTCAAACAGCAAATAAATACGTCATTCTATTGTCAGTGTTGTGCTTACATACGCCTACACTGTGACAGCTGGCAAGTTTTACAATGAAATGACTCTTATTTCTCACCACTTGGGGGGTATATATCAGGCCTCTTTCAGGACTCGACTCTGATGCCATAAAATATTCAATTATTTTTGTGCTTCTTCATTTTCTACATAGCCTCACCGTACTCAGACCTACGGTTCCCTGAGCACAGTGATTTTCTGTTGTGTTTGCATCAGCAGTTTTTATTTAAGAACTAGGGGTCTAGTTACTAAGCAGTGTTAGGAGATGGAGTGAAAAGTGATAAGGTACCAGCCAATCAGCTCCTAACTGCCATCTCACAGGCTGTGTTTGAAAATGACAGTTGGGAGCTGATTGGCTGGCACATTATCACTTTTCACTCTGTCTCCTAACACTGCTTAGTAAATAGACCCCCTAATCTCTCAACTTGATACTGTCTCAGTGCTTGTGTTGAATATGACGGAATTGGATTGAAATGGCGACGGCTGTGCAGCCACTGGTTCAAATCCCGACAGCGCTAGCCTGCCGAGGAGGAAATCCCAACAGCTGAGGTAGGTAATCTAACCCCCTCCTAACTCTCCTTTAGGGGTGCCAAACCTCCCCCCTAGTGCCTAACCCTAACCTCCCCCCGTTAGTGCCTAAACCTAACCTCCTCCCCGCACCCTAAACCTAACCCTCCAAGGGGGGTCCCTAACATCCCCCCAGTGCCTAAACCTAACCCCACCTTCCCCTAGCCTAACCCTCCCAGGGGGTGCCTAACCCTAAGTCCCCCTGGGGGTATCTAAACCTAACTCTCCCATCCACGGCTACATATCTCCGGCGCTGGACGATCGGTTAGGGGTCCCGGCGTCGGGATTAACATAGGCGTCGGTATTTTGACGCCTATATTAAATCTCCTGCTGGAATTGTAGTGTCAGGATTGAGATACGTCCCCAATATGACAACCTCATTGGGCTGTAAAAAAAAGAAAGAGATAAGGACTCATAGGTGGCACTCTGGATACCACCTCCTGCTCCCAATTTGGGATTAATCCTCCAAGGACACCCATTCATTACACTGGAGAACAAAAAAATATATATTTTTTGTTGCCAAGGATTTAAGATCGGTTTGAGATTACTCGCAGGTCCTATTTTCGCATTAGTTCTTCGCTATAGCTGTTTTGGATCCAGTTTTCAAATTATTGAAAAATTATAAAATTCCAATATTTTCTCCATGTGAAGTACCTTACTAGTCTAGGCCTGCTTTACTTAACAGAATCGACTTAGTTTTGCTTTTTTAACAACTTCCCTCTTTCAACAATAACAAGAATTTGTTTTATTTGTGATAACGTAGCTGGTAGTCATGTTTGAGACACATAACATTCAAATCACACTAACGCTGGGAGGAGGCGTGGCAGTGCACTGCTGAGCCTGCTGGGACATCCTCACACCACAGTCACGCCTCCTCCCAGCATACAGGGAGGAGCAACGGAGAGGACCGAGTGACGTCGTTAGCACACCTCCTGTTCCTTTGTTCGGCCCTCTCTGTCCCGCCACAACTAATTTCCCACCGTTTGGGCTTGTTTTGTTCAGTACGTCCTCGGCTTTTGTTGGGAGTTAGCACTGAATGTATGAAACAACGTTTTTGCCGTAAAAATTAGTTCTTCTCGGAGATGGTGTACTAACAACCTTGATGGTTTTTGTTATATTTGTGGCAAATATAGTGTTTCAAAAGAAAGAAAAAAATATAACTGTATTCATAAAACAATACAATGAAACAAGAAGAAGGGGAGAGGGTAGATTCCTACCCGACTCTCGGCGCTGATGAGATTGATAAAAAACTGTCAGTTGGGATCAGCTGCAACTGCTTGGAGTTTGGTGTGAACTCCCACTACAAATACTGATAGAACAACACAGGCAATGCGCTGTGATCACATCTGAATAGGTGGAATATATTTTCATGCAATGTAACACACACTATATATAGATAAAAATAATTTTTTGCTTCTAAAAATGGGATACATACAATACACACAATACATATAACATGTAGATGGATTGAACCTATGAAAAACGAAATGAATAAAAGTAGTATCAACATAGATGCTTATGTCAGAAAATAAATCTTCTATAGAGCAAAAAAAGTGATACAATTGGATGTGACAAATCAGTTCAATTGTATCATTTCCATGGAATGAATTGATACTGTATTAGTTATTTTGCACACTGTTTAGAAATACTGCATTCTCACACCTGAAATGAGTAACTGTATTGGTTATCTTGGGCTTGAAGATGTCGTGCTGGCGTCCCAGCATGTGATTATTATGTTTATGATAACCAGTTGGAGTTGCAAACTTCTATTATGGAATACAAATGTTCCCGTGGGAGGGTATGTCCGCCAACACAATAGAGATGAAACGGCAGACAGATGGTTACCTTTCTCTCCGTGTGAGTGAAAAGGAGAGAATGTGTCTTACTGCTAGCAAGATGGGTGCAGCAGCGCTCTCCCAGATCAATGCAGTCACTGTGGGGAGCTGAATATTGGCGTGCCGTGGGATCGGTAACTCCGCTGTCTGTAGCTGTTCAGTCAGCTCCGGAATCCCGCTGGCAGGATGTGTACAGCAGCGCTCTCCCTAATGGATGTGGTCGCTGTGGGGAGCTGGATGGTGATGCTCCGTAAGACCAGTGTCTCCGCTGCCTGTGGCTATGCGGTCAGCTCGGAAATTCTCCAAAGGTGCAGGTGTGTGGAACGCAGTAGAAGGACTGGGCGGCAATGACGTCAACGCGTTTCGTCTCTTTGATCTAGAGACTTTTTCAAGACTTGAAAGTCTCTAGATCAAAGAGACGAAACGCGTTGACGTCATTGCCGCCCAGTCCTTCTACTGCGTTCCACACACCTGCACCTTTGGAGAATTTCCGAGCTGACCGCATAGCCACAGGCAGCGGAGACACTGGTCTTACGGAGCATCACCATCCAGCTCCCCACAGCGACCACATCCATTCGGGAGAGCGCTGCTGCTGTCTACAACATGATAAAGTAGGTGCCAACATGAGTATCAAAGTACATTTTTTGCACAGTCATTTAGATCACTTCCCGTCCAATCTAGGAGATTTAAGCGAAGAACAGGGTGAACGGTTCCACCAGGATATTCAGGTAATGGGAGAAAGATATCAAGGAAGGTGGGATCGTCACATGATGGTCAATTACTGTTGAAGTCTGCAGAGGGACTGCCCGCAAAAAGAATACAAAAGAAAATCCTACAAAAAAGCGGTTCTCATAGTTTCCTAACATTTATGTAAGTAATTATCCTGTGTCATTTTATGAATCAAATTTAATCACAAAAAAAATATCTTTTTAACTATTTTTAACATTGTTTAATTTTTCAGAAATATTAAAGACATATTCATATATCAAATAGTAGAGCCAATTGAAAAATGAGCATGGCATATTCATGATCAGGAGCACAAAATTAATCGAAATTAACTCTTAAATCCCTGGCAACAGATTGACTGTTCCCCAGTGTTATCAGTTCAGGTAGTGAACAATGGCCCTAGCACTACCACTGACTGAACCATCAGGTGGGTGCAGCAGCACTGCAACATGGGAAGCAGACAGGTAATACCCCTTTTACACCAGAGCTAAAACCCGGGTTATTGCAGGGTTAACCTGGGTAGCTCCTTGGTGTAAGAGGGGACAGGGTTGGACTCCTGGATCGAGTGACCCGGCAATCCAACCCAGGTAACTTGCAGGGTTTAACACGGGAATGACCTGTGAAATCCTGCAGTGTTAACAGCTTGATCCGGGTCACGATAACCTGGAGCGCGCCGCATGGCGGCCAATTGGCCGGCTTCAGTGGCGCTTGGAGATGATGTCATCTCCAAGCATCCACTTCCATGCTGGAAGAGCCAGGTCACTGCAGACCTGGCTCCGGTGTAAATGGCGCTGACTCAGGAATGTCCTGGGTCGGCGCCGGCTAAATTCCGGGTCTGATCCAGTTTGGAACCCTGTTCCAACCTCCAGACCCGGAATTTAGGCATAAAAGCGGTGAAAGTGACTCCTTGGTACTGATGAATGGGAGGAGTAATTATTAAATTGCCACGCCTGTGAAATTATCTAGTGATCTGACACAACAGACTGTGCAAAATCCCTGGCACAGTCAACTTCTGATCATGTTTTGCATCCCCTAATAGCAGGTGAAGAAAACCATTCATTACCTTTCGCAAAGCTTTCAGTGAATACTTAAGGAAATGTAATAGCCTGCCACTTGCAGGCAGTGAGTCTTCCCAATATTTTAAAGTGGCAATCATTTAAAAGGCAAAGACAAGCTGGTTTTGCCTTTTAAATAATTGCCACTTTAAAACGTTGGGCAGACTCACTAATTCCTGCAAGTCACAGGCTATTACATTTCCCCCCTTGCCTCTGGGTGTGCTTGGCCAGGCATTACATGCCCTTAGTGAAAGGTTGTGGATATATCCCCTTCAGTAGATGTACCCTGACGCCATCAGTTACTACAAAATGTCATCAGTTGCGCATAGATGTAGAGTGAGAATAGAAATCTGTGTCGAGCGAATGGGGCACTACAAAGCGGCAGCCATTTGCCCTGGGGGATCTATGTCAGAAGGGGGAGATGGGCTCAGCGGCATCACTTACGTGACACCTGGTGCGGCCGGTGGGAATTCGTGTGCGCGCCTTATGTGTGCCCCTTTTGGGGGCGTGGACCACGTGTCGCCCCCTTCTCGGCACACAGTGGGCTTACTGATGGGGTGACACCAAAATAGGAGAGCAGCTCTGCTATTTTGGTGTCACCCTCTCGGATGGTGTCACCCAGTGCGGCCCGCACCCCTCTAGTAATGCCAGTGGGTGGGCTCTCCCCGTTAGCTCCTCCACTGGCCCCTGGTGCGCTCCCTCTCGGAGGCTTCCCGCCAATGGATTATTCCTTCTCTCCCTCCCTCAGATGCTGAGCGGCCATTTTCTGTGCGTCACCCAGCTGCAGCTAAATCTCTGGAGATCTGGGCTCCTGTCTCCCTGTATACCTCACTCCCATGTCAGGTTATACAGTTTAGCTCCTTCCAGCCGACTGGGGCTTGGACTGTTGAGCACTCACTGCCCATTATACTTATATTGCTTAGAATATACTGTGTGCTTGTTCTTATAGAAAAGTATTTTCTTTTCTATCCTTTTGTCTGTAATTTTTTCTGTCCTGTTTCACACTGTACAGTCTCTCTGTGTACTGGCAATTAACCCTTGTATTAACAGGGTGAGGAGTTCAATGTACCCCCCTTATTACTCCCCACTTGTTATTACTGTGTGCTCCTTACTTTCATTGCACCTTCCCTTTGTTGCACACATCTGTTGCTACAGCTTTGTGTGTGGGGATTGCCTTAGATTGCACTATCTCTTCCAGAGGCAAAGCACCTAAGGAGGTTCCTGTGTTACGCACATGTAGATCTTGTTCTGTTAGTTTCTCCCAGCAGGATCCAGTCAAGTCTCTGTATTTGGTGCTGCACAGATGCGTAACAAGACGCCCCATCCACAGCCTCCATCCAGGAGCCAGTTTGGGCTGCCTAGCTGTCACAGGTAATGACGCAGCCAGTTGACCTTTTGACAACACTCCCTCCGATGGTGCCCCACCTTGCCATGGTTCTGCAGTCTAATCTGCAGCCACCTCCTTTGGAATCACCATGGATGAGTTCCTTCTCCCAGTCGGTTCTGTGTAGGCACCCTCCCTCATCCCCGAACATGGCCAATCTGTCATTATCGGCAGATGACCAGCATGTTCTAGCAATGATAGATGTCAAGAACGACCAGCGGTAGCGTGCATCACTGGCCGTTTTTGACATTAAGCTGCCCGATTTGTGCCCGATTAACAAGTGATTGAATGGTAACGATGTCGTTATCGTTCAATCGCTCTGTTTAATCAGGTAGTGGATACCCGCCTTTAATCTACAACTTTATACTAATTTCTTTACAACAAAATTAGTAATCTAATGTCCCTGGTACACTATGAGCGACTTTTTATGCAGCTAAAATGCAAATAAAATGTAAACTTTAAGAAAAAAGTACAAATCACCACCCAGCAGAGCCACGGCAAGCATCTCACACCAAATGGTGCAAAAGCTCTAAGTAAATGAGGACATATCTGTACTGTATGCAGTCACTGGGATGGTCACCGTACTCTATGGCGGTCACTGGTATGTTCTTTGTTTTTGCATTGTGTTTTGGTATATTTTAAGTAAATATGCCTTTTATAATGGAATTCTTCTTATTGACTTATATTTGCAACTCTCTCGCTCATGATGAAACTATGCTTCTAATTTAGTAGAGCCATGTGAGGTGTGGTAACACCCCCTTCGGGGAAAAAGAACCCTCCAACAAGCCTGGGCCTGGGTAATTAGTACCCGCCCCCCCTGCACAGAAGCTCCGGACACCCCAAGTTTATATCCAGCTCTGCTCCCAGTGATCCCTGCTTCAGCCAGCAAGGATTCAGACTGTGTAGGAGCTGATGACCGGACGACTGGAGTTGCCAGCTGAAGAGGTGTGTGTGTTTTGGAACTCACTGTGGGGTTGTGGCTGCAACCTGAACAGATGTCTGCCCTTATTGGTCCACAAAAACTGTATTAATCTTTTAAGTGCCCAATGACTAGTTGGAGGAAGCCCTGTTTCTCTTCGGAAATTTTTGTTATACCATCAAGTGTAGAACTCTGATCTTACTGTCACATATATATATATATATATATATATATATATACGATGCACATGTATAACCTGCATTGCAAAGGCACACAAAAGCTATGTATGGTATCTAAATTGCCCACTACCCAGCAAATGCCCGACACACTGATTGTGACCTGTCATCTACCTTTGCAGGAAAGCTCCCCACCGCCAACATTGTTATCACATTGATTTGTGCTCTTGAATTGTTGACAAGTCACATTACCAGTGTGAAGGCATTTAACCCACAAAATTACAGATTTGTGCATCAGCCTAGATTGCAGGTTTGTGCATTCATAAATAGGGCTAGATTGCAGAAGTACTGCATGCATTCATACATATACTCAGATTGCATCATTATTATTTTATTGTGTTTGAGGAAGAGCTGATTTTGTTCTGTACCAGCTGCTGGCTGTGTATGTGGCATGGATGTGGTGTTCATGGTTCTCTAGTACCACTGATCATATATGATGTAAATGGCACTATGTGAATGGTATTCCTGGGTCACGCAGCTGCCCCTGTATCTTGATGGGTCATATTTTGTGATCTACATGGTGCTTCATGTTGTGAAATGTGATTCTGCAGACTGTAACCCTTTCTAACGTTCCCTACTGGATCCCAGAACCTAGCAGCACCCATTGTCTGTCAGGATTACTAGCTACCACCATTTCTAGTGCTAGTCATGTACAGCCACATTTATGTTTTTGCTGTGTGGGGAATAGCATGGTAACTGCTGACCTAGCACTTTACTAACATAAAAAATTTTAAATTTTTGTCTTTAATGGGAATGTAGCCAAAGTGTAATACCCCTTTTCCACCAAAATTCCGGGTCTGACCCGGAGTTGGAACAGAGTTCCTATCCGGATCAGACCCGGAATTTAGCCGGCGCCGAGTCGGGATATTCCCGAGTCGGCGCCTCTCACACCGGAGTCGGGTGTGCATAGACCCGGCTTTCCCGGCGTGAAAGTGGACGCTTGGAGATGACATCATCTCCAAGCGCCACTGAAGCCGGACCAGTCGGCCGGCTTGCAGTGCACTCCAGGTCATCGTGACCCGGAGTGCGCTGTTCTCACAGCAGGGTTTCACGGGCTATGCCCGTGTTAAACCCTGCTATTTACCTGGGTTGGATTGCCGGGTCACTCGACACAGCGATACAACCCTCTCCCCTTTTACACCAGGGAGCTGCCCGGGTTAACCCTGCAATAACCCGGGTTTTAGCTTCAGTGTAAAAGGGGTATTAGTGGCAGGCAGTGATCACATTGAAAAGGAATTTGTATTGGTGAAGGAGTCCTAAAACCCATCAATGAATGTTGTACATGTGTTATATGGAGCTGTTCAGCTAATTCAGCTGTTCTCAAAACAGTCCTCAGTCCTAGAATAGCAGGATTAAAGGCTATCCATGATTGGATACAGGTAAGGTCATCCTTTACTCAGGCTTCCTGATTAAAACAAGTGAGTGGGTGGTCTCCTGCAATGTAAGAGTTTTATGAGGACTGGTTGGAAAATTGTTGATATTATCTATAATACCTTCCTGCTGTTTCTCTAATCGGGCCCGATAGGGTCACCTAATATTCTGAAAATTCAGATGGCGCTGATTACCGATACCCTGCTCCTTCCTGTGGGAAGGAAGTCCGGGGTTGCAAAGAGGGATCTGAGCGGGACCTGCAGCCATGCGTATGTGTGACCCAGCTCAGGCATGTGCAGAAGATCGGCTCCGAAGAGATAAGTAACACTGCTACTTTGGGAGCAGTGTTAGAGATCCCGTTACAGCTGCTTTTCGGAGTAGCTGTCCCCACACCAGAGCATTATTGAACTGCACCGGAGCAATACTGAATTGCTTCAGTACTTAAGTATCCACCTGATGGTGAGTTGGATACTTAATGATAAATAGGCCCCTAAGTCAGGTGTATTTGTAGTGAAGATGGATCAGAAATGTAACACTCATGCAATCACTAATAAGTTGTGTAGAGAAAGAAGCACATTATGACTTTATTTTGCATAATAGACAGGTACTGCAGCTAATACATGTGGCCATCAGCTGAAATAATTCCCCACCCCTGGGCTAAGGCTAATGGTGGCCACTTTTAGTTCTCAATATGCCCATGTCTCTAACAGTCAGTGCCACCTCAGCACGCATCATGTGCACAACGTTGAAGGGATCTGGATGCAGCAGCTGTCTGCTGATGCTGGAGAAAGCAGAAAGGTCATCCCGGCACCTTTTTAGAAAGAAGAGGCACAGGTGCATAGCGAGTGGTGATCCGCCTCTATACAGGAGGAAGCATATGGAAATCTCATGCAGCGGGCCTAGTCTGGATTATGTGGGCAAAGTTTGATCATGAATACAGGCCCCTGACTGGCACACTGTCTATAGGTGCACTGAATAAAGTGCTGGAAGCAGTGTGAATACAGCCATTGATTAGGGCAGGTCTTAGGGTGGCTGTAGTACTTTTGGCAGCCTGTAGGTGGTGTAGGCACATAGAATGCTGCGTACTCCCAGGAACATATAGTAGACACAGGTGCAGGTAGGATGCCAGCTGATATAGGTGCAAATGCAGGACAGTCGTATTGGTGGAATATGGACTGAAGCAGATGCAGAGAATACTGACAAAGTAGGCAGCTGGAGACTGATACAATGCAGCACACACACTGAGTACAGGATACTTTATTATTATCATCATCATCATTTATTTATATGGCGCCATAAGTGTTCCGCAGCGCCTTACAAAGTACATAGACAAATAAGTAACCATTGACATACAATACAATACAGGATATGGATACACATTGCTATATTAGCGACCTTTACGCCCGTATAAGCAGCCAAGTGTTAGTTGCCCTAGTGGGGAGTAAGAGATAAATTAAATTACAGTAGGGAGAAGCACAAGAGGGTAGAGGGCCCTGCTCGAAAGAGCTTACATTCTTTAAGGGAAATACTTGATACAAAGTCAATAACATAGTCCACTTGTAAATGCTGGATGCTGGTGGTAGTCAGCTGCAGAATGCATCTAAATGCAGAGTTGTGTAAAGACCACTAGTAGAGAGCACTTGAAAACAGCAGATAATGGGCACAGAATACACTGGTAATTGCAGGTGACAGAAGCTGGGAGCCACTGCAGCCAGGAGCCAGGATACTGATCTCAGGGAGGATTGTTGTTCTGGCAATGAACATGCCAGTAGTGGAGGTTTAATTAGGGCACTCCCAGAGCCTATTGGTAAGACAGGTCATGTGAGCGTGACTGCAGGAATCTGGTAGGACAATGTAATCACATGAATGAATACAAGATTGCAGAAAATATGCTCCGCCGCCGCGGGTACTACCAGATGGGATTTGCCAGGCCCACATGGAGATATGTGCCAGTCAGGGTCTCAGGAACACCAGGCACTGCAAGGATGGTGATGACATAACTCCGCTGGACTCGGTAACAGGAGCCAAGACCCTGATGCATGACAGGCACAATGAAGGCGACCATAAGTGTTTTAGGTGGTATCTCCCTGCCTTGTTCTCTTTGATTGTGAGCAAGGGGCCTCTTCAAGAGATGCATCACCAGTGGTCGTCTGTCTTCTTGTTCCTATAATACACAAGTTTCAATTAGAAACACAGCAAGTATATTGTGCAAGGTGATCTTTCTATCTTTACTGACAGTTATCATGTACATCATGGGACTATCACTGCTCAACACATATAAATTGATATATTACAGGATTGTTACATATAATCATGTATTCATGCCATTGGTGTCTGACTGTTAGGGTTGCACACACCAAGGATTTTCCATTTGTAAAGTTATAATGTGACGTTTTGCTCTGACAAATGGGTGCATGCCGCCTGCCCCCAAACCATCACACTTAGGTGAGTACAGAGAACTTAGTGGTCTGAGCCTCAGAAGAATCATTATGTTTCTTACCTTGGCGATGGGGCTCCCTCACTGTGCGCAATTCTCCTCCGCACAGCGCTTCATGCAGCAACCACCATCTCACCCTAGTAGACGGAGGCTGGTTATTCATCCTCTTTAGATAGACTTGGCACCGGTTACATTGCCACCAGTGTTTTTTCAGTGCTTCTGCCTCATAATAGTCATTGTAGATCTAATCAAATAGTTGAAATAATATAAAGCATAGATACCAATCTCCAAATAATGTATACAAATGGTGACAATATTTCACTAATGTATTTCATGAAAAATCTCTCTAAAGTCTCCTGTTCCGTACATAATTGCATACATGATAGGGATATACAGAATAATGTTATTCTAACAATATTTTATTTTGTAGTGTAACATAAGAATGAGCAAATGAACTACTAATGGGGTACAGACATTTGAGTAATCCCCTCTCAGCCCATGCTGCACCCCTGCTTAACCCATTGAACACTTCACCCACTCACTGCATCACTCACTGGAGTTTCCTGACATGTCACCGGCTTTTGCTGACAGCACCCAGCTACAGGCAGCCTGATTCCATCTCTTATTACGATCACAATAGCGTTCCTTACTGAATCAGGCCCAGTGGTAAGAGTTAGGGGCCTATACATGATCACTAATAGGCCTATTACACATGTGAAAACAATAGTTTCTGCTTATTTTTGGTAATGGGCTCATTTATTAGCAAACTCCAAAAACAAAAAAGTTTTTGAGGTTTGCCTGTGGGAACCTGTGCCATCTTCTTTTGGGATGAGGATTTACACTATTAGTATACAAATGTGTCCACATACATCTACCCACATTGCGTATTAAACAGCCCGTCCAGTCGCGCCATGTCTTTTCCTGCGACTTTTCCCTTAAACTGTGTCTTATTTACAATGCGAAAAGGATGCACAGGCAGCTTCTGCTGATTAAAATGATATGTGACATGCCTATATTCTGTGTGACTGCGCTTGTATCTGCATGCGATATGCTACATTACAGTGTTAGTGGCTGGACCTAAGGCCGGCGGATGAAATACAGACGCCGGAAGTCCAGCAGATGAAGATCCTGACGGCGGCTGGTAACTATCCTAACCCTCCCCTCTCCCCCCCTAACCTCCCCTCAGGGGTGCTTAAACCTAACCCCCCCTCTCCGCGCCCTAAACCTAACCCTCCCGGGGGGGTGCCTAACCTTAACCTCCCCCCGGGAGTCCCTAAACCTAACCAAACACCTGCCCCCCCCTCCCCCCCCGGGGCTAACAAGTCCTGACACCCTGCTTACCTGCGTTCGGTATGCTAGGAGTTGGGATTTCGGCGTGGGGCTGATGATAGGCGTCGGTATTTAGATGCCTATTATTAGTCCCATGCCGGGATTTCACTACTGGGAAGTCAGCATTTCGACCGCCGGCTTCCTGACTACATACCACTGTAATGTAGCATATCGCATGCAGATACAATCATAGTTGCACAGAGAATATAGGCATGTTGCATATCATTTTAATCAGAAGCTTCTTGTGCATCCTATTCACATCACTTTGTATATAAGATTTTAAGGGAAAAAGTTGCATGAAAAGATGTTCAGCGCTACCAAGTCGCACAGCGCCCACGCATTATGTGTAACGCGACTTGCAGCACATGAAGAATAGATGTATGTGGATGGACACATATGTATGGCTCTAATGTTACTGCTGCATGGTATGTAACATATGGTAACATGTGCCAAGCTTAAGGGAATACTATGTATGTGACTATATAAGCCCACTAGTCACCAGGAATCCTGCAAATGTCTCATCACATATTACTGGCTGGTACAGATGTGTCCTGCTACATCTTTGCCGATCGCACGACAAACTTGCGCATGCATCGCGCCATGCGATTACGATTACCCGCAGCAGCTATGGCACGCACTTCGATCACACCATGCATTCCTATGGATTTGCGGGTGCGAACACACTGCATGTGGTGTTATTTGCTGCGTACGCAGCAAAGATGTAGCAGGACACATCTGTATGTACCCTTATGGTAACGTGTACTAGGCCTAAGGGAATGTTATGTATGTGACTATATAAGCCCACTAGTCACCAGGAATCCTCCCAATGTCTCACCACATATTACTGGCTGGTATGTAACCTTATGGTAACGTGTGTGCCAGGCCTAAGGGAATGCCTTTGTCTTACCATATATTGCTGGCTGGTATGTAACCTTATGGTAACGTGTGTGCCAGGCCTAAGGGAATGCCTTTGTCTTACCATATATTGCTGGCTGGTATGTAACCTTATGGTAACGTGTGTGCCAGGCCTAAGGGAATGCTTTTGTCTTATCATATATTGCTGGCTGGTATGTAACCTTATGGTAACGTGTATGCCAGGCCTAAGGGAATGCCTTTATTCTTACCACATATTACTGGCTGGTATGTAACCTTATGGTAACATATGTGCCAGGCCTAAGGGAATGCCTTTATTCTTACCACATATTACTGGCTGGTATGTAACCTTATGGTAACGTGTATGCCAGGCCTAAGGGAATGCCTTTGTCTTACCATATTTTGCTGGCTGGTATGTCAGCCTCCCCTCTCCTCCCATATAAATGGACCCGTAATGACTGACTATATACTTACAGTTATATTAGCACCAGTCAGGCTGTTTATGCGCTCCATTTCTCTCACAGGTTCCTCCCCATGAGAAGAAGTGTCCTTTATTTTGGACACGTACAAGTATGCATGTATCAAGTATGCTCTGCAATACATAACATAATGAGCCTGTTATAGTAAGAATGACACAGACATTACACACAATTAGTTTGTTAAAAATGTTTGAAGTTTTTGTTTCCAGATGTGAGCTACACCAGATCAAATGAGATAAACACTATACTATGTACTATTAAAATAATTGGTGAAAACTTCTTTCTTGTTAAATTTAATTTTTTATATTCTGAAAAATGTACCTTCTTCATCCCATTATCACATTCAAATACTTCATTAGTCTCAATGCTGTTAATAACTGTGACCCGCTGTACATGATAGGGGGGCCAGGCACAGGAGGAGGTGTGAGTGGTGCATGTGGAGAGGTCAGAGGATTATCAATTGATTAATAAGAAAATATACTGTACATACATTTCTAAGAAGGAAAAAGGTTGGTCTTCACACCCTAATTTATATGAAATGATGGGACCACTAAATATTTATTACCTCTGAAGACATTTCCTCACCTCCCCCGATGCATGCTGGACATAAATACCTACTTTTGGTTTCTCCTCTCCAGTAGAAGCCTGGAGAGGGCAAGCAGCTGACCACTTTAGGGGCGGGGCCGGATGCAAGTCCTTGGCGACGGGGCAGAGCTAAAATTATGCAATTCACTGCATTTTAACCCCGCTCCCTACAGACCTGCAATTCCCAGCAATTAGCTCCCCATCCTGCCCACTTCACCATGAAGTGGGCGGGATGCAGGAGTTCCGGCCACTCTTCCGGTGGAGCAGGGCACTACCCAAAAAATTGGGAGACTACCGCACCTTCTGGGAGAGTATGTATGATGCAGGGTGCAAGGATAATCCAGATTCCCACTGTTACAATAATTGCAGTCAGGTGCACAAGCAATCATCTGTCAAACAATCTTCTAGTGAAGGGTTAGTGCAGAAACACAACCTATAGTACCTCTACTAGATTCCTCCTTGGCCGCTGCTCTAGGATCGGTTTGCTTAACTTAATGTAGCAGTGACCTCCAAACTGCTTTCCCTGGCTACAGTATCCGGCACATCTGGGGAGAAAACACAAATTGCACATGAGTAACATCCATGGTCTGATGCAATTGCATACACTTACATTAGTGGGAATATAAATATGATAGTTATACACACCACAATAGATATGGCCAGCAGCGGCTCCTACCCTCTTCGATTAGGGGTGCTGCTGCTGCCCATACTCTCTCTGACTGCACTATAGGAAGAGAAAATAAGTCAGTAGCCCCAGCCAGGAAGCCGGGTTCCAGCACCTGTGCAATGGATCTGGCAGGAGCCATGAGTGGCGCATGCACAAAATGTTGGCTTCTAGGGACTGCATCGGCTGCAGCCCCTAGAAGCCGGGTAGTGCTGCCCGAAAGGCAGTGAAGTAGCTACCCACTGGAAGCACACTCTCTGCTAAACACAGCCCAGACTGACAGTCCAAGGGGGAGAAAACACCTCACCCTGGGACTGCCTGTCCTGTGTGTGACTGGCAGGTAGCTCTTACAATGGGAAGCCACTGCCAGTCACAGTGTAGCCAGAGCAGTCACAGACTGTAACTTGCTCACTGAGGTGGTGGTTTATACTGGGGGGGGATGCGGGAAAGTCCACCACTGGATGTCACTGACTGCAGCCCAAAGGTGGGAAACGCAGAAGAACTTGTTTTAGTTGTTCTGAAAATTATAAATGCAATATTTGTTTTCACCATATGAAAAGTGTTGCCATGGGGTCCCAAGACCCATTAATAACAAGTGCAGCACACTGACAGCTGAAAACCTTCCTGCAAAATTACTCTATGTCTCTTTATGCCTCATCCTCACTGTCACAGCCTGGAGGAAAATCTGCTTACCCAGAAGTCACATAGACCCTGTGTTTTATAGCGTTTGAAATCTTATATGAACCTCCACTGATAGGTAATTACAAACTGGTGTCTCTTTCTTTACATGTCACTTATATTTATTACTGAGACGAAGGGTAATGCTAAGGCCCTTATGTAGGTTATAGGGCCGCACATGGGACACTGAATACCAGACACCACTTACTGATGATGATCTCCTCCTCCTCCTCCATTATCTTACATAATACTTCTTTCAGTATTCTATAAGTTTTAGGATTATATGTAATAGCTTGAGATCTTCAGCCACTTCAGGGATTTATGAGAGTCTCCCCGTATTTTTAAAGTGGAAGTAGGACAAGAGTAATCCAGGCCCCTCACTGCACAATGGGCCCTAGGTAGGAATCTAGGTTTCATAATGGATGATCCAGCTCTGATCTCTATACCCATTTATATGGTTTTATTAGAGTGTAAAATTCTAGTAATAGTATAATTTCTGGCACCAACCAGTAACCGCAATGACAATTTTGTGCCCATTGATATGAACAACATAACATTAACTATTCAGTGTTGTCAGTAACTGTCAGGTACTTTGCATATAAGCCACAGCGTACGAATCACAATGGCTGGCTGCATGATGCTTGTGCGGGTCACAGTGGCTGGCTGCATGATGCTTGTGCGGGTCACAGTGGCTGGGTTTATGAGCTTGTGCGGGTCACAGTGGCTGGGTTTATGAGCTTGTGCGGGTCACAGTGGCTGGGTTTATGAGCTTGTGCGGGTCACATTGGCTGGGTTTAAGAGCTTGTGCGGGTCACAATGTCTGGGTTTAAGAGCTTGTGCGGGTCACAATGGCTGGGTTTAAGAGCTTGTGCGGGTCACAATGGCTGGGTTTATGAGCTTGTGCGGGTCACAGTGGCTGGCTGCATGATGCTTTGGAGGTTACTAATGTCTAACTATCTATCCAGGTAGTACATCATTCCACAAGTAGAGTCAAACTCAATAGTGTTTAAGCTTAATTACTATGAACAATAGCAACATTTCAGAATGTAGCCCTTTGTCAAGCATGCTCATAGAAGCCCTTTGGCTTCAGTAGCCAACTCCATCTAATAGAAACCTTTGGGGATTGGGCTGCTGTAGTGTGTGTGATATATATATATTTCCTCAAACTTCCGGCACTCCAGCTGTAATGCATGTAATAATGCCCAGGTGCCTTCCCAAGTTCAAGTTTAATATATATGTCATGATTGGTGCTTGTGAGTTACCTATCTCAGGTGATGAACTGGATTCTCTGGAGGCCGGCTGGAGCGGAACCATGGGTGATGTAGATAGCTCTATTTACAAGACTTGTGTAGCAGTGAAAACTGCCTTTGATGATAAATGACAGGAACTGGAGGAACCAGACTGGGACCGGCAGGAAAACTTGTTGAATTGAACTGATGAGCTTGGAACTTGATTCTGGACTAGAACAATGTGACAATGGCTGAAGGGAAGTCAGGTAATGCTGAGACAAGGGCTAAACAGGGTAATCTGGAATTTCTGTGACAAAGGCTGGAACACAGGTGCAGGATGGATGAGTAATAGGGAATACCAGGTTCAGGAAGGAAAGGGTAGGTCTGGGAATTTTAGGTTCAGGGAGGGAATAGGTAGATAAAAGGAGCAGGAGTTGATCCACAGCAGGAAGCAAGGCAGGGTGACACGATGTAGGTTTACAGAGTGCCAAGGACCAACCAGGAGTAGGGCAAGCAGCGCAGCAGAACACAGGCCAGGTATTGCTGTAACAGGATGTGTGGATGCCAGGTATTGCTGCAACAGGCTTTCAGGATACACCAGGGGTTGCTGTCAGCAGGTTTACTGGATTGCCAGGTATAGCTGTAGCAGGTTTTCAGGACGCACCAGGGGTTGCTGCCAGCAGGTTTACTAGATTGCCAGGTATAGCTGTAGCAGGTTTTCAGGATGCACCAGGGGTTGCTGCTAGCAGGTTTACTGGATTGCCAGGTATAGCTGTAACAGGTTTTCTGGATAGCACCAGGGGTCACTGTACCAGGTTTCAGGGATACACTAGAACACAGAAACAGCATGAACCATACACCACGGGAAGACGAGATGTTCAGGCCCAGAATGCTATCAGGGGAGGATATATATACCCTGGGTCTGGCAGCAATTGGTGGATACGGACAGGTGGTCTGGCAGTAGCATTCTGAGTGGTGGAAGGCACAACATGCAGAGGTAGTATTCATCTCTCCAGCTCTGAGAATCAGAACCACACCTGCGATTCCAATCAGGGCTAGCAGTGCTCACAGACAGAGGAGAGACCAGGTGCAATAATCAGAGCAAATCCTCCAGGCAAATTACACACACAGATCCATGGGACAGCTGACAATGGTAAGTCTCAAGGCAAAAAGGTGACAACTAGACAGGGTCGTGACAATATATAAATTCAGGCAGGCAGAACTCACAGGACTTCCAGTCAATAAATCGCACTAACACAATGTGTTTGCCCGATGTTTCAGTGCACTTGACTGTTTTCAATATCCTTGAAAATAGTTAAGTAAACCAAAACATAGGGCAAACACACATTGTGTTAGTGTGATTTATTGACTGAAAGTCCTGTGAGTGTCGCCTGTCTGGATTTATATATACACATTAGGCAGGCTGCTGGACTGACATAAAGTGAGGCTCCGCCCCCTCACAGACAAAGAATAAGAGGACATGTTCTAAAACTGGATGGTGGTAGGTTCAGGGGAAATTCGAGGAAAACTTACTTCACAGAAAGGGTAGTGGACAAGTGGAATAGCCTCCCATCAGGGGTGGTAGAGGCTAAGACAGTAGAGCAATTTAAACATGCATGGGATAGACATAAGGATATCCTTCAGAAGAAGTAAGGATCAATAAGGGTTGATGTAATAATGTTTAAAAATGGGCAGACTAGATGGGCCAAGTGGTTCTTATCTGCCATCAAATTCTATATTACAGCATTCAGAGACTATCATAAAAAAATATCCAATGTATTAAGGTCAAAGTGAGGCGATGTTTCGGGGTGCAACCCCCTTTCTCAAGTCAACACCACAGATATCTGTTGGCTTGAGAAAGGGGGTTGCACCCCAAAACGTCACCTCACTTTGACCTTAATACATTCGATATTTTGATAGCCTCTGAGTGTTGTCATCTTTTTGCGATTGTGTGTGTGTACATATATATATATATATTATATATATATATATATTTATTTATTTATTTTGCTGTGCTTAGTACAGTATATGTGAGCTCTGTATATTGTAGAGTGCCATGTATGTGTATAGCATAATGCACAGTGATGTGTAGTGCAGTATAGCTCAATTTTTTGTGTAATGTATGCAGCATATTATTGCACTGTGCTGTGTATGTGTATACTGTACAATGCTCAGTATACTTTTGTAAACCCTCGTCATACCAATTGTAAATAAATACTGGGATTATCCAATATATTCAAGTTCAATGTTACTTACCCTGAGTGGTGGTAGACATGCCCCATAGCACAACACACCCCTCGATGGCATGCTGTAAGTGGCAGACTGGCCGTAGGCATCACCAGGAAGTTCCCTGGGGGCCGCCTGATGGCTGGGTGACTTTTTTTTTTTTTAAGATGTGGACTAGAGCGAGATGTGTATACTGTACATACACCAGCCTCTATATCCCCCTTTGCTGATGCTGCAGCTAGTGGCAGGAACACTTCCATTGTTATTCTGACAGGAACCCCCTTCTGCCCTGTACTCTCTTCCACTGGTCCCTTAATGCCTGCAGCCTCTCCTCCTCCCCTGCACTCTCTCCCACTGTCCCTTTCTCCCCAGCAGTCTCTCCCACTGTCCCTGTTTTTTCATCTGTACTCCTCATCTGTGCCTATGCTCCCTACCAGCATGATTGTCTCTGCCCCCTTACTGCATGGCTGTGATCAGATTTGGCATGGATGGACGGTTCACATTCACATTCAACAACACAAAATTTAACCTAAGGATGGCAGGTAAGCACAAATTTCTGTTACTAAGGGGCATATTTATCACAATACCCATTTTTAATGCGGATGCGATAAATATTTTACACCAAAGGCTCAATGTATAAATTAGGGATGTGCAGGCTCGGATAGGTTCGAGTTTGCACGTGGAGTTCGGATTTTTCCCTCCAAAAAAACGGAACTCAGAACGAGGCAAAACGTCATCTTACATGGACGAACATCATCATTCCTGGACAAAAGACCAGGAATGATGATGTTCGTCCATGTAAGATGACGTTTTGCCTCGTTCTGAGTTCCGTTTTTTTGGAGGGAAAAATCCGAACTCCACGTGCAAACTCGAACCTATCCGAGCCTGCACATCCCTAGTATAAATTAATATTTTCATTCAAATTTACTAAAATCCTGATAAGAGCCTGCCCTGGTGAAGAGCTGGGAGCTTTCTGGTTTGGTCTGTTGGCCTGCGCATATATCACCAACGGAGAGGGACCCAGAGCACCCCTCTCCAGAAGAATTTGCTAAATTGTAGCCCATAGGCTACTATAGGGTAACGCCATCTGGACTTGGCGTTAACCTAACGGGGCCAAGCTCGGTAGTATTTCACAATGTACTAGTAGAAAAGCTGGGGCCACTTGCTTGTGTTTGCCCCCCAGGCTGAAAGTTGCCAGCCAGCCCCTGCCGTGACCCATCTGTTAGAGACACTGCCTCTGTTACTTAAAGGCATAAGTTAGTGAGCACTAGGACCCAGCACAGCTCTGCACGGTGGCGCAACCTCAACTCTGCACTTCTGTGCATGCATGGCTTCATATGCTGTCTTTCTCTCTCAGTCCAGAATCCTGCGGGCCTTCCCACTGAGTGTGCCTGGCGCTGTCTACTTCTGAGTAACAATCAGACATCAGTGGCAAGAAGCTGTACTGCTGCTTTCACACACTGGGCCTGATTCAGAGCCGCTTGTAAGCGGCCGCTCGTTTGCTCCGAGCGATGTTCGCACAATTGTGCATGCATATGGGTTGTAATACGCATGCGCGAACCAGTCATTGCGGTCGGAAATTGTGTGCTCGCAAAATGGCGAATGCCTGCTAATTTGAGTGACAGAATGAGGCGTTTGTGGGTGGTAACAGGGGAAGGTGCTTGAAAACGGGGAGTGGAGATCCGAACGCAGGCGTGCCAAAAGGTCAAAACGGGCATTTTAAGGGTGTGCATAATTAACAAAGCAGCGTCATCGACCACGTCACTTGGTTGTCTTTTAGCCTGAACTGCTCGCATGATTGCGGTAGGAAAATCCTACCACAAGCACTGCGAGCAGTTCATACGCCTTTCGATGTAATCGATTAATCTAATAAATAGCGGAGATGACGTAGGATGCGAGCGGCCAGGGGGCGTTTTTAAAAAAAATAGCGAGCGCATGTTTCGTTCGCTTGTTCAGACATAGAGGCGTCAACAGACCGCAAAATGCGAGCGCTCTATTTAAATATCCAGCCCCTTTTTCGGAACGAGTGAGCGCAAATAGCGTCCGGCTCTGAATCAGGCCCACTGTCCCTGCATGCCGGATTTTGCTTCTTGATCGTGGAGCAGTGTTCATACACCTGGTACTCACTGACACTTGGAGGAGCCCCATTGGAACATACTTGCCAACTCTCCCTGATTGTCAGGGAGACTCCCAGAAATAGTAGCAATCTCCCTGACTTCCTGAAGAGTCTAGCAATTTCCCCGATTGCATCTTACACCCATTATGAAGCTGTTAAATACAGTATATAAAAACATATAAATACATTCAAATTAGATAATTAGTATAATTTCCCTGCATTGGTTATAAGGCACAAAGGGCCTGATTCAGAGCCGGACGCAATTAGCGCTCGCTCGTCCAGAAAATAGGGGTGGCTATTCAAATGAACCGTTCGCTCTTTGTGGTCTGTTCATGCCTCTAGGTCTGAACGAGCGAACAAAACTTGCGGTCGTTTTTTTGAAAAATACGCCCCCTGGCCGCTCGCATCCTACGTCATGTCCGCTATTTATTAGATTAATCGAGTACATCGACCAATGTATATGAACTGCTCGCTATTCTTGTGGTTGGTTTTTGCTACCACAATCTTGCGAGCAGTTCTGGCTATAAAATAACCCAGTGACGTGGTCAATGACGCTGCTGTTTTAATTATGCACATCCATAAAACGCCCGTTTTGACCTTTAAGCACGCCTGCGTTCTGATCTCCACTCCCCGTTTTCAAGCACCTTCCCTTGTTCCCACCCACATACGCCTCATTCTGTCACTCAAATTATCAGGCATTCGCTATTTTGCGAGCACATGAATTTCGACCACACTGACTGGTTCGCGCATGCGTATAACGATCCGTACGCATGCGCAGTTGGGCAACCATCGCTCGGAGCGAACTAGAGGCCGCTTACGAGCGGCTCTGAATCAGGCCCAATGATCCTTATGGCTACATGCATTTTCTGAAAAGTATCAGTGTGTTTTCACCAACAAGTAGATCTTACTAACTGCTTTGGAGCTCAAATTTTATGACATGCCTCTCAGATGTAGCAGTACTCATAGTTGTTGCTTTCATAATCTACCTGAAAGCTTATTCAAAAGCAGGCAAGTATGCATTGGAGTCACCTCTCTCTTTCCAACACTGGTTCACTTCTCACAAAGGGCTCTATTTACTACAATCCGCATTGGCAATGCAGATTGTAGTGTGATATTACCGACTGAATTCGCATTGCGAATTCAGGCAATATCACAGGGATTTACTACAAATCCCTTGCAGGGACAGAGCTTGCGATAAAGCTCTGTCCCTGCGAATCCCCTCCGGAGCCTTATTACGGTATTTTCGCCAAAAATACTGTGACAAGTGCCCCGCCCATGCGCCGACCGGCTGCCGCTTCTACCCCCCTGATATTCCCCCTCCCTTAATTACACTTACCTGCAGTTATCGGGCCTCCAGTGATGTCCCCTGTACATCCCGTACTTCACTGGGACCCTGTCAGCTGACTGGAGGGAGGACATCACAGGAGCCCTGAACTCTGGTCCCTGGACTCAGGTAAGTTTGTTTTTGTTTTTTTGTTACTTTTTTTTATAGTGTATCAGCGTGTGGTCTGTTTAGACCAAACAGCTGATCACTGGGGCCGGCTCCGGGCTCTGCTCTGCACGTTATAGCAGAGCAGGAGTCCGGTAACCGGGGGGAGACCCTGGATAACGCCACCTCCAGGTGCTGTTATTATCACAGGGCTTTCCCCGGTATTTTTACACATTTTATTTTTAGTAACTTTGGCCAGATCACATTTCCCATTACAATTATGGGAAATGCGATCTGATTACTAAAAATAAGTGATAATTAGGGGTTGGAGTAGAATTTTACGTATTCTACTCCAATTGCCCTTTAGTAACTGTAGGGGATACTAAAATTATGTGAAAAGGGTGTGAAAACACCCTTTTTCACATTATTTTAGTAAAAATAATGTTAATAAATAGAGCCCAAAAGGCTGTACTCGCTACTGAGAGGCTGGTCTCAGTGATCCCATCCGTTCCTGCATGTGAGTTCTGTGTTCCCCCCAAATTCTTCCTAATCACCACTGCTGTACCACAGCTGCTGTGCGATTACCAATTTACACTCTGAGGGACCAATTTATCAATATAATTTTTACTTGTGAAAAAGGATGTTTTCACACTATTTTCACATTATTTTAGTATCACATAAATGTATTGAAGGAGTTTTGAAGTAGTTTTCGTGAAAAATGACTCCAAGCCCTTTAATTCTAATTTTTTTAGTAAGCAGATCCCATTCCCATTCTTGTATTAGGAAATGTGATTTGCTTGAAATGAATCAAGAGAATTGTTAAAAAATACCAGGGGGAGCCCTGCGATAACAACGCCACCTGGAGATGGCATTAAGCATGGCTCCCTCTCTGCGCAGGCTGGCAGAGCAATGCCAGTAGCCGGCCCCTGTTATCATCTTTGTTGTCTAAATAGAGCACAAGCTGATCATTGTAAAAGAAAAAATTATAGTTTAAAAAAAAAACACCGGAACCGCAACAGTATTGCCGCACATGCACACTGCAGCTCCTAAGTATACACAGACTACAAAACATGTCAGTTTGACCGAATCAAAACTGCATTCACCTCTGAATCAGGCCCATTGCAAGCTTGCCATCGATGGCAAAGTCATAGAACATAGGAGCTAAACAATTGTTTCATCATTCGTTTCCCATCCCTAGTTTTTATTCCATTAAAGTTTGATCCAGAGATTTTGCTGGCTAGTTCTTGTAAATGTCTGAGGGCCTGATTCAGTAAGGAATGCAAGTGTGCGCACTTGGCCGCTGCGTGTATATGCTAATCAATGCATACGCACGGCGACCGCAGCATAAGATGCAGACGCCCAGCACTACACAATGCCGCCCACTTCCCTTTACTAAAAGCCTGAGTAGTCCGTAAGACAGCTGTAACATCGAGAACCATACACACAATAGAGGTTGACCTGAACTCGTGTAGTATTTTGGCCACTTCCTGCGTGCATCGAGTCATCTGACTGCGTATGCTGCCGCACTGTCTTAATTATGCACGCCCCTATAACGGCGTCCCAATGCACAGGCACGCCTGCTTTCGTCTGACCACCTCCCCATCACCACCCACAAACGGCACTTCCTGTCAATCAATATAGGAAGGGATGCATGCCCAGTGCGAAAACATTATCCGAGTGCGTGTGAATTCTCATCTTCTTTCCTTGCTGAATCAGCTCCTGAGTTCTATCTTTGTCGTGTGCTGAGGAGGATTAGTTCCTGAGTGCTTTTCCTGTGAAGATGTGACGTAGCAGAGGAATCAGATAGTGAGGATTTCTCATATTTTGACAAGAACTCTGCTAGACAGCATGGCGTTGATGATTTATTGAGGGCGCTGCGGCGTGATTGTGAGGAGTCAGTGGAGCCTGACACTGCAGTTGTTTTCTTTCCCTTCTCCATAATTTTAAAATTTGCTGATAAAGGGCCTGATTCAGTAAGGATCGCAACTGCGATTGCAATAGCGAAGATACCACAACATAAGGATGCCCACCTTACACACATCTGTAATACTTTGCAAGTCTGCAAAACCATTGGTAGCATTGAGTACAATCGCAGCCTCACGCACACTTGCACAAGGTCTGACCTTACCCAGGAATTGCTAACCTCATCGCACGCAGTGAAGCCCAAGCTTCATCTGGCATCCATGTGGCTAATATATGCATTGAAGTCAATGGTGGGAACCGCAGAATAAACTGTAGTAACCTGCGGCTCCCACTACTGACTTCAGTGGAGGAGCCCTTCATTGGCTGATAGAGGCGGGGGCTCACCTCTCTCAGCCAATGAACGCTCAGATACGGCTCTATAAAGGCAGAAGCCGAGACTGAGCGTTTCATTTGGGAGAGATCAACCATCCTGGTTGGTATCTGTTGTTTGGGTTGGTATTTGCATTTTTTTGTTTTCTGAAGACCTTGGATGCCTACTTTGGACAAGGGGACCACTCCTGGTAATGTAGGTGAGTATGTGTGTGTGTATGTATGAAATAAAACTGTACTTTCAAGGTGTGTGTTGTGTGTTTTTTTACACATTTCTTTGAACTACAGGTACCAGCAGGCCCTTAATGTCCCGCATGCTGGTACTTGTGGTTCTCCAAGTACCAGCATGTGGGGAGGCTTGCTGGGACCTGTAGTTCCACTGTAAATACAGTGTTGTTAATTCTATTTTTTACACACTACATACACTATCAACCCGCCACCTACCACCCTAGGGTGGCAGGGATAGCCCCGAGCTATCAGCCTAGGCCAGGAGTTCACTGGAGAGGGGGACCCCTTGATTGGGGGGGTCCCCAACTCCCCAGGGAATCCCTGGCCTGGGCTGACTAGCGGTCAGGACTGATGCTGCGGCTGGGGGGCCCGGTGAAAGGGCTCCACCTGGCTGTGGTATCAGCCCCCCGCTAGAAAGAGTCCGGCACTGGTTTTAATTATAGGGGGGACCCCTACGCAAATTCTTTCCCCCTATAATTTAAACCAGGACTGGCCCTGCAGCCTGGTTCTGGTACCTAATTTACGGTGGAACCCTACTCGTTTTGTTCCCCGTAATTTTAGGTACCAGGACAGGCTGGCAAGTCTGGGGCTGTTAGCCTTTTGGGGGGGCCTCACGTAATTTTTTTTTTAAATGAACCCATAGAACACATTTGCCATTCAGAAACATACACAAATCACACTGATTTGTGTATGTTCGATGGCAACTCGCAGCTCAGGAGGTGGTGCATTTAAAACTTCTATTAAGTCCCCGATTTAAGTGTGAAACAGGCGACTTTAGCAAAATGAATAATGGTAAATTCCCGATTTGTATTAAAAAAATTAAAAGTACTTCCAATTTGAGTCGATGGTGATATTATTTCTATTGTTCAAAACGGCCAAATTTGCAGCATTAAACCACCCGATTGCAACCTGAAAAAATGAAGCAATCACCCGACTTTAATGATAGTAAATTCCTGATTTGCAAAAAAGTTCACCCAAAAATGCAAATCGGTACCAACACGAATGTTAATAAATTTACCCCTAAGTCTTGTGCCGGGCGGGCGCCGGACCCAGAGAAAGGGCACTTCTGCGAGAGCCTGAAAAGGTGGCGTGACCAATGAAAAGGGGGCGTGTCTTTATTACGCGTCCCCTTTTCATCAGTCTTGGGGGCGTGCCTGGCACTTAAAGACATGCCGGGCAGCCCTCATGAGCCCGGGCATCCATTCACCGGCGGTGACTGCTGCACCGCCGTTTTCCCCACCCTCCGGTGGGCAGGGTGCTTTAGACCCTTTAGAAATAGGGCAGGGCGCGGCACCCCGCTGAAAGAGCCTAGCGGGAACGCTAATATAGTGTTTGTAGTAGCACTGCTTTCTTTTTCTTTTTATTGGTATCTACTAATGGGTAAGCAATCCCTTAAAGCAGCAGCTTTACAAATATCTCTTTTTGCCTTGCACCTAGAGTTATTTTCTACTGGCTTCGGCATGACCAGAAAATGGGTCGGCCACGCCCCCATTTTATGGTCTGCTCACTGTCGCTACCCCCCAAGCTCCAGCAGCATGTCAGTCAGTGGCTGGCTGGCAACTTTTAGCCTGGGGGGCAAATGCATGCAGGCGGCCCTGGCAGAGGGGTAGCATGAAGCCAGGGTGCCCGAAGAATGTGCGTGCTACGGCGCCCCCCCCTCAAGCGTTCCAGGAAGGAGGCGGGTCCATATGGGATTAATGTAAAGTAAAAATAAAGATTAGGAACAGCCCTGTCATGGTGCCCATATGCAGTGCCCCCCTGTGCCCCAGGAGAGGACCCCCTTATGCAGGCCTCCAGTAGTGATCCCCCTATGCAGTGCCCCTTATACAGTGCCCCCAGTAGTGGTCCCCCCTGTGCAGTGCCCCTTGTGCCCCCAGTAGTAAGCCCCTTATATAGTGCCCCCATTAATGGTACCCCCTATGCAGTGCTCCTTATATAGTGCCCCCCAGTAGCAGTCCACACCCCATGCAGTGCCCCCAATAGTGGTAACCCTTATGCAGTGCCCCTTAAATAGTGGCCCCAGTTGTAGTCTCCCCCCTATGCAGTACCCCCAGTATTTCCCTTTTTATAGAGCCCCCAGCAGTGGTCCCTCGATGCAGTGCCCCCAGTGGTAGTCCCCTCCCCCCTATGCAGTGCCCCTAGTAGTAGTCCCCTCCCCCCTATGCAGTGCCCCTAGTAGTTGTCCCCTCCCCTTGTAGTGCCCCTAGTAGTAGTAGTCCTCCCTTGTAATAGTAGCCCCCCCTTGTAGTGCCCCCAGTAGTAGTCCCCACAGTTGTAGTCCCCCCTTTGAAGTGCCCCCAGTTATAATCCCCAGTAGTGGTCCCCCCTTGTAGTGCCCCCCTGTAGTGCCCCCAGTAGTGATCTCCCCCTTGTAGTACCCCCAGCAGTGATCTCCCCCTTGTAGTGCCCCCAGTAGTAGTCCCTCCCTCTTGTAGTGCCCCCAGTCCAGTAGTGGTTCCCCCTTTGTAGTGCCACCAGTAGTCCCCCCCCCTTGTATTGCCCCCATTAGTAGTAGTCCCCCCCTTGCAGTGCCTCCAGTAGTGGTTCCCCCCTTGTGGTGCCCCCAGTAGTAGTCTCCCAATTGTAGTACCAGCCTCCCCCCCAGTAGACACACGTAGTAAAAAAAACAAAACACTTACCTGAATCCCCGCTACCCGCGGTCGCCATTCGCTCCTCCGTCTGTCCTTCCCGGGCCGGGCCACTCTGCATTATGGGAGAGACGTCATATGATGTCATGACGCCTCTCCCATTGCCCACTGTGGGAGCCGGAAGATGGAGCGGCTCCTGCAGTGGGCGCAGCAGCAGCTAATGAGAGTCTGACAGACTCTCATTGGCTGCTGATCAAAACAAACACACAGCTGCCGGAGCCGGTGGCTGTGTGTTTGTCACTTGTGTAGCGCTGACCGAACTCCGTCCGGTCAGCACTACATATGCGGTGCAGTCTGTGTCTCAGTGACACAGACTGCCCGCGGCCCTCATGACGCTGCGGCCCGGGGGGCACATGGCACCCTGCCCCCCGGCCCAGCCCGCCACTTGTTGCAGCTTTTGAGGCACTGCAACCAACATCTCAGAAACAGATCTGCACATGCGGAGTGCGGCTCCTGCACGTGCACAGATCAGCAAATATCGGAGTTGTACGTAAATATCGAATTTACATATATCTCTGAACTAGGTGGACACAGTGTCGATGCCGCATGCAAGCGGCCAATGTTTTCAGTGTGCGTATGCATTGGAGCACTGCAAATGCGACCCGGTGGTTACCACCGAAAGAAACAGAATGAATTTGGATGCAGAGAGAGAAAATTTCAGTGGGTGTTTCTGGGTGGTAACAGAGGGTGGCTAACCAGACATGGGCATGTTGTGGGCGTGTTGCCGTCAGCGACTGTTATACTGACACTGGCGGCCATATTGAGAAAGAGATTCTCTTCCTCTATAAGGGTGGTGCAATCTCCAATGGTGCAAGCGATGGTGCATCTTAATGCACACAGCAGCAGATTGGGCATCTCTATATAAATTGCATCGACCGCAGCATTACATAAAGATGCAGTCGCAGCTGCAATAGCGTACATCTTTCAATTAGGCTCTAAAATCGGGACTCCATATTTGTCATGGGTGAATATGTCATCTATAATGATCTAATGTCACTTTATATATAATTACCTTTCTAACTTGACTAAATTTCATGTAAGGCTTTTATGGCAAATCAATCTTACATGATATTGTAAACCTTTACAGTGATGTCAACCTCAAGCAATGAAAATCAGGGCATGTATGGCACATAAGATGAGTGTTTACACACACCTGTAAATGCTTAGGGGTCGATTTACTGAGGAACGGGCTATCTAAATAAAATTCAATTAGAGGAGAAAAGTCGGAAAAGTTTCGACTGTCTGACTTTCCGTCTCTCTTGTCTATTTCAGAGGCGAAAACTTTATACGCGTGTCCTCGCTTTTCTCCCTATTCAATTCCTAAACAGGCAAAAACGGAAAGCGGCGAATGCGTAACAGGCGGAAAGTGCTGTCATAATTGGGGAAATCAGTGTGTACCCCCAAAAAGATGCACTTACATAGGGAATCAATGTTGATGTGCACTAATAGCCCTAATAAAAGTGTTTGGGGAACTTAAGTAGTTTAGTTTGCTTCTTATTAGTGTCTTTGCAAAAGTGGTGAAGAATGGCATAAAGCAGTATTTTTTGGTGAAAATAACTAGTCCAGTCCAATTTGGGGTACTTGAAAATGGGTGCTATCATATTTTTATGTCTCTAAAGTGAACTTTTAAAAAAACGTGAAAAACCACCTTCATACATGCACCTGCAATCCCAAAAACACTTGGCCCCTCCTTACAGCACCCCAAGAAGTCTATTTCGCTAGTTTTTATAGTTGTCCCTCCACTTTTTCCTTTTCTCCAAAAAAATTAAGTTTTTTTGGGGGTGTTCTGAGGTAATTTAAAAAAAAAAATGTTGATTTGTCCTTTGGGGGCTGTCCCAAAGGTTCTGAGTCACTTCCCCACTTTTGCACCCCAAAATAACGATTTTGCTATTTTTTTCACCTGCTATACATAGGAGATACTTTTCCGAATATTACATTGCATTGAGTTTCCGCTTAGGTGAAATCGTCCTGGAATTGAATATGGAGATACTTTCAAAACAGGCGGAAAAACTGAATTTGCGGAAACTTATATCCAAACGGCACTTTTCGCCTCTAATTAAATCCGGCCCATAGAGTTAAACCACCAACAGAAACAAATGCTTAACCAGGCATTTTTTGTATTGCCATTTTAAAACTACCACTTACAGTAACTGGCTAATATTATTTCCAAAAACTGCTCAGAAATTGCCAGATTTTTATGATTGAATTAGGTCAAGAACATCCTTTTATAACCTCCAACATGATTTTATAAAAAAATAAAATAACATAACACAGCATTAATATTGATTTTATTATTGACCAGTGATGCTCGGACTATCGCAGCTTTGCATTTCCCTGGCGTGTATACACTGAGGGATTCAGAGCTGCTGAATTTGCATTTCCCCAGTGGCTGTTTCACTCTGCAGCCGCCGGGTGGGGTATGCTGCTAGGCTGCCCAATCAGCAGTGATCAGCTGCATGGCAGCATTGGGGAGAGGGATGCAGGGGGGCCAGGAGGTCCCTTTGTGATTGGCAGCTGCTGGAAGATTATCTAGACAGTAGAACAAACTGTGTGAAACATCCCAGATCCCTGAGGGCATATGACATATAGCGCCTGATTATGAGTCGCATTCAGATGCCGCTGCAGCTGCGTCCTTATGCTAATGCTGTGGTCGATTTCTTTAAGACTGAGATGCCCAGTTGCAGTGCCTTGCGCCCATGGCATTCCATCATTGCATCGCACCATTGGTGTATTCTCAGTATCACATCTCAGTATCACATCTCTGGGTTGAGATGGAACCTGAGCGCACAGTGAGCCCTGTCAAGAAGTAGATGGTCGTCCAGAGATGCGGCAAACCCCTTATCAAGTGTTAGCGATTCTGTAAGCAAATGCGAACAGTATTGCAAACATTGGTTTTAGGGTTATCGTGACTTTATGCATGCACAGTAGCAAAAACATCGATCAACTGTGTAAATATCAGCACTGTGTCCATCTATGCATAAAGTGACAGAGTCAGGATTAGCGGGGAGTAAATAGCCCGAAGTGACCCAGTATATGCCGGGTAAGTAAAATAATCTGTACGCAGGACAGTGCGGGGGTGGGGGACCAGTGACCGGCTGCGGGGGCAGCAGTCTGAAGTATCGGTCTTTTCATTAAGGTATGCACAGGACAGCATGGGGTGGGGGCATAGTGGCCAGCCGTGGGGGCACTGTGCCGTCAGCAGTCACACAGGGAGCAGGGGCAGAGTTTTTCTCCCTCCCCTTTCCCCCTCGGTCCCTGTGATTGGCTAGCACTCAGTGAAGGGGGCGGGGAGAACAGGAAGACAGGAGTCTTCCCTGTTCTTCTCCCCATGTGCAGATCTCCAGTATGCATACCATCAGCAATCTGCAATGATGGGGGAGCTGTGATGATGTGAATTGTATACTTACCTACTCTCCCTACTCTGGAAATCTCCTGAGGGGGAGGTCCTCCATCATTCTGCCCACTTCCTAGTAAAGTAGGCAGGATGAGGAGAACAATGCTGTGGAATTGCAGGTCTGTGAGGAGGGGTGGGGCCAATATGATGCACTTCTATGATATTTGCATCATTTTGAAGCTGCCGGCCAGGAGATTTGCCAACTCTTCCGTGTGGTACCCTAATTTCGGGAGCCTCTCGGCCATTCTGGGAGAGTAAGCAAGTATGCTGTTAATACCCAGTTTTGTTTCATTACTATGCTTTTACCCATTGTACAGCACTACGAAGTAAATTTATATAATAATAAATGTTATGCTGTTTTTTATTATATGTCATTTACAAAGGAAGTTATTCTTAGAAACAACAGGAAATGTGACTTTGCTACAGGAATAACATAATCTGCAACAGGACAATGATAGGCAAAGGACAGGTAAGGACAGGTAATGTTGCTGTAACTTAAACAAGTGTTACGTGACTATCTGTCATTTGGTTTAAATATCAGCTGCCCCAGGCACATGTAATGCCAAACACCTGCTTTGTAGTTTGTAATGTTTATCCCATAATATGCACTTTCTGAGGGGATCTGCATATTAAAATGCTTGTTTTATAAATACTGTTCAGAAAGTTAAGTCTGATATGTGAGTAGAAGCTTCTAATTGGTCACTAGGTGGCAATGTGACCCCCGAGTGCTACATTACATGCCGTGCAAAGACAAGCCACTAGATGGCAGTGTCCTATGTGTCCTTGGTGACTTGGCCCTGCAATCATGCAATGCTACATTACATGCCTAGTACGGCCAATACACTAGCAGCTCTGACTTCCAGTTCCACTTCCTCCTCCTGCTGGCGCCTGATTGGGTAACATGGGCCGAGGCTAGTGATGTCAACACAAACTTAAGCTGCCGCTGACTGCTCTGACTGTATTATAGTAGGTGCAGAGAGCTGCAGTCAGCCGTCAATATGAGAGCATCGCCCGTCCTGCTGACTGCTCTGGCAGCGCTCATAGCCTACTATGTGTACACTCCGCTGCCCCACACCCTGGCAGAGCCCTGGAAGCTCATGCTGATGGATGCCACCTTCAGATGTGCACAGGACCTGGTAAGTACATGCGTTTGGCTGTAGTGTAAATGGCATCCTGCAGAGAACAGCTGTGACAGACGTACAACAAACACAGGGCCCCCTGCAGCCACCTCTCACTGATCATCTGAGGTTATTTCATTGAATAAAAACAAGATCAACGCAATTAGGGTCACACTCCACGCGCCCACGACGTGTGTCCCCGTGTATTCGTCTCGGGTGTATATATCTGGCTGCAGGGGAGTGTGCTGGTGACCAACAATAGGCTTTGTGTAGTACCCATTACTGTCATGTTACACAAGGCTGCCTATTACTGTATATCTGATTGCAAATTATTTCATTGTTAATATCAGCTCCCTCACATGTACTAAATAAACCTGGTTTGGTTATTAATTGTACTTTACTACAAGACCCAAAAGTACCTAATCATATTGTACTTGTCCAGCTTTCCTTCTAATGCTAGAAATGTTAGTTAGTACATTCTGCATATTATACACATTCATTGTTCTCTCAGATAATATTTTGCAGCAATGTAGTTATGATCGTTATGTTATAATCAGTATAATCTTGAATTGTATTGTCTTTTATTACAATGTGTATTTTTGCAGAGTACAACAAAGAGTAAAATGAGGTGTCATCTCTAGTCACATATATGAAAAATGTCTGCTCAACAAAATGTGTACTAAGATGATAGCCTCATGGTTGTATTTTCCCCTAGTGCTACTATACTCGTAAGTGGTGACCTACAGCAGTACTTAGGCGTCCACATTCCATAGAAACCAATTACAAAGACACTCCTGGAATAATATAACATGGTATTGGTGAATGATACAGACAAACACTATGTTGCTGGGTACCTAATCTGCTCTAAACTGTTATCAGAAATCAAGACAGTCATTTAATCACTTCACAATCATTTAGGATGTATGTACTAAGCCTTGGAGAGAAAGTGGAGAGTGATAAAGTACCAACCAATCAGCTCCTAACTCATGTTACAAGCTTGTAACGGATACATTTAATATGGCGGCGGACGGGATCCTGGGCGTTGATATACCTATGCTGGAATCCCAACGCCCTGCATAATATTGACATCTGCATCCCAACTCCCGCCATCCCGAAGGTATGTATAAGTATTACACTTAGCCTGGGGATGGGGGAGTTAGGTTTAGGGACGCCCAGGGGGAGGTTAGGGTTAGTCACCCCCCCCCGGGGAGGGTTAGGATGCGGGGGGTGGGGGTTAGGGTTAGGCACCACCAGGGAAGGGTAAGGTTTAGGGTGTGGGAAGGGGAGGTTAGGGTTAGGCACCACCAGGGGAGGGTTAGGTTTAGGGTGCGGGAAGGGGAGGTTAGTGTTAGGCACCACCAGGGGAGGGTTAGGTTTAGGGTGTGGAAAGGGAAGGGTTAGGCTGCGGGGGGGGGGGGGGGTTAGGCTGCTGGGTTAGGGTTAGGCACCATCGGGGGGAGGGTTAGGTTTAGGGGTGGAAAGGGGAGGTTAGGCACCACCAGGGGAGGGTTAGGTTTAGGGGGTGGAAAGGGAAGGGTTAGGCTGCGGGGGGGGGTGGTGGGGGTTAGGGCTAGGATGCTGGGTTAGGGTTAGGCACCATCGGGGGGAGGTTAGGGTTAGGCACCACCAGGGGAGGGTTAGGTTTAGGGGGTGGAAAGGGGAGGTTAGGCACCACCAGGGGAGGGTTAGGTTTAGGGTGTGGGAAGGGGAGGTTGGGCACCACCAAGGGTGGGTTAGTGTTAGGGGGCGGAGAGGAGGAGGGTTAGGGTATTTATCTCCCCTGTTAGGATTCTGCACCTTCGGGTTTCTGGCGTCAGGATTTGAACTGGCGTCAGGATTTGAACCGGCAGCAATTCAGCCACCGGCTATTCATACCCAACCCCTTATAACATGTTTGAAAAATGACAGGAGCTGAATGGCTGGTACTTTCTCTCTCCACTTCATCTCTCTCCAAGGCTTAATAAATAAAGTGTACACAAAGCCGATATTTCCGTAGCGATAATCAGTAAACTGCACATGCGCCCAGGTACATTACTATCGTTGTTTGCAGCATCTCTTTATCTGCATTGTGATTGACAGTCAGGAACCGTTTGTGGGAGGTAACGGTGGTGGCGGCAAAAACGCAGACGTGTCACAACAGTTTTCAGGGTGTGTCACAGCCTGTGTCTACAATCCCATACGCAACAAAAATGTCTCTGGCATCTCGGTACACACGACCATAGGGTTACTCAGAAGGATGATTATCGAAGGATCTGCAACTTGTGCTGCATCTTTGTATGCAGCCACTTGAAGTTGCGATGCTGCCTGTGGGCGTCTCAATACAATCCAAGCAGCTGCGACCTTTGCATATTTTCGCACAGCAAATAAGTGCCAGTTGTTGTTTTTGTGGAGGTGTTGGGTTCATATAATAAATGGCAAAACATGGTAATGAAAAATATCTGTAAAACTGTTTTTTTCCTTTTAAATGCTCAAGTAACCTGACGCGACCCAAGAGCTCTGTGGAGTCATTGACCTGGTAAAGTGTCAGTGACTGTGTCCGACTCTTCACCCACTAGGCTGACTTCAAGTAAACCCTGCACAGAATAGTCTCTGAGCACAGAAATTCCTCCTGTAGCTATTTGCTAGTTGTGGTTTTAAAATGTGCAACATGTTGCAATATGCCTTAAAAATAACAATGAACCCCATGTATTCTTAAACAGTTTTAATGGGAATAGGTTAATGCAAGCTGCAATTATTTGTAATCCCTTCAGAATATCGACACGCGTTTCTTTAAGTAAATTGTGTAACATAAATATTTGAAGTACAGTAGGTCTTATTTTTTATAGGAGATTCTGGGGTCTATTTACTAAGCAGTGTTAGGAGACAGAGTGAAAAGTGATAAAATGCCAGCCAATCAGCTCCTAACTGCCATCTCACATTTTGTGTTTGAAAAATTACAGTTGGGAGCTGATTGGCTGGCACCTTATCACTTTTCACTCTGTCTCCTAACACTGCTTAGTAAATAGACCCCTCTGTATGCTATATGTTACATGTTCGTCTGAAGATAATCTGTTACCTTCTAACATGACGGTGGCAGGAGCTATAGATTACCCTGCAAGTAGTGAGGAGCGAAGGAGAATTTCACTAGTTTGCAGCTCTGTGGTCCCTGTACAACTGACCTTTTACCTACTTCTCTCACTCTTGGCAAATATCTAAGAGGATTTCTCCAACTGTTGAAAAATGTTATCACAGGACTTCAGGCACTGTAGTATGTGGTCATATGCAGCGTGACCTGCCACACCAGCAGCTAAAGTCATACATAATAGTACAGGGATGGCATTAAATGTTTGGAAAAGTTTTGTCAGTGAATATTTTTTTTTTTAATCTCTTGGTTGATATACAAAGAATAGTAAAGGGCATCCTAAAAAAATGTTGCAGTGTCATATAGCAGGTAGTTAAAGCTACCATGACTACTTTTTATGTGATATTGATCTGAAACTGTTTTGCTGGCAGAGTAATAACAAATAAAGACTATATTGATTGGAACTTATGATATCTGTGGGGGATGTATTATAGTGGCACTTAACGTGCTGCTATATCGCTTCCTGCTTCACCTCTATACTGAGGCGAAGCAGTGACGATGAGATGTATGAACATCTCATCGGCCGGAGAGGTGAAGTGTTCATTCCCCCCTCCGGCGATCCCTGCCTGAGGACATAGCGCAGCAGTCTACTGCTGATGCACTGTGTCTCCGTTCCAGCCGGCTCCACTGAGCATGCACGGGATCTCGCAAGTATAGCGAGATCTCACGTGCAGCCGGCAGCCACTGCAGCGCTGTCCCTGCTGTGGGGATAGGGCATCGCTGGGCTGTAGCTGTCAATAGCGACAGCAACAGCGGGCAGAACGGTCAGGCGAACTGACCATTCATATATGCTCTGCCGATTGGCACTGCTATCTTGTATCTTGTACAGCGCCCCTGTCATTTACTGTGCAATCCACTGATCATAATTCAGGGAGAAGCGGTATCAGCGCACATAATGTGCGCCGATAGCGCTTCATACATCTCCCCCCTTATGCTGTGGAGTTTTCATTTTATTGGGTCTGAATTTGTGATTTTTAATTCTTTTTCTGAAGTTGGTATTATTTTTAAGCAAGCACAGAACGCTGGTGCAATGCTGAATTGCTCTGGCGCTTGCATCGAGAAGAAACGTTAATTATCAGGGTCCGCTCGGACCACGATAATTAACATGTTGAATAGACTTCATAGTGTTTAGTGCTAACTAGATGCACATAGCTTTGGTCATATTTGTACCTACTGTAGCATACAAACCACATACAAAAAAAGTGCCTGGAAATTATTATTATTATTATTATTATTATTACTAGTATGCCCGTGGCGAACATTTTGCCAGTTTGAACCCTGAACTTACATACGGAAAATGCTTTGCTAGATAACATGTTAATACGAGGGAATCTGGTAACAAAAAATGTGTGTGGAACATAACCGGCTAGGCCAAGCCCTTTTATGGTGTCTGGGGATTTTTTTATTGTAACATTTCACCAATTTGTAAGTGCAATGATATTTGTCCATGGACTCTGAAGCAAAATGGACCGTTTCCAGGGAGAATTGCAGGCTAAGCCCCTATAGAACACCGCCTCACTGGCTCCCAGCCTCCTGCCAATCAGCGGCTGCCGGCAGCTCTTGTGGAAAGCAAAGAAAAGAGGCGTTGCTTTCAAGGCGCAAACCCAGTGCTGATTGGCTGGGAGTTGCTAGTCTGGAATTGACGTGTTGGAGAAAGTAGGTGAGGGAAGAGCGCCCCCTACGGCAGCAGCCTCACGTGTTGTGCCGCCCGAACAGTAGCCGGCGGAGGTCACCCCTATGCCGCATACCCTGGGTCACCGTGCCAGCTCTGCGCTCGGGTAGTTTTCTTGACATTTTAAGGATAGCTATACCAAACCATTTATTAGGGTTTTTGTCAATTTTTTATTTTTTTCCATCAAATTTTAGACAGTTTTATTCCAAATTCTGTAATTTATTGCTGATTGAAATCCGTCACAAAAGAATCGCATTAGTCTTTGAGATATTCAACTTCAAAGAGCGTTCTGGACAAATTATATAATAAGATTATTATTATGTGCCTCCCTGTCATGGAGCATTTTCCTAAAAGGCTACTGAATCATACATTATACTGGTCACTTTTATGGCTTTATACACAATTCATACATTCACATGCAATATAATTGTGTATACCCCATGAATTTATCATGCACACCATTGTCATTGTTTCTGAGCATGGAAGGCTTACCAAAAGCAATGGTCCCAAATCCAATCTGTGCACATATTTGGGGAAAAAAAAAAATCAAACTTTTCAGGCCTCCTTTACTGTAGTAACCCACTGATTAATCAGCAAGAGAAAATCAGAATGACAAAAAAATAAATTGGGGTCAAATTTACAGTCTGCAAGTAAAACAACCGATTTGAATACTACATGTAAGAACACCAATTACGGGTGTGGTTTCATAGTATATTGGGTTGACTCCTAAATGTACCTTGGTGACACTCCACATTTGACACTCCACATTTTTGCAGTAATGACACACAGACTCAAATTTAAATATGAGCAGCCCATGTTTACTACACAGGAGCTATGCCTATAAGGAAAAGAGTAAGGTGCAGATTAATTGAGTAATGTCTTCACAATAATTTAGCAATTGATTAGGAACCATAAAACATAATAATAATAATTAATTAATGTCTTGTTGAAATGTACTTAAGACCATCGCGACCATCGGGCTTGCGACGAGACCATGCGGTAGGGTCTCACTGCCGCAAGCCCTGGAGTGACCTCACTAGTGATGTCAGTGGGGCCGGCCCCAGACGGTAGGCGTTCCCATGGGAACGCCTCAGTCTGGCAGCCAGGCCCCCGGCACGCCCACCAAAGGGGGCGTGCTGTCAATCACCATCGACAGCACGTCCCCTTTGGTGCGAGACCCGGAGCGACAGCTTGGCTGTCGCTATCCGGGTCTCGTGCATGCGCACGACGGCGCTCCCTCCATCGTGCGCATGCGCATTTGGGTACCATCGACCCGCTTGCGAGCGTCCTGCGCTCGTGAGTGGGTGTGAATGAGACCCAGTGTCTGTTGGCTTTTCATAATTTTTGCACGTAATCCAAATAACAACAAAATTTACAAATCCAGGTAACCACTAAGTAATACCCTCTGTTGTAATCTCTAAATGTAATAATGCACTTCAGTAATCCACTAATTCTACTCCAATTCTGCAGATATAGGGCCTGATTCACTAAGGATCGCTATTGCAATCACAGATGCGATTACGCACGAAGGTATGCTGTGAAAATATGTGAATGACTGCAATCGCAAAGCTAGTATAGAGATGCCAAAGCCAGCATAGAGACGCCCACCACCACTTTCGCACATCCGTAATACTTAGCAATTCTGCGGATACATCGGAAACACCAAGTAACATTGGCCCCTCACGCACAATTTACAACCAGTGTTCGCAAATACACGTATTTTACTTGATATTGGGCACTGGGGACTCACTTTTATAAAGTTGCCGGGTCGCCGGGGACGCGCTGTGCTGTGGCCAATCCCTGACAGCTGGCTGCAGCACAGCGCCTCCCCCTGAGAAAGACACAATGCTGTCTGTTAGAGCAGCCAATGAGAGTCAGATAGATTCTCATAGGCTGCTGCTGTGGAAAGCCGTGCTGGGATCAAGTGTCTGATCCCAGCATCGGCACAGCATCCGTGCCCAGCGCTGGGACAGTGTGTTTGTTCCCAGCGCCGGGTAAGCCACTGCGGCGGGTACCTGGTGAAGGGACCGCCTGGTCCCTTCCACCAGCATCGGCGGTAAAGTGGCAGCAGGAGAAGCTTTGCTCCGGGCTAAGCGCAGCTCGCTGCCTGTAAGCCAAGAAGCGGAGGTTGTTTGGCACTGGCCGCGAGCCGTGGTTGGCTCGCGGTCCAGCAGCCAATAGGAGGCAGACGCGACGAGCCGCCCACTCGCGGCGTCTTGAATAGAAGCCGCTGAGTGGGAGCGTTCAGTCCGTCGGTGGAGGGGAGGAGTGAAGACCTCCCGAAGAGAAGAGCGGCGCGGCAACCGTTCCGGTGGCCGCGCAAGAGGCCAGAAGACTGCTTGATCAAGAAGGAAGAGGCAAAGAAGAATGAAGCTGAGGACCGAAGAGAACTGCGGGGGTGGAAAGAAAGAGCTAACGAAGCTCCCCCCCGGGACCTCTTCCACCGTACGGGTAGGCGGCCTTGGGCCACCGTTATTTAACCCCTCCCTAGCATTGGCGAAACTGGGGGGTGATCGGGGGTGCACCAGGACCACCCATTAGCCAGATCCTCCATACTTGATGTAGGCAGCGGTCCCTATTTGAGCTGGGCGTCTGCTGCAGCCTGTATAATGAAACAGTGCCGTCCTGAGAGCCAGTCACAGCTTGCAGAACGGCAGCCAATCAGGAGCGGCCACTCCTGATAGGCTGTTGTTTTCTGAGCTGTGATTGGTTCACGGTCTCATGTTTGAGTGAAATGCCGCCGGAGCCAGCAGCAGCAACACTGGGCACAGCAGTGGCGGGCAAGCTGCACAGCGTTGACTGTGTAAGCGAGCCACTCTACAGCCGGTGAGAGAGAACCACTGTGCAGCCAGTGAGAGAGAGAGAGCCTGTGAGGGGAGGAGGAGCCACTGTGCAGCCAGTGAGAGAGAGAGAGCCTGTGAGGGGGAGAGGAGCCACTGTGCAGCCAGTGAGAGAGCCTGTGAGGGGGGGAGGAGCCGCTGTGCAGCCAGTGAGAGAGCCTGTAAGCAGGGGAGGAGCCACTGTGCAGCCAGTGAGAGAGAACCTGTGAGGGGGGGAGGAGCCACTGTGCAGCCAGTGAGAGAGAGAGCCTGTGAGGGGGGGAGGAGCCAATGTGCAGCAAGTGAGAGAGAGATCCTGTGAGGGGGAGAGGAGGAAGTTATCTGCGGGCAGGAGACATCAGTGCGATCTGTGAGGGGGTGGGGGGGATGCAGTGCAATCTGAGAGTGGGAGAAGGGTCTGTGAGATCTGCTGTGGGAGCCAGTTTAATCTGTGAGGGGGCAATTGCGATATGTCAGGAGGGATTGCGTGTTCTGTGAAGGGGCAGTGCAATCTGTGAGGGGGAAGGGGCAGTGTGATCTGTGAGAAGGGGGTCTGTGTGGGGGCAGTGTGTTCTGTAAGGGGTGCTGTGTGAGGGGGGGCAGTGTGATTTGTGAGATGGGGCAGTATGATCTGTAAGGGAGTGCTGTATGAGGGGGCAGTGTGATCTGTATGGGGGTGCTGTGTGAGGAGGGGCAGTGTGATCTGTAAGGGGGTGCTGTGTGAGGGGGGCAGTTTGATCTGTAAGGGGGTGCTGTGTGTGAGAGGGGCAGTGTGATCTGTAAGGGGGTGCTGTGTGTGAGGGGGCAATGTGATCTATAAGGGGGTGCTGTATGAAGGGGCAGTGTTATCTGTAAGGGGGTGCTGTGTGAGAATCGGCCGTGTCATCTGTAAGGGGGTGCTGCATGAGGGGGGCAGTATGATCTGTAAGAGGGTGCTGTGTGAGGGGGGGGCAGTGTGATCTGTAAGGGTGTCCTGTGTGAGTGGGGCAGTGTAATCTGTAAGGGGGTGCTGTGTGATCTCTGAGGGGGGTAGTGGGTGCATGAGGCTAAAGGGGGCAGTGAGTGTGTGAGTCTATGGTGGCAGTATGCATGTGTGAGACTATGGGAGCAGCATGTGTGAGGCTGTGGGGGCAGTGAGTATGTGTGAGGTTATGGTGGACAGTGTATGTGTGAAAGGTTATTGTGGGCAGTGTGTGTGTGTGTGAGGCTATGGCGGCAGGAAGCAGGTAGGGGGCACCAAAATAAATTCTCACCCTGTGCTTCACTTGGTCTAGAACCGGCCCAAAGAAGGGGCCCACTGTGGACCGTAGCACAGAAGGGATGCTGTCTGGCAGGAGGAGAAGGGCCCTCCCTTTTGCTCCCAATCCCTCCCAGAGTCCCCAGCACTTCCTCCCTCTCTGCCACTGACCTCCCTCTCCTCCGGTTCAGGTATTCTCTACTGCTCTCCTGGCTGCCTGGTGCCGCATGCTGCTTTCATTATCTAGCGGCTGCAGTGTGCAGTTGCTGTGGTGTTGGGATTTTTGCAGCTGGTGGTCCAGGCACGGATCGGCTCTCTTTCTCATCCCGGGATCTCACTGTGCATTGTCCCTCCAAATTCCTCCCTGAGAGACCATCACTGCAGATCCGGACCTCCTCAACCTGACGTCCTTAGGCTGCCTCAGGTACTCGCTTATTTCTCTGCTGCTCCTAACAGCATTTGGCCAGCTGCTAGCTGAGTTTATATCCTGCACCTACTCCATGACTGACCTTGTTGCTGGAGGACTGTGCCCCCCTCTATGAACCTTTGCTGTGAGACTGATAAGGTGCCTTCCTGCTTGCTGATTTTTCATCCTTGACTGCCTACAGGTTCTGTGCCTAGCGACGCAGCCTCTATTACTACTGGGTCATTCCATGGTAACTCACATTACAAAGTTACATAGCAAACAATCAGGAATTCTTGTATACAGTCTTCCAAAGCATGGCCCGTCTCATCACTTTCTCAGCAAACAAAACCAACCTCACACAAACTGTTGACAGCCATGCACACACTCACCATGTCACCCTGCAACATGAGTAACCATGGGATGACCCTACTCCCTCCAAGCCCCCCGATGTTTACAGCCTCTCCCTATCATACACAGCCTCTCCCAGTCACCAATATGTGATAGAATTTTTTTTGCAAGAAACAGTAAAACAATATCTGACACCGGGATAAAACTGGGACCACCCATTACCAGATCTCTAGTTTCGCCTATGCTCCCTAGACCACCAGGGTAGTCGGGATACATTTAGGCAATAGGCCTTTGGGTATATAGGTGGGCACAAGGCCTGGGCTACATAGGGGGCATTAGGCCCAATTGAAGGTGTGAGTGACCTGGGAATTAGGCCCAGGTCACTAAAGGGCAAATAGGTGGGCCAGTACTGGGGGCAATGCATAGAGGGTAAACTACTGGGGGCACTGCATAGGGAGTATTAATACTGGGGGCAATGCATAGGGGGATTACTACTGGGGGCATTGCATAGGGGGACTACTGCTGGGGGCAATGCATAGAGGGACTAAAGGGCTTTAATATGCGGCATAATGTGTAAAGGCCAGACATGGCTGTGTGGCATCATTTGTAAGGGGTTAGGGGAGGTCTGAGAGGCATATGGGGAGCTCTAAAGCATAAATTATGATGGGACCCAGAAATGGTCAGGTAGGACCCCATTTTTTTTAAAGTGGAGTGTCCCTGGGACCCACATATTTTGAAATTGCTAACATCATCGCATGCAGTGAGTGCACAAGCTGAGTATGCCATCACAGTGGCTAACGTATGCACGCCCATGTAACGGCGACCAAACGAACAGGCACTCCTGCGTTTATCCGACCACTCCCATGTCTCCACCCCCAAACGCTGACCTGACGTCACACACTCTGCGATGGCTTTCTTTCTGAGTAGGTGATCGCAAAGCTAACTCACGCAAGGGCACTGCGATGCATGCGCAGTATGCACCATCAACCGATCTGCATACGCAATTGCGATCCATGATGAATCAGGCACACCGTTTGTTATTCTAATGTCTATTTCATTCAATAGATCACTAAATATTGCACAAACGCACCCATTTTGTTAGGAATGGATGCATATATTTGCATGCCAAGATGGCCGCCTCTTTGGGGGTGCATGTAGTTTCAGTGGCTGATTAGAGTAGTTTGGCAATCTGGGTCTTAATTTGTAGGACATGATTATATGAGTGTACTGTGGAGATAGAGCAGGTCCATTGTGGTATTACTGTTGTCACTGCTTATTCAGAGGGCTCTGCTGATATGGGTTGGTATGTCACTATCTGCCAACTTTTAAGATGGCCACTGCATTCTTTCGGTTTTGTCTTCTGGCAAACTGAGTATGAGGACTGCAAATAATTTGTGTCACTCTCCAACCCTTTAAAAACTACTTTCTTACCTCTCCGGTGCATGTTCAGGCTAGTGCTGAGGTCTGCTCGTGCAGTGCATCACTCCTGGATAGCACAGCGGACCGCTCACTCTGCACATAACTCCCCCGGCTGGTACTGAGGCCTGTCTGTGCTGCTTCTGCCCCGTCCGCTCAGTGTCCTGTCACTGAGCATGGAGATGGCTCTCTGCAGCTCCATGTTAATAGCGTGTCTTCCCAGCATTATGGCACACAAGCTGCAAGCCAGAGTTCCCTCCTAAACCACAGTATGGGCGCAGCCATGTTGGACTCTTCCTCCACTCAGAGCGCTGCTTCCAGACCAGCTGATCGCAGCATCTAATTCCTGGGGTTCCTCCTGCATAAATTCCATTTCCTGACTGGTCTCTGTTGCCAGAACAACGTCGCTTCTTGCTGAAGTTACAGCTCTATGCTGAGCTTCCTGGTACTCTGTATCTGAACGGTCCCAGGGCCTGATTCAGCATGTATCGCTAGTGGAATGCAGCTCCGTGATCGCGCGGTCTACTGCGAAAATATGCTAATGAATGCAATCGCAAAGCTGTCGCACAGCCAGCATAGAGGCGCCCACTACCTCTATCTTACATCCGTAATACCTAGTACCATCGGCCCCTCACGCACAATTACAGCAGGTCTGACCTGCCGCAGAAACTGCAAGTCTTGTTGAACGCAGTGAGTACTGAAGCTGCATATGCCGCCTCAGTGGCTAATTTTTGCACGTCCAGGAAACGACGTTCAAACAGACACACCTGCGTTTCTACAATCACTCCCCCATTACCACCCTCACACGCTCACAGCCTGTCACTCTGTGATAGCTTTTATTCTGCTTGAGTGATAGCAAAGTGATCGCAATGCTAACTCACGCACACGCACTGTGCTCCATGCACCATCGATCGATCTTCATACTCTGTTGCAGTTGCGATCCATGCTAAATCAGGCTCCCAGTCCTTTGTATCCAGTTAATAAATTGGGTAAACAAGTCTCCTATACCATCTTGCACTCTAGTCTGGTTTTGCCACTGAGACAGGTTCTTACAGCCTCCATTGGTTCCAGCCGTAACTTCCAACCATTGTTCTTATCCGATGCCTCCAATATCTGACTCTTGGCAATTTCTTTAACATCTGTCCCAACCGATCAAGTTCATCAAGTCATCAACTTTGGACTCATATCAATTAAGTTCATCAATTCATCAACATCGGATTCAAATCCATAAAGTTCTTCAATTCATCAACATTGGTCTCAAACCGATCAAGCTCTCAATCCAGCATCATTGGGCCCAATCCAAATCTTCCCATCCATTCAGTATTATATATCCAGTCCCATTCCAACCTACTGTTCAATAAAGACATTCTATTCCTGTCCTTGCCTTCGGGCCCATCATCCATTGCCGTATCTCTACCTCAAATTTCCTCTTCAGCCTCCCACGCCTGTTCCAACCGAAACCAACCCTCAGGCGTGACAATTTGATTTGAATGTCTGTAGCTTATAAAATGATGGATGTCCTCTTTGAAAGCCAGGTTGGAATATGTGGCAATTTAGAGTGTCAGCCTGTGAAACAGCCAGAATGGCTCAGTCTTTAGGTCTACCTTAGTAATACCCCTTTCACATCGCCAAAATAACCCAGGTTGTTGCCTGGTCGACCCGGGTCGATGTGATTTTTAAATGCACCAATATGAATAACCTGGGTCGACCGACCTGGTATTTCAACCCGGGTTAAACACTGGTCGGACCCGGGTTATTTGGCTCATAAATGGTACAGACCCGGGATATTCGACGCGGGTCTGAGAAAGTAGTGCTGATTGGCTTTTTCCAGTCAGCTGACCAGCCTGCACGCAGAGCACATGTCTCTGTATTTACATTACTGTCCTGCACTGCACACATTCGGGAAAAGGCAGCTAATAATAAGGTATATACAGACAGCACAGTGTACTGTACTGCACTTTACTTTCACTGGAGTAATCATGGCAAACTGGAGTGATGAAGAAGTAATGGAGTTGCTGCGGATCAGGGGTGAGGAAGAAATATGTAAACAGACAACTGGTACTGTCAAGGATGCAATAACTTGACGGGGCGTGGCCTGGAGTAGCATGGAGTAGGACGTGTATGCCAGCTCTCCCGATTACATCCTTTTTAAAACTCCTGTTTGCCTGGACATTTCCTTTCCAGCTTTGGTGTGGCGGTGTGGTACACTCTCCTGCATCTCCTGTGAAGTACCGGTGACATATTTCTTCAATACCTACCTGCTGTGGTCCGCTGATTTCGTGTCTGGATCCCGCAGTGTGGCTTTCCTTGCTCTGGCGGCTGGTCTCTTGTGCTGGGCGGCTCCCTCCAGTTTCCTGGAAGCAATCTCCAGTGATCTGGCTACGCTGAATGTTACTGTTGCTCACTGTCCCTCCGATTTCACTGTGGTCGGTCCTGGTGGTTTGAGACGTGCGGAGGATCGACGGCTGCTCTCTTATCTCTGGCGGAGTTTACCTGTCCCCTTTGTGGATTCTGCTGGTGCAGTTTGGCGGTGTGCTAGCCACCGCCATCTTGTAGCAGGGGATTCCTTACAGCCGTTGGTTTGGTTCTGATCTCCCTGCTGTTTTCAAATTGCTGCATTTGGTCAATTACTACTGTTAATTTGCTGGCTTTGGTTACAGAGATTGTAGGGGAGTAAACATAGCATGAAGTATTGATTGTATAATTCCTAAGGCTATCAGTGCCTCAGCACAGAGACTTCTCAGTAAGCTTGACGCCATTTCACTGGATGTTGCTTTTCCCTGCTGTGCCCCTCGGGAGTCCTGTGAAAGGGTTAAGCTGGATACACACCTGATGCTTGACTTTGCGGATCTCACAGTGGATATGACAACCTGTACTCAGGAGTTGTTTGATGTAAATGTGGGTCTTCACAAAATTCCCCCAATAATCCTATTTGGTGCGCTGAAAATGCAGGATCTATATTTTCAGTATATTGTGGATTTTCCTGTTTCTCCCCGAATGTGCTGGACCGAGGCTGCTCCTTCACTTTTATTTTCTCAAGGGACAGAGGCCTGGCCGGACTAATGTTTAATGTTCTGTAACCCAACATCAGGCCTTACTAATTGGTACTTATACTGTGTAGTCTGTATATCCTGTTTTATTTCATTTTGTTACATATCCGACATACTATAGGTGTGTCTGTAAATCTAATGAGCATTTTCCTATTTTCCCTCAAGTGAGATATGGGTCTGTTCCTTTACTTTTCTCCCCTCAAGGGACTTAATGCCTGGTCAGGCTAATGTCTAGTGTTTTGCAGCCCAATATCAGGCCATACTTATTGCTATTCTCAATGTATACTTAGTATATCCTGTTTTAATCTTTAATTTTATGTGCGCTGCAACATTTGTATATCTGTGACATATATGCTGATTCATATGGGAATTGTTCCAGTTATGTATAGTATAGGAGAGATAAGTTTAGCTTAGCTTAAGAGATGAGACCGGACTAACACTAGTATTTTGCAGTATATTATTTTGTTTATCTGTTGGTAATCTTATATATCCTGTTGAATGCTTCTCTCCTTTTGTAATATGGGTATATTTAGGTTTGTAATCTTTTGCTATTTGTCCGGTGGAATGTATTAAAATTTCTAATGTTGCGGGATGGCTGGGGATAGTCTGGCCTAGTTTAGGGCCATTAGTTTATTGCCTCTGTCATTTTATATAATTATAATCCTTTATTTGGGCTGGGTGGGGGGGGGGGTGTTAGGGTTGTTAGAGTAGCTAGTGGCAGGTTGGGAGTTAGGGGATCCAAGTATGCCTGGGTTGGGGTTAGGTCATACAGGGTGGGGGCTACGGGGTGGTTTTATTTTCTGAGGGGGTTCTTATAAAAATATAACATCATTTGAATAATATATATCAGTAGGCATGGTACTGGTTTTTTTTTCGGTATTACTCCTGTTATGTGCTGTAATACATACTGCCTAGGTAATATGTATGTTTATAAGACATATCTTATATAGCCATAGATTAGGTGGGCTCAGATGGCGCCTATGAGTCCGCCCTATACTATCCGCATGGTTTGAGTTAGGTATGTCTATACGTTTGCTATTTACCATGGATTATGATTTCTATACATATACCACCTGATTGCTTATTACTGTGTGATCTACATTATATGTCTGCTGATATTATTATCATTCTGTAATCTTTGATATAATGTTTGGGTAGGTTTCAAAAAATGTAATAAAAAAACTATAAGATTAAAAAAAAAAGTATGCGATAACTTATCGCAACATCAGCAAAATGTTGGCTGCATCTGTGACATGTTCTCTGTCGGCCATGATTGCTGCACTGCAAGCATTCCCCAGCCCCGCCTTTTTCTTTACTGAAAAAGTCATCATAATTGTGAGCCAATAAAATCCTTTAAAAATTACATCACACTGTTTTAACATGGGCAACCCGGGTTGAGTTAAAAGGCACCAAATCTGCAATAACCCGGGAATAACTCGGGTTATTAAGGCGATGTGAAAGGCCCTGACCTGGGTTGGACCGGGTTCAAAACCAGGGTCCGACCCGTGTTTGCTATGTGAAAGGGGTATTGGGGTAGGGAAGTGATAATGGCTTTGTCACACCCTGATGACAAAATATTAGTTAGCAAGAATGGTATTCCAACACAGTAGAGAGAATTAATGTACATTGTATGATTTCCATGATTACTGTTCACATGTATTAAGACATATCCGATACATATAGCCCTAAAAGGTGAGATTAACAGAAGGTTATTAATCCCTTTTACATTTTGTATAGAAGAAAACTAGGATCAAGGTCAGTTTATTTCCATTTGTGCTTTATGACACAAGCAGAGGCTCATGTGATCACTGCACATCATGGCATTCATTACATGCTGAACATGTTGATCCCTAAAATATAGTTGACAAGATCAAACTGAATGAGCACACAGACATTTCCAATCCTGGTTGGACATTCACTGGTCAGATTAGGTGTACAGAACATGTAGCATGTAGCACACCAACATGTAGCACAATTTCACTGCATTTAGGTACAACATTGGTTTCAGTGGTTCAGTTCACAAACTGCAGTTGGTTTTCATGTGACTACTACAGACAGATGATTAAAGCAAATGTCTGATTGGTTGCCATGTTATACTGTAACATTTGCATCTAAACACATTCAGTAAATGAGCCCTAAAGAGTCCACTTACCTCAAGGAAGGATATATATGTATGGAATATGTGTAAAATGAATTTCCTTCATATACTGTATACAATGCTATATAATAGTAATCTTCCCATCAACCTATAGTAAGCAGCACAATTGTAATCTTCCCATCAACCTATAGTAAGCAGCTTAAAATGTGATGCACTGTGGGTGTATTTTTTTTTTTAGAAGCCTAATTTTGTTGTGTAGGTTTTTTTTTTTTTTGCCAAATTTAGTGTTTCATTTGCATAATGGTACATTCATGAAAAAGTTTATGTAATACATCTGTAATCTGCCATCTGAAGTGTTCTGCAAAGTAATTTCTCATGCATTAAAGTCTCTATGTTTTTGTTTTTCTATTTATAGAGCAACCTGGCCCATTATGTGGGTCTTGGTCACCACTTGCACGTCTTGAATTTTGTTTCAAGTTACTTTGATAAACTGGATCCTGTGTCAACTGCAAATTTAAAGGTCACAGACACACAATTTGATGGTGTGGAGGTCAGGATATTTGAACCAGAAAAGAACTTGGATGGAACATTAAAACGCAGCATCATTTATATTCATGGGGGTGGATGGGCCCTTGGAAGTGCAAGTATGTGCTTATATGTGTTCTCCAAACAGGATATTCTGAAAGGACTTTTAAAAACCAACTAGTAAAACCATGGAGTATCATTCACTAGGACCCCCATGGGTTCCAAAATGCCTTCCCAAGTTTGAATAATTCTCCTGACCCCCATCTTTGTACAGGTTTGAAAGTGAGCCTTCAAATGAGGCATTGAAACCTGCTGAATTTTTTTTCCTTAAAAAAAAATTCTCAATTAATATTTGACTTTTCCTAAGACATTTCACTTCAATTTCAGACTAACGGGAGAATTCAATTAGCCGCAGTAATTTACCGCGGGCTAATTGATACCCCTGGGATATCCAAATAGCCCCAAAGTTAACCTGCAGGCTGCACTTAACGCGTATTTCTTTTCTAGTCTGAGCAGACTCGAAAAGATATACATGATAATTAGCCTGTTATCGGGCACAAACAGTGGGGTAACTAATAGGTTTGGGTACTTTTCTCGAATTGTGTGTTAACACCCGATAACAGATAATTTATTGGGCGAGAAAAAAGGGCTGTAATTGAATAGCCCCAGGCGTTAATGCCTGAGACTACTACTTTTTTTTTTTAACCCGCTAACTTATTTGGGGCTAATTGAGTTCACGCCTAAATCAATTGCCGTTTGCAAAATGTATGCTCTGTACGCAATTGCAGTGACTCATTTTAAGTATACAGCATTGTATTTTCAAGGTGTTTAAATTATAATTATGCACAGTAGTCTGCATATTAACAGATTAAAACAGAAATAAATGATAAACAGTAAAAGTGTTTGTAGAATACAGTGTATTCCCAGATAGTGTTTGTCACTTTTTATGTTCAGGTAAGGTTTTTTTTATATAAACTTAGATTTACCCTTGCTTTTCTTTTCCCAATTTATAAAGCATGATTTTATTTTTTTGCCATAGCCTTGTGAGTTATAAAGCAGTGTTAACTACTGTATATATTGCTAATGACAGGGCCATTTATTACCAGACAGAAGGCAGTGACTTTAGAAATAATTTCTCAGAGATATGCCAGCCTGCAATAAGCAACTAATACGTTATTACCTAAGTAAATACTCAGAGTTGGATATTTTTGAATGTGGTGAAAGTTAAAGCTGGCGTAAGAGGTGAGAGTTCCATAGTCCTCAAAATTCAGGCCTAAATAATCTCTTGGCTTTCATAAAGGTCATCCAGTTATTGTGACAACCAAGGAAATGTACTACAAAATATAAAAATAGTGGTAGCTGCAATTTTTTTTAAATTATTTAATATATGGTTTAAAGAAGGGAAGAAGTAAACTTATTGTCTCTACACAAGTTTACTACTTTTGAAAGTTTTTCCAATATATGAATTCAGTATAAGGAATATTTTAACAAACGTTACCATTTTAAAAGAGACTATCACCAAGTGCTGTGGCATACCTCCCAACAGTTTGTCTTCTGCCATTTGGATATGTCATCTCCGAGCCGTTCCTTGCTCTTATGAAGCCTAGATCCATTCCCCTCCCCTAAAGACTCCCCCATCTATACTGTGCACACTGGCCCTCTCTACAATCTGTCTCATGTCTGCACCTCCTTTGTAAACCTCCTATGCACTTATTATATTTTTATGTGCAATTTGCATATTGTATGATTTGTGGCACCATACTTATAAATGGTGCATACCTCCTAACTGTCCTCATATTCCCAATTTTTGTCAACCTGACGTTTGGATTTGGATTTTCTATAACCTTACTGTTTAGCTATATATTTTGTTTTAAACACTTCCGTATTATGGGGGAGATGTACTAAACTCTTGAAAGTGATAAACTATCAGTCACTCAGCCCCTAACTGTCATTTAACAAGCTGTGTTTGAAAAATGACAGTTAGGAGCTGATTGGTTGGTAATTTATCACTCTCCACTTAATAAATTTCCAGAGCTTAGTACATCTGCCCCATGTTTGAAAAGTCATCATGATTTAAATATGTTTTCAGATCAGCACTACATTTACCTTTACCTAATTTTACAGGTAAAGACTGCTTTGCATTTTAACTTGTGTATATCAGATTCTGGAACACTATCTCTATGTATTAATTATATTGCATATATTATTTATTTGTTTCAGGAATGAGGTCCTATGACAGCCTGTGTCGCAAAATTGCAGAAGATGTGAATGCAGTTGTTGTTTCTATTGAGTGAGTTTGAACAATGGCCACCTGATTACTTTCTGCATGCTTGTTTGTCAGATTATAACTGTTTGATTTACGGAATTCAGTGACCTGATAACAAAAAACTTATTTCAAAGTGATTTTTATTTATAACACCCAATGCTGAAATGTAGTTATTCAACTCTGTTTAATTATCATCTTATTAGAAGGGTGTATACTCTGTATGTTTGATTAGCAAAGCAAGATAAGACCAAGCATATTAGACTATTGCCATCATGTTTGTTTTATAGCTCTAGACATTGAGTAGGTCACATTATCATAAACCCCCAATGTGTCTGCATACTGTAATGTTAATCCGATAATTAAAAGGTGGTCCTTACCTGCAAACGCTTGTATAGCATTATTAAAGGACTTTGTCATTGTTTTTGAACACTTATGGTGCATACACACGGTCAGATTTTTCCTTCAGATCTGAACGATAACGATTTAAAAATCGTTCAGTCGTTCATATCTGAATGAAAATCTGACATATCTGACATGCCTGGACGATGAACGATGCGCGTTCCCGTTTGTTAGATAACGATATCTGACATCTGATGTGTTTGCAGTCAGACTTGGACGATTCCATTCATTTTAATGCAGTCAACAATCGTTCAAATCGTTCAAAACTTTGGTAAAATCGTTCATCTGACAAATCTGACCGTGTGTATGCTCCATTAGCTTCTAGAGTAGGGACTAGAGAGTGGGTTCCTTTTGACAACTGGTTGCAAGTTTAAATGCCTTCATCAAAATATGAGAGAAAAACCCCAATGCTTTTATTTGCTAGACAGATGTGCAGTACTAGGGGTACATGTGAAGAATGGAGTCTGGTCGAGGTTTTTTTTTTTTTTTTTAACTCTATTAGCTTTGCCGAAACTTGGGTGATTTGAGGCTCCTGAAACTCTCAAATTTACCAAGACGTGAGTTTAGCTGAGAGTGAGATGGCAGAACGAGATCTCTCCCCCGAGTAGCACGTTTTGCAGGAGATTACTCACCCGAGATTGCAGTGTCTTCTCTGCCTAACTCTCCCGAGCAAGCAGCCTGCACATATCGGTGAGATATATGAAGGCTGCTTGTGTTCTAGGCTGTTAAAAAACTGGTTAAATGTTAGAAAAAAAAAAAGACATAGGGTACCCTCCCTAAAGCTTAACCAGCTCTGGACTTGCCAGCCAGTAAAATGATGGGGAACAAAATGAGTACTGTTCCACCGCAATTTAGAAACCAGCACCAGGCTGCAGGGCCTGTTATGTTACAGCCCGGAGACCCTATTACCGAGGCTCCGTGGCCAAAGCATTATCAGCCCAAGCCGGGGATCTCAGGGGAGACGAGGACGCCCGAAAAAAGGGGTCCCCCCTCTCCCTTAACCCCAGGCTTGGTATGAAGCCCGGGGCTCTTCCCGGCACCCCTGGAGCGCTGGGTACGGAGGTAATAAAGTGAAAAATAGTAGCAAACTATTGTATTTTACAGTGGGACTACAGGTGCCAGCATGCCTGCCCTTTGGCACTTGTGGAACTATAAATGCCAGCAGACGGACGGCACCCGTACCCCCACTGTAAAATAAATAGTTAAATAAAGACAAAACACACACACCGTGCCTAGTAAAACTTTATTTCATACACCTACTCATTCACACATACTTACATATACCAGCCGGTCAGTCGTCTTCTCCAAGTAGAATCAGTGTGCCTGGCCCTGCTATAAAGATTGTATACTCTCCTACATCCTGGCGCTACTCTCCGTAGCATCCCTGGGACTTTGCAAAAAAAAAAAAACCGACTTACCCGAGCCAGACGGACCCAGTATCTGTATGTGTTACCAATCAGCGACCGCTCTACAGTTAGCGGCCACTGATTGGCTGGCGGGACATGGGAAATACCGTGACGTCCTGTTAGCTGGCATTCGCAAGGTATCTGTATGTGTGGCAACACACATACAGATACTGGGTCCGTCTGGCTTGGGTAAGTCGATTTTGTTTTTGTTTTTTATCAAAGTCCCGGGGATTCAACGGAGGGTAGCACCAGGATGTAGGTGAGTATACAATCTTTATTGCAGGGCCAGGCACACAGATTCTACTTGGAGAAGAAGACTGACCGGCTGGTACAGGTAAGTATGTGTGAATGGTTAGGTGTATTAAATAAAGTTTTACTAGGCACAGTGGGTGTGTGTTTTGTCTTTATTTAACTATTTATTTTATAGTGGGGGTACGGGTGCCGGCCGTCTGCTGGCACTTGTAGTTCCACAAGTGCCAAAGGGCAGGCATGCTGATACCTGTAGTCCCACTGTAAAATACAATAGTTTGCTACTATTTTTCACTTTATTACCTCCGTACCCAGTGCTCCAGGGGTGCCGGGAAGAGCCCCGGGCTTCATACCAAGCCTGGGGTTAAGGGAGAGGGGGGACCCCTTTTTTCGGGGGTCCTCGCCTCCCCTGAGATCCCCGGCTTGGGCTGATAATGCTTTGGCCACGGAGCCCCGGTAATAGGGTCCCCGGGCTGTGGCATTATAGCCCAGCCGTTTTGGGTCCGGTGCTGGTTTTAATTATAGGGAGACCCCTACGCAATTTTTTCCCCCCCTAATATTAAAACCAGGACTGGCCCTGCAGCCTGGTGCTGGTTTCTAAATTACGGTGGAACCCTACTCCATTTTGTTCCCCGCAATTTTAGAAACCAGGACTGGCTGGCAAGTCCGGGCTGGTTAAGCTTTAGGGGGGGACCATTATGTCTTTTTTTTTATCTCTAACAATTAACCTTTTTAAACCTATTTACAGGCAGAAATATACATGGATCACATTGATCTGTGTATGTTCCTGCGAAACTCGCAGATCACAGGCAGGTGAATTTATTTCACAAGTTTTTACAGGAGAGTTTTCCATCTCATGAGAGTTTAGAAACTCTCTGCTTGGTAAATTCCTGAATCCTATCTTCACTAGTGAAAAGGTTCTTGAGTTTAGCCAATGGTGAATTGAGGACAGTTTGCTAACTCTCCAGTATTTTCCCGTAGTAAAGGAGATCTCTCTCCCAAGTTTAACATTAGTAAGTATGCGAGTGGAAAACGATGCCCAAACTCTCCAGAGTTTTCTAACTCGACCATACTTTATTCTTAGTATATTTACCCCCTAGTGTTAGCGCCGATGACAAGTCTTTCTATGTAAAGATTTAGAAATATTTATTAATTTAAGAAATGTTAAATTGACATTGGTTTGTGTTACAAGATTGATTTTTGCATAACTCCTACCTTGAAGATATCAACATCACTTTCTGTTGTCTAATTTTATGCTGCTGTTCTGTGACCAGATACAATGAAACTTTCAAATTTGTCTGCCTAAAGATACATGATTTTGTTTGAATAACATTATAACTAACTGTTATAGTATGTAGGGTAAAAACCTCCATTGCATTTTATGGGTAATTCATTTCCTATGTGGACCAGAGGACCATATGTTATTTCCCACTTAACCTGGTTAAGTCTATAAGTATGCTAGTGATACTACAGACCTGTATATTTGTATTTTGTGTTTTAGGTACAGGCTGGTGCCAAATGTTCATTTCCCAGAGCAACTAAATGATGTCTTTGCTGCCACAAAATACTTCTTGCAACCAGAGGTTCTTGCCAGGTTTTCTGCAGACCCACAAAGGATTGCCATTTCTGGAGATAGTTCAGGAGGAAACCTGGCAGCTGCTGTGTGTCAGCAGGTAACATGCATGTCATAGATGTTTGCGTGTTTCATTCATGTCTGCCAAAACCAGGTTAAGGTGATCAAAAGGAGATTTGAAAAAAAGTCAAAATGATTAATGCTTTGTACAAAAGTTCTTTTTGTTAATTTCAGCAAACATTCTATTTTTGCCCACTATGTGGCACTGTTGGTGTTTATGGATAACAATAAATATTTACTTAATTGTATTGTTTGGCATATTATAATACAAACATTGTATGGTTTTACCAAGCAAGCATATCATTATACAAACATACAAAAAAGAAAGACCTTCATGTAGGACTGTTTTTATTCATGGTTTAGTAAAACATTTACAGCAATTATGGTGAATTAAACAAATATTTAGGTTAGTGGTTCACAGAACTGTCCTTCGTTTCCCACAGCAAAGTCTCAAATCTCCTACCAGAATGTCAGGTAATTTATAAGCAGGATGCATTATTATTGTGAAATGAATTAGTCACTTAGTAATACACCTGCTCTCCTATTGGTATCACCTGCTCTCACAGGTCAGGGAGTTCGGTTACTCTCCACCTCAGACATCTGCTTTGTGAGCATCCCAGGCAGTTCTTACTGAGCTCCTTGACTGGATACTGCTATCCTGCCAATCACTTCTAGTTACTATTTTGATTTCTGCCCTTATTGCCTATCGTTGTTATTATTAGACACATCTCTGCCTCAAAGTAGACGATTTTTCAAGCACTTCACCCCATGCATGCTACTACTCCACCATCCTGCAACTTCACCTGGTATTTTTACCTTTTTATTGCATAATATTATGTATTAGTATTACCAGTTTTGCAGTCTGTGCTTAATAATTTTTAGTATATCAGCTTTGTTACTAATCTGTTGTTACCATGTACTTGTACCTGCAATATACTGACTTCTTTCCATCTCTCTATAATACCGAATCATGGTCCCATCCACCCTTTTCTACTATATCACTCCTCTATTTCCATGTAATTCTTATCTCGCACACTGTAACCTAGAACTTCTGAATCTGATTAATGACTATTAATTAGATAATTTGCAAAAATATGAGAACACTCCCATTTGCAAAGTTGCCATTACCTATAAGCTCATGTAACCATAGATATAGGAATAAAGGAACATTCATATAAAGTATTGTTTATTACTAAGTAATTACTAGTATGATATGCACCATCACTTGGGTAATATATAAATGCCCTGTAAAGATTTTGGCCACATTTCATGATTGCTGCACACAGGCTCTCACTGACAGTTTGAGGGTTCAGTAATACCATTTTCAGACCTATGACCTGCGAATCTCCCTGCTCAGACCTGGGTTTTTCACCTCCGCAAAAACCTGGGTCTTTGCTTGAGACCCTCCTTCACACTACACCTGAGACCTGGGAAATTCCCAGGTCAACCCCATAAGCCAAGTCTGCCCAGGCATTTCAACAGCCAAGGCTGCCAGACTGCTCTCATGTCACGTGCATACACACACATACATGTCATACTCACACAAACACACATGTCACACTAACGCAATCACACACCCCTTCTACAGCCACCAGACCTCACAACAATGGTCAGCGTCTTTGTAGCTAGTGTGCACCAGCTGCTTCTACATGCTGCAGCACGGACCAGACACTTCTTTCCAATCTATTGCCTACTTGGTCTTCACCCCTGGTTATAAGGGCTCTCAAACCACTGATTCTCTCCCCAGATCCAGGGCTTACAGTTTTTGTAGGAGGAAGCCCCTACCCCTCCAGGGAGCCCAGAAAGGCCAGACAGAGGTCTCTCGGTGCGACCAGAGAGTAAAATCCCGGTTCGCACCATTCAGACTGAACCCGGGTTGTCTACCAGGGACACATGAAAAACCCTGGTCAACAGCAGGGACGCAGACCCAGGAACGCCTTTCAGACATAAGCGAAACCCGGGTAGTTTGGCTGAGCCCAGGGCAAAATCCAGGGATTCTTACCTATGACTGCAAGGGGTATAAAAGGCTATTTAATTTTTTTTTGTTCAAACCATGATAACACCAAGAATAGGAGGCACTGAAGCATAATAGATCTAGTATGCTTTGTATTGTACAGCATTAGAGCAGTTACTGTTTGTTCTATGTAAAATACATTAAGCACTGGCCGCCGTGAAAAAATGCACCAGTGTCATCTGTTTTATCACAACTTAGGCATATAGTAAATATGTGAGAATTAAATGAGTTTTTGATTCACTGTGCTAGCAACAGAATTCCCATTCAGACCTGCTGTCCTTGGGTAAACTAAGAAATAAAACAATTATTCATAAAATGCCACATTTTGGAAAACAAATCTGGTTTTTAAAATACACCTCTTGACATAAAGGTTACAAATGCTTAATAGTTATAAACATTATATTTTGGAGGGGTTCTGGTCTTAATTGGAAATTGCTGTATGATCTGCTTTCTAAACAGACTTGTTCTCTGTGCAACACCTAATGAACAACAAGATTTCAGTTTGCCAGTATAGGGCCTTATTAATAGATGCAAGGGCTTAACCAGAGGTATGATGGCCCCATAACAAAATTTTCTCGGGCCCCCATAGGTCTAACTATGCAGTGCCCATGTAGTTTTGCTCATTATGCAATACCCCCTGTAGTAGTGCCCCTTATACAATGCCCCGTGTAGTTGTGCCCTTTATGCAATGCCCCCGTATTAAAGCCCCTTATGCACTGCCCCCTGTAATGCCCCTGTACTCACTTGTCTTCACAGTTGTCAGTGCTCCAGCTTCACTCGGCGTCTTTGCCTGCCGCTGACTGGATCGCAGGCTCCCTCACATGTCGGGTGATGTCATCACGTCACCCGCACACCCGCGCAGTGCATCACTGGGAACGCTGGCCTCTGAAGTGATCAGAGGTGTCTTTAGTCTCTGATCGCTTCAGAGACCAGCGTTCCCAGTTGCATCAGCAACTTGGCCAACCATGCTACAGAGGGTGCAGGGGGACGCGTGCTGGGCTGGCGGGCCCCCTAAGAAGTAGGGCCCCATAGCAAACGCACCCCTTGCACCTTCTATAGTTACGCCACTGCATAGATGCAGGTGATCCCGATATTTTTAGATCTGCATATGCGTAGCAGCTGCACTGCACATTTGCAGATCTGGTGCTGCGATGTCGCTTGCAGTGCCCCAAACACCGCAGCATGATAGACAGGCTGCTGGCACTGATGGAGTGGTGACATGGAAACAGATGCAGCATTGGATCAGAGAAGCCGGTATTGGGCGTCTTTTTAATTAAGACGCCTCCTGTGGCTTTTGCATAATTTAGGACAGCCGTGTACAAAGACGCAGAGGCTGTGCTACTGCTTCCATCTCTGAATCAGGTCCATAGAGTCCTACGAGGTGTTTGTGTAGAAGACCTGAACATGTGAATAGTGTTTAATGACCAGAAACGTAAAACCATTGAAATGCCCCCTTGTATGGGTGTTACTGTAGTTAATTAAACCCTCTTGATGTGTTCAGATTTAGGGAATAAGTTCTATTTCTAATGGAGATTTTATAGATGAGCAACTATTGAATTTCTTACAAGAACTTGCCTTACAATAATAATTTCGAAAACAGATCTGTTCACAAAGACATTTTAAATATCTAAGAATATTGGAGACAAGTATAAACTAATTAATAATCAGTGTGATTGCATCCCCCAGAGGCAGAGGAGAGGAGACTGATGCTGCTCAGCGCTAGCAGTCTCCTGGTCCCACTGCAGCCCAACGCACAGCAGTGTGTGCTGGGCTGCTGACAGGTAAGAGGGAGGGGGAAGTGGTATCGCACCCAGGCTCCTCCAACAAGCCTGGGTCCGGGTAATTGGTACCCGTCCCTCGACGCCCCTGGGTATTGACTCCTGGAGATAAATGTACTATGCAGTATTTTTGAAAGCTGCAACAGGCAAATACACTCAATGCAAAATACTCCTTTTTTTCTATTGTGTATATATGTCTCCTTTCAATATAATGCCCGAAACCGCTGAAGATGCAATGGCTTTGAAATCCACTGGATAGCCAATTTAGCCCCTGGCATTATTAACAAATGCTATAGTTCAGTCCTATCGTAAGTCAGTCTTTATACAAGAATATGGATACTACAGAAAATGATGTTCTGTATTTGGACGTTTTGCATAATAACTATTAGCTAGAACAATAAGAAAAAGCTAAACTATAAACATACTATGTATACATATATCACAATCCTATCTTTAAACTCTCCTGCATCTGTTTATCTCTTTGTTTACTTTTGGCCCTGGCTCTAACTATTTATGCCCCTGTTTTGTATATTATTATTAAGCATTTTTATGCTTCTCGTTTTTGTAATAATGATTATCATCAGTAGTGTTGCACTGCAGCAAGAACATTTTTCAATAATATTCATATGGCATCTAATATATATTGCAGATTTTTACTTTGCTTGTCGAGAATGCTTGTAAATTTGTGTTTTTAGATGTGGATTTTGTTTCTGTAATTTAGAGCATCATGCATAAAACAGATCAATGGCGTGTAAATGGGTGTGATGTTAGGAGTCACTGTAACTAGTGACACTATTCTGAGTGCTCATTTTACTAGCACATACTAGCATTGCTATAACATTTCATTTTTTTCAATTAATTGTGTTTTTTGTTTCACGTACTCCTAGACCTTGAGGGAGCCTACCGTGAGTTCCAAAAAACATGATTAAAAAGCATGTCAAATACAAGTGTGTTTGCCATACATTTTTGCTAATGTAAAAATGCAGAAAAACACCAGTAAGAGGTATAAAAAACAGCAAGATGTGTTTAGGACCAGGAGAAATGTTTACTGAAAAACTTCTTAGATTCAGTTAGATATACAGCTTTTTCTGCTGAGCGTAAATATAAATTAACTTTAAACTTAATTTGTTTATGTTCCATACAGATAACACAAGACAAGAATATAACAACCAAAGTTAAACTACAGTCTTTAATCTATCCTGTACTCCAGATAATAGATTTCAATACTCCTTCTTATCAGCAGAACATGGACATGCCAATACTGTCTCGATTTGTCATGATAAAGTTCTGGCTGGACTACTTAAACGGGAGCCACAATTTTGCTCATGCGATGCTGGTTAATAATCACACATCTCTAGACATAAGTGAAGCAGTTGCACTCCGAGAACGTTTGAACTGGAATTCATTATTATCTTTGCCCTTCAAAAAGAACTTCAAACCTGTTCTACAGAGTATCGGTACTCCCAGTATTGTCCAAGAGGTTCCTGCGTTATTTGACATCCGGGCATCTCCATTGATAGCACACAAGGAGGTACTCCAGAAGCTTCCAAAAACCTATATGTTAACCTGCGAACATGACGTCCTAAGAGATGATGGAACTATGTATGTAAAACGGCTAGAGGAAGCAGGAGTTGATGTCACTCATGACCATTATGAAGATGGCTTCCATGGGTGCATGCTTTTTGCTACCTGGCCCACATACTTTTCAGCCGGTGCCCGTACAAGAGATGGCTATATCAAATGGCTTATTGAAAACCTTTAAAGATGATAACAACCGGATTTGTCAAGGATACTAAGATATTAGTAGAATATTGTTTATGACTCCCTTTTTGGTCCTGAAGGACTGTCCTCATTTAGCACTGAAATTGATAAGTAGCTCTGTATATTTATTTACAAAATATGTACACTTGGATATACTACACCAAAGCCAGAAATCTTGGGGGTCTATGTACTAAGCAGTGATAAGTGACAGAGTGAAAAGTGATAAGTCTGTGATAAGTGCCAGCCAATCAGCTCCCAACTGTCATTTTTCAAACACAGCCTGTGAGATGACAGTTGGGAGCTGATTGGCTGGCACCTTATCACAGACTTATCACTTTTCACTCTGTCACTTATTACTGCTTAGTACATAGACCCCTTGGTGTTATATGACACTTTTGCCAGTCACATGAACTGTGAGAATGGCATGGTTGTTATTACAGGTTTGGCAGTAATCATAATATCTAGTCAAACCTGTTATTACAAAGGGTAACGAAGCACAGTAACAGGCATGAAAATGTTATGCTACACTTGTAGTAATGGAAGGGCTACAGAGAAGTGTGGTTGTTTTTTATTCATATGGGATATTATACATGTTTGACATGAAAGATGGCGTGTACTTTAGCATATTGTTTCATTGTCCATAGTCTGTAAGGGAGACATAAAGCATCCAGTTCTCAGCATTTCACCTCACCAAGGGTTGGCAGTACTGATTATACCTGGTTACTGAACATTGGGCATGATTCATTATGGATCGCTATTACAATCGCAGCTGCAGTACCACTGTGAAAATTTGCTAATGTCTGTGATCGCTATGCTGTCAGCACAACATAAAGACACCCACTTTCCCTTATACACATCTGTAATACTTTTGCAAGTCTGTGAAACCATCGGTAACATCAGAGCCTCAGGCACACTTGCACAAGGTCAGACCTTACTCAGAAATTGCTAACCTCGTCGCACGCAGTAAGCTCAAACTGCGTATGCCAAAGCAATGACTAATTTATGCACGCCCCTGTAACGGCGCTCAAACGCAGTGGTACGCCTGCGTTTCGCTGACCACCCCCATACGCTCACTCTGCGATGGGTCTGCGTAGTAACTGCAATCGCAGTACAATCACAGTGGAGCCCACGCACACTGTGATGCATGCGCAGTGCACAATAATCGTCCATCTGCATATGTAATCACAGTTGCGATCCATAATGAATCGGCCCCATTTTCTGCTCCTGGTGTTGCTCATTTTGGCAGACTCTGACAGTAGAAACAATATACACAGTAATGTAGTTTGTTTGATTACTTTGCACTAACCTCCGTTGACCTTCATTGTTGTGAAAGGAAACTCCTCTGTTCTGGCCATTGCCCAGGAATCTGTGTACTGTCTCCTTGTCACGCAATGTAGGTTTTACATGAAAGTTTTCAATGTGTATTAATCTATATAAGCAAATGTTACTTCTCACAAAGCAAAATCAATGCAATTCTGTTATGTCACCGTAGTCAAAGTGGTAATAGAAATGTCATGTCTTTTTTTTTTTTTTTTTAAAGGGATATGTATGTGTGCAGTGTAAGGGGGATATGGATATATATATATATATATATATATATATATATATATATAGTGCTTATAGTGCAGCATCTCTTACAGGTCATATCCAGAAGGATCTGTTGAAATGATTTAGTTAATAATTGACCGTTTCCATTTGGCCCTCTATCCATGGAAGGCCACATTCACAATGAAAAACATTAGCATCTTCCTATTTAGGTTAGCACTAAACTTCAGGATATGGACAATAGCTATTGCAGGAGTTGGGGGAATGGGGAGGGGCTTGCTTCTACAGCTGCCCCTGGTCTACTGCTCTTAGCATGTGTGGAGGTCGGTTCCATAACGGAGAACCCAAACATGGTGTCAGTCTGCATGTGTTGGTGCCTCCATATTCTCAGAAGAGTTGAGTACGTGCCTCAAAAGAGGTTGGACATGTATTGCCCTTTCCCTTCCCTCTCTAAACATTACTATTCGTCCAAACGATTGGATATTAAGCCCCTGCTAATGTTCTTCTCATACTTGTCACGATAGCAGTTGCAGCTGCTTGATTTCCTGAAATGATGGCCCTTATTTTATTACCAATGTATTATTTTGCAGATACGATAGTAGCTTGGTATTAAAAAGTTCTCAGGTTTGTTTGGTTTAAAACCATGTAGTATGGTTTCCTTATGCTTTACCACATAAACAAAATATTGCATCTGCCTTTTATGTTATAGTGTAGGAAACATGTCCTGCTTATGTAACCTACCTGTGGACTACAACTGAAAGTAATAGAGATTCTTAGTGCTTTCTGGGCCAAGTCCGAAAGTTCCCCCACCAGAGGCGAGTTCTGTTAGCGGGAGAACCGAACACTGGCCTGCTTGCCATGTCTGTGCAATAAAAGGTTTTTATAAACCTAACAAATGTGCTCTGCTACAAACCTCTGGGAGGGGGCTGTAGTCTCCCTATATATCAAAGAATACACTTAAAGAAAAAAAGAAAATAATTCACCAAAGTACATGCATTCACAAAGGAACAGAAATCTAGATTATTGAGATTAAATAAAGAAATGGAGAAGGTGCGTTATTATGGTTATCATTGCTCTTAGACAGGGTGGGTATTCCTCTCTCTATTCAGCAAAATCACTTACCGCGCAAACATGGTGTGCAATTATTATTATCGTTTATTTATATGGCGCCACAAATGCTCCGCAGCGCCTTACAAAGTACACAAACATGTTGTAGACAAGCGATTTACAGACCAATACAATACCGGACCAGGACAAGGATAATATATATTGCTACATTAGTGACCATAACACCCAGATAAGCAACAGATCATAAGCAGTGTTAGGTGCCCTAGTGGTGAGTAAGAAGTAGATGAAACTAAAGTGTGGGTCTCCTATTACTTTTATTGGCCTCTGGCAGAATTATGCACACAGGGCCTGATGCAGCGGCGATGTTGATAATTTATTTCCTCCTGCGCATGCATCTAAGTCTCATCGTGCAAGCGTCCAGATAGCGTGCGCTCCTAGCCGCAGTTGTGATTGAGGTGCATGGTAGATGCACGGTCTCAGAAATGTTTTCAAAATGTATTGGATATTCCTGAGCGGTGACAGGGAGGTGGCTTAGCAGATGAACAGGGATGGTCCGTGTTATGGGAGTTTTGTGGGTACTGGTTGCCTACAGAGACTCAGAACGGCTCACGTAGGAGGCCTTATTCAGATGGAGGTTCTGCACCTGTCATAGGGAATGTGCAACCAATGGTGGCATCTAAAGACGCATCAAGTGGTATTTCGGCATCTAAGGCCATGACAGTGGGCATCTCCGCCCTAGCACATTCGGATACACTGCTGTACACCAGGTAAGGTCAAAGTAGCGCCATTTGCATAAGGTCAAAGACTGGCAACTGGCGAAAGACAAACATGGATTTGTACAAATGCTCCCTGACTGTGAATCACACTGCTAGTAAAAAGTTGCTGCAAGTTACTACGGTAATGTACCTTGACGCAAGCGCAGTTCACAGATAACACTCAATTGCGTAAATATCGGCATTGCGTACATCTCCGAATCAGGCCCAGAGCCAATATTTATAAGAGTGCAGATTATTCATTAGGAACCTGGAACATCACTGAGGTAAGAGGCACTCTATGCCTCGTTCTGCAATGATGCATTTATTCCATCACTTACCCAGTCAAAATCAAGCTCAGAATAAATTCCCTTGTTCTGGGCAAACCTCACTCTTCAGGATGCACAAATAGGGACTGGACTGCTGAAATGTGCTGATAGCTGAGAGTTATGGTGAGGTCACTGGTCCCTAGTGAATTGCTAACATAAATATTGGTGCAGCCTACAAAATGGTGCTCTCGTCTGTATGTAGGTGACCATTTTAATAACTTGAATTTTGCGTCATTATCATAAACAACTCCCAAGTTAAGAAAATGTGACGGGAGACTTTACTAAATTGTATTATACAACTCATTTTATATTAACTGATTTAGTAGCGTTTTGCTTGTATTATAATTACTGGATAATCTGTTTACACTCATTCTTCATGTTCTGGTCAGAAAATGGCCTTAAGTTTTAATCTGATTGCTTTTATCAGTATACAGGGAGATTAGACCAGTTTGTCAACAAAAATTTATACAATAAATTGGTTGTGAAGTAACAAATTACAAATCAGGAGTGTAGTATTAGATGTATGTTACTCCCGTAAAATGGACCTCTGTCACAGACCAGTCTGTATTGTGAGGTAGTTGAGGTACATAGCCTATTAGGCTGCCACAGAGTTATACCCAAAGCCGATGGTTTATGTACAACTCCATTGTTTTGAGATCTGCAGCTACGCAGGCTCTATACTGTGCATGTTCAGATCTCCCTGTGCGAGATCGCTTGCAGTGCCGGGACACCGCAGCCTGATATGCTAAAGCCAGTGGCTACATTCCTGCACAGGGCTTCACTGGCTTCAGCTGCGGGAAAACATCGGCCATCCTAAGCAACCTGAAGGATACAGAGGTGACCAATGGTCACGCAGAGTGATCAAATGCTGCTTCTCCAGACACAGCTGCGGATCACGTAAGCTGGCAGGAGGCATCTATTTACACAAGACACCTCCTGCAGCATACACAGCCGCTGTGTACAAAGTCAAAAGAGTTTTTGTGGGGGGTATTGTTAGAATCTTGGATACTTGGGACAACATCCCTGTTCATTTGTATCAGAAAAACATCACCAATCACAGCAGTGCCATAACAAAGCTTCCGCGGGCCCTGTGTCGCCCCCTGAGCACATGACATAACTTGCACAGAGGGGCCGCCAGCACTAGGAAGTGCAGCACTGCCCTGGAGCGTCCTCAGCATTTGTTCCAAGACATAAAACAGCATTTCACGAAGTGAGAATGTAACTTAGATGTTATCAGAAGCAAATGAAATATGTTCTTGGTCACCTGTCACTTTGTGTATTTATATATTTCTATAAGTTGCATTCCAATGCAAAGATAACCACTATTACAATATGAGCTAATGTGTAGATTTATTTTCTGTCTGCTATATACGAGGGTGAGTCAAAAATGATCCGCACTCCAGTTATATTAAAACAATATTGGCTGCACTGTCTTATCAACGCCTTCCGTACTAGGGGCCTGATTCAGAGCCGGACGCTCTTTCAGAGCGCTCGCTCTGAATCAGTGCCCGCATATTGTATTTTTAGAGTGGCCTCCTGGCCGCTCGCATATCTGTGGGTAACCACCCACAGCTAGTGCGAGCGGCCAGGATGATGGTCGCGTTGGTCAAGACCCTTGTGATAGGGTCTCGTTGCCGCAAGTGCCAGTGGACTTCTTGCTCTTACAGAGCAAGAAGTCCACCCACTGACATCACTTGTGATGTCAGTGGGGCCGACCCTAGACGGTAGGCGTTCCCATGGGAACGCCTCCGTCTGGGCAGCCACGCCCCTGCCACGCCCACCAAAGGGGGCGTGCTGTCACTCAACATCGACAGCACGCCCCCTTTGTAGTGAGACCCGGAGCGACGGCTTGCCCATCACTATCCGGGTCTCGCGCATGCGCACGACGGAGCCGGCTCCCTCGTGCGCATGCGCACTGGGCCAACATCGACCCGCTTGCGAGGGCTCAGCGCTCACGAGCGGGTCTGAGTCAGGCCCTAAGTCGCTGTCTCCCCAGTCATTGCTGTGCAGGTTTGAATGTGTTACGTCAGTTCATTTGAGACTGCAGTGCAAGAAAAAATGGCTGCCCCACTTGTGATTTGCACGAAATAGAAGAGCGGCGTGCAGTAATTTTTTTTTTGCGCTCTGAGGGTGTGTCTGGTGCCGATATTTATCGAAGACTTTGTGCACAGTATGGAGAAAGTGTTTTGTTGTGAAGAAGTGTGTATGAATGGATAGAGAAGTTCAAAGAAGGTCGCACAAATGTTAGTCATGAAGGAGGAGCTGGACGCCCGTCTATGTCCACCTTTGATGAGAACATTGAGCGTGCACATGAACTGATTCTGTTGGATAGACGAGTGACCGTGTTTTATGTTGCAAATCAGCCATGAGGACAAAGATTCACATCTGATGAAGAGGTGAAGACAGCGGTGCATTCGTGGATTGCAACTCAACCTAAAACATTTTTTAATGAGGAATACGAAAGCTTGTTGACAGATGGACAAAGTTTATTGAAAAGCAGGGAGATTATGTTGAAAAATAATGTATTTGTCTTTTCTGAAAGTTGATTAAAATAAATTCTACAGCCAGAGTGCGGATTATTTTTGACTCACCCTCGTACTAACAATTGCTGTTAAACTCTTGTTCCAAAAATTATTTTGTCGTCATCAGTATCTTTGTATATGTAAAGCAATACTCGACAAATATAATTTCTATTACAATGTGGCAGAAGTATGCTGTGTATTTTTCCACGAATTATATACAGAAAAGCTAAGACATAGGGGTAAACTTACTGAAAATCGCGTTGAAGTCGAACCTGAATCGCTGGACATCGCCGAAATGTTTTAAGTCAAAAACCCAAATTTACTAATCAGCATATTTGACTATTTACATTCTGATTCTGTGTGTGAGATCAGTCGACATGCCCCATGTACAATAGACTCTAAAGCACAAATCTGCTGACAGTCGTACCGACCTGTGCTTTGGTGATTAAAATGTGTAATTAGAGGGTTAATTGAAAAACAAAAATGTTTGGGAGTCGTCCCCCTACCCATATACATAACTGGCATCAGACTTCTCAGCCTGGTCTAGTACTGGAAAACTGGAGTGTCGTCCCCCTTATTTTCACTAGGGGACACTGGGGTATACATGGTGGTTGAGTGGAGCCTGAAACTTTAAATTTATTTAGAAGTGTCACTTGCTCCTCCCCTTCTATGCCCCCCTATGGCTCCCGGGCTGGAGGGGGCGGTGGTGCAAAAATCCCGCACCACCGCTTACTGGCCACCCATAGGCGGTTCTAGGCATTCGTACCTGGCTCCCAAATGGCCAGCCACACTATCTTCGGGAGCACAGTCCCCTCTGTATGTTGGTGTGTTCATCTTCCCCTCAGCACTGTGCAACCCTTAGCTCCTGCTGAGTATCGGAAGCAAGCTCAGCAACCACCAGCTACAGACCTCCCAAGTGTCTCCAGAGAGTTCAGTAATAAGGGCAGTGAGTATGTGTGTGTGTATGTGTATATATATATATATATATATATAAAATAGAAAACAATCAACACACTCATCCCTTTCAATCCCAGCTGAGCAGGGTGCTCCCAGCAGGTAGTCCCACAATCCAAGAAAATATATCAGAAGAATGGGGCACTCCCCACAATTGTAGAAAATGATGAAAAGTTTATACCTTACATAACAGCATCAAGCAGACGTTTCGGTCTGATATGGCCCTTTCTCAAGACCCTCCATTAAACAAACATTGTCAGAGCTCAGTCGGGGATCGGCCGTCCCGCCGGCTTCCTCTGACTTCCCGGGCAGTCAGGCGGCTGGTGCGATGATGTGGGAGGTGCTGAGCATTCTCCCTGATGCTGGTGTGTCGGGCGGCCTGGTGCGTGGGGATCGGAGTCTCCGTCATGGGCGCCGCCATGACACTTCCTTCTCTGACTAGCCTTCCTTCCCTGGCAGTCTGGCCGGTCAGCTGACGCTGTGGGCCAAACAGTGGGCTTCCAGGGGTATATATCCGGCTCCTGTGTATCAGGTAGTTGCCTGAACAACCATTGTCGCTGCTAGCATGACTAGTGGTCTCTCGTTCCAGGTTCCCTTGCTTCCAGTGATCTATCCCTGTGTGCAGCTATATCGTTCATCTCATCAGTGCTTTACCATCTCAGCCTGTGTGCAGCTATATCGTCCATCTCACCAGTGCTTAACCACTTCAGCCTGTGTGTAGCTTTATTGTTCATCTCATCAGTGCGTTACCACCTCAGCCTGTGTGCAGTATACCTCCATCCCACCAGTGCGTTACCACCCCCGCCTGTGTGCAGTATACTATCCATTTCACCAGTGCTGTACCATCACAGCCTGAGTGTAGTTATACGTACCCATCTCTCCAGAGTCATCATCTCTGACTGGTCCCACCTCGTTACTGGACTCTGTGGTCCCTACCTACGTGCTACAGAATTGCACCGTGGTGCACTCCTTCTGACCGGCAACCCAGTAGAGTGTGTCTGTAGTGCACATGACCTTGTACCTCAAGTACAGTATCCCGAACTAGGGGTTCCACCCCTGTCCTTACATGCCTCTTACTGGCACCGACCCTTTGGGCCACTAGTGTTCGTCTCTCCTTTTTCCCGCAGGCTTTGGTCACCTAGTCAAAGGACCGCGACCTGCTTACGAGGTGCAGCTCAAGCCCATATCCCGATTGGTGGGGTCACTGGCGAACACCATCTCGTGGGTTAGATTCCGCACCTTTAACTAGGTCTCGCCAATGACCAAGACCCGTGGATGCGGAGGTCGTACATTCAGGCCCCTCGCCTCTGTTTCCTCCCGCAGCCTCAGGCCTCAGCTTTCAGAAACCCGCCTCCCAGCATGACAGTTTGTTCAGGCCCAATGGAAGCTGCAGGGTCCGCAGGTACTGGGAATCTCCAGGAGCTAACAGCTCGCATGGATAACCAAGAGGTGGCACAGCAGCATGTGGCCCAGTACCTACAGGAATTATCCGGTCAACTCCTGTCCATTCAGAACACTCTGGCAGCTATGTCTCATGCTCCACCTTCTGTCGCTCCTACGGTTTCTCCTGCATTACCTTCGGGGGTCGTTCCTCAAAAATCCCGTCTGCACTTGGCTACTCCCGAGAGGTTCGATGGTACTCCTCAACGATGTCGTGGTTTCATAAACCAGTGTGAGATCCAGTTCGAATGCCTACCCCAGAATTTCCCTACCTCCCGGTCTAAGGTGGCCTATGTAATTTCATTATTAACCAGGGCAGCTCTGGATTGGGTCTCCCCATTGTGGGAACGAGCAGATCCGCTCGTATCTAGATATGAAGAGTTCGTGGCTGCTTTCAAAAGGTTCTTCGATGAACCCGGGAGATCTGTCTCTGCTTCCTCAGATTTGCTTCGTGTCCGTCAGGGTACAAGGTCCGTCGGGCAATATGTAGTACAATTTCAAACCCTGGCGTCCGAACTAAAATGGAACAAGGAAGCACTTAAGGCAGCCTTCCTACATGGCTTATTGGAGAGGATGAAGGATGAATTGGCATCTAGGGATTTACCTCCCACCTTCTCGGATATTATATCCCTCTGTATTAAAATTGACCTTTGCCATAGAGAGCGGTGGGGAGGTAGGGGGCGTGGAGATTGTCCTCGGGATCGCCCATCCTTGGGAGGTCATTCCTCTCCTTCCTTCCCTAGCAGTGAGGAGCCGATGCAAATTAACAAATCCTGGTTGAGTACCGCCGAACAGAACCGGCGTTTTCAAATTAAATTGTGCTTGTATTGTGATGCTCCGGAGCACATATTAAGGAATTGTCCTGTATTGGCGGGAAACGCAAAACCCTAATTGATGTTGGGAGCATGCAATTGGGGGTTATTTCTGACTCCTCCCAGATAAATGACCGTTTATTGCCCGTGTCGCTCTCCTACCAGTCCAGGACAAGGATGGTTAAAGCCCTTGTAGATTCTGGGGCTGCCGGCAGTTTTATTTCTAAGTCATTGGTTCGGACCCTAGACATTCCGGTGGTTCCATTGCCAAACAGATTACTGCTCTCTGGTGTAGATGGCAAGACCTTGCTAGGGAGATCTATTTCCTCAAAAACCCGACCACTGTTCCTCCAGATTGGATGTCTGCACCAGGAGACAATTGAATTTTTTGTTCTTCCCGATTCAGCCTACGAACTAGTTTTAGGCCTCCCCTGGCTAAAAAAGCACAATCCTACGTTTGAGTGGTCCAGTATGCAAATTTTATCGTGGGGTCCAAGTTGTTTCCATGGATGTCTCATCCAAGTACTCCCCTGTCCGCACTAACACGGTGTCCTCCAGTGGTAATGTAAGCGTCCCCCCGTCTGACAAGCCCAAGTGTTCCTCTGTTCCTGGTCTACCAGCAGCTTATCAAGATTTTGCCGATGTATTCTGCGAACAGGCTGCGGATAAACTTCCATCTCATCGTTCCTGGGACTGTGGTATTGAGCTCCTGCGAGGGAAGAACCCTCCTTTGGGTCAAACCTACCCATTGTCAGTACCTGAAACAGCCGCTATGGCGGCATATATAAAAGAAAATCTAGCTAAGGGGTTTATCCTGCCCTCCACTTCTCCAGCAGGGGCAGGGTTTTTCTTTGTTGGCAAGAAGGACGGCGGGCTTCGGCCTTGTATTGACTACCGTGGTCTCAACCAGATTACAGTAAAGAATCGATATCCCCTGCCTTTGATTCCGGAGCTTTTTGACAAAGTTCGCGGGGCCTTTTTGTTCACCAAACTTTATCTACGGGGTGCGTATAATTTAATATGTATTAAAGCTGGAGATGAGTGGAAGACCGCTTTTAACACCAGAGACGGCCACTTCGAATATCTCATAATGCCCTTCGGACTCTGCAACGCCCCAGCAATATTCCAGGGTTATGTGAACGAGATCTTCCGGGATGTCCTCTACAGCTTTGTTATAGTCTATTTGGATGATATTCTAATTTTTTCCAAAAATCTGCTAGACCATCGCCAGCATGTCCGCGAAGTCTTGTCATGCCTCCGGAAGCATCATCTTTATGGAAAAATATCCAAGTGCCTTTTCGAACAAACCTCGGTACCCTTCCTAGGGCATATAATTTCTGGAAAGACCCTCTGGATGGATCTGGAGAAGTTAAAAGCCATTTCTGACTGGCCGTTACCCAAATCCTTGAAGGCTACTCAAGCCTTCTTGGGATTTTCAAATTATTACCGGCGGTTTATACAAAATTTCTCCACACTAGTGTCACTTATCACTAATCTCACCAAGAAGGGTGCCAATCCCGTCTGCTGGCCAGATACTGCCATCCAAGCCTTCCAAAAATTAAAAGAAGCCTTCTCCACTGCACCTATCCTGTGCCAACCCCGATTGGACAAACCGTTCACAGTTGAGGTAGATGCCTCTTCAGTAGGGGTAGGGGCAGTGCTGTCTCAAATCTCAAGTGATGGAAAGTACCATCCCTGTGGGTATTTTTCTCGTAAGTTTTCCGTTGCCGAAAAAACTACGGAATTGGTGATCAGGAACTACTAGCTATGCGGTTAGCTTTAATGGAATGGCGGCATTTGTTGGAAGGAGCCAACTTTCCAGTTACCGTGATCACGGATCATAAAAATTTAATCTACCTCCAAACGGCTCACCGTCTAAATGCTAGACAGGCCCGTTGGTCCTTGTTGTTTTCAAGATTTGATTTAAAACTTCAATTTCGTCCTGGCAGTCTAAACAGAAAAGCAGACGCCCTCTCACGGTCTTTCTTGTCCAGCACTCAGGAAGAGGATCATCAACATTCCCGACCAATTTTACATCCTGTAGTTTTCGCCTCTACTCAAATTCTGACTCCTCCCCCAGGGAAAATTTTTGTGACCCCGAAACTACGGGGAAGATTACTAACTTGGGCTCATAGCTCTTTGTTCGCTGGCCATTCTGGTATCCTCAAGACTTACAAGTTCCTTCAGCGTTCCTATTGGTGGCCCACAATGAAAGGGGATATTCGAGAATGTATTTTTTCATGTGTAAAATGCACTCAGCATAAGACTCCCCGTTGGAAGACAGCAGGTCTCCTGTGACCCCTATCCATTCCTTATACTCCTTGGACCCACATATCCATGGATTTCATCTCTGAACTACCATGCTCCCAAGGATACAATACCAAATGGGTAGTGGTGGATCGCTTTTCTAAGATGGCACACTTCATTCCATTGATGGGTCTCCCTTCTGCTCCTCAGTTGGCAAGAGTTTTTGTTAAGGAAATATTCAGGTTGCATGGACTTCCTAAAGAGATAATTTCCGACCACGGAGTTCAATTCGTAGCTAAATTTTGGAGAGCCTTATGTAGTACTTGCGGAACCAAGTTAAAATTTTCATCAGCCTATCATCCACAAACTAATGGGCAAACCGAAAGAGTTAACCAAGAGCTGGAGACTTTCATAAGACTCTTCATTTCCTCCTCACAAGATAATCTATTACCTTGGGCAGAATTTTCACACAACTTCAAATATCACACTTCCTCCAAAGCCACTCCTTTTTTACGGTGTTTGGGAGACATCCTCGAGTCACAGATTTTCAAAATTTACCTACAGTAGAGGTCCCTGCAGTTTCTAAATTGGTGGAGTCTTTCGCAACCATTTGGAAGAGGGTTCATTCTTCTCTGAAGCAGTCGTCTAAAAACTGCAAAAAATTTGTGGATAGACGACACGTTGGTGTTCCACTGCTGAGAGTTGGAGATAAAGTCTGGGTATCCTCCAGGAACATTCGATTGAAGCTAGTCCCACGCTTCATTGGTCCTTACCGTGTTCGCAGGGTCATCAACCCAGTTGTGTATAAGTTGGAACTCCCTCCTCAACTAAGAATATCCAATACCTTTCATATTTCTTTGATGTGTCCTCTAGTGCTGAATCGTTTTAAAACTTCTGCTCCCAAGTTACCTCAAGTGCAAACTTCTCAAGATACAGAGTTCGAGGTAGGGAGGATTTTGGACTCCCGGTTTACCAAATCTAACAACCTCCAATATCTCATTAACTGGAAAGGGTATGGTCCGGAAGAAAGGGCATGGATCAGAGCTACAGACGTTCATGCGCCTCAAATGGTTCGAGCCTTCCATATTACATTTTCCTGGTAAACCTGGTGGGTGTCCGGTGTCCACCCTGAAAGGGGGGGTACTGTCAGAGTTCAGCCGGGGATCGGCCGTCCCGCCGGCTTCCTCTGACTTCCCGGGAAGTCGGGCGGCTGGTACGGCGACGTGGGAGGTGCTGAGTATTCTCCCTGATGCTGGTGTGTCGGGCGGCCTGGTGCATGGGGATCGGAGTCTCCATCATGGGCGCCGCCATGACACTTCCTTCTCTGACTAGCCTTCCTTCCCTGACAGTCTGGCTGGTCAGCTGATGCTGTGGGCCAATCAGTGGGCTTCCAGGGGTATATATCCGGCTCCTGTGTATCAGGTAGTTGCCTGAACAACCATTGTCGCTGCTAGCATTACTAGTGATCTCTCGTTCCAGGTTCCCTTGCTTCCAGTGATCTATCCCTGTGTGCAGCTATATCGTTCATCTCACCAGTGCTTTACCACCTCAGCCTGTGTGCAGCTATATCGTTCATCTCACCAGTGCTTTCCCACCTCAGCCTGTGTGCAGCTATATCGTCCATCTCACCAGTGCTTTACTACTTCAGCCTGTGTGCAGCTATATTGTTCATCTCATCAGTGCGTTACCACCTCGCCTGTGTGCAGTATACCTCCATCCCACCAGTGCGTTACCCCCCCCTGCCTGTGTGCAGTATACTATCCATTTCACCAGTTCTTTACCATCACAGCCTGAGTGTAGTTATACGTACCCATCTCTCCAGAGTCATCATCTCTGACTGGTCCCACCTCGTTACTGGACTCTGTGGTCCCTACCTACATGCTACAGAATTGCACCGTGGTGCACTCCTTCTGACCGGCAACCCAGTAGAGTGTGTCCGTAGTGCACACGTCCTTGTACCTCAAGTACAGTATCCCGAACTAGGGGTTCCACCCCTGTCCTTACGTGCCTCTTACTGGCACCGACCCTTTGGGCCACTAGTGTTCATCTCTCCTTTTTCCGGCAGGCTTTGGTCACCTAGTCAAAGGACCGCGACCTGCTTACGAGGTGCAGCTCAAGCCCATATCCCGATTGTTGGGGTCACTGGCGAACACCATCTCGTGGGTTAGATTCCGCAGCTTTGACTAGGTCTCGCCAACGACCAAGACCCGTGGATGCGGAGGTTGTACATTCAGGCCCTTCGCCTCCGTTTCCTCCCGCAGCCTCAGGCCTCAGCTATCAGAAACCCGCCTCCCAGCGTGACACATATCAAAATAAAGTATTCATCACCAGAGAAGACATATACCCAACTTATCTGGAATCCCTTAAATAGACACATGAACGCCAGCTTCTGCATGGTTCCGTCCGCCAACCAGAAGCGCTATGCGTTCCAGTGGACCCGGAAGTCAGCTGCGTTCCACCATCTAGTTAAATTTACATGTGTCCCAACACGATGTGCAATGTTCTGCCTTTGTGCTATCTGTAGTCTATTCTACATAGCACTTCATTGTATGATAGCTGCAGCTTGTTCTGTGTATGTGCGTGTGCTGTCCAGTCACATCTGTGTGTGATCTGTCTCTCAAGCAAGCTGTGAGTGACTGTGTTCTTTACCTGACACAATGACAGGCAAGGGTGCTGCCTCGGACAAGAGTATTTTCCAGAAGGTAGTTATAATGTGTCTGTGCTTAGCATGAGTGTTAACCCCTTGTTGAATGCTATGTCCATGCTCCAGTCACTATACAGTGTAACATGTAATGATCTCGCACAACTAATAAATATGGGCAATGTGTATTTATTACTTAAAACGATGGAGTCACAATGCTCCTAGGGTATATGATAATACTCATTCTGGTATGGTATTGGTTTGTACAAAGGTACCTGTCCAATAGTCTGTCACATGAAAAAGGACGAAATTACATGAATGAAAAAAAAATAAAAAATAAAAAAATTATATGAAACGAAAAGTGTCACAAAAAATAGTCCAGAAGAAATAATTGGAGGGTGCAACGCTCTGGAGGGGTGGCGTCCCGTGCCCTCCGGTCCATTTACTCACCCTAGTGTGTCCTCAGGCCCCCGTATCATGGTCCATTAAGCTACGCACAGAGACCGTGACAATTATTTATTCTGGACTATTTTTTGTGACACACGTTTCGTTTCAAATATTTTTTTAATTACACAGGTCTGAGAAATGTATGGTATTTAAAGCTTTTTTAATATTCTTAATTATACTCCTGTGTACATCAAGAAATAGTATATTAAAAAAACACCTGATTAGCCTTATAGGTAAATGTGATTACCATATCACATTTACCTATATGGGGGTTACATCAATTTTTAATAAAAAATAAGAAGTTTTATTGTTTTTGACATAATTATTGTGAAATACAAAGAAGTGTAGATGATATCACTGTATTTTTGTCTTCATTACATAATAACAATAAAATAAAAAAATTATAGAAACTAAGCCATAATTATTGAATAAAATCGTTAATATCTTCAAACTTTGTTTTGTTGCTTTTCTATTATAAGCTTTTTCTGTGTCGTCTCTGTGTATCATCCAGCAGTAGTCAGCCATCATGCTGACGTCCCAACGACCCTGGTATTTTCTTTCTACATCTTTAACGTCTTGGTGGAACCGTCCACCCTGTTCTTCACTGTAGTCTCCGATATTATTGGGGAAATGCTAAATATGGGAATTCACAAAATGTACCTTTAAACTCCTAGTTCAGCCAAGGTTTCTGTAACTATTAAGCATTTCCCTGACAATTTCTTTGTAGTTTGGATCCTTGACATTGCCTAAAAATGTTGAAATCACTTGTACTGTATATGTACTGTGTATGTGTGTGTATGTGGTGGTAGCCAGGGGATAAAATGAGCCGGCACAGGGCAAAACTGTGTTACATCTGTTGTATCTGGTTCCACCTTTGCCAGCTCACCTTGTAGTTGTGTGTTTGCAATGTTCCTTTAGAGGGGTGTGGGGTTTAGGCACTTTGTATATTTCAGCTCCAGAACCATGTGGACCTTAATCTGGCACTGGGCAGGGGGGAAGTTTTATGACGAGAACTGAATTACAACGTTCTATACTACCGACTGAATTAATTTAAGACAATGTTTTATAATAAATGTAGGCAGAATACATTTATTACTTTAAATAATATGAAAAAAAAATGACATTCATAAATACACGGTTTGCAGAAAAACGTGATGTGATATGCAAAATCGGGAGTCATTTTCGTGTTCAGAAGCCAAAAATCTATAAGTATAACATAAATTTGTTTTTCATCGCAGATCTGTGTTATTGAATTTTTTCATTCATGTAATTTCGTCCTTTTTCATGTGACAGACTATTGATTAATATAAAGTAATTGTGGCAGATCCGTTGATATAGTAGTCTGGGTGGTTAGTGTGCCTTTTCAGTGGGTAACTAGACGGAAGTATATACATAACTCTATATGTTAATAGGCTGGTGTATGAGCACACCTTGCTGCTGCTGTAATTATAGGGATGTAAGGTGTACCTGATATGACAAGGTTCCTTTCCGTATGTGCAGATAGTCCTACGTGTCCCCTCACTGTCAAATTGAGTGCAGTCTAGTGACAGTGTGCAGCCGTGGCGTCCCACGTGTAGTCTTACTGGTCATAGGCAAACGCAGGGGGGTTTCCGTCTGCCTGGAAACTCCTCTCCCCAGCACATACCATGACCACAGTAGAAATAGTAATATAACAGAATTTTACTAGTGCTACATTTTCTTCTCAGTATCACAAATGAAATAATTAGCACCACCTGTGGATCTTTTAACATGTATCAGCCAGTAATAAATAACCTGTGCACCAACTAGGAGATCTGGAAAACATGCACTGTTAGGGATGCACTGCTATAGAGCCCAATATGTACATATATGTCCAGGGAAGTGCTAGGTTCTTCTGCTGCTCCTCCAGGCTCCCTGACTTGCTCCAGTGCTCTGGAATGGTGCCCACATCTAAAATAAAAACATTCAGCTCAGGCAGGATGGCTTACTGCCGCATGAAATGACTTACTGTGATGCTGTATAAGCTGGATTTATGACACACAATACAGATTGTATGATGCATATTAAAGCTGGATAAGTACTAATTCTGCCCTCTTCATGGACTGGCCACACTCCCTCTAAAATCAAGCATTTGGAAACCCCCCTCTAGATATCCTGCGTTTGCCACTGCAGTAGATGGCTTCAGCTTGTAGTTAGCCTCCTTAACCTTGCGGTGTCCCACCTGGGAATTTGAGGAAGGGATGTAGATGGCTCTCCGGCAATAGTCCAAGGAACAAGCAAAACTTCAAGCTCAGCAGCAGGAGCGGATGTGTAAACCTCTTGACTGCTGAGGTACAGAACACCGGGACTGTATGCGTGCTGTGTTAGGAGTCCTGAGTGAACAAAGATATTGCGGCAGCATGAGACTGTGCACTGGTCTCTGCCAATCTTGTGCTTGGTGCGTGAAGTGGTCACGTGTCGACATGTTTCGGCCAATTAGGGCCTTCTTCAAGAGTGGGTGTGAGTTGTTCCTTGTCTGGCTTATATGCTGAGAGTCAGCCAATCATCTGTAAGATGGGTGTGTCTGTTAACGTAGTTCGTGAGCTGGCAGGGATGAATGTGTCCTTGTATTTAAATGTATGAACCGTCTAGGCACGGGTTATTTTGTGTGATTGTGATGTGTATTTCCAACAATGTGGTAATCCATATAAATATTAGTTTTTCAGTCATATATAAAGTAAAACATTATAAAAATTAAAAAACCTTGTGTGCCGGACTTTTTATTTTTATGGCAGTGTCTGGTTGTTATTTCTAAATATAATAATTGTTGTACATGCGGTTGGTTTATAATGCATGTAGATGGGTTCTGATCAGTGTTAGTTATTGCACCAAAGGTGCTATATAGGAGACGTAGTGACACTACGGATAGAGGCACCCTAAAGGAGCCATCTAACAATCCTAACAATCATTCCCACTCTCTGGGATTTTATATAGAGTGAGTGTTTACACTGGAGCAGTGTGTCTACCAGAGAAACACCATTTTTCATATTTGCCACCTTCTCGTGCTTTATTTACTGTCAATTTAACATTATTTAGTACATTACATTTCCACCATTTTAGGTGAGCGCTTCGTACTATATCTGGCTATATACGTATTTTGGAGACAGGACACCTCCAGTTCCAAGCAGCTCCCACATCTTGGGATATCCCTTTTCTGAGCGCTGTTCACAATCTCCAGATATACAGAGACTATTGGACAGGTACTGCAGACTCATTATAACTAATTTCTAGATACTACAAGAGATTTGGATCATCTCTCGTGTCAGCAGCTAGCAAGCACATACTCAAAAGGAAGCGCAGGTTCTCATTCAAGCTTTAATTTCCCAGAAGGTGTCTGCACTAGCTGCAAGAAGACATTTTATCAGGCCCGCTCAGATGGCAAAGTCTGAGAGTTCTTCCCCTACCAGAGCTCACCCTGTCCAATCCGTTACTCTAGTTTGCGTATCCACATTAGCAGGTGTAATGTCTGTTGACTACTGAATTGGCGGCTTCCCATCAGGAAAGGACGGCCGCAAGGGGGGAATGATCCAGTTCTTGTACCTTGCCTTCCCAAGCAGCTGAACCAGCCTGGGCTCAAGGGTCAGCCTGCTCAGTTGAAGGGTTAGCTCAGATCATGTGGGCCTCTTTCAAGAGTTAAGAGGGCTCTGCTGGACGCCCATCAAAAAAAGAGACTCCTGTCAGTGGTACTTCAGTCAGATGAGAAATCCGATGCTGATTGCTCCTCTCAACAGGTAGAGGATGGGTTTTTGGAAGACTCTGTGGTAGGCGACTTCTTGCAGGAGTCGTATTTGGGCACACAACGGATTGAAGCCCTCATCCTGGCAGTCCGCCAGGTTCTTATGTTTTCCTATTCGGAGTCAGCAGAGTCAAGGGATACCTCGTTATTTGGTGAGAAACTGAGACTAGCTGTTACTTTACCTACCTCTCCAATTGTACGAACATTTGTCTGTGACTTGGAATCCAGACTAAAAGTTCCAGCCACCCAAGCCTTTTCTTTGTCTTTATCCTTTTCCCGCAGCTAACAGAGTCAAATGGGATACTCCTCTGCTAGTGGATCCGTCGGTTTCCGCTGTCAAAGAAGATGACACTGCCTGCTCCAGGGGCCACTACTTTAAGAGGGTTTGGAGCGGATGTTGGAAACTACCCTCGAATCCATGTACATGGCAGCAGGAGTTTTACTCAGGCCAGCCTTAGCCAGCTCTTGGATAAATAAAGCTCTTAGTTTATGGACTGCGCTCTAATACTTCATGTGCAGACCTGTTTCTCTTATTTGAGAATATCTGGGAGTCAACTATTTAACTGGATATTGATCAAGTAGGTTCCAAAAGCTCATCTTCAGTGATTGCGGCCCACCTTGCCTTACGGCTTTGGGTCTGGCAGGATCTACTAGCCCTGGGCTAAAAGCCCACGGCTTTTCTCCACACCCAACGGCTCCAGGGGTGCGGGGGAGATGAAGTATTGTTCTTTACTGTGGAACTATGGGTCCCAGCAATGTAAGGCACACTAGGAGAACAACATACCCGAGAAGCAAGTGCCCGCTGGCACCTATAGTTCCACTGTAAAGAAATCCACAGGCCTCACACTAAATATTTTAATCCTTTATTACACTCATTCTAACTCATAAACTGCTCATCTACTTATTGGTGGTGCTCAGTCCCCTTGACCTTTAGACATCCAGTCTTGGAAAAATAAAAAAAAGCAGGTCCTGATTGAAAATTCCCACATGGTTCTCTGGACTATAGTGATGATTAGCTAAGACTCAGACCGCTCTCAGCCAATCAGTGGGCGGTTTCTATGGCATCGCCCACTGATATGATGTAAGGATGCTGTGAGGAAGCAGATTTTAATAAATAAATGCTAACATAAGCACCGCAATTAGTCAGCATTTAACGATTTCTTTGTCCTGACATCTCGGATTTCATATAGCTTAGGTATCAATGAGAAAATACAAAACTGTTGGTGCAGTATATCAAAGATAAAAGCTTTGTCACATTACTATCTCCAGGCAGAAAGATGGAATCCGGGTATTCCTAGAACTGGATGGAAACTGACCTCTGGTCACCATACTACACCCCATGTCACTCATTCCAAAGCATTTCAACGCACTAGGTCATTGTCACGGACTGGGGAACTTGGAGTTGTGTACCCGAACTGGGTTGTAAGACAGACACCTGAACCAATAGGTAGTTTGAAACTGGATGGTTTAATGTAGTTTCTGCTCATACAGTAATAGAGGAGACTGTGATATAAGATGTTATAATATAGTCCTCTTAACGCAACTAGAAGATGCTGAATAAAAGTATAGAACAAAAGTCTCTGAATAGTCACTGGACTTGGAAAAGGAACTGTAGGAAGAAACTGTAGATTTGGAACAGAATGAACTTGAAGAATTAGAATTTGACTCCGGACTGGAGTAACGAGGATTGAACTTTGTAGAACTTGGAATATGACTCTGGGCTGGAGTAACATGGAATGAACTTGAAGAACTTGGAATATGACTCCGGGCTGGAGTAACGTGGAATGAACTTGAAGAATTTGGCATATGACTCCGGGCTGGAGTAACACTGGTAGCACACAGGGAACTCAGGAGCATAGGTAAGATCTGAAAATCAGCCTTGCTATGCTAGGAAACGTAGGTATCACAACGAGAACTCAGGAACATACTGTAGGTCATGCAGCAATAGACATTGTTGCACTGGCAAAGAGCATGTTTTACAGGAAGGTCTTTTATACCATTAGGCTGAAGCAGATTGGCTGAAGCAACTTGAGACGCCTGCTGACTGGATGCAGAAGTATCACCTGCCCTGGCCCAAGATGGCTGCGCCCATGTTCTGGGAAACTTGTATACTGGCGCGCAGTGCACGCATGGATCTGCGGCAGAGGGACTTAGGCAACAGCGGTGATGCTGCAGATGATCCACAAGCAGAGGCCCCGCATCGGAGACCACCGAAACAGGAGGCCAACGGCTCAGCGGGCAGCGATGGCACAGACGTATGGGAAGATGCAGGGGTCTAGGACGGAAGTCTCTAGCACGGCTTTTGACAGTATCCTCCTTTTTTAAAATGTACTGCAGAAACTTTCTTGGTTTGTGGGGAAATTTGGAATGGAAGATTTTAATGAGATGAGGAGCTTGAACATCGGTGGCGAAGATCCAAGTCCTCTCTTCTGGGCCATAGCCCTTCCAATCAATGAGGTATTTGAGTCGTCCGTAAAGACAGCGGGAATCCAGGATCTTTTTGACTTCGAATTCTTGTCCACGTTCAGGATGGACACTAGGAGGCTTGGGGAGAACTCTCTGAAATTTGATCAAGATTAACGGCTTAAAAGTGACACATGGAAGGAATTAGGAATTTGCAAAATAGAAGGTAATTTCAATTTGACAGCCACAGGATTGATCATTCTTTCTACAGGAAACGGGCCAATAAATAGCGGAGCAAACTTCATAGATGGAATCCGAAGTCTGAGGTTCTGAGTAGATAACCATACTCTGTCTCCAGGCTGGAACTTTGGAGCAGCCCATCTCTTTCAATCTGCAAATTTCTTGTAGCGCACAGAAGCCTTCAGCAGCAAAAATGCACTTTACCCAAGATAGCTGTGAGATGTTGAAGAGTTTCTTTAACAGCTGGTACATCCATAGTTGGTAGCAACGGGAAACCAGGTAAATGAGGATGACAACCATACACAGTATAGAATGGGGTATTCTCTCAAAAAAAGAGTGTTAACGGTCATTATGGGCAAACTCAGCCCATGGCAGAGGCTCCAGCCAATCGTCTTGAGAGGATGAGATGAACAAACAGCCAGCGGATGCAGCAGACCAGGAGACGTTCATCTAGAAATCTTGTGTTGGGTACATTTGATACAGGAAGCAACGAAGTCTTGAATGTCTGCTTTCAGGGTAGGCCACCAATAGGACTGTTGAATAAAATTGACAGTCTTCTCCACCCCAGTGTGTCCAGAAAATCGAGAAGCATGTGCCCAATGAAGTAACTTCTTATGTAGATCTGGTGTAACGAAGGTCTTTCCCTGAGAAGGGTCTGGAGTGAGCTTAGTGGAAGCAAATGACGTAGGATCTAGGCTTGGAGGAGAGTGTTCCTGGACTTGATCTTGCTCTGAGTTCAAAGAACGAGATAAGGCAACAGCCTTAGTATTCTGAGGACCAGGACGATAGGAGAGTTTAAAATCAAAGCAAGAGAAAAACAGTGCCCATGTAGCCTGTCTGGGATTCAAACAACGAGCTGTTTGCAATTAGAGCTAATTTTTATGATTGGTGAAGACTGAAATGGGGTACTGAGCCCCTTCCAACAGATAATGCCATTCCTCTAGGGCCAGTTTAATCGTGGAGTAGTTCCTCTCTGCAGGTAGGAATCTTCGGAAGAGGAAATAACAGGGGTGTAACTTCCCATCGTCGAATCATTGGGAGAGAACAGCTCCTACCACTTCCGTAGAGGCATCTACTTCCAGAATGAAGGGGCAAGTCAAATCAGGTTGCTTCAACACTGGTGCTGTAGCTTCTGGAGACCAAGGCCCTGATTCAGACCCACTCGCAAGCGGCTGTCCGCTCGCAAGTGGGTCGATGGTGTGCACTGCGCATGCGCACGACGGCTGGAGCTCCGTCGTGCGCATGCGCCAGACGCGACGAGCGAAGGACTTTCCTTTGCTCGTTGTGTCTGATCAAAGGGTGCGTGCTGTCGATGTTGATTGACAGCATGCCCCCTTTGGTGGGCGTGCCGGGGGCGTGCCTCCCAGACGGGGGCGTTCCCAAGGGAACGCCTACCGTCAGAAGCCGGCCCACTACCATCACCAGTGATGTCAGTGGGAGTGATTTTGGCTCTGATAGAGCCAAAATCACTCCGGGCCTTGCGGTTGAGAAACTCAACCGCAGGCTCCGGCTCGCAGTGGCGATGGTCGCGATGGTCAAGACCATCGCGGCCATCAACCTGCACGCTCATATAGGCTGTGGGTGGTGACCCACAGCTATACGAGTGTCCAGGAGGACGCTCCATAATTATGGAGGACGGCCCTCATTCAGAGCGTGCGCTCTGCTCAGAGCGTCCGGCTCTGAATGAGGGCCCAAATACTGGGATTCGCTCCTTTCTGGGTAAGAACTGTAATAGGAGCAACCAGGGAAGAGAATCTTTTGCTAAACTTGCGATAGTTGTTGGCGAAGCCTAAAAATCGCTGAATGGACTTTAACGTGGTAGGCAATGACCAATCGAGAATGGCCTGTAGTTTCTGTGGATCCATTTGAAGTCCGGTTCCCGAAATAATGTATCCAAGGAATGGAATAGTCAGGGTCTCAAACGTGCATTTCTCCAGCTTGCAGAAAAGCAAATTCCTTCTTAACCGGAGAAGAACTTCCTTGACTTGGGAGCGATGTGACTGGAGATCTTGAGAGAAGATTAAAATATTGTCTAGGTAGACTACGACTGATTTATAGAGAGGGTCTCTAAAGATCTCATTAACTAAGTGCTGGAAGACTGCCGGGGCATTGCTGAGGCCGAAGGGCATAACCAGATATTCATAGTGCCCGTCCCTGGTGTTAAAGGCAGTCTTCCATTCATCTCCATCACATGTGCGGATCAAGTTATATGTCAGAATATGTACATTCATACATGTATGTACGTACGCACGTGCACACTTTTATGCAGATGCATCTGTATGTGTCAGTGTATGGGAATATTGGTATTATTTTTGTAATATATACATTATTGTTTATTTTTTCACTAGATGGTTATATTTATTTTTTATGATAATGTTGTTGTTGATATATTAGATGACAGCACCATCATTATCTATATTGACCAATATATAATTCATTTATGTTTTTTTAGTGAAGTCTCATGCTTTTACTTATTAATTTTTGACCAACCTCAGCTTATTGGTTTAGTATCAGTGCAATATTTTCACCTCAATAGACACACGTATATAATTTGTAGGTTTTTATTTCAAATTAATACATTTATGTATATATATTCTGTTATGGTAGCACTTAGGTTTTTACACTGATATATTAGTCATGCCATGTATCATTAAACTTCTATTGCATGGTTGCTTATTGTTAAAATCTAGATGTTTTTAGCTAATTAAACTTAATTGTTACATGGACTCCTTCCAATACTAATTATATTCGCAACCCTTTATTTTCATTTTTATTTTCATTGTTACTTGTTTTTACTAATTATCAATTATTAATATATTATATTTATCGTTTATTATTATTTTTTTTTTGTGAAACTCAAATCTAATGGTTGATTAGTTGTATTATTTAGTCTGAAATTGACAGGATTTATACACCTGCTTCTAATCACAGCCCAATAAGATTTGCAAAAGCCCCCTATATAATGGAGAGACTTTCATTGTCGGAACCCAGCTTGAAAAAGTCCCACGATCGGGACGAAACGCGTCGCTGTTCCCGATTGCTTTGCCTGGATATTAGTCCAGTTGCCATCAGCTACCTCCGCTATCACTGTGCACCTGCTGCTCCCATCCACGTGTGTGTGGTGAATTATCTGCAAGACACGACCACGCCTTCCACACCGTCGACCTTCACCTCCAGCGTTCTCTCAGGCATTCTATCTACAGGCGGCTCTCTCACACACCAGTGAGTATTAGAGCCGGTTACCGGATTCCACACGCCAGCCTTGGTATCATTTGCTGGGGACACCTATTGCCTTTATTCCGGCTAGAGATCAAGAGAGCAGCAGCAGACAGGGCGCTCCACTGTCAGTTAGCTTAGCGGCTTCAACTACTGACTGAGCCCGGCACATTATTACCTTCTGGAGCTGATACGGACATACGGATACAAATTACCAATACAGGTATTATTATAACCAATGGATACAATTTTTGCAACTATTGCATTCAAGTACATATGAATTACAGAGTGCTGACTTTTACTTGCTACTACTGCTATTTTTTCTACATCAAACTTAGATCCAAGATTTGGGACATTTACTTGTTGTATTATTGTCAGTGAAGACTATCAAATTGGGACCTACTAACTACGTGGTGTCCCTCTTTTCCTGACATCATTCAAACTGTTTGTTATCCTCATTTATCCACCATTGCCTAATATCTATATTTTAATCTGCATATTTTTGTGTTTAATGTGTTTTTTGTTATACATGTGCATATTTTCTACAATATTCTATTATTAAATATTTGGTACAATTGTATATTAGCGCAGTTTTTGTTTTCATCTGCGGATCAAGTTATATGACCCCCTTAGATCAAGATTGGTAAAGATAAAGGCACCTTTCACCCTTTCAAACGGCTCGGTTATGAGTGGGAGTGGATACCGACTCATGACGGTGATATCGTTAAGTCCACGGTAGTCGATGCAGGGGCGAAGCCCATCGTCTTTTTTTTTTTTTTACAAAAAGGAACCCCGATTCTGGCTGGTGAAGTGGAAGGACGAATAAACCCTTTCTCCAGGTTTTCTTTGATATACTCAGACATGGCTTGAGTCTCCGGCAATGAAAGAGAGTAGGTTCGTCCTCGAGGTGGAGTTTTCCCTGGAACTAGGTCGATGGGACAGTCCCATTCAGGATGAGGAGGAACAGCATCGGCTCCCTGCTTACTAAACACATCACAAAAGTCTTGGTAAGCTTCGGGGAGACCTTCTAAGGATTTCACAGGAGAATTTCGTAAAGGAACCACTTGATGAAGACAATTCTGAAAGCAAAATGGACTCCAGGCGGTAATCTGCAAGGAAGCCCATCAATATGGGGATTATGTCTTTGAAGCCACGGGACGCCCAGGATTAATTCATGAGAGGCTTTAGGAATCACAAGGTAAGACAAACTTTCTACATGGAGCGCCCCAACTTTGAGCTTCAAAGGTTGGGTGCGATGCGTAATTCTCCCACCGGCAATTTGACTACCATCTATAGCCGTTAAGGATACTGGATGTGGCAGCCATTCGGTGAGTATGCGATGTCTGTGAACGAAGTCCGCAGTGAGGAAATTCTCGGCAGCTCCTGAGTCGAGCAGAGCAGGAACACTTAGATGGACTTGGTTCACATCCAAGAAGGCAATGAGGGTGGGATCAGTTTCCTTATGTGATTCCATGGGTACTCCTAACTTAACCCCTCTATCATAAGTTAGGAGGGGGCGTTTCCCGGACGGGAAGGACAAGACTTGAGATGATGTTGCAGAGAAGCGTAGTACAAACAAAAATTTCCTAGACATCTTCTCTGACGTAGAATTTGTAGAACTTGGAATTTGACTCCGGACTGGAGTAACGAGGGTTGAACTTGAAGAACTCGGATTATGACTCCTGGCTGGAGTAACGAGGGTTGAACTTGAAGAACTTGGAATATGACTCCAGGCTGGAGTAACGTGGAATGAACTTGAAGAACTTGGAATGTGACTCCGGGCTGGAGTAACACTGGTAGCACACAGGGAACTCAGGAGCATAGGTAAGATCTGAGAATCAGCCTTGCTATGCTAGGAAACATAGGTATCACAACGAGAGCTCAGGAACATAGGTCATGCAGCAGCAATGGACATTGTTGCACTGGCAACCAGCATGTGTTACAGGAAGGTCTTTTATACCATCAGGCTGAAGCGGATTGGCTGAAGCAACTAGAGACGGCTGCTGATTGGATGCAAGAGTATCACCTGACCTGGCCCAAGATGGCTGCGCCCATGTTCTGGGAAGCTTGTATACTGATGGGCCATGCGCGCATGGATCTGTGGCAGAGGGACACGGGCAACAGCGGGATGCTGCAGACGATCCACAAGCGGAGGCCCCACATCAGAGACCACAGAAACAGCAGGCCGACGGCTCAGCGGGCAGCGATGGCACAGACGTAAGGGAAGATGCAGGGGTCTAGGACAGAGGTCTCTAACACGGTTTGTGACAAGCATCTTTTTTTAAGTGACAAACTGATCATGTAAGTTTAAAAACAATGTAATTCAACACAGTGCTGATCTATACATATCCAGCATGTGTAAGCGACACTCATACAGACTTGAATAAACGAAGCAGCTCACACATTCCTTTCCAATGTTTCTGATTTTACCCCTTTATGTGCAGTGTAAACAGGCAGACCCGGGAATAACACAGGTCGGAGCTGTGATGTAAATGGGGTCTGACCCGTGTTGGAACTGGTCAGACCCGGGATTTTGGTGTAAAAGGGGTATAACTATTGCTGCAGCTGTTTTAATCTCAGTTGCTGCTTGGCTTCTGGAATGTTGGAGCCCTCCTGAAAAGCCGAACAAAGAGTGAACTCTAGGCCTCCCTCCACCCAACTTACCCTGCCATTAAAACAATAACCTCCACCCCAACAAGCCCCAATTATTAAATTATTTCATTTATTACAGAGACCCCCATCTGCCTTTTTTAGCTGTTACAAAATATTAGTAGCCCCCATCAATCTCAAATTACATTAGTAGCCTCACATTATTAAAAGCAGCATCACTAGTCCTTGCAGCGTGAAAACACCGGCCATCCTGAGTAAGCTGAGGGTTACTCAGATGGCCAATTGTCACGCAGAGTGATCCGATGCTGCTTCTTCAGATGCAGCAACGGATCGCAGTAGCTGGCAGGAATCGTCTATTTACACAAGGCGCCTCTTGTGGCATTGGCTTTTTTTTTAGCATCACTGCTGCATACAAAGAATTGCTGAAGCGACTGCGCCCATCTCTGAATCAGGCCCATTGTTAGAGCTGCCATATTATTTTCATACAGTTTTCCTAAAATTGGAATAAATCTGTTGTTTTCCGCTACTAAAGGAGATGGAGCTGCATATTTCCTTTAGGTCTCTCACATTAATTCTCAATCTTCATAATTATTGTTCATGCACCAGAACGGTCCTTCGGAAGGAATGGTTATACAGTCAGGTGCATAAATATTGGGACCTTGACAGAATTTTCATATTTTGGCCTCTATTCACCACCACAATGGCTTTGAAATGAAGCAAACAAGATGTGCTTTAACTGCAGACTTTCAGATTTAGTTTGAGGGTAATTACATCCAAATCAGGTGAACGGTGTAGGAATTACAACGGTTTCTATATGTGCCTCCCACTTTTTAAGGGGCCAAAAGTAATGGGACAAACTAAACAATCCTAAATCTAACTTTCACTTTTTAATACTTTGTTGCAAATCCTTTGCAGGCAATTACAGCCTGAAGTCTGGAATGCATAGACATCACCAGATGCTGGGTTTCATCCCTGGTGATGCTCTGCCAGGCCTCTACTGCAAATGTCTTCAGTTCCTGCTTGTTCTTGGGGCATTTTCCCTTCAGTTTTGTCTTCATCAAGTAAAATGCATGCTCAATCAGATTCAGGTCAGGGGATTGACTTGGCCATTGCATAACATTCCACTTTTTAGCCTTAAAAAACTCCTTGGTTGCTTTTACAGTATGCTTCGGGTCATTGTCCATCTGCACTGTGAAGCGCCGTCCAATGAGTTCTGAAGCATTAGACTGAATATGAGCATATAATATTGCCCAAAACACTTCAGAATTCATTCTGCTACATTTGTCAGCAGTCACATCATCAATACAGTTCCATTGGCAGCCATACATGCCCACACCATGACACTACCACTACCATGCTTCACTGATGAGGTGGTAAGTTTTGGATCATGAGCATTTCCTTTCCTTCTAAATACTGTTCTCTTCCCTTCACTCTGGTACAAGTTGATCTTTGTCTCATCTGTCCATAGGATGTTGTTCCAGAACTATAATGGCTTTTTTAGATGTTGTTTGGCAAACTCTAATCTGGTCTTCCTGTTTTTGTGGCTCACCAGTGGTTTACATCTTGTGGTGAACCCTCTATATAAACTCTTGTGAAGTCTTCTCTTGATTGTTGACTTTGACACATATACACCTACTTCCTGGAGAGTGTTCTTGACTTTGGCCAACTGTTGTGAAGGGGTTTTTCTTCACCAGGGAAATAATTCTTCCGTCATTCACCACAGTTGTTTTCGTGGTCTTCCGGGTCTTTTTGGTGTTGCTGAGCTCTCCGGTGCGTTCTTTCTTATCAAGAATGTTCCAAACAGTTGATTTGGCCACACCTAATGTTTTTGCTATCTCTCTGATGGGTTTGTTTTGATTTTTCAGCCTAATGATGGCTTGCTTCACTGATAGTGACATCTCTTTGGATCTCATATTGAGAGTCAACAGAAATTGATTCCAAATGCAAATGTCACACCTAGATTCAACTCCAGACCTTTTACCTGCTTAATTGATAATGAAATAACAAGGGAATAGCCCACACCTGTCCATGAAATGGCTTTTGAGTTGATAGTCCCATTACTTTTGGCCCCTTAAAAAGTGAGAGGCACATATAGAAACCGTTGTAATTCCTACACCGTTCACCTGATTTGGATGTAATTACCCTCAAATTAAATCTGAAAGTCTGCAATTATAGCACATCTTGTTTGTTTCATTTCAAAGCCATTGTGGTGGTGAATAGAGGACAAAATATGAAAATTCTGTCAATGTCCCAATATTTATGCACCTGACTGCGTGTCATATGTTTTATGGCAAGATGTTGATTGTCTGTGAAAGATGTACTTAGTGCTAGATGGCCGAAGTGTTCATTTTTCTGCGTGTCCATAAACATAATTTCTAGAGTTGACACATAAGAATAAATGGTATGGCTACCAAAGGTCTACTGGATACATGGATTCTGGGTCAGATAAGGCTTTTTAATTTTACAAGTAACCGCAGCTAGTTTTAGCATTTTTTGTCTCAGAATTCAATGTAACCACTACTGGCTGTTTACCCTTGATAAAGTCAGTCAAAAGGGATAGAAATTGTGGAAAAATTGGGTATAAATTGTTTATAATACTCACTCTGTGATTCCTAAGAAAGGTCTTACCTACTTCTTATTTAGGGGTCATATTTTGTATCGCCTCAATTTTATAAGTTGGGGCTTTATCCAACCTCTGCCTATGGTGTATCCAAAATACTTCACCTCTTCCATCCCTAAGTAACACTTTTTTGTGTTGGCTGTCAATCCTGCCTCATGGATGGAGGCCAACACTGCTTGCCAAATACTGTAAGACTACAGATGACTACATCATCGAGATAAGCAGCAGCAGATTAACTATGAGACCTTAGAATTTTATCCATCATCCTCTGAAAGACGGCGGTTGCCCAGTGTAACCCAAATGGCAACATTTTATATTGGAGCCAGTTTGGGGATTGTGTGTTTTGATTGTATATCTATTTTGCATTTTATTTTAAATTAGTTGAAATTAAATAACCACTTTTCCATGATTTGTTAAGTCTTTATTTAAAGGAATTCAAGTATGGTTGGATAACAGATATGGACTTTGTGTAAGTGGGTGGGTACACTTTGTGTATCTGATTTTTTAATTTTCAATGTTTCTTACCACTAACTTTAACATTCAGACTTCTAATTGTATGCAATATCTACTGTACATTGTAATAGATACAGTATATGACCACAATAGATAATAGAACATTAATAGAAAATGTAATGTCTGCACTACACTGGCCACTACTACACAAGTTGACAGCATTGCTAGAAATTATGTGTGCAGTGGTGTAACTAGGGGTGGTCGAGGGGGGCACATGCCCTGGGTTCCGTGGCAGGCCCAGGAAAGGGGGGCGCCACTGGCTAGGTGATCGTACCCACAGTGCTCACCATCATTGTGCCCAGACTGAACACTTTAATGTGACTCTAATGAGCAGGCAACTGTGCCTGCTGGTGCTAGCTGGGCTGACTGTAGGGGGAGCCAGTGGCGTAACTTCATCACAGATGCCGGAGGCAAATTATAATTTGTTGCCCCCTTGTCACAGCCACTGACACTGTAATGTAGCAGTTTGAATGCAGACAGGCTATAGATAGAAGGAGGCAGCTGATGGTCTGACATGGAGCTCTCCATTAGTGTATGGTGGCTTCTCAGGTGCCAGGAAGAGGTGCCATGTATTGAGCGGCCATGACGGTATACTCCGGGTATATAATTACAGCCCTAAGTGGGGTGAATATGTTATGGACAATTGAGGAGGTGCCCTTCAGAGCTGATGGTGTGCTGAGAGATGATGCAGTTGGGAAATGATGGTGTGCTGAGAGATGACGCTGTGTGGAGGCAATGGTGTGGCTGAGAGATAACTCAGTGGGGAGGTGATGGTGTGCTGAGAGATGATGTGGTGGGGAGGTGATGGTGCTAAAGAGACAACGCAGGGGGCAGGTGATGGTGTTCCGAGAGATGACACAGTGTGGAGGTGATGGTGTGCTGAGAGATGATACAGTAGGGAGGTGATAGTGTGCTGAGAGATGATGCAAGGAGGGAGATGATGGTGTGCTAACAGACGACACAGTGGGGAGGTGATGGTGTGCTGAGAGATGATGTGGTGAGGAGGTGATTGTGTGCTGAGAGATGATGAAGGGGGGAGGCAATTGTGTGCTGAGAGACAACACAGTGGGGAGGTGATGTGCTGAGATACAATGCAGGGGGAGGTGATGGTGTGGCTGAGATGACACGGGGGAGGTGATGCTGTGCTGAGAGATGACAGTGGGGAGGTGATGGTTTGCTAAGAGATGATGCAGGGGGGGTGGTGATTGTGTGCTGAGAGATGACGCAGTGGGGAGATGATGGCGTGCTGAGAGATGACGCATGTGGGGAGGTGACGGTGTGGCTGAGACAACACCGGCAGAGGTGATGGTGTGCTTAGAGATGATGCGGTGGGGAGGTGATGTTGTGCTGAGGGGGGAGGTGATGGTGTGGCTGAGACAAAACAGGCGGAGGTGATGTTGTGCTTAGAGATGACACTGTAGGGAGGTGATGGTGTGCTGAGATGGCATGAGGGGGCGTTGATGGTGTGCTGAGAGATGATGCAGGGGGAGATTGTGTGGCTGAGAGATGCAGGGGGAAGGAAGTTAGGGGGAATGAGTCTGGTTGAACCGCTGTTGTATGATGTTGACCTTGTTAATATTCCTACACAAACAGACATCTTCCGATGATGTGACCTATTTGAATAGTGAATACTGACTGAAGACGCCTTCTTCCCAGGGAGGATACATTTGTTCAGAGGTTCCACATTGTGAGAAACCACCGTATAGGTAAGGTGCATATGGAATGGAAAGGAATGTTCCCAGAGTGATGAGAAATGGGTGGTGTGTCATGTTGACACGCCCCATTTTCAGTGGCCACGCTTCTTCTGTATGTAACTATGCCCCTATTTTGTGACACGCGACTTTGGAGCGCAAATATAATTTGAGATGTGTGTTTGGGGGGGGGTCGCCATTCTACAACTTGCCCTGGGCTCCAAAGACCCTAGTTACGCCTCTGGATGTGTGTGCAGGTGTTGATATTGCAGAGTTATATAGCCACACACTAGTGGATGACTTAAACTATGAACAGCCCAGTTACTTAACCAGTTGTGTTGGTTTATTGATACATAGCAGGTACAGCCATACACCCTTTTACATGCACATTGGTGATGGAGCGGAGCTTCATTGGTGCAGGGTTTCATACAGGTCACCAGACTGTGTGTGTATGCTGCAAATGGGTAGCAGTGCCAGATGCTGGAACCGCTTTAAGTGCACGTATTAACCAGGTCTCTCATAGGAGCTAAGTAGGAGACTTCTGTCTCTTTTCAGTACTCGATAAATACAAAATGGCCCTTGCACATGCTAAGTAGTAATATTGGTGGCCATCTTGGAACAGGGCATGAAGCCTCTCTGGAGGGACAGGTAGTTGGAGTCTGTGCAGTAGTACTATTTTAACAAGCTTTACCTGTCTTTTGAATTGTGTTTATGTATTTAGTAACGTTACCAGTTGGAACTGTGGAATGTAATGTTAGCTGATATTGCTGCTTTATGTATGTGACATTATTATAGATATAACTATATTAAATGTCATTTAATTTTTATATAGAATAACCACTAACATAGTATTTTGTAATGAAGTGAGCTTAGTGAGCAAAAAATCTGTGCAGATGAGAAACTGGCAGCCTGTGGGGCAGCTCTGGATTACTGCTCAATACGAAATGAAAGTCAACTTGTATACAATAGCAAGTAAACATTTATTATCTACTGGCTGGGATACCCAGCATTGCCCAGGTTGAAGACTGCACAATGAAGTATATCTGCAGCCTTATTTGTTTACATTGTCCTCGTCTATAACCCCATTCCATTGATCCTGAAAAGGACCCCACTGTTTGCTATCATGCGTGCAAACAGTGACGTAACTACCATGGGTGCAAGAGGTGCAGCTGCTATGGCGCCTGAGCGGCCTCTGTTGCCTGCTGCTCCCCCTGCACCAGGTAATGCACGCAAGGTGAGTCAGTCCGGTCAGGGCCAGCAAGTTGGGTTCGGCTGTCAACAGTGTTGATTTGGTGCCAGCCACCCAGCTGATTACAGCTGGCGCACTGGTAGGCAGGTATTGAGAGACAGCTCCACCGGTCGCAAAGCATTTAGAGATCGTGAGCTGGCGCCAGCTTCAAATTGCACGGCGCTGTCTGTACATGTCTGCTGCTGTCTGCCAGTGCACCAGCTATAATTAGCTGGTGAGCTGGCCTCATAGCCACACCTGCTGGCTGCTGATGGCACACAGGGGGAGGTGAAAGGCTGCTGGAAGGACATGGGGAGGTGAGTTCCTGGTAGGCATAATGTTTAAGGGGCACTACTATTGTGTGGAATAATGTGTTATATGGGGCACGACTACTATGTGGCATAATCTGTAAAGGGCATTACTGTGTGGTATAATGTGTAAGAGGCATTACTGTGTAGTATAAGAGGCATTACTATGTGGCATAATAAGGGGCACTACTACTGCATTGCATAATATGTATAAGAGGTACTACTGTGTGGAATAACCAAAATGGGATCTGTGTAGCATAACCTGAATATGCTCTGTGTGGGAGCAAATGTGTGTTTTTTTTACCTCTATGGGGGGCACTTTTAAGATCTTGCTGTGTGGCCCACAAAGTTCTAGTTAGGCCCTTGCATGCAAGCACAGTGGCTCTGGATTTAATATTAACTTGCATAAGTCATCAAGTTTGCTCAGACTTATGTTCAAAGGATACTTTTGTAGCTTTCTCACAGGTTTTTGGCAGACTGCCAATTTCCACTGGGGCCAGCCCTGCAATTTGTGTAATTTTAAGCATTTCTCAACCAAATAACTTTTAGCAGATGTCAAAGCAACAAGTAATTCCTTTTGTTGGGCACTCATTAAACAGAAATTTTGACTAGTCAAATTAAAACATATCTTTATTAACCTCTTTATTAAAATAATGGGGTAATCAGACTCTGTGAATCATGAGTCTGCCCTGCTGAATTTAAATTAGGAGCCAGCAACCCTCCAACTTACAGGGGAGAGGAGAGGGACAGAGATGAAAGAGATATGAGGGAGGGGACAACCCCCACGTGCCCAATCGCAACAATACCACAGACCCACTCACAACCCACCCGCCTAAGGGGGGGATGAGGGACAGAGGTCAGAGAGAGAGGGGGTCAGAGATGTGACCGGAGGCACTGAGATGACAGGGGGGACTTATATGAAAGAGACACAAGAGGGCGGCCACACTAGCTAGTGACCCGACAAATGATGGCTCAAAAATATTCGTTTATAATAATTTAAGTAAAAAAAATGTTCTTACACAAACCAAATGCAGAAAGGACTCTTAATGTAACACATTAGGACTAAATAATTAAATATTGTGTAGAGAAAAAAAAAACGCTCCTCAAATTTGTGTGTCAGAACAATGGCATGTGAGTTAAAACAAATAGTAATGAGAGACTCAAGTCAGGGGGTGTGATTCTGTTGCAACTGCGATTCTGTAATGCAGCTTCACTGCGAAAATAGGTTAATGATTTGGCTGATCTTGTGCACAGAGCGGCTTATTCAGACCCGCTCGCAAGCGCTATGCACTCGCAAGCGGGTCAATGTTTCCCCATGCACATGCGTCGCCTCCACCGTGCGCATGCATGAGACCCAGCCAGCGACGGGCGCTCCGTCGCTACGGGTCTCGCACCAAAAGGGGGCGGCTGTCGATTGGAATTGACAGCTTGTCCCGTTTTGGAGGCGGGCAAGGAGGGTGGCTACACAAACGGAGGCGTTCCCATTTGTGGGAGGCACCAATGACATCACCAGTGATGTCAGTGGTGAGCTTCCAGCTCTATTTAGAGCCGGAAGCTCACTGGGGCTTGCGGGAACGAGACCCTACCACAAGGGTCTCGTCACAAGCCCCGATCATCGCGACCATCACCTGGCCGCTCGCAAAAGCTATGCGAGCAGCCAGGAGGCTGAAACAAACAAAAAAAACCGTCCTGATTCAGAGCCAGCGCTCTTCAAGAGCGTCCGGCTCTGAAACAGGCCCTGAGTCTCCCACCTGCGGCGTCTTACATTTGCCCTTTGCATATAAAAGAAGAAACATCCGGAACATCGGACGCACATCGAACCTCTGAGCAGCCCTATGCCGTCTTAGAATGTTCGTGTCACCTAAGATGCCGGGGCATCTGCAGCTGGTTGTGAGAAAATATGCAAATTTCTCAGTGAGCAGACATGAATGGAGATGCCCACTGGTGGCTTTGCAAATCCAAAAACGCAGCATCATTCGCAGAACAGTCAATCCGCTGCCTTTTGATTGAATCAGGATGGTGTCAGGATCTCACAGTGGGGCAATATTTACGCAGATAGAGCAATTGTTTGCCATTGCTCATGCATGAAAGCTGCATTGCGCATGCGCAGCGATTGTACTGCAATTATGGTTGTACAGAGGATTCACTCGCAAAGTAAGTGACAGGTAGTCAGCATTTAGGGAAAGTAGCGGGAAGGGGGTGATTAAAAAGCAGGCATGTCTGAGCCCCGTAGTGTTTGATACAGGTCAGACTATTCTTACAAACTGTGGGACTGTCCAATGTGCGTCGATCTTTATGCTGTTGTATGTCTTCGGATGTATATGAGAAGGCAGCTGTGGGCGTCTCTATCAGGGGCGTCAAGAGCCGGGCCCAGGGAGGGGGTGTGACCTAATTGCGGGAGGCGTGACCACGACCCCTAAGGTGGAAAAAAAAAATTGCTGCACCGGGGAGCTGTGAGCCCCTCAGCCCAGCGCAAAACCAGGGGTAGGGGAGGGGGAAGAGGCGCATGCGATCAGTAATTCAGCCAGGAGCCTCCCGAATATCAGCCTCCTGGCGGGCCCCCCCCCCATGCGGCTACAAGAGGAACCCCTGCAGCAGTGGAGGGCGATGACACGGTTCACACTGAATCACATAATTTTGGCCCCGCCCCCTGCTATGCCGATCTGGCTACTCCCTCTCGCAATGGGCAGCAAGAATGTCGGCAAGCATGCATAGCAGCCACAAGCAGTCCCCCACTGCAGCCCAGCTCACTGTGAGATAAGAGGGTGGGGGGTGGCGCTGGGCCCCTCTAGTAAGCCCCCCCCCCCCTCCTGGCACCCCTGGTCTCCATGCTCGGCTAAGCTTTGGAAGGCATTAGCATATTTTAGCAATTGCAGTTCTCAAGAGACTGTAATTACATTAGCATAAATCTGGGAATTAGGCCCAGGATAAGACGCACTTGCGACAGGAGTAGCACACAACTCTGAAAAAAGCCCTATGTACCACAGTGCAAAACTACCCTTGTAAGGTGTGAGATAGGGAGTAATGTAAATAATGCAATGCTGGGAGAAGCAGCTGACCTCTTTTAGGGCTCTATTTACTACAATCCGCATTGGTAATGCAGATTGTAGTGTGATATTACCGAGTGAATTTGCATTGCGGATTCAGGCAATATCACAGGGATTTACTACAAATCCCTTGCAGGGACAGAGCTTGCGATAAAGCTCTGTCCCTGCTAATCCCCTTCGGAGCCTTATCACGGTATTTTCGCAAAAAATACCGTGATTAGGTGCCCGCGCATGCGCCGACCGGTCGCCGCTGCAACCCCCCCGGCACTAAGCCAGGTGGCGTTATTATCACAGGGCTTCCCCCGATATTTTTTTCACATTTATTTTTAGTAACTATGGTCAGATCACATTTCCGATTACAATTATGGGAAATGCGATCTGCTTTACTAAAAATAAGTGATACTTAGGGGTTGGAGTAGAATTTTACAAATTCTACTCCAATTGCCCTGTAATCTATAGGTGATACTAAAATAATGTGAAAAGGGTGTGAAAACACCCTTTTTCACATTATTTTAGTAAAAAATAATGTTGATAAATAGAGCCATCTGTGAGAATGAACAATAATCAGGAGCTAATGGATCTGATTCAGAGGTGGACGCAGATATAGCCGTAGCTGTGTCTATTGCCGGTTGTCTTTATGTGTTTTTATGCAAAGCTCTTTCCTGAAGTGATAGCTCCCTGTATCAGGGAGCACAACTAAAAACACTGATGTTTTTAATTAGGGACCCAGCATTGCTGACTGCACTGTCTGTATAACAAAGACCTATATGCATTTAGAACTATATAGCAAGTCAGTTATGGGGTGAATATTGGGGCCCCTTGAACTGCTCTGGCTGGATTTCTTTGGGGCATCACCGCTTAACACTTATTTTTAACACTTTATATCACTCTGTTTGTTTTTTATTTGTTACATTTTCACACATTTATTTTTCTAACACTTTCAACACTAAGCAGCCACTTTCACTTCATACTTCATACTTCACTGCTATTTTATTTTATTTTGTGTGGTGCCCTGGGGTGGTTTGGCTGGGATGGTTTGGTGGTGCCCCACTCCCCAGACATGAACCCCTATACTGTTAGGGACTTACCCAATGAGGTTACCTTGATGTTGGTGGGTAAGCTCATAACTTTGGCCATATTTATGCCAAAAACCTTGTATATGATGTATAATTATGAATGGAATAATGAATGTTGTAGCACTAAAAGGCCAAGGGACAGAGATTATATGGGGATGGAAAGGACATAGATATATAGGGATGTGTCCCAGTTCTGGTGTATGATACCCCTTTTACACCAGAGCTAAAACCCTGGTTATTGAAGGCTTAACCCCGGAGAGCTCATTGATGTAAAAGGGGAAAGGGTTGGACTTGACCAGGCAATCCGACTCATGTAACTTGCAGGGTTAAAAACAGGAATGACCCGTGAAAACCTGCAGTATAAACTGCGCGATCCGGGTCACGGTGACCTGGATCATGCCACAAGCCTGCTGATTGGCCAGGTTCAGTCTCCACTTCAACACCGGAAAAGCCGGGTCTATGCAGACCCAGCTTCAGTATGAATGGCACCAACTCAGGAATATCCTGGGTCGGCAGTGGCGGATCCAGGGGGGGGCGATTGGAGCAATCGCCCCCCCTAGCACAGTCCAGATCATGTGCTGAGCAGGCTGTGTTTGAGTTCAGCCTGTGCTGTAATCGGAGCCTGTGTAATGCGCGGGCAGCGCATTACACAGGCTCCGATCACAGCACAGGCTGAACACAGCCTGCTCATCTCAGTGCATGATCCGGGGTGTGTGTCAGTGTCACGCTGAGGAGGGAGAGTGCACAGCCAGCCAGCTCCCTGCACCCTGCTGCTGCTGCAGGACTGACCGGAGGACAGACTAAGTACCTAGAAACCCCCCCCATGACGACCAATCCCCCCTTCTACTTTTGCCAAAATGGGGCAGGAGCCAACATGACAAGCCCTGCCCCCATATGAACCGCAAATCGCGGCAGTACAGTGCGAGGGGGCAGGGCCTAATGAAGTGCGCAGCAGCCTGCATAGAATGTAAGTTTATATGTGTTTATATGTAGTCTATATGTGTTTAAGTGTATATATGTGTTATTGTATACTGTATGTGTTAGTGTGTGTATATATGTATGTGTTATTGTATATACAGTATGTGTTAGTGTGTGTATACTGTGTATGTGTTAGTGTGTATGTATGTGTTAATGTGTATATACAGTATGTGCTAGTGTGTGTATACTGTGTATGTATATGTGTTTGTGTGTGTATACTGTACATGTGCGTGTTAGTATGTAAGTTATAGAAAACATATGTTTGCTACATATGTATTATATGTGTGTGTGCGTGTTTAACGTGTGGTGGGGGAGGGGGATAGGCTCCATGTGGCTTGGTGGGGGCCCCCACAACTTAGTTGCCCCAGGGCCCCCACAAGCCTTAATCCTGCCCTGCAGAGAGTAGACTGTCATCCCTGCACAGTGGCACTGTCTGTGCGCTACTGACCCTGTGCAGGGAGACGTTACAGCTCCGTCCTACACCGCTGCTATACTGCCCCCCACATAAAGGGCAGGGGGATGGCTCCTGCTGCCTTCAGGCAGAGGGAGAAGGGAAGCATGAAGATGGCTGGGGAAGGGGGGGAGCAGGGAGATGGCTGGGGGAGCAGGGAGATGGCTGGGGAAGGGGGGAGCAGGGAGATGGCTGGGGAAGAGGGGAGCAGGGAGATGGCTGGGGAAGGGGGGAGCAGGGAGATGGTTGGGGGAGCAGGGAGATGGTTGAGGGAGCAGGGAGATGGTGGGGGAGGGGGGAGCAGGGAGATGGCTGGGGAAGGGGGGAGCAGGGAGATGGCTGGGGGAGCAGGGAGATGGCTGGGGAAGGGGGGAGCAGGGAGATGGCTGGGGAAGAGGGGAGCAGGGAGATGGCTGGGGAAGGGGGGAGCAGGGAGATGGCTGGGGAAGGGGGGAGCAGGGAGATGGTTGGGGAAGGGGGGAGCAGGGACATGGCTGGGGGAGCAGGGAGATGGTTGGGGGAGCAGGGAGATGGCTGGGGAAGGGGGGAGCATGGAGATGGCTGGGGGAGCAGGGAGATGGCTGGGGAAGCGGGGAGCAGGGAGATGGCTGGGAAAGAGGGGAGCAGGGAGATGGTTGGGGGAGCAGGGAGACCGCTGGGGAAGGGGGGAGCAGGGAGATGGTTGGGGGAGCAGGGAGATGGCTGGGGAAGGGGGGAGCAGGGAGATGGTTAGGGGAGCAGGGAGTTGGCTGGAGAAGGGGGGAGCAGGGAGATGGTTGGGGGAGCAGGGAGATGGCTGGGGAAGGGGGGGAGCAGGGAGATGGCTGGGGAAGGGGGGAGCAGGGAGATGGCTGGAGAAGGGGGGAGCAGGGAGATGGCTGGGGAAGGGGGGAGCAGGGAGATGGCTGGGGGAGCAGGGAGATGGCTGGGGAAGGGGGGAGCAGGGAGATGGCTGGGGAAGGGTGGAGCAGGGAGATGGCTGGGGAAGGGGGGAGCAGGGAGATGGCTGGGGAAGGGGGGAGCAGGGAGATGGTTGGGGAAGGGGGGAGCAGGAAGATGGCTGGGGGAGCAGGGAGATGGTTGGGGGAGCAGGGAGATGGCTGGGGAAGGGGGGAGCAGGGAGATGGCTGGGGGAGCAGGGAGATGGCTGGGGAAGGGGGGAGCATGGAGATGGCTGGGGAAGGGGGGAGCAGGGAGATGGCTGGGAAAGGGGGGAGCAGGGAGATGGTTGGGGGAGCAGGGAGATGGCTGGGGAAGGGGGAGCAGGGAGATGGCTGGGGAAGGGGGGAGCAGGGAGATGGTTGGGGGAGCAGGGAGATGGCTGGGGAAGGGGGGAGCAGGGAGATGGCTGGGGGAGGGGGGAGCAGGGAGATGGCTGGGGAAGGGGGGAGCAGGGAGATGGCTGGGTGAGCAGGGACATGGCTGGGGAAGGGGGGAGCAGGGAGATAGCTGGGGAAGGGGGGAGCAGGGAGATGGTTGGGGGAGCAGGGAGATGGCTGGGGAAGGGGGGAGCAGGGAGATAGCTGGGGAAGGGGGGAGCAGGGAGATGGCTGGGGAAGGGGGGAGCAGGGAGATGGTTGGGGGAGCAGGGTGATGGCTGGGGAAGGGGGGAGCAGGGAGATGGCTGGGGGAGGGGGGAGCAGGGAGATGGCTGGGGGAGGGGGGAGCAGGGAGATGGCTGGGGGAGGGGGGAGCAGGGAGATGGCTGGGGAAGGGGGGAGCAGGGAGATGGCTGGGGGAGGGGGGAGATGGCTGGGGAAGAGGGGAGCAGGGAGATGGTTGGGGGAACAGGGAGATGGCTGGGGAAGGGGGGAGCAGGGAGATGGTTCGGGAAGGGGGGAGCAGGGAGATGGCTGGGGAAGTGGGGAGCAGGGGGGAGCAGGGAGATGGTTGGGGGAGCAGGGAGATGGCTGGGGGGGAAGGGGCGAGCAGGGAGATGGTTGGGGGAGCAGGGAGATGTCTTCCTCTGCACCTGCACAAAGGGGAGGATGGCTAGGACAGGAAGGGGGGTAGCAGTAAGACGAGATGGCTGGGGGAGGGGGGGAGCAGGGAGATGGCTGCTGGTACTAAAACTGTGTATTCACAGTCACATAGTGAATACATAAATATATACATTGTTATAATGAATGTGGCCACAAAAAAAAACTGGAAAGGGGAGGCGTTGGGACAAGAAAGGGGAGGTGCCAATAGAGGAAAGAGGAGGAGTCATAATTATCAAATCGCCCCCCCTAACAGTCTAGATCCGCCCCTGTGGGTCGGCGCCGGGAAATTCCGGGTCTGTTGCAACCTCCGGGTCAGACCCAGAAATTCGGTATAAAAGCAGTATTAGTTGCTGTCAGACCAAGGCTGGCACATACTTGTCTACTCTCATTTAAACCATAAATGATGCTTAATTGTTTAAAAGAAAAGATTGCTTCTAACATTATATGAGATTAGACCTCTGACGTTCATCCTTTTACCCACACTGCACCAGGTGTTTCTGAATCTCTGCATCACCTAGTCAATGTTCCATCTTGTGGAGGCGTCTCCAGGGCATAGAGGGTAGGCAAACACCTTGATGTGCACTGGACAGATAATACCAGTGCAACAGGGCACCATTGTGTACTGCACATCCAGTGTGCAAATGCATGTATTAAATGAGCACAATTATCTCTAAGTGTAACATTTATTTTTTTATCTGATATTTTATTGTCTACATTATGAAATTTAATTATTCAAAAATAGTTAATTTTATATGTAATATCTGTTTCTGCCAGCAGATGGCAATCTTAGGTTGATGCAAAATAATAACATGATAGCCATTTGTTGCAACAAAACCAGGAATAGGAATTTGGAGACAAATAACACAACAGAAGAATATGTAAACCTTTTAACAGCTAACATAAAAATGCACATTTTCGGGAATCTGTTAACTATTTTACTTAATTTTAATAGTTATAGAATTAAATTGTGTTGCCTAAACATAAACAAACTTAACCATATGTTACATATATTACTTCAGAGGTTTCCAAACTCGGTCCTCAAAGTACCCTTAGGCTGGGTACACACGTAAAGATTTCTGTCCAACCATCCAACTAGTTGGTTGGTTGGAATGAAAATCTGGTAAGGTATGAAAGCAAATGACAATCAGCAATTTGCTCCCAAAAAAAACGGAAAATGGACAAAAATTGTTGTTTGGACAAATAGTTTAGATCAAACATTTAACAAACTTGTCTGACGACCATTTTCATCTGTTTTCTGGCATTTAGGAGCAAATTGCTGATCATCAGTTACTCCCATACGTTACCAGATTTTCATTCCAACCAATCAATTAGTTGGATGGTTGGACAGAAAATCTTTACGTGTGTATGCAGCTTAACAGTCCAGGTTTTATGGATATCCCTGCTTGACCACAGGTGACTTAGGCCCTGATTCAGAGCCGCTCGTAAGTGGCCGATGTTCGCACAACTGCGCATACGTACGGATTTTAATACGCATGCGCGAATCTGTCAGTGCGGCCGAAAATCGTTTGTTCGCTATATAGCGAATGCCTCCTATTTTGAGTGACAGAAGGAGGCGTATGTGGGTGGTAATAGGGGAAGGTGCTTGAAAACGGGGGAGTGGAATTAGAACGCAGGCGTGCTTAAAGGTCAAAACGGGCGTTTTAAGGGAGTGCATAATTAATACAGCAGCGTCATTGCCCACGTCACTTGGTTTTTTTTTACTCAGAACTGCTCGCAAAATAGCGGTTGAAAAAAACAGCCACAAGAATAGCGAGCAGTTCATAAGCTGTTCGATGTACTCGATTAATCTAATAAATAGCGGACATGACGTATGGTGCGAGCGGCCAGGGGGCGTATTTTTCTAAATTACAACCGCAAGTTTTGCTCGCTCATTCAGACTTAGAGGCGTGCACAGACCGCAATGTGCGAACGGATCATTTGAATAGCCACCCCTTGTTTTTGAACGAACGACCGCAAATAGCGAACGGCTCTGAATGAGGGCCTTAATTAGTACTACAGTCGATTTGATTTAACCACCTGTACTCAACCATGAATATCTTTAAAACCTGGGGGATGGGAGAACCCACGCTAGGATTCTAGGGGGTTGTGTGTGATTCGTGCTTGCTGCGGACCTTTATGGGAATACCCAACCCAATATGGAACAACAAATACAATAATTAGATTAGGTCAGCGCTACACTGAATGCAATAGGAAATGAAATAAAATAAAATAAATGCACTACACAAAGTGTTTTAGACGATATGCTTAATTGCCCTTATATGTTGTTAATCTGAATAAGATGCATAGATATGGGTATGGATCAGCGCTACACTAGGTTAGCGCTGCACTAAATGTGGTAGGAATGAAATAAGTATACTGCATAGATAGGTTTAAACTAGGGGTGAGCGGGTTCGGATTTCTGAAATCCGAAATCCGAGGCCGATCCGAGTCAGGCTTGACTTTTCCCACCTGACTCGGATCTGAAATCGAGGCAAAACGTCATCATCCCGCCTTCCAGGTCTCGCGGGTTTTGGATTCTATATAAGGTACCCGCGTCGGCGCCATTTTCTCACTCGGCTGTGGACAGTGAAGAGACAGGGTGACAGTTAGGGCTGGCTGGGCTGTGTAGTGTAGTGTAGTGCAGTGTAGTGCTGTGCTGTGCTGCGCTGTGCTGCTGTTGTCCATAGGGGCTGTGTCCACTACTCCAGTCCAAAGTCCATAGGGGCTGGCTGGACTGTGTTGTGCAGTCAGTTGTCCATAGGGGCTGTGTCCACTCCAAAGTCCTGTGCAGTGTCCCAGTCCTAAAGGGGTGCTGTAGTGTTGTCCAGGGGATGCTCTGTCCGTCAGGGGTGCTCCCCCCAAGTGCAAAAAAAATATATTTTTTTTCTGTGTTTGTGAATTGTGTGCGCAGTAGCCGCACGTGCATCAACAAAGTAGTGCCAAGCGTGCACCTGTGGCATAAGTAAAGGGCCTGCGGGCTTGACCGTTAAAGGGTGTTGTAACCCCCAAAGTGCACTCCAAACCAAATAAAACAATATTTTCTGTGTTTGTGAATTGTGTGCACTGTGCCTGCACGTGCATCAACAAAGGAGCAGCGCCAAGCGTGCGCCTGTGTCCCATAAGTAAAGGGCTGGCTGGCTTGTCTGTTAAAGGGTGCTGTAACCCCCAAAGGGCACTCCAAACAAAACATGTACTGGCAGGAGAAAGAGGCAATTTGGAGGCCCCTGTACAAACTGGCTCTATTTTACCTGAGTTGCCCCCCCTCCAGTGTGTACTTCGAAAGAGTGTTTAGTGCAGCCGGGAACCTTGTCAGCGAAAGGCGTAGGAGGTTGGTTCCACAAAATGTGGAGAAGATGATGTTCATAAAAATGAATTATCAACTCTTCCAGGGAGACCAGCCTCCATAATGTACAGAGGGACCTATGGTAGTGGATTCCAGCGGGGACGAATTAATACTCTGTGAGGATGAGGATGTACACAACACTGAAGAGGGTGAGGAATCGGTGAATGAGGAGGATGAGGACGACATCTTGCCTTCGTAGAGCCAGTTTGTGCAGGGACAGATTAATTGCCAGCTTGTTTTGTGGGGGCCCAAATGAACCAATCATTTCAGCCACAGTCGTGTGGCAGACCCTGGTGCTGAAATGATTGGTTTGTTAAAGTGTGCATGTCCTGTTTATACAACATAAGGGTGGGTGGGAGGGCCCAAGGACAATTCCATCTTGCACCTCTTTTTTTTCTTTGCATTATGTACTGTTTGCAGCCTAGTTTTTCAAACTGCCATCCTGTCTGCCACTGCAGTGTCACACCTAGATGGGCCACATGTTTGTGCCGCCCACTCGTGTCGCTTAGCATAGTCATCCAGCTACCTCGGTGCAACCTTTTGGACATAAAACCACTATTGTGAAGTGTTCAGAATAGACTGGAAATGAGTGGAAATTAAGGTTATTGAGGTTAATAATAGCATAGGAGCAGAAAAACCCACAAGTTCTGTCATTTTAGCGGTTTTTATGCTTTTTTAAAAAAAAATTCAGATCCAAAACACAAAACCCAGAACCCAAAACACGGAAGGGTGGTTTTGGCAAAACCAATTCAGATCCAAAACACGAAGAAAGATCCAGATCCAAAACCAAAACACAAAACACGAAAAGTGGCCGGTGCACACCCCTAGTTTACTTTAAACCAATGTACTTGATATATATTTATTTATAAAAAGCAGGGTCACAGTGCCCTTATATGCTATTTTTTAGAGTGAAGTGCGCTGGTGTGGATAAATGCATTCAGTGTAGCGCTGCCCTAATCTAATTATTGTATTTATCTTTAAAACCTAAGCTGTTGGGGTTCCTTGAGGACTGCGTTTGGGATCCTCTGTATTATTTTCTGCAGACATTTAGATTGTTCTGTATTCAGTTTTTTAAACTTTTAAATGAAAATAGTCTTCATTATAATGCCATGCTCTAGCAGGAACATGCTGTCTGTGCTCTGTGAGATACAGTATACTATAATTATTTTGTGACCTCAAACTGTGGCGAGTGGAAGAACATACACGTCCAGTTTACACTGGCTCCTCACATGTGATTTTGTTAAGATTGTCAATTTACAACAATTAGCTCATTTGCATTATATATAAGCCAAGTAGAAAGTAATACAATATTGAGTGGCCAGGGCACTGGGAATTGTGTTAATAAAGGTTCTTTGTAAATTAGGCTTTACAATTAATGTGAGACTTTTCAATCTTGCATGTCTAGTACACTTTAAAAAATTGCATATTCTAAAATGAAGAGGTCATTTAAAAACTACAAAATTTGCAGACACACAGGGGCCCATTTCAGGCCCGATCATACTGCCCGTATGCATCAATTTGCACCCGCAGGGACAGGGGCTCCGACAGGAACCTGTCCCTGCGACGTGCCGGAAGTGAAGTGATCGCATCAGTGGTCACTTAACTCCTGTGCTGGGGATCCTGTGCATGCACGTTCTACAGACCACACATGCACTGCGGCCATTACCAGGGGAGGGTTCCTGTGGAATCCTCTCCCGAACAAATATGCGATGTGTAGCTCATAGGCTACAGCAGTTACACCATCTTCAGAGATAACTGATGCGATCCCCCATAATACATTAAGGGGATACTTAATATTGCGGCTATCCCCCGAAAATGGGTATTTTTTGGGAATACACCGCAAATATTGAATGATAAATGGGCCCCTGAATGCATCTACATGTGCACAAATCTCTCCATCTACATGTGCACAAATCTCTCTGTCTACATGTGCACAAATCTCTCTGTCTACATGTGCACAAATCTCTCCGTCTACATGTGCACAAATCTATGCGTCTACATGTGCACAAATCTCTCCGTCTACATGTGCACAAATCTCTCCGTCTATATGTGCACAAATCTCTCCGTCTACATGTGCACAAATCTCTCCATCTACATGTGCACAAATCTCTCCATCTACATGTGAACAAATCTCTCCATCACAAATCTCTCCATCTACATGTGCACAAATCTCTCTTTCTACATGTGCACAAATCTCTCAGTCTAAATGTGCACAAATCTCTCCGTCTACATGTGCACAAATCTCTCCGTCTACATGTGCACAAATTTCTCTGTCTACATGTGCACAAATCTCTCCGTCTACATGTGCACAAATCTCTCCATCTACATGTGCACAAATCTCTCCATCTACATCTGTACAAATCTCTCTATCTACATGTGCACAAATCTCTCCATCTACATGTGCACAAATCTCTCCATCTACATGTGCACAAATCTCTCCATCACAAATCTCTCCTTCTACATGTGCACAAATCTCTCTATCTACATGTGCACAAATCTCTCCATCTACATGTGAACAAATCTCTCCATCACAAATCTCTCCATCTACGTGTGCACAAATCTCTCTATCTACATGTGCACAATTCTCACCATCTACATGTGCACAAATCTCTCTGTCTACATGTGCACAAATCTCTCCATCTACATGTGCACAAATCTCTCCATCACAAATCTCTCCATCTACATGTGCACAAATCTCTCTATCTACATGTGCACAAATCTCTCCATCTACATGTGCACAAATCTCTCCATCACAAATCTCTCCTTCTACATGTGCACAAATCTCTCCATCACAAATCTCTCCATCTACATGTGCACAAATCTCTCTACCTACATGTGCACAAATCTCTCTATCTACATGTGCACAATTCTCTCCATCTACATGTGCACAAATCTCTCCATCACATGTGCACAAATCTCTCCATCACAAATCTCTCCATCTACATGTGCACAATTCTCTCCATCTACATGTGCACAAATCTCTCCATCACATGTGCACAAATCTCTCCATCACAAATCTCTCCATCTACATGTGCACAAATCTCTCCATCTACATGTGCACAAATCTCTCTACCTACATGTGCACAAATCTCTCCGTCTACATGTGCACAATTCTCTCCATCTACATGTGCACAAATCTCTCTATCTACATGTGCACAAATCTCTCCATCTACATGTGCACAAATCTCTCCATCACAAATCTCTCCATCTACATGTGCACAAATCTCTCCATCTACATGTGCACAAATCTCTCTGTCTACATGTGCACAAATCTCTCCGTCTACATGTGCACAAATCTCTCCATCTACAGTACATGTGCACAAATCTCTCCATCTACATGTGCACAAATCTCTCCATCTACATGTGCACAAATCTCTCCATCTACATGTGCATAAATCTCTCCATCCACATGTGCACAAATCTCTCCATCCACATGTGCACAAATCTCTCCATCCACATGTGCACAAATCTCTCCATCACAAATCTCTCCATCTACATGTGCACAAATCTCTCTATCAACATGTGCACAAATCTCTCCATCTGCATGTGAACAAATCTCTCCATCACAAATCTCTCCATCTACGTGTGCACAAATCTCTCTATCTACATGTGCACAATTCTCTCCATCTACATGTGCACAAATCTCTCCGTCTACATGTGCACAAATCTCTCCATCTACATGTGCACAAATCTCTCCATCACAAATCTCTCCATCTACATGTGCACAAATCTCTCCATCTACATGTGCACAAATCTCTCCATCCACATGTGCACAAATCTCTCCATCCACATGTGCACAAATCGCTCCATCCACATGTGCACATATCTCTCCATCTACATGTGCACAAATCTCTCCATCTACATGTGCACAAATCTCTCCATCTACATGTGCACAAATCTCTCTATCTACATGTACACAATTCTCTCCATCTACATGTGCACAAATCTCTCTGTCTACATGTGCACAAATCTCTCCGTCTACATGTGCACAAATCTCTCCATCTAGAGTACATGTGCACAAATCTCTCCATCTACATGTGCACAAATGTCTCCATCTACATGTGCACAAATCTCTCCATCCACATGTGCACAAATCTCTCCATCCACATGTGCACAAATCTCTCCATCCACATGTGCACAAATCTCTCAATCTACATGTGCACAAATCTCTCCATCACAAATCTCTCCATCTACATGTGCACAAATCTCTCCATCTACATGTGCACAAATCTCTCCATCTACATGTGCACAAATTTCTCTATCACAAATCTCTCCATCTACATGTGCACAAATCTCTCTATCTACATGTGAACAATTCTCTCCATCTATATGTGCTCAAATCTCTCTGTCTACATGTGCACAATTCTCTCCGTCAACATGTGCACAAATCTCTCCATCTACAGTACATATGCACAAATCTCTCCATCCACATGTGCACAAATCTCTCCATCTACATGTGCACAAATCTCTCCATCCACATGTGCACAAATCTCTCCATCACAAATCTCTCCATCTACATGTGCACAAATCTCTCTATCTACATGTGCATAAATCTCTCCATCCACATGTGCACAAATCTCTCCATCCACATGTGCACAAATCTCTCCATCCACATGTGCACAAATCTCTCTATCTACATATGCACAAATCTCTCCATCACAAATCTCTCCATCTACATGTGCACAAATCTCTCTATCTACATGTGCACAAATCTCTCCATCCACATGTGCACAAATCTCTCCATCCACATGTGCACAAATCTCTCCATCCACATGTGCACAAATCTCTCCATCCACATGTGCACTAATCTCTCCATCTACATGTGCACAAATCTCTCCATCTACATGTGCACAAATCTCTCCATCACAAAACTCTCCGTCTACATGTGCAAAAATCTCTCCATCTACATGTGCACAAATCTCTCCATCAGAAATCTCTCTGTCTACATGTGCACAAATCTCTCCGTCTACATCTGCACAAATCTCTCAGTCTACATGTGCTCAAATCTCTCCGTCTACATGTGCACAAATCTCTCCGTCTACTTGTGCACAAATCTCTCCGTCTACATGTGCACAAATCTCTCCATCTACATGTGCACAAATCTCTCCATCACAAATCTCTCCATCTACATGTGCACAAATCTCTCCATCACAAATCTCTCCTTCTACAAGTGCACAAATCTCTCTATCTACATGTGCACAAATCTCTCAATCTACAGTACATGTGCACAAATCTCTCTATCTACATGTGCACAAATCTCTCTATCTACATGTGCACAAATCTCTCCATCTACATGTGCACAAATCTCTCCATCCACATGTGCACAAATCTCTCCATCCACATGTGCACAAATCTCTCCATCCACATGTGCACAAATCTCTCCATCTACATGTGCACAAATCTCTCCATCACAAATCTCTCCATCTCAAATCTCACCATCTACATGTGCACAAATCTCTCTATCTACATGTGCACAAATCTCTCCATCCACATGTGCACAAATCTCTCCATCCACATGTGCACAAATCTCTCCATCCACATGTGCACAAATCTCTCCATCTACATGTGCACAAATCTCTCCATCTACATGTGCACAAATCTCTCCATCACAAATGTCTCCATCTACATGTGCAAAAATCTCTCCATCTACATGTGCACAAATCTCTCCATCACAAATCTCTCCATCTACATGTGCACAAATCTCTCCATCACAAATCTCTCCGTCTACATATGCACAAATCTCTCCGTCTACATGTGCACAAATCTCTCCGTCTACATGTGCACAAATCTCTCCATCTACATGTGCACAAATCTCTCCATCACAAATCTCTCCATCTTCATGTGCACAAATCTCTCCATCACAAATCTCTCCATCTACATGTGCACAAATCTCTCTATCCTCTATCTACATGTGCACAAATCTCTCCATCTACAGTACATGTGCACAAATCTCTCTATCTACATGTGCACAAATCTCTCTATCTACATGTGCACAAATCTCTCTATCTACATGTGCACAAATCTCTCCATCTACATGTGCACAAATCTCTCCATCACAAATCTCTCTATCTACATGTGCACAAATCTCTCTATCTACATGTGCCCAAATCTCTCCATCTACATGTGCACAAATCTCTCCATCACAAATCTCTCCATCTACATGTGCACAAATCTCTCTATCTACATGTGCACAAGTCTCTCCATCTACATGTGCACAAATCTCTCTGTCTACATGTGCACAAATCTCTCTGTCTACATGTGCACAAATCTCTACATCTACAGTACATGTGCACAAATCTCTCCATCTACATGTGCACAAATCTCTCCATCCACATGTGCACAAATCTCTCCATCCACATGTGCACAAATCTCTCCATCACAAATCTCTCCATCTACATGTGCACAAATCTCTCCATCTACATGTGCACAAATCTCTCCATCACAAATCTCTCCATCTACATGTGCTCAAATCTCTCCATCACAAATCTCTCAGTCTACATATGCACAAATCTCTCCGTCTACATGTGCACAAATCTCTCCGTCTACATGTGCACAAATCTCTCCATCTACATGTGCACAAATCTCTCCATCTACTTGTGCACAAATCTCTCCATCACAAATCTCTCCATCTACATGTGCACAAATCTTTCCATCACAAATCTCTCCATCTACATGTGCACAAATCTCTCTATCTACATGTGCACAAATCTCTCCATCTACAGTACATGTGCACAAATCTCTGCATCTACATGTGCACAAATCTCTCCATCACAAATCTCTCCATCTACATGTGCACAAATCTCTCCATCTACATGTGCACAAATCTCTCCATCTACATGTGCACAAATCTCTCCATCTACATGTGCACAAATCTCTCCATCACAAATCTCTCCATCTACATGTGCACAAATCTCTCTATCTACATGTGAACAATTCTCTCCATCTACATGTGCACAAATCTCTCCGTCTACATGTGCACAAATCTCTCCGTCTACATGTGCACAAATCTCTCCGTCTACATGTGCACAAATCTCTCCATCTACATGTGCACAAATCTCTCCATCACAAATCTCTCCATCACAAATCTCTCCATCTACAAGTGCACAAATCTCTCTATCTACATGTGCACAAATCTCTCCATCTACAGTACATGTGCACAAATCTCTCTATCTACATGTGCACAAATCTCTCTATCTACATGTGCACAAATCTCTCCATCTACATGTGCACAAATCTCTCCATCCACATGTGCACAAATCTCTCCATCCACATGTGCACAAATCTCTCCATCTACATGTGCACAAATCTCTCCATCACAAATCTCTCCATCACAAATCGCACCATCTACATGTGCACAAATCTCTCTATCTACATGTGCACAAATCTCTCCATCCACATGTGCACAAATCTCTCCATCCACATGTGCACAAATCTATCCATCCACATGTGCACAAATCTCTCCATCCACATGTGCACAAATCTCTCCATCCACATGTGCACAAATCTCTCCATCTACATGTGCACAAATCTCTCCATCTACATGTGCACAAATCTCTCCATCACAAATGTCTCCATCTACATGTGCAAAAATCTCTCCATCTACATGTGCTCAAATCTCTCCATCACAAATCTCTCCATCTACATGTGCACAATTCTCTCCATCACAAATCTCTCCGTCCACATATGCACAAATCTCTCCGTCTACATGTGCACAAATCTCTCCGTCTACATGTGCACAAATCTCTCCATCTACATGTGCACAAATCTCTCCATCTACATGTGCACAAATCTCTCCATCACAAATCTCTCCATCTACATGTGCACAAATCTCTCCATCTACAGTACATGTGCACAAATATCTCTATCTACATGTGCACAAATCTCTCAATCTACATGTGCTCAAATCGCTCTATCTACATATGCACAAATCTCTCCATCTACATGTGCACAAATCTCTCCATCACAAATCTCTCTATCTACATGTGCACAAATCTCTCTATCTACATGTGCACAAATCTCTCCATCTACATGTGCACAAATCTCTCCATCACAATCTCTCCATCTACATGTGCACAAATCTCTCTATCTACATGTGCACAATTCTCTCCATCTACATGTGCACAAATCTCTCTGTCTACATGTGCACAAATCTCTCTGTCTACATGTGCACAAATCTCTCCATCTACAGTACATGTGCACAAATCTCTCCATCCACATGTGCACAAATCTCTCCATCCACATGTGCACAAATCTCTCCATCACAAATCTCTCCATCTAAATGTGCACAAATCTCTCCATCTACATGTGCAGAAATCTCTCCATCACAAATCTCTCCATCTACATGTGCTCAAATCTCTCCATCACAAATCTCTCCGTCTACATATGCACAAATCTCTCCGTCTACATGTGCACAAATCTCTCCGTCTACATGTGCACAAATATCTCTATCTACATGTGCACAAATCTCTCCATCTACATGTGCACAAAATCTCTCCATCACAAATCTCTCCATCTACATGTGCACAAATCTCTCCATCACAAATCTCTCCATCTACATGTGCACAAATCTCTCTATCTACATGTGCACAAATCTCTCCATCTACAGTACATGTGCACAAATCTCTCTATCTACATGTGCACAAATCTCTCTATCTACATGTGCACAAATCTCTCCATCACAAATCTCTCTATCTACATGTGCACAAATCTCTCTATCTACATGTGCACAAATCTCTCCATCTACATGTGCACAAATCTCTGCATCACAAATCTCTCCATCACAAATCTCTCCATCACAAATCTCTCCATCTACATGTGCACAAATCTCTCTATCTACATGTGCACAAATCTCTCCATCCACATGTGCACAAATCTCTCCATCCTCATGTGCACAAATCTCTCCATCCACATGTGCACAAATCTCTCCATCCACATGTGCACAAATCTCTCCGTCTACATGTGCACAAATCTCTCCATCTACATGTGCACAAATCTCTCCATCACAAATCTCTCCATCTACATGTGCAAAAATCTCTCCATCTACATGTGCACAAATCTCTCCATCACAAATCTCTCCATCTACATGTGCTCAAATCTCTCCATCACAAATCTCTCCGTCTACATATGCACAAATCTCTCCGACTACATGTGCACAAATCTCTCTATCTACATGTGCACAAATCTCTCCATCACAAATCTCTCCATCACAAATCTCTCCATCACAAATCTCTCCATCACAAATCTCTACATCTACATGTGCACAAATCTCTCTATCTACATGTGCACAAATCTCTCCATCACAAATCTCTCTATCTACATGTGCACAAATCTCTCTATCTACATGTGCACAAATCTCTCCATCTACATGTGCACAAATCTCTCCATCACAAATCTCTCCATCACAAATCTCTCCATCACAAATCTCTCCATCTACATGTGCACAAATCTCTCTATCTACACGTGCACAAATCTCTCCATCCACATGTGCACAAATCTCTCCATCCTCATGTGCACAAATCTCTCCATCCACATGTGCACAAATCTCTCCATCCACATGTGCACAAATCTCTCCATCTACATGTGCACAAATCTCTCCATCTACATGTGCACAAATCTCTCTATCTACATGTGCACAAATCTCTCCATCCACATGTGCACAATTCTCTCCATCCTCATGTGCACAAATCTCTCCATCCACATGTGCACAAATCTCTCCATCCACATGTGCACAAATCTCTCCATCTACATGTGCACAAATCTCTCCATCTACATGTGCACAAATCTCTCCATCACAAATCACTCCATCTACATGTGCAAAAATCTCTCCATCTACATGTGCACAAATCTCTCCATCACAAATCTCTCCATCTACATGTGCACAAATCTCTCCATCACAATTCTCTCCATCTACATATGCACAAATCTCTCCGTCTACATGTGCACAAATCTCTCTATCTACATGTGCACAAATCTCTCTATCTACATGTGCACAAATCTCTCCATCTACATGTGCACAAATCTCTCCATCTACATGTGCACAAATCTCTCCATCACAAATCTCTCTATCTACATGTGCACAAATCTCTCTATCTACATGTGCATAAATCTCTCCGTCTACATGTGCACAAATCTCTCCATCTACAGTACATGTGCAGAAATCTCTCCATCTACATGTGCACAAATCTCTCCATCTACATGTGCACAAATCTCTGCATCACAAATCTCTCCATCACAAATCTCTCCATCACAAATCTCTCCATCTACATGTGCACAAATCTCTCTATCTACATGTGCACAAATCTCTCCATCCACATGTGCACAAATCTCTCCATCCTCATGTGCACAAATCTCTCCATCCACATGTGCACAAATCTCTCCATCCACATGTGCACAAATCTCTCCGTCTACATGTGCACAAATCTCTCCATCTACATGTGCACAAATCTCTCCATCACAAATCTCTCCATCTACATGTGCACAAATCTCTCTATCTACATGTGCACAAATCTCTCCATCTACAGTACATGTGCACAAATCTCTGCATCTACATGTGCACAAATCTCTCCATCACAAATCTCTCCATCTACATGTGCACAAATCTCTCCATCTACATGTGCACAAATCTCTCCATCTACATGTGCACAAATCTCTCCATCTACATGTGCACAAATCTCTCCATCTACTTGTGCACAAATCTCTCCATCTACTTGTGCACAAATCTCTCCATCACAAATCTCTCCATCTACATGTGCACAAATCTTTCCATCACAAATCTCTCCATCTACATGTGCACAAATCTCTCTATCTACATGTGCACAAATCTCTCCATCTACAGTACATGTGCACAAATCTCTGCATCTACATGTGCACAAATCTCTCCATCACAAATCTCTCCATCTACATGTGCACAAATCTCTCCATCTACATGTGCACAAATCTCTCCATCTACATGTGCACAAATCTCTCCATCTACATGTGCACAAATCTCTCCATCACAAATCTCTCCATCTACATGTGCACAAATCTCTCTATCTACATGTGAACAATTCTCTCCATCTACATGTGCACAAATCTCTCTGTCTACATGTGCACAAATCTCTCCATCTACATGTGCACAAATCTCTCCATCTACATGTGCACAAATCTCTCCATCTACATGTGCACAAATCTCTCCATCACAAATCTCTCCATCTACATGTGCACAAATCTCTCCATCACAAATCTCTCCATCTACAAGTGCACAAATCTCTCTGTCTACATGTGCACAAATCTCTCCATCTACAGTACATGTGCACAAATCTCTCTATCTACATGTGCACAAATCTCTCTATCTACATGTGCACAAATCTCTCCATCTACATGTGCACAAATCTCTCCATCCACATGTGCACAAATCTCTCCATCCACATGTGCACAAATCTCTCCATCTACATGTGCACAAATCTCTCCATCACAAATCTCTCCATCACAAATCGCACCATCTACATGTGCACAAATCTCTCTATCTACATGTGCACAAATCTCTCCATCCACATGTGCACAAATCTCTCCATCCACATGTGCACAAATCTATCCATCCACATGTGCACAAATCTCTCCATCCACATGTGCACAAATCTCTCCATCCACATGTGCACAAATCTCTCCATCTACATGTGCACAAATCTCTCCATCTACATGTGCACAAATCTCTCCATCACAAATGTCTCCATCTACATGTGCAAAAATCTCTCCATCTACATGTGCTCAAATCTCTCCATCACAAATCTCTCCATCTACATGTGCACAAATTTCTCCATCACAAATCTCTCCGTCCACATATGCACAAATCTCTCCGTCTACATGTGCACAAATCTCTCTGTCTACATGTGCACAAATCTCTCCATCTACATGTGCACAAATCTCTCCATCTACATGTGCACAAATCTCTCCATCACAAATCTCTCCATCTACATGTGCACAAATCTCTCCATCTACAGTACATGTGCACAAATATCTCTATCTACATGTGCACAAATCTCTCAATCTACATATGCACAAATCTCTCCATCTACATGTGCACAAATCTCTCCATCACAAATCTCTCTATCTACATGTGCACAAATATCTCTATCTACATGTGCACAAATCTCTCCATCTACATGTGCACAAATCTCTCCATCACAATCTCTCCATCTACATGTGCACAAATCTCTCCATCTACATGTGCACAAATCTCTCCATCACAAATCTCTCCATCTACATGTGCACAAATCTCTCCATCACAAATCTCTCCGTCTACATATGCACAAATCTCTCCGTCTACATGTGCACAAATCTCTCCGTCTACATGTGCACAAATCTCTCCATCTACATGTGCACAAATCTCTCCATCACAAATCTCTCCATCTTCATGTGCACAAATCTCTCCATCACAAATCTCTCCATCTACATGTGCACAAATCTCTCTATCCTCTATCTACATGTGCACAAATCTCTCCATCTACAGTACATGTGCACAAATCTCTCTATCTACATGTGCACAAATCTCTCTATCTACATGTGCACAAATCTCTCTATCTACATGTGCACAAATCTCTCCATCTACATGTGCACAAATCTCTCCATCACAAATCTCTCTATCTACATGTGCACAAATCTCTCTATCTACATGTGCCCAAATCTCTCCATCTACATGTGCAGAAATCTCTCCATCACAAATCTCTCCATCTACATGTGCACAAATCTCTCTATCTACATGTGCACAAGTCTCTCCATCTACATGTGCACAAATCTCTCTGTCTACATGTGCACAAATCTCTCTGTCTACATGTGCACAAATCTCTACATCTACAGTACATGTGCACAAATCTCTCCATCTACATGTGCACAAATCTCTCCATCCACATGTGCACAAATTTCTCCATCCACATGTGCACAAATCTCTCCATCACAAATCTTTCCATCTACATGTGCACAAATCTCTCCATCTACATGTGCACAAATCTCTCCATCACAAATCTCTCCATCTACATGTGCTCAAATCTCTCCATCACAAATCTCTCATTCTACATATGCACAAATCTCTCCGTCTACATATGCACAAATCTCTCCGTCTACATGTGCACAAATCTCTCCGTCTACATGTGCACAAATCTCTCCATCTACATGTGCACAAATCTCTCCATCTACTTGTGCACAAATCTCTCCATCACAAATCTCTCCATCTACATGTGCACAAATCTTTCCATCACAAATCTCTCCATCTACTTGTGCACAAATCTCTCTATCTACATGTGCACAAATCTCTCCATCTACAGTACATGTGCACAAATCTCTGCATCTACATGTGCACAAATCTCTCCATCACAAATCTCTCCATCTACATGTGCACAAATCTCTCCATCTACATGTGCACAAATCTCTCCATCTACATGTGCACAAATCTCTCCATCTACATGTGCACAAATCTCTCCATCACAAATCTCTCCATCTACATGTGCACAAATCTCTCCATCACAAATCTCTCCATCTACATGTGCACAAATCTCTCCATCACAAATCTCTCCATCTACAAGTGCACAAATCTCTCTATCTACATGTGCACAAATCTCTCCATCTACAGTACATGTGCACAAATCTCTCTATCTACATGTGCACAAATCTCTCTATCTACATGTGCACAAATCTCTCCATCTACATGTGCACAAATCTCTCCATCCACATGTGCACAAATCTCTCCATCCACATGTGCACAAATCTCTCCATCTACATGTGCACAAATCTCTCCATCACAAATCTCTCCATCACAAATCGCACCATCTACATGTGCACAAATCTCTCTATCTACATGTGCACAAATCTCTCCATCCACATGTGCACAAATCTCTCCATCCACATGTGCACAAATCTATCCATCCACATGTGCACAAATCTCTCCTTCCACAAGTGCACAAATCTCTCCATCCACATGTGCACAAATCTCTCCATCTACATGTGCACAAATCTCTCCATCTACATGTGCACAAATCTCTCCATCACAAATGTCTCCATCTACATGTGCAAAAATCTCTCCATCTACATGTGCTCAAATCTCTCCATCACAAATCTCTCCATCTACATGTGCACAAATCTCTCCATCACAAATCTCTCCGTCCACATATGCACAAATCTCTCCGTCTACATGTGCACAAATCTCTCCGTCTACATGTGCACAAATCTCTCCATCTACATGTGCACAAATGTCTCCATCTACATGTGCACAAATCTCTCCATCACAAATCTCTCCATCTACATGTGCACAAATCTCTCCATCTACAGTACATGTGCACAAATATCTCTATCTACATGTGCCCAAATCTCTCAATCTACATGTGCTCAAATCTCTCTATCTATATGTGCACAAATCTCTCCATCACAAATCTCTCTATCTACATGTGCACAAATCTCTCTATCTACATGTGCACAAATCTCTCCATCTACATGTGCACAAATCTCTCCATCACAATCTCTCCATCTACATGTGCACAAATCTCTCTATCTACATGTGCACAATTCTCTCCATCTACATGTGCACAAATCTCTCTGTCTACATGTGCACAAATCTCTCTGTCTACATGTGCACAAATCTCTCCATCTACAGTACATGTGCACAAATCTCTCCATCTACATGTGCACAAATCTCTCCATCCACATGTGCACAAATCTCTCCATCCACATGTGCACAAATCTCTCCATCACAAATCTCTCCATCTAAATGTGCACAAATCTCTCCATCTACATGTGCAGAAATCTCTCCATCACAAATCTCTCCATCTACATGTGCTCAAATCTCTCCATCACAAATCTCTCCGTCTACATATGCACAAATCTCTCCGTCTACATGTGCACAAATCTCTCCGTCTACATGTGCACAAATATCTCTATCTACATGTGCACAAATCTCTCCATCTACATGTGCACAAAATCTCTCCATCACAAATCTCTCCATCTACATGTGCACAAATCTCTCCATCACAAATCTCTCCATCTACATGTGCACAAATCTCTCTATCTACATGTGCACAAATCTCTCCATCTACAGTACATGTGCACAAATCTCTCTATCTACATGTGCACAAATCTCTCTATCTACATGTGCACAAATCTCTCTATCTACATGTGCACAAATCTCTCCATCACAAATCTCTCTATCTACATGTGCACAAATCTCTCTATCTACATGTGCACAAATCTCTCCATCTACATGTGCACAAATCTCTGCATCACAAATCTCTCCATCACAAATCTCTCCATCACAAATCTCTCCATCTACATGTGCACAAATCTCTCTATCTACATGTGCACAAATCTCTCCATCCACATGTGCACAAATCTCTCCATCCTCATGTGCACAAATCTCTCCATCCACATGTGCACAAATCTCTCCATCCACATGTGCACAAATCTCTCCGTCTACATGTGCACAAATCTCTCCATCTACATGTGCACAAATCTCTCCATCACAAATCTCTCCATCTACATGTGCAAAAATCTCTCCATCTACATGTGCACAAATCTCTCCATCACAAATCTCTCCATCTACATGTGCTCAAATCTCTCCATCACAAATCTCTCCGTCTACATATGCACAAATCTCTCCGACTACATGTGCACAAATCTCTCTATCTACATGTGCACAAATCTCTCCATCACAAATCTCTCCATCACAAATCTCTCCATCACAAATCTCTCCATCTACATGTGCACAAATCTCTCTATCTACATGTGCACAAATCTCTCCATCACAAATCTCTCTATCTACATGTGCACAAATCTCTCTATCTACATGTGCACAAATCTCTCCATCTACATGTGCACAAATCTCTCCATCACAAATCTCTCCATCACAAATCTCTCCATCACAAATCTCTCCATCTACATGTGCACAAATCTCTCTATCTACACGTGCACAAATCTCTCCATCCACATGTGCACAAATCTCTCCATCCTCATGTGCACAAATCTCTCCATCCACATGTGCACAAATCTCTCCATCCACATGTGCACAAATCTCTCCATCTACATGTGCACAAATCTCTCCATCTACATGTGCACAAATCTCTCTATCTACATGTGCACAAATCTCTCTATCTACATGTGCACAAATCTCTCCATCCACATGTGCACAATTCTCTCCATCCTCATGTGCACAAATCTCTCCATCCACATGTGCACAAATCTCTCCATCCACATGTGCACAAATCTCTCCATCTACATGTGCACAAATCTCTCCATCTACATGTGCACAAATCTCTCCATCACAAATCACTCCATCTACATGTGCAAAAATCTCTCCATCTACATGTGCACAAATCTCTCCATCACAAATCTCTCCATCTACATGTGCACAAATCTCTCCATCACAATTCTCTCCATCTACATATGCACAAATCTCTCCGTCTACATGTGCACAAATCTCTCTATCTACATGTGCACAAATCTCTCTATCTACATGTGCACAAATCTCTCCATCTACATGTGCACAAATCTCTCCATCTACATGTGCACAAATCTCTCCATCACAAATCTCTCTATCTACATGTGCACAAATCTCTCTATCTACATGTGCATAAATCTCTCCGTCTACATGTGCACAAATCTCTCCATCTACAGTACATGTGCAGAAATCTCTCCATCTACATGTGCACAAATCTCTCCATCTACATGTGCACAAATCTCTGCATCACAAATCTCTCCATCACAAATCTCTCCATCACAAATCTCTCCATCTACATGTGCACAAATCTCTCCATCTACATGTGCACAAATCTCTCCATCCACATGTGCACAAATCTCTCCATACTCATGTGCACAAATCTCTCCATCCACATGTGCACAAATCTCTCCATCCACATGTGCACAAATCTCTCCGTCTACATGTGCACAAATCTCTCCATCTACATGTGCACAAATCTCTCCATCACAAATCTCTCCATCTACATGTGTAAAAATCTCTCCATCTACATGTGCACAAATCTCTCCATCACAAATCTCTCCATCTACATGTGCTCAAATCTCTCCATCACAAATCTCTCCGTCTACATATGCACAAATCTCTCCGACTACATGTGCACAAATCTCTCTATCTACATGTGCACAAAACTCTCTATCTACATGTGCACAAATCTCTCCATCTACATGTGCACAAATCTCTCCATCACAAATCTCTCCATCACAAATCTCTCCATCACAAATCTCTCCATCACAAATCTCTCCATCTACATGTGCACAAATCTCTCTATCTACATGTGCACAAATCTCTCCATCACAAATCTCTCTATCTACATGTGCACAAATCTCTCTATCTACATGTGCACAAATCTCTCCATCTACATGTGCACAAATCTCTCCATCACAAATCTCTCCATCACAAATCTCTCCATCACAAATCTCTCCATCTACATGTGCACAAATCTCTCTATCTACATGTGCACAAATCTCTCCATCCACATGTGCACAAATCTCTCCATCCTCATGTGCACAAATCTCTCCATCCACATGTGCACAAATCTCTCCATCCACATGTGCACAAATCTCTCCATCTACATATGCACAAATCTCTCCATCTACATGTGCACAAATCTCTCTATCTACATGTGCACAAACCTCTCCATCTACATGTGCACAAATCTCTCCATCACAAATCTCTCTATCTACATGTGCACAAATCTCTCTATCTACATGTGCATAAATCTCTCCGTCTACATGTGCACAAATCTCTCCATCTACAGTACATGTGCAGAAATCTCTCCATCTACATGTGCACAAATCTCTCCATCTACATGTGCACAAATCTCTGCATCACAAATCTCTCCATCACAAATCTCTCCATCACAAATCTCTCCATCACAAATCTCTCCATCTACATGTGCACAAATCTCTCTATCTACATGTGCACAAATCTCTCCATCCACATGTGCACAAATCTCTCCATCCTCATGTGCACAAATCTCTCCATCCTCATGTGCACAAATCTCTCCATCCACATGTGCACAAATCTCTCCGTCTACATGTGCACAAATCTCTCCATCTACATGTGCACAAATCTCTCCATCACAAATCTCTCCATCTACATGTGCACAAATCTTTCCATCACAAATCTCTCCATCTACATGTGCACAAATCTCTCTATCTACATGTGCACAAATCTCTCCATCTACAGTACATGTGCACAAATCTCTGCATCTACATGTGCACAAATCTCTCCATCACAAATCTCTCCATCTACATGTGCACAAATCTCTCCATCTACATGTGCACAAATCTCTCCATCTACATGTGCACAAATCTCTCCATCTACATGTGCACAAATCTCTCCATCTACTTGTGCACAAATCTCTCCATCTACTTGTGCACAAATCTCTCCATCACAAATCTCTCCATCTACATGTGCACAAATCTTTCCATCACAAATCTCTCCATCTACATGTGCACAAATCTCTCTATCTACATGTGCACAAATCTCTCCATCTACAGTACATGTGCACAAATCTCTGCATCTACATGTGCACAAATCTCTCCATCTACAGTACATGTGCACAAATCTCTGCATCTACATGTGCACAAATCTCTCCATCACAAATCTCTCCATCTACATGTGCACAAATCTCTCCATCTACATGTGCACAAATCTCTCCATCTACATGTGCACAAATCTCTCCATCTACATGTGCACAAATCTCTCCATCTACATGTGCACAAATCTCTCCATCACAAATCTCTCCATCTACATGTGCACAAATCTCTCTATCTACATGTGAACAATTCTCTCCATCTACATGTGCACAAATCTCTCCGTCTACATGTGCACAAATCTCTCCGTCTACATGTGCACAAATCTCTCCGTCTACATGTGCACAAATCTCTCCGTCTAAATGTGCACAAATCTCTCCATCTACATGTGCACAAATCTCTCCATCACAAATCTCTCCATCTACATGTGCACAAATCTCTCCATCACAAATCTCTCCATCTACAAGTGCACAAATCTCTCTATCTACATGTGCACAAATCTCTCCATCTACAGTACATGTGCACAAATCTCTCTATCTACATGTGCACAAATCTCTCTATCTACATGTGCACAAATCTCTCCATCTACATGTGCACAAATCTCTCCATCCACATGTGCACAAATCTCTCCATCCACATGTGCACAAATCTCTCCATCTACATGTGCACAAATCTCTCCATCACAAATCTCTCCATCACAAATCGCACCATCTACATGTGCACAAATCTCTCTATCTACATGTGCACAAATCTCTCCATCCACATGTGCACAAATCTCTCCATCCACATGTGCACAAATCTATCCATCCACATGTGCACAAATCTCTCCATCCACATGTGCACAAATCTCTCCATCCACATGTGCACAAATCTCTCCATCTACATGTGCACAAATCTCTCCATCTACATGTGCACAAATCTCTCCATCACAAATGTCTCCATCTACATGTGCAAAAATCTCTCCATCTACATGTGCTCAAATCTCTCCATCACAAATCTCTCCATCTACATGTGCACAAATTTCTCCATCACAAATCTCTCCGTCCACATATGCACAAATCTCTCCGTCTACATGTGCACAAATCTCTCCGTCTACATGTGCACAAATCTCTCCATCTACATGTGCACAAATCTCTCCATCTACATGTGCACAAATCTCTCCATCACAAATCTCTCCATCTACATGTGCACAAATCTCTCCATCTACAGTACATGTGCACAAATATCTCTATCTACATGTGCACAAATCTCTCAATCTACATGTGCTCAAATCTCTCTATCTACATATGCACAAATCTCTCCATCTACATGTGCACAAATCTCTCCATCACAAATCTCTCTATCTACATGTGCACAAATATCTCTATCTACATGTGCACAAATCTCTCCATCTACATGTGCACAAATCTCTCCATCACAATCTCTCCATCTACATGTGCACGAATCTCTCCATCTACATGTGCACAAATCTCTCCATCACAAATCTCTCCATCTACATGTGCACAAATCTCTCCATCACAAATCTCTCCGTCTACACATGCACAAATCTCTCCGTCTACATGTGCACAAATCTCTCCGTCTACATGTGCACAAATCTCTCCATCTACATGTGCACAAATCTCTCCATCACAAATCTCTCCATCTTCATGTGCACAAATCTCTCCATCACAAATCTCTCCATCTACATGTGCACAAATCTCTCTATCCTCTATCTACATGTGCACAAATCTCTCCATCTACAGTACATGTGCACAAATCTCTCTATCTACATGTGCACAAATCTCTCTATCTACATGTGCACAAATCTCTCTATCTACATGTGCACAAATCTCTCCATCTACATGTGCACAAATCTCTCCATCACAAATCTCTCTATCTACATGTGCACAAATCTCTCTATCTACATGTGCACAAATCTCTCCATCTACATGTGCACAAATCTCTCCATCTACATGTGCACAAATCTCTCCATCACAAATCTCTCCATCTACATGTGCACAAATCTCTCTATCTACATGTGAACAATTCTCTCCATCTACATGTGCACAAATCTCTCCGTCTACATGTGCACAAATCTCTCCGTCTACATGTGCACAAATCTCTCCGTCTACATGTGCACAAATCTCTCCGTCTAAATGTGCACAAATCTCTACATCTACATGTGCACAAATCTCTCCATCACAAATCTCTCCATCTACATGTGCACAAATCTCTCCATCACAAATCTCTCCATCTACAAGTGCACAAATCTCTCTATCTACATGTGCACAAATCTCTCCATCTACAGTACATGTGCACAAATCTCTCTATCTACATGTGCACAAATCTCTCTATCTACATGTGCACAAATCTCTCCATCTACATGTGCACAAATCTCTCCATCCACATGTGCACAAATCTCTCCATCCACATGTGCACAAATCTCTCCATCTACATGTGCACAAATCTCTCCATCACAAATCTCTCCATCACAAATCGCACCATCTACATGTGCACAAATCTCTCTATCTACATGTGCACAAATCTCTCCATCCACATGTGCACAAATCTCTCCATCCACATGTGCACAAATCTATCCATCCACATGTGCACAAATCTCTCCATCCACATGTGCACAAATCTCTCCATCCACATGTGCACAAATCTCTCCATCTACATGTGCACAAATCTCTCCATCTACATGTGCACAAATCTCTCCATCACAAATGTCTCCATCTACATGTGCAAAAATCTCTCCATCTACATGTGCTCAAATCTCTCCATCACAAATCTCTCCATCTACATGTGCACAAATTTCTCCATCACAAATCTCTCCGTCCACATATGCACAAATCTCTCCGTCTACATGTGCACAAATCTCTCCGTCTACATGTGCACAAATCTCTCCATCTACATGTGCACAAATCTCTCCATCTACATGTGCACAAATCTCTCCATCACAAATCTCTCCATCTACATGTGCACAAATCTCTCCATCTACAGTACATGTGCACAAATATCTCTATCTACATGTGCACAAATCTCTCAATCTACATGTGCTCAAATCTCTCTATCTACATATGCACAAATCTCTCCATCTACATGTGCACAAATCTCTCCATCACAAATCTCTCTATCTACATGTGCACAAATATCTCTATCTACATGTGCACAAATCTCTCCATCTACATGTGCACAAATCTCTCCATCACAATCTCTCCATCTACATGTGCACGAATCTCTCCATCTACATGTGCACAAATCTCTCCATCACAAATCTCTCCATCTACATGTGCACAAATCTCTCCATCACAAATCTCTCCGTCTACACATGCACAAATCTCTCCGTCTACATGTGCACAAATCTCTCCGTCTACATGTGCACAAATCTCTCCATCTACATGTGCACAAATCTCTCCATCACAAATCTCTCCATCTTCATGTGCACAAATCTCTCCATCACAAATCTCTCCATCTACATGTGCACAAATCTCTCTATCCTCTATCTACATGTGCACAAATCTCTCCATCTACAGTACATGTGCACAAATCTCTCTATCTACATGTGCACAAATCTCTCTATCTACATGTGCACAAATCTCTCTATCTACATGTGCACAAATCTCTCCATCTACATGTGCACAAATCTCTCCATCACAAATCTCTCTATCTACATGTGCACAAATCTCTCTATCTACATGTGCCCAAATCTCTCCATCTACATGTGCACAAATCTCTCCATCACAAATCTCTCCATCTACATGTGCACAAATCTCTCTATCTACATGTGCACAATTCTCTCCATCTACATGTGCACAAATCTCTCTGTCTACATGTGCACAAATCTCTCTGTCTACATGTGCACAAATCTCTACATCTACAGTACATGTGCACAAATCTCTCCATCTACATGTGCACAAATCTCTCCATCCACATGTGCACAAATCTCTCCATCCACATGTGCACAAATCTCTCCATCACAAATCTCTCCATCTACATGTGCACAAATCTCTCCATCTACATGTGCACAAATCTCTCCATCACAAATCTCTCCATCTACATGTGCTCAAATCTCTCCATCACAAATCTCTCAGTCTACATATTCACAAATCTCTCCGTCTACATATGCACAAATCTCTCCGTCTACATGTGCACAAATCTCTCCGTCTACATGTGCACAAATCTCTCCATCTACATGTGCACAAATCTCTCCATCTACTTGTGCACAAATCTCTCCATCACAAATCTCTCCATCTACATGTGCACAAATCTTTCCATCACAAATCTCTCCATCTACATGTGCACAAATCTCTCTATCTACATGTGCACAAATCTCTCCATCTACAGTACATGTGCACAAATCTCTGCATCTACATGTGCACAAATCTCTCCATCACAAATCTCTCCATCTACATGTGCACAAATCTCTCCATCTACATGTGCACAAATCTCTCCATCTACATGTGCACAAATCTCTCCATCTACATGTGCACAAATCTCTCCATCACAAATCTCTCCATCTACATGTGCACAAATCTCTCTATCTACATGTGAACAATTCTCTCCATCTACATGTGCACAAATCTCTCCGTCTACATGTGCACAAATCTCTCCGTCTACATGTGCACAAATCTCTCCGTCTACATGTGCACAAAACTCTCCATCTACATGTGCACAAATCTCTCCATCACAAATCTCTCCATCTACATGTGCACAAATCTCTCCATCACAAATCTCTCCATCTACAAGTGCACAAATCTCTCTATCTACATGTGCACAAATCTCTCCATCTACAGTACATGTGCACAAATCTCTCTATCTACATGTGCACAAATCTCTCTATCTACATGTGCACAAATCTCTCCATCTACATGTGCACAAATCTCTCCATCCACATGTGCACAAATCTCTCCATCCACATGTGCACAAATCTCTCCATCTACATGTGCACAAATCTCTCCATCACAAATCTCTCCATCACAAATCGCACCATCTACATGTGCACAAATCTCTCTATCTACATGTGCACAAATCTCTCCATCCACATGTGCACAAATCTCTCCATTCACATGTGCACAAATCTATCCATCCACATGTGCACAAATCTCTCCTTCCACATGTGCACAAATCTCTCCATCCACATGTGCACAAATCTCTCCATCTACATGTGCACAAATCTCTCCATCTACATGTCCACAAATCTCACCATCACAAATGTCTCCATCTACATGTGCAAAAATCTCTCCATCTACATGTGCTCAAATCTCTCCATCACAAATCTCTCCATCTACATGTGCACAAATCTCTCCATCACAAATCTCTCCGTCCACATATGCACAAATCTCTCCGTCTACATGTGCACAAATCTCTCCGTCTACATGTGCACAAATCTCTCCATCTACATGTGCACAAATGTCTCCATCTACATGTGCACAAATCTCTCCATCACAAATCTCTCCATCTACATGTGCACAAATCTCTCCATCTACAGTACATGTGCACAAATATCTCTATCTACATGTGCCCAAATCTCTCAATCTACATGTGCTCAAATCTCTCTATCTACATATGCACAAATCTCTCCATCTATATGTGCACAAATCTCTCCATCACAAATCTCTCTATCTACATGTGCACAAATCTCTCTATCTACATGTGCACAAATCTCTCCATCTACATGTGCACAAATCTCTCCATCACAATCTCTCCATCTACATGTGCACAAATCTCTCTATCTACATGTGCACAATTCTCTCCATCTACATGTGCACAAATCTCTCTGTCTACATGTGCACAAATCTCTCTGTCTACATGTGCACAAATCTCTCCATCTACAGTACATGTGCACAAATCTCTCCATCTACATGTGCACAAATCTCTCCATCCACATGTGCACAAATCTCTCCATCCACATGTGCACAAATCTCTCCATCACAAATCTCTCCATCTAAATGTGCACAAATCTCTCCATCTACATGTGCAGAAATCTCTCCATCACAAATCTCTCCATCTACATGTGCTCAAATCTCTCCATCACAAATCTCTCCGTCTACATATGCACAAATCTCTCCGTCTACATGTGCACAAATCTCTCCGTCTACATGTGCACAAATATCTCTATCTACATGTGCACAAATCTCTCCATCTACATGTGCACAAAATCTCTCCATCACAAATCTCTCCATCTACATGTGCACAAATCTCTCCATCACAAATCTCTCCATCTACATGTGCACAAATCTCTCTATCTACATGTGCACAAATCTCTCCATCTACAGTACATGTGCACAAATCTCTCTATCTACATGTGCACAAATCTCTCTATCTACATGTGCACAAATCTCTCTATCTACATGTGCACAAATCTCTCCATCACAAATCTCTCTATCTACATGTGCACAAATCTCTCTATCTACATGTGCACAAATCTCTCCATCTACATGTGCACAAATCTCTGCATCACAAATCTCTCCATCACAAATCTCTCCATCACAAATCTCTCCATCTACATGTGCACAAATCTCTCTATCTACATGTGCACAAATCTCTCCATCCACATGTGCACAAATCTCTCCATCCTCATGTGCACAAATCTCTCCATCCACATGTGCACAAATCTCTCCATCCACATGTGCACAAATCTCTCCGTCTACATGTGCACAAATCTCTCCATCTACATGTGCACAAATCTCTCCATCACAAATCTCTCCATCTACATGTGCTCAAATCTCTCCATCACAAATCTCTCCGTCTACATATGCACAAATCTCTCCGACTACATGTGCACAAATCTCTCTATCTACATGTGCACAAATCTCTCCATCACAAATCTCTCCATCACAAATCTCTCCATCACAAATCTCTCCATCACAAATCTCTCCATCTACATGTGCACAAATCTCTCTATCTACATGTGCACAAATCTCTCCATCACAAATCTCTCTATCTACATGTGCACAAATCTCTCCATCTACATGTGCACAAATCTCTCCATCACAAATCTCTCCATCACAAATCTCTCCATCACAAATCTCTCCATCTACATGTGCACAAATCTCTCTATCTACACGTGCACAAATCTCTCCATCCACATGTGCACAAATCTCTCCATCCTCATGTGCACAAATCTCTCCATCCACATGTGCACAAATCTCTCCATCCACATGTGCACAAATCTCTCCATCTACATGTGCACAAATCTCTCCATCTACATGTGCACAAATCTCTCTATCTACATGTGCACAAATCTCTCTATCTACATGTGCACAAATCTCTCCATCCACATGTGCACAATTCTCTCCATCCTCATGTGCACAAATCTCTCCATCCACATGTGCACAAATCTCTCCATCCACATGTGCACAAATCTCTCCATCTACATGTGCACAATTCTCTCCATCTACATGTGCACAAATCTCTCCATCACAAATCACTCCATCTACATGTGCAAAAATCTCTCCATCTACATGTGCACAAATCTCTCCATCACAAATCTCTCCATCTACATGTGCACAAATCTCTCCATCACAATTCTCTCCATCTACATATGCACAAATCTCTCCGTCTACATGTGCACAAATCTCTCTATCTACATGTGCACAAATCTCTCTATCTACATGTGCACAAATCTCTCCATCTACATGTGCACAAATCTCTCCATCTACATGTGCACAAATCTCTCCATCACAAATCTCTCTATCTACATGTGCACAAATCTCTCTATCTACATGTGCATAAATCTCTGCGTCTACATGTGCACAAATCTCTCCATCTACAGTACATGTGCAGAAATCTCTCCATCTACATGTGCACAAATCTCTCCATCTACATGTGCACAAATCTCTGCATCACAAATCTCTCCATCACAAATCTCTCCATCACAAATCTCTCCATCTACATGTGCACAAATCTCTCTATCTACATGTGCACAAATCTCTCCATCCACATGTGCACAAATCTCTCCATCCTCATGTGCACAAATCTCTCCATCCACATGTGCACAAATCTCTCCATCCACATGTGCACAAATCTCTCCGTCTACATGTGCACAAATCTCTCCATCTACATGTGCACAAATCTCTCCATCACAAATCTCTCCATCTACATGTGTAAAAATCTCTCCATCTACATGTGCACAAATCTCTCCATCACAAATCTCTCCATCTACATGTGCTCAAATCTCTCCATCACAAATCTCTCCGTCTACATATGCACAAATCTCTCCGACTACATGTGCACAAATCTCTCTATCTACATGTGCACAAAACTCTCTATCTACATGTGCACAAATCTCTCCATCTACATGTGCACAAATCTCTCCATCACAAATCTCTCCATCACAAATCTCTCCATCACAAATCTCTCCATCACAAATCTCTCCATCTACATGTGCACAAATCTCTCTATCTACATGTGCACAAATCTCTCCATCACAAATCTCTCTATCTACATGTGCACAAATCTCTCTATCTACATGTGCACAAATCTCTCCATCTACATGTGCACAAATCTCTCCATCACAAATCTCTCCATCACAAATCTCTCCATCACAAATCTCTCCATCTACATGTGCACAAATCTCTCTATCTACATGTGCACAAATCTCTCCATCCACATGTGCACAAATCTCTCCATCCTCATGTGCACAAATCTCTCCATCCACATGTGCACAAATCTCTCCATCCACATGTGCACAAATCTCTCCATCTACATGTGCACAAATCTCTCCATCTACATGTGCACAAATCTCTCTATCTACATGTGCACAAACCTCTCCATCCACATGTGCACAATTCTCTCCATCCTCATGTGCACAAATCTCTCCATCCACATGTGCACAAATCTCTCCATCCACATGTGCACAAATCTCTCCATCTACATGTGCACAAATCTCTCCATCTACATGTGCACAAATCTCTCCATCACAAATCACTCCATCTACATGTGCAAAAATCTCTCCATCTACATGTGCACAAATCTCTCCATCACAAATCTCTCCATCTACATGTGCACAAATCTCTCCATCACAATTCTCTCCATCTACATATGCACAAATCTCTCCGTCTACATGTGCACAAATCTCTCTATCTACATGTGCACAAATCTCTCTATCTACATGTGCACAAATCTCTCCATCTACATGTGCACAAATCTCTCCATCTACATGTGCACAAATCTCTCCATCACAAATCTCTCTATCTACATGTGCACAAATCTCTCTATCTACATGTGCATAAATCTCTCCGTCTACATGTGCAGAAATCTCTCCATCTACAGTACATGTGCAGAAATCTCTCCATCTACATGTGCACAAATCTCTCCATCTACATGTGCACAAATCTCTCCATCTACATGTGCATAAATCTCTCCATCCACATGTGCACAAATCTCTCCATCCACATGTGCACAAATCTCTCCATCCACATGTGCACAAATCTCTCCATCACAAATCTCTCCATCTACATGTGCACAAATCTCTCCATCACAAATCTCTCCGTCCACATATGCACAAATCTCTCCGTCTACATGTGCACAAATCTCTCCGTCTACATGTGCACAAATCTCTCCGTCTAAATGTGCACAAATCTCTCCATCTACATGTGCACAAATCTCTCCATCTACTTGTGCACAAATCTCTCCATCACAAATCTCTCCATCTACATGTGCACAAATCTTTCCATCACAAATCTCTCCATCTACATGTGCACAAATCTCTCTATCTACATGTGCACAAATCTCTCCATCTACAGTACATGTGCACAAATCTCTGCATCTACATGTGCACAAATCTCTCCATCACAAATCTCTCCATCTACATGTGCACAAATCTCTCCATCTACATGTGCACAAATCTCTCCATCTACATGTGCACAAATCTCTCCATCTACATGTGCACAAATCTCTCCATCTACTTGTGCACAAATCTCTCCATCTACTTGTGCACAAATCTCTCCATCACAAATCTCTCCATCTACATGTGCACAAATCTTTCCATCACAAATCTCTCCATCTACATGTGCACAAATCTCTCTATCTACATGTGCACAAATCTCTCCATCTACTGTACATGTGCACAAATCTCTGCATCTACATGTGCACAAATCTCTCCATCACAAATCTCTCCATCTACATGTGCACAAATCTCTCCATCTACATGTGCACAAATCTCTCCATCTACATGTGCACAAATCTCTCCATCTACATGTGCACAAATCTCTCCATCTACATGTGCACAAATCTCTCCATCACAAATCTCTCCATCTACATGTGCACAAATCTCTCTATCTACATGTGAACAATTCTCTCCATCTACATGTGCACAAATCTCTCCGTCTACATGTGCACAAATCTCTCCGTCTACATGTGCACAAATCTCTCCGTCTACATGTGCACAAATCTCTCCATCTACATGTGCACAAATCTCTCCATCACAAATCTCTCCATCTACATGTGCACAAATCTCTCCATCACAAATCTCTCCATCTACAAGTGCACAAATCTCTCTATCTACATGTGCACAAATCTCTCCATCTACAGTACATGTGCACAAATCTCTCTATCTACATGTGCACAAATCTCTCTATCTACATGTGCACAAATCTCTCCATCTACATGTGCACAAATCTCTCCATCCACATGTGCACAAATCTCTCCATCCACATGTGCACAAATCTCTCCATCTACATGTGCACAAATCTCTCCATCACAAATCTCTCCATCACAAATCGCACCATCTACATGTGCACAAATCTCTCTATCTACATGTGCACAAATCTCTCCATCCACATGTGCACAAATCTCTCCATCCACATGTGCACAAATCTATCCATCCACATGTGCACAAATCTCTCCATCCACATGTGCACAAATCTCTCCATCCACATGTGCACAAATCTCTCCATCTACATGTGCACAAATCTCTCCATCTACATGTGCACAAATCTCTCCATCACAAATGTCTCCATCTACATGTGCAAAAATCTCTCCATCTACATGTGCTCAAATCTCTCCATCACAAATCTCTCCATCTACATGTGCACAAATTTCTCCATCACAAATCTCTCCGTCCACATATGCACAAATCTCTCCGTCTACATGTGCACAAATCTCTCCGTCTACATGTGCACAAATCTCTCCATCTACATGTGCACAAATCTCTCCATCTACATGTGCACAAATCTCTCCATCACAAATCTCTCCATCTACATGTGCACAAATCTCTCCATCTACAGTACATGTGCACAAATATCTCTATCTACATGTGCACAAATCTCTCAATCTACATGTGCTCAAAACTCTCTATCTACATATGCACAAACCTCTCCATCTACATGTGCACAAATCTCTCCATCACAAATCTCTCTATCTACATGTGCACAAATCTCTCTATCTACATGTGCACAAATCTCTCCATCTACATGTGCACAAATCTCTCCATCACAATCTCTCCATCTACATGTGCACAAATCTCTCTATCTACATGTGCACAATTCTCTCCATCTACATGTGCACAAATCTCTCTGTCTACATGTGCACAAATCTCTCTGTCTACATGTGCACAAATCTCTCCATCTACAGTACATGTGCACAAATCTCTCCATCTACATGTGCACAAATCTCTCCATCCACATGTGCACAAATCTCTCCATCCACATGTGCACAAATCTCTCCATCACAAATCTCTCCATCTAAATGTGCACAAATCTCTCCATCTACATGTGCAGAAATCTCTCCATCACAAATCTCTCCATCTACATGTGCTCAAATCTCTCCATCACAAATCTCTCCGTCTACATATGCACAAATCTCTCCGTCTACATGTGCACAAATCTCTCCGTCTACATGTGCACAAATATCTCTATCTACATGTGCACAAATCTCTCCATCTACATGTGCACAAATCTCTCCATCACAAATCTCTCCATCTACATGTGCACAAATCTCTCCATCACAAATCTCTCCATCTACATGTGCACAAATCTCTCTATCTACATGTGCACAAATCTCTCCATCTACAGTACATGTGCACAAATCTCTCTATCTACATGTGCACAAATCTCTCTATCTACATGTGCACAAATCTCTCTATCTACATGTGCACAAATCTCTCCATCACAAATCTCTCTATCTACATGTGCACAAATCTCTCTATCTACATGTGCACAAATCTCTCCATCTACATGTGCACAAATCTCTGCATCACAAATCTCTCCATCACAAATCTCTCCATCACAAATCTCTCCATCTACATGTGCACAAATCTCTCTATCTACATGTGCACAAATCTCTCCATCCACATGTGCACAAATCTCTCCATCCTCATGTGCACAAATCTCTCCATCCACATGTGCACAAATCTCTCCATCCACATGTGCACAAATCTCTCCGTCTACATGTGCACAAATCTTTCCATCTACATGTGCACAAATCTCTCCATCACAAATCTCTCCATCTACATGTGCAAAAATCTCTCCATCTACATGTGCACAAATCTCTCCATCACAAATCTCTCCATCTACATGTGCTCAAATCTCTCCATCACAAATCTCTCCGTCTACATATGCACAAATCTCTCCGACTACATGTGCACAAATCTCTCTATCTACATGTGCACAAAACTCTCTATCTACATGTGCACAAATCTCTCCATCTACATGTGCACAAATCTCTCCATCACAAATCTCTCCATCACAAATCTCTCCATCACAAATCTCTCCATCACAAATCTCTCCATCTACATGTGCACAAATCTCTCCATCTACAGTACATGTGCACAAATATCTCTATCTACATGTGCACAAATCTCTCAATCTACATGTGCTCAAATCTCTCTATCTACATATGCACAAATCTCTCCATCTACATGTGCACAAATCTCTCCATCACAAATCTCTCTATCTACATGTGCACAAATCTCTCTATCTACATGTGCACAAATCTCTCCATCTACATGTGCACAAATCTCTCCATCACAATCTCTCCATCTACATGTGCACAAATCTCTCTATCTACATGTGCACAATTCTCTCCATCTACATGTGCACAAATCTCTCTGTCTACATGTGCACAAATCTCTCTGTCTACATGTGCACAAATCTCTCCATCTACAGTACATGTGCACAAATCTCTCCATCTACATGTGCACAAATCTCTCCATCCACATGTGCACAAATCTCTCCATCCACATGTGCACAAATCTCTCCATCACAAATCTCTCCATCTAAATGTGCACAAATCTCTCCATCTACATGTGCAGAAATCTCTCCATCACAAATCTCTCCATCTACATGTGCTCAAATCTCTCCATCACAAATCTCTCCGTCTACATATGCACAAATCTCTCCGTCTACATGTGCACAAATCTCTCCGTCTACATGTGCACAAATATCTCTATCTACATGTGCACAAATCTCTCCATCTACATGTGCACAAATCTCTCCATCACAAATCTCTCCATCTACATGTGCACAAATCTCTCCATCACAAATCTCTCCATCTACATGTGCACAAATCTCTCTATCTACATGTGCACAAATCTCTCCATCTACAGTACATGTGCACAAATCTCTCTATCTACATGTGCACAAATCTCTCTATCTACATGTGCACAAATCTCTCTATCTACATGTGCACAAATCTCTCCATCACAAATCTCTCTATCTACATGTGCACAAATCTCTCTATCTACATGTGCACAAATCTCTCCATCTACATGTGCACAAATCTCTGCATCACAAATCTCTCCATCACAAATCTCTCCATCACAAATCTCTCCATCTACATGTGCACAAATCTCTCTATCTACATGTGCACAAATCTCTCCATCCACATGTGCACAAATCTCTCCATCCTCATGTGCACAAATCTCTCCATCCACATGTGCACAAATCTCTCCATCCACATGTGCACAAATCTCTCCGTCTACATGTGCACAAATCTCTCCATCTACATTTGCACAAATCTCTCCATCACAAATCTCTCCATCTACATGTGCAAAAATCTCTCCATCTACATGTGCACAAATCTCTCCATCACAAATCTCTCCATCTACATGTGCTCAAATCTCTCCATCACAAATCTCTCCGTCTACATATGCACAAATCTCTCCGACTACATGTGCACAAATCTCTCTATCTACATGTGCACAAAACTCTCTATCTACATGTGCACAAATCTCTCCATCTACATGTGCACAAATCTCTCCATCACAAATCTCTCCATCACAAATCTCTCCATCACAAATCTCTCCATCACAAATCTCTCCATCTACATGTGCACAAATCTCTCTATCTACATGTGCACAAATCTCTCCATCACAAATCTCTCTATCTACATGTGCACAAATCTCTCTATCTACATGTGCACAAATCTCTCCATCTACATGTGCACAAATCTCTCCATCACAAATCTCTCCATCACAAATCTCTCCATCACAAATCTCTCCATCTACATGTGCACAAATCTCTCTATCTACATGTGCACAAATCTCTCCATCCACATGTGCACAAATCTCTCCATCACAAATCTCTCTATCTACATGTGCACAAATCTCTCTATCTACATGTGCACAAATCTCTCCATCCACATGTGCACAAATCTCTCCATCCTCATGTGCACAAATCTCTCCATCCACATGTGCACAAATCTCTCCATCCACATGTGCACAAATCTCTCCATCTACATGTGCACAAATCTCTCCATCTACATGTGCACAAATCTCTCTATCTACATGTGCACAAATCTCTCCATCCACATGTGCACAATTCTCTCCATCCTCATGTGCACAAATCTCTCCATCCACATGTGCACAAATCTCTCCATCCACATGTGCACAAATCTCTCCATCTACATGTGCACAAATCTCTCCATCTACATGTGCACAAATCTCTCCATCACAAATCACTCCATCTACATGTGCAAAAATCTCTCCATCTACATTTGCACAAATCTCTCCATCACAAATCTCTCCATCTACATGTGCACAAATCTCTCCATCACAATTCTCTCCATCTACATATGCACAAATCTCTCTATCTACATGTGCACAAATCTCTCTATCTACATGTGCACAAATCTCTCTATCTACATGTGCACAAATCTCTCCATCTACATGTGCACAAATCTCTCCATCTACATGTGCACAAATCTCTCCATCACAAATCTCTCCATCCACATGTGCACAAATCTCTCCATCTACATGTGCACAAATCTCTCCATCACAAATCTCTCCATCACAAATCGCACCATCTACATGTGCACAAATCTCTCTATCTACATGTGCACAAATCTCTCCATCCACATGTGCACAAATCTCTCCATCCACATGTGCACAAATCTATCCATCCACATGTGCACAAATCTCTCCATCCACATGTGCACAAATCTCTCCATCCTCATGTGCACAAATCTCTCCATCCACATGTGCACAAATCTCTCCATCCACATGTGCACAAATCTCTCCGTCTACATGTGCACAAATCTCTCCATCTACATTTGCACAAATCTCTCCATCACAAATCTCTCCATCTACATGTGCAAAAATCTCTCCATCTACATGTGCACAAATCTCTCCATCACAAATCTCTCCATCTACATGTGCTCAAATCTCTCCATCACAAATATCTCCGTCTACATATGCACAAATCTCTCCGACTACATGTGCACAAATCTCTCTATCTACATGTGCACAAAACTCTCTATCTACATGTGCACAAATCTCTCCATCTACATGTGCACAAATCTCTCCATCACAAATCTCTCCATCACAAATCTCTCCATCACAAATCTCTCCATCACAAATCTCTCCATCTACATGTGCACAAATCTCTCTATCTACATGTGCACAAATCTCTCCATCACAAATCTCTCTATCTACATGTGCACAAATCTCTCTATCTACATGTGCACAAATCTCTCCATCTACATGTGCACAAATCTCTCCATCACAAATCTCTCCATCACAAATCTCTCCATCACAAATCTCTCCATCTACATGTGCACAAATCTCTCTATCTACATGTGCACAAATCTCTCCATCCACATGTGCACAAATCTCTCCATCACAAATCTCTCTATCTACATGTGCACAAATCTCTCTATCTACATGTGCACAAATCTCTCCATCCACATGTGCACAAATCTCTCCATCCTCATGTGCACAAATCTCTCCATCCACATGTGCACAAATCTCTCCATCCACATGTGCACAAATCTCTCCATCTACATGTGCACAAATCTCTCCATCTACATGTGCACAAATCTCTCTATCTACATGTGCACAAATCTCTCCATCCACATGTGCACAATTCTCTCCATCCTCATGTGCACAAATCTCTCCATCCACATGTGCACAAATCTCTCCATCCACATGTGCACAAATCTCTCCATCTACATGTGCACAAATCTCTCCATCTACATGTGCACAAATCTCTCCATCACAAATCACTCCATCTACATGTGCAAAAATCTCTCCATCTACATTTGCACAAATCTCTCCATCACAAATCTCTCCATCTACATGTGCACAAATCTCTCCATCACAATTCTCTCCATCTACATATGCACAAATCTCTCTATCTACATGTGCACAAATCTCTCTATCTACATGTGCACAAATCTCTCTATCTACATGTGCACAAATCTCTCCATCTACATGTGCACAAATCTCTCCATCTACATGTGCACAAATCTCTCCATCACAAATCTCTCCATCCACATGTGCACAAATCTCTCCATCTACATGTGCACAAATCTCTCCATCCCAAATCTCTCCATCACAAATCGCACCATCTACATGTGCACAAATCTCTCTATCTACATGTGCACAAATCTCTCCATCCACATGTGCACAAATCTCTCCATCCACATGTGCACAAATCTATCCATCCACATGTGCACAAATCTCTCCATCCACATGTGCACAAATCTCTCCATCCACATGTGCACAAATCTCTCCATCTACATGTGCACAAATCTCTCCATCTACATGTGCACAAATCTCTCCATCACAAATGTCTCCATCTACATGTGCAAAAATCTCTCCATCTACATGTGCTCAAATCTCTCCATCACAAATCTCTCCATCTACATGTGCACAAATTTCTCCATCACAAATCTCTCCGTCCACATATGCACAAATCTCTCCGTCTACATGTGCACAAATCTCTCCGTCTACATGTGCACAAATCTCTCCATCTACATGTGCACAAATCTCTCCATCTACATGTGCACAAATCTCTCCATCACAAATCTCTCCATCTACATGTGCACAAATCTCTCCATCTACAGTACATGTGCACAAATATCTCTATCTACATGTGCACAAATCTCTCAATCTACATGTGCTCAAATCTCTCTATCTACATATGCACAAATCTCTCCATCTACATGTGCACAAATCTCTCCATCACAAATCTCTCTATCTACATGTGCACAAATCTCTCTATCTACATGTGCACAAATCTCTCCATCTACATGTGCACAAATCTCTCCATCACAATCTCTCCATCTACATGTGCACAAATCTCTCTATCTACATGTGCACAATTCTCTCCATCTACATGTGCACAAATCTCTCTGTCTACATGTGCACAAATCTCTCTGTCTACATGTGCACAAATCTCTCCATCTACAGTACATGTGCACAAATCTCTCCATCTACATGTGCACAAATCTCTCCATCCACATGTGCACAAATCTCTCCATCCACATGTGCACAAATCTCTCCATCACAAATCTCTCCATCTAAATGTGCACAAATCTCTCCATCTACATGTGCAGAAATCTCTCCATCACAAATCTCTCCATCTACATGTGCTCAAATCTCTCCATCACAAATCTCTCCGTCTACATATGCACAAATCTCTCCGTCTACATGTGCACAAATCTCTCCGTCTACATGTGCACAAATATCTCTATCTACATGTGCACAAATCTCTCCATCTACATGTGCACAAATCTCTCCATCACAAATCTCTCCATCTACATGTGCACAAATCTCTCCATCACAAATCTCTCCATCTACATGTGCACAAATCTCTCTATCTACATGTGCACAAATCTCTCCATCTACAGTACATGTGCACAAATCTCTCTATCTACATGTGCACAAATCTCTCTATCTACATGTGCACAAATCTCTCTATCTACATGTGCACAAATCTCTCCATCACAAATCTCTCTATCTACATGTGCACAAATCTCTCTATCTACATGTGCACAAATCTCTCCATCTACATGTGCACAAATCTCTGCATCACAAATCTCTCCATCACAAATCTCTCCATCACAAATCTCTCCATCTACATGTGCACAAATCTCTCTATCTACATGTGCACAAATCTCTCCATCCACATGTGCACAAATCTCTCCATCCTCATGTGCACAAATCTCTCCATCCACATGTGCACAAATCTCTCCATCCACATGTGCACAAATCTCTCCGTCTACATGTGCACAAATCTCTCCATCTACATGTGCACAAATCTCTCCATCACAAATCTCTCCATCTACATGTGCAAAAATCTCTCCATCTACATGTGCACAAATCTCTCCATCACAAATCTCTCCATCTACATGTGCACAAATCTCTCCATCACAAATCTCTCCGTCTACATATGCACAAATCTCTCCGACTACATGTGCACAAATCTCTCTATCTACATGTGCACAAAACTCTCTATCTACATGTGCACAAATCTCTCCATCTACATGTGCACAAATCTCTCCATCACAAATCTCTCCATCACAAATCTCTCCATCACAAATCTCTCCATCACAAATCTCTCCATCTACATGTGCACAAATCTCTCTATCTACATGTGCACAAATCTCTCCATCACAAATCTCTCTATCTACATGTGCACAAATCTCTCTATCTACATGTGCACAAATCTCTCCATCTACATGTGCACAAATCTCTCCATCACAAATCTCTCCATCACAAATCTCTCCATCACAAATCTCTCCATCTACATGTGCACAAATCTCTCTATCTACATGTGCACAAATCTCTCCATCCACATGTGCACAAATCTCTCCATCACCAATCTCTCTATCTACATGTGCACAAATCTCTCTATCTACATGTGCACAAATCTCTCCATCCACATGTGCACAAATCTCTCCATCCTCATGTGCACAAATCTCTACATCCACATGTGCACAAATCTCTCCATCCACATGTGCACAAATCTCTCCATCTACATGTGCACAAATCTCTCCATCTACATGTGCACAAATCTCTCTATCTACATGTGCACAAATCTCTCCATCCACATGTGCACAATTCTCTCCATCCTCATGTGCACAAATCTCTCCATCCACATGTGCACAAATCTCTCCATCCACATGTGCACAAATCTCTCCATCTACATGTGCACAAATCTCTCCATCTACATGTGCACAAATCTCTCCATCACAAATCACTCCATCTACATGTGCAAAAATCTCTCCATCTACATGTGCACAAATCTCTCCATCACAAATCTCTCCATCTACATGTGCACAAATCTCTCCATCACAATTCTCTCCATCTACATATGCACAAATCTCTCTATCTACATGTGCACAAATCTCTCTATCTACATGTGCACAAATCTCTCTATCTACATGTGCACAAATCTCTCCATCTACATGTGCACAAATCTCTCCATCTACATGTGCACAAATCTCTCCATCACAAATCTCTCTATCTACATGTGCACAAATCTCTCTATCTACATGTGCATAAATCTCTCCGTCTACATGTGCACAAATCTCTCCATCTACAGTACATGTGCAGAAATCTCTCCATCTACATGTGCAGAAATCTCTCCATCTACATGTGCACAAATCTCTCCATCTACATGTGCATAAATCTCTCCATCCACATGTGCACAAATCTCTCCATCCACATGTGCACAAATCTCTCCATCCACATGTGCACAAATCTCTCCATCACAAATCTCTCCATCTACATGTGCACAAATCTCTCCATCACAAATCTCTCCATCCACATATGCACAAATCTCTCCGTCTACATGTGCACAAATCTCTCCGTCTATATGTGCACAAATCTCTCCATCTACATGTGCACAAATCTCTCCATCTACATGTGCACAAATCTCTCCATCACAAATCTCTCCATCTACATGTGCACAAATCTCTCCATCTACAGTACATGTGCACAAATCTCTCTATCTACATGTGCACAAATCTCTCTATCTACATGTGCACAAATCTCTCTATCTACATATGCACAAATCTCTCCATCTACATGTGCACAAATCTCTCCATCACAAATCTCTCTATCTACATGTGCACAAATCTCTCTATCTACATGTGCACAAATCTCTCCATCTACATGTGCACAAATCTCTCCATCACAATCTCTCCATCTACATGTGCACAAATCTCTCTATCTACATGTGCACAATTCTCTCCATCTACATGTGCACAAATCTCTCTGTCTACATGTGCACAAATCTCTCTGTCTACATGTGCACAAATCTCTCCATCTACAGTATATGTGCACAAATCTCTCCATCTACATGTGCACAAATCTCTCCATCCACATGTGCACAAATCTCTCCATCCACATGTGCACAAATCTCTCCATCAAAAATCTCTCCATCTACATGTGCACAAATCTCTCCATCTACATGTGCAGAAATCTCTCCATCACAAATCTCTCCATCTACATGTGCTCAAATCTCTCCATCACAAATCTCTCCGTCTACATATGCACAAATCTCTCCGTCTACGTGTGCACAAATCTCTCCGTCTACATGTGCACAAATCTCTCCATCTACATGTGCACAAATCTCTCCATCACAAATCTCTCCATCTACATGTGCACAAATCTCTCCATCACAAATCTCTCCATCTACATGTGCACACATCTCTCTATCTACATGTGCACAAATCTCTCCATCTACAGTACATGTGCACAAATCTCTCTATCTACATGTGCACAAATCTCTGTATCTACATGTGCACAAATCTCTCTATCTACATGTGCACAAATCTCTCCATCACAAATCTCTCTATCTACATGTGCACAAATCTCTCTATCTACATGTGCACAAATCTCTCCATCTACATGTGCACAAATCTCTCCATCACAAATCTCTCCATCACAAATCTCTCCATCACAAATCTCTCCATCTACATGTGCACAAATCTCTCTATCTACATGTGCACAAATCTCTCCATCCACATGTGCACAAATCTCTCCATCCTCATGTGCACAAATCTCTCCATCCACATGTGCACAAATCTCTCCATCCACATGTGCACAAATCTCTCCATCTACATGTGCACAAATCTCTCCATCTACATGTGCACAAATCTCTCCATAACAAATCTCTCCATCTACATGTGCAAAAATCTCTCCATCTACATGTGCACAAATCTCTCCATCACAAATCTCTCCATCTACATGTGCACAAATCTCTCCATCACAAATCTCTCCGTCTACATATGCACAAATCTCTCCGTCTACATGTGCACAAATCTCTCTATCTACATGTGCACAAAACTCTCTATCTACATGTGCACAAATCTCTCCATCTACATGTGCACAAATCTCTCCATCTACATGTGCACAAATCTCTCTATCACAAAACTCTCTATCTACATGTGCACAAATCTCTCTATCTACATGTGCATAAATCTCTCCATCTACATGTGCACAAATCTCTCCATCACAAATCTCTCCATCTACATGTGCACAAATCACTCTATCTACATGTTAACAATTCTCTCCATCTACATGTGCACAAATCTCTCTGTCTACATGTGCACAAATCTCTCCGTCTACATGTGCACAAATCTCTCCATCTACAGTACATGTGCACAAATCTCTCCATCTACATGTGCACAAATCTCTCAATCCACATGTGCACAAATCTCTCCATCTACAGTACATGTGCACAAATCTCTCCATCTACATGTGCACAAATCTCTCCATCCACATGTGCACAAATCTCTCCATCCACATGTGCACAAATCTCTCCATCCACATGTGCACAAATCTCTCCATCACAAATCTCTCCTTCTACATGTGCACAAATCTCTCCATCTACATGTGCACAAATCTCTCCATCACAAATCTCTCCTTCTACATGTGCTCAATTCTCTCCATCACAAATCTCTCCGTCTACATATGCACAAATCTCTCCGTCTACATGTGCACAAATCTCTCCGTCTACATGTGCACAAATCTCTCCATCACAAATCTCTCCATCTACATGTGCTCAAATCTCTCCATCACAAATCTCTCCATCTACATGTGCACAAATCTCTCTATCTACATGTGCAAAAATCTCTCCATCTACAGTACATGTGCACAAATCTCTCTATCTACATGTGCACAAATCTCTCTATCTACATGTGCACAAATCTCTCTATCTACATGTGCACAAATCTCTCCATCACAAATCTCTCTATCTACAGGTGCACAAATCTCTCTATCTACATGTGCACAAATCTCTCCATCTACATGTGCACAAATCTCTCCATCACAAATCTCTCCATCTACATGTGCACAAATCTCTCCATCCTCATGTGCACAAATCTCTCCATCCACATGTGCACAAATCTCTCCATCCACATGTGCACAAATCTCTCCATCTACATGTGCACAAATCTCTCCATCTACATGTGCACAAATCTCTCTATCTACATGTGCACAAATCTCTCCATCCACATGTGCACAAATCTCTCCATCCTCATGTGCACAAATCTCTCCATCCACATGTGCACAAATCTCTCCATCCACATGTGCACAAATCTCTCCATCTACATGTGCACAAATCTCTCCATCTACATGTGCACAAATCTCTCCATCACAAATCTCTCCATCTACATGTGCACAAATCTCTCCATCACAAATCTCTCAATCTACATATGCACAAATCTCTCCGTCTACATGTGCACAAATCTCTCTATCTACATGTGCACAAATCTCTCTATTTACATGTGCACAAATCTCTCCATCACAAATCTCTCTATCTACATGTGCACAAATCTCTCTATCTACATGTGCAAAAATCTCTCAGTCTACATGTGCACAAATCTCTCCATCTACAGTACATGTGCAGAAATCTCTCCATCTACATGTGCACAAATCTCTCCATCTACATGTGCACAAATCTCTCCATCTACATGTGCATAAATCTCTCCATCCACATGTGCACAAATCTCTCCATCCACATGTGCACAAATCTCTCCATCCACATGTGCACAAATCTCTCCATCCACATGTGCACAAATCTCTCCATCACAAATCTCTCCATCTACATGTGCACAAATCTCTCTATCTACATGTGCACAAATCTCTCCATCTACTTGTGAACAAATCTCTCCATCACAAATCTCTCCATCTACGTGTGCACAAATCTCTCTATCTACATGTGCACAATTCTCTCCATCTACATGTGCACAAATCTCTCTGTCTACATGTGCACAAATCTCTCCATCTACATGTGCACGAATCTCTCCATCACAAATCTCTCCATCTACATGTGCACAAATCTCTCCATCACAAATCTCTCCATCTACATGTGCACAAATGTCTCCATCACAAATCTCTCCATCTACATGTGCACAAATCTCTCCATCCACATGTGCACAAATCTCTCCATCTACATGTGCACAAATCTCTCCATCTACATGTGCACAAATCTCTCCATCTACATGTGCACAAATCTCTCCATCTACATGTGCACAAATCTCTCCATCACAAATCTCTCCATCCACATGTGCACAAATCTCTCCATCCACATGTGCACTAATCTCTCCATCTACATGTGCACAAATCTCTCTATCTACATGTGCACAATTCTCTCCATCTACATGTGCACAAATCTCTCTGTCTACATGTGCACAAATCTCTCCGTCTACATGTGCACAAATCTCTCCATCCACATGTGCACAAATCTCTCCATCTACATGTGCACAAATCTCTCCATCAACATGTGCACAAATCTCTCCATCCACATGTGCACAAATCTCTCCATCCACATGTGCACAAATCTCTCCATCTACATGTGCACAAATCTCTCCATCTACATGTGCACAAATCTCTCCATCACAAATCTCTCCATCCACATGTGCACAAATCTCTCCATCCACATGTGCACAAATCTCTCCATCTACATGTGCACAAATCTCTCCATCCACATGTGCACAAATCTTTCCATCCACATGTGCACAAATCTCTCCATCCACATGTGCAGAAATCTCTCCATCTACATGTGCACAAATCTCTCCATCTACATGTGCACAAATCTCTCTATCTACATGTGCACAATTCTCTCCATCTACATGTGCACAAATCTCTCTGTCTACATGTGCACAAATCTCTCCATCTACATGTGCACAAATCTCTCCATCTACAGTACATGTGCACAAATCTCTCCATCTACATGTGCACAAATGTCTCCATCTACATGTGCACAAATCTCTCCATCCACATGTGCACAAATCTCTCCATCCACATGTGCACAAATCTCTCCATCCACATGTGCACAAATCTCTCCATCTACATGTGCACAAATCTCTCCATCACAAATCTCTCCATCAACATGTGCACAAATCTCTCCATCTACATGTGCACAAATCTCTCCATCTACATGTGCACAAATCTCTCCATCTACATGTGCACAAATCTCTCCATCTACATGTGCACAAATCTCTCCATCTACATGTGCACAAATCTCTCCATCACAAATCTCTCCATCTACATGTGCACAAATCTCTCTATCTACATGTGAACAATTCTCTCCATCTATATGTGCTCAAATCTCTCTGTCTACATTTGCACAATTCTCTCCGTCTATATGTGCACAAATCTCTCCATCTACAGTACATTTGCACAAATCTCTCCATCCACATGTGCACAAATCTCTCCATCACAAATCTCTCCATCACAAATCTCTCCATCTACATGTGCACAAATCTCTCCATCCTCATGTGCACAAATCTCTCCATCCACATGTGCACAAATCTCTCCATCCACATGTGCACAAATCTCTCCATCTACATGTGCACAAATCTCTCCATCTACATGTGCACAAATCTCTCTATCTACATGTGCACAAATCTCTCCATCCACATGTGCACAAATCTCTCCATCCTCATGTACACAAATCTCTCCATCCACATGTGCACAAATCTCTCCATCCACATGTGCACAAATCTCTCCATCTACATGTGCACAAATCTCTCCATCTACATGTGCACAAATCTCTCCATCACAAATCTCTCCATCTACATGTGCACAAATCTCTCCATCACAAATCTCTCAATCTACATATGCACAAATCTCTCCGTCTACATGTGCACAAATCTCTCTATCTACATGTGCACAAATCTCTCTATTTACATGTGCACAAATCTCTCCATCACAAATCTCTCTATCTACATGTGCACAAATCTCTCTATCTACATGTGCAAAAATCTCTCAGTCTACATGTGCACAAATCTCTCCATCTACAGTACATGTGCAGAAATCTCTCCATCTACATGTGCACAAATCTCTCCATCTACATGTGCACAAATCTCTCCATCCACATGTGCACAAATCTCTCCATCCACATGTGCACAAATCTCTCCATCCACATGTGCACAAATCTCTCCATCCACATGTGCACAAATCTCTCCATCACAAATCTCTCCATCTACATGTGCACAAATCTCTCTATCTACATGTGCACAAATCTCTCCATCTACTTGTGAACAAATCTCTCCATCACAAATCTCTCCATCTACGTGTGCACAAATCTCTCTATCTACATGTGCACAATTCTCTCCATCTACATGTGCACAAATCTCTCTGTCTACATGTGCACAAATCTCTCCATCTACATGTGCACGAATCTCTCCATCACAAATCTCTCCATCTACATGTGCACAAATCTCTCCATCTACATGTGCACAAATCTCTCCATCACAAATCTCTCCATCTACATGTGCACAAATCTCTCCATCACAAATCTCTCCATCTACATGTGCACAAATCTCTCCATCCACATGTGCACAAATCTCTCCATCTACATGTGCACAAATCTCTCCATCTACATGTGCACAAATCTCTCCATCTACATGTGCACAAATCTCTCCATCTACATGTGCACAAATCTCTCCATCACAAATCTCTCCATCCACATGTGCACAAATCTCTCCATCCACATGTGCACTAATCTCTCCATCTACATGTGCACAAATCTCTCTATCTACATGTGCACAATTCTCTCCATCTACATGTGCACAAATCTCTCTGTCTACATGTGCACAAATCTCTCCGTCTACATGTGCACAAATCTCTCCATCCACATGTGCACAAATCTCTCCATCTACATGTGCACAAATCTCTCCATCAACATGTGCACAAATCTCTCCATCCACATGTGCACAAATCTCTCCATCCACATGTGCACAAATCTCTCCATCTACATGTGCACAAATCTCTCCATCTACATGTGCACAAATCTCTCCATCACAAATCTCTCCATCCACATGTGCACAAATCTCTCCATCCACATGTGCACAAATCTCTCCATCTACATGTGCACAAATCTCTCCATCCACATGTGCACAAATCTTTCCATCCACATGTGCACAAATCTCTCCATCCACATGTGCAGAAATCTCTCCATCTACATGTGCACAAATCTCTCCATCTACATGTGCACAAATCTCTCCATCTACATGTGCACACATCTCTCTATCTACATGTGCACAATTCTCTCCATCTACATGTGCACAAATCTCTCTGTCTACATGTGCACAAATCTCTCCATCTACATGTGCACAAATCTCTCCATCTACAGTACATGTGCACAAATCTCTCCATCTACATGTGCACAAATGTCTCCATCTACATGTGCACAAATCTCTCCATCCACATGTGCACAAATCTCTCCATCCACATGTGCACAAATCTCTCCATCCACATGTGCACAAATCTCTCCATCTACATGTGCACAAATCTCTCCATCTACATGTGCACAAATCTCTCCATCTACATGTGCACAAATCTCTCCATCTACATGAGCACAAATCTCTCCATCACAAATCTCTCCATCTACATGTGCACAAATCTCTCTATCTACATGTGAACAATTCTCTCCATCTATATGTGCGCAAATCTCTCTGTCTACATTTGCACAATTCTCTCCGTCTATATGTGCACAAATCTCTCCATCTACAGTACATTTGCACAAATCTCTCCATCCACATGTGCACAAATCTCTCCATCTACATGTGCACAAATCTCTCCATCACAAATCTCTCCATCTACATGTGCACAAATCTCTCTATCTACATGTGCATAAATCTCTCCATCCACATGTGCACAAATCTCTCCATCCACATGTGCACAAATCTCTCCATCCACATGTGCACAAATCTCTCTATCTACATGTGCACAAATCTCTCCATCACAAATCTCTCCATCTACATGTGCACAAATCTCTCTATCTACATGTGCTCAAATCTCTCCATCCACATGTGCACAAATCTCTCCATCCACATGTGCACAAATCTCTCCATCCACATGTGCACAAATCTCTCCATCCACATGTGCACTATTCTCTCCATCTACATGTGCAAAAATCTCTCCATCTACATGTGCACAAATCTCTCCATCACAAAACTCTCCGTCTACATGTGCAAAAATCTCTCCATCTACATGTGCACAAATCTCTCCATCACATATCTCTCCATCTACATGTGCAAAAATCTCTCCATCTACATGTGCACAAATCTCTCCATCACAAATCTCTCCATCTACAAGTGCTCAAATCTCTCCATCACAAATCTCTCCGTCTACATATGCACAAATCTCTCCAACTACATGTGCACAAATCTCTCTATCTACATGTGCACAAAACTCTCTATCTACATGTGCACAAATCTCTCCATTTACATGTGCACAAATCTCTCCATCACAAATCTCTCCATCACAAATCTCTCCATCACAAATCTCTCCATCTACATGTGCACAAATCTCTCTATCTACTTGTGCACAAATCTCTCCATCACAAATCTCTCTATCTACATGTGCACAAATCTCTCTATCTACATGTGCACAAATCTCTCCATCTACATGTGCACAAATCTCTCCATCACAAATCTCTCCATCACAAATCTCTCCATCACAAATCTCTCCATCTACATGTGCACAAATCTCTCTATCTACATGTGCGCAAATCTCTCCATCCACATGTGCACAAATCTCTCCTTCCTCATGTGCACAAATCTCTCCATCCACATGTGCACAAATCTCTCCATCCACATGTGCACAAATCTCTCCATCTACATGTGCACAAATCTCTCCATCTACATGTGCACAAATCTCTCTATCTACATGTGCACAAATCTCTCCATCCACATGTGCACAATTCTCTCCATCCTCATGTGCACAAATCTCTCCATCCACATGTGCACAAATCTCTCCATCCACATGTGCACAAATCTCTCCATCTACATGTGCACAAATCTCTCCATCTACATGTGCACAAATCTCTCCATCACAAATCACTCCATCTACATGTGCAAAAATCTCTCCATCTACATGTGCACAAATCTCTCCATCACAAATCTCTCCATCTACATGTGCACATATCTCTCCATCACAATTCTCTCCATCTACATATGCACAAATCTCTCCGTCTACATGTGCACAAATCTCTCTATCTACATGTGCACAAATCTCTCTATCTACATGTGCACAAATCTCTCCATCTACATGTGCACAAATCTCTCCATCTACATGTGCACAAATCTCTCCATCACAAATCTCTCTATCTACATGTGCATAAATCTCTCCGTCTACATGTGCACAAATCTCTCCATCTACAGTACATGTGCAGAAATCTCTTCATCTACATGTGCACAAATCTCTCCATCTACATGTGCATAAATCTCTCCATCCACATGTGCACAAATCTCTCCATCCACATGTGCACAAATCTCTCCATCCACATGTGCACAAATCTCTCCATCACAAATCTCTCCATCTACATGTGCACAAATCTCTCCATCACAAATCTCTCCGTCCACATATGCACAAATCTCTCCGTCTACATGTGCACAAATCTCTCCGTCTATATGTGCACAAATCTCTCCATCTACATGTGCACAAATCTCTCCATCTACATGTGCACAAATCTCTCCATCACAAATCTCTCCATCTACATGTGCACAAATCTCTCCATCTACAGTACATGTGCACAAATCTCTCTATCTACATGTGCACAAATCTCTCTATCTACATGTGCACAAATCTCTCTATCTACATATGCACAAATCTCTCCATCTACATGTGCACAAATCTCTCCATCACAAATCTCTCTATCTACATGTGCACAAATCTCTCTATCTACATGTGCACAAATCTCTCCATCTACATGTGCACAAATCTCTCTGTCTACATGTGCACAAATCTCTCTGTCTACATGTGCACAAATCTCTCTGTCTACATGTGCACAAATCTCTCCATCTACAGTATATGTGCACAAATTTCTCCATCTACATGTGCACAAATCTCTCCATCCACATGTGCACAAATCTCTCCATCCACATGTGCACAAATCTCTCCATCACAAATCTCTCCATCTACATGTGCACAAATCTCTCCATCTACATGTGCAGAAATCTCTCCATCACAAATCTCTCCATCTACATGTGCTCAAATCTCTCCATCACAAATCTCTCCGTCTACATATGCACAAATCTCTCCGTCTACGTGTGCTCAAATCTCTCCGTCTACATGTGCACAAATCTCTCCATCTACATGTGCACAAATCTCTCCATCACAAATCTCTCCATCTACATGTGCACAAATCTCTCCATCACAAATCTCTCCATCTACATGTGCACAAATCTCTCTATCTACATGTGCACAAATCTCTCCATCTACAGTACATGTGCACAAATCTCTCTATCTACATGTGCACAAATATCTCTATCTACATGTGCACAAATCTCTCCATCACAAATCTCTCTATCTACATGTGCACAAATCTCTCTATCTACATGTGCACAAATCTCTCCATCTACATGTGCACAAATCTCTCCATCACAAATCTCTCCATCACAAATCTCTCCATCACAAATCTCTCCATCTACATGTGCACAAATCTCTCTATCTACATGTGCACAAATCTCTCCATCCACATGTGCACAAATCTCTCCATCCTCATGTGCACAAATCTCTCCATCCACATGTGCACAAATCTCTCCATCTACATGTGCACAAATCTCTCCATCTACATGTGCACAAATCTCTCCATCACAAATCTCTCCATCTACATGTGCAAAAATCTCTCCATCTACATGTGCACAAATCTCTCCATCACAAATCTCTCCATCTACATGTGCACAAATCTCTCCATCACAAATCTCTCCGTCTACATATGCACAAATCTCTCCGTCTACATGTGCACAAATCTCTCTATCTACATGTGCACAAAACTCTCTATCTACATGTGCACAAATCTCTCCATCTACATGTGCACAAATCTCTCCATCTACATGTGCACAAATCTCTCTATCACAAATCTCTCTATCTACATGTGCACAAATCTCTCTATCTACATGTGCATAAATCTCTCCATCTACATGTGCACAAATCTCTCCATCACAAATCTCTTCATCTACATGTGCACAAATCTCTCTATCTACATGTTAACAATTCTCTCCATCTACATGTGCACAAATCTCTCTGTCTACATGTGCACAAATCTCTCCGTCTACATGTGCACAAATCTCTCCATCACAAATGTCTCCATCTACATGTGCAAAAATCTCTCCATCTACATGTGCACAAATCTCTCCATCCACATGTGCACAAATCTCTCCATCCACATGTGCACAAATCTCTCCATCCACATGTGCACAAATCTCTCCATCACAAATCTCTCCTTCTACATGTGCACAAATCTCTCCATCCACATGTGCACAAATCTCTCCATCACAAATCTCTCCTTCTACATGTGCACAAATCTCTCCATCTACATGTGCACAAATCTCTCCATCACAAATCTCTCCTTCTACATGTGCTCAAATCTCTCCATCACAAATCTCTCCGTCTACATATGCACAAATCTCTCCGTCTACATGAGCACAAATCTCTCCGTCTACATGTGCACAAATCTCTCCATCACAAATCTCTCCATCTACATGTGCTCAAATCTCTCCATCACAAATCTCTCTATCTACATGTGCAAAAATCTCTCCATCTACAGTACATGTGCACAAATCTCTCTATCTACATGTGCACAAATCTCTCTATCTACATGTGCACAAATCTCTCTATCTACATGTGCACAAATCTCTCCATCACAAATCTCTCTATCTACATGTGCACAAATCTCTCTATCTACATGTGCACAAATCTCTCCATCTACATGTGCACAAATCTCTCCATCACAAATCTCTCCATCACAAATCTCTCCATCACAAATCTCTCCATCTACATGTGCACAAATCTCTCCATCCTCATGTGCACAAATCTCTCCATCCACATGTGCACAAATCTCTCCATCCACATGTGCACAAATCTCTCCATCTACATGTGCACAAATCTCTCCATCTACATGTGCACAAATCTCTCTATCTACATGTGCACAAATCTCTCCATCCACATGTGCACAAATCTCTCCATCCTCATGTGCACAAATCTCTCCATCCACATGTGCACAAATCTCTCCATCCACATGTGCACAAATCTCTCCATCTACATGTGCACAAATCTCTCCATCTACATGTGCACAAATCTCTCCATCACAAATCTCTCCATCTACATGTGCACAAATCTCTCCATCACAAATCTCTCCATCTACATATGCACAAATCTCTCCGTCTACATGTGCACAAATCTCTCTATCTACATGTGCACAAATCTCTCTATCTACATGTGCACAAATCTCTCCATCACAAATCTCTCTATCTACATGTGCACAAATCTCTCTATCTACATGTGCAAAAATCTCTCCGTCTACATGTGCAAAAATCTCTCCATCCACATGTGCACAAATCTCTCCATCCTCATGTGCACAAATCTCTCCATCCACATGTGCATAAATCTCTCCATCCACATGTGCACAAATCTCTCCATCCACATGTGCACAAATCTCTCCATCCACATGTGCACAAATCTCTCCATCCACATGTGCACAAATCTCTCCATCACAAATCTCTCCATCTACATGTGCACAAATCTCTCTATCTACATGTGCACAAATCTCTCCATCTACTTGTGAACAAATCTCTCCATCACAAATCTCTCCATCTACGTGTGCACAAATCTCTCTATCTACATGTGCACAATTCTCTCCATCTACATGTGCACAAATCTCTCTGTCTACATGTGCACAAATCTCTCCATCTACATGTGCACGAATCTCTCCATCACAAATCTCTCCATCTACATGTGCACAAATCTCTCCATCTACATGTGCACAAATCTCTCCATCACAAATCTCTCCATCTACATGTGCACAAATCTCTCCATCACAAATCTCTCCATCTACATGTGCACAAATCTCTCCATCCACATGTGCACAAATCATTCCATCTACATGTGCACAAATCTCTCCATCTACATGTGCACAAATCTCTCCATCTACATGTGCACAAATCTCTCCATCTACATGTGCACAAATCTCTCCATCACAAATCTCTCCATCCACATGTGCACAAATCTCTCCATCCACATGTGCACTAATCTCTCCATCTACATGTGCACAAATTTCTCTATCTACATGTGCACAATTCTCTCCATCTACATGTGCACAAATCTCTCTGTCTACATGTGCACAAATCTCTCTGTCTACATGTGCACAAATCTCTCCATCCACATGTGCACAAATCTCTCCATCTACATGTGCACAAATCTCTCCATCAACATGTGCACAAATCTCTCCATCCACATGTGCACAAATCTCTCCATCCACATGTGCACAAATCTCTCCATCTACATGTGCACAAATCTCTCCATCTACATGTGCACAAATCTCTCCATCACAAATCTCTCCATCCACATGTGCACAAATCTCTCCATCCACATGTGCACAAATCTCTCCATCTACATGTGCACAAATCTCTCCATCCACATGTGCACAAATCTTTCCATCCACATGTGCACAAATCTCTCCATCCACATGTGCACAAATCTCTCCATCTACATGTGCACTAATCTCTCCATCTACATGTGCACAAATCTCTCCATCTACATGTGCACAAATCTCTCTATCTACATGTGCACAAATCTCTCTGTCTACATGTGCACAAATCTCTCCATCTACATGTGCACAAATCTCTCCATCTACAGTACATGTGCACAAATCTCTCCATCTACATGTGCACAAATGTCTCCATCTACATGTGCCCAAATCTCTCCATCCACATGTGCACAAATCTCTCCATCCACATGTGCACAAATCTCTCCATCCACATGTGCACAAATCTCTCCATCTACATGTGCACAAATCTCTCCATCACAAATCTCTCCATCTACATGTGCACAAATCTCTCCATCTACATGTGCACAAATCTCTCCATCTACATGTGCACAAATCTCTCCATCACAAATCTCTCCTTCTACATGTGCTCAAATCTCTCCATCACAAATCTCTCCGTCTACATATGCACAAATCTCTCCGTCTACATGTGCACAAATCTCTCCGTCTACATGTGCACAAATCTCTCCATCACAAATCTCTCCATCTACATGTGCTCAAATCTCTCCATCACAAATCTCTCCATCTACATGTGCACAAATCTCTCTATCTACATGTGCAAAAATCTCTCCATCTACAGTACATGTGCACAAATCTCTCTATCTACATGTGCACAAATCTCTCTATCTACATGTGCACAAATCTCTCTATCTACATGTGCACAAATTTCTCCATCACAAATCTCTCTATCTACATGTGCACAAATCTCTCTATCTACATGTGCACAAATCTCTCCATCTACATGTGCACAAATCTCTCCATCACAAATCTCTCCATCACAAATCTCTCCATCACAAATCTCTCCATCTACATGTGCACAAATCTCTCCATCCTCATGTGCACAAATCTCTCCATCCACATGTGCACAAATCTCTCCATCCACATGTGCACAAATCTCTCCATCTACATGTGCACAAATCTCTCCATCTACATGTGCACAAATCTCTCTATCTACATGTGCACAAATCTCTCCATCCACATGTGCACAAATCTCTCCATCCTCATGTGCACAAATCTCTCCATCCACATGTGCACAAATCTCTCCATCCACATGTGCACAAATCTCTCCATCTACATGTGCACAAATCTCTCCATCCACATGTGCACAAATCTCTCCATCTACATGTGCACAAATCTCTCCATCTACATGTGCACAAATCTCTCCATCACAAATCTCTCCATCTACATATGCACAAATCTCTCCGTCTACATGTGCACAAATCTCTCTATCTACATGTGCACAAATCTCTCTATCTACATGTGCACAAATCTCTCCATCACAAATCTCTCTATCTACATGTGCACAAATCTCTCTATCTACATGTGCAAAAATCTCTCCGTCTACATGTGCACAAATCTCTCCATCTACAGTACATGTGCAGAAATCTCTCCATCTACATGTGCAGAAATCTCTCCATCTACATGTGCACAAATCTCTCCATCTACATGTGCATAAATCTCTCCATCCACCTGTGCACAAATCTCTCCATCCACATGTGCACAAATCTCTCCATCCACATGTGCACAAATCTCTCCATCCACATGTGCACAAATCTCTCCATCACAAATCTCTCCATCTACATGTGCACAAATCTCTCTATCTACATGTGCACAAATCTCTCCATCTACTTGTGAACAAATCTCTCCATCACAAATCTCTCCATCTACGTGTGCACAAATCTCTCTATCTACATGTGCACAATTCTCTCCATCTACATGTGCACAAATCTCTCAGTCTACATGTGCACAAATCTCTCCATCTACATGTGCACGAATCTCTCCATCACAAATCTCTCCATCTACATGTGCACAAATCTCTCCATCTACATGTGCACAAATCTCTCCATCACAAATCTCTCCATCTACATGTGCACAAATCTCTCCATCACAAATCTCTCCATCTACATGTGCACAAATCTCTCCATCCACATGTGCACAAATCTCTCCATCTACATGTGCACAAATCTCTCCATCTACATGTGCACAAATCTCTCCATCTACATGTGCACAAATCTCTCCAAAACAAATCTCTCCATCCACATGTGCACAAATCTCTCCATCCACATGTGCACTAATCTCTCCATCTACATGTGCACAAATCTCTCTATCTACATGTGCACAATTCTCTCCATCTACATGTGCACAAATCTCTCTGTCTACATGTGCACAAATCTCTCCGTCTACATGTGCACAAATCTCTCCATCCACATGTGCACAAATCTCTCCATCTACATGTGCACAAATCTCTCCATCAACATGTGCACAAATCTCTCCATCCACATGTGCACAAATCTCTCCATCCACATGTGCACAAATCTCTCCATCACAAATCTCTCCATCTACATGTGCACAAATCTCTCCATCTACATGTGCACAAATCTCTCCATCACAAATCTCTCCATCTACATGTGCACAAATCTCTCCATCTACAGTACATGTGCACAAATCTCTGCATCTACATGTGCACAAATCTCTCCATCACAAATCTCTCCATCTACATGTGCACAAATCTCTCCATCTACATGTGCACAAATCTCTCCATCTACATGTGCACAAATCTCTCCATCTACATGTGCACAAATCTCTCCATCACAAATCTCTCCATCTACATGTGCACAAATCTCTCCATCCACATGTGCACAAATCTTTCCATCCACATGTGCACAAATCTCTCCATCCACATGTGCAGAAATCTCTCCATCTACATGTGCACAAATCTCTCAATCTACATGTGCACAAATCTCTCCATCTACATGTGCACAAATCTCTCTATCTACATGTGCACAATTCTCTCCATCTACATGTGCACAAATCTCTCTGTCTACATGTGCACAAATCTCTCCATCTACATGTGCACAAATCTCTCCATCTACAGTACATGTGCACAAATCTCTCCATCTACATGTGCACAAATGTCTCCTTCTACATGTGCACAAATCTCTCCATCCACATGTGCACAAATCTCTCCATCCACATGTGCACAAATCTCTCCATCCACATGTGCACAAATCTCTCCATCTACATGTGCACAAATCTCTCCATCACAAATCTCTCCATCTACATGTGCTCAAATCTCTCCATCTACATGTGCACAAATCTCTCCATCTACATGTGCACAAATCTCTCCATCTACATGTGCACAAATCTCTCCATCACAAATCTCTCCATCTACATGTAGACAAATCTCTCTATCTACATGTGAACAATTCTCTCCATCTATATGTGCTCAAATCTCTCTGTCTACATTTGCACAATTCTCTCCGTCTATATGTGCACAAATCTCTCCATCTACAGTACATTTGCACAAATCTCTGAATCCACATGTGCACAAATCTCTCCATCTACATGTGCACAAATCTCTCCATCCACATGTGCACAAATCTCTCCATCACAAATCTCTCCATCTACATGTGCACAAATCTCTCCATCCACATGTGCACAAATCTCTCCATCCACATGTGCACAAATCTCTCCATCCACATGTGCACAAATCTCTCTATCTACATGTGCACAAATCTCTTCATCACAAATCTCTCCATCTACATGTGCTCAAATCTCTCCATCCACATGTGCACAAATCTCTCCATCCACATGTACACAAATCTCTCCATCCACATGTGCACAAATCTCTTCATCCACATGTGCACTATTCTCTCCATCTACATGTGCACAAATCTCTCCATCTACATGTGCACAAATCTCTCCATCACAAAACTCTCCGTCTACATGTGCAAAAATCTCTCCATCTACATGTGCACAAATCTCTCCATCACATATCTCTCCATCTACATGTGCACAAATCTCTCCATCACACATCTCTCCATCTACATGTGCACAAATCTCTCCATCAGAAATCTCTCCGTCTACATGTGCACAAATCTCTCCGTCTACATCTGCACAAATCTCTCCGTCTACATGTGCACAAATCTCTCCGTCTACATGTGCACAAATCTCTCCATCTACATGTGCACAAATCTCTCCGTCTACATGTGCACAAATCTCTCCATCACAAATCTCTCCATCTACATGTGCACAAATCTCTCCATCACAAATCTCTCCTTCTACAAGTGCACAAATCTCTCTATCTACATGTGCACAAATCTCTCCATCTACAGTACATGTGCACAAATCTCTCTATCTACATGTGCACAAATCTCTCTATCTACATGTGCACAAATCTGTCCATCTACATGTGCACAAATCTCTCCATCCACATGTGCACAAATCTCTCCATCCACATGTGCACAAATCTCTCCATCCACATGTGCACAAATCTCTCCATCTACATGTGCACAAATCTCTCCATCACAAATCTCTCCATCACAAATCTCTCCATCACAAATCTCACCATCTACATGTGCACAAATCTCTCTATCTACATGTGCACAAATCTCTCCATCCACATGTGCCCAAATCTCTCCATCCACATGTGCACAAATCTCTCCATCCACATGTGCACAAATCTCTCCATCTACATGTGCACAAATCTCTCCATCTACATGTGCACAAATCTCTCCATCACAAATGTCTCCATCTACATGTGCAAAAATCTCTCCATCTACATGTGCACAAATCTCTCCATCACAAATCTCTCCATCTACATGTGCACAAATCTCTCCATCACAAATCTCTCCGTCTACATATGCACAAATCTCTCCGTCTACATGTGCACAAATCTCTCCGTCTACATGTGCACAAATCTCTCCATCTACATGTGCACAAATCTCTCCATCACAAATCTCTCCATCTTCATGTGCACAAATCTCTCCATCACAAATCTCTCCATCTACATGTGCACAAATCTCTCTATCCTCTATCTACATGTGCACAAATCTCTCCATCTACAGTACATGTGCACAAATCTCTCTATCTACATGTGCACAAATCTCTCTATCTACATGTGCACAAATCTCTCTATCTACATGTGCACAAATCTCTCCATCTACATGTGCACAAATCTCTCCATCACAAATCTCTCTATCTACATGTGCACAAATCTCTCTATCTACATGTGCACAAATCTCTCCATCTACATGTGCACAAATCTCTCCATCACAAATCTCTCCATCTACATGTGCACAAATCTCTCTATCTACATGTGCACAATTCTCTCCATCTACATGTGCACAAATCTCTCCGTCTACATGTGCACAAATCTCTCCATCTACAGTACATGTGCACAAATCTCTCCATCTACATGTGCACGAATCTCTCCATCCACATGTGCACAAATCTCTCCATCCACATGTGCACAAATCTCTCCATCACAAATCTCTCCATCTACATGTGCACAAATCTCTCCATCACAAATCTCTCCATCTACATGTGCTCAAATCTCTCCATCACAAATCTCTCCGTCTACATATGCACAAATCTCTCCGTCTACATGTGCACAAATCTCTCCGTCTACATGTGCACAAATCTCTCCATCTACATGTGCACAAATCTCTCCATCTACTTGTGCACAAATCTCTCCATCACAAATCTCTCCATCTACATGTGCACAAATCTCTCCATCACAAATCTCTCCATCTACATGTGCACAAATCTCTCTATCTACATGTGCACAAATCTCTCCATCTACAGTACATGAGCACAAATCTCTGCATCTACATGTGCACAAATCTCTCCATCAAAAATCTCTCCATCTACATGTGCACAAATCTCTCCATCTACATGTGCACAAATCTCTCCATCTACATGTGCACAAATCTCTGCATCTACATGTGCACAAATCTCTCCATCACAAATCTCTCCATCAACATGTGCACAAATCTCTCTATCTACATGTGAACAATTCTCTCCATCTACATGTGCACAAATCTCTCCGTCTACATGTGCACAAATCTCTCCGTCTACATGTGCACAAATCTCTCCATCTACATGTGCACAAATCTCTCCATCTACATGTGCACAAATCTCTCCATCACAAATCTCTCCATCTACATGTGCACAAATCTCTCCATCTCAAATCTCTCCATCTACAAGTGCACAAATCTCTCTATCTACATGTGCACAAATCTCTCCATCTACAGTACATGTGCACAAATCTCTCTATCTACATGTGCACAAATCTCTTCATCACAAATCTCTCCATCTACATGTGCTCAAATCTCTCCATCCACATGTGCACAAATCTCTCCATCCACATGTACACAAATCTCTCCATCCACATGTGCACAAATCTCTTCATCCACATGTGCACTATTCTCTCCATCTACATGTGCACAAATCTCTCCATCTACATGTGCACAAATCTCTCCATCACAAAACTCTCCGTCTACATGTGCAAAAATCTCTCCATCTACATGTGCACAAATCTCTCCATCACATATCTCTCCATCTACATGTGCACAAATCTCTCCATCACACATCTCTCCATCTACATGTGCACAAATCTCTCCATCAGAAATCTCTCCGTCTACATGTGCACAAATCTCTCCGTCTACATCTGCACAAATCTCTCCGTCTACATGTGCACAAATCTCTCCGTCTACATGTGCACAAATCTCTCCATCTACATGTGCACAAATCTCTCCGTCTACATGTGCACAAATCTCTCCATCACAAATCTCTCCATCTACATGTGCACAAATCTCTCCATCACAAATCTCTCCTTCTACAAGTGCACAAATCTCTCTATCTACATGTGCACAAATCTCTCCATCTACAGTACATGTGCACAAATCTCTCTATCTACATGTGCACAAATCTCTCTATCTACATGTGCACAAATCTGTCCATCTACATGTGCACAAATCTCTCCATCCACATGTGCACAAATCTCTCCATCCACATGTGCACAAATCTCTCCATCCACATGTGCACAAATCTCTCCATCTACATGTGCACAAATCTCTCCATCACAAATCTCTCCATCACAAATCTCTCCATCACAAATCTCACCATCTACATGTGCACAAATCTCTCTATCTACATGTGCACAAATCTCTCCATCCACATGTGCCCAAATCTCTCCATCCACATGTGCACAAATCTCTCCATCCACATGTGCACAAATCTCTCCATCTACATGTGCACAAATCTCTCCATCTACATGTGCACAAATCTCTCCATCACAAATGTCTCCATCTACATGTGCAAAAATCTCTCCATCTACATGTGCACAAATCTCTCCATCACAAATCTCTCCATCTACATGTGCACAAATCTCTCCATCACAAATCTCTCCGTCTACATATGCACAAATCTCTCCGTCTACATGTGCACAAATCTCTCCGTCTACATGTGCACAAATCTCTCCATCTACATGTGCACAAATCTCTCCATCACAAATCTCTCCATCTTCATGTGCACAAATCTCTCCATCACAAATCTCTCCATCTACATGTGCACAAATCTCTCTATCCTCTATCTACATGTGCACAAATCTCTCCATCTACAGTACATGTGCACAAATCTCTCTATCTACATGTGCACAAATCTCTCTATCTACATGTGCACAAATCTCTCTATCTACATGTGCACAAATCTCTCCATCTACATGTGCACAAATCTCTCCATCACAAATCTCTCTATCTACATGTGCACAAATCTCTCTATCTACATGTGCACAAATCTCTCCATCTACATGTGCACAAATCTCTCCATCACAAATCTCTCCATCTACATGTGCACAAATCTCTCTATCTACATGTGCACAATTCTCTCCATCTACATGTGCACAAATCTCTCCGTCTACATGTGCACAAATCTCTCCATCTACAGTACATGTGCACAAATCTCTCCATCTACATGTGCACGAATCTCTCCATCCACATGTGCACAAATCTCTCCATCCACATGTGCACAAATCTCTCCATCACAAATCTCTCCATCTACATGTGCACAAATCTCTCCATCACAAATCTCTCCATCTACATGTGCTCAAATCTCTCCATCACAAATCTCTCCGTCTACATATGCACAAATCTCTCCGTCTACATGTGCACAAATCTCTCCGTCTACATGTGCACAAATCTCTCCATCTACATGTGCACAAATCTCTCCATCTACTTGTGCACAAATCTCTCCATCACAAATCTCTCCATCTACATGTGCACAAATCTCTCCATCACAAATCTCTCCATCTACATGTGCACAAATCTCTCTATCTACATGTGCACAAATCTCTCCATCTACAGTACATGAGCACAAATCTCTGCATCTACATGTGCACAAATCTCTCCATCAAAAATCTCTCCATCTACATGTGCACAAATCTCTCCATCTACATGTGCACAAATCTCTCCATCTACATGTGCACAAATCTCTGCATCTACATGTGCACAAATCTCTCCATCACAAATCTCTCCATCAACATGTGCACAAATCTCTCTATCTACATGTGAACAATTCTCTCCATCTACATGTGCACAAATCTCTCCGTCTACATGTGCACAAATCTCTCCGTCTACATGTGCACAAATCTCTCCATCTACATGTGCACAAATCTCTCCATCTACATGTGCACAAATCTCTCCATCACAAATCTCTCCATCTACATGTGCACAAATCTCTCCATCTCAAATCTCTCCATCTACAAGTGCACAAATCTCTCTATCTACATGTGCACAAATCTCTCCATCTACAGTACATGTGCACAAATCTCTCTATCTACATGTGCACAAATCTCTCTATCTACATGTGCACAAATCTCTCCATCTACATGTGCACAAATCTCTCCATCCACATGTGCACAAATCTCTCCATCCACATGTGCACAAATCTCTCCATCCACATGTGCACAAATCTCTCCATCTACATGTGCACAAATCTCTCCATCACAAATCTCTCCATCACAAATCTCACCATCTACATGTGCACAAATCTCTCTATCTACATGTGCACAAATCTCTCCATCCACATGTGCACAAATCTCTCCATCCACATGTGCACAAATCTCTCCATCCACATGTGCACAAATCTCTCCATCTACATGTGCACAAATCTCTCCATCACAAATGTCTCCATCTACATGTGCAAAAATCTCTCCATCTACATGTGCACAAATCTCTCCATCACAAATCTCTCCATCTACATGTGCACAAATCTCTCCATCACAAATCTCTCCGTCTACATATGCACAAATCTCTCCGTCTACATGTGCACAAATCTCTCCATCTACATGTGCACAAATCTCTCCATCTACATGTGCACAAATCTCTCCATCACAAATCTCTCCATCTTCTTGTGCACAAATCTCTCCATCACAAATCTCTCCATCTACATGTGCACAAATCTCTCTATCCTCTATCTACATGTGCACAAATCTCTCCATCTACAGTACATGTGCACAAATCTCTCTATCTACATGTGCACAAATCTCTCTATCTACATGTGCACAAATCTCTCTATCTACATGTGCACAAATCTCTCCATCTACATGTGCACAAATCTCTCCATCACAAATCTCTCCATCTACATGTGCACAAATCTCTCTATCTACATGTGCAAAAATCTCTCCATCTACATGTGCACAAATCTCTCCATCACAAATCTCTCCATCTACATGTGCACAAATCTCTCTATCTACATGTGCACGAATCTCTCCATCCACATGTGCACAAATCTCTCCATCCACATGTGCACAAATCTCTCCATCACAAATCTCTCCATCTACATGTGCACAAATCTCTCCATCACAAATCTCTCCATCTACATGTGCTCAAATCTCTCCATCACAAATCTCTCCATCTACATGTGCACAAATCTCTCTATCTACATGTGCAAAAATCTCTCCATCTACAGTACATGTGCACAAATCTCTCTATCTACATGTGCACAAATCTCTCTATCTACATGTGCACAAATCTCTCTATCTACATGTGCACAAATCTCTCCATCACAAATCTCTCCATCTTCTTGTGCACAAATCTCTCCATCACAAATCTCTCCATCTACATGTGCACAAATCTCTCTATCCTCTATCTACATGTGCACAAATCTCTCCATCTACAGTACATGTGCACAAATCTCTCTATCTACATGTGCACAAATCTCTCTATCTACATGTGCACAAATCTCTCCATCTACATGTGCACAAATCTCTCCATCACAAATCTCTCCATCTACATGTGCACAAATCTCTCTATCTACATGTGCAAAAATCTCTCCTTCTACATGTGCACAAATCTCTCCATCACAAATCTCTCCATCTACATGTGCACAAATCTCTCTATCTACATGTGCACGAATCTCTCCATCCACATGTGCACAAATCTCTCCATCCACATGTGCACAAATCTCTCCATCACAAATCTCTCCATCTACATGTGCACAAATCTCTCCATCACAAATCTCTCCATCTACATGTGCTCAAATCTCTCCATCACAAATCTCTCCGTCTACATATGCACAAATCTCTCTGTCTACATGTGCACAAATCTCTCCGTCTACATGTGCACAAATCTCTCCATCTACATGTGCACAAATCTCTCCATCACAAATCTCTCCATCTACATGTGCACAAATCTCTCCATCACAAATCTCTCCATCTACATGTGCACAAATCTCTCTATCTACATGTGCACAAATCTCTCCTTCTACAGTACATGTGCACAAATCTCTGCATCTACATGTGCACAAATCTCTCCATCTACATGTGCATAAATCTCTCCATCCACATGTGCACAAATCTCTCCATCCACATGTGCACAAATCTCTCCATCCACATGTGCACAAATCTCTCCATCACAAATCTCTCCATCTACATGTGCACAAATCTCTCTATCAACATGTGCACAAATCTCTCCATCTGCATGTGAACAAATCTCTCCATCACAAATCTCTCCATCTACGTGTGCACAAATCTCTCTATCTACATGTGCACAATTCTCTCCATCTACATGTGCACAAATCTCTCCGTCTACATGTGCACAAATCTCTCCATCTACATGTGCACAAATCTCTCCATCACAAATCTCTCCATCTACATGTGCACAAATCTCTCCATCTACATGTGCACAAATCTCTCCATCTACATGTGCACAAATCTCTCCATCACAAATCTCTCCATCTACATGTGCACAAATCTCTCCATCACAAATCTCTCCATCTACATGTGCACAAATCTCTCCATCCACATGTGCACAAATCTCTCCTTCTACATGTGCACAAATCTCTCCATCTACATGTGCACAAATCTCTCCATCTACATGTGCACAAATCTCTCCATCTACATGTGCACAAATCTCTCCATCACAAATCTCTCCATCCACATGTGCACAAATCTCTCCATCCACATGTGCACAAATCTCTCCATCTACATGTGCACAAATCTCTCTATCTACATGTGCACAATTCTCTCCATCTACATGTGCACAAATCTCTCTATCTACATGTGCACAAATCTCTCCATCACATGTGCACAAATCTCTCCATCACAAATCTCTCCATCTACATGTGCACAAATCTCTCCATCTACATGTGCACAAATCTCTTTACCTACATGTGCACAAATCTCTCCGTCTACATGTGCACAATTCTCTCCATCTACATGTGCACAAATCTCTCTATCTACATGTGCACAAATCTCTCCATCTACATGTGCACAAATCTCTCCATCACAAATCTCTCCATCTACATGTGAACAAATCTCTCCATCACAAATCTCTCCATCTACGTGTGCACAAATCTCTCTATCTACATGTGCACAATTCTCTCCATCTACATGTGCACAAATCTCTCTGTCTACATGTGCACAAATCTCTCCATCTACATGTGCACAAATCTCTCCATCACAAATCTCTCCATCTACATGTGCACAAATCTCTCCATCTACATGTGCACAAATCTCTCCATCTACATGTGCACAAATCTCTCCATCACAAATCTCTCCATCTACATGTGCACAAATCTCTCCATCACAAATCTCTCCATCTACATGTGCACAAATCTCTCCATCTACATGTGCACAAATCTCTCCATCTACAGTACATGTGCACAAATCTCTGCATCTACATGTGCACAAATCTCTCCATCACAAATCTCTCCATCTACATGTGCACAAATCTCTCCATCTACATGTGCACAAATCTCTCCATCTACATGTGCACAAATCTCTCCATCTACATGTGCACAAATCTCTCCATCACAAATCTCTCCATCTACATGTGCACAAATCTCTCCATCCACATGTGCACAAATCTTTCCATCCACATGTGCACAAATCTCTCCATCCACATGTGCAGAAATCTCTCCATCTACATGTGCACAAATCTCTCCATCTACATGTGCACAAATCTCTCCATCTACATGTGCACAAATCTCTCTATCTACATGTGCACAATTCTCTCCATCTACATGTGCACAAATCTCTCTGTCTACATGTGCACAAATCTCTCCATCTACATGTGCACAAATCTCTCCATCTACAGTACATGTGCACAAATCTCTCCATCTACATGTGCACAAATGTCTCCTTCTACATGTGCACAAATCTCTCCATCCACATGTGCACAAATCTCTCCATCCACATGTGCACAAATCTCTCCATCCACATGTGCACAAATCTCACCATCTACATGTGCACAAATCTCTCCATCACAAATCTCTCCATCTACATGTGCTCAAATCTCTCCATCTACATGTGCACAAATCTCTCCATCTACATGTGCACAAATCTCTCCATCTACATGTGCACAAATCTCTCCATCACAAATCTCTCCATCTACATGTAGACAAATCTCTCTATCTACATGTGAACAATTCTCTCCATCTATATGTGCTCAAATCTCTCTGTCTACATTTGCACAATTCTCTCCGTCTATATGTGCACAAATCTCTCCATCTACAGTACATTTGCACAAATCTCTGAATCCACATGTGCACAAATCTCTCCATCTACATGTGCACAAATCTCTCCATCCACATGTGCACAAATCTCTCCATCACAAATCTCTCCATCTACATGTGCACAAATCTCTCCATCCACATGTGCACAAATCTCTCCATCCACATGTGCACAAATCTCTCCATCCACATGTGCACAAATCTCTCTATCTACATGTGCACAAATCTCTTCATCACAAATCTCTCCATCTACATGTGCTCAAATCTCTCCATCCACATGTGCACAAATCTCTCCATCCACATGTACACAAATCTCTCCATCCACATGTGCACAAATCTCTTCATCCACATGTGCACTATTCTCTCCATCTACATGTGCACAAATCTCTCCATCTACATGTGCACAAATCTCTCCATCACAAAACTCTCCGTCTACATGTGCAAAAATCTCTCCATCTACATGTGCACAAATCTCTCCATCACATATCTCTCCATCTACATGTGCACAAATCTCTCCATCACAAATCTCTCCATCTACATGTGCACAAATCTCTCAATCAGAAATCTCTCCGTCTACATGTGCACAAATCTCTCCGTCTACATCTGCACAAATCTCTCCGTCTACATGTGCACAAATCTCTCCGTCTACATGTGCACAAATCTCTCCATCTACATGTGCACAAATCTCTCCGTCTACATGTGCACAAATCTCTCCATCACAAATCTCTCCATCTACATGTGCACAAATCTCTCCATCACAAATCTCTCCTTCTACAAGTGCACAAATCTCTCTATCTACATGTGCACAAATCTCTCCATCTACAGTACATGTGCACAAATCTCTCTATCTACATGTGCACAAATCTCTCTATCTACATGTGCACAAATCTGTCCATCTACATGTGCACAAATCTCTCCATCCACATGTGCACAAATCTCTCCATCCACATGTGCACAAATCTCTCCATCCACATGTGCACAAATCTCTCCATCTACATGTGCACAAATCTCTCCATCACAAATCTCTCCATCACAAATCTCTCCATCACAAATCTCACCATCTACATGTGCACAAATCTCTCTATCTACATGTGCACAAATCTCTCCATCCACATGTGCACAAATCTCTCCATCCACATGTGCACAAATCTCTCCATCCACATGTGCACAAATCTCTCCATCTACATGTGCACAAATCTCTCCATCTACATGTGCACAAATCTCTCCATCACAAATGTCTCCATCTACATGTGCAAAAATCTCTCCATCTACATGTGCACAAATCTCTCCATCACAAATCTCTCCATCTACATGTGCACAAATCTCTCCATCACAAATCTCTCCGTCTACATATGCACAAATCTCTCCGTCTACATGTGCACAAATCTCTCCGTCTACATGTGCACAAATCTCTCCATCTACATGTGCACAAATCTCTCCATCACAAATCTCTCCATCTTCATGTGCACAAATCTCTCCATCACAAATCTCTCCATCTACATGTGCACAAATCTCTCTATCCTCTATCTACATGTGCACAAATCTCTCCATCTACAGTACATGTGCACAAATCTCTCTATCTACATGTGCACAAATCTCTCTATCTACATGTGCACAAATCTCTCTATCTACATGTGCACAAATCTCTCCATCTACATGTGCACAAATCTCTCCATCACAAATCTCTCTATCTACATGTGCACAAATCTCTCTATCTACATGTGCACAAATCTCTCCATCTACATGTGCACAAATCTCTCCATCACAAATCTCTCCATCTACATGTGCACAAATCTCTCTATCTACATGTGCACAATTCTCTCCATCTACATGTGCACAAATCTCTCCGTCTACATGTGCACAAATCTCTCCATCTACAGTACATGTGCACAAATCTCTCCATCTACATGTGCACGAATCTCTCCATCCACATGTGCACAAATCTCTCCATCCACATGTGCACAAATCTCTCCATCACAAATCTCTCCATCTACATGTGCACAAATCTCTCCATCACAAATCTCTCCATCTACATGTGCTCAAATCTCTCCATCACAAATCTCTCCGTCTACATATGCACAAATCTCTCCGTCTACATGTGCACAAATCTCTCCGTCTACATGTGCACAAATCTCTCCATCTACATGTGCACAAATCTCTCCATCTACTTGTGCACAAATCTCTCCATCACAAATCTCTCCATCTACATGTGCACAAATCTCTCCATCACAAATCTCTCCATCTACATGTGCACAAATCTCTCTATCTACATGTGCACAAATCTCTCCATCTACAGTACATGAGCACAAATCTCTGCATCTACATGTGCACAAATCTCTCCATCAAAAATCTCTCCATCTACATGTGCACAAATCTCTCCATCTACATGTGCACAAATCTCTCCATCTACATGTGCACAAATCTCTGCATCTACATGTGCACAAATCTCTCCATCACAAATCTCTCCATCAACATGTGCACAAATCTCTCTATCTACATGTGAACAATTCTCTCCATCTACATGTGCACAAATCTCTCCGTCTACATGTGCACAAATCTCTCCGTCTACATGTGCACAAATCTCTCCATCTACATGTGCACAAATCTCTCCATCTACATGTGCACAAATCTCTCCATCACAAATCTCTCCATCTACATGTGCACAAATCTCTCCATCTCAAATCTCTCCATCTACAAGTGCACAAATCTCTCTATCTACATGTGCACAAATCTCTCCATCTACAGTACATGTGCACAAATCTCTCTATCTACATGTGCACAAATCTCTCTATCTACATGTGCACAAATCTCTCCATCTACATGTGCACAAATCTCTCCATCCACATGTGCACAAATCTCTCCATCCACATGTGCACAAATCTCTCCATCCACATGTGCACAAATCTCTCCATCTACATGTGCACAAATCTCTCCATCACAAATCTCTCCATCACAAATCTCACCATCTACATGTGCACAAATCTCTCTATCTACATGTGCACAAATCTCTCCATCCACATGTGCACAAATCTCTCCATCCACATGTGCACAAATCTCTCCATCCACATGTGCACAAATCTCTCCATCTACATGTGCACAAATCTCTCCATCACAAATGTCTCCATCTACATGTGCAAAAATCTCTCCATCTACATGTGCACAAATCTCTCCATCACAAATCTCTCCATCTACATGTGCACAAATCTCTCCATCACAAATCTCTCCGTCTACATATGCACAAATCTCTCCGTCTACATGTGCACAAATCTCTCCATCTACATGTGCACAAATCTCTCCATCTACATGTGCACAAATCTCTCCATCACAAATCTCTCCATCTTCTTGTGCACAAATCTCTCCATCACAAATCTCTCCATCTACATGTGCACAAATCTCTCTATCCTCTATCTACATGTGCACAAATCTCTCCATCTACAGTACATGTGCACAAATCTCTCTATCTACATGTGCACAAATCTCTCTATCTACATGTGCACAAATCTCTCTATCTACATGTGCACAAATCTCTCCATCTACATGTGCACAAATCTCTCCATCACAAATCTCTCCATCTACATGTGCACAAATCTCTCTATCTACATGTGCAAAAATCTCTCCATCTACATGTGCACAAATCTCTCCATCACAAATCTCTCCATCTACATGTGCACAAATCTCTCTATCTATATGTGCACGAATCTCTCCATCCACATGTGCACAAATCTCTCCATCCACATGTGCACAAATCTCTCCATCACAAATCTCTCCATCTACATGTGCACAAATCTCTCCATCACAAATCTCTCCATCTACATGTGCTCAAATCTCTCCATCACAAATCTCTCCATCTACATGTGCACAAATCTCTCTATCTACATGTGCAAAAATCTCTCCATCTACAGTACATGTGCACAAATCTCTCTATCTACATGTGCACAAATCTCTCTATCTACATGTGCACAAATCTCTCTATCTACATGTGCACAAATCTCTCCATCACAAATCTCTCCATCTTCTTGTGCACAAATCTCTCCATCACAAATCTCTCCATCTACATGTGCACAAATCTCTCTATCCTCTATCTACATGTGCACAAATCTCTCCATCTACAGTACATGTGCACAAATCTCTCTATCTACATGTGCACAAATCTCTCTATCTACATGTGCACAAATCTCTCTATCTACATGTGCACAAATCTCTCCATCTACATGTGCACAAATCTCTCCATCACAAATCTCTCCATCTACATGTGCACAAATCTCTCTATCTACATGTGCAAAAATCTCTCCATCTACATGTGCACAAATCTCTCCATCACAAATCTCTCCATCTACATGTGCACAAATCTCTCTATCTACATGTGCACGAATCTCTCCATCCACATGTGCACAAATCTCTCCATCCACATGTGCACAAATCTCTCCATCACAAATCTCTCCATCTACATGTGCACAAATCTCTCCATCACAAATCTCTCCATCTACATGTGCTCAAATCTCTCCATCACAAATCTCTCCGTCTACATATGCACAAATCTCTCCGTCTACATGTGCACAAATCTCTCCGTCTACATGTGCACAAATCTCTCCATCTACATGTGCACAAATCTCTCCATCACAAATCTCTCCATCTACATGTGCACAAATCTCTCCATCACAAATCTCTCCATCTACATGTGCACAAATCTCTCTATCTACATGTGCACAAATCTCTCCTTCTACAGTACATGTGCACAAATCTCTGCATCTACATGTGCACAAATCTCTCCATCTACATGTGCATAAATCTCTCCATCCACATGTGCACAAATCTCTCCATCCACATGTGCACAAATCTCTCCATCCACATGTGCACAAATCTCTCCATCACAAATCTCTCCATCTACATGTGCACAAATCTCTCTATCAACATGTGCACAAATCTCTCCATCTGCATGTGAACAAATCTCTCCATCACAAATCTCTCCATCTACGTGTGCACAAATCTCTCTATCTACATGTGCACAATTCTCTCCATCTACATGTGCACAAATCTCTCCGTCTACATGTGCACAAATCTCTCCATCTACATGTGCACAAATCTCTCCATCACAAATCTCTCCATCTACATGTGCACAAATCTCTCCATCTACATGTGCACAAATCTCTCCATCTACATGTGCACAAATCTCTCCATCACAAATCTCTCCATCTACATGTGCACAAATCTCTCCATCACAAATCTCTCCATCTACATGTGCACAAATCTCTCCATCCACATGTGCACAAATCTCTCCTTCTACATCACAAATCTCTCCATCTACATGTGCACAAATCTCTCCATCTACATGTGCACAAATCTCTCCATCTACATGTGCACAAATCTCTCCATCACAAATCTCTCCATCCACATGTGCACAAATCTCTCCATCCACATGTGCACAAATCTCTCCATCTACATGTGCACAAATCTCTCTATCTACATGTGCACAATTCTCTCCATCTACATGTGCACAAATCTCTCTATCTACATGTGCACAAATCTCTCCATCACATGTGCACAAATCTCTCCATCACAAATCTCTCCATCTACATGTGCACAAATCTCTCCATCTACATGTGCACAAATCTCTTTACCTACATGTGCACAAATCTCTCCGTCTACATGTGCACAATTCTCTCCATCTACATGTGCACAAATCTCTCTATCTACATGTGCACAAATCTCTCCATCTACATGTGCACAAATCTCTCCATCACAAATCTCTCCATCTACATGTGAACAAATCTCTCCATCACAAATCTCTCCATCTACGTGTGCACAAATCTCTCTATCTACATGTGCACAATTCTCTCCATCTACATGTGCACAAATCTCTCTGTCTACATGTGCACAAATCTCTCCATCTACATGTGCACAAATCTCTCCATCACAAATCTCTCCATCTACATGTGCACAAATCTCTCCATCTACATGTGCACAAATCTCTCCATCTACATGTGCACAAATCTCTAAATCACAAATCTCTCCATCTACATGTGCACAAATCTCTCCATCACAAATCTCTCCATCTACATGTGCACAAATCTCTCCATCCACATGTGCACAAATCTCTCCATCTACATGTGCACAATCTCTCCATCTACATGTGCACAAATCTCTCCATCTACATGTGCACAAATCTCTCCATCACAAATCTCTCCATCCACATGTGCACAAATCTCTCCATCCACATGTGCACAAATCTCTCCATCTACATGTGCACAAATCTCTCTATCTACATGTGCACAATTCTCTCCATCTACATGTGCACAAAACTCTCTGTCTACATGTGCTCAAATCTCTCCGTCTACATGTGCACAAATCTCTCCATCCACATGTGCACAAATCTCTCCATCTACATGTGCACAAATCTCTCAATCCACAGGTGCACAAATCTCTCCATCCACATGTGCACAAATCTCTCCATCCACATGTGCACAAATCTCTCCATCACAAATCTCTCCATCTACATGTGCACAAATCTCTCCATCACAAATCTCTCCATCTACATGTGCTCAAATCTCTCCATCACAAATCTCTCCATCTACATGTGCACAAATCTCTCCATCACAAATCTCTCCATCTACATGTGCACAAATCTCTCTATCTACATGTGCACGAATCTCTCCATCCACATGTGCACAAATCTCTCCATCCACATGTGCACAAATCTCTCCATCACAAATCTCTCCATCTACATGTGCACAAATCTCTCCATCACAAATCTCTCCATCTACATGTGCTCAAATCTCTCCATCACAAATCTCTCCATCTACATGTGCACAAATCTCTCTATCTACATGTGCAAAAATCTCTCCATCTACAGTACATGTGCACAAATCTCTCTATCTACATGTGCACAAATCTCTCTATCTACATGTGCACAAATCTCTCTATCTACATGTGCACAAATCTCTCCATCACAAATCTCTCCATCTTCTTGTGCACAAATCTCTCCATCACAAATCTCTCCATCTACATGTGCACAAATCTCTCTATCCTCTATCTACATGTGCACAAATCTCTCCATCTACAGTACATGTGCACAAATCTCTCTATCTACATGTGCACAAATCTCTCTATCTACATGTGCACAAATCTCTCTATCTACATGTGCACAAATCTCTCCATCTACATGTGCACAAATCTCTCCATCACAAATCTCTCCATCTACATGTGCACAAATCTCTCTATCTACATGTGCAAAAATCTCTCCATCTACATGTGCACAAATCTCTCCATCACAAATCTCTCCATCTACATGTGCACAAATCTCTCTATCTACATGTGCACGAATCTCTCCATCCACATGTGCACAAATCTCTCCATCCACATGTGCACAAATCTCTCCATCACAAATCTCTCCATCTACATGTGCACAAATCTCTCCATCACAAATCTCTCCATCTACATGTGCTCAAATCTCTCCATCACAAATCTCTCCGTCTACATATGCACAAATCTCTCCGTCTACATGTGCACAAATCTCTCCGTCTACATGTGCACAAATCTCTCCATCTACATGTGCACAAATCTCTCCATCACAAATCTCTCCATCTACATGTGCACAAATCTCTCCATCACAAATCTCTCCATCTACATGTGCACAAATCTCTCTATCTACATGTGCACAAATCTCTCCTTCTACAGTACATGTGCACAAATCTCTGCATCTACATGTGCACAAATCTCTCCATCTACATGTGCATAAATCTCTCCATCCACATGTGCACAAATCTCTCCATCCACATGTGCACAAATCTCTCCATCCACATGTGCACAAATCTCTCCATCACAAATCTCTCCATCTACATGTGCACAAATCTCTCTATCAACATGTGCACAAATCTCTCCATCTGCATGTGAACAAATCTCTCCATCACAAATCTCTCCATCTACGTGTGCACAAATCTCTCTATCTACATGTGCACAATTCTCTCCATCTACATGTGCACAAATCTCTCCGTCTACATGTGCACAAATCTCTCCATCTACATGTGCACAAATCTCTCCATCACAAATCTCTCCATCTACATGTGCACAAATCTCTCCATCTACATGTGCACAAATCTCTCCATCTACATGTGCACAAATCTCTCCATCACAAATCTCTCCATCTACATGTGCACAAATCTCTCCATCACAAATCTCTCCATCTACATGTGCACAAATCTCTCCATCCACATGTGCACAAATCTCTCCTTCTACATGTGCACAAATCTCTCCATCTACATGTGCACAAATCTCTCCATCTACATGTGCACAAATCTCTCCATCTACATGTGCACAAATCTCTCCATCACAAATCTCTCCATCCACATGTGCACAAATCTCTCCATCCACATGTGCACAAATCTCTCCATCTACATGTGCACAAATCTCTCTATCTACATGTGCACAATTCTCTCCATCTACATGTGCACAAATCTCTCTATCTACATGTGCACAAATCTCTCCATCACATGTGCACAAATCTCTCCATCACAAATCTCTCCATCTACATGTGCACAAATCTCTCCATCTACATGTGCACAAATCTCTTTACCTACATGTGCACAAATCTCTCCGTCTACATGTGCACAATTCTCTCCATCTACATGTGCACAAATCTCTCTATCTACATGTGCACAAATCTCTCCATCTACATGTGCACAAATCTCTCCATCACAAATCTCTCCATCTACATGTGAACAAATCTCTCCATCACAAATCTCTCCATCTACGTGTGCACAAATCTCTCTATCTACATGTGCACAATTCTCTCCATCTACATGTGCACAAATCTCTCTGTCTACATGTGCACAAATCTCTCCATCTACATGTGCACAAATCTCTCCATCACAAATCTCTCCATCTACATGTGCACAAATCTCTCCATCTACATGTGCACAAATCTCTCCATCTACATGTGCACAAATCTCTAAATCACAAATCTCTCCATCTACATGTGCACAAATCTCTCCATCACAAATCTCTCCATCTACATGTGCACAAATCTCTCCATCCACATGTGCACAAATCTCTCCATCTACATGTGCACAATCTCTCCATCTACATGTGCACAAATCTCTCCATCTACATGTGCACAAATCTCTCCATCACAAATCTCTCCATCCACATGTGCACAAATCTCTCCATCCACATGTGCACAAATCTCTCCATCTACATGTGCACAAATCTCTCTATCTACATGTGCACAATTCTCTCCATCTACATGTGCACAAAACTCTCTGTCTACATGTGCTCAAATCTCTCCGTCTACATGTGCACAAATCTCTCCATCCACATGTGCTCAAATCTCTCCATCTACATGTGCACAAATCTCTCCATCCACAGGTGCACAAATCTCTCCATCCACATGTGCACAAATCTCTCCATCCACATGTGCACAAATCTCTCCATCTACATGTGCACAAATCTCTCCATCTACATGTGCACAAATCTCTCCATCACAAATCTCTCCATCCACATGTGCACAAATCTCTCCATCCACATGTGCACAAATCTCTCCATCCACATGTGCACAAATCTCTCCATCCACATGTGCACAAATCTCTCCATCTACATGTGCACAAATCTCTCCATCTACATGTGCACAAATCTCTCTATCTACATGTACACAATTCTCTCCATCTACATGTGCACAAATCTCTCCGTCTACATGTGCACAAATCTCTCCGTCTACATGTGCACAAATCTCTCCATCTACAGTACATGTGCACAAATCTCTCCATCTACATGTGCACAAATGTCTCCATCTACATGTGCACAAATCTCTCCATCCACATGTGCAGAAATCTCTCCATCCACATGTGCACAAATCTCTCCATCCACATGTGCACAAATCTCTCCATCTACATGTGCACAAATCTCTCCATCACAAATCTCTCCATCTACATGTGCACAAATCTCTCCATCTACATGTGCACAAATCTCTCCATCTACATGTGCACAAATCTCTCCATCTACATGTGCACAAATCTCTCTATCACAAATCTCTCCATCTACATGTGCACAAATCTCTCTATCTACATGTGAACAATTCTCTCCATCTATATGTGCTCAAATCTCTCTGTCTACATGTGCACAATTCTTTTCGTTCTACATGTGCACAAATCTCTCCATCTACAGTACATATGCACAAATCTCTCCATCCACATGTGCACAAATCTCTCCATCTACATGTGCACAAATCTCTCCATCCACATGTGCACAAATCTCTCCATCACAAATCTCTCCATCTACATGTGCACAAATCTCTCTATCTACATGTGCACAAATCTCTCCATCCACATGTCCACAAATCTCTCCATCCACATGTGCACAAATCTCTCCATCCACATGTGCACAAATCTCTCTATCTACATGTGCACAAATCTCTCCATCCACATGTGCACAAATCTCTCCATCCACATCTGCACTAATCTCTCCATCTACATGTGCACAAATCTCTCCATCTACATGTGCACAAATCTCTCCATCACAAAACTCTCCGTCTACATGTGCAAAAATCTCTCCATCTACATGTGCACAAATCTCTCCATCAGAAATCTCTCCGTCTACATGTGCACAAATCTCTCTGTCTACATCTGCACAAATCTCTCCGTCTACATGTGCACAAATCTCTCCGTCTATTTGTGCACAAATCTCTCCGTCTACATGTGCACAAATCTCTCCGTCTACATGTGCACAAATCTCTCCATCTACATGTGCACAAATCTCTCCATCTCAAATCTCTCCATCTACATGTGCACAAATCTCTCCATCACAAATCTCTCCTTCTACAAGTGCACAAATCTCTCTATCTACATGTGCACAAATCTCTCAATCTACAGTACATGTGCACAAATCTCTCTATCTACATGTGCACAAATCTCTCTATCTACATGTGCACAAATCTCTCCATCTACATGTGCACAAATCTCTCCATCCACATGTGCACAAATCTCTCCATCCACATGTGCACAAATCTCTCCATCCACATGTGCACAAATCTCTCCATCTACATGTGCACAAATCTCTCCATCTACATGTGCACAAATCTCTCCATCACAAATGTCTCCATCTATATGTGCAAAAATCTCTCCATCTACATGTGCACAAATCTCTCCATCACAAATCTCTCCATCTACATGTGCACAAATCTCTCCATCACAAATCTCTCCGTCTACATATGCACAAATCTCTCCGTCTACATGTGCACAAATCTCTCCGTCTACATGTGCACAAATCTCTCCATCTACATGTGCACAAATCTCTCCATCACAAATCTCTTCATCTTCATGTGCACAAATCTCTCCATCACAAATCTCTCCATCTACATGTGCACAAATCTCTCTATCCTCTATCTACATGTGCACAAATCTCTCCATCTAAAGTACATGTGCACAAATCTCTCTATCTACATGTGCACAAATCTCTCTATCTACATGTGCACAAATCTCTCTATCTACATGTGCACAAATCTCTCCATCTACATGTGCACAAATCTCTCCATCACAAATCTCTCAATCTACATGTGCACAAATCTCTCTATCTACATGTGCACAAATCTCTCCATCTACATGTGCTCAAATCTCTCCATCACAAATCTCTCCATCTACATGTGCACAAATCTCTCTATCTACATGTGCACAATTCTCTCCATCTACATGTGCACAAATCTCTCTGTCTACATGTGCACAAATCTCTCAGTCTACATGTGCACAAATCTCTCCATCTACAGTACATGTGCACAAATCTCTCCATCTACATGTGCACAAATCTCTCCATCCACATGTGCACAAATCTCTCCATCCACATGTGCACAAATCTCTCCATCACAAATCTCTCCATCTACATGTGCACAAATCTCTCCATCTACATGTGCACAAATCTCTCCATCACAAATCTCTCCATCTACATGTGCACAAATCTCTCCATCTACAGTACATGTGCACAAATCTCTGCATCTACATGTGCTCAAATCTCTCCATCACAAATCTCTCCATCTACATGTGCACAAATCTCTCCATCTACATGTGCACAAATCTCTCCATCTACATGTGCACAAATCTCTCCATCTACATGTGCACAAATCTCTCCATCACAAATCTCTCCATCAACATGTGCACAAATCTCTCTATCTACATGTGAACAATTCTCTCCATCTACATGTGCACAAATCTCTCTGTCTACATGTGCACAAATCTATCCGTCTACATGTGCACAAATCTCTCCGTCTACATGTGCACAAATCTCTCCATCTACATGTGCACAAATCTCTCCATCACAAATCTCTCCATCTACAAGTGCACAAATCTCTCTATCTACATGTGCACAAATCTCTCCATCTACAGTACATGTGCACAAATCTCTCTATCTACATGTGCAAAAATCTCTCTATCTACATGTGCACAAATCTCTCCATCTACATGTGCACAAATCTCTCCATCCACATGTGCACAAATCTCTCCATCCACATGTGCACAAATCTCTCCATCTACATGTGCACAAATCTCTCCATCACAAATGTCTCCATCTATATGTGCAAAAATCTCTCCATCTACATGTGCACAAATCTCTCCATCACAAATCTCTCCATCTACATGTGCACAAATCTCTCCATCACAAATCTCTCCGTCTACATATGCACAAATCTCTCCGTCTACATGTGCACAAATCTCTCCATCTACATGTGCACAAATCTCTCCATCTACATGTGCACAAATCTCTCCATCACAAATCTCTCCATCTTCATGTGCACAAATCTCTCCATCACAAATCTCTCCATCTACATGTGCACAAATCTCTCTATCCTCTATCTACATGTGCACAAATCTCTCCATCTACAGTACATGTGCACAAATCTCTCTATCTACATGTGCACAAATCTCTCTATCTACATGTGCACAAATCTCTCTATCTACATGTGCACAAATCTCTCCATCTACATGTGCACAAATCTCTCCATCACAAATCTCTCAATCTACATGTGCACAAATCTCTCTATCTACATGTGCACAAATCTCTCCATCTACATGTGCTCAAATCTCTCCATCACAAATCTCTCCATCTACATGTGCACAAATCTCTCTATCTACATGTGCACAATTCTCTCCATCTACATGTGCACAAATCTCTTTGTCTACATGTGCACAAATCTCTCAGTCTACATGTGCACAAATCTCTCCATCTACAGTACATGTGCACAAATCTCTCCATCTACATGTGCACAAATCTCTCCATCCACATGTGCACAAATCTCTCCATCCACATGTGCACAAATCTCTCCATCACAAATCTCTCCATCTACATGTGCACAAATCTCTCCATCTACATGTGCACAAATCTCTCCATCACAAATCTCTCCATCTACATGTGCACAAATCTCTCCATCTACAGTACATTTGCACAAATCTCTGCATCTACATGTGCTCAAATCTCTCCATCACAAATCTCTCCATCTACATGTGCACAAATCTCTCCATCTACATGTGCACAAATCTCTCCATCTACATGTGCACAAATCTCTCCATCTACATGTGCACAAATCTCTCCATCACAAATCTCTCCATCAACATGTGCACAAATCTCTCTATCTACATGTGAACAATTCTCTCCATCTACATGTGCACAAATCTCTCTGTCTACATGTGCACAAATCTCTCCGTCTACATGTGCACAAATCTCTCCGTCTACATGTGCACAAATCTCTCCATCTACATGTGCACAAATCTCTCCATCACAAATCTCTCCATCTACAAGTGCACAAATCTCTCTATCTACATGTGCACAAATCTCTCCATCTACAGTACATGTGCACAAATCTCTCTATCTACATGTGCAAAAATCTCTCTATCTACATGTGCACAAATCTCTCCATCTACATGTGCACAAATCTCTCCATCCACATGTGCACAAATCTCTCCATCCACATGTGCACAAATCTCTCCATCCACATGTGCACAAATCTCTCCATCTACATGTGCACAAATCTCTCCATCACAAATCTCTATATCACAAATCTCACCATCTGCATGTGCACAAATCTCTCTATCTACATGTGCACAAATCTCTCCATCCACATGTGCACAAATCTCTCCATCCACATGTGCACAAATCTCTCCATCCACATGTGCACAAATCTCTCCATCTACATGTGCACAAATCTCTCCATCACAAATGTCTCCATCTACATGTGCAAAAATCTCTCCATCTACATGTGCACAAATCTCTCCATCACAAATCTCTCCATCTACATGTGCACAAATCTCTCCATCACAAATCTCTCCGTCTACATATGCACAAATCTCTCTGTCTACATGTGCACAAATCTCTCCATCTACATGTGCACAAATCTCTCCATCTACATGTGCACAAATCTCTCCATCACAAATCTCTCCATCTTCATGTGCACAAATCTCTCCATCACAAATCTCTCCATCTACATGTGCACAAATCTCTCTATCCTCTATCTACATGTGCACAAATCTCTCCATCTACAGTACATGTGCACAAATCAATCTATCTACATGTGCACAAATCTCTCTATCTACATGTGCACAAATCTCTCTATCTACATGTGCACAAATCTCTCCATCTACATGTGCACAAATCTCTCCATCACAAATCTCTCTATCTACATGTGCACAAATCTCTCTATCTACATGTGCACAAATCTCTCCATCTACATGTGCACAAATCTCTCCATCACAAATCTCTCCATCTACATGTGCACAAATCTCTCTATCTACATGTGCACAATTCTCTCCATCTACATGTGCACAAATCTCTCTGTCTACATGTGCACAAATCTCTCCGTCTACATGTGCACAAATCTCTCCATCTACAGTACATGTGCAGAAATCTCTCCTTCTACATGTGCACAAATCTCTCCATCCACATGTGCACAAATCTCTCCATCCACATGTGAACAAATCTCTCCATCACAAATCTCTCCATCTACATGTGCACTAATCTCTCCATCTACATGTGCACAAATCTCTCCATCACAAATCTCTCCATCTACATGTGCACAACTCTCCATCTACAGTACATGTGCACAAATCTCTGCATCTACATGTGCACAAATCTCTCCATCACAAATCTCTCCATCTACATGTGCACAAATCTCTCCATCTACATGTGCACAAATCTCTCCATCTACATGTGCACAAATCTCTCCATCTACATGTGCACAAATCTCTCCATCACAAATCTCTCCATCAACATGTGCACAAATCTCTCTATCTACATGTGAACAATTCTCTCCATCTACATGTGCACAAATCTCTCCATCTACATGTGCACAAATCTCTCCATCTACATGTGCACAAATCTCTCCATCACAAATCTCTCTATCAACATGTGCACAAATCTCTCTATCTACATGTGAACAATTCTCTCCATCTACATGTGCACAAATCTCTCCGTCTACATGTGAACAATTCTCTCCATCTACATGTGCACAAATCTCTCTGTCTACATGTGCACAAATCTCTCCATCACAAATCTCTCCATCTACATGTGCACAAATCTCTCCATCACAAATCTCTCCATCTACATGTGCACAAATCTCTCCATCCACATGTGCACAAATCTCTCCATCTACATGTGCACAAATCTCTCCATCTACATGTGCACAAATCTCTCCATCTACATGTGCACAAATCTCTCCATCACAAATCTCTCCATCCACATGTGCACAAATCTCTCCATCCACATGTGCACAAATCTCTCCATCTACATGTGCACAAATCTCTCTATCTACATGTGCACAATTCTCTCCATCTACATGTGCACAAATCTCTCTGTCTACATGTGCTCAAATCTCTCCGTCTACATGTGCACAAATCTCTACATCCACATGTGCACAAATCTCTCCATCTACATGTGCACAAATCTCTCCATCCACATGTGCACAAATCTCTCCATCCACATGTGCACAAATCTCTCCATCCACATGTGCACAAATCTCTCCATCTACATGTGCACAAATCTCTCCATCTACATGTGCACAAATCTCTCCATCACAAATGTCTCCATCTACATGTGCAAAAATCTCTCCATCTACATGTGCACAAATCTCTCCATCACAAATCTCTCCATCTACATGTGCACAAATCTCTCCATCACAAATCTCTCCGTCTACATATGCACAAATCTCTCCGTCTACATGTGCACAAATCTCTCCGTCTACATGTGCACAAATCTCTCCATCTACATGTGCACAAATCTCTCCATCACAAATCTCTCCATCTTCATGTGCACAAATCTCTCCATCACAAATCTCTCCATCTACATGTGCACAAATCTCTCTATCCTCTATCTACATGTGCACAAATCTCTCCATCTACAGTACATGTGCACAAATCAATCTATCTACATGTGCACAAATCTCTCTATCTACATGTGCACAAATCTCTCTATCTACATGTGCACAAATCTCTCCATCTACATGTGCACAAATCTCTCCATCACAAATCTCTCTATCTACATGTGCACAAATCTCTCTATCTACATGTGCACAAATCTCTCCATCTACATGTACACAAATCTCTCCATCACAAATCTCTCCATCTACATGTGCACAAATCTCTCTATCTACATGTGCACAATTCTCTCCATCTACATGTGCACAAATCTCTCTGTCTACATGTGCACAAATCTCTCCGTCTACATGTGCACAAATCTCTCCATCTACAGTACATGTGCAGAAATCTCTCCTTCTACATGTGCACAAATCTCTCCATCCACATGTGCACAAATCTCTCCATCCACATGTGCACAAATCTCTCCATCACAAATCTCTCCATCTACATGTGCACAAATCTCTCCATCTACATGTGCACAAATCTCTCCATCACAAATCTCTCCATCTACATGTGCACAAATCTCTCCATCTACAGTACATGTGCACAAATCTCTGCATCTACATGTGCACAAATCTCTCCATCACAAATCTCTCCATCTACATGTGCACAAATCTCTCCATCTACATGTGCACAAATCTCTCCATCTACATGTGCACAAATCTCTCCATCTACATGTGCACAAATCTCTCCATCACAAATCTCTCCATCAACATGTGCACAAATCTCTCTATCTACATGTGAACAATTCTCTCCATCTACATGTGCACAAATCTCTCCATCTACATGTGCACAAATCTCTCCATCTACATGTGCACAAATCTCTCCATCACAAATCTCTCCATCAACATGTGCACAAATCTCTCTATCTACATGTGAACAATTCTCTCCATCTACATGTGCACAAATCTCTCCGTCTACATGTGAACAATTCTCTCCATCTACATGTGCACAAATCTCTCTGTCTACATGTGCACAAATCTCTCCATCACAAATCTCTCCATCTACATGTGCACAAATCTCTCCATCACAAATCTCTCCATCTACATGTGCACAAATCTCTCCATCTACATGTGCACAAATCTCTCCATCCACATGTGCACAAATCTCTCCATCTACATGTGCACAAATCTCTCCATCTACATGTGCACAAATCTCTCCATCACAAATCTCTCCATCACAAATCTCTCCATCCACATGTGCACAAATCTCTCCATCCACATGTGCACAAATCTCTCCATCTACATGTGCACAAATCTCTCTATCTACATGTGCACAATTCTCTCCATCTACATGTGCACAAATCTCTCTGTCTACATGTGCTCAAATCTCTCCGTCTACATGTGCACAAATCTCTCCATCCACATGTGCACAAATCTCTCCATCTACATGTGCACAAATCTCTCCATCCACATGTGCACAAATCTCTCCATCCACATGTGCACAAATCTCTCCATCCACATGTGCACAAATCTCTCCATCTACATGTGCACAAATCTCTCCATCTACATGTGCACAAATCTCTCCATCACAAATGTCTCCATCTACATGTGCAAAAATCTCTCCATCTACATGTGCACAAATCTCTCCATCACAAATCTCTCCATCTACATGTGCACAAATCTCTCCATCACAAATCTCTCCGTCTACATATGCACAAATCTATCCGTCTACATGTGCACAAATCTCTCCGTCTACATGTGCACAAATCTCTCCATCTACATGTGCACAAATCTCTCCATCACAAATCTCTCCATCTTCATGTGCACAAATCTCTCCATCACAAATCTCTCCATCTACATGTGCACAAATCTCTCTATCCTCTATCTACATGTGCACAAATCTCTCCATCTACAGTACATGTGCACAAATCTCTCTATCTACATGTGCACAAATCTCTCTATCTACATGTGCACAAATCTCTCTATCTACATGTGCACAAATCTCTCCATCTACATGTGCACAAATCTCTCCATCACAAATCTCTCTATCTACATGTGCACAAATCTCTCTATCTACATGTGCACAAATCTCTCCATCTACATGTGCTCAAATCTCTCCATCACAAATCTCTCCATCTACATGTGCACAAATCTCTCTATCTACATGTGCACAATTCTCTCCATCTACATGTGCACAAATCTCTCTGTCTACATGTGCACAAATCTCTCAGTCTACTTGTGCACAAATCTCTCCATCTACAGTACATGTGCACAAATCTCTCCATCTACATGTGCACAAATCTCTCCATCCACATGTGCACAAATCTCTCCATCCACATGTGCACAAATCTCTCCATCACAAATCTCTCCATGTACATGTGCACAAATCTCTCCATCTACATGTGCACAAATCTCTCCATCACAAATCTCTCCATCTACATGTGCACAAATCTCTCCATCTACAGTACATGTGCACAAATCTCTGCATCTACATGTGCACAAATCTCTCCATCACAAATCTCTCCATCTACATGTGCACAAATCTCTCCATCTACATGTGCACAAATCTCTCCATCTACATGTGCACAAATCTCTCCATCTACATGTGCACAAATCTCTCCATCACAAATCTCTCCATCAACATGTGCACAAATCTCTCTATCTACATGTGAACAATTCTCTCCATCTACATGTGCACAAATCTCTCCATCTACATGTGCACAAATCTCTCCGTCTACATGTGCACAAATCTCTCCGTCTACATGTGCACAAATCTCTCCATCTACATGTGCACAAATCTCTCCATCACAAATCTCTCCATCTACATGTGCACAAATCTCTCCATCTCAAATCTCTCCATCTACAAGTGCACAAATCTCTCCATCTACATGTGCACAAATCTCTCCATCTACATGTGCACATATCTCTCCATCACAAATCTCTCCATCTACATGTGCACAAATCTCTCCATCACAAATCTCTCCATCTACATGTGCACAAATCTCTCCATCCACATGTGCACAAATCTCTCCATCTACATGTGCACAAATCTCTCCATCTACATGTGCACAAATCTCTCCATCTACATGTGCACAAATCTCTCCATCACAAATCTCTCCATCCACATGTGCACAAATCTCTCCATCCACATGTGCACAAATCTCTCCATCTACATGTGCACAAATCTCTCTATCTACATGTGCACAATTCTCTCCATCTACATGTGCACAAATCTCTCTGTCTACATGTGCTCAAATCTCTCCGTCTACATGTGCACAAATCTCTCCATCCACGTGTGCACAAATCTCTCCATCTACATGTGCACAAATCTCTCCATCCACATGTGCACAAATCTCTCCATCCACATGTGCACAAATCTCTCCATCCACATGTGCACAAATCTCTCCATCTACATGTGCACAAATCTCTCCATCTACATGTGCACAAATCTCTCCATCACAAATGTCTCCATCTACATGTGCAAAAATCTCTCCATCTACATGTGCACAAATCTCTCCATCACAAATCTCTCCATCTACATGTGCACAAATCTCTCCATCACAAATCTCTCCGTCTACATATGCACAAATCTCTCCGTCTACATGTGCACAAATCTCTCCGTCTACATGTGCACAAATCTCTCCATCTACATGTGCACAAATCTCTCCATCACAAATCTCTCCATCTTCATGTGCACAAATCTCTCCATCACAAATCTCTCCATCTACATGTGCACAAATCTCTCTATCCTCTATCTACATGTGCACAAATCTCTCCATCTACAGTACATGTGCACAAATCTCTCTATCTACATGTGCACAAATCTCTCTATCTACATGTGCACAAATCTCTCTATCTACATGTGCACAAATCTCTCCATCTACATGTGCAAAAATCTCTCCATCACAAATCTCTCTATCTACATGTGCACAAATCTCTCTATCTACATGTGCACAAATCTCTCCATCTACATGTGCTCAAATCTCTCCATCACAAATCTCTCCATCTACATGTGCACAAATCTCTCTATCTACATGTGCACAATTCTCTCCATCTACATGTGCACAAATCTCTCAGTCTACATGTGCACAAATCTCTCAGTCTACATGTGCACAAATCTCTCCATCTACAGTACATGTGCACAAATCTCTCCATCTACATGTGCACAAATCTCTCCTTCCACATGTGCACAAATCTCTCCATCCACATGTGCACAAATCTCTCCATCACAAATCTCTCCATCTACATGTGCACAAATCTCTCCATCTACATGTGCACAAATCTCTCCATCACAAATCTCTCCATCTACATGTGCACAAATCTCTCCATCTACAGTACATGTGCACAAATCTCTGCATCTACATGTGCACAAATCTCTCCATCACAAATCTCTCCATCTACATGTGCACAAATCTCTCCATCTACATGTGCACAAATCTCTCCATCTACATGTGCACAAATCTCTCCATCTACATGTGCACAAATCTCTCCATCACAAATCTCTCCATCAACATGTGCACAAATCTCTCTATCTACATGTGAACAATTCTCTCCATCTACATGTGCACAAATCTCTCCGTCTACATGTGCACAAATCTCTCCGTCTACATGTGCACAAATCTCTCCGTCTACATGTGCACAAATCTCTCCATCTACATGTGCACAAATCTCTCCATCACAAATCTCTCCATCTACATGTGCACAAATCTCTCCATCTCAAATCTCTCCATCTACAAGTGCACAAATCTCTCTATCTACATGTGCACAAATCTCTCCATCTACAGTACATGTGCACAAATCTCTCTATCTACATGTGCAAGAATCTCTCTATCTACATGTGCACAAATCTCTCCATCTACATGTGCACAAATCTCTCCATCCACATGTGCACAAATCTCTCCATCCACATGTGCACAAATCTCTCCATCCACATGTGCACAAATCTCTCCATCTACATGTGCACAAATCTCTCCATCACAAATCTCTATATCACAAATCTCACCATCTGCATGTGCACAAATCTCTCTATCTACATGTGCACAAATCTCTCCATCCACATGTGCACAAATCTCTCCATCCACATGTGCACAAATCTCTTCATCCACATGTGCACAAATCTCTCCATCTACATGTGCACAAATCTCTCCATCACAAATGTCTCCATCTACATGTGCAAAAATCTCTACATCTACATGTGCACAAATCTCTCCATCACAAATCTCTCCATCTACATGTGCACAAATCTCTCCATCACAAATCTCTCCGTCTACATATGCACAAATCTCTCCGTCTACATGTGCACAAATCTCTCCGTCTACATGTGCACAAATCTCTCCATCTACATGTGCACAAATCTCTCCATCACAAATCTCTCCATCTTCATGTGCACAAATCTCTTCATCACAAATCTCTCCATCTACATGTGCACAAATCTCTCTATCCTCTATCTACATGTGCACAAATCTCTCCATCTACAGTACATGTGCACAAATCAATCTATCTACTTGTGCACAAATCTCTCTACCTACATGTGCACAAATCTCTCTATCTACATGTGCACAAATCTCTCCATCTACATGTGCACAAATCTCTCCATCACAAATCTCTCTATCTACATGTGCACAAATCTCTCTATCTACATGTGCACAAATCTCTCCATCTACATGTGCACAAATCTCTCCATCACAAATCTCTCCATCTACATGTGCACAAATCTCTCTATCTACATGTGCACAAATCTCTCCGTCTACATGTGCACAAATCTCTCCATCTACAGTACATGTGCAGAAATCTCTCCATCTACATGTGCACAAATCTCTCCATCCTCATGTGCACAAATCTCTCCATCTACATGTGCATAAATCTCTCCATCCACATGTGCACAAATCTCTCCATCCACATGTGCACAAATCTCTCCATCCACATGTGCACAAATCTCTCCATCACAAATCTCTCCATCTACATGTGCACAAATCTCTCCATCTACATGTGAACAAATCTCTCCATCACAAATCTCTCCATCTACGTGTGCACAAATCTCTCTATCTACATGTGCACAAATCTCTCTGTCTACATGTGCACAAATCTCTCCATCTACATGTGCACAAATCTCTCCATCACAAATCTCTCCATCTACATGTGCACAAATCTCTCCATCTACATGTGCACAAATCTCTCCATCTACATGTGCACAAATCTCTCCATCACAAATCTCTCCATCTACATGTGCACAAATCTCTCCATCACAAATCTCTCCATCTACATGTGCACAAATCTCTCCATCCACATGTGCACAAATCTCTCCATCTACATGTGCACAAATCTCTCCATCTACATGTGCACAAATCTCTCCATCTACATGTGCACAAATCTCTCCATCACAAATCTCTCCATCCACATGTGCACAAATCTCTCCATCCACATGTGCACAAATCTCTCCATCTACATGTGCACAAATCTCTCTATCTACATGTGCACAATTCTCTCGATCTACATGTGCACAAATCTCTCTGTCTACATGTGCTCAAATCTCTCCGTCTACATGTGCACAAATCTCTCCATCCACATGTGCACAAATCTCTCCATCTACATGTGCACAAATCTCTCCATCCACAGGTGCACAAATCTCTCCATCCACATGTGCACAAATCTCTCCATCTACATGTGCACAAATCTCTCCATCTACATGTGCACAAATCTCTCCATCCTCTATCTACATGTGCACAAATCTCTCCATCTACAGTACATGTGCACAAATCAATCTATCTACTTGTGCACAAATCTCTCTACCTACATGTGCACAAATCTCTCTATCTACATGTGCACAAATCTCTCCATCTACATGTGCACAAATCTCTCCATCACAAATCTCTCTATCTACATGTGCACAAATCTCTCTATCTACATGTGCACAAATCTCTCCATCTACATGTGCACAAATCTCTCCATCACAAATCTCTCCATCTACATGTGCACAAATCTCTCTATCTACATGTGCACAAATCTCTCCGTCTACATGTGCACAAATCTCTCCATCTACAGTACATGTGCAGAAATCTCTCCATCTACATGTGCACAAATCTCTCCATCCTCATGTGCACAAATCTCTCCATCTACATGTGCATAAATCTCTCCATCCACATGTGCACAAATCTCTCCATCCACATGTGCACAAATCTCTCCATCCACATGTGCACAAATCTCTCCATCACAAATCTCTCCATCTACATGTGCACAAATCTCTCCATCTACATGTGAACAAATCTCTCCATCACAAATCTCTCAATCTACGTGTGCACAAATCTCTCTATCTACATGTGCACAAATCTCTCTGTCTACATGTGCACAAATCTCTCCATCTACATGTGCACAAATCTCTCCATCACAAATCTCTCCATCTACATGTGCACAAATCTCTCCATCTACATGTGCACAAATCTCTCCATCTACATGTGCACAAATCTCTCCATCACAAATCTCTCCATCTACATGTGCACAAATCTCTCCATCACAAATCTCTCCATCTACATGTGCACAAATCTCTCCATCCACATGTGCACAAATCTCTCCATCTACATGTGCACAAATCTCTCCATCTACATGTGCACAAATCTCTCCATCTACATGTGCACAAATCTCTCCATCACAAATCTCTCCATCCACATGTGCACAAATCTCTCCATCCACATGTGCACAAATCTCTCCATCTACATGTGCACAAATCTCTCTATCTACATGTGCACAATTCTCTCCATCTACATGTGCACAAATCTCTCTGTCTACATGTGCTCAAATCTCTCCGTCTACATGTGCACAAATCTCTCCATCCACATGTGCACAAATCTCTCCATCTACATGTGCACAAATCTCTCCATCCACAGGTGCACAAATCTCTCCATCCACATGTGCACAAATCTCTCCATCTACATGTGCACAAATCTCTCCATCTACATGTGCACAAATCTCTCCATCTACATGTGCACAAATCTCTCCATCACAAATCTCTCCATCCACATGTGCACAAATCTCTCCATCCACATGTGCACAAATCTCTCCATCCACATGTGCACAAATCTCTCCATCCACATGTGCACAAATCTCTCCATCTACATGTGCACAAATCTCTCCATCTACATGTGCACAAATCTCTCCATCTACATGTGCACAAATCTCTCCGTCTACATGTGCACAAATCTCTCCATCTACAGTACATGTGCACAAATCTCTCCATCTACATGTGCACAAATGTCTCCATCTACATGTGCACAAATCTCTCCATCCACATGTGCAGAAATCTCTCCATCCACATGTGCACAAATCTCTCCATCCACATGTGCACAAATCTCTCCATCTACATGTGCACAAATCTCTCCATCACAAATCTCTCCATCTACATGTGCACAAATCTCTCCATCTACATGTGCACAAATCTCTCCATCTACATGTGCACAAATCTCTCCATCTACATGTGCACAAATCTCTCTATCACAAATCTCTCCATCTACATGTGCACAAATCTCTCTATCTACATGTGAACAATTCTCTCCATCTATATGTGCTCAAATCTCTCTGTCTACATGTGCACAATTCTCTCCGTCTACATGTGCACAAATCTCTCCATCTACAGTACATATGCACAAATCTCTCCATCCACATGTGCACAAATCTCTCCATCTACATGTGCACAAATCTCTCCATCCACATGTGCACAAATCTCTCCATCACAAATCTCTCCATCTACATGTGCACAAATCTCTCTATCTACATGTGCATAAATCTCTCCATCCACATGTCCACAAATCTCTCCATCCACATGTGCACAAATCTCTCCATCCACATGTGCACAAATCTCTCTATCTACATGTGCACAAATCTCTCCATCACAAATCTCTCCATCTACATGTGCACAAATCTCTCTATCTACATGTGCACAAATCTCTCCATCCACATGTGCACAAATCTCTCCATCCACATGTGCACAAATCTCTCCATCCACATGTGCACAAATCTCTCCATCCACATGTGCACTAATCTCTCCATCTACATGTGCACAAATCTCTCCATCTACATGTGCACAAATCTCTCCATCACAAAACTCTCCGTCTACATGTGCAAAAATCTCTCCATCTACATGTGCACAAATCTCTCCATCAGAAATCTCTCCGTCTACATGTGCACAAATCTCTCCGTCTACATGTGCACAAATCTCTCCGTCTACATGTGCACAAATCTCTCCGTCTACATGTGCACAAATCTCTCCATCTCAAATCATACAATCTACATGTGCACAAATCTCTCCATCACAAATCTCTCCATCTACAAGTGCACAAATCTCTCAATCTACAGTACATGTGCACAAATCTCTCTATCTACATGTGCACAAATCTCTCTATCTACATGTGCACAAATCTCTCCATCCACATGTGCACAAATCTCTCCATCCACATGTGCACAAATCTCTCCATCCACATGTGCACAAATCTCTCCATCTACATGTGCACAAATTTCTCCATCACAAATCTCTCCATCACAAATCTCACCATCTACATGTGCACAAATCTCTCTATCTACATGTGCACAAATCTCTCCATCCACATGTGCACAAATCTCTCCATCCACATGTGCACAAATCTCTCCATCCACATGTGCACAAATCTCTCCATCCACATGTGCACAAATCTCTCCATCTACATGTGCACAAATCTCTCCATCTACATGTGCACAAATCTCTCCATCACAAATGTCTCCATCTACATGTGCAAAAATCTCTCCATCTACATGTGCACAAATCTCTCCATCACAAATCTCTCCATCTACATGTGCACAAATCTCTCCATCACAAATCTCTCCGTCTACATATGCACAAATCTCTCCGTCTACATGTGCACAAATCTCTCCGTCTACATGTGCACAAATCTCTCCATCTACATGTGCACAAATCTCTCCATCACAAATCTCTCCATCTTCATGTGCACAAATCTCTCCATCACAAATCTCTCCATCTACATGTGCACAAATCTCTCTATCCTCTATCTACATGTGCACAAATCTCTCCATCTACAGTACATGTGCACAAATCTCTCTATCTACATGTGCACAAATCTATCTATCTACATGTGCACAAATCTCTCTATCTACATGTGCACAAATCTCTCCATCTACATGTGCACAAATCTCTCCATCACAAATCTCTCTATCTACATGTGCACAAATCTCTCTATCTACATGTGCACAAATCTCTCCATCTACATGTGCTCAAATCTCTCCATCACAAATCTCTCCATCTACATGTGCACAAATCTCTCTATCTACATGTGCACAATTCTCTCCATCTACATGTGCACAAATCTCTCTGTCTACATGTGCACAAATCTCTCCGTCTACATGTGCACAAATCTCTCCATCTACAGTACATGTGCACAAATCTCTCCATCTACATGTGCACAAATCTCTCCATCCACATGTGCACAAATCTCTCCATCCACATGTGCACAAATCTCTCCATCACAAATCTCTACATGTGCACAAATCTCTCCATCCACATGTGCACAAATCTCTCCATCCACATGTGCACAAATCTCTCCATCTACATGTGCACAAATCTCTCCATCTACATGTGCACAAATCTCTCCATCTACATGTGCACAAATCTCTCTATCTACATGTACACAATTCTCTCCATCTACATGTGCACAAATCTCTCCGTCTACATGTGCACAAATCTCTCCGTCTACATGTGCACAAATCTCTCCATCTACAGTACATGTGCACAAATCTCTCCATCTACATGTGCACAAATGTCTCCATCTACATGTGCAGAAATCTCTCCATCCACATGTGCAGAAATCTCTCCATCCACATGTGCACAAATCTCTCCATCCACATGTGCACAAATCTCTCCATCTACATGTGCACAAATCTCTCCATCACAAATCTCTCCATCTACATGTGCACAAATCTCTCCATCTACATGTGCACAAATCTCTCCATCTACATGTGCACAAATCTCTCCATCTACATGTGCACAAATCTCTCTATCACAAATCTCTCCATCTACATGTGCACAAATCTCTCTATCTACATGTGAACAATTCTCTCCATCTATATGTGCTCAAATCTCTCTGTCTACATGTGCACAATTCTCTCCGTCTACATGTGCACAAATCTCTCCATCTACAGTACATATGCACAAATCTCTCCATCCACATGTGCACAAATCTCTCCATCTACATGTGCACAAATCTCTCCATCCACATGTGCACAAATCTCTCCATCACAAATCTCTCCATCTACATGTGCACAAATCTCTCTATCTACATGTGCATAAATCTCTCCATCCACATGTCCACAAATCTCTCCATCCACATGTGCACAAATCTCTCCATCCACATGTGCACAAATCTCTCTATCTACATGTGCACAAATCTCTCCATCACAAATCTCTCCATCTACATGTGCACAAATCTCTCTATCTACATGTGCACAAATCTCTCCATCCACATGTGCACAAATCTCTCCATCCACATGTGCACAAATCTCTCCATCCACATGTGCACAAATCTCTCCATCCACATGTGCACTAATCTCTCCATCTACATGTGCACAAATCTCTCCATCTACATGTGCACAAATCTCTCCATCAGAAATCTCTCCGTCTACATGTGCACAAATCTCTCCGTCTACATCTGCACAAATCTCTCCGTCTACATGTGCACAAATCTCTCCGTCTACATGTGCACAAATCTCTCCGTCTACATGTGCACAAATCTCTCCGTCTACATGTGCACAAATCTCTCCGTCTACATGTGCACAAATCTCTCCATCTCAAATCATACAATCTACATGTGCACAAATCTCTCCATCACAAATCTCTCCTTCTACAAGTGCACAAATCTCTCAATCTACAGTACATGTGCACAAATCTCTCTATCTACATGTGCACAAATCTCTCTATCTACATGTGCACAAATCTCTCCATCTACATGTGCACAAATCTCTCCATCCACATGTGCACAAATCTCTCCATCCACATGTGCACAAATCTCTCCATCCACATGTGCACAAATCTCTCCATCTACATGTGCACAAATTTCTCCATCACAAATCTCTCCATCACAAATCTCACCATCTACATGTGCACAAATCTCTCTATCTACATGTGCACAAATCTCTCCATCCACATGTGCACAAATCTCTCCATCCACATGTGCACAAATCTCTCCATCCACATGTGCACAAATCTCTCCATCCACATGTGCACAAATCTCTCCATATACATGTGCACAAATCTCTCCATCTACATGTGCACAAATCTCTCCATCACAAATGTCTCCATCTACATGTGCAAAAATCTCTCCATCTACATGTGCACAAATCTCTCCATCACAAATCTCTCCATCTACATGTGCACAAATCTCTCCATCACAAATCTCTCCGTCTACATATGCACAAATCTCTCCGTCTACATGTGCACAAATCTCTCCGTCTACATGTGCACAAATCTCTCCATCTACATGTGCACAAATCTCTTCATCACAAATCTCTCCATCTTCATGTGCACAAATCTCTCCATCACAAATCTCTCCATCTACATGTGCACAAATCTCTCTATCCTCTATCTACATGTGCACAAATCTCTCCATCTACAGTACATGTGCACAAATCTCTCTATCTACATGTGCACAAATCTATCTATCTACATGTGCACAAATCTCTCTATCTACATGTGCACAAATCTCTCCATCTACATGTGCACAAATCTCTCCATCACAAATCTCTCTATCTACATGTGCACAAATCTCTCTATCTACATGTGCACAAATCTCTCCATCTACATGTGCTCAAATCTCTCCATCACAAATCTCTCCATCTACATGTGCACAAATCTCTCTATCTACATGTGCACAATTCTCTCCATCTACATGTGCACAAATCTCTCTGTCTACATGTGCACAAATCTCTCCGTCTACATGTGCACAAATCTCTCCATCTACAGTACATGTGCACAAATCTCTCCATCTACATGTGCACAAATCTCTCCATCCACATGTGCACAAATCTCTCCATCCACATGTGCACAAATCTCTCCATCACAAATCTCTCCATCTACATGTGCACAAATCTCTCCAACTACATGTGCACAAATCTCTCCATCACAAATCTCTCCATCTACATGTGCACAAATCTCTCCATCACAAATCTCTCCATCAACATGTGCACAAATCTCTCTATCTACATGTGAACAATTCTCTCCATCTACATGTGCACAAATCTCTCCGTCTACATGTGCACAAATCTCTCCGTCTACATGTGCACAAATCTCTCCGTCTACATGTGCACAAATCTCTCCATCTACATGTGCACAAATCTCTCCATCACAAATCTCTCCATCTACATGTGCACAAATCTCTCCATCTCAAGTCTCTCCATCTACAAGTGCACAAATCTATCTACATGTGCACAAATCTCTCCATCTACAGTACATGTGCACAAATCTCTCTATCTACATGTGCAAAAATCTCTCTATCTACATGTGCACAAATCTCTCCATCTACATGTGCACAAATCTCTCCATCCACATGTGCACAAATCTCTCCATCCACATGTGCACAAATCTCTCCATCCACATGTGCACAAATCTCTCCATCTACATGTGCACAAATCTCTCCATCACAAATCTCTATATCACAAATCACACCATCTGCATGTGCACAAATCTCTCTATCTACATGTGCACAAATCTCTCCATCCACATGTGCACAAATCTCTCCATCCACATTTGCACAAATCTCTCCATCCACATGTGCACAAATCTCTCCATCTACATGTGCACAAATCTCTCCATCACAAATGTCTCCATCTACATGTGCAAAAATCTCTCCATCTACATGTGCACAAATCTCTCCATCACAAATCTCTCCATCTACATGTGCACAAATCTCTCCATCACAAATCTCTCCGTCTACATATGCACAAATCTCTCCGTCTACATGTGCACAAATCTCTCCGTCTACATGTGCACAAATCTCTCCATCTACATGTGCACAAATCTCTCCATCACAAATCTCTCCATCTTCATGTGCACAAATCTCTCCATCACAAATCTCTCCATCTACATGTGCACAAATCTCTCTATCCTCTATCTACATGTGCACAAATCTCTCCATCTACAGTACATGTGCACAAATCAATCTATCTACATGTGCACAAATCTCTCTATCTACATGTGCACAAATCTCTCTATCTACATGTGCACAAATCTCTCCATCTACATGTGCACAAATCTCTCCATCACAAATCTCTCTATCTACATGTGCACAAATCTCTCTATCTACATGTGCACAAATCTCTCCATCTACATGTGCACAAATCTCTCCATCACAAATCTCTCCATCTACATGTGCACAAATCTCTCTATCTACATGTGCACAATTCTCTCCATCTACATGTGCACAAATCTCTCTGTCTACATGTGCACAAATCTCTCCGTCTACATGTGCACAAATCTCTCCATCTACAGTACATGTGCAGAAATCTCTCCATCTACATGTGCACAAATCTCTCCATCCTCATGTGCACAAATCTCTCCATCTACATGTGCATAATTCTCTCCATCCACATGTGCACAAATCTCTCCATCCACATGTGAACAAATCTCTCCATCCACATGTGCACAAAGCTCTCCATCACAAATCTCTCCATCTACATGTGCACAAATCTCTCTATCTACATGTGCACAAATCTCTACATCTACATGTGAACAAATCTCTCCATCACAAATCTCTCCATCTACGTGTGCACAAATCTCTCTATCTACATGTGCACAATTCTCTCCATCTACATGTGCACAAATCTCTCTGTCTACATGTGCACAAATCTCTCCATCTACATGTGCACAAATCTCTCCATCACAAATCTCTCCATCTACATGTGCACAAATCTCTCCATCTACATGTGCACAAATCTCTCCATCTACATGTGCACAAATCTCTCCATCACAAATCTCTCCATCTACATGTGCACAAATCTCTCCATCACAAATCTCTCCATCTACATGTGCACAAATCTCTCCATCCACAGGTGCACAAATCTCTCCATCTACATGTGCACAAATCTCTCCATCTACATGTGCACAAATCTCTCCATCTACATGTGCACAAATCTCTCCATCACAAATCTCTCCATCCACATGTGCACAAATCTCTCCATCCACATGTGCACAAATCTCTCCATCTACATGTGCACAAATCTCTCTATCTACATGTGCACAATTCTCTCCATCTACATGTGCACAAATCTCTCTGTCTACATGTGCTCAAATCTCTCCGTCTTCATGTGCACAAATCTCTCCATCCACATGTGCACAAATCTCTCCATCTACATGTGCACAAATCTCTCCATCCACAGGTGCACAAATCTCTCCATCCACATGTGCACAAATCTCTCCATCCACATGTGCACAAATCTCTCCATCTACATGTGCACAAATCTCTCCATCTACATGTGCACAAATCTCTCCATCACAAATCTCTCCATCCACATGTGCACAAATCTCTCCATCCACATGTGCACAAATCTCTCCATCCACATGTGCACAAATCTCTCCATCTACATGTGCACAAATCTCTCCATCTACATGTGCACAAATCTCTCCATCTACATGTGCACAAATCTCTCTATCTACATGTACACAATTCTCTCCATCTACATGTGCACAGATCTCTCCGTCTACATGTGCACAAATCTCTCCATCTACATGTGCACAAATCTCTCCATCTACAGTACATGTGCACAAATCTCTCCATCTACATGTGCACAAATGTCTCCATCTACATGTGCACAAATCTCTCCATCCACATGTGCAGAAATCTCTCCATCCACATGTGCACAAATCTCTCCATCCACATGTGCACAAATCTCTCCATCTACATGTGCACAAATCTCTCCATCACAAATCTCTCCATCAACATGTGCACAAATCTCTCCATCTACATGTGCACAAATCTCTCCATCTACATGTGCACAAATCTCTCCATCTACATGTGCACAAATCTCTCTATCACAAATCTCTCCATCTACATGTGCACAAATCTCTCTATCTACATGTGAACAATTCTCACCATCTATATGTGCTCAAATCTCTCTGTCTACATGTGCACAATTCTCTCCGTCTACATGTGCACAAATCTCTCCATCTACAGTACATATGCACAAATCTCTCCATCCACATGTGCACAAATCTCTCCATCTACATGTGCACAAATCTCTCCATCCACATGTGCACAAATCTCTCCATCACAAATCTCTCCATCTACATGTGCACAAATCTCTCTATCTACATGTGCATAAATCTCTCCATCCACATGTCCACAAATCTCTCCATCCACATGTGCACAAATCTCTCCATCCACATGTGCACAAATCTCTCTATCTACATGTGCACAAATCTCTCCATCACAAATCTCTCCATCTACATGTGCACAAATCTCTCTATCTACATGTGCACAAATCTCTCCATCCACATGTGCACAAATCTCTCCATCCACATGTGCACAAATCTCTCCATCCACATGTGCACAAATCTCTCCATCCACATGTGCACTAATCTCTCCATCTACATGTGCACAAATCTCTCCATCTACATGTGCACAAATCTCTCCATCACAAAATTCTCCGTCTACATGTGCAAAAATCTCTCCATCTACATGTGCACAAATCTCTCCATGAGAAATCTCTCCGTCTACATCTGCACAAATCTCTCCGTCTACATGGGCACAAATCTCTCCGTCTACATGTGCACAAATCTCTCCGTCTACATGTGCACAAATCTCTCCGTCTACATGTGCACAAATCTCTCCATCTACATGTGCACAAATGTCTCCATCTACATGTGCACAAATCTCTCCATCCACATGTGCAGAAATCTCTCCATCCACATGTGCACAAATCTCTCCATCCACATGTGCACAAATCTCTCCATCTACATGTGCACAAATCTCTCCATCACAAATCTCTCCATCTACATGTGCACAAATCTCTCCATCTACATGTGCACAAATCTCTCCATCTACATGTGCACAAATCTCTCCATCTACATGTGCACAAATCTCTCTATCACAAATCTCTCCATCTACATGTGCACAAATCTCTCTATCTACATGTGAACAATTCTCACCATCTATATGTGCTCAAATCTCTCTGTCTACATGTGCACAATTCTCTCCGTCTACATGTGCACAAATCTCTCCATCTACAGTACATATGCACAATTCTCTCCATCCACATGTGCACAAATCTCTCCATCTACATGTGCACAAATCTCTCCATCCACATGTGCACAAATCTCTCCATCACAAATCTCTCCATCTACATGTGCACAAATCTCTCTATCTACATGTGCATAAATCTCTCCATCCACATGTCCACAAATCTCTCCATCCACATGTGCACAAATCTCTCCATCCACATGTGCACAAATCTCTCTATCTACATGTGCACAAATCTCTCCATCACAAATCTCTCCATCTACATGTGCACAAATCTCTCTATCTACATGTGCACAAATCTCTCCATCCACATGTGCACAAATCTCTCCATCCACATGTGCACAAATCTCTCCATCCACATGTGCACAAATCTCTCCATCCACATGTGCACTAATCTCTCCATCTACATGTGCACAAATCTCTCCATCTACATGTGCACAAATCTCTCCATCACAAAATTCTCCGTCTACATGTGCAAAAATCTCTCCATCTACATGTGCACAAATCTCTCCATGAGAAATCTCTCCGTCTACATCTGCACAAATCTCTCCGTCTACATGGGCACAAATCTCTCCGTCTACATGTGCACAAATCTCTCCGTCTACATGTGCACAAATCTTTCCGTCTACATGTGCACAAATCTCTCCATCTACATGTGCACAAATCTCTCCATCTCAAATCTCTCCATCTACATGTGCACAAATCTCTCCATCACAAATCTCTCCTTCTACAAGTGCACAAATCTCTCTATCTACATGTGCAGAAATCTCTCAATCTACAGTACATGTGCACAAATCTCTCTATCTACATGTGCACAAATCTCTCTATCTACATGTGCACAAATCTCTCCATCTACATGTGCACAAATCTCTCCATCCACATGTGCACATATCTCTCCATCCACATGTGCACAAATCTCTCCATCCACATGTGCACAAATCTCTCCATCTACATGTGCACAAATTTCTCCATCACAAATCTCTCCATCACAAATCTCACCATCTACATGTGCACAAATCTCTCTATCTACATGTGCACAAATCTCTCCATCCACATGTGCACAAATCTCTCCATCCACATGTGCACAAATCTCTCCATCCACATGTGCACAAATCTCTCCATCTACATGTGCACAAATCTCTCCATCTACATGTGCACAAATCTCTCCATCACAAATGTCTCCATCTACATGTGCAAAAATCTCTCCATCTACATGTGCACAAATCTCTCCATCACAAATCTCTCCATCTACATGTGCAAAAATCTCTCCATCTACATGTGCACAAATCTCTCCATCACAAATCTCTCCATCTACATGTGCACAAATCTCTCCATCACAAATCTCTCCGTCTACATATGCACAAATCTCTCCGTCTACATGTGCACAAATCTCTCCGTCTACATGTGCACAAATCTCTCCATCTACATGTGCACAAATCTCTCTATCCTCTATCTACATGTGCACAAATCTCTCCATCTACAGTACATGTGCACAAATCTCTCTATCTACATGTGCACAAATCTCTCTATCTACATGTGCACAAATCTCTCCATCTACATGTGCACAAATCTCTCCATCACAAATCTCTCTATCTACATGTGCACAAATCTCCCTATCTACATGTGCACAAATCTCTCCATCTACATGTGCTCAAATCTCTCCATCACAAATCTCTCCATCTACATGTGCACAAATCTCTCTATCTACATGTGCACAATTCTCTCCATCTACATGTGCACAAATCTCTCTGTCTACATGTGCACAAATCTCTCCGTCTACATGTGCACAAATCTCTCCATCTACAGTACATGTGCACAAATCTCTCCATCTACATGTGCACAAATCTCTCCATCCACATGTGCACAAATCTCTCCATCCACATGTGCACAAATCTCTCCATCACAAATCTCTCCATCTACATGTGCACAAATCTCTCCATCTACATGTGCACAAATCTCTCCATCACAAATCTCTCCATCTACATGTGCACAAATCTCTCCATCTACAGTACATGTGCACAAATCTCTGCATCTACATGTGCACAAATCTCTCCATCACAAATCTCTCCATCTACATGTGCACAAATCTCTCCATCTACATGTGCACAAATCTCTCCATCTACATGTGCACAAATCTCTCCATCTACATGTGCACAAATCTCTCCATCACAAATCTCTCCATCAACATGTGCACAAATCTCTCTATCTACATGTGAACAATTCTCTCCATCTACATGTGCACAAATCTCTCCGTCTACATGTGCACAAATCTCTCCGTCTACATGTGCACAAATCTCTCCGTCTACATGTGCACAAATCTCTCCATCTACATGTGCACAAATCTCTCCATCACAAATCTCTCCATCTACATGTGCACAAATCTCTCCATCTCAAATCTCTCCATCTACAAGTGCACAAATCTCTCTATCTACATGTGCACAAATCTCTCCATCTACAGTACATGTGCACAAATCTCTCTATCTACATGTGCACAAATCTCTCTATCTACATGTGCACAAATCTCTCCATCTACATGTGCACAAATCTCTCTATCTACATGTGCACAAATCTCTCCATCTACATGTGCACAAATCTCTCCATCCACATGTGCACAAATCTCTCCATCCACATGTGCACAAATCTCTCCATCTACATGTGCACAAATCTCTCCATCACAAATCTCTCCATCACAAATCTCACCATCTGCATGTGCACAAATCTCTCTATCTACATGTGCACAAATCTCTCCATCCACATGTGCACAAATCTCTCCATCCACATGTGCACAAATCTCTCCATCCACATGTGCACAAATCTCTCCATCTACATGTGCACAAATCTCTCCATCACAAATGTCTCCATCTACATGTGCAAAAATCTCTCCATCTACATGTGCACAAATCTCTCCATCACAAATCTCTCCATCTACATGTGCACAAATCTCTCCATCACAAATCTCTCCATCTACATATGCACAAATCTCTCCGTCTACATGTGCACAAATCTCTCCGTCTACATGTGCACAAATCTCTCCATCTACATGTGCACAAATCTCTCCATCACAAATCTCTCCATCTTCATGTGCACAAATCTCTCCATCACAAATCTCTCCATCTACATGTGCACAAATCTCTCTATCCTATATCTACATGTGCACAAATCTCTCCATCTACAGTACATGTGCACAAATCAATCTATCTACATGTGCACAAATCTCTCTATCTACATGTGCACAAATCTCTCTATCTACATGTGCACAAATCTCTCCATCTACATGTGCACAAATCTCTCCATCACAAATCTCTCCATCTACATGTGCACAAATCTCTCTATCTACATGTGCACAATTCTCTCCATCTACATGTGCACAAATCTCTCTGTCTACATGTGCACAAATCTCTCCGTCTACATGTGCACAAATCTCTCCATCTACAGTACATGTGCACAAATCTCTCCATCTACATGTGCACAAATCTCTCCATCTACATGTGCACAAATCTCTCCATCACAAATCTCTCCATCCACATGTGCACAAATCTCTCCATCCACATGTGCACAAATCTCTCCATCTACATGTGCACAAATCTCTCTATCTACATGTGCACAATTCTCTCCATCTACATGTGCACAAATCTCTCTGTCTACATGTGCTCAAATCTCTCCGTCTTCATGTGCACAAATCTCTCCATCCACATGTGCACAAATCTCTCCATCCACAGGTGCACAAATCTCTCCATCCACATGTGCACAAATCTCTCCATCCACATGTGCACAAATCTCTCCATCTACATGTGCACAAATCTCTCCATCTACATGTGCACAAATCTCTCCATCACAAATCTCTCCATCCACATGTGCACAAATCTCTCCATCCACATGTGCACAAATCTCTCCATCCACATGTGCACAAATCTCTCCATCCACATGTGCACAAATCTCTCCATCTACATGTGCACAAATCTCTCCATCTACATGTGCACAAATCTCTCCATCTACATGTGCACAAATCTCTCTATCTACATGTACACAATTCTCTCCATCTACATGTGCACAGATCTCTCCGTCTACATGTGCACAAATCTCTCCGTCTACATGTGCACAAATCTCTCCATCTACAGTACATGTGCACAAATCTCTCCATCTACATGTGCACAAATGTCTCCATCTACATGTGCACAAATCTCTCCATCCACATGTGCACAAATCTCTCCATCCACATGTGCACAAATCTCTCCATCCACATGTGCACAAATCTCTTAATCTATATGTGCACAAATCTCTCCATCACAAATCTCTCCATCTACATGTGCACAAATCTCTCCATCTACATGTGCACAAATCTCTCCATCTACATGTGCACAAATCTCTCCATCTACATGTGCACAAATCTCTCTATCACAAATCTCTCCATCTACATGTGCACAAATCTCTCTATCTACATGTGAACAATTCTCTCCATCTATATGTGCTCAAATCTCTCTGTCTACATGTGCACAATTCTCTCCGTCTACATGTGCACAAATCTCTCCATCTACAGTACATATGCACAAATCTCTCCATCCACATGTGCACAAATCTCTCCATCTACATGTGCACAAATCTCGCCATCCACATGTGCACAAATCTCTCCATCACAAATCTCTCCATCTACATGTGCACAAATCTCTCTATCTACATGTGCATAAATCTCTCCATCCACATGTCCACAAATCTCTCCATCCACATGTGCACAAATCTCTCCATCCACATGTGCACAAATCTCTCTATCTACATGTGCATAAATCTCTCCATCCACATGTCTACAAATCTCTCCATCCACATGTGCACAAATCTCTCCATCCACATTTGCACAAATCTCTCTATCTACATGTGCACAAATCTCTCCATCACAAATCTCTCCATCTACATGTGCACAAATCTCTCTATCTACAAGTGCACAAATCTCTCCATCCACATGTGCACAAATCTCTCCATCCACATGTGCACAAATCTCTCCATCCACATGTGCACAAATCTCTCCATCCACATGTGCACTAATCTCTCCATCTACATGTGCACAAATCTCTCCATCTACATGTGCACAAATCTCTCCATCACAAAACTCTCCGTCTACATGTGCAAAAATCTCTCCATCTACATGTGCACAAATCTCTCCATGAGAAATCTCTCCGTCTACATGTGCACAAATCTCTCCGTCTACATCTGCACAAATCTCTCCGTCTACATCTGCACAAATCTCTCCGTCTACATGTGCACAAATCTCTCCGTCTACATGTGCACAAATCTCTCCGTCTACATGTGCAGAAATCTCTCCATCTACATGTGCACAAATCTCTCCATCTCAAATCTCTCCATCTACATGTGCACAAATCTCTCCATCACAAATCTCTCCTTCTACAAGTGCACAAATCTCTCTATCTACATGTGCAGAAATCTCTCAATCTACAGTACATGTGCACAAATCTCTCTATCTACATGTGCACAAATCTCTCCATCTACATGTGCACAAATCTCTCCATCCACATGTGCACAAATCTCTCCATCCACATGTGCACAAATCTCTCCATCCACATGTGCACAAATCTCTCCATCTACATGTGCACAAATTTCTCCATCACAAATCTCTCCATCACAAATCTCACCATCTACATGTGCACAAATCTCTCTATCTACATGTGCACAAATCTCTCCATCCACATGTGCACAAATCTCTCCATCCACATGTGCACAAATCTCTCCATCCACATGTGCACAAATCTCTCCATCTACATGTGCACAAATCTCTCCATCTACATGTGCACAAATCTCTCCATCACAAATGTCTCCATCTACATGTGCAAAAATCTCTCCATCTACATGTGCACAAATCTCTCCATCACAAATCTCTCCATCTACATGTGCACAAATCTCTCCATCACAAATCTCTCCGTCTACATATGCACAAATCTCTCCGTCTACATGTGCACAAATCTCTCCGTCTACATGTGCACAAATCTCTCCATCTACATGTGCACAAATCTCTCTATCCTCTATCTACATGTGCACAAATCTCTCCATCTACAGTACATGTGCACAAATCTCTCTATCTACATGTGCACAAATCTCTCTATCTACATGTGCACAAATCTCTCTATCTACATGTGCACAAATCTCTCCATCTACATGTGCACAAATCTCTCCATCACAAATCTATCTACATGTGCACAAATCTCTCTATCTACATGTGCACAATTCTCTCCATCTACATGTGCACAAATCTCTCCATCTACATGTGCACAAATCTCTCCATCACAAATCTCTCCATCTTCATGTGCACAAATCTCTCCATCACAAATCTCTCCATCTACATGTGCACAAATCTCTCTATCCTCTATCTACATGTGCACAAATCTCTCCATCTACAGTACATGTGCACAAATCAATCTATCTACATGTGCACAAATCTCTCTATCTACATGTGCACAAATCTCTCTATCTACATGTGCACAAATCTCTCCATCTACATGTGCACAAATCTCTCCATCACAAATCTCTCTATCTACATGTGCACAAATCTCTCTATCTACATGTGCACAAATCTCTCCATCTACATGTGCACAAATCTCTCCATCACAAATCTCTCCATCTACATGTGCACAAATCTCTCTATCTACATGTGCACAATTCTCTCCATCTACATGTGCACAAATCTCTCTGTCTACATGTGCACAAATCTCTCCGTCTACATGTGCACAAATCTCTCCATCTACAGTACATGTGCACAAATCTCTCCATCTACATGTGCACGAATCTCTCCATCCACATGTGCACAAATCTCTCCATCCACATGTGCACAAATCTCTCCATCACAAATCTCTCCATCTACATGTGCACAAATCTCTCCATCACAAATCTCTCCATCTACATGTGCTCAAATCTCTCCATCACAAATCTCTCCGTCTACATATGCACAAATCTCTCCGTCTACATGTGCACAAATCTCTCCATCTACATGTGCACAAATCTCTCCATCTACTTGTGCACAAATCTCTCCATCACAAATCTCTCCATCTACATGTGCACAAATCTCTCCATCACAAATCTCTCCATCTACATGTGCACAAATCTCTCTATCTACATGTGCACAAATCTCTCCATCTACAGTACATGTGCACAAATCTCTGCATCTACATGTGCACAAATCTCTCCATCTACATGTGCATAAATCTCTCCATCCACATGTGCACAAATCTCTCCATCCACAAGTGCACAAATCTCTCCATCCACATGTGCACAAATCTCTCCATCACAAATCTCTCCATCTACATGAGCACAAATCTCTCTATCAACATGTGCACAAATCTCTCCATCTGCATGTGAACAAATCTCTCCATCACAAATCTCTCCATCTACGTGTGCACAAATCTCTCTATCTACATGTGCACAATTTTCTCCATCTACATGTGCACAAATCTCTCCGTCTACATGTGCACAAATCTCTCCATCTACATGTGCACAAATCTCTCCATCACAAATCTCTCCATCTACATGTGCACAAATCTCTCCATCTACATGTGCACAAATCTCTTCATCTACATGTGCACAAATCTCTCCATCACAAATCTCTCCATCTACATGTGCACAAATCTCTCCATCACAAATCTCTCCATCTACATGTGCACAAATCTCTCCATCCACATGTGCACAAATCTCTCCATCTACATGTGCACAAATCTCTCCATCTACATGTGCACAAATCTCTCCATCTACATGTGCACAAATCTCTCCATCTACATGTGCACAAATCTCTCCATCACAAATCTCTCCATCCACATATGCACAAATCTCTCCATCCACATGTGCACAAATCTCTCCATCTACATGTGCACAAATCTCTCTATCTACATGTGCACAATTCTCTCCATCTACATGTGCTCAAATCTCTCTATCTACATGTGCACAAATCTCTCCATCACATGTGCACAAATCTCTCCTTCACAAATCTCTCCATCTACATGTGCACAAATCTCTCCATCTACATGTGCACAAATCTCTCTACCTACATGTGCACAAATCTCTCCGTCTACATGTGCACAATTCTCTCCATCTACATGTGCACAAATCTCTCTATCTACATGTGCACAAATCTCTCCATCTACATGTGCACAAATCTCTCCATCACAAATCTCTCCATCTACATGTGCACAAATCTCTCCATATACATGTGCACAAATCTCTCTGTCTACATGTGCACAAATCTCTCCGTCTACATGTGCACAAATCTCTCCATTTACAGTACATGTGCAGAAATCTCTCCATCTACATGTGCACAAATCTCTCCATCCTCATGTGCACAAATCTCTCCATCTACATGTGCATAAATCTCTCCATCCACATGTGCACAAATCTCTCCATCCACATGTGCACAAATCTCTCCATCCACATGTGCACAAATCTCTCCATCACAAATCTCTCCATCTACATGTGCACAAATCTCTCTATCTACATGTGCACAAATCTCTCCATCTACATGTGAACAAATCTCTCCATCACAAATCTCTCCATCTTCGTGTGCACAAATCTCTCTATCTACATGTGCACAATTCTCTCCATCTACATGTGCACAAATCTCTCTGTCTACATGTGCATAAATCTCTCCATCTACATGTGCACAAATCTCTCCATCACAAATCTCTCCATCTACATGTGCACAAATCTCTCCATCTACATGTGCACAAATCTCTCCATCACAAATCTCTCCTTCTACATGTGCACAAATCTCTCCATCACAAATCTCTCCATCTACATGTGCAAAAATCTCTCCATCCACATGTGCACAAATCTCTCCATCTACATGTGCACAAATCTCTCCATCTACATGTGCACAAATCTCTCCATCTACATGTGCACAAATCTCTCCATCACAAATCTCTCCATCCACATGTGCACAAATCTCTCTATCCACATGTGCACAAATCTCTCCATCTACAGGTGCACAAATCTCTCTATCTACATGTGCACAATTCTCTCCATCTACATGTGCACAAATCTCTCTGTCTACATGTGCTCAAATCTCTCCGTCTACATGTGCACAAATCTCTCCATCCACATGTGCACAAATCTCTCCATCTACATGTGCACAAATCTCTCCATCCACAGGTGCACAAATCTCTCCATCCACATGTGCACAAATCTCTCCATCCACATGTGCACAAATCTCTCCATCTACATGTGCACAAATCTCTCCATCTACATGTGCACAAATCTCTCCATCACAAATCTCTCCATCCACATGTGCACAAATCTCTCCATCCAGATGTGCACAAATCTCTCCATCCACATGTGCACAAATCTCTCCATCCACATGTGCACAAATCTCTCCATCTACATGTGCACAAATCTCTCCATCTACATGTGCACAAATCTCTCCATCTACATGTGCACAAATCTCTCTATCTACATGTACACAATTCTCTCCATCTACATGTGCACAAATCTCTCCGTCTACATGTGCACAAATCTCTCCGTCTACATGTGCACAAATCTCTCCATCTACAGTACATGTGCACAAATCTCTCCATCTACGTGTGCACAAATGTCTCCATCTACATGTGAACAAATCTCTCCATCCACATGTGCACAAATCTCTCCATCCACATGTGCACAAATCTCTCCATCCACATGTGCACAAATCTCTCCATCTACATGTGCACAAATCTCTCCATCACAAATCTCTCCATCTACATGTGCACAAATCTATCCATCTACATGTGCACAAATCTCTCCATCTACATGTGCACAAATCTCTCCATCTACATGTGCACAAATCTCTCTATCACAAATCTCTCCATCTACATGTGAACAATTCTCTCCATCTATATGTGCTCAAATCTCTCTGTCTACATGTGCACAATTCTCTCCGTCTACATGTGCACAAATCTCTCCATCTACAGTACATATGCACAAATCTCTCCATCCACATGTGCACAAATCTCTCCATCTACATGTGCACAAATCTCTCCATCCACATGTGCACAAATCTCTCCATCACAAATCTCTCCATCTACATGTGCACAAATCTCTCTATCTACATGTGCATAAATCTCTCCATCCACATGTCCACAAATCTCTCCATCCACATGTGCACAAATCTCTCCATCCACATGTGTACAAATCTCTCTATCTACATGTGCACAAATCTCTCCATCACAAATCTCTCCATCTACATGTGCACAAATCTCTCTATCTACATGTGCACAAATCTCTCCATCCACATGTGCACAAATCTCTCCATCCACATGTGCACAAATCTCTCCATCCACATGTGCACAAATCTCTCCATCCACATGTGCACTAATCTCTCCATCTACATGTGCACAAATCTCTCCATCTACATGTGCACAAATCTCTCCATCACAAAACTCTCCGTCTACATGTGCAAAAATCTCTCCATCTACATGTGCACAAATCTCTCCATCAGAAATCTCTCCGTCTACATGTGCACAAATCTCTCCGTCTACATCTGCACAAATCTCTCCGTCTACATGTGCATAAATCTCTCCGTCTACATGTGCACAAATCTCTCCGTCTACATGTGCACAAATCTCTCCATCTACATGTGCACAAATCTCTCCATCACAAATCTCTCCATCTACATGTGCACAAATCTCTCCATCACAAACCTCTCCTTCTCCAAGTGCACAAATCTCTCTATCTACATGTGCACAAATCTCTCAATCTACAGTACATGTGCACAAATCTCTCTATCTACATGTGCACAAATCTCTCTATCTACATGTGCACAAATCTCTCCATCTACATGTGCACAAATCTCTCCATCCACATGTGCACAAATCTCTCCATCCACATGTGCACAAATCTCTCCATCCACATGTGCACAAATCTCTCCATCTACATGTGCACAAATCTCTCAATCACAAATCTCTCCATCACAAATCTCACCATCTACATGTGCACAAATCTCTCTATCTACATGTGCACAAATCTCTCCATCCACATGTGCACAAATCTCTCCATCCACATGTGCACAAATCTCTCCATCTAAATGTGCACAAATCTCTCCATCTACATGTGCACAAATCTCTCCATCACAAATGTCTCCATCTACATGTGCAAAAATCTCTCCATCTACATGTGCACAAATCTCTCCATCACAAATCTCTCCATCTACATGTGCACAAATCTCTCCATCACAAATCTCTCCGTCTACATATGCACAAATCTCTCCGTCTACATGTGCACAAATCTCTCCGTCTACATGTGCACAAATCTCTCCATCTACATGTGCACAAATCTCTCCATCACAAATCTCTCCATCTTCATGTGCACAAATCTCTCCATCACAAATCTCTCCATCTACATGTGCACAAATCTCTCTATCCTCTATCTACATGTGCACAAATCTCTCCATCTACAGTACATGTGCTCAAATCTCTCTATCTACATGTGCACAAATCTCTCTATCTACATGTGCACAAATCTCTCTATCTACATGTACACAAATCTCTCCATCTACATGTGCACAAATCTCTCCATCACAAATCTCTCTATCTACATGTGCACAAATCTCTCTATCTACATGTGCACAAATCTCTCCATCTACATGTGCACAAATCTCTCCATCACAAATCTCTCCATCTACATGTGCACAAATCTCTCTATCTACATGTGCACAATTCTCTCCATCTACATGTGCACAAATCTCTCTGTCTACATGTGCACAAATCTCTCCGCCTACATGTGCACAAATCTCTCTATCTACAGTACATGTGCACAAATCTCTCCATCTACATGTGCACAAATCTCTCCATCCACATGTGCACAAATCTCTCCATCCACATGTACACAAATCTCTCCATCACAAATCTCTCCATCTACATGTGCACAAATCTCTCCATCTACATGTGCACAAATCTCTCCATCACAAATCTCTCCATCTACATGTGCTCAAATCTCTCCATCACAAATCTCTCCGTCTACATATGCACAAATTTCTCCGTCTACATGTGCACAAATCTCTCCGTCTACATGTGCACAAATCTCTCCATCTACATGTGCACAAATCTCTCCATCTACTTGTGCACAAATCTCTCCATCTACATGTGCACAAATCTCTCCATCACAAATCTCTCCATCTACATGTGCCCAAATCTCTCTATCTACATGTGCACAAATCTCTCCATCTACAGTACATGTGCACAAATCTCTGCATCTACATGTGCACAAATCTCTCCATCACAAATCTCTCCATCTACATGTGCACAAATCTCTCCATCTACATGTGCACAAATCTCTCCATCTACATGTGCACAAATCTCTCCATCTACATGTGCACAAATCTCTCCATCACAAATCTCTCCATCTACATGTGCACAAATCTCTCTATCTACATGTGAACAATTCTCTCCATCTACATGTGCACAAATCTCTCCGTCTACATGTGCACAAATCTCTCCGCCTACATGTGCACAAATCTCTCCGTCTACATGTGCACAAATCTCTCCATCTACATGTGCACAACTCTCTCCATCACAAATCTCTCCATCTACATGTGCACAAATCTCTCCATCACAAATCTCTCCATCTACAAGTGCACAAATCTCTCTATCTACATGTGCACAAATCTCTCCATCTACAGTACATGTGCACAAATCTCTCTATCTACATGTGCACAAATCTCTTCATCTACATGTGCACAAATCTCTCCATCCACATGTGCACAAATCTCTCCATCCACATGTGCACAAATCTCTCCATCTACATGTGCACAAATCTCTCCATCACAAATCTCTCCATCACAAATCACACCATCTACATGTGCACAAATCTCTCTATCTACATGTGCACAAATCTCTCCATCCACATGTGCACAAATCTCTCCATCCACATGTGCACAAATCTATCCATCCACATGTGCACAAATCTCTCCATCCACATGTGCACAAATCTTTCCATCCACATGTGCACAAATCTCTCCATCCACATGTGCACAAATCTCTCCATCTACATGTGCACAAATCTCTCTATCACAAATCTCTCCATCTACATGTGCACAAATCTCTCTATCTACATGTGAACAATTCTCTCCATCTATATGTGCTCAAATCTCTCTGTCTACATGTGCACAATTCTCTCCGTCTACATGTGCACAAATCTCTCCATCTACAGTACATATGCACAAATCTCTCCATCCACATGTGCACAAATCTCTCCATCTACATGTGCACAAATCTCGCCATCCACATGTGCACAAATCTCTCCATCACAAATCTCTCCATCTACATGTGCACAAATCTCTCTATCTACATGTGCATAAATCTCTCCATCCACATGTCCACAAATCTCTCCATCCACATGTGCACAAATCTCTCCATCCACATGTGCACAAATCTCTCTATCTACATGTGCATAAATCTCTCCATCCACATGTCTACAAATCTCTCCATCCACATGTGCACAAATCTCTCCATCCACATTTGCACAAATCTCTCTATCTACATGTGCACAAATCTCTCCATCACAAATCTCTCCATCTACATGTGCACAAATCTCTCTATCTACAAGTGCACAAATCTCTCCATCCACATGTGCACAAATCTCTCCATCCACATGTGCACAAATCTCTCCATCCACATGTGCACAAATCTCTCCATCCACATGTGCACTAATCTCTCCATCTACATGTGCACAAATCTCTCCATCTACATGTGCACAAATCTCTCCATCACAAAACTCTCCGTCTACATGTGCAAAAATCTCTCCATCTACATGTGCACAAATCTCTCCATGAGAAATCTCTCCGTCTACATGTGCACAAATCTCTCCGTCTACATCTGCACAAATCTCTCCGTCTACATCTGCACAAATCTCTCCGTCTACATGTGCACAAATCTCTCCATCTACATGTGCACAAATCTCTCCGTCTACATGTGCACAAATCTCTCCATCTACATGTGCACAAATCTCTCCATCTCAAATCTCTCCATCTACATGTGCACAAATCTCTCCATCACAAATCTCTCCTTCTACAAGTGCACAAATCTCTCTATCTACATGTGCAGAAATCTCTCAATCTACAGTACATGTGCACAAATCTCTCTATCTACATGTGCACAAATCTCTCCATCTACATGTGCACAAATCTCTCCATCCACATGTGCACAAATCTCTCCATACACATGTGCACAAATCTCTCCATCCACATGTGCACAAATCTCTCCATCTACATGTGCACAAATTTCTCCATCACAAATCTCTCCATCACAAATCTCACCATCTACATGTGCACAAATCTCTCTATCTACATGTGCACAAATCTCTCCATCCACATGTGCACAAATCTCTCCATCCACATGTGCACAAATCTCTCCATCCACATGTGCACAAATCTCTCCATCTACATGTGCACAAATCTCTCCATCTACATGTGCACAAATCTCTCCATCACAAATGTCTCCATCTACATGTGCAAAAATCTCTCCATCTACATGTGCACAAATCTCTCCATCACAAATCTCTCCATCTACATGTGCACAAATCTCTCCATCACAAATCTCTCCGTCTACATATGCACAAATCTCTCCGTCTACATGTGCACAAATCTCTCCGTCTACATGTGCACAAATCTCTCCATCTACATGTGCACAAATCTCTCTATCCTCTATCTACATGTGCACAAATCTCTCCATCTACAGTACATGTGCACAAATCTCTCTATCTACATGTGCACAAATCTCTCTATCTACATGTGCACAAATCTCTCTATCTACATGTGCACAAATCTCTCCATCTACATGTGCACAAATCTCTCCATCACAAATCTCTCTATCTACATGTGCACAAATCTCTCTATCTACATGTGCACAATTCTCTCCATCTACATGTGCACAAATCTCTCCATCTACATGTGCACAAATCTCTCCATCACAAATCTCTCCATCTTCATGTGCACAAATCTCTCCATCACAAATCTCTCCATCTACATGTGCACAAATCTCTCTATCCTCTATCTACATGTGCACAAATCTCTCCATCTACAGTACATGTGCACAAATCAATCTATCTACATGTGCACAAATCTCTCTATCTACATGTGCACAAATCTCTCTATCTACATGTGCACAAATCTCTCCATCTACATGTGCACAAATCTCTCCATCACAAATCTCTCTATCTACATGTGCACAAATCTCTCTATCTACATGTGCACAAATCTCTCCATCTACATGTGCACAAATCTCTCCATCACAAATCTCTCCATCTACATGTGCACAAATCTCTCTATCTACATGTGCACAATTCTCTCCATCTACATGTGCACAAATCTCTCTGTCTACATGTGCACAAATCTCTCCGTCTACATGTGCACAAATCTCTCCATCTACAGTACATGTGCACAAATCTCTCCATCTACATGTGCACGAATCTCTCCATCCACATGTGCACAAATCTCTCCATCCACATGTGCACAAATCTCTCCATCACAAATCTCTCCATCTACATGTGCACAAATCTCTCCATCACAAATCTCTCCATCTACATGTGCTCAAATCTCTCCATCACAAATCTCTCCGTCTACATATGCACAAATCTCTCCGTCTACATGTGCACAAATCTCTCCATCTACATGTGCACAAATCTCTCCATCTACTTGTGCACAAATCTCTCCATCACAAATCTCTCCATCTACATGTGCACAAATCTCTCCATCACAAATCTCTCCATCTACATGTGCACAAATCTCTCTATCTACATGTGCACAAATCTCTCCATCTACAGTACATGTGCACAAATCTCTGCATCTACATGTGCACAAATCTCTCCATCTACATGTGCATAAATCTCTCCATCCACATGTGCACAAATCTCTCCATCCACAAGTGCACAAATCTCTCCATCCACATGTGCACAAATCTCTCCATCACAAATCTCTCCATCTACATGAGCACAAATCTCTCTATCAACATGTGCACAAATCTCTCCATCTGCATGTGAACAAATCTCTCCATCACAAATCTCTCCATCTACGTGTGCACAAATCTCTCTATCTACATGTGCACAATTCTCTCCATCTACATGTGCACAAATCTCTCCGTCTACATGTGCACAAATCTCTCCATCTACATGTGCACAAATCTCTCCATCACAAATCTCTCCATCTACATGTGCACAAATCTCTCCATCTACATGTGCACAAATCTCTTCATCTACATGTGCACAAATCTCTCCATCACAAATCTCTCCATCTACATGTGCACAAATCTCTCCATCACAAATCTCTCCATCTACATGTGCACAAATCTCTCCATCCACATGTGCACAAATCTCTCCATCTACATGTGCACAAATCTCTCCATCTACATGTGCACAAATCTCTCCATCTACATGTGCACAAATCTCTCCATCTACATGTGCACAAATCTCTCCATCACAAATCTCTCCATCCACATATGCACAAATCTCTCCATCCACATGTGCACAAATCTCTCCATCTACATGTGCACAAATCTCTCTATCTACATGTGCACAATTCTCTCCATCTACATGTGCTCAAATCTCTCTATCTACATGTGCACAAATCTCTCCATCACATGTGCACAAATCTCTCCTTCACAAATCTCTCCATCTACATGTGCACAAATCTCTCCATCTACATGTGCACAAATCTCTCTACCTACATGTGCACAAATCTCTCCGTCTACATGTGCACAATTCTCTCCATCTACATGTGCACAAATCTCTCTATCTACATGTGCACAAATCTCTCCATCTACATGTGCACAAATCTCTCCATCACAAATCTCTCCATCTACATGTGCACAAATCTCTCCATATACATGTGCACAAATCTCTCTGTCTACATGTGCACAAATCTCTCCGTCTACATGTGCACAAATCTCTCCATTTACAGTACATGTGCAGAAATCTCTCCATCTACATGTGCACAAATCTCTCCATCCTCATGTGCACAAATCTCTCCATCTACATGTGCATAAATCTCTCCATCCACATGTGCACAAATCTCTCCATCCACATGTGCACAAATCTCTCCATCCACATGTGCACAAATCTCTCCATCACAAATCTCTCCATCTACATGTGCACAAATCTCTCTATCTACATGTGCACAAATCTCTCCATCTACATGTGAACAAATCTCTCCATCACAAATCTCTCCATCTTCGTGTGCACAAATCTCTCTATCTACATGTGCACAATTCTCTCCATCTACATGTGCACAAATCTCTCTGTCTACATGTGCATAAATCTCTCCATCTACATGTGCACAAATCTCTCCATCACAAATCTCTCCATCTACATGTGCACAAATCTCTCCATCTACATGTGCACAAATCTCTCCATCACAAATCTCTCCTTCTACATGTGCACAAATCTCTCCATCACAAATCTCTCCATCTACATGTGCAAAAATCTCTCCATCCACATGTGCACAAATCTCTCCATCTACATGTGCACAAATCTCTCCATCTACATGTGCACAAATCTCTCCATCTACATGTGCACAAATCTCTCCATCACAAATCTCTCCATCCACATGTGCACAAATCTCTCTATCCACATGTGCACAAATCTCTCCATCTACAGGTGCACAAATCTCTCTATCTACATGTGCACAATTCTCTCCATCTACATGTGCACAAATCTCTCTGTCTACATGTGCTCAAATCTCTCCGTCTACATGTGCACAAATCTCTCCATCCACATGTGCACAAATCTCTCCATCTACATGTGCACAAATCTCTCCATCCACAGGTGCACAAATCTCTCCATCCACATGTGCACAAATCTCTCCATCCACATGTGCACAAATCTCTCCATCTACATGTGCACAAATCTCTCCATCTACATGTGCACAAATCTCTCCATCACAAATCTCTCCATCCACATGTGCACAAATCTCTCCATCCAGATGTGCACAAATCTCTCCATCCACATGTGCACAAATCTCTCCATCCACATGTGCACAAATCTCTCCATCTACATGTGCACAAATCTCTCCATCTACATGTGCACAAATCTCTCCATCTACATGTGCACAAATCTCTCTATCTACATGTACACAATTCTCTCCATCTACATGTGCACAAATCTCTCCGTCTACATGTGCACAAATCTCTCCGTCTACATGTGCACAAATCTCTCCATCTACAGTACATGTGCACAAATCTCTCCATCTACGTGTGCACAAATGTCTCCATCTACATGTGAACAAATCTCTCCATCCACATGTGCACAAATCTCTCCATCCACATGTGCACAAATCTCTCCATCCACATGTGCACAAATCTCTCCATCTACATGTGCACAAATCTCTCCATCACAAATCTCTCCATCTACATGTGCACAAATCTATCCATCTACATGTGCACAAATCTCTCCATCTACATGTGCACAAATCTCTCCATCTACATGTGCACAAATCTCTCTATCACAAATATCTCCATCTACATGTGAACAATTCTCTCCATCTATATGTGCTCAAATCTCTCTGTCTACATGTGCACAATTCTCTCCGTCTACATGTGCACAAATCTCTCCATCTACAGTACATATGCACAAATCTCTCCATCCACATGTGCACAAATCTCTCCATCTACATGTGCACAAATCTCTCCATCCACATGTGCACAAATCTCTCCATCACAAATCTCTCCATCTACATGTGCACAAATCTCTCTATCTACATGTGCATAAATCTCTCCATCCACATGTCCACAAATCTCTCCATCCACATGTGCACAAATCTCTCCATCCACATGTGTACAAATCTCTCTATCTACATGTGCACAAATCTCTCCATCACAAATCTCTCCATCTACATGTGCACAAATCTCTCTATCTACATGTGCACAAATCTCTCCATCCACATGTGCACAAATCTCTCCATCCACATGTGCACAAATCTCTCCATCCACATGTGCACAAATCTCTCCATCCACATGTGCACTAATCTCTCCATCTACATGTGCACAAATCTCTCCATCTACATGTGCACAAATCTCTCCATCACAAAACTCTCCGTCTACATGTGCAAAAATCTCTCCATCTACATGTGCACAAATCTCTCCATCAGAAATCTCTCCGTCTACATGTGCACAAATCTCTCCGTCTACATCTGCACAAATCTCTCCGTCTACATGTGCATAAATCTCTCCGTCTACATGTGCACAAATCTCTCCGTCTACATGTGCACAAATCTCTCCATCTACATGTGCACAAATCTCTCCATCACAAATCTCTCCATCTACATGTGCACAAATCTCTCCATCACAAACCTCTCCTTCTCCAAGTGCACAAATCTCTCTATCTACATGTGCACAAATCTCTCAATCTACAGTACATGTGCACAAATCTCTCTATCTACATGTGCACAAATCTCTCTATCTACATGTGCACAAATCTCTCCATCTACATGTGCACAAATCTCTCCATCCACATGTGCACAAATCTCTCCATCCACATGTGCACAAATCTCTCCATCCACATGTGCACAAATCTCTCCATCTACATGTGCACAAATCTCTCAATCACAAATCTCTCCATCACAAATCTCACCATCTACATGTGCACAAATCTCTCTATCTACATGTGCACAAATCTCTCCATCCACATGTGCACAAATCTCTCCATCCACATGTGCACAAATCTCTCCATCTAAATGTGCACAAATCTCTCCATCTACATGTGCACAAATCTCTCCATCACAAATGTCTCCATCTACATGTGCAAAAATCTCTCCATCTACATGTGCACAAATCTCTCCATCACAAATCTCTCCATCTACATGTGCACAAATCTCTCCATCACAAATCTCTCCGTCTACATATGCACAAATCTCTCCGTCTACATGTGCACAAATCTCTCCGTCTACATGTGCACAAATCTCTCCATCTACATGTGCACAAATCTCTCCATCACAAATCTCTCCATCTTCATGTGCACAAATCTCTCCATCACAAATCTCTCCATCTACATGTGCACAAATCTCTCTATCCTCTATCTACATGTGCACAAATCTCTCCATCTACAGTACATGTGCACAAATCTCTCTATCTACATGTGCACAAATCTCTCTATCTACATGTGCACAAATCTCTCTATCTACATGTACACAAATCTCTCCATCTACATGTGCACAAATCTCTCCATCACAAATCTCTCTATCTACATGTGCACAAATCTCTCTATCTACATGTGCACAAATCTCTCCATCTACATGTGCACAAATCTCTCCATCACAAATCTCTCCATCTACATGTGCACAAATCTCTCTATCTACATGTGCACAATTCTCTCCATCTACATGTGCACAAATCTCTCTGTCTACATGTGCACAAATCTCTCCGCCTACATGTGCACAAATCTCTCTATCTACAGTACATGTGCACAAATCTCTCCATCTACATGTGCACAAATCTCTCCATCCACATGTGCACAAATCTCTCCATCCACATGTACACAAATCTCTCCATCACAAATCTCTCCATCTACATGTGCACAAATCTCTCCATCTACATGTGCACAAATCTCTCCATCACAAATCTCTCCATCTACATGTGCTCAAATCTCTCCATCACAAATCTCTCCGTCTACATATGCACAAATTTCTCCGTCTACATGTGCACAAATCTCTCCGTCTACATGTGCACAAATCTCTCCATCTACATGTGCACAAATCTCTCCATCTACTTGTGCACAAATCTCTCCATCTACATGTGCACAAATCTCTCCATCACAAATCTCTCCATCTACATGTGCCCAAATCTCTCTATCTACATGTGCACAAATCTCTCCATCTACAGTACATGTGCACAAATCTCTGCATCTACATGTGCACAAATCTCTCCATCACAAATCTCTCCATCTACATGTGCACAAATCTCTCCATCTACATGTGCACAAATCTCTCCATCTACATGTGCACAAATCTCTCCATCTACATGTGCACAAATCTCTCCATCACAAATCTCTCCATCTACATGTGCACAAATCTCTCTATCTACATGTGAACAATTCTCTCCATCTACATGTGCACAAATCTCTCCGTCTACATGTGCACAAATCTCTCCGCCTACATGTGCACAAATCTCTCCGTCTACATGTGCACAAATCTCTCCATCTACATGTGCACAACTCTCTCCATCACAAATCTCTCCATCTACATGTGCACAAATCTCTCCATCACAAATCTCTCCATCTACAAGTGCACAAATCTCTCTATCTACATGTGCACAAATCTCTCCATCTACAGTACATGTGCACAAATCTCTCTATCTACATGTGCACAAATCTCTCTATCTACATGTGCACAAATCTCTTCATCTACATGTGCACAAATCTCTCCATCCACATGTGCACAAATCTCTCCATCCACATGTGCACAAATCTCTCCATCTACATGTGCACAAATCTCTCCATCACAAATCTCTCCATCACAAATCACACCATCTACATGTGCACAAATCTCTCTATCTACATGTGCACAAATCTCTCCATCCACATGTGCACAAATCTCTCCATCCACATGTGCACAAATCTATCCATCCACATGTGCACAAATCTCTCCATCCACATGTGCACAAATCTTTCCATCCACATGTGCAAAAATCTCACCATCTACATGTGCACAAATCTCTCCATCTACATGTGCACAAATCTCTCCATCAAAATGTCTCCATCTACATGTGCAAAAATCTCTCCATCTACATGTGCTCAAATCTCTCCATCCACATGTGCAAAAATCTCACCATCTACATGTGCACAAATCTCTCCATCTACATGTGCACAAATCTCTCCATCAAAATGTCTCCATCTACATGTGCAAAAATCTCTCCATCTACATGTGCTCAAATCTCTCCATCACAAATCTCTCCATCTACATGTGCACAAATCTCTCCATCACAAATCTCTCCGTCCACATATACACAAATCTCTCCGTCTACATGTGCACAAATCTCTCCGTCTACATGTGCACAAATCTCTCCATCTACATGTGCACAAATCTCTCCATCTACATGTGCACAAATCTCTCCATCACAAATCTCTCCATCTACATGTGCACAAATCTCTCCATCTACAGTACATGTGCACAAATATCTCTATCTACATGTGCACAAATCTCTCTATCTACATGTGCTCAAATCTCTCTATCTACATATGCACAAATCTCTCCATCTACATGTGCACAAATCTCTCCATCACAAATCTCTCTATCTACATGTGCACAAATCTCTCTATCTACATGTGCACAAATCTCTCCATCTACATGTGCACAAATCTCTCCATCACAATCTCTCCATCTACATGTGCACAAATCTCTCTATCTACATGTACACAATTCTCTCCATCTACATGTGCACAAATCTCTCTGTCTACATGTGCACAAATCTCTCTGTCTACATGTGCACAAATCTCTCCATCTACAGTACATGTGCACAAATCTCTCCATCTACATGTGCACAAATCTCTCCATCCACATGTGCACAAATCTCTCCATCCACATGTGCACAAATCTCTCCATCACAAATCTCTCCATCTACATGTGCACAAATCTCTCCATCTACATGTGCAGAAATCTCTCCATCACAAATCTCTCCATCTACATGTGCTCAAATCTCTCCATCACAAATCTCTCCGTCTACATATGCACAAATCTCTCCGTCTACATGTGCACAAATCTCTCCGTCTACATGTGCACAAATATCTCTATCTACATGTGCACAAATCTCTCCATCTACATGTGCACAAATCTCTCCATCACAAATCTCTCCATCTACATGTGCACAAATCTCTCCATCACAAATCTCTCCATCTACATGTGCACAAATCTCTATATCCACATGTGCACAAATCTCTCCATCACAAATCTCTCCATCTACATGTGCACAAATCTCTCTATCTACATGTGCATAAATCTCTCCATCCACATGTCCACAAATCTCTCCATCCACATGTGCACAAATCTCTCCATCCACATGTGCACAAATCTCTCTATCTACATGTGCACAAATCTCTCCATCACAAATCTCTCCATCTACATGTGCACAAATCTCTCTATCTACATGTGCACAAATCTCTCCATCCACATGTGCACAAATCTCTCCATCCACATGTGCACAAATCTCTCCATCCACATGTGCACAAATCTCTCCATCCACATGTGCACTAATCTCTCCATCTACATGTGCACAAATCTCTCCATCTACATGTGCACAAATCTCTCCATCACAAAACTCTCCGTCTACATGTGCAAAAATCTCTCCATCTACATGTGCACAAAACTCTCCATCAGAAATCTCTCCGTCTACATGTGCACAAATCTCTCCGTCTACATCTGCACAAATCTCTCCATCTACATGTGCACAAATCTCTCCGTCTACATGTGCACAAATCTCTCCGTCTACATGTGCACAAATCTCTCCATCTACATGTGCACAAATCTCTCCATCACAAATCTCTCCATCTACATGTGCACAAATCTCTCCATCACAAACCTCTCCTTCTACAAGTGCACAAATCTCTCAATCTACATGTGCACAAATCTCTCAATCTACAGTACATGTGCACAAATCTCTCTATCTACATGTGCACAAATCTCTCTATCTACATGTGCACAAATCTCTCCATCTACATGTGCACAAATCTCTCCATCCACATGTGCACAAATCTCTCCATCCACATGTGCACAAATCTCTCCATCCACATGTGCACAAATCTCTCCATCCACATGTGCACAAATCTTTACATCTAAATGTGCACAAATCTCTCCATCTACATGTGCACAAATCTCTCCATCACAAATGTCTCCATCTACATGTGCAAAAATCTCTCCATCTACATGTGCACAAATCTCTCCATCACAAATCTCTCCATCTACATGTGCACAAATCTCTCCATCACAAATCTCTCCGTCTACATATGCACAAATCTCTCCGTCTACATGTGCACAAATCTCTCCATCTACATGTGCACAAATCTCTCCATCTACATGTGCACAAATCTCTCCATCACAAATCTCTCCATCTTCATGTGCACAAATCTCTCCATCACAAATCTCTCCATCTACATGTGCACAAATCTCTCTATCCTCTATCTACATGTGCACAAATCTCTCCATCTACAGTACATGTGCACAAATCTCTCTATCTACATGTGCACAAATCTCTCTATCTACATGTGCACAAATCTCTCTATCTACATGTGCACAAATCTCTCCATCTACATGTGCACAAATCTCTCCATCACAAATCTCTCTATCTACATGTGCACAAATCTCTCTATCTAAATGTGCACAAATCTCTCCATCTACATGTGCACAAATCTCTCCATCACAAATCTCTCCATCTACATGTGCACAAATCTCTCTATCTACATGTGCACAATTCTCTCCATCTACATGTGCACAAATCTCTCTGTCTACATGTGCACAAATCTCTCCGTCTACATGTGCACAAATCTCTCTATCTACAGTACATGTGCACAAATCTCTCCATCTACATGTGCACAAATCTCTCCATCCACATGTGCACAAATCTCTCCATCCACATGTGCACAAATCTCTCCATCACAAATCTCTCCATCTACATTTGCACAAATCTCTCCATCTACATGTGCACAAATCTCTCCATCACAAATTTCTCCATCTACATGTGCTCAAATCTCTCCATCACAAATCTCTCCATCTACATATGCACAAATCTCTCCGTCTACATGTGCACAAATCTCTCCGTCTACATGTGCACAAATCTCTCCATCTACATGTGCACAAATCTCTCCATCTACTTGTGCACAAATCTCTCCATCACAAATCTCTCCATCTACATGTGCACAAATCTCTCCATCACAAATCTCTCCATCTACATGTGCACAAATCTCTCTATCTACATGTGCACAAATCTCTCCATCTACAGTACATGTGCACAAATCTCTGCATCTACATGTGCACAAATCTCTCCATCACAAATCTCTCCATCTACATGTGCACAAATCTCTCCATCTACATGTTCACAAATCTCTCCATCTACATGTGCACAAATCTCTCCATCTACATGTGCACAAATCTCTCCATCACAAATCTCTCCATCTACATGTGCACAAATCTCTCTATCTACATGTGAACAATTCTCTCCATCTACATGTGCACAAATCTCTCCATCTACATGTGCACAAATCTCTCCGTCTACATGTGCACAAATCTCTCCGTCTACATGTGCACAAATCTCTCCATCTACATGTGCACAAATCTCTCCATCACAAATCTCTCCATCTACATGTGCACAAATCTCTCCATCACAAATCTCTCCATCTACAAGTGCACAAATCTCTCTATCTACATGTGCACAAATCTCTCCATCTACAGTACATGTGCACAAATCTATCTACATGTGCACAAATCTCTCTATCTACATGTGCACAAATCTCTCCATCTACATGTGCACAAATCTCTCCATCCACATGTGCTCAAATCTCTCCATCCACATGTGCACAAATCTCTCCATCTACATGTGCACAAATCTCTCCATCTACAGTACATGTGCACAAATCTCTCTATCTACATGTGCACAAATCTCTCCATCCACATGTGCACAAATCTCTCTATCTACATGTGCACAAATCTCTCCATCTACATGTGCACAAATCTCTCCATCCACATGTGCGCAAATCTATCCATCCACATGTGCACAAATCTCTCCATCCACATGTGCACAAATCTCTCCATCCACATGTGCAAAAATCTCACCATCTACATGTGCACAAATCTCTCCATCTACATGTGCACAAATCTCTCCATCAAAATGTCTCCATCTACATGTGCAAAAATCTCTCCATCTACATGTGCTCAAATCTCTCCATCACAAATCTCTCCATCTACATGTGCACAAATCTCTCCATCACAAATCTCTCCGTCCACATATGCACAAATCTCTCTGTCTACATGTGCACAAATCTCTCCGTCTACATGTGCACAAATCTCTCCATCTACATGTGCACAAATCTCTCCATCTACATGTGCACAAATCTCTCCATCACAAATCTCTCCATCTACATGTGCACAAATCTCTCCATCTACAGTACATGTGCACAAATATCTCTATCTACATGTGCACAAATCTCTCTATCTACATGTGCTCAAAGCTCTCTATCTACATATGCACAAATCTCTCCATCTACATGTGCACAAATCTCTCCATCACAAATCTCTCTATCTACATGTGCACAAATCTCTCTATCTACATGTGCACAAATCTCTCCATCTACATGTGCACAAATCTCTCCATCACAATCTCTCCATCTACATGTGCACAAATCTCTCTATCTACATGTACACAATTCTCTCCATCTACATGTGCACAAATCTCTCTGTCTACATGTGCACAAATCTCTCTGTCTACATGTGCACAAATCTCTAGATCTACAGTACATGTGCACAAATCTCTCCATCTACATGTGCACAAATCTCTCCATCCACATGTGCACAAATCTCTCCATCCACATGTGCACAAATCTCTCCATCACAAATCTCTCCATCTACATGTGCACAAATCTCTCCATCTACATGTGCAGAAATCTCTCCATCACAAATCTCTCCATCTACATGTGCTCAAATCTCTCCATCACAAATCTCTCCGTCTACATATGCACAAATCTCTCCGTCTACATGTGCACAAATCTCTCCGTCTACATGTGCACAAATATCTCAATCTACATGTGCACAAATCTCTCCATCTACATGTGCACAAATCTCTCCATCACAAATCTCTCCATCTACATGTGCACAAATCTCTCCATCACAAATCTCTCCATCTACATGTGCACAAATCTCTCTATCTACATGTGCACAAATCTCTCCATCTACAGTACATGTGCACAAATCTCTCTATCTACATGTGCACAAATCTCTCTATCTACATGTGCACAAATCTCTCCATCTACATGTGCACAAATCTCTCCATCACAAATCTCTCCATCTACATGTGCACAAATCTCTCCATCACAAATCTCTCCGTCTACATATGCACAAATCTCTCCGTCTACATGTGCACAAATCTCTCCATCTACATGTGCACAAATCTCTCCATCTACATGTGCACAAATCTCTCCATCACAAATCTCTCCATCTTCATGTGCACAAATCTCTCCATCACAAATCTCTCCATCTACATGTGCACAAATCTCTCTATCCTCTATCTACATGTGCACAAATCTCTCCATCTACAGTACATGTGCACAAATCTCTCTATCTACATGTGCACAAATCTCTCTATCTACATGTGCACAAATCTCTCTATCTACATGTGCACAAATCTCTCCATCTACATGTGCACAAATCTCTCCATCACAAATCTCTCTATCTACATGTGCACAAATCTCTCTATCTAAATGTGCACAAATCTCTCCATCTACATGTGCACAAATCTCTCCATCACAAATCTCTCCATCTACATGTGCACAAATCTCTCTATCTACATGTGCACAATTCTCTCCATCTACATGTGCACAAATCTCTCTGTCTACATGTGCACAAATCTCTCCGTCTACATGTGCACAAATCTCTCTATCTACAGTACATGTGCACAAATCTCTCCATCTACATGTGCACAAATCTCTCCATCCACATGTGCACAAATCTCTCCATCCACATGTGCACAAATCTCTCCATCACAAATCTCTCCATCTACATTTGCACAAATCTCTCCATCTACATGTGCACAAATCTCTCCATCACAAATTTCTCCATCTACATGTGCTCAAATCTCTCCATCACAAATCTCTCCATCTACATATGCACAAATCTCTCCGTCTACATGTGCACAAATCTCTCCGTCTACATGTGCACAAATCTCTCCATCTACATGTGCACAAATCTCTCCATCTACTTGTGCACAAATCTCTCCATCACAAATCTCTCCATCTACATGTGCACAAATCTCTCCATCACAAATCTCTCCATCTACATGTGCACAAATCTCTCTATCTACATGTGCACAAATCTCTCCATCTACAGTACATGTGCACAAATCTCTGCATCTACATGTGCACAAATCTCTCCATCACAAATCTCTCCATCTACATGTGCACAAATCTCTCCATCTACATGTTCACAAATCTCTCCATCTACATGTGCACAAATCTCTCCATCTACATGTGCACAAATCTCTCCATCACAAATCTCTCCATCTACATGTGCACAAATCTCTCTATCTACATGTGAACAATTCTCTCCATCTACATGTGCACAAATCTCTCCATCTACATGTGCACAAATCTCTCCGTCTACATGTGCACAAATCTCTCCGTCTACATGTGCACAAATCTCTCCATCTACATGTGCACAAATCTCTCCATCACAAATCTCTCCATCTACATGTGCACAAATCTCTCCATCACAAATCTCTCCATCTACAAGTGCACAAATCTCTCTATCTACATGTGCACAAATCTCTCCATCTACAGTACATGTGCACAAATCTATCTACATGTGCACAAATCTCTCTATCTACATGTGCACAAATCTCTCCATCTACATGTGCACAAATCTCTCCATCCACATGTGCTCAAATCTCTCCATCCACATGTGCACAAATCTCTCCATCTACATGTGCACAAATCTCTCCATCTACAGTACATGTGCACAAATCTCTCTATCTACATGTGCACAAATCTCTCCATCCACATGTGCACAAATCTCTCTATCTACATGTGCACAAATCTCTCCATCTACATGTGCACAAATCTCTCCATCCACATGTGCGCAAATCTATCCATCCACATGTGCACAAATCTCTCCATCCACATGTGCACAAATCTCTCCATCCACATGTGCAAAAATCTCACCATCTACATGTGCACAAATCTCTCCATCTACATGTGCACAAATCTCTCCATCAAAATGTCTCCATCTACATGTGCAAAAATCTCTCCATCTACATGTGCTCAAATCTCTCCATCACAAATCTCTCCATCTACATGTGCACAAATCTCTCCATCACAAATCTCTCCGTCCACATATGCACAAATCTCTCTGTCTACATGTGCACAAATCTCTCCGTCTACATGTGCACAAATCTCTCCATCTACATGTGCACAAATCTCTCCATCTACATGTGCACAAATCTCTCCATCACAAATCTCTCCATCTACATGTGCACAAATCTCTCCATCTACAGTACATGTGCACAAATATCTCTATCTACATGTGCACAAATCTCTCTATCTACATGTGCTCAAAGCTCTCTATCTACATATGCACAAATCTCTCCATCTACATGTGCACAAATCTCTCCATCACAAATCTCTCTATCTACATGTGCACAAATCTCTCTATCTACATGTGCACAAATCTCTCCATCTACATGTGCACAAATCTCTCCATCACAATCTCTCCATCTACATGTGCACAAATCTCTCTATCTACATGTACACAATTCTCTCCATCTACATGTGCACAAATCTCTCTGTCTACATGTGCACAAATCTCTCTGTCTACATGTGCACAAATCTCTAGATCTACAGTACATGTGCACAAATCTCTCCATCTACATGTGCACAAATCTCTCCATCCACATGTGCACAAATCTCTCCATCCACATGTGCACAAATCTCTCCATCACAAATCTCTCCATCTACATGTGCACAAATCTCTCCATCTACATGTGCAGAAATCTCTCCATCACAAATCTCTCCATCTACATGTGCTCAAATCTCTCCATCACAAATCTCTCCGTCTACATATGCACAAATCTCTCCGTCTACATGTGCACAAATCTCTCCGTCTACATGTGCACAAATATCTCAATCTACATGTGCACAAATCTCTCCATCTACATGTGCACAAATCTCTCCATCACAAATCTCTCCATCTACATGTGCACAAATCTCTCCATCACAAATCTCTCCATCTACATGTGCACAAATCTCTCTATCTACATGTGCACAAATCTCTCCATCTACAGTACATGTGCACAAATCTCTCTATCTACATGTGCACAAATCTCTCTATCTACATGTGCACAAATCTCTCTATCTACATGTGCACAAATCTCTCCATCACAAATCTCTCTATCTACATGTGCACAAATCTCTCTATCTACATGTGCACAAATCTCTCCATCTACATGTGCACAAATCTCTGCATCACAAATCTCTCCATCACAAATCACTCCATCACAAATCTCTCCATCTCCATGTGCACAAATCTCTCTATCTACATGTGCACAAATCTCTCCATCCACATGTGCACAAATCTCTCCATCCTCATGTGCACAAATCTCTCCATCCACATGTGCACAAATCTCTCCATCCACATGTGCAAAAATCTCTTCATCTACATGTGCACAAATCTCTCCATCTACATGTGCAGAAATCTCTCCATCACAAATCTCTCCATCTACATGTGCTCAAATCTCTCCATCACAAATCTCTCCGTCTACATATGCACAAATCTCTCCGTCTACATGTGCACAAATCTCTCCGTCTACATGTGCACAAATATCTCAATCTACATGTGCACAAATCTCTCCATCTACATGTGCACAAATCTCTCCATCACAAATCTCTCCATCTACATGTGCACAAATCTCTCCATCACAAATCTCTCCATCTACATGTGCACAAATCTCTCTATCTACATGTGCACAAATCTCTCCATCTACAGTACATGTGCACAAATCTCTCTATCTACATGTGCACAAATCTCTCTATCTACATGTGCACAAATCTCTCCATCTACATGTGCACAAATCTCTCCATCACAAATCTCTCCATCTACATGTGCACAAATCTCTCCATCACAAATCTCTCCGTCTACATATGCACAAATCTCTCCGTCTACATGTGCACAAATCTCTCCATCTACATGTGCACAAATCTCTCCATCTACATGTGCACAAATCTCTCCATCACAAATCTCTCCATCTTCATGTGCACAAATCTCTCCATCACAAATCTCTCCATCTACATGTGCACAAAACTCTCTATCCTCTATCTACATGTGCACAAATCTCTCCATCTACAGTACATGTGCACAAATCTCTCTATCTACATGTGCACAAATCTCTCTATCTACATGTGCACAAATCTCTCTATCTACATGTGCACAAATCTCTCCATCTACATGTGCACAAATCTCTCCATCACAAATCTCTCTATCTACATGTGCACAAATCTCTCTATCTAAATGTGCACAAATCTCTCCATCTACATGTGCACAAATCTCTCCATCACAAATCTCTCCATCTACATGTGCACAAATCTCTCTATCTACATGTGCACAATTCTCTCCATCTACATGTGCACAAATCTCTCTGTCTACATGTGCACAAATCTCTCCGTCTACATGTGCACAAATCTCTCTATCTACAGTACATGTGCACAAATCTCTCCATCTACATGTGCACAAATCTCTCCATCCACATGTGCACAAATCTCTCCATCCACATGTGCACAAATCTCTCCATCACAAATCTCTCCATCTACATTTGCACAAATCTCTCCATCTACATGTGCACAAATCTCTCCATCACAAATTTCTCCATCTACATGTGCTCAAATCTCTCCATCACAAATCTCTCCATCTACATATGCACAAATCTCTCCGTCTACATGTGCACAAATCTCTCCGTCTACATGTGCACAAATCTCTCCATCTACATGTGCACAAATCTCTCCATCTACTTGTGCACAAATCTCTCCATCACAAATCTCTCCATCTACATGTGCACAAATCTCTCCATCACAAATCTCTCCATCTACATGTGCACAAATCTCTCTATCTACATGTGCACAAATCTCTCCATCTACAGTACATGTGCACAAATCTCTGCATCTACATGTGCACAAATCTCTCCATCACAAATCTCTCCATCTACATGTGCACAAATCTCTCCATCTACATGTTCACAAATCTCTCCATCTACATGTGCACAAATCTCTCCATCTACATGTGCACAAATCTCTCCATCACAAATCTCTCCATCTACATGTGCACAAATCTCTCTATCTACATGTGAACAATTCTCTCCATCTACATGTGCACAAATCTCTCCATCTACATGTGCACAAATCTCTCCGTCTACATGTGCACAAATCTCTCCGTCTACATGTGCACAAATCTCTCCATCTACATGTGCACAAATCTCTCCATCACAAATCTCTCCATCTACATGTGCACAAATCTCTCCATCACAAATCTCTCCATCTACAAGTGCACAAATCTCTCTATCTACATGTGCACAAATCTCTCCATCTACAGTACATGTGCACAAATCTATCTACATGTGCACAAATCTCTCTATCTACATGTGCACAAATCTCTCCATCTACATGTGCACAAATCTCTCCATCCACATGTGCTCAAATCTCTCCATCCACATGTGCACAAATCTCTCCATCTACATGTGCACAAATCTCTCCATCTACAGTACATGTGCACAAATCTCTCTATCTACATGTGCACAAATCTCTCCATCCACATGTGCACAAATCTCTCTATCTACATGTGCACAAATCTCTCCATCTACATGTGCACAAATCTCTCCATCCACATGTGCGCAAATCTATCCATCCACATGTGCACAAATCTCTCCATCCACATGTGCACAAATCTCTCCATCCACATGTGCAAAAATCTCACCATCTACATGTGCACAAATCTCTCCATCTACATGTGCACAAATCTCTCCATCAAAATGTCTCCATCTACATGTGCAAAAATCTCTCCATCTACATGTGCTCAAATCTCTCCATCACAAATCTCTCCATCTACATGTGCACAAATCTCTCCATCACAAATCTCTCCGTCCACATATGCACAAATCTCTCTGTCTACATGTGCACAAATCTCTCCGTCTACATGTGCACAAATCTCTCCATCTACATGTGCACAAATCTCTCCATCTACATGTGCACAAATCTCTCCATCACAAATCTCTCCATCTACATGTGCACAAATCTCTCCATCTACAGTACATGTGCACAAATATCTCTATCTACATGTGCACAAATCTCTCTATCTACATGTGCTCAAAGCTCTCTATCTACATATGCACAAATCTCTCCATCTACATGTGCACAAATCTCTCCATCACAAATCTCTCTATCTACATGTGCACAAATCTCTCTATCTACATGTGCACAAATCTCTCCATCTACATGTGCACAAATCTCTCCATCACAATCTCTCCATCTACATGTGCACAAATCTCTCTATCTACATGTACACAATTCTCTCCATCTACATGTGCACAAATCTCTCTGTCTACATGTGCACAAATCTCTCTGTCTACATGTGCACAAATCTCTAGATCTACAGTACATGTGCACAAATCTCTCCATCTACATGTGCACAAATCTCTCCATCCACATGTGCACAAATCTCTCCATCCACATGTGCACAAATCTCTCCATCACAAATCTCTCCATCTACATGTGCACAAATCTCTCCATCTACATGTGCAGAAATCTCTCCATCACAAATCTCTCCATCTACATGTGCTCAAATCTCTCCATCACAAATCTCTCCGTCTACATATGCACAAATCTCTCCGTCTACATGTGCACAAATCTCTCCGTCTACATGTGCATAAATATCTCAATCTACATGTGCACAAATCTCTCCATCTACATGTGCACAAATCTCTCCATCACAAATCTCTCCATCTACATGTGCACAAATCTCTCCATCACAAATCTCTCCATCTACATGTGCACAAATCTCTCTATCTACATGTGCACAAATCTCTCCATCTACAGTACATGTGCACAAATCTCTCTATCTACATGTGCACAAATCTCTCTATCTACATGTGCACAAATCTCTCTATCTACATGTGCACAAATCTCTCCATCACAAATCTCTCTATCTACATGTGCACAAATCTCTCTATCTACATGTGCACAAATCTCTCCATCTACATGTGCACAAATCTCTGCATCACAAATCTCTCCATCACAAATCACTCCATCACAAATCTCTCCATCTCCATGTGCACAAATCTCTCTATCTACATGTGCACAAATCTCTCCATCCACATGTGCACAAATCTCTCCATCCTCATGTGCACAAATCTCTCCATCCACATGTGCACAAATCTCTCCATCCACATGTGCAAAAATCTCTTCATCTACATGTGCACAAATCTCTCCATCTACATGTGCACAAATCTCTCCATCACAAATCTCTCCATCTACATGTGCTCAAATCTCTCCATCACAAATCTCTCCGTCTACATATGCACAAATCTCTCCGTCTACATGTGCACAAATCTCTCCGTCTACATGTGCACAAATCTCTCCATCTACATGTGCACAAATCTCTCCATCTACTTGTGCACAAATCTCTCCATCACAAATCTCTCCATCTACATGTGCACAAATCTCTCCATCACAAATCTCTCCATCTACATGTGCACAGATCTCTCTATCTACATGTGCACAAATCTCTCCATCTACAGTACATGTGCACAAATCTCTGCATCTACATGTGCACAAATCTCTCCATCACAAATCTCTCCATCTACATGTGCACAAATCTCTCCATCTACATGTGCACAAATCTCTCCATCTACATGTGCACAAATCTCTCCATCTACATATGCACAAATCTCTCCATCACAAATCTCTCCATCTACATGTGCACAAATCTCTCTATCTACATGTGAACAAATCTCTCAATCACAAATCTCTCCATCACAAATCTCACCATCTACATGTGCACAAATCTCTCTATCTACATGTGCACAAATCTCTCCATCCACATGTGCACAAATCTCTCCATCCACATGTGCACAAATCTCTCCATCCACATGTGCACAAATCTCTCCATCTAAATGTGCACAAATCTCTCCATCTACATGTGCACAAATCTCTCCATCACAAATGTCTCCATCTACATGTGCAAAAATCTCTCCATCTACATGTGCACAAATCTCTCCATCACAAATCTCTCCATCTACATGTGCACAAATCTCTCCATCACAAATCTCTCCGTCTACATATGCACAAATCTCTCCGTCTACATGTGCACAAATCTCTCCGTCTACATGTGCACAAATCTCTCCATCTACATGTGCACAAATCTCTCCATCACAAATCTCTCCATCTTCATGTGCACAAATCTCTCCATCACAAATCTCTCCATCTACATGTGCACAAATCTCTCTATCCTCTATCTACATGTGCACAAATCTCTCCATCTACAGTACATGTGCACAAATCTCTCTATCTACATGTGCACAAATCTCTCTATCTACATGTGCACAAATCTCTCTATCTACATGTGCACAAATCTCTCCATCTACATGTGCACAAATCTCTCCATCACAAATCTCTCTATCTACATGTGCACAAATCTCTCTATCTACATGTGCACAAATCTCTCCATCTACATGTGCACAAATCTCTCCATCACAAATCTCTCCATCTACATGTGCACAAATCTCTCTATCTACATGTGCACAATTCTCTCCATCTACATGTGCACAAATCTCTCTGTCTACATGTACACAAATCTCTCCGTCTACATGTGCACAAATCTCTCTATCTACAGTACATGTGCACAAATCTCTCCATCTACATGTGCACAAATCTCTCCATCCACATGTGCACAAATCTCTCCATCCACATGTGCACAAATCTCTCCATCACAAATCTCTCCATCTACATGTGCACAAATCTCTCCATCTACATGTGCACAAATCTCTCCATCACAAATCTCTCCATCTACATGTGCTCAAATCTCTCCATCACAAATCTCTCCGTCTACATATGCACAAATCTCTCCGTCTACATGTGCACAAATCTCTCCGTCTACATGTGCACAAATCTCTCCATCTACATGTGCACAAATCTCTCCATCTACTTGTGCACAAATCTCTCCATCACAAATCTCTCCATCTACATGTGCACAAATCTCTCCATCACAAATCTCTCCATCTACATGTGCACAAATCTCTCTATCTACATGTGCACAAATCTCTCCATCTACAGTACATGTGCACAAATCTCTGCATCTACATGTGCACAAATCTCTCCATCACAAATCTCTCCATCTACATGTGCACAAATCTCTCTATCTACATGTGCACAAATCTCTCCATCTACATGTGCACAAATCTCTCCATCACAAATCTCTCCATCTACATGTGCACAAATCTCTCTATCTACATGTGCACAATTCTCTCCATCTACATGTGCACAAATCTCTCTGTCTACATGTACACAAATCTCTCCGTCTACATGTGCACAAATCTCTCTATCTACAGTACATGTGCACAAATCTCTCCATCTACATGTGCACAAATCTCTCCATCACAAATTTCTCCATCTACATGTGCTCAAATCTCTCCATCACAAATCTCTCCATCTACATATGCACAAATCTCTCCGTCTACATGTGCACAAATCTCTCCGTCTACATGTGCACAAATCTCTCCATCTACATGTGCACAAATCTCTCCATCTACTTGTGCACAAATCTCTCCATCACAAATCTCTCCATCTACATGTGCACAAATCTCTCCATCACAAATCTCTCCATCTACATGTGCACAAATCTCTCTATCTACATGTGCACAAATCTCTCCATCTACAGTACATGTGCACAAATCTCTGCATCTACATGTGCACAAATCTCTCCATCACAAATCTCTCCATCTACATGTGCACAAATCTCTCCATCTACATGTTCACAAATCTCTCCATCTACATGTGCACAAATCTCTCCATCTACATGTGCACAAATCTCTCCATCACAAATCTCTCCATCTACATGTGCACAAATCTCTCTATCTACATGTGAACAATTCTCTCCATCTACATGTGCACAAATCTCTCCATCTACATGTGCACAAATCTCTCCGTCTACATGTGCACAAATCTCTCCGTCTACATGTGCACAAATCTCTCCATCTACATGTGCACAAATCTCTCCATCACAAATCTCTCCATCTACATGTGCACAAATCTCTCCATCACAAATCTCTCCATCTACAAGTGCACAAATCTCTCTATCTACATGTGCACAAATCTCTCCATCTACAGTACATGTGCACAAATCTATCTACATGTGCACAAATCTCTCTATCTACATGTGCACAAATCTCTCCATCTACATGTGCACAAATCTCTCCATCCACATGTGCTCAAATCTCTCCATCCACATGTGCACAAATCTCTCCATCTACATGTGCACAAATCTCTCCATCTACAGTACATGTGCACAAATCTCTCTATCTACATGTGCACAAATCTCTCCATCCACATGTGCACAAATCTCTCTATCTACATGTGCACAAATCTCTCCATCTACATGTGCACAAATCTCTCCATCCACATGTGCGCAAATCTATCCATCCACATGTGCACAAATCTCTCCATCCACATGTGCACAAATCTCTCCATCCACATGTGCAAAAATCTCACCATCTACATGTGCACAAATCTCTCCATCTACATGTGCACAAATCTCTCCATCAAAATGTCTCCATCTACATGTGCAAAAATCTCTCCATCTACATGTGCTCAAATCTCTCCATCACAAATCTCTCCATCTACATGTGCACAAATCTCTCCATCACAAATCTCTCCGTCCACATATGCACAAATCTCTCTGTCTACATGTGCACAAATCTCTCCGTCTACATGTGCACAAATCTCTCCATCTACATGTGCACAAATCTCTCCATCTACATGTGCACAAATCTCTCCATCACAAATCTCTCCATCTACATGTGCACAAATCTCTCCATCTACAGTACATGTGCACAAATATCTCTATCTACATGTGCACAAATCTCTCTATCTACATGTGCTCAAAGCTCTCTATCTACATATGCACAAATCTCTCCATCTACATGTGCACAAATCTCTCCATCACAAATCTCTCTATCTACATGTGCACAAATCTCTCTATCTACATGTGCACAAATCTCTCCATCTACATGTGCACAAATCTCTCCATCACAATCTCTCCATCTACATGTGCACAAATCTCTCTATCTACATGTACACAATTCTCTCCATCTACATGTGCACAAATCTCTCTGTCTACATGTGCACAAATCTCTCTGTCTACATGTGCACAAATCTCTAGATCTACAGTACATGTGCACAAATCTCTCCATCTACATGTGCACAAATCTCTCCATCCACATGTGCACAAATCTCTCCATCCACATGTGCACAAATCTCTCCATCACAAATCTCTCCATCTACATGTGCACAAATCTCTCCATCTACATGTGCAGAAATCTCTCCATCACAAATCTCTCCATCTACATGTGCTCAAATCTCTCCATCACAAATCTCTCCGTCTACATATGCACAAATCTCTCCGTCTACATGTGCACAAATCTCTCCGTCTACATGTGCACAAATATCTCAATCTACATGTGCACAAATCTCTCCATCTACATGTGCACAAATCTCTCCATCACAAATCTCTCCATCTACATGTGCACAAATCTCTCCATCACAAATCTCTCCATCTACATGTGCACAAATCTCTCTATCTACATGTGCACAAATCTCTCCATCTACAGTACATGTGCACAAATCTCTCTATCTACATGTGCACAAATCTCTCTATCTACATGTGCACAAATCTCTCTATCTACATGTGCACAAATCTCTCCATCACAAATCTCTCTATCTACATGTGCACAAATCTCTCTATCTACATGTGCACAAATCTCTCCATCTACATGTGCACAAATCTCTGCATCACAAATCTCTCCATCACAAATCACTCCATCACAAATCTCTCCATCTCCATGTGCACAAATCTCTCTATCTACATGTGCACAAATCTCTCCATCCACATGTGCACAAATCTCTCCATCCTCATGTGCACAAATCTCTCCATCCACATGTGCACAAATCTCTCCATCCACATGTGCAAAAATCTCTTCATCTACATGTGCACAAATCTCTCCATCTACATGTGCACAAATCTCTCCATCACAAATCTCTCCATCTACATGTGCTCAAATCTCTCCATCACAAATCTCTCCGTCTACATATGCACAAATCTCTCCGTCTACATGTGCACAAATCTCTCCGTCTACATGTGCACAAATCTCTCCATCTACATGTGCACAAATCTCTCCATCTACTTGTGCACAAATCTCTCCATCACAAATCTCTCCATCTACATGTGCACAAATCTCTCCATCACAAATCTCTCCATCTACATGTGCACAGATCTCTCTATCTACATGTGCACAAATCTCTCCATCTACAGTACATGTGCACAAATCTCTGCATCTACATGTGCACAAATCTCTCCATCACAAATCTCTCCATCTACATGTGCACAAATCTCTCCATCTACATGTGCACAAATCTCTCCATCTACATGTGCACAAATCTCTCCATCTACATATGCACAAATCTCTCCATCACAAATCTCTCCATCTACATGTGCACAAATCTCTCTATCTACATGTGAACAAATCTCTCAATCACAAATCTCTCCATCACAAATCTCACCATCTACATGTGCACAAATCTCTCTATCTACATGTGCACAAATCTCTCCATCCACATGTGCACAAATCTCTCCATCCACATGTGCACAAATCTCTCCATCCACATGTGCACAAATCTCTCCATCTAAATGTGCACAAATCTCTCCATCTACATGTGCACAAATCTCTCCATCACAAATGTCTCCATCTACATGTGCAAAAATCTCTCCATCTACATGTGCACAAATCTCTCCATCACAAATCTCTCCATCTACATGTGCACAAATCTCTCCATCACAAATCTCTCCGTCTACATATGCACAAATCTCTCCGTCTACATGTGCACAAATCTCTCCGTCTACATGTGCACAAATCTCTCCATCTACATGTGCACAAATCTCTCCATCACAAATCTCTCCATCTTCATGTGCACAAATCTCTCCATCACAAATCTCTCCATCTACATGTGCACAAATCTCTCTATCCTCTATCTACATGTGCACAAATCTCTCCATCTACAGTACATGTGCACAAATCTCTCTATCTACATGTGCACAAATCTCTCTATCTACATGTGCACAAATCTCTCCATCTACATGTGCACAAATCTCTCCATCACAAATCTCTCTATCTACATGTGCACAAATCTCTCTATCTACATGTGCACAAATCTCTCCATCTACATGTGCACAAATCTCTCCATCACAAATCTCTCCATCTACATGTGCACAAATCTCTCTATCTACATGTGCACAATTCTCTCCATCTACATGTGCACAAATCTCTCTGTCTACATGTACACAAATCTCTCCGTCTACATGTGCACAAATCTCTCTATCTACAGTACATGTGCACAAATCTCTCCATCTACATGTGCACAAATCTCTCCATCCACATGTGCACAAATCTCTCCATCCACATGTGCACAAATCTCTCCATCTACATGTGCACAAATCTCTCCATCTACATGTGCACAAATCTCTCCATCACAAATCTCTCCATCTACATGTGCTCAAATCTCTCCATCACAAATCTCTCCGTCTACATATGCACAAATCTCTCCGTCTACATGTGCACAAATCTCTCCGTCTACATGTGCACAAATCTCTCCATCTACATGTGCACAAATCTCTCCATCTACTTGTGCACAAATCTCTCCATCACAAATCTCTCCATCTACATGTGCACAAATCTCTCCATCACAAATCTCTCCATCTACATGTGCACAAATCTCTCTATCTACATGTGCACAAATCTCTCCATCTACAGTACATGTGCACAAATCTCTGCATCTACATGTGCACAAATCTCTCCATCACAAATCTCTCCATCTACATGTGCACAAATCTCTCTATCTACATGTGCACAAATCTCTCCATCTACATGTGCACAAATCTCTCCATCACAAATCTCTCCATCTACATGTGCACAAATCTCTCTATCTACATGTGCACAATTCTCTCCATCTACATGTGCACAAATCTCTCTGTCTACATGTACACAAATCTCTCCGTCTACATGTGCACAAATCTCTCTATCTACAGTACATGTGCACAAATCTCTCCATCTACATGTGCACAAATCTCTCCATCCACATGTGCACAAATCTCTCCATCCACATGTGCACAAATCTCTCCATCACAAATCTCTCCATCTACATGTGCACAAATCTCTCCATCTACATGTGCACAAATCTCTCCATCACAAATCTCTCCATCTACATGTGCTCAAATCTCTCCATCACAAATCTCTCCGTCTACATATGCACAAATCTCTCCGTCTACATGTGCACAAATCTCTCCGTCTACATGTGCACAAATCTCTCCATCTACATGTGCACAAATCTCTCCATCTACTTGTGCACAAATCTCTCCATCACAAATCTCTCCATCTACATGTGCACAAATCTCTCCATCACAAATCTCTCCATCTACATGTGCACAAATCTCTCTATCTACATGTGCACAAATCTCTCCATCTACAGTACATGTGCACAAATCTCTGCATCTACATGTGCACAAATCTCTCCATCACAAATCTCTCCATCTACATGTGCACAAATCTCTCCATCTACATGTGCACAAATCTCTCCATCTACATGTGCACAAATCTCTCCATCTACATGTGCACAAATCTCTCCATCACAAATCTCTCCATCTACATGTGCACAAATCTCACCATCACAAATCTCTCCATCTACAAGTGCACAAATCTCTCTATCTACATGTGCACAAATCTCTCCATCTACAGTACATGTGCACAAATCTCTCTATCTACATGTGCACAAATCTCTCTATCTACATGTGCACAAATCTCTCCATCTACATGTGCACAAATCTCTCCATCCACATGTGCTCAAATCTCTCCATCCACATGTGCACAAATCTCTCCATCTACATGTGCACAAATCTCTCCATCACAAATCTCTCCATCACAAATCACACCATCTACATGTGCACAAATCTCTCTATCTACATGTGCACAAATCTCTCCATCCACATGTGCACAAATCTCTCCATCCACATGTGCACAAATCTCTCCATCCACATGTGCGCAAATCTATCCATCCACATGTGCACAAATCTCTCCATCCACATGTGCACAAATCTCTCCATCCACATGTGCAAAAATCTCACCATCTACATGTGCACAAATCTCTCCATCTACATGTGCACAAATCTCTCCATCAAAATGTCTCCATCTACATGTGCAAAAATCTCTCCATCTACATGTGCTCAAATCTCTCCATCACAAATCTCTCCATCTACATGTGCACAAATCTCTCCATCTACATGTGCACAAATCTCTCCGTCTACATGTGCACAAATCTCTCCGTCTACATGTGCACAAATCTCTCCGTCTACATGTGCACAAATCTCTCCATCTACATGTGCACAAATCTCTCCATCACAAATCTCTCCATCTACATGTGCACAAATCTCACCATCACAAATCTCTCCATCTACAAGTGCACAAATCTCTCTATCTACATGTGCACAAATCTCTCCATCTACAGTACATGTGCACAAATCTCTCTATCTACATGTGCACAAATCTCTCTATCTACATGTGCACAAATCTCTCCATCTACATGTGCACAAATCTCTCCATCCACATGTGCTCAAATCTCTCCATCCACATGTGCACAAATCTCTCCATCTACATGTGCACAAATCTCTCCATCACAAATCTCTCCATCACAAATCACACCATCTACATGTGCACAAATCTCTCTATCTACATGTGCACAAATCTCTCCATCCACATGTGCACAAATCTCTCCATCCACATGTGCACAAATCTCTCCATCCACATGTGCGCAAATCTATCCATCCACATGTGCACAAATCTCTCCATCCACATGTGCACAAATCTCTCCATCCACATGTGCAAAAATCTCACCATCTACATGTGCACAAATCTCTCCATCTACATGTGCACAAATCTCTCCATCAAAATGTCTCCATCTACATGTGCAAAAATCTCTCCATCTACATGTGCTCAAATCTCTCCATCACAAATCTCTCCATCTACATGTGCACAAATCTCTCCATCACAAATCTCTCCGTCCACATATGCACAAATCTCTCCGTCTACATGTGCACAAATCTCTCCGTCTACATGTGCACAAATCTCTCCATCTACATGTGCACAAATCTCTCCATCTACATGTGCACAAATCTCTCCATCACAAATCTCTCCATCTACATGTGCACAAATCTCTCCATCTACAGTACATGTGCACAAATATCTCTATCTACATGTGCACAAATCTCTCTATCTACATGTGCTCAAATCTCTCTATCTACATATGCACAAATCTCTCCATCTACATGTGCACAAATCTCTCCATCACAAATCTCTCTATCTACATGTGCACAAATCTCTCTATCTACATGTGCACAAATCTCTCCATCTACATGTGCACAAATCTCTCCATCACAATCTCTCCATCTACATGTGCACAAATCTCTCTATCTACATGTACACAATTCTCTCCATCTACATGTGCACAAATCTCTCTGTCTACATGTGCACAAATCTCTCTGTCTACATGTGCACAAATCTCTCCATCTACAGTACATGTGCACAAATCTCTCCATCTACATGTGCACAAATCTCTCCATCCACATGTGCACAAATCTCTCCATCCACATGTGCACAAATCTCTCCATCACAAATCTCTCTATCTACATGTGCACAAATCTCTCCATCTACATGTGCAGAAATCTCTCCATCACAAATCTGTCCATCTACATGTGCTCAAATCTCTCCATCACAAATCTCTCCGTCTACATATGCACAAATCTCTCCGTCTACATGTGCACAAATCTCTCCGTCTACATGTGCACAAATATCTCTATCTACATGTGCACAAATCTCTCCATCTACATGTGCACAAATCTCTCCATCACAAATCTCTCCATCTACATGTGCACAAATCTCTCCATCACAAATCTCTCCATCTACATGTGCACAAATCTCTCCATCACAAATCTCTCCATCTACATGTGCACAAATCTCTCTATCTACATGTGCACAAATCTCTCCATCTACAGTACATGTGCACAAATCTCTGCATCTACATGTGCACAAATCTCTCCATCACAAATCTCTCCATCTACATGTGCACAAATCTCTCTATCTACATGTGCACAAATCTCTCCATCTACATGTGCACAAATCTCTCCATCACAAATCTCTCCATCTACATGTGCACAAATCTCTCTATCTACATGTGCACAATTCTCTCCATCTACATGTGCACAAATCTCTCTGTCTACATGTACACAAATCTCTCCGTCTACATGTGCACAAATCTCTCTATCTACAGTACATGTGCACAAATCTCTCCATCTACATGTGCACAAATCTCTCCATCCACATGTGCACAAATCTCTCCATCCACATGTGCACAAATCTCTCCATCACAAATCTCTCCATCTACATGTGCACAAATCTCTCCATCTACATGTGCACAAATCTCTCCATCACAAATCTCTCCATCTACATGTGCTCAAATCTCTCCATCACAAATCTCTCCGTCTACATATGCACAAATCTCTCCGTCTACATGTGCACAAATCTCTCCGTCTACATGTGCACAAATCTCTCCATCTACATGTGCACAAATCTCTCCATCTACTTGTGCACAAATCTCTCCATCACAAATCTCTCCATCTACATGTGCACAAATCTCTCCATCACAAATCTCTCCATCTACATGTGCACAAATCTCTCTATCTACATGTGCACAAATCTCTCCATCTACAGTACATGTGCACAAATCTCTGCATCTACATGTGCACAAATCTCTCCATCACAAATCTCTCCATCTACATGTGCACAAATCTCTCCATCTACATGTGCACAAATCTCTCCATCTACATGTGCACAAATCTCTCCATCTACATGTGCACAAATCTCTCCATCACAAATCTCTCCATCTACATGTGCACAAATCTCACCATCACAAATCTCTCCATCTACAAGTGCACAAATCTCTCTATCTACATGTGCACAAATCTCTCCATCTACAGTACATGTGCACAAATCTCTCTATCTACATGTGCACAAATCTCTCTATCTACATGTGCACAAATCTCTCCATCTACATGTGCACAAATCTCTCCATCCACATGTGCTCAAATCTCTCCATCCACATGTGCACAAATCTCTCCATCTACATGTGCACAAATCTCTCCATCACAAATCTCTCCATCACAAATCACACCATCTACATGTGCACAAATCTCTCTATCTACATGTGCACAAATCTCTCCATCCACATGTGCACAAATCTCTCCATCCACATGTGCACAAATCTCTCCATCCACATGTGCGCAAATCTATCCATCCACATGTGCACAAATCTCTCCATCCACATGTGCACAAATCTCTCCATCCACATGTGCAAAAATCTCACCATCTACATGTGCACAAATCTCTCCATCTACATGTGCACAAATCTCTCCATCAAAATGTCTCCATCTACATGTGCAAAAATCTCTCCATCTACATGTGCTCAAATCTCTCCATCACAAATCTCTCCATCTACATGTGCACAAATCTCTCCATCTACATGTGCACAAATCTCTCCGTCTACATGTGCACAAATCTCTCCGTCTACATGTGCACAAATCTCTCCGTCTACATGTGCACAAATCTCTCCATCTACATGTGCACAAATCTCTCCATCACAAATCTCTCCATCTACATGTGCACAAATCTCACCATCACAAATCTCTCCATCTACAAGTGCACAAATCTCTCTATCTACATGTGCACAAATCTCTCCATCTACAGTACATGTGCACAAATCTCTCTATCTACATGTGCACAAATCTCTCTATCTACATGTGCACAAATCTCTCCATCTACATGTGCACAAATCTCTCCATCCACATGTGCTCAAATCTCTCCATCCACATGTGCACAAATCTCTCCATCTACATGTGCACAAATCTCTCCATCACAAATCTCTCCATCACAAATCACACCATCTACATGTGCACAAATCTCTCTATCTACATGTGCACAAATCTCTCCATCCACATGTGCACAAATCTCTCCATCCACATGTGCACAAATCTCTCCATCCACATGTGCGCAAATCTATCCATCCACATGTGCACAAATCTCTCCATCCACATGTGCACAAATCTCTCCATCCACATGTGCAAAAATCTCACCATCTACATGTGCACAAATCTCTCCATCTACATGTGCACAAATCTCTCCATCAAAATGTCTCCATCTACATGTGCAAAAATCTCTCCATCTACATGTGCTCAAATCTCTCCATCACAAATCTCTCCATCTACATGTGCACAAATCTCTCCATCACAAATCTCTCCGTCCACATATGCACAAATCTCTCCGTCTACATGTGCACAAATCTCTCCGTCTACATGTGCACAAATCTCTCCATCTACATGTGCACAAATCTCTCCATCTACATGTGCACAAATCTCTCCATCACAAATCTCTCCATCTACATGTGCACAAATCTCTCCATCTACAGTACATGTGCACAAATATCTCTATCTACATGTGCACAAATCTCTCTATCTACATGTGCTCAAATCTCTCTATCTACATATGCACAAATCTCTCCATCTACATGTGCACAAATCTCTCCATCACAAATCTCTCTATCTACATGTGCACAAATCTCTCTATCTACATGTGCACAAATCTCTCCATCTACATGTGCACAAATCTCTCCATCACAATCTCTCCATCTACATGTGCACAAATCTCTCTATCTACATGTACACAATTCTCTCCATCTACATGTGCACAAATCTCTCTGTCTACATGTGCACAAATCTCTCTGTCTACATGTGCACAAATCTCTCCATCTACAGTACATGTGCACAAATCTCTCCATCTACATGTGCACAAATCTCTCCATCCACATGTGCACAAATCTCTCCATCCACATGTGCACAAATCTCTCCATCACAAATCTCTCTATCTACATGTGCACAAATCTCTCCATCTACATGTGCAGAAATCTCTCCATCACAAATCTGTCCATCTACATGTGCTCAAATCTCTCCATCACAAATCTCTCCGTCTACATATGCACAAATCTCTCCGTCTACATGTGCACAAATCTCTCCGTCTACATGTGCACAAATATCTCTATCTACATGTGCACAAATCTCTCCATCTACATGTGCACAAATCTCTCCATCACAAATCTCTCCATCTACATGTGCACAAATCTCTCCATCACAAATCTCTCCATCTACATGTGCCCAAATCTCTCTATCTACATGTGCACAAATCTCTCCATCTACAGTACATGTGCACAAATCTCTCTATCTACATGTGCACAAATCTCTCTATCTACATGTGCACAAATCTCTCTATCTACATGTGCACAAATCTCTCCATCACAAATCTCTCTATCTACATGTGCACAAATCTCTCTATCTACATGTGCACAAATCTCTCCATCTACATGTGCACAAATCTCTGCATCACAAATCTCTCCATCATAAATCTCTCCATCTACATGTGCACAAATCTCTCTATCTACATGTGCACAAATCTCTCCATCCACATGTGCACAAATCTCTCCATCCTCATGTGCACAAATCTCTCCATCCACATGTGCACAAATCTCTCCATCCACATGTGCAAAAATCTCTCCATCTACATGTGCACAAATCTCTCCATCTACATGTGCACAAATCTCTCCATCACAAATCTCTCCATCTACATGTGCTCAAATCTCTCCATCACAAATCTCTCCGTCTACATATGCACAAATCTCTCCGTCTACATGTGCACAAATCTCTCCGTCTACATGTGCACAAATCTCTCCATCTACATGTGCACAAATCTCTCCATCTACTTGTGCACAAATCTCTCCATCACAAATCTCTCCATCTACATGTGCACAAATCTCTCCATCACAAATCTCTCCATCTACATGTGCACAGATCTCTCTATCTACATGTGCACAAATCTCTCCATCTACAGTACATGTGCACAAATCTCTGCATCTACATGTGCACAAATCTCTCCATCACAAATCTCTCCATCTACATGTGCACAAATCTCTCCATCTACATGTGCACAAATCTCTCCATCTACATGTGCACAAATCTCTCCATCTACATATGCACAAATCTCTCCATCACAAATCTCTCCATCTACATGTGCACAAATCTCTCTATCTACATGTGAACAATTCTCTCCATCTACATGTGCACAAATCTCTCCGTCTACATGTGCACAAATCTCTCCGTCTACATGTGCACAAATCTCTCCGTCTACATGTGCACAAATCTCTCCATCTACATGTGCACAAATCTCTCCATCACAAATCTCTCCATCTACATGTGCACAAATCTCTCCATCACAAATCTCTCCATCTACAAGTGCACAAATCTCTCTATCTACATGTGCACAAATCTCTCCATCTACAGTACATGTGCACAAATCTCTCTATCTACATGTGCACAAATCTCTCTATCTACATGTGCACAAATCTCTCCATCTACATGTGCACAAATCTCTCCATCCACATGTGCACAAATCTCTCCATCTACATGTGCTCAAATCTCTCTATCTACATATGCACAAATCTCTCCATCTACATGTGCACAAATCTCTCCATCACAAATCTCTCTATCTACATGTGCACAAATCTCTCTATCTACATGTGCACAAATCTCTCCATCTACATGTGCACAAATCTCTCCATCACAATCTCTCCATCTACATGTGCACAAATCTCTCTATCTACATGTACACAATTCTCTCCATCTACATGTGCACAAATCTCTCTGTCTACATGTGCACAAATCTCTCTGTCTACATGTGCACAAATCTCTCCATCTACAGTACATGTGCACAAATCTCTCCATCTACATGTGCACAAATCTCTCCATCCACATGTACACAATTCTCTCCATCTACATGTGCACAAATCTCTCTGTCTACATGTGCACAAATCTCTCTGTCTACATGTGCACAAATCTCTCCATCTACAGTACATGTGCACAAATCTCTCCATCTACATGTGCACAAATCTCTCCATCCACATGTGCACAAATCTCTCCATCCACATGTGCACAAATCTCTCCATCACAAATCTCTCTATCTACATGTGCACAAATCTCTCCATCTACATGTGCAGAAATCTCTCCATCACAAATCTGTCCATCTACATGTGCTCAAATCTCTCCATCACAAATCTCTCCGTCTACATATGCACAAATCTCTCCGTCTACATGTGCACAAATCTCTCCGTCTACATGTGCACAAATATCTCTATCTACATGTGCACAAATCTCTCCATCTACATGTGCACAAATCTCTCCATCACAAATCTCTCCATCTACATGTGCACAAATCTCTCCATCACAAATCTCTCCATCTACATGTGCCCAAATCTCTCTATCTACATGTGCACAAATCTCTCCATCTACAGTACATGTGCACAAATCTCTCTATCTACATGTGCACAAATCTCTCTATCTACATGTGCACAAATCTCTCTATCTACATGTGCACAAATCTCTCCATCACAAATCTCTCTATCTACATGTGCACAAATCTCTCTATCTACATGTGCACAAATCTCTCCATCTACATGTGCACAAATCTCTGCATCACAAATCTCTCCATCATAAATCTCTCCATCTACATGTGCACAAATCTCTCTATCTACATGTGCACAAATCTCTCCATCCACATGTGCACAAATCTCTCCATCCTCATGTGCACAAATCTCTCCATCCACATGTGCACAAATCTCTCCATCCACATGTGCAAAAATCTCTCCATCTACATGTGCACAAATCTCTCCATCTACATGTGCACAAATCTCTCCATCACAAATCTCTCCATCTACATGTGCTCAAATCTCTCCATCACAAATCTCTCCGTCTACATATGCACAAATCTCTCCGTCTACATGTGCACAAATCTCTCCGTCTACATGTGCACAAATCTCTCCATCTACATGTGCACAAATCTCTCCATCTACTTGTGCACAAATCTCTCCATCACAAATCTCTCCATCTACATGTGCACAAATCTCTCCATCACAAATCTCTCCATCTACATGTGCACAGATCTCTCTATCTACATGTGCACAAATCTCTCCATCTACAGTACATGTGCACAAATCTCTGCATCTACATGTGCACAAATCTCTCCATCACAAATCTCTCCATCTACATGTGCACAAATCTCTCCATCTACATGTGCACAAATCTCTCCATCTACATGTGCACAAATCTCTCCATCTACATATGCACAAATCTCTCCATCACAAATCTCTCCATCTACATGTGCACAAATCTCTCTATCTACATGTGAACAATTCTCTCCATCTACATGTGCACAAATCTCTCCGTCTACATGTGCACAAATCTCTCCGTCTACATGTGCACAAATCTCTCCGTCTACATGTGCACAAATCTCTCCATCTACATGTGCACAAATCTCTCCATCACAAATCTCTCCATCTACATGTGCACAAATCTCTCCATCACAAATCTCTCCATCTACAAGTGCACAAATCTCTCTATCTACATGTGCACAAATCTCTCCATCTACAGTACATGTGCACAAATCTCTCTATCTACATGTGCACAAATCTCTCTATCTACATGTGCACAAATCTCTCCATCTACATGTGCACAAATCTCTCCATCCACATGTGCACAAATCTCTCCATCCACATGTGCACAAATCTCTCCATCTACATGTGCACAAATCTCTCCATCACAAATCTCTCCATCACAAATCGCACCATCTACATGTGCACAAATCTCTCTATCTACATGTGCACAAATCTCTCCATCCACATGTGCACAAATCTCTCCATCCACATGTGCACAAATCTATCCATCCACATGTGCACAAATCTCTCCATCCACATGTGCACAAATCTCTCCATCCACATGTGCACAAATCTCTCCATCTACATGTGCACAAATCTCTCCATCTACATGTGCACAAATCTCTCCATCTACATGTGCTCAAATCTCTCCATCACAAATCTCTCCATCTACATGTGCACAAATCTCTCCATCACAAATCTCTCCGTCCACATATGCACAAATCTCTCCGTCTACATGTGCACAAATCTCTCCGTCTACATGTGCACAAATCTCTCCATCTACATGTGCACAAATCTCTCCATCTACATGTGCACAAATCTCTCCATCACAAATCTCTCCATCTACATGTGCACAAATCTCTCCATCTACAGTACATGTGCACAAATATCTCTATCTACATGTGCACAAATCTCTCTATCTACATGTGATCAAATCTCTCTATCTACATATGCACAAATCTCTCCATCTACATGTGCACAAATCTCTCCATCACAAATCTCTCTATCTACATGTGCACAAATCTCTCTATCTACATGTGCACAAATCTCTCCGTCTACATGTGCACAAATCTCTCCATCACAATCTCTCCATCTACATGTGCACAAATCTCTCTATCTACATGTGCACAATTCTCTCCATCTACATGTGCACAAATCTCTCTATCTACATGTGCACAATTCTCTCCATCTACATGTGCTCAAATCTCTGTGTCTACATGTGCACAAATCTCTCTGTCTACATGTGCACAAATCTCTCCATCTACAATACATGTGCACAAATCTCTCTGTCTACATGTGCACAAATCTCTCCATCTACAATACATGTGCACAAATCTCTCCATCTACATGTGCACAAATCTCTCCATCCACATGTGCACAAATCTCTCCATCCACATGTGCACAAATCTCTCCATCACAAATCTCTCCATCTACATGTGCACAAATCTCTCCATCTACATGTGCACAAATCTCTCCATCACAAATCTCTCCATCTACATGTGCTCAAATCTCTCCATCACAAATCTCTCCGTCTACATATGCACAAATCTCTCCGTCTACATGTGCACAAATCTCTCCGTCTACATGTGCACAAATATCTCTATCTACATGTGCACAAATCTCTCCATCTACATGTGCACAAATCTCTCCATCACAAATCTCTCCATCTACATGTGCACAAATCTCTCCATCACAAATCTCTCCATCTACATGTGCACAAATCTCTCTATCTACATGTGCACAAATCTCTCCATCCACAGTACATGTGCACAAATCTCTCTATCTACATGTGCACAAATCTCTCTATCTACATGTGCACAAATCTCACTATCTACATGTGCACAAATCTCTCCATCACAAATCTCTCTATCTACATGTGCACAAATCTCTCTATCTACATGTGCACAAATCTCTCCATCTACATGTGCACAAATCTCTGCATCACAAATCTCTCCATCACAAATCTCTCCATCACAAATCTCTCCATCTACATGTGCACAAATCTCTCTATCTACATGTGCACAAATCTCTCCATCCACATGTGCACAAATCTCTCCATCCTCATGTGCACAAATCTCTCCATCCTCATGTGCACAAATCTCTCCATCCACATGTGCACAAATCTCTCCATCTACATGTGCACATATCTCTCCATCTACATGTGCACAAATCTCTCCATCACAAATCTCTCCATCTACATGTGCAAAAATCTCTCCATCTACATGTGCACAAATCTCTCCATCACAAATCTCTCCATCTACATGTGCTCAAATCTCTCCATCACAAATCTCTCCGTCTACATATGCACAAATCTCTCCGTCTACATGTGCACAAATCTCTCCGTCTACATGTGCACAAATCTCTCCATCTACATGTGCACAAATCTCTCCATCTACTTGTGCACAAATCTCTCCATCACAAATCTCTCCATCTACATGTGCACAAATCTCTCCATCACAAATCTCTCCATCTACATGTGCACAAATCTCTCTATCTACATGTGCACAAATCTCTCCATCTACTGTACATGTGCACAAATCTCTGCATCTACATGTGCACAAATCTCTCCATCACAAATCTCTCCATCTACATGTGCACAAATCTCTCCATCTACATGTGCACAAATCTCTCCATCTACATGTGCACAAATCTCTCCATCACAAATCTCTCCATCTACATGTGCACAAATCTCTCTATCTACATGTGAACAATTCTCTCCATCTACATGTGCACAAATCTCTCCGTCTACATGTGCACAAATCTCTCCGTCTACATGTTTACAAAAATCTATCCGTCTACTTGTGCACAAATCTCTCCATCTACATGTGCACAAATCTCTCCATCACAAATCTCTCCATCTACATGTGCACAAATCTCTCCATCACAAATCTCTCCATCTACAGTACATGTGCACAAATCTCTCTATCTACATGTGCACAAATCTCTCTATCTACATGTGCACAAATCTCTCCATCCACATGTGAACAAATCTCTCCATCTACATGTGCACAAATCTCTCCATCACAAATCTCTCCATCACAAATCGCACCATCTACATGTGCACAAATCTCTCTATCTACATGTGCACAAATCACTCCATCCACATGTGCACAAATCTCTCCATCCACATGTGCACAAATCTATCCATCCACATGTGCACAAATCTCTCCATCCACATGTGCACAAATCTCTCCATCCACATGTGCACAAATCTCTCCATCTACATGTGCACAAATCTCTCCATCTACATGTGCACAAATCTCTCCATCACAAATGTCTCCATCTACATGTGCAAAAATCTCTCCATCTACATGTGCTCAAATCTCTCCATCACAAATCTCTCCATCTACAGGTGCACAAATCTCTCCATCACAAATCTCTCCGTCCACATATGCACAAATCTCTCCGTCTACATGTGCACAAATCTCTCCGTCTACATGTGCACAAATCTCTCCATCTACATGTGCGCAAATCTCTCCATCTACATGTGCACAAATCTCTCCATCACAAATCTCTCCATCTACATGTGCACAAATCTCTCCATCTACAGTACATGTGCACAAATATCTCTATCTACTTGTGCACAAATCTCTCTATCTACATGTGCTCAAATCTCTCTATCTACATATGCACAAATCTCTCCATCTACATGTGCACAAATCTCTCCATCACAAATCTCTCTATCTACATGTGCACAAATCTCTCTATCTACATGTGCACAAATCTCTCCATCTACATGTGCACAAATCTCTCCATCACAATCTCTCCATCTACATGTGCACAAATCTCTCTATCTACATGTGCACAATTCTCTCCATCTACATATGCACAAATCTCTCTGTCTACATGTGCACAAATCTCTCTGTCTACATGTGCACAAATCTCTCCATCTACAGTACATGTGCACAAATCTCTCCATCTACATGTGCACAAATCTCTCCATCCACATGTGCACAAATCTCTCCATCCACATGTGCACAAATCTCTCCATCACAAATCTCTCCATCTACATGTGCACAAATCTCTCCATCTACATGTGCACAAATCTCTCCATCACAAATCTCTCCATCTACATGTGCTCAAATCTCTCCATCACAAATCTCTCCGTCTACATATGCACAAATCTCTCCGTCTACATGTGCACAAATCTCTCCGTCTACATGTGCACAAATATCTCTATCTACATGTGCACAAATCTCTCCATCTACATGTGCACAAATCTCTCCATCACAAATATCTCCATCTACATGTGCACAAATCTCTCCATCACAAATCTCTCCATCTACATGTGCACAAATCTCTCTATCTACATGTGCACAAATCTCTCCATCTACAGTACATGTGCACAAATCTCTCTATCTACATGTGCACAAATCTCTCTATCTACATGTGCACAAATCTCTCTATCTACATGTGCACAAATCTCTCCATCACATATCTCTCTATCTACATGTGCACAAATCTCTCTATCTACATGTGCACAAATCTCTCCATCTACATGTGCACAAATCTCTGAATCACAAATCTCTCCATCACAAATCTCTCCATCACAAATCTCTCCATCTACATGTGCACAAATCTCTCTATCTACATGTGCACAAATCTCTCCATCCACATGTGCACAAATCTCTCCATCCTCATGTGCACAAATCTCTCCATCCACATGTGCACAAATCTCTCCATCCACATGTGCACAAATCTCTCCATCTACATGTGCACAAATCTCTCCATCTACATGTGCACAAATCTTTCCATCACAAATCTCTCCATCTACATGTGCAAAAATCTCTCCATCTACATGTGCACAAATCTCTCCATCACAAATCTCTCCATCTACATGTGCACAAATCTCTCCATCACAAATGTCTCCGTCTACATATGCACAAATCTCTCCGACTACATGTGCACAAATCTCTCTATCTACATGTGCACAAAACTCTCTATCTACATGTGCACAAATCTCTCCATCTACATGTGCACAAATCTCTCCATCTACATGTGCACAAATCTCTCCATCACAAATCTCTCTATCTACATGTGCACAAATCTCTCTATCTACATGTGCATAAATCTCTCCATCTACATGTGCACAAATCTCTCCATCACAAATCTCTCCATCTACATGTGCACAAATCTCTCTATCTACATGTTAACAATTCTCTCCATCTACATGTGCACAAATCTCTCTGTCTACATGTGCACAAATCTCTCCGTCTACATGTGCACAAATCTCTCCATCTACAGTACATGTGCACAAATCTCTCCATCTACATGTGCACAAATCTCTCCATCCACATGTGCACAAATCTCTCCATCCACATGTGAACAAATCTCTCCATCCACATGTGCACAAATCTCTCCATCACAAATCTCTCCATCTACATGTGCACAAATCTCTCCATCTACATGTGCACAAATCTCTCCATCACAAATCTCTCCTTCTACATGTGCTCAAATCTCTCCATCACAAATCTCTCCGTCTACATATGCACAAATCTCTCCGTCTACATGTGCACAAATCTTTCCTTCTATATGTGCACAAATCTCTCCATCACAAATCTCTCCATCTACATGTGCTCAAATCTCTCCATCACAAATCTCTCCATCTACATGTGCACAAATCTCTCTATCTACATGTACAAAAATCTCTCCATCTACAGTACATGTGCACAAATCTCTCTATCTACATGTGCACAAATCTCTCTATCTACATGTGCACAAATCTCTCTATCTACATGTGCACAAATCTCTCCATCACAAATCTCTCTATCTACATGTGCACAAATCTCTCTATCTACATGTGCACAAATCTCTCCATCTACATGTGCACAAATCTCTCCATCACAAATCTCTCCATCACAAATCTCTCCATCACAAATCTCTCCATCTAAAATCTCTCCTTCTACATGTGCTCAAATCTCTCCATCACAAATCTCTCCGTCTACATATGCACAAATCTCTCCGTCTACATGTGCACAAATTTCTCCGTCTACATGTGCACAAATCTCTCCATCACAAATCTCTCCATCTACATGTGCTCAAATCTCTCCATCACAAATCTCTCCATCTACATGTGCACAAATCTCTCTATCTACATGTGCAAAAATCTCTCCATCTACAGTACATGTGCACAAATCTCTCTATCTACATGTGCACAAATCTCTCTATCTACATGTGCACAAATCTCTCTATCTACATGTGCACAAATCTCTCCATCACAAATCTCTCTATCTACATGTGCACAAATCTCTCTATCTACATGTGCACAAATCTCTCCATCCACATGTGCACAAATCTCCCCATCCTCATGGGCACAAATCTCTCCATCCACATGTGCACAAATCTCTCCATCCACATGTGCACAAATCTCTCCATCTACATGTGCACAAATCTCTCCATCTACATGTGCACAAATCTCTCTATCTACATGTGCACAAATCTCTCCATCCACATGTGCACAAATCTCTCCATCCTCATGTGCACAAATCTCTCCTTCCACATGTGCACAAATCTCTCCATCCACATGTGCACAAATCTCTCCATCTACATGTGCACACATCTCTCCATCTACATGTGCACAAATCTCTCCATCACAAATCTCTCCATCTACATGTGCAAAAATCTCTCCATCTACATGTGCACAAATCTCTCCATCACAAATCTCTCCATCTACATGTGCACAAATCTCTCCATCAAAATTCTCTCCATCTACATATGCACAAATCTCTCCGTCTACATGTGCACAAATCTCTCTATCTACATGTGCACAAATCTCTCTATCTACATGTGCACAAATCTCTCCATCTACATGTGCACAAATCTCTCCATCTACATGTGCACAAATCTCTCCATCACAAATCTCTCTATCTACATGTGCACAAATCTCTCTATCTACATGTGCATAAATCTCTCCGTCTACATGTGCACAAATCTCTCCATCTACAGTACATGTGCAGAAATCTCTCCATCTACATGTGCAGAAATCTCTCCATCTACATGTGCACAAATCTCTCCATCTACATGTGCATAAATCTCTCCATCCACATGTGCACAAATCTCTCCATCCACATGTGCACAAATCTCTCCATCCACATGTGCACAAATCTCTCCATCACAAATCTCTCCATCTACATGTGCACAAATCTCTCCATCACAAATCTCTCCATCCACATATGCACAAATCTCTCCGTCTACATGTGCACAAATCTCTCCGTCTACATGTGCACAAATCTCTCCATCTACATGTGCACAAAACTCTCCATCTACATGTGCACAAATCTCTCCATCACAAATCTCTCCATCTACATGTGCACAAATCTCTCCATCTACAGTACATGTGCACAAATCTCTCTATCTACATGTGCACAAATCTCTCTATCTACATGTGCACAAATCTCTCTATCTACATATGCACAAATCTCTCCATCTACATGTGCACAAATCTCTCCATCACAAATCTCTCTATCTACATGTGCACAAATCTCTCTATCTACATGTGCACAAATCTCTCCATCTACATGTGCACAAATCTCTCCATCACAATCTCTCCATCTACATGTGCACAAATCTCTCTATCTACATGTGCACAATTCTCTCCATCTACATGTGCACAAATCTCTCTGTCTACATGTGCACAAATCTCTCTGTCTACATGTGCACAAATCTCTCCATCTACAGTATATGTGCACAAATCTCTCCATCTACATGTGCACAAATCTCTCCATCCACATGTGCACAAATCTCTCCATCCACATGTGCACAAATCTCTCCATCACAAATCTCTCCATCTACATGTGCACAAATCTCTCCATCTACATGTGCAGAAATCTCTCCATCACAAATCTCTCCATCTACATGTGCTCAAATCTCTCCATCACAAATCTCTCCGTCTACATATGCACAAATCTCTCCGTCTACATGTGCACAAATCTCTCCGTCTACATGTGCACAAATCTCTCCATCTACATGTGCACAAATCTCTCCATCACAAATCTCTCCATCTACATGTGCACAAATCTCTCCATCACAAATCTCTCCATCTACATGTGCACAAATCTCTCTATCTACATGTGCACAAATCTCTCCATCTACAGTACATGTGCACAAATCTATCTATCTACATGTGCACAAATCTCTCTATCTACATGTGCACAAATCTCTCTATCTACATGTGCACAAATCTCTCCATCACAAATCTCTCTATCTACATGTGCACAAATCTCTCTATCTACATGTGCACAAATCTCTCCATCTACATGTGCACAAATCTCTCCATCACAAATCTCTCCATCACAAATCTCTCCATCACAAATCTCTCCATCACAAATCTCTCCATCTACATGTGCACAAATCTATCTATCTACATGTGCACAAATCTCTCCATCCACATGTGCACAAATCTCTCCATCCTCATGTGCACAAATCTCTCCATCCACATGTGCACAAATCTCTCCATCCACATGTGCACAAATCTCTCCATCTACATGTGCACAAATCTCTCCATCTACATGTGCACAAATCTCTCCATCACAAATCTCTCCTTCTACATGTGCTCAAATCTCTCCATCACAAATTTCTCCGTCTACATATGCACAAATCTCTCCGTCTACATGTGCCCAAATCTCTCTATCTACATGTGCACAAAACTCTCTATCTACATGTGCACAAATCTCTCCAGCTACATGTGCACAAATCTCTCCATCTACATGTGCACAAATCTCTCCATCACAAATCTCTCTATCTACATGTGCACAAATCTCTCTATCTACATGTGCATAAATCTCTCCATCTACCTGTGCACAAATCTCTCCATCACAAATCTCTCCATCTACATGTGCACAAATCTCTCTATCTACATGTTAACAATTCTCTCCATCTACATGTGCACAAATCTCTCTGTCTACATGTGCACAAATCTCTCCGTCTACATGTGCACAAATCTCTCCATCTACAGTACATGTGCACAAATCTCTCCATCTACATGTGCACAAATCTCTCCATCCACATGTGCACAAATCTCTCCATCCACATGTGCACAAATCTCTCCATCCACATGTGCACAAATCTCTCTATCACAAATCTCTCCATCTACATGTGCACAAATCTCTCCATCTACATGTGCACAAATCTCTCCATCACAAATCTCTCCTTCTACATGTGCTCAAATCTCTCCATCAAAAAATCTCTCCGTCTACATATGCACAAATCTCTCCGTCTACATGTGCACAAATCTCTCTGTCTACATGTGCACAAATCTCTCCATCACAAATCTCTCCATCTACATGTGCTCAAATCTCTCCATCACAAATCTCTCCATCTACATGTGCACAAATCTCTCTATCTACATGTGCAAAAATCTCTCCATCTACAGTACATGTGCACAAATCTCTCTATCAACATGTGCACAAATCTCTCCATCACAAATCTCTCCGTCTACATATGCACAAATCTCTCCGACTACATGTGCACAAATCTCTCTATCTACATGTGCACAAAACTCTCTATCTACATGTGCACAAATCTCTCCATCTACATGTGCACAAATCTCTCCATCTACATGTGCACAAATCTCTCCATCACAAATCTCTCTATCTACATGTGCACAAATCTCTCTATCTACATGTGCATAAATCTCTCCATCTACATGTGCACAAATCTCTCCATCACAAATCTCTCCATCTACATGTGCACAAATCTCTCTATCTACATGTTAACAATTCTCTCCATCTACATGTGCACAAATCTCTCTGTCTACATGTGCACAAATCTCTCCGTCTACATGTGCACAAATCTCTCCATCTACAGTACATGTGCACAAATCTCTCCATCTACATGTGCACAAATCTCTCCATCCACATGTGCACAAATCTCTCCATCCACATGTGCACAAATCTCTCCATCCACATGTGCACAAATCTCTCCATCACAAATCTCTCCATCTACATGTGCACAAATCTCTCCATCTACATGTGCACAAATCTCTCCATCACAAATCTCTCCTTCTACATGTGCTCAAATCTCTCCATCACAAATCTCTCCGTCTACATATGCACAAATCTCTCCGTCTACATGTGCACAAATCTCTCCGTCTACATGTGCACAAATCTCTCCATCACAAATCTCTCCATCTACATGTGCTCAAATCTCTCCATCACAAATCTCTCCATCTACATGTGCACAAATCTCTCTATCTACATGTGCAAAAATCTCTCCATCTACATGTGCACAAATCTCTCTATCTACATGTGCACAAATCTCTCCATCACAAATCTCTCTATCTACATGTGCACAAATCTCTCTATCTACATGTGCACAAATCTCTCCATCTACATGTGCACAAATCTCTCCATCACAAATCTCTCCATCACAAATCTCTCCATCACAAATCTCTCCATCTACATGTGCACAAATCTCTCTATCTACATGTGCACAAATCTCTCCATCCACATGTGCACAAATCTCTCCATCCTCATGTGCACAAATCTCTCCATCCACATGTGCACAAATCTCTCCATCCACATGTGCACAAATCTCTCCATCTACATGTGCACAAATCTCTCCATCTACATGTTCACAAATCTCTCCATCCACATGTTCACAAATCTCTCCATCACAAATCTCTCCATCTACATGTGCACAAATCTCTCCATCTACATGTGCAGAATTCTCTCCATCACAAATCTCTCCATCTACATGTGCTCAAATCTCTCCATCACAAATCTCTCCGTCTACATATGCACAAATCTCTCCGTCTATATGTGCACAAATCTCTCCGTCTACATGTGCACAAATCTCTCCATCTACATGTGCACAAATCTCTCCATCACAAATCTCTCCATCTACATGTGCACAAATCTCTCCATCACAAATCTCTCCATCTACATGTGCACAAATCTCTCTATCTACATGTGCACAAATCTCTCCATCACATATCTCTCTACCTACATGTGCACAAATCTCTCCATCTACATGTGCACAAATCTCTCCATCACAAATCTCTCCATCACAAATCTCTCCATCACAAATCTCTCCATCTAAAATCTCTCCTTCTACATGTGCTCAAATCTCTCCATCACAAATCTCTCCGTCTACATATGCACAAATCTCTCCGTCTACATGTGCACAAATCTCTCCGTCTACATGTGCACAAATCTCTCCATCACAAATCTCTCCATCTACATGTGCTCAAATCTCTCCATCACAAATCTCTCCATCTACATGTGCACAAATCTCTCTATCTACACGTGCAAAAATCTCTCCATCTACAGTACATGTGCACAAATCTCTCTATCTACATGTGCACAAATCTCTCTATCTACATGTGCACAAATCTCTCTATCTACATGTGCACAAATCTCTCCATCACAAATCTCTCTATCTACATGTGCACAAATCTCTCTATCTACATGTGCACAAATCTCTCCATCCACATGTGCACAAATCTCTCCATCCTCATGTGCACAAATCTCTCCATCCACATGTGCACAAATCTCTCCATCCACATGTGCACAAATCTCTCCATCTACATGTGCACAAATCTCTCCATCTACATGTGCACAAATCTCTCTATCTACATGTGCACAAATCTCTCCATCCACATGTGCACAAATCTCTCCATCCTCATGTGCACAAATCTCTCCATCCACATGTGCACAAATCTCTCCATCCACATGTGCACAAATCTCTCCATCTACATGTGCACACATCTCTCCATCTACATGTGCACAAATCTCTCCATCACAAATCTCTCCATCTACATGTGCAAAAATCTCTCCATCTACATGTGCACAAATCTCTCCATCACAAATCTCTCCATCTACATGTGCACAAATCTCTCCATCAAAAATCTCTCCATCTACATATGCACAAATCTCTCCGTCTACATGTGCACAAATCTCTCTATCTACATGTGCACAAATCTCTCTATCTACATGTGCACAAATCTCTCCATCTACATGTGCACAAATCTCTCCATCTACATGTGCACAAATCTCTCCATCACAAATCTCTCTATCTACATGTGCACAAATCTCTCTATCTACATGTGCATAAATCTCTCCGTCTACATGTGCACAAATCTCTCCATCTACAGTACATGTGCAGAAATCTCTCCATCTACATGTGCAGAAATCTCTCCATCTACATGTGCACAAATCTCTACATCTACATGTGCATAAATCTCTCCATCCACATGTGCACAAATCTCTCCATCCACATGTGCACAAATCTCTCCATCCACATGTGCACAAATCTCTCCATCACAAATCTCTCCATCTACATGTGCACAAATCTCTCCATCACAAATCTCTCCATCCACATATTCACAAATCTCTCCGTCTACATGTGCACAAATCTCTCCGTCTACATGTGCACAAATCTCTCCATCTACATGTGCACAAAACTCTCCATCTACATGTGCACAAATCTCTCCATCACAAATCTCTCCATCTACATGTGCACAAATCTCTCCATCTACAGTACATTTGCACAAATCTCTCTATCTACATGTGCACAAATCTCTCTATCTACATGTGCACAAATCTCTCTATCTACATATGCACAAATCTCTCCATCTACATGTGCACAAATCTCTCCATCACAAATCTCTCTATCTACATGTGCACAAATCTCTCCAGCTACATGTGCACAAATCTCTCCATCTACATGTGCACAAATCTCTCCATCACAAATCTCTCTATCTACATGTGCACAAATCTCTCTATCTACATGTGCATAAATCTCTCCATCTACCTGTGCACAAATCTCTCCATCACAAATCTCTCCATCTACATGTGCACAAATCTCTCTATCTACATGTTAACAATTCTCTCCATCTACATGTGCACAAATCTCTCTGTCTACATGTGCACAAATCTCTCCGTCTACATGTGCACAAATCTCTCCATCTACAGTACATGTGCACAAATCTCTCCATCTACCTGTGCACAAATCTCTCCATCCACATGTGCACAAATCTCTCCATCCACATGTGCACAAATCTCTCCATCCACATGTGCACAAATCTCTCTATCACAAATCTCTCCATCTACATGTGCACACATCTCTCCATCTACATGTGCACAAATCTCTCCATCACAAATCTCTCCTTCTACATGTGCTCAAATCTCTCCATCAAAAAATCTCTCCGTCTACATATGCACAAATCTCTCCGTCTACATGTGCACAAATCTCTCTGTCTACATGTGCACAAATCTCTCCATCACAAATCTCTCCATCTACATGTGCTCAAATCTCTCCATCACAAATCTCTCCATCTACATGTGCACAAATCTCTCTATCTACATGTGCAAAAATCTCTCCATCTACAGTACATGTGCACAAATCTCTCTATCTACATGTGCACAAATCTCTCCATCACAAATCTCTCCGTCTACATATGCACAAATCTCTCCGACTACATGTGCACAAATCTCTCTATCTACATGTGCACAAAACTCTCTATCTACATGTGCACAAATCTCTCCATCTATATGTGCACAAATCTCTCCATCTACATGTGCACAAATCTCTCCATCACAAATCTCTCTATCTACATGTGCACAAATCTCTCTATCTACATGTGCATAAATCTCTCCATCTACATGTGCACAAATCTCTCCATCACAAATCTCTCCATCTACATGTGCACAAATCTCTCTATCTACATGTTAACAATTCTCTCCATCTACATGTGCACAAATCTCTCTGTCTACATGTGCACAAATCTCTCCGTCTACATGTGCACAAATCTCTCCATCTACAGTACATGTGCACAAATCTCTCCATCTACATGTGCACAAATCTCTCCATCCACATGTGCACAAATCTCTCCATCCACATGTGCACAAATCTCTAGATCCACATGTGCACAAATCTCTCCATCACAAATCTCTCCATCTACATGTGCACAAATCTCTCCATCTACATGTGCACAAATCTCTCCATCACAAATCTCTCCTTCTACATGTGCTCAAATCTCTCCATCACAAATCTCTCCGTCTACATATGCACAAATCTCTCCGTCTACATGTGCACAAATCTCTCCGTCTACATGTGCACAAATCTCTCCATCACAAATCTCTCCATCTACATGTGCTCAAATCTCTCCATCACAAATCTCTCCATCTACATGTGCACAAATCTCTCTATCTACATGTGCAAAAATCTCTCCATCTACAGTACATGTGCACAAATCTCTCTATCTACATGTGCACAAATCTCTCTATCTACATGTGCACAAATCTCTCTATCTACATGTGCACAAATCTCTCTATCACAAATCTCTCTATCTACATGTGCACAAATCTCTCCATCACAAATCTCTCCATCACAAATCTCTCCATCACAAATCTCTCCATCTACATGTGCACAAATCTCTCTATCTACATGTGCACAAATCTCTCCATCTACATGTGCACAAATCTCTCCATCACAAATCTCTCCATCACAAATCTCTCCATCACAAATCTCTCCATCTACATGTGCACAAATCTCTCTATCTACATGTGCACAAATCTCTCCATCCACATGTGCACAAATCTCTCCATCCTCATGTGCACAAATCTCTCCATCCACATGTGCACAAATCTCTCCATCCACATGTGCACAAATCTCTCCATCTACATGTGCACAAATCTCTCCATCTACATGTACACAAATCTCTCTATCTACATGTGCACAAATCTCTCCATCCACATGTGCACAAATCTCTCCATCCTCATGTGCACAAATCTCTCCATCCACATGTGCACAAATCTCTCCATCCACATGTGCACAAATCTCTCCATCTACATGTGCACACATCTCTCCATCTACATGTGCACAAATCTCTCCATCACAAATCTCTCCATCTACATGTGCAAAAATCTCTCCATCTACATGTGCACAAATCTCTCCATCACAAATCTCTCCATCTACATGTGCACAAATCTCTCCATCAAAAATCTCTCCATCTACATATGCACAAATCTCTCCGTCTACATGTGCACAAATCTCTCTATCTACATGTGCACAAATCTCTCTATCTACATGTGCACAAATCTCTCCATCTACATGTGCACAAATCTCTCCATCTACATGTGCACAAATCTCTCCATCACAAATCTCTCTATCTACATGTGCACAAATCTCTCTATCTACATGTGCATAAATCTCTCCATCTACATGTGCAGAAATCTCTCCATCTACAGTACATGTGCAGAAATCTCTCCATCTACATGTGCAGAAATCTCTCCATCTACATGTGCACAAATCTCTCCATCTACATGTGCATAAATCTCTCCATCCACATGTGCACAAATCTCTCCATCCACATGTGCACAAATCTCTCCATCCACATGTGCACAAATCTCTCCATCACAAATCTCTCCATCTACATGTGCACAAATCTCTCCATCACAAATCTCTCCATCCACATATGCACAAATCTCTCCGTCTACATGTGCACAAATCTCTCCGTCTACATGTGCACAAATCTCTCCATCTACATGTGCACAAATCTCTCCATCTACATGTGCACAAATCTCTCCATCACAAATCTCTCCATCTACATGTGCACAAATCTCTCCATCTACAGTACATGTGCACAAATCTCTCTATCTACATGTGCACAAATCTCTCTATCTACATGTGCACAAATCTCTCTATCTACATATGCACAAATCTCTCCATCTACATGTGCACAAATCTCTCCATCACAAATCTCTCTATCTACATGTGCACAAATCTCTCTATCTACATGTGCACAAATCTCTCCATCTACATGTGCACAAATCTCTCCATCACAATCTCTCCATCTACATGTGCACAAATCTCTCTATCTACATGTGCACAATTCTCTCCATCTACATGTGCACAAATCTCTCTGTCTACATGTGCACAAATCTCTCTGTCTACATGTGCACAAATCTCTCCATCTACAGTATATGTGCACAAATCTCTCCATCTACATGTGCACAAATCTCTCCATCCACATGTGCACAAATCTCTCCATCCACATGTGCACAAATCTCTCCATCACAAATCTCTCCATCTACATGTGCACAAATCTCTCCATCTACATGTGCAGAAATCTCTCCATCACAAATCTCTCCATCTACATGTGCTCAAATCTCTCCATCACAAATCTCTCCGTCTACATATGCACAAATCTCTCCGTCTACATGTGCACAAATCTCTCCATCTACATGTGCACAAATCTCTCCATCTACATGTGCACAAATCTCTCCATCACAAATCTCTCCATCTACATGTGCACAAATCTCTCCATCACAAATCTCTCCATCTACATGTGCACAAATCTCTCTATCTACATGTGCACAAATCTCTCCATCTACAGTACATGTGCACAAATCTCTCTATCTACATGTGCACAAATCTCTCTATCTACATGTGCACAAATCTCTCTATCTACATGTGCACAAATCTCTCCATCACAAATCTCTCTATCTACATGTGCACAAATCTCTCTATCTACATGTGCACAAATCTCTCCATCTACATGTGCACAAATCTCTCCATCACAAATCTCTCCATCACAAATCTCTCCATCACAAATCTCTCCATCACAAATCTCTCCATCTACATGTGCACAAATCTCTCTATCTACATGTGCACAAATCTCTCCATCCACATGTGCACAAATCTCTCCATCCTCATGTGCACAAATCTCTCCATCCACATGTGCACAAATCTCTCCATCCACATGTGCACAAATCTCTCCATCTACATGTGCACAAATCTCTCCATCTACATGTGCACAAATCTCTCCATCACAAATCTCTCCATCTACATGTGCAAAAATCTCTCCATCTACATGTGCACAAATCTCTCCATCACAAATCTCTCCTTCTACATGTGCTCAAATCTCTCCATCACAAATTTCTCTGTCTACATATGCACAAATCTCTCCGTCTACATGTGCCCAAATCTCTCTATCTACATGTGCACAAAACTCTCTATCTACATGTGCACAAATCTCTCCAGCTACATGTGCACAAATCTCTCCATCTACATGTGCACAAATCTCTCCATCACAAATCTCTCTATCTACATGTGCACAAATCTCTCTATCTACATGTGCATAAATCTCTCCATCTACCTGTGCACAAATCTCTCCATCACAAATCTCTCCATCTACATGTGCACAAATCTCTCTATCTACATGTTAACAATTCTCTCCATCTACATGTGCACAAATCTCTCTGTCTACATGTGCACAAATCTCTCCGTCTACATGTGCACAAATCTCTCCATCTACAGTACATGTGCACAAATCTCTCCATCTACATGTGCACAAATCTCTCCATCCACATGTGCACAAATCTCTCCATCCACATGTGCACAAATCTCTCCATCCACATGTGCACAAATCTCTCTATCACAAATCTCTCCATCTACATGTGCACAAATCTCTCCATCTACATGTGCACAAATCTCTCCATCACAAATCTCTCCTTCTACATGTGCTCAAATCTCTCCATCACAAATCTCTCCGTCTACATATGCACAAATCTCTCCGTCTACATGTGCACAAATCTCTCTGTCTACATGTGCACAAATCTCTCCATCACAAATCTCTCCATCTACATGTGCTCAAATCTCTCCATCACAAATCTCTCCATCTACATGTGCACAAATCTCTCTATCTACATGTGCAAAAATCTCTCCATCTACAGTACATGTGCACAAATCTCTCTATCTACATGTGCACAAATCTCTCTATCTACATGTGCACAATTCTCTCTATCTACATGTGCACAAAACTCTCCATCACAAATCTCTCTATCTACATGTGCACAAATCTCTCTATCTACATGTGCACAAATCTCTCCATCTACATGTGCACAAATCTCTCCATCACAAATCTCTCCATCACAAATCTCTCCATCTACATGTGCACAAATCTCTCTATCTACATGTGCACAAATCTCTCCATCCACATGTGCACAAATCTCTCCATCCTCATGTGCACAAATCTCTCCATCCACATGTGCACAAATCTCTCCATCCACATGTGCACAAATCTCTCCATCTACATGTGCACAAATCTCTCCATCTACATGTGCACAAATCTCTATATCCACATGTGCACAAATCTCTCCATCCACATGTGCACAAATCTCTCCATCCACATGTGCACAAATCTCTCCATCCACATGTGCACAAATCTCTCCATCTACATGTGCACAAATCTCTCCATCTACATGTGCACAAATCTCTCCATCACAAATCTCTCCATCTACATGTGCACAAATCTCTCCATCACAAATCTCTCCATCTACATATGCACAAATCTCTCCGTCTACATGTGCACAAATCTCTCTATCTACATGTGCACAAATCTCTCTATCTACATGTGCACAAATCTCTCCATCTACATGTGCACAAATCTCTCCATCTACATGTGCACAAATCTCTCCATCACAAATCTCTCTATCTACATGTGCACAAATCTCTCTATCTACATGTGCAAAAATCTCTCCGTCTACATGTGCACAAATCTCTCCATCTACAGTACATGTGCAGAAATCTCTCCATCTATATGTGCACAAATCTCTCCATCTACATGTGCACAAATATCTCCATCTACATGTGCATAAATCTCTCCATCCACATGTGCACAAATCTCTCCATCCACATGTGCACAAATCTCTCCATCCACATGTGCACAAATCTCTCCATCACAAATCTCTCCATCTACATGTGCACAAATCTCTCTATCTACATGTGCACAAATCTCTCCATCTACTTGTGAACAAATCTCTCCATCACAAATCTCTCCATCTACGTGTGCACAAATCTCTCTATCTACATGTGCACAATTCTCTCCATCTACATGTGCACAAATCTCTCTGTCTACATGTGCACAAATCTCTCCATATACATGTGCACAAATCTCTCCATCACAAATCTCTCCATCTACATGTGCACAAATCTCTCCATCTACATGTGCACAAATCTCTCCATCTACATGTGCACAAATCTCTCCATCACAAATCTCTCCATCTACATGTGCACAAATCTCTCCATCAAAAATCTCTCCATCTACATGTGCACAAATCTCTCCATCCACATGTGCACAAATCTCTCCATCTACATGTGCACAAATCTCTCCATCTACATGTGCACAAATCTCTCCATCTACATGTGCACAAATCTCTCCATCTACATGTGCACAAATCTCTCCATCACAAATCTCTCCATCCACATGTGCACAAATCTCTCCATCCACATGTGCACAAATCTCTCCATCTACATGTGCACAAATCTCTCTATCTACATGTGCACAATTCTCTCCATCTACATGTGCACAAATCTCTCCGTCTACATGTGCACAAATCTCTCCATCCACATGTGCACAAATCTCTCCATCTACATGTGCACAAATCTCTCCATCCACATGTGCACAAATCTCTCCATCCACATGTGCACAAATCTCTCCATCTACATGTGCAAAAATCTCTCCATCTACATGTGCACAAATCTCTCCATCACAAATCTCTCCATCCACATGTGCACAAATCTCTCCATCCACATGTGCACAAATCTCTCCATCTACATGTGCACAAATCTCTCCATCCACATGTGCACAAATCTCTCCTTCCACATGTGCACAAATCTCTCCATCCACATGTGCACAAATCTCTCCATCCACATGTGCACGTATCTCTCCATCTACATGTGCACAAATCTCTCCATCTACATGTGCACAAATCTCTCCATCTACATGTGCACAAATCTCTCTATCTACATGTGCACAATTCTCTCCATCTACATGTGCACAAATCTCTCTGTCTACATGTGCACAAATCTCTCCGTCTACATGTGCACAAATCTCTCCATCTACAGTACATGTGCACAAATCTCTCCATCTACATGTGCACAAATGTCTCCATCTACATGTGCACAAATCTCTCCATCCACATGTGCACAAATCTCTCCATCCACATGTGCACAAATCTCTCCATCCACATGTGCACAAATCTCTCCATCTACATGTGCACAAATCTCTCTATCACAAATCTCTCCATCTACATGTGCACAAAGCTCTCCATCTACATGTGCACAAATCTCTCCATCTACATGTGCACAAATCTCTCCATCTACATGTGCACAAATCTCTCCATCACAAATCTCTCCATCTACATGTGCACAAATCTCTCTATCTACATGTGAACAATTCTCTCCATCTATATGTGCTCAAATCTCTCTGTCTACAAGTGCACAATTCTCTCCATCTACATGTGCACAAATCTCTCCATCTACAGTACATATGCACAAATCTCTCCATCCACATGTGCACAAATCTCTCCATCTACATGTGCACAAATCTCTCCATCCACATGTGCACAAATCTCTCCATCACAAATCTCTCCATCTACATGTGCACAAATCTCTCTATCTACATGTGCATAAATCTCTCCATCCACATGTGCAGAAATCTCTCCATCCACATGTGCACAAATCTCTCCATCCACATGTGCACAAATCTCTCTATCTACTTGTGCACAAATCTCTTCATCACAAATCTCTCCATCTACATGTGCACAAATCTCTCTATCTACATGTGCACAAATCTCTCCATCCACATGTGCACAAATCTCTTCATCCACATGTGCACAAATCTCTCCATCCACATGTGCACAAATCTCTCCATCCACATGTGCACTAATCTCTCCATCTACATGTGCACAAATCTCTCCATCTACATGTGCACAAATCTCTCCATCACAAAACTCTCTGTCTACATGTGCAAAAATCTCTCCATCTACATGTGCACAAATCTCTCCATCACATATCTCTCCATCTACATGTGCACAAATCTCTCCATCACAAATCTCTCCATCTACATGTGCACAAATCTCTCCATCAGAAATCTCTCCGTCTACATGTGCACAAATCTCTCCGTCTACATGTGCACAAATCTCTCCGTCTACATGTGCACAAATCTCTCCGTCTACATGTGCACAAATCTCTCCGTCTACATGTGCACAAATCTCTCCATCTACATGTGCACAAATCTCTCCATCACAAATCTCTCCATCTACATGTGCACAAATCTCTCCATCACAAATCTCTCCTTCTACAAGTGCACAAATCTCTCTATCTACATGTGCACAAATCTCTCCATCTACAGTACATGTGCACAAATCTCTCTATCTACATGTGCACAAATCTCTCTATCTACATGTGCACAAATCTCTCCATCTACATGTGCACAAATCTCTCCATCCACATGTGCACAAATCTCTCCATCCACATGTGCACAAATCTCTCCATCCACATGTGCACAAATCTCTCCATCTACATGTGCACAAATCTCTCCATCACAAATCTCTCCATCACAAATCTCACCATCTACATGTGCACAAATTTCTCTATCTACATGTGCACAAATCTCTCCATCCACATGTGCACAAATCTCTCCATCCACATGTGCACAAATCTCTCCATCCACATGTGCACAAATCTCTCCATCTACTTGTGCACAAATCTCTCCATCTACATGTGCACAAATCTCTCCATCACAAATGTCTCCATCTACATGTGCAAAAATCTCTCCATCTACATGTGCACAAATCTCTCCATCACAAATCTCTCCATCTACATGTGCACAAATCTCTCCATCACAAATCTCTCCGTCTACATATGCTCAAATCTATCCATCTACATGTGCACAAATCTCTCCGTCTACATGTGCACAAATCTCTCCATCTACATGTGCACAAATCTCTCCATCACAAATCTCTACATCTTCATGTGCACAAATCTCTCCATCACAAATCTCTCCATCTACATGTGCACAAATCTCTCTATCCTCTATCTACATGTGCACAAATCTCTCCATCTACAGTACATGTGCACAAATCTCTCTATCTACATGTGCACAAATCTCTCTATCTACATGTGCACAAATCTCTCTATCTACATGTGCACAAATCTCTCCATCTACATGTGCACAAATCTCTCCATCACAAATCTCTCTATCTACATGTGCACAAATCTCTCTATCTACATGTGCACAAATCTCTCCATCTACATGTGCACAAATCTCTCCATCCACATGTGCACAAATCTCTCCATCCACATGTGCACAAATCTCTCCATCCACATGTGCACAAATCTCTCCATCCACATGTGCACAAATCTCTCCATCTACATGTGCACAAATCTCTCCATCACAAATCTCTCCATCTACATGTGCACAAATCTCTCTATCTACATGTGCACAAATCTCTCCGTCTACATGTGCACAAATCACTCCATCTACAGTACATGTGCACAAATCTCTCCATCTACATGTGCACGAATCTCTCCATCCACATGTGCACAAATCTCTCCATCCACATGTGCACAAATCTCTGCATCACAAATCTCTCCATCTACATGTGCACAAATCTCTCCATCACAAATCTCTCCATCTACATGTGCTCAAATCTCTCCATCACAAATCTCTCCGTCTACATATGCACAAATCTCTCCGTCTACATGTGCACAAATCTCTCCATCTACATGTGCACAAATCTCTCCATCTACATGTGCACAAATCTCTCCATCTACATGTGCACAAATCTCTCCATCACAAATCTCTCCTTCTACAAGTGCACAAATCTCTCTATCTACATGTGCACAAATCTCTCCATCTACAGTACATGTGCACAAATCTCTCTATCTACATGTGCACAAATCTCTCTATCTACATGTGCACAAATCTCTCCATCTACATGTGCACAAATCTCTCCATCCACATGTGCACAAATCTCTCCATCCACATGTGCACAAATCTCTCCATCCACATGTGCACAAATCTCTCCATCTACATGTGCACAAATCTCTCCATCACAAATCTCTCCATCACAAATCTCACCATCTACATGTGCACAAATTTCTCTATCTACATGTGCACAAATCTCTCCATCCACATGTGCACAAATCTCTCCATCCACATGTGCACAAATCTCTCCATCCACATGTGCACAAATCTCTCCATCTACTTGTGCACAAATCTCTCCATCTACATGTGCACAAATCTCTCCATCACAAATGTCTCCATCTACATGTGCAAAAATCTCTCCATCTACATGTGCACAAATCTCTCCATCACAAATCTCTCCATCTACATGTGCACAAATCTCTCCATCACAAATCTCTCCGTCTACATATGCTCAAATCTATCCATCTACATGTGCACAAATCTCTCCGTCTACATGTGCACAAATCTCTCCATCTACATGTGCACAAATCTCTCCATCACAAATCTCTACATCTTCATGTGCACAAATCTCTCCATCACAAATCTCTCCATCTACATGTGCACAAATCTCTCTATCCTCTATCTACATGTGCACAAATCTCTCCATCTACAGTACATGTGCACAAATCTCTCTATCTACATGTGCACAAATCTCTCTATCTACATGTGCACAAATCTCTCTATCTACATGTGCACAAATCTCTCCATCTACATGTGCACAAATCTCTCCATCACAAATCTCTCTATCTACATGTGCACAAATCTCTCTATCTACATGTGCACAAATCTCTCCATCTACATGTGCACAAATCTCTCCATCCACATGTGCACAAATCTCTCCATCCACATGTGCACAAATCTCTCCATCCACATGTGCACAAATCTCTCCATCCACATGTGCACAAATCTCTCCATCTACATGTGCACAAATCTCTCCATCACAAATCTCTCCATCTACATGTGCACAAATCTCTCTATCTACATGTGCACAAATCTCTCCGTCTACATGTGCACAAATCACTCCATCTACAGTACATGTGCACAAATCTCTCCATCTACATGTGCACGAATCTCTCCATCCACATGTGCACAAATCTCTCCATCCACATGTGCACAAATCTCTGCATCACAAATCTCTCCATCTACATGTGCACAAATCTCTCCATCACAAATCTCTCCATCTACATGTGCTCAAATCTCTCCATCACAAATCTCTCCGTCTACATATGCACAAATCTCTCCGTCTACATGTGCACAAATCTCTCCATCTACATGTGCACAAATCTCTCCATCTACATGTGCACAAATCTCTCCATCTACTTGTGCACAAATCTCTCCATCACAAATCTCTCCATCTACATGTGCACAAATCTCTCTATCTACATGTGCACAAATCTCTCCATCTACAGTACATGTGCACAAATCTCTGCATCTACATGTGCACAAATCTCTCCATCACAAATCTCTCCATCTACATGTGCACAAATCTCTCCATCTACATGTGCACAAATCTCTCCATCTACATGTGCACAAATCTCTCCATCTACATGTGCACAAATCTCTCCATCACAAATCTCTCCATCAACATGTGCACAAATCTCTCTATCTACATGTGAACAATTCTCTCCATCTACATGTGCACAAATCTCTCCGTCTACATGTGCACAAATCTCTCCGTCTACATGTGCACAAATCTCTCCGTCTACATGTGCACAAATCTCTCCATCTACATGTGCACAAATCTCTCCATCACAAATCTCTCCATCTACATGTGCACAAATCTCTCCATCTCAAATCTCTCCATCTACAAGTGCACAAATCTCTCTATCTACATGTGCACAAATCTCTCCATCTACAGAACATGTGCACAAATCTCTCTATCTACATGTGCACAAATCTCTCTATCTACATGTGCACAAATCTCTCCATCTACATGTGCACAAATCTCTCCATCCACATGTGCACAAATCTCTCCATCCACATGTGCACAAATCTCTCCATCCACATGTGCACAAATCTCTCCATCTACATGTGCACAAATCTCTCCATCACAAATCTCTCCATCACAAATCTCACCATCTACATGTGCACAAATCTCTCTATCTACATGTGCACAAATCTCTCCATCTACATGTGCACAAATCTCTCCATCCACATGTGCACAAATCTCTCCATCTACATGTGCACAAATCTCTCCATCACAAATGTCTCCATCTACATGTGCAAAAATCTCTACATCTACATGTGCACAAATCTCTCCATCACAAATCTCTCCATCTACATGTGCACAAATCTCTCCATCACAAATCTCTCCGTCTACATATGCTCAAATCTCTCCGTCTACATGTGCACAAATCTCTCCGTCTACATGTGCACAAATCTCTCCATCTACATGTGCACAAATCTCTCCATCACAAATCACTCCATCTTCATGTGCACAAATCTCTCCATCACAAATCTCTCCATCTACATGTGCACAAATCTCTCTATCCTCTATCTACATGTGCACAAATCTCTCCATCTACAGTACATGTGCACAAATCTCTCTATCTACATGTGCACAAATCTCTCTATCTAGATGTGCACAAATCTCTCTATCTACATGTGCACAAATCTCTCCATCTACATGTGCACAAATCTCTCCATCACAAATCTCTCTATCTACATGTGCACAAATCTCTCTATCTACATGTGCACAAATCTCTCCATCTACATGTGCACAAATCTCTCCATCACAAATCTCTCCATCTACATGTGCACAAATCTCTCTATCTACATGTGCACAATTCTCTCCATCTACATGTGCACAAGTCTCTCTGTCTACATGTGCACAAATCTCTCCATCTACATGTGCACAAATCTCTTCATCTACAGTACATGTGCACAAATCTCTCCATCTACATGTGCACGAATCTCTCCATCCACATGTGCACAAATCTCTCCATCCACATGTGCACAAATCTCTCCATCTACATGTGCACAAATCTCTCCATCACAAATCTCTCCATCTACATGTGCTCAAATCTCTCCATCACAAATCTCTCCGTCTACATATGCACAAATCTCTCCATCTACATGTGCACAAATCTCTCCGTCTACATGTGCACAAATCTCTCCATCTACATGTGCACAAATCTCTCCATCTACTTGTGCACAAATCTCTCCATCACAAATCTCTCCATCTACATGTGCACAAATCTCTCCATCACAAATCTCTCCATCTACATGTGCACAAATCTCTCCATCTACAGTACATGTGCACAAATCTCTGCATCTACATGTGCACAAATCTCTCCATCACAAATCTCTCCATCTACATGTGCACAAATCTCTCCATCTACATGTGCACAAATCTCTCCATCTACATGTGCACAAATCTCTCCATCACAAATCTCTCCATCAACATGTGCACAAATCTCTCTATCTACATGTGAACAATTCTCTCCATCTACATGTGCACAAATCTCTCCGTCTACATGTGCACAAATCTCTCCGTCTACATGTGCACAAATCTCTCCGTCTACATGTGCACAAATCTCTCCATCTACATGTGCACAAATCTCTCCATCACAAATCTCTCCATCTATATGTGCACAAATCTCTCCATCTCAAATCTCTCCATCTACAAGTGCACAAATCTCTCTATCTACATGTGCACAAATCTCTCCATCTACAGAACATGGGCACAAATCTCTCTATCTACATGTGCACAAATCTCTCTATCTACATGTGCACAAATCTCTCCATCTACATGTGCACAAATCTCTCCATCCACATGTGCACAAATCTCTCCATCCACATGTGCACAAATCTCTCCATCCACATGTGCACAAATCTCTCCATCTACATGTGCACAAATCTCTCCATCACAAATCTCTCCATCACAAATCTCACCATCTACATGTGCACAAATCTCTCTATCTACATGTGCACAAATCTCTCTATCCTCTATCTACATGTGCACAAATCTCTCCATCTACAGTACATGTGCACAAATCTCTCTATCTACATGTGCACAAATCTCTCTATCTACATGTGCACAAATTTCTCTATTTACATGTGCACAAATCTCTCCATCTACATGTGCACAAATCTCTCCATCACAAATCTCTCTATCTACATGTGCACAAATCTCTCTATCTACATGTGCACAAATCTCTCCATCTACATGTGCACAAATCTCTCCATCACAAATCTCTCCATCTACATGTGCACAAATCTCTCTATCTACATGTGCACAATTTTCTCCATCTACATGTGCACAAGTCTCTCTGTCTACATGTGCACAAATCTCTCCGTCTACATGTGCTCAAATCTCTCCATCTACAGTACATGTGCACAAATCTCTCCATCTACATGTGCACGAATCTCTCCATCCACATGTGCACAAATCTCTCCATCCACATGTGCACAAATCTCTCCATCACAAATCTCTCCATCTACATGTGCACAAATCTCTCCATCACAAATCTCTCCATCTACATGTGCTCAAATCTCTCCATCACAAATCTCTCCGTCTACATATGCACAAATCTCTCCATCTACATGTGCACAAATCTCTCCGTCTACATGTGCACAAATCTCTCCATCTACATGTGCACAAATCTCTCCATCTACTTGTGCACAAATCTCTCCATCACAAATCTCTCCATCTACATGTGCACAAATCTCTCTATCTACATGTGCACAAATCTCTCCATCTACAGTACATGTGCACAAATCTCTGCATCTACATGTGCACAAATCTCTCCATCACAAATCTCTCCATCTACATGTGCACAAATCTCTCCATCTACATGTGCACAAATCTCTCCATCTACATGTGCACAAATCTCTCCATCTACATGTGCACAAATCTCTCCATCACAAATCTCTCCATCAACATGTGCACAAATCTCTCTATCTACATGTGAACAATTCTCTCCATCTACATGTGCACAAATCTCTCCGTCTACATGTGCACAAATCTCTCCGTCTACATCTCTCCGTCTAAATCTCTCCATCACAAATCTCTCCATCTACATGTGCTCAAATCTCTCCATCACAAATCTCTCCGTCTACATATGCACAAATCTCTCCATCTACATGTGCACAAATCTCTCCGTCTACATGTGCACAAATCTCTCCATCTACATGTGCACAAATCTCTCCATCTACTTGTGCACAAATCTCTCCATCACAAATCTCTCCATCTACATGTGCACAAATCTCTCTATCTACATGTGCACAAATCTCTCCATCTACAGTACATGTGCACAAATCTCTGCATCTACATGTGCACAAATCTCTCCATCACAAATCTCTCCATCTACATGTGCACAAATCTCTCCATCTACATGTGCACAAATCTCTCCATCTACATGTGCACAAATCTCTCCATCTACATGTGCACAAATCTCTCCATCACAAATCTCTCCATCAACATGTGCACAAATCTCTCTATCTACATGTGAACAATTCTCTCCATCTACATGTGCACAAATCTCTCCGTCTACATGTGCACAAATCTCTCCGTCTACATGTGCACAAATCTCTCCGTCTACATGTGCACAAATCTCTCCATCTACATGTGCACAAATCTCTCCATCACAAATCTCTCCATCTACATGTGCACAAATCTCTCCATCTCAAATCTCTCCATCTACAAGTGCACAAATCTCTCTATCTACATGTGCACAAATCTCTCCATCTACAGAACATGTGCACAAATCTCTCTATCTACATGTGCACAAATCTCTCTATCTACATGTGCACAAATCTCTCCATCTACATGTGCACAAATCTCTCCATCCACATGTGCACAAATCTCTCCATCCACATGTGCACAAATCTCTCCATCCACATGTGCACAAATCTCTCCATCTACATGTGCACAAATCTCTCCATTACAAATCTCTCCATCACAAATCTCACCATCTACATGTGCACAAATCTCTCTATCTACATGTGCACAAATCTCTCCATCCACATGTGCACAAATCTCTCCATCCACATGTGCACAAATCTCTCCATCCACATGTGCACAAATCTCTCCATCTACATGTGCACAAATCTCTCCATCACAAATGTCTCCATCTACATGTGCAAAAATCTCTCCATCTACATGTGCACAAATCTCTCCATCACAAATCTCTCCATCTACATGTGCACAAATCTCTCCATCACAAATCTCTCCGTCTACATATGCACAAATCTCTCCGTCTACATGTGCACAAATCTCTCCGTCTACATGTGCACAAATCTCTCCATCTACATGTGCACAAATCTCTCCATCACAAATCTCTCCATCTTCATGTGCACAAATCTCTCCATCACAAATCTCTCCATCTACATGTGCACAAATCTCTCTATCCTCTATCTACATGTGCACAAATCTCTCCATCTACAGTACATGTGCACAAATCTCTCTATCTACATGTGCCCAAATCTCTCTATCTACATGTGCACAAATCTCTCTATCTACATGTGCACAAATCTCTCCATCTACATGTGCACAAATCTCTCCATCACAAATCTCTCTATCTACATGTGCACAAATCTCTCTATCTACATGTGCACAAATCTCTCCATCTACATGTGCACAAATCTCTCCATCACAAATCTCTCCATCTACATGTGCACAAATCTCTCTATCTACATGTGCACAATTCTCTCCATCTACATGTGCACAAATCTCTCTGTCTACATGTGCACAAATCTCTCCGTCTACATGTGCACAAATCTCTCCATCTACAGTACATGTGCACAAATCTCTCCATCTACATGTGCACGAATCTCTCCATCCACATGTGCACAAATCTCTCCATCCACATGTGCACAAATCTCTCCATCACAAATCTCTCCATCTACATGTGCACAAATCTCTCCATCACAAATCTCTCCATCTACATGTGCTCAAATCTCTCCATCACAAATCTCTCCATCCACATGTGCACAAATCTCTCCATCCACATGTGCACAAATCTCTCCATCACAAATCTCTCCATCTACATGTGCACAAATCTCTCCATCACAAATCTCTCCATCTACATGTGCACAAATCTCTCCATCTACATGTGCACAAATCTCTCCATCTACATGTGCACAAATCTCTCCATCTACATGTGCACAAATCTCTCCATCACAAATCTCTCCATCAACATGTGCACAAATCTCTCTATCTACATGTGAACAATTCTCTCCATCTACATGTGCACAAATCTCTCCGTCTACATGTGCACAAATCTCTCCGTCTACATCTCTCCGTCTAAATCTCTCCATCACAAATCTCTCCATCTACATGTGCTCAAATCTCTCCATCACAAATCTCTCCGTCTACATATGCACAAATCTCTCCATCTACATGTGCACAAATCTCTCCGTCTACATGTGCACAAATCTCTCCATCTACATGTGCACAAATCTCTCCATCTACTTGTGCACAAATCTCTCCATCACAAATCTCTCCATCTACATGTGCACAAATCTCTCTATCTACATGTGCACAAATCTCTCCATCTACAGTACATGTGCACAAATCTCTGCATCTACATGTGCACAAATCTCTCCATCACAAATCTCTCCATCTACATGTGCACAAATCTCTCCATCTACATGTGCACAAATCTCTCCATCTACATGTGCACAAATCTCTCCATCTACATGTGCACAAATCTCTCCATCACAAATCTCTCCATCAACATGTGCACAAATCTCTCTATCTACATGTGAACAATTCTCTCCATCTACATGTGCACAAATCTCTCCATCTACATGTGCACAAATCTCTCCGTCTACATGTGCACAAATCTCTCCGTCTACATGTGCACAAATCTCTCCATCTACATGTGCACAAATCTCTCCATCACAAATCTCTCCATCTACATGTGCACAAATCTCTCCATCTCAAATCTCTCCATCTACAAGTGCACAAATCTCTCTATCTACATGTGCACAAATCTCTCCATCTACAGAACATGTGCACAAATCTCTCTATCTACATGTGCACAAATCTCTCTATCTACATGTGCACAAATCTCTCCATCTACATGTGCACAAATCTCTCCATCCACATGTGCACAAATCTCTCCATCCACATGTGCACAAATCTCTCCATCCACATGTGCACAAATCTCTCCATCTACATGTGCACAAATCTCTCCATCACAAATCTCTCCATCACAAATCTCACCATCTACATGTGCACAAATCTCTCTATCTACATGTGCACAAATCTCTCCATCCACATGTGCACAAATCTCTCCATCCACATGTGCACAAATCTCTCCATCCACATGTGCACAAATCTCTCCATCTACATGTGCACAAATCTCTCCATCACAAATGTCTCCATCTACATGTGCAAAAATCTCTCCATCTACATGTGCACAAATCTCTCCATCACAAATCTCTCCATCTACATGTGCACAAATCTCTCCATCACAAATCTCTCCGTCTACATATGCACAAATCTCTCCGTCTACATGTGCACAAATCTCTCCGTCTACATGTGCACAAATCTCTCCATCTACATGTGCACAAATCTCTCCATCACAAATCTCTCCATCTTCATGTGCACAAATCTCTCCATCACAAATCTCTCCATCTACATGTGCACAAATCTCTCTATCCTCTATCTACATGTGCACAAATCTCTCCATCTACAGTACATGTGCACAAATCTCTCTATCTACATGTGCCCAAATCTCTCTATCTACATGTGCACAAATCTCTCTATCTACATGTGCACAAATCTCTCCATCTACATGTGCACAAATCTCTCCATCACAAATCTCTCTATCTACATGTGCACAAATCTCTCTATCTACATGTGCACAAATCTCTCCATCTACATGTGCACAAATCTCTCCATCACAAATCTCTCCATCTACATGTGCACAAATCTCTCTATCTACATGTGCACAATTCTCTCCATCTACATGTGCACAAATCTCTCTGTCTACATGTGCACAAATCTCTCCGTCTACATGTGCACAAATCTCTCCATCTACAGTACATGTGCACAAATCTCTCCATCTACATGTGCACGAATCTCTCCATCCACATGTGCACAAATCTCTCCATCCACATGTGCACAAATCTCTCCATCACAAATCTCTCCATCTACATGTGCACAAATCTCTCCATCACAAATCTCTCCATCTACATGTGCTCAAATCTCTCCATCACAAATCTCTCCGTCTACATATGCACAAATCTCTCCGTCTACATGTGCACAAATCTCTCCGTCTACATGTGCACAAATCTCTCCATCTACATGTGCACAAATCTCTCCATCTACTTGTGCACAAATCTCTCCATCACAAATCTCTCCATCTACATGTGCACAAATCTCTCCATCACAAATCTCTCCATCTACATGTGCACAAATCTCTCTATCTACATGTGCACAAATCTCTCCATCTACAGTACATGTGCACAAATCTCTGCATCTACATGTGCACAAATCTCTCCATCACAAATCTCTCCATCTACATGTGCACAAATCTCTCCATCTACATGTACACATATCTCTCCATCTACATGTGCACAAATCTCTCCATCTACATGTGCACAAATCTCTCCATCACAAATCTCTCCATCAACGTGCACAAATCTCTCTATCTACATGTGAACAATTCTCTCCATCTACATGTGCACAAATCTCTCCGTCTACATGTGCACAAATCTCTCCGTCTACATGTGCACAAATCTCTCCGTCTACATGTGCACAAATCTCTCCATCTACATGTGCACAAATCTCTCCATCACAAATCTCTCCATCTACATGTGCACAAATCTCTCCATCACAAATCTCTCCATCTACAAGTGCACAAATCTCTCTATCTACATGTGCACAAATCTCTCCGTCTCCAGTACATGTGCACAAATCTCTCTATCTACATGTTCACAAATCTCTCTATCTACATGTGCACAAATCTCTCCATCTACATGTGCACAAATCTCTCCATCCACATGTGCACAAATCTCTCCATCCACATGAGCACAAATCTCTCCATCTACATGTGCACAAATCTCTCCATCCACATATGCACAAATCTCTCCATCTACATGTGCACAAATCTCTCCATCTACATGTGCACAAATCTCTCCATCACAAATCTCTCCATCACAAATCTCACCATCTACATGTCCACAAATCTCTCTATCTACATGTGCACAAATCTCTCCATCCACATGTGCACAAATCTCTCCATCCACATGTGCACAAATCTCTCCATCCACATGTGCACAAATCTCTCCATCCACATGTGCACAAATCTCTCCATCCACATGTGCACAAATCTCTCCATCTACATGTGCACAAATCTCTCCATCTACATGTGCACAAATCTCTCCATCACAAATGTCTCCATCTACATGTGCAAAAATCTCTCCATCTACATGTGCTCAAATCTCTCCATCACAAATCTCTCCATCTACATGTGCACAAATTTCTCCATCACAAATCTCTCCGTCCACATATGCACAAATCTCTCAGTCTACATGTGCACAAATCTCTCCATCACAAATCTCTCCATCTACATGTGCACAAATCTCTCTATCTACATGTGCACAAATCTCTCCATCTACAGTACATGTGCACAAATCTCTGCATCTACATGTGCACAAATCTCTCCATCACAAATCTCTCCATCTACATGTGCACAAATCTCTCCATCTACATGTGCACAAATCTCTCCATCTACATGTGCACAAATCTCTCCATCACAAATCTCTACATCTTCATGTGCACAAATCTCTCCATCACAAATCTCTCCATCAACATGTGCACAAATCTCTCTATCTACATGTGAACAATTCTCTCCATCTACATGTGCACAAATCTCTCCGTCTACATGTGCACAAATCTCTCCGTCTACATGTGCACAAATCTCTCCGTCTACATGTGCACAAATCTCTCCATCTACATGTGCACAAATCTCTCCATCACAAATCTCTCCATCTACATGTGCACAAATCTCTCCATCTCAAATCTCTCCATCTACAAGTGCACAAATCTCTCTATCTACATGTGCACAAATCTCTCCATCTACAGAACATGTGCACAAATCTCTCTATCTACATGTGCACAAATCTCTCTATCTACATGTGCACAAATCTCTCCATCTACATGTGCACAAATCTCTCCATCCACATGTGCACAAATCTCTCCATCCACATGTGCACAAATCTCTCCATCCACATGTGCACAAATCTCTCCATCTACATGTGCACAAATCTCTCCATCACAAATCTCTCCATCACAAATCTCACCATCTACATGTGCACAAATCTCTCTATCTACATGTGCACAAATCTCTCCATCCACATGTGCACAAATCTCTCCATCCACATGTGCACAAATCTCTCCATCCACATGTGCACAAATCTCTCCATCTACATGTGCACAAATCTCTCCATCACAAATGTCTCCATCTACATGTGCAAAAATCTCTCCATCTACATGTGCACAAATCTCTCCATCACAAATCTCTCCATCTACATGTGCACAAATCTCTCCATCACAAATCTCTCCGTCTACATATGCACAAATCTCTCCGTCTACATGTGCACAAATCTCTCCGTCTACATGTGCACAAATCTCTCCATCTACATGTGCACAAATCTCTCCATCACAAATCTCTCCATCTTCATGTGCACAAATCTCTCCATCACAAATCTCTCCATCTACATGTGCACAAATCTCTCTATCCTCTATCTACATGTGCACAAATCTCTCCATCTACAGTACATGTGCACAAATCTCTCTATCTACATGTGCCCAAATCTCTCTATCTACATGTGCACAAATCTCTCTATCTACATGTGCACAAATCTCTCCATCTACATGTGCACAAATCTCTCCATCACAAATCTCTCTATCTACATGTGCACAAATCTCTCTATCTACATGTGCACAAATCTCTCCATCTACATGTGCACAAATCTCTCCATCACAAATCTCTCCATCTACATGTGCACAAATCTCTCTATCTACATGTGCACAATTCTCTCCATCTACATGTGCACAAATCTCTCTGTCTACATGTGCACAAATCTCTCCGTCTACATGTGCACAAATCTCTCCATCTACAGTACATGTGCACAAATCTCTCCATCTACATGTGCACGAATCTCTCCATCCACATGTGCACAAATCTCTCCATCCACATGTGCACAAATCTCTCCATCACAAATCTCTCCATCTACATGTGCACAAATCTCTCCATCACAAATCTCTCCATCTACATGTGCTCAAATCTCTCCATCACAAATCTCTCCATCCACATGTGCACAAATCTCTCCATCCACATGTGCACAAATCTCTCCATCACAAATCTCTCCATCTACATGTGCACAAATCTCTCCATCACAAATCTCTCCATCTACATGTGCACAAATCTCTCCATCTACATGTGCACAAATCTCTCCATCTACATGTGCACAAATCTCTCCATCTACATGTGCACAAATCTCTCCATCACAAATCTCTCCATCAACATGTGCACAAATCTCTCTATCTACATGTGAACAATTCTCTCCATCTACATGTGCACAAATCTCTCCGTCTACATGTGCACAAATCTCTCCGTCTACATCTCTCCGTCTAAATCTCTCCATCACAAATCTCTCCATCTACATGTGCTCAAATCTCTCCATCACAAATCTCTCCGTCTACATATGCACAAATCTCTCCATCTACATGTGCACAAATCTCTCCGTCTACATGTGCACAAATCTCTCCATCTACATGTGCACAAATCTCTCCATCTACTTGTGCACAAATCTCTCCATCACAAATCTCTCCATCTACATGTGCACAAATCTCTCTATCTACATGTGCACAAATCTCTCCATCTACAGTACATGTGCACAAATCTCTGCATCTACATGTGCACAAATCTCTCCATCACAAATCTCTCCATCTACATGTGCACAAATCTCTCCATCTACATGTGCACAAATCTCTCCATCTACATGTGCACAAATCTCTCCATCTACATGTGCACAAATCTCTCCATCACAAATCTCTCCATCAACATGTGCACAAATCTCTCTATCTACATGTGAACAATTCTCTCCATCTACATGTGCACAAATCTCTCCATCTACATGTGCACAAATCTCTCCGTCTACATGTGCACAAATCTCTCCGTCTACATGTGCACAAATCTCTCCATCTACATGTGCACAAATCTCTCCATCACAAATCTCTCCATCTACATGTGCACAAATCTCTCCATCTCAAATCTCTCCATCTACAAGTGCACAAATCTCTCTATCTACATGTGCACAAATCCCTCCATCTACAGAACATGTGCACAAATCTCTCTATCTACATGTGCACAAATCTCTCTATCTACATGTGCACAAATCTCTCCATCTACATGTGCACAAATCTCTCCATCCACATGTGCACAAATCTCTCCATCCACATGTGCACAAATCTCTCCATCCACATGTGCACAAATCTCTCCATCTACATGTGCACAAATCTCTCCATCACAAATCTCTCCATCACAAATCTCACCATCTACATGTGCACAAATCTCTCTATCTACATGTGCACAAATCTCTCCATCCACATGTGCACAAATCTCTCCATCCACATGTGCACAAATCTCTCCATCCACATGTGCACAAATCTCTCCATCTACATGTGCACAAATCTCTCCATCACAAATGTCTCCATCTACATGTGCAAAAATCTCTCCATCTACATGTGCACAAATCTCTCCATCACAAATCTCTCCATCTACATGTGCACAAATCTCTCCATCACAAATCTCTCCGTCTACATATGCACAAATCTCTCCGTCTACATGTGCACAAATCTCTCCGTCTACATGTGCACAAATCTCTCCATCTACATGTGCACAAATCTCTCCATCACAAATCTCTCCATCTTCATGTGCACAAATCTCTCCATCACAAATCTCTCCATCTACATGTGCACAAATCTCTCTATCCTCTATCTACATGTGCACAAATCTCTCCATCTACAGTACATGTGCACAAATCTCTCTATCTACATGTGCCCAAATCTCTCTATCTACATGTGCACAAATCTCTCTATCTACATGTGCACAAATCTCTCCATCTACATGTGCACAAATCTCTCCATCACAAATCTCTCTATCTACATGTGCACAAATCTCTCTATCTACATGTGCACAAATCTCTCCATCTACATGTGCACAAATCTCTCCATCACAAATCTCTCCATCTACATGTGCACAAATCTCTCTATCTACATGTGCACAATTCTCTCCATCTACATGTGCACAAATCTCTCTGTCTACATGTGCACAAATCTCTCCGTCTACATGTGCACAAATCTCTCCATCTACAGTACATGTGCACAAATCTCTCCATCTACATGTGCACGAATCTCTCCATCCACATGTGCACAAATCTCTCCATCCACATGTGCACATATCTCTCCATCACAAATCTCTCCATCTACATGTGCACAAATCTCTCCATCACAAATCTCTCCATCTACATGTGCTCAAATCTCTCCATCACAAATCTCTCCGTCTACATATGCACAAATCTCTCCGTCTACATGTGCACAAATCTCTCCGTCTACATGTGCACAAATCTCTCCATCTACATGTGCACAAATCTCTCCATCTACTTGTGCACAAATCTCTCCATCACAAATCTCTCCATCTACATGTGCACAAATCTCTCCATCACAAATCTCTCCATCTACATGTGCACAAATCTCTCTATCTACATGTGCACAAATCTCTCCATTTACAGTACATGTGCACAAATCTCTGCATCTACATGTGCACAAATCTCTCCATCACAAATCTCTCCATCTACATGTGCACAAATCTCTCCATCTACATGTACACATATCTCTCCATCTACATGTGCACAAATCTCTCCATCTACATGTGCACAAATCTCTCCATCACAAATCTCTCCATCAACGTGCACAAATCTCTCTATCTACATGTGAACAATTCTCTCCATCTACATGTGCACAAATCTCTTCGTCTACATGTGCACAAATCTCTCCGTCTACATGTGCACAAATCTCTCCGTCTACATGTGCACAAATCTCTCCATCTACATGTGCACAAATCTCTCCATCACAAATCTCTCCATCTACATGTGCACAAATCTCTCCATCACAAATCTCTCCATCTACAAGTGCACAAATCTCTCTATCTACATGTGCACAAATCTCTCCGTCTCCAGTACATGTGCACAAATCTCTCTATCTACATGTTCACAAATCTCTCTATCTACATGTGCACAAATCTCTCCATCTACATGTGCACAAATCTCTCCATCCACATGTGCACAAATCTCTCCATCCACATGAGCACAAATCTCTCCATCTACATGTGCACAAATCTCTCCATCCACATATGCACAAATCTCTCCATCTACATGTGCACAAATCTCTCCATCTACATGTGCACAAATCTCTCCATCACAAATCTCTCCATCACAAATCTCACCATCTACATGTCCACAAATCTCTCTATCTACATGTGCACAAATCTCTCCATCCACATGTGCACAAATCTCTCCATCCACATGTGCACAAATCTCTCCATCCACATGTGCACAAATCTCTCCATCCACATGTGCACAAATCTCTCCATCCACATGTGCACAAATCTCTCCATCTACATGTGCACAAATCTCTCCATCTACATGTGCACAAATCTCTCCATCACAAATGTCTCCATCTACATGTGCAAAAATCTCTCCATCTACATGTGCTCAAATCTCTCCATCACAAATCTCTCCATCTACATGTGCACAAATTTCTCCATCACAAATCTCTCCGTCCACATATGCACAAATCTCTCAGTCTACATGTGCACAAATCTCTCCATCACAAATCTCTCCATCTACATGTGCACAAATCTCTCTATCTACATGTGCACAAATCTCTCCATCTACAGTACATGTGCACAAATCTCTGCATCTACATGTGCACAAATCTCTCCATCACAAATCTCTCCATCTACATGTGCACAAATCTCTCCATCTACATGTGCACAAATCTCTCCATCTACATGTGCACAAATCTCTCCATCAAAAATCTCTCCATCAACATGTGCACAAATCTCTCTATCTACATGTGAACAATTCTCTCCATCTACATGTGCACAAATCTCTCCGTCTACATGTGCACAAATCTCTCCGTCTACATGTGCACAAATCTCTCCGTCTACATGTGCACAAATCTCTCCATCTACATGTGCACAAATCTCTCCATCACAAATCTCTCCATCTACATGTGCACAAATCTCTCCATCTCAAATCTCTCCATGTACAAGTGCACAAATCTCTCTATCTACATGTGCACAAATCTCTCCATCTACAGTACATGTGCACAAATCTCTCTATCTACATGTGCACAAATCTCTCTATCTACATGTGCACAAATCTCTCCATCTACATGTGCACAAATCTCTCCATCCACATGTGCACAAATCTCTCCATCCACATGTGCACAAATCTCTCCATCCACATGTGCACAAATCTCTCCATCTACATGTGCACAAATCTCTCCATCACAAATCTCTCCATCACAAATCTCACCATCTACATGTACACAAATCTCTCTATCTACATGTGCACAAATCTCTCCATCCACATGTGCACAAATCTCTCCATCCACATGTGCACAAATCTCTCCATCCACATGTGCACAAATCTCTCCATCTACATGTGCACAAATCTCTCCATCACAAATGTCTCCATCTACATGTGCAAAAATCTCTCCATCTACATGTGCACAAATCTCTCCATCACAAATCTCTCCATCTACATGTGCACAAATCTCTCCATGACAAATCTCTCCGTCTACATATGCACAAAGCTCTCCGTCTACATGTGCACAAATCTCTCCGTCTACATGTGCACAAATCTCTCCATCTACATGTGCACAAATCTCTCCATCACAAATCTCTCCATCTTCATGTGCACAAATCTCTCCATCACAAATCTCTCCATCTACATGTGCACAAATCTCTCTATCCTCTATCTACATGTGCACAAATCTCTCCATCTACAGTACATGTGCACAAATCTCTCTATCTACATGTGCACAAATCTCTCTATCTACATGTGCACAAATCTCTCTATCTACATGTGCACAAATCTCTCCATCTACATGTGCACAAATCTCTCCATCACAAATCTCTCTATCTACATGTGCACAAATCTCTCTATCTACATGTGCACAAATCTCTCCATCTACATGTGCACAAATCTCTCCATCACAAATCTCTCCATCTACATGTGCACAAATCTCTCTATCTACATGTGCACAATTCTCTCCATCTACATGTGCACAAATCTCTCTGTCTACATGTGCACAAATCTCTCCGTCTACATGTGCACAAATCTCTCCATCTACAGTACATGTGCACAAATCTCTCCATCTACATGTGCACGAATCTCTCCATCCACATGTGCACAAATCTCTCCATCTACATGTGCACAAATCTCTCCATCACAAATCTCTCCATCTACATGTGCACAAATCTCTCCATCACAAATCTCTCCATCTACATGTGCTCAAATCTCTCCATCACAAATCTCTCCGTCTACATATGCAATAATCTCTCCGTCTACATGTGCACAAATCTCTCCGTCTACATGTGCACAAATCTCTCCATCTACATGTGCACAAATCTCTCTATCTACATGTGCACAAATCTCTCCATCTACATGTGCACAAATCTCTCCATCTACATGTGCACAAATCTCTCCATCACAAATCTCTCTATCTACATGTGCACAAATCTCTCCATCTACATGTGCACAAATCTCTCCATCACAAATCTCTCTATCTACATGTGCACAAATCTCTCTATCTACATGTGCATAAATCTCTCCATCTACATGTGCACAAATCTCTCCATCACAAATCTCTCCATCTACATGTGCACAAATCTCTCTATCTACATGTTAACAATTCTCTCCAACTACATGTGCACAAATCTCTCTGTCTACATGTGCACAAATCTCTCCGTCTACATGTGCACAAATCTCTCCATCTACAGTACATGTGCACAAATCTCTCCATCTACATGTGCACAAATCTCTCCATCCACATGTACACAAATCTCTCCATCCACATGTGCACAAATCTCTCCATCCACATGTGCACAAATCTCTCCATCTACATGTGCACAAATCTCTACATCACAAATCTCTCCGTCTACATGTGCAAAAATCTCTGCATCTACATGTGCACAAATCTCTCCATCACAAATCTCTCCGTCTACATGTGCACAAATCTCTCCGTCTACATGTGCACAAATCTCTCCATCTACATGTGCACAAATCTCTCCATCTACATGTGCACAAATCTCCATCTATATGTGCACAAAGCTCTTGTGTCTTTCAGAGTGAACGATCATTTCATGGTACATATAAATACACATGTAAAAGTAATTTTTGCCTAAATGGTGGATAACATAAACGTGCCAGAATAAAGTCCCACCTGTGTCACATTGGCATTATCATTATTTGTGTTAATCAAAAGAAATAATTCAAAGTGGTTTTCAGGGAGAAAATGTTGTGTACCCTCACAATAGCCAGGAAGACCTCTTGATCTCCTGGATGTATTACAGTACATCCGCAGGGAGAGAGGCACCCTGCAATGTGTTGGATTTTGAAGTGATTGCTAAGGAGAAATATCATGACAATATTTATTGATAAATAGGTCCCTAAATCAGTTTTAAAAATGTCAATGCTGTGCAGTACTCACAGATATAGTACCTATTAATCATTAGCCATGAGAAAATGTTGTGAAATAAGTCACAGTAATTAACTCTTGTACCGCTTAATTAGCTGCATTGCATATATGACCTGTGATTATTTTAACCAGGAGGATCTAGACAGAAAGGTAAATAATCACACAAAGGTAAATAATCACACTCGACCACCCATTAAATTGTCCAGCCCGCAATTCTCACAAAAAACTGCAGGTCCTAACTCCAGGCATGGTATCTAATAGTGGGTTATAAGTCCATGCTAGAGTTCATGCCTCAGAAAGGTTGGCATCAACCAATAAAATAGCAGTCTATGCTTTTCATTTGTGTCCCAAGCTGTAGTGGGCCCAGGTGCAAAAATATACTTTGGCCCACCTCCATTGCCTTACCTTGGGTTAATAATATGCCTGCAGTGCATATTATTACACAAGTGAGAGGACAGGTAGAGGGTGACAGGGAGAGACAATGGATAATGGGAGGCAGAGTGTTACAGAGAGAGGCAGTGGTGACAGGGAGAGGCAGAGGCAGAGGGTAACAGGGAGGAAATGAATGATGGTAAGACAGGGGATTGCAGAGGACTGCAGTGGGTAACAAGGAGAGGCAGTGGATGACAGGGAGAGGCAGAGGGTAACAGGGGAAGGCAATGGTGACAGGGAGAGGCAGAAGGTAACAGGGAGAGGATATGAATGATGGGGAGGCAGGGGGTGACAGAGGACTGCAGTGGATAACAGGGAAAGGCAGAGGATGACAAGGGGAGGCAGAGGATGACAGAGGGATACCGTGGATGGCCAGGAGAGGAAGAGGATGACAGAAGAATGCAGTGGGTGACAGGGAGAGGCAGAGGGTAACGGATGGATACAATGGGTAAAAAAGAGAGGCAGAGGGTGACAGGAAGAGGCAGATAATAACAGGGGGAGACACTGGGTGACAGGGGGAGGCATAGGGTAACAGGAGGCACTGGATGACAGGGAAAGAGGGAAAGGCAGAGGCTGACAGGGAGAGGTAGAGGGTAACAAGTTGAGGCAAAGGGTGACAGGAATTCAGTGGATAACAGGGAGAGGCAATGGGTGACAGGGGGAGGCAATGGGTGACAGGAATAGGCAATGGGTAACAGGGGGAGGCATTGGGTGACAGGGAGAGGCAAAGGTAACAGGGAGACAATGGATGACATGGAGAGGCAGACTGTAAAAAGGAGAGGCAGAGGGTGACAGGGAGAGGCAGAGGGTGACAGGCAGAGGTAGAGAATGACTGGGGAGATAGAGGGTAACAGGGGAGACAATGGATGATGGGGAGGCAGAGGGTGACAAGAATGTAGTGCATAAAGGGAGGGTCAGATGGTGACAGGGAGAGGCCAAGGTTAACAGGGAAAGGAAGAGGGTAATAGGGGGAGGCAGAGGGTTACGGAGAAGGAGAGGGTGACAAGTGGAGGCAAAGGGTGACAATCGAAGGCATTTGGTGATGGGTAGGTAGAGTGTGACAGGGGGAGACAGAGGGTGATCGGAGGAGAGGCGCACAGTCCAGTCCTTACCATAGAGATACATGTGTCCCCTGTGCCCACTACGACAGCCATGCCGGGCATGGAGCCACCAGGTGCTGGCTGCAAATCTCTCATGGGGTCCCACTGCCTCCTCCTGCACAGACGCTGGAAGCACAAACAGTATTCTGCTGTAGTCTCCTCCACTGGCTCCTCAAGGTTTCCTCTGCTCCTCATGGCTTCCACTGGATTTACAAGGTCTCTCTGGTGACTAGAGAAGCAGGAATGCATCAGTGAGGAGGAGCCAGGGACTCAGGAGAGATGACGGGAGAGCCCCCTGTCCCTCTTCCTTTTCCTCTTTTGGCCAGACCAAATCCTCCCTATTTGTTAAGGCACAGGCATGCACGTGGTGTGTGGTGTACTTTAATGATTCAGTCTGACTAATTTTAATGCACCTGGCTGCGGGTGCCTTTATTGCAGCTAGCCCCAGTGCAATGCACCAGCTGCACCACTGTTAGTCCCATCCCTGGTCACAAGTATGTATGCACAGGGATGAAAGATTTAACTGCTATATGCCTGTAGAAACATTTTGACAGTATCTCAGAGCACCGTGTCCCCCAGGTCATTTACCAAAGGCCAAACTGTACGTCATGGTGCATTATTTCAAATTGCTCAATCTGGAGTAGTGTCCTCTCCTAGTACCCCTAGTCGATGGATACCAGCCTAATCTCTCAAAAATACAGTGGACACTTGCGGCATTACCAGAGGAAAGTTGTTACAAATGTATACACTACAAGTGTTTCCCCCTATAAGTAAAAAAATATAAATGTTTTAATATAATTTAAATGTAAGTAATGTTCCCAACTGTATATAAATAAGCTCAGTTCTCAGATGGTTATAAATAATGCTCTTGATAAACTATTATTTTGGACACATAATTCACCAGGTTTCTAGCTATTGTTGCCGCCAATAGAGGGATTTCTTTTTTTTATTCCCTTCCCTTCTTCCGTTCTCCCATCTCCCCTATGCCTCTCCTCTCATCTACCCATAATCCTCCCATCTGTCTTTCCCCTCTCCCCAATTCCTCCTGTCTTACTCTATTTTTCCCCTCTTCCACACAGTTTTTTTTTTTGCTTGTCCCAAACTCGATGGCCAGATGCAGGTCTATTGTTTGGGCAGGTTAGCCATAGTTTTTGCGTTGGCTTTTGGTCGGTTTTAAAACTGACCTTTAAGGGGGGTATCCACTAGACGATAAAGTTGAACGATTGAACGATAATGATAAAATCGTTCGATAATCGTCTGAACATCGTTTGCAAATCGTGCAGTAATTGTTTCTAACGATGTACGATGCGCGCTCCCGCTGGTCGTTTGATCGTCTCCTCCATCGACTGAACATGCAGGTCAATTTCACTTGATTGCTTACAAATCGTTTACACATCGTTTACACATCGTTTACACATCGTTCACGCTGAACGATCAAACGATGAACCACTATCTGCCCACTATAGCTGAAAACTCTCAATCACAGATTAAAACAACATAGTTTATTGTTATATCTTTTGCAAGTCGTTTGCATATCTTTTGCAAATCTTTTGCAAATCTTTTGCAAATTGTTCAGAGTGGAAGATCATATTTCAAGGGAAACTTCAAGGGAAAATCGTTAAGATGTTGGACAGGAATAAAATCGTCTAGTGGATGCCCCCCATTAGGAAATCTCCGATTTCTATGTCTATGTAAAAGTATTGATTGTTGGTCCGATGTTCTAAAGTTTTAGAAAGTAGGGTTTTTGATAATTTTGCCATTGGTTTTGACTTTAGTAAATCTCCGAATTGTAAAACCAACGTGAACTCGGCCAAACACACAAAAATGACCAAAACTAACCTTAAATTTATCCCAAATGTTTCTCAGTTCGAGGAACCCTGAAAGCTCCTAAGAACTAGATGAATTTTTGAACGATATGGCCGATTCCGATGCATTAGAACAACAAGTCTTTAAATCGTCAAGTGTGTACACATCATGCGTGCTCCCAAGTTGTTGTCCATTGCATCTGCAGATCTTCCCTACATGCAGCTCAATTTGTCAATCTCATTAATGATTTCCCACAAATCGTGCAGTGTGTACGTTCTACCGAACGACCAGGCGATATGGTTACATTACATAGATTATATAATTAGATATTTTGTTTGGTCATTTGGTTGATTGCACAGTGTGTATGCACTATATCGTTTGCCTGGAGTTCAAGGGAAATCTAGACGACCATTGCATCGTTTGCAAGCCGTCTAGTGTATAGCTAGCATAAGGGTCTCCATAATTATTTCAAGGCACCCCTAGGCTCAAATAATTACTGAGCAGTTTCGTTTTTTTAAGTAGTTGGGTCAAAATAACCTAATAAGGGCCTGAATTCAGCAGGATATGCAATTGCAATTACGTACACACATTGGTCGATTGTTCACAACTGGGCATGCGTATAAGTTGCATTGTGCGTGCGCTGCGAACGCACTGCGATTTTGCATGCACAGAAGAATCACAGAGTGATTGACCGGCTGTGAGCATTTGGAGATGGTGACGGGAGTGGTCGGAGAAACGCAAGTTGTCTGTCCGCTGGAACTAGAGATGTGCGGTTCGGTTCTCCAGAAATCTGAATCCACATGAATTTCGTGAATCCGGGTAAATCCGAGTCGCGGTTCTGATCTCCTGAGGAGCTCTGGGTAAATCCGGGGCGCGGTTCTGATCTTTTTGTGGTTCGGAATTCAGATTTTAAATCCGAATTTCGGGTTTTGGATTGCATAAATTATATGATTTTAGCTGTTTTTAAAACTTTTCATCTTTTTTTTTTTAAATCCAGATCCAAAATCAAAACCAAAACACTTGAGGGTGGGTTGCAAAATCAAATCCAGATCCAAAACTTTGAAGGAGATACAGATCCAAAACCAAAACACGGGGGTCAGCGTACATCTCTAGTTGGAACGCTGTTACATGGACGTGCATAAGTTAGCCACTGCGATTGCATACGCAACTTGAGTACTCACTGCGGGCAACAAGACTTGTTGGTCAGACCTGGTGTAAATTGTGCGTGGTGGGCAGATGTCCGTCGATGGTACCGATGTGTACGCAGGAGTGCGAGGTAGTACGAATGTGAGAAAGCAGCAGTGGGCGTCTCTATACCAGCTTAGATGTGGCAGGGATTAGCATACATTAGCAGCTGCATTCCATGCAAATTTGCAGCTGCGAACGCAATAGCGATCCTTACTGAATCAGGCCCTAAGTATTTAAGAAAGAAAGAGAAAAACTGTGCAATTATTACCCATTGCCCCCTCCATATCTCGCCCATTGCTCCCTCCCTCTCTATCCCATTGCCGCCTCTGTCTCCAGTTGCCCCCTCCATGTCTCTCCCTTTGCCCCTCCATGTCTCTCCCTTTGCCTCCTCTGTCTCTCACTTTGCCTCCTCTGTCTCTCCTATTGCCCCTCCATGTCTCTCCCTTTGCCCCCTCCATGTCTCTCCCTTTGCCCCCTCCATGTCTCTCCCTTTGCCCCCTCCATGTCTCTCCCATTGCCCCTCCATGTCTCTCCCTTTGCTCCCTCCATGTCTCTCCATTTGCCCATCTCCATGTCCCTCCCTTTGCTTACCCTTAGTTGTGTTCGTCAGAGCCGTTCTGCAGCATCGCTCCTCAGATCATATCAGACACTTCCTGTCTGACCTCCCACAATGCACTGCACTGTAGGACCCAATTCAGCAGCAAGCACCCTCAGGATTCACTACCTGTTGCTTGACAGTAACAGCTCTCCCCCCTACTCATGGCAACCCCCTCCCCCGCTGCTCAGCTCTACTTCATGCCACCATAGCCTCTCTCAACCATGCAAAAAATATATATTTTACACACATAAAAAAACACTGCCCATCTCCTTAGGCCACCTGCCACTGCGGCACCCCAGGGAGCTGTGGCACACAGTTTGGGAACCACTGCTAGTCTTTGTGGAATCTAATCTCTGACATAAAATGTTTATCAGTGTACCACGTTAGAATTATATTTGCATAGTTGACTTGATATCAATAAGGTTAGTATTTACAGTAAATTAGCTAGCCTGTCAACTTAATGACAGATATTTCAATAAAATATTGTTCTATTTTATATCAGGCCTTCAATCAGAAATGAGACTTTTCAACTGTGTACTTTTATGTAATCGTTTTTAACAGAGTTGTAACTAGACTTTTTGGTGCCCTGTGCCAGAGAGAGCATTGGCGCTCCCCCCCCCCCCCCCGATTTTTTAAATCGGGACATAAGAAGTGCACCTGGAAGAGGGCCATGGCCTCATGGGGAAGGGCCAGGGAAGAGATAGGGGAGGCCATGAGATGCTGGGGATAAAAGAAGAGGAAACTACAAGTGAGAATGATAATAAACAGGAAAATTGACAGGCCCAAACAGCGCCCCTGCCCTGCGGTACCCTGTGCCATGGCACTGGTCACACTACCCTAGTTACGGCCCTGGTTCTTAGCATTTGTTACCATGTACTTGTAAGTGTTAACTTACATAAATAGACTTTGACTTACATATTTATTGAACTCCACTGTGTGTTGGAGATAAAAGCACTTTAGAGCAAAGTTTGCAGTCACTCATAGTCATTACATTTTCATTGAGCTGCTTTGTTCTTGTTACAGTGCAGGAGCTGGGTACGGAAACAGTTAACCAGGAGAGATTCTATTGATTTTGTAGTGCAGCTCTGGCTTATTATGTGTAGCCTAAGGGAGTGTTACCCCACGACCAATAAAAAGCTGAAAACATAGAGCATACAATCACAGTGTCCTAGGTGCTAATGCCGCTACAAAGCCCTACCCTGGTGTACATCCATGTAGCCAAATGTGCAAGGACTGAGACAACCACTTTCACTGTCTACAGATGCTGCAATCATGCTTTGTGCGTCTTTTAGATACCACCATTGGTTGCACAAGCCCTATGCTAGGTGCAGATCATCCATCCGAGTATGGCCTCTAATGTGAGCAACTCAGCTTCTCTGTACACACCTGTGCCACTCCAATAACACGCCCATACTACGTTACATCTGCGTCTGACTGGCAAGCCCCCTGTAACCTTCTTTGTGGTAGTGTCTGAATCTGTACTTTGACTTTGTATGCACACCATCAGGATGTATGCACAGTGCAGCTCAGACACACGCAGACCAAAAACATTGCACAAGAAAAAAAATAAAACACATTGGCCCTCATTCAGAGGCACTCGCAAAATGCGAGCGGTCGCTCTGAATGAGGGCGGCCGCTTGGCTTTTGAAGTGCGGCCTCTTGGTCGCATAGCACTCACAAGCGTGTCGGTGGTCAGCCAGTGGGCATACACGCGAGCCCCGGAGCGAGTGAGAACTTCACTCGCTCCGGGACTCGCTACAAAATGTGGCGGCTGTCGATGTTGGTCGATAGCTCAACCCGTTTTGTAGGCGGGGGGGAGGGTGGCTGGACAAACGGAGGCGTTCCCGAAGGAACGCCTGCCGTTTGTGGGCGGCCCTACTGACATAATTCGTGATTGTCAGTAGTGAACTTCCTGCTCTATTAGAACAGGAAGTTCACTCTGGCTTGCGGGAACTGAGACCCTACCACAAGGGTCTCGTCGCAAGCCCAATGGTAATCGCGACCATCACCAGGCCGCTCGCAAAAGCTGTGGGTGGTCACCACAGCTATGCGAGCGTCCTGGAGGCGTATTTTTTTTGTTTAAATTCTGATTCAGAGCGAGCGCTCGCCAAAATACTCTCTGTAAAGCGCTGTGGAATATGTGTGCGCTATATAAATAACTGGTAATAAATAATAATATATATACAGTTACAAAAGCACTGAGGAAGTTGTTGATGGGAGTTACATATGTCCCAAGTTATTCTGTGTGGTAATTATCTAGGTAATGAGCTTCTTTGAATGCCAGACCTCGAGGGAGAGAGATATACGCTGACCCCCCTGCTTTAATTTTGGTTTGGATCTGGGTTTTTTTTTTTTACAAATAATAATTGGTAAAAAGTTTTTAAAAACAGATAAAATCATCTTATTTTTCCAATCCAAAACTGGAAATTTGGATTTAAAATCTGAATTCTAAACCACAGGAAGATCAGAACGATCCAATGTATTCAGACACCTCAACATTACACCAACAGGGACTGTAATGACATTGTATTCAAATACATATACTTTAATATGTAATTGGTCCTCCTTTTGCAGCGAAAACAGTTTCCACTCTTCTTGGAAGGCTTTCCACAAGCTTTTGGAGTGTTTCTGTGGGAATTTGTGCCCATTCATTCTGTAGAGCATTTATGAGGCCAGGTCAGGCATTTATGAGGTCACATGTTGGACGAGAAGGTCTGGCTCACAGGCCCTGATTCAGAGACGGACGCTCTGACAGAGCGCTCGCTCTGAATCAGTGCCATCCTTCTTAATTTTTAGAGCGGCCTTCTGGCAAGCCCTGGAGTGCTTTCGGCTCTGTCAGAGCCGAGAGCACTCCCACTGACATCACTTGTGATGTCAGTGGGGTCGGCCCCAGACGGTAGGCGTTCCCATGGGAACGCCTCCGTCTGGGCAGCCACGCCCCCGGCATGCCCACCAAAGGGGGCATGCTGTCACTCACCATCGACAGCACGCCCCCTTTGGTGCGAGACCCAGAGCGACGACTTGCCCATCACTATCCGGGTCTCCCGCCTGCGCTCGACGGAGCTGGCTCCGTCGTGCGCATGTGCACTGGGCCAACATCGACCCGCTTGCGAGCGCTCAGCACTCGCGAGCGGGTCTGAATCAGGCCCACAATCTCCATTCCAGTTCATCCCAAAGGTGCTCTATGGGGTTGAGGTCAAGGCTCTGTGCAGGACAGTCAAGTTCATCCACATCGTACTTATCAAACCATGGGCCTGATTCAGACCCACTCGCGAGCGGCTGTCCGCTCGCAAGTGGGTCGATGGTGTGCACTGCGCATGCGCACGACGGAGGGAGCTCCGTCGTGCGCATGACGCAACGAGCGAAGGACTTTCCTTCGCTCGTTGTGTCTGATCAAAGGGGGCGTGCTGTCGATGTTGATTGACAGCACGCCCCCTTTGGTGGGCGTGCCGGGGGCGTGCCTGCCAGACGGAGGCGTTCCCAAGGGAACGCCTACCGTCAGAAGCCGGCCCCACTGACATCACTAGTGATGTCAGTGGGAGTGATTTTGGCTCTGATAGAGCCAAAATAACTCCTGGCCTTGCGGTTGAGAAACTCAACTGCAGGCTTTTGCTCGCACTGGCGATGGTCGCGATGGTCAAGACCATCGTGACCATCATCCTGCACGCTCGTATAGGCTGTGGGTGGTGACCCACAGCTATACGAGCATCCAGGAGGACGCTCCATATTAATGGAGGTGGGCCCTGATTCAGAGCGTCCGGCTCTGAATCAGGGCCCATGTCTTTATAGTCCTTGCTTTGTGCACTGGGGCAAAGTCATGTTGGAATAGAAAAGGGCCTTCCCCAAACTGTTGCCACAAATTTGGAAGCATAGCATAGTCTAAATGTTTTGGTATGCTGAATTATTAAGATTGCCCTTTACTGGAGATAAGGGGCATAGCCCAAAGCGTGGAAAACAGCCCCATACCATTATCCCTCCTCCACCAAACTTCACAGTTGGCACAATGAAGTCAGGCAGGTAACGTACTCCCGGCATCCGCCAAACCCAGACTCGCCCATCTGACTGCCAAACAGGGAAGCGATATTCGTCACTCCACAGAACACATTTCCACTACTCCACAGTCCAGTGTCGGTGTGCTTTACGCCACTCCATCTGACGCTTGGCATTGGACTTGGTGATGTGAGGCTTCCATGCAGCTGCTCGGCCATGGAAATTCATTCCATTAAGCTCCCGCTGCACAGTTTTTGTGCTTACATTAATGCCAGTGGAATTTTGGAACTCTTCAGCTATGGAATCAGCAGAGGGCTGGCGACTTTTACGCACCATTCGCCTAAGCAGTTGTTGACCCTGCTCTGTGATTTATGTGGTATTCTGCTTCGTGGCTGAGTTTCTGTTGTTCATAAACGCTATCACTTACAGTTGACCGTGGAATATTCAGCAGGGATGAATTACTTAAATATTCATTGGGTACATGCACCTCCTACTTCGTCCTGCTGTGCTGTTTGTTTCTTTAGTGTCAGTTTGGCACAGACGTCATACAGCAGGTGAAACGCATTGGCCACGCCCCCTTCTCCTTGCCGGATGGACCCCAGAAGTAACAACAACGGCGGTGAGAAAACGTGCACACTCACCGTCTGCCACTATCCACCCAAGGCAGCGCACACAGCGCACACAGGGAACCGGAACACAGACAAGGACAGGGAGGCTACAAACACTATACGGCACATGTCTGCGCCAAACTGACATTAAAGAAACAAACAGCACAGCAGGATGAGGTAGGAGGTGCATGCACCCAATGACTATTTAAGGAAATCTGCTACATTGTATTCATTACAGCAATCACCACCAGCTGATACTAACCTATTCGTACTGCTACTGAATAGTACTTTGGAAATCCTTTGAACTATATTATCTCACCAACAAATTTGACTTTCTTACCGTCTTCTTTATCAATATACTGTTTGTATAATATATATATTACGCAATGCAATCCACTGTTTTATAGACAGGAATGTGCTCAGTTTAACTAAGACAAGTTGATTCTATTTTATTGTATTCATTTAATTTACATATATTTTTTGTGTATTTTAAACGGTCTATTTATACATCATTCATACGCACTATTGTACATTATCATCAGCTTCATTTAATTATAACTTTATTTATTAACTTTTATAACACAATGTTATCTTCATTCATGTGTTAGTTGATCAGATTATTCAATACATTTCTTAATTTTATCATCAGTCCTCCAAACATTATACTCAATGTTTGCGCTATCAAATAGACACACTATTATATCTACCACATTCAGCACCTACAATACAAGTTGGTACTCTAGGTTTTATGGGCTGCACAGCTCAAACTGGAAATATAGAACTCCTTGTTTTCCAGCTCGCCCAGAGCTGGACAGGAAGGGTTTAAAACTCTCACACACCTGTTGCTCATTTCTCCTGATGGATAAGCTGGCCAGGTGATAGGCCGGAGGTGGTGGTTAGCATTAGGTAATTTTCTGTTATCTAGGCCTATGGTAATTATCTAGGCCTATGCTAAGGTGCACTGTTTGCTGCAATTAAAAAGACACAGGGTCTCATTCAGACCCGCTCGCAAGCGCCTGAGCGCTCGTAAGTGTGTCGATGTTTGGCTGTGCACACGCGCAGCGGCCACACTGCGCGTGCGCAAGCCCCGGAGCGAGAGAGAAATTCTCTCGCTCTGGGCTCACTACAAAAGGGGTGTCTGTCGATGTTGATCGACAGCTTGCCCCATTTTGTAGGCATGGCGGGGGGGTGGATTCACAAACTGAGGCATTCCCAAGCGAACACCTGCCGTTTGTGGGCGGCCCCACTGACATCACCAGGGTCTCGTCACAAGCCCAGATGGTCGCGGTGGTCTTGACCATCGTGACCATCATCCTGGTCGCTCGTTAAGGCTGTGGGTGGTAACCCACAGCCTAGCGAGCTGCCAGGAGGTCAGATCATTTTTTAGATGCGACCGCCCTCATGCAGAGCGAGCGCTCTTATTTTGCGAGCGGCTCTGAATGAGGTCCACTGTTCCACCGAGTACCTGCCTGTCTGGATTCCTCATTTCTATACCCTGTGGACATGTGATAAAGGTAAGAAGAGTTGCAACTGCAAGAGATATCTAAGATTTGTCTGCGATAATGTTCTTTATAAATAGCATGAAGCTGAGAAAATACCCTTATCTTGCTCCTCATTTAATTCAGAAAAGTGTTTTCTCATTTCTATAAACATAAGGCCTGATTCAGATGTGGGAATCAAGTAAGATAAAGCAAGTAACTCAGCATGTTGGTAAAACCATGCTGCACTGCAGGTGGGGCAGATGTATAATGTACACGAAGAATTAGATGTGGGAGCGGTGTGTCCAAACTGAAATATAAATTGCACCTTTGAAAAATCTCCAATACTTGCTTATGACCGCAAACAGTCTTCTAAGCTGTTCTACTATCTCACTTGCCACTTTTTTGGGGGTTCAGGATGATTTCCCAACATTTACATGCAAGTCGCTTTTTGTAAAAAAAAAATCACACGAAATGTCCGTGAATTATAATTTTTTATTGAATCTCGCATTTTTGGGTGCGCACATTACTGTGATGTATGCAATTTTTCACTTTCACAAACTTGCATCTAATTGAATTGTCCTCCTATTTTCATTTTCATGATTTGTGCATTTAGTTTTTTGTGATAATTGTGAATTTTGTTTGAAAGCAGTGTTCTTCTGCACTGAGGACCTGATTCAGAGGCGTCTGCTAGGATGCGTTCACCTCGTAGCTGGCTGATTGTCACTAATACCCCTTTCAGACATACAACCCGGGAAATTTCCTGCTCAGACCCGGGAATTTCTCCTGTGCAAATTCCCGGGTATTTGGTCGAGACCCCCCTTTCACACTGCAATGTCTACCCGGGAAATTCTCAGGTAGACCCCTTTCAGATATAAGCCAGGTTTTTTAGTTTTAAATATTACCTGCCTCTCCTCTGCTCTTCCTAACCTATCCCCTCTCTGGCTGCCGCTGATGATGTCATCATCATGCAGCAGGCAGCCATCCAATCAAAGTGCAGCCTCTATCTATAATATAATAACTCCTATCTACCCTGGTGGTCCAACGGGAGTGCGGGCGGCCCGCTGTGGCTGCAAACCACCAGCGGTCTCCAGCGTCGGTGTGAGGACCCAGCCATGGTCGCTGGCTCGTTTGTCAGCGCCACAGCCACCGTTGCGGGGGGTGATGAGCAGCAGCGCAGAGCATCCTACAGGACGCTCTGCACTGCCAACTCATTGTAATGAGCAGCAGCATAGAGCGTCCTATAGGACGCTCTGCGCTGTCAATGTAAAAGCTGCTTGGTGCTGCCCGGGAGTAGTAAACTGCCCGGGTAGCACCATTCAGACAGAAGCAGGGTAATTTCCCGGGAATTAAGTCCCGGGAAAAACCCTGGTAGATTGCAGGGGCAGCTACCCGGGAACATGTTCCCGGGTAGGCACCTTTCAGACAGACTCGGGTACCCGGGATTCTCGAGATGTCTGAAAGGGGTATAACTGCGCATGTGTATGCATCGCAGTGTGCAAACTAGTGCTAGACATCGGACCCAGCAGAGTGAGTGACAGGAGAAGTCATTTGTGGTGGTGACAGGGGCTGGCCATTAAAAATAGGAGAGTGGAGGTGCGAACGCAGGCATGCTCGAGCATCTTAACGCCGTTTCAGAGGCGTGCATAATTAACAGGCAGCATCATAGTACACGTCACCTGGTTGTATTTCACACTGAAGTGATTGCAGTGCTTGAGGTAGGGTATAGTCAACCTCAAGCGCTGCGTTCGCTCCGATGGTACCAGATGTACCGATGGTTGCATACACTTCCTGGAGGTGACGTGTGCAAGTGGGCATCTTAAGACAGGCTGGTGGGCATCTACATACACACCGTGAACGCATGCCAAGACATAGTGGGCGTGCTTATGCCTTGCCGTACGATCGCCTGCTGTGCTGTCACTTAGCCGAATTTGCATACACTGGGTGCGAGCGAACGCATCTAGCGAGTGGCTCTGAACCAGGTCCTGTCTCCTCACTAAATGCTGGGCACTAGGACTCAAAGTCTGCAGGAAGGTCTGACCTTCGGTCTGATATGTTCCTGCATATGTGACTGCAGTCATCTTGGTATTGTGTAGAATATCATGGTGGGAGACAGAAGTCTCCTGCTTAACTCCCTGTGAGACATCAAATTATTACCGAATATAAAGCTGTTTCAGCATCCTGCACTACTACCTGCAAGCAGCATACAGTCACCAGTTGGTGAGCTGCATAGGACCCCGCACTGCTCAAGCTACACTCCATTACCAGTGTGCATGTAGCAGTGAGTACGACTGTACCTGTTCTCTATCAATAAACCCAGGCCACTGGTTCAGTAACTGGGCTGTTAATGTGTGCCTATAAAACTCTGCAGTATCAACACCTGCACACACATCATTTCTAAAGCCGGCTACAGACCAGACGACATGTGACATATTGTCCACATCAGCTAGTGTCTACCAGCTATGTCGCTGACTATGCGCAACATCGTCTGTCAGACTTGCATGCAGGTCTGACAGGCGATATCGCCAGCGGGGGGCATTCTGCTGAATGCAGCATGGCCTCGGCCGTGGCTACCGGCATTGGCAAGTGTGTATGCACTTGCCAATGCCAGGACACCCGTCGGGACCTGTGGCAAATGAGATCACACTGGGTATGTAAGAGGGGTGCGGTGTCTGCTGCCATGCAGGTGTACGTGAGAGCCGTCCATCCTCTACGCCGACCAATACGCCCTACCGGATCAAGGACCACACAAAATCGATTCAGGATTTAAGTGAAGATCATCACTGGCACTTTTCACCTATAGGTACTCACGCACCAAGTGAAGACTCAACCTTGCACCGGAGTGCAAGGTCCACTGTACGCCCTGAATAAAGGAGGATAGGCAGAGATGAAGCAACAGTAATAGACAGACAGACAGACAGACAGACACAGGGGTTCTCACCGGCGGTACTCTTGGGCGTCATCCAGCTCGATCCCACACACAGGTCCCTGCAGGGGAGAGAATAATATGCCATGCAGGGCTCTTACCTAGTCTAGAAGTGTGTCACTTTTAATGTTACCTAAATCTACACAAACAACTGCTCTAACTCACTGGCCCGACAAACTATGTGTGTGGTGTAACAGAACCTTCTAATTCAACAAATAGCAACAGTGCTAAATAAATGTACCCTGCATGACACAACACAAAGTAAGACAAGGACAGTTAAACCAAAAGTGACCACGGATTAATAATCTAAGTACGGCTCTTTAAACCTGCATATCCAGAGCTGGCCAGCTCCTCTAGTCTATGAGGGAAACGCACAATTTAGATGGAAGCCTGAAAGCCCTCCAGGGGGGGTAGTGATACTGATTAAGTGTTGGAACCGGAAAGTTTCTCCACACTGGGAACGTATTCCGAGGGTGGGAGCTGCACAGCTATGACACATCTCTAGTTAATACACATGCAAAATGTGTATTAACCAGACTTTATATTAACCTGGGCCTAATGCCCAGGCTTTTGCCACTATCCACAGTTAATTAAGCACAGCAACCCAGGCCTAATGCCCAGAGCCACTTTATTTTAATGGGGGCCTCAGGTCCTTAACCCTGCCTATTTGGGCCTAATGCCCAGCTCACTAATCCTTTAATTATATTTAATCTGGGCCTAGTGTCCACCTCAATGGCAGCAGGCCAAAGGGCTGGATATTGGCCATGGGCATAATGCTCACCTACTGATGCAATTAGTGACCTGTGTCTAATACCTGCCTGTCTTTTGGGCCCTAATGCCCATCTATTTACTCACAGGCCAATGTTTGAATGTGCCCCCGGGCCAAGTGCCCAACAACCTCGGTGGTCTAGGGGAATTTAGATGTATGTGGTGGTGGCCCAGAGCTGTCTACCCGTGTTGTTGGAAGAGGCTGCAGTGGGGTGCTTCGAATAACTCTTTAGCATCCCATCACAGCAGTCTTCTCCAGTCCTCAGCCGAAACTCCGCCTCCTGCAGAAAGCCGCTGTCCTCAAGGCCCAGCCGTCATCTTCTTGTCTTCATTGGACACACCTTGCATCTTCTGGCTTCATACCGCTGTCTTCTGGCCTCTACCGCGGCTGCTGGATCTCTTCCAGAGCTTTCCGCGGCCGATTCCTTTTGGCTGTGAGTATGCTAGCTGTGATTGGCTCGTGGCTAGAGCCTAGTCTGCCCGATGCCGGACCGGCGCTGGGAGCCGACAAGCAGCCGCAGCGCCAGACTCCTGCTGCGACTGCTCCTCCATCACTGGAAGAGACCATCAGGTACCCGTCTCGTCTGCACCTCTGGCGCTGGGATCAGACACCTGATCCCAGCGCCATCCCCCACAACAAGGGGACTGGAGTGGTCTCCCACAGGTACACATCCTTTAGTGTGTACCCAGCTTTACACATTTATCTCTCAGGTCTTTTTGGGGGAAAAAAATCATTGGGTACATTTACTTGATCTGTTACTTAATTATACCATACAAGAAACAGGTCTATCTGCCTGATATATTGGAATGATGGCTCATTGTGAATTTAATAACATAATTGGTGTTGGCAAAACTTTGTAAAAGCATCACTTCCTTTACACAATTTGTTAACTTGTTTTTCCTGGTATGCTGATATGAAGATTGGGATAGTCTTTTGGATTCCTCACATGAACCCTATGCAGAGGACACCCACACACTGACTCATGCTGAGTACTGTAATTCCAGACATAGTATTCTAGACATAGTATTATTCAGGCCTCCTGCCAAATGACAGATTACTGCTTTCCCATTTTGTGTCAGAGCGATATGCATGTCTGGACTACGGGCCACAGTGGTGGACACCATCGCTGTTACTATTAGTGTGTACAGTATATGTGGGGGCCTCCTTGCAGAGTGGGTGACATTGTGGTGCACAAAATAACCTTCTATGATTGCTACTAATACTAAGAAAAAATCCTCATGATCTATTGTTTTCCCATTGAGTAGGCATTAAGAAAAAGAAAAAAGTATTTAACTGCAATTTATTATTATTTTTTATTATTATATACGAACACTTCTTGCATATTTAATGAATTAATCACAATACAAGAAAAACATAAAATGATCTCATAATTCAAAAACATTCTGTGCAGACTACTGACAATAAAGCAGTGCCCATTGTAAAGCCACTTGGTCCTGAGAGGATGGGCCATGAGACACTAAGCTTTTGTCAATGTGTGGGAGAATGTAATATTGTGATGGATGAAGTACAAACACATGCAAACAAAACACTAGTATGAGGTACCAGCAGGAAAACAGCATTCCAACCTCGCTCATGCAAACCTTGGTAGGAGTGAGGGATCTAAAACTGCAGCATATAGGTGAGGTCTGTTAGTGTTCTATTGCGGGATATCACCCAAAAACACACGTTTTCAGGGGGATCCTCAAATAATAAGTATCCTCCAAATGTATCTACAGTATATGCTAAAAATCAAAAGCAGCCCCCATAAAAACCTATAGGGGCTGCTTTCCTACCAAATTTACCAAGCTCCATAGTGTGATGGATTTTGGAACTTGGGGCCCCGATCCAGACCCGCTCGCTAGGCTGTGTTCTCACACAGCTGGCCGATTTTCGCTATCTGCGCATGCGTATAAGACGCAGTGCGCGTGCGCGAACCAGTTCTGGAAGCGATCGCTAGTGGAGTTTAGACGGCTCGCTAGATTGAGTGACAGGACGAGCTGTTTGTGGGTGGTGACAGAGGGAGTTAGATGAAAACAGGGTAGTGGTGGTGCGAACACAGGCGTGTCTGTGCGTTCTAACGGCGTTTTGGGGTGTACATAATTTACATGCAGCGTCATAGTACACGACACCTGACTGTGTTTCACACTGAAGCGATCGCAGTACTTGTGGTACGGTATGGTCAACCACAAGTGCTGCGTACGGGTCCGATGGTACTCGATGTTACTGATTATTGCATACACTTCCTGGAGATGACGTGTTATACAAAGGGAAAGTGGGCGGCTTATGACTGGCTAGGGGCATCTTACATGCAGCCCGCAATCGCACGCTAAGACATAGTTGGCGTACTAATGTCTTACCGTGGAATCGCAGCTTTTGCATATATTAGCAGCTGATGGCTGCGTGCGAACGCATCTAGCGAGCGGGTCTGAATCGAGCCCTTGGTCCTAGTAGCTAACTCCATTTGAAGATGCCATTAGCCATTGTAGCCTATAGGCTTGCCCGGTTCCAGCCCTAGCCATTCCCTGTGCAGCGATGGACCCCTACGCCCTACATTGAAAAGGGGCGTGGTCTAATTAACAAAGGCCTCATTCCCGTAATGACGCTATTTGGGGTCGTGCCCGTACAGCATGCCTCCCATTTAAGGTCAGGCTGGGGGCGAGGCCAGCACTACATCAGTAGCTGGACTGCCCCCAGCCCTCTCCCTGCACTAAATGAATGCCGCTCGCATGCGCGCGGCATCCATTCTTTTATTCCCAGGGGCCGATTCCCAGCTGCGGTGGTGAGGTGCCCAACATCCCGACCACCCGCAGGACACTTCATCCCGCGAGTGGAACAGCGGGATAGTGCCTGAAAACGGGACTATCCCGCTGAAATCGGGAATGGCTGGGAGGGGTGCGCCATCTAGGCTAATGGGCTGTGGTCTCTAGAGGGGATTGCCAGAGGGGAGTTAATGCTCCCACCCTCCGGCTGATGAGATGTTCACACATCTCATCGGTAGTGCTTCCTGCTTCGCCTCGGTAAAGAGGCGAAGCACTAAGCGTTATAGCGGCACGGTAAGTGCCACTATAATACATCCCCCCATTGACACATAGATCATACATGCCTACTCTCCTGGTTTTCGTAGGAGGCTTATGATTTTTCGGGTAACCCCCTGCATCCCCAGAAGCATAGGCACTTCTCCCACATTCTGCCCACTTCCTACTGAAATGGGCAGAATGGTGAGAATTTCTGCGGCGATCGCAGGTTCCTGTGTAGAGGGTGCGGCTTAATGACACGATTCTCCATGAATTGTCATTTAGTCCCGCCCCCTATTTAAATTTAAGCCAATTGTGGCAATTTGCCACAAAGGAGGCAGGGCTTAATGATGCGACCCGTCAGGCACTGCCCCCATCACAGCTCACCTGCTTCCAGACTTCTCCCGGGGAGGAGAAGCAAAAGGTAAGCAAGTATGACATAGATACCAATTACCGAAAGATACCCCTCACACCACTTATTGGCACATTATCATATATACTTGCTGAAAAACACCCCTTACTGACACAGATACAACTTACTGAAACAGATACCAATTACAGATACAAACACACTTACTGACACAGATACCACTTACTGATACAGACACCACATCCTAACTGATAACCCTTACTGGCACACACACTTGTGGCCTGATAGTATGGCATTCACCTTCTATTATTGTGCTCTCTCCGGATTTCAGCATGGAGATCACCTCAGCTTCTTCTGGCTCCTCTGTGCGTGTGACGTTACTGGTCACACGCAGCACACAGCACAGAGCAGGGGAGAGGAGGGCTGTCAGTCAGAGCAGCACCCAGCAGCTATCAAATCAATGTGCTGACAGTCTGCCGAGGCTAAACTATATAACAAGCCTCCAATCAACAGCCCTGTCGGCGGGCCCCCTGGGACCCGCTGGGCCCTAAGTGGCTGCTTGTATTGCCTAGCGGAAATCCACTACTGATGGGGAGCATAGCTAGCACCTACTTTCAACCACCTCAATTTCCCTCCCATCTTTGCTTATACTATTTTATTGAAACACTGAATGAACCTACTGTTAGGTCTGCGGACCAAGGTGGTGTTTGCATTATTCCATGAGTGCCACCATGTAAGCCGCAAGTTTATATATGTAGTAACACATTACTCCCGCTCACCCCTGTAGTAACACATTCCTCTCCCTCACATCTGTTGTAAAACATTACTCCCGCTCACCCCTGTAGTAACACACTCTCCTCCCTCACATCTGTACAGACACAAATTACTCCCACTCACCCCTGTAATAACACATTCTCCTCCCTCACATCTGTAGTAACACATTACTCCCCCTCATCCATGTTGTAATACATTTCCTTCCCTCACACATTTGACATTCCCCTCCCTCACTTGTGTTGTAACACATTCCCTTCCATAACCTCTATAGTGACACATTCCCCTCTGACTGCTGTTGTAACACATTTTCCTCTGTCACCTCTGTAGTAATACATTTCCTTCCCTCACTATTCAAATGGGGGAGCCACACCAACTGCCAGTGATGTTTAGCTGGGTACACACTACACAATATTATTAATGATTTAGCTGATTCCTTCACATCGGAACAACAAATCGTTAATATCGTGCAGTGTGTATGCACTACATTGTGTAGTGCGCGCTCCTCTGATCCACCTGATCTTTTGTATATGCAGTAAAATAACGTGATGCCTCTAACGATCCCATGCAGCACTTTGCGCCCGTCAGCAGGGGGGTCGCCGGTCGGATCGCTGGGTAAACACGCCGCTAAGTGTGTACCCAGCTTTTGGCAGTACTTGGGATGACAGTTGGTGTTTGAATTCAGAAACTGTGCTACAGCCACGATGAGTCAGTAAGTCAGGATATTGCACAAGGGGGGGATATTTTAGCCATTTTCACCCCCTTAGGAATCAAAATTTAAAAAAATCCCTTCTTAGTGGGTACCTACGTCATGGAAGGCATATACTCCCTGATTTTCATGTTTCAGGGACTGGACGTTGATGAGTCAGTCAGGATATCTAATATTATATTTTTTATATATATAGGGTTGGGGTGCCCTGGCTGTAAAATTGATAATAAATGAATTATAAAACAATTCATTGGTGCAGCCCCTGGCTGTAAAATTGATAATAAATTAATTAAACAATTGATTGGTACAACCCCTAGCTGTAAAATTGATAATAAATAAATTAAAAAACAATTCATTGGTGCAGCCCCAGGCTGAATAATTAATAATAAAAATAAATTAATTGGTGCAGCCCCTGGCTGTAAATTGATAATAAATTAATTTAAAAACAAATCATTGGTTCCTAAACCAACCATAACATTAATTTAAAATGTCAGGCAGCAATGCCCCAACCAGCACATCATGGAAAGGAAAAAGGTGCAAGATGGAATAGTCCACCCACCCTTATGTTGTATACGAAACAGGACATTCACAGTTTAACAAATCAATCATTTCAGCGACAAGGACTGCCAATTGTGGCTGAAATGATTGCTTTGTTTGGACCCCAATAAATCAAGCTGCCAATGTGCATTGGACATGGAAATTAAAATGATCCCATATACAAACTGGCTTTGCATTACAAGTTGTCGTTGTCCTCGTCATCCCCATCTGTGTGTACATCCTCTTCTTCACACAATATTAATTTGTCCCCGCTGGAATCCACCATAGGCGCCTGTAATTTTTTGATGTAATTGTTGGTAGAGGTCTTCCTCGTGGATTTAGTAATTCATTTTAATGAACATCACCTTTTCCGCATTTTGAGGAAGTAACCTCCTACGCCGATCACTGACAAGGTTGCCAGCTGCACTGAAAACTCTTTTGGAGGACACACTGAAGGGTGGGCAATTTTAGTAATGCAAAGCCAATTTGTGTATGGGACTCCAAATTCCCTCTTTTTCCTGCCAGTACTGGATGGGACTGTCTGACATGCCTATTAGGATGTTATCTCTGAAATAGTCCTCCACCATTCAGTGAATGGCGAAAGTATCACACATAGTCACGTTAGAAGACATGTCACTAGTAGGCAGTTCTCTCAGGGCCGACCAGATGTCATTTTTTGGTGAATGATCTGCATGAACAGCAGGCATTCTGTATGGAAAATTTAGGTTTTTCCTGGCAGCTGCAGAAACTGAAGGAGGAGATGATGGCATTTCACATGCGGCTGCAGCTGACAATTTTTTTACCAACAGCTCTGTGCATAGTTTTAAATTTCGGTCTGTTGGAAAAAAACAGACAAGGTAGGACTTAAACCTAGGATCCAGAATGGTCGCCAAAATATATTTTTCAGATTTCAATCGATTGACAACTCTTGGATACTGGTAAAGTGAATCAAGGGCTTGATCCACCAGTCCAACATACCTTGCGCAATTGCTCTGTTTCAGTTCCTTCTTCAGTTTCTCCAGCTGTTTTTGCAAAAGTCTGATGAGGGGAATGACCTGACTCAAGCTGGCAGTGTCTGAACTAACTTCATGTGTGGCAAGTTCAAAGGGTTTGAGAACCTTGTACAACACGGAGATTATGCTCCACTGCGCTTGAGTAAGGTGCATTCCCCCTCCACGGCCTATGTCATAAGCCGTTGTATAGCCCTGGATGGCCTTTTGCTGTTCCTCCATCCGCTGAAGCATATAGAGGGTAGAATTCCACCGAGTTACTACCTCTTGCTTCAGTTGATGGAAGGGAAAATGTAACAGTACCTGCTGGGCATGCAATCTTCGACAAGCGGTCGCCGAATGTCTAAAATGTCCGGATATTTTATGGGCCACCGAGAGCATCTCCTGCATGCCCCTGACATTTAAAAAAAATGTTGCACCACCAAATTAATTGTGTGAGCAAAACATGGGACGTGTTGGAATTCACCCACATGTAATGCTCTCACAATATTGGTGGCATTGTCCGAAATCACAAATCCAGAGGAGAGTCCAAGTGGGGTAAGCCATTTAGCAATGATTTCCCTGAGTTTTTCTAAGAGGTTCTCAGCGGTATGCCTCTTAGTGAAACCAGTTATACAAAGAGTAGCCTGCCTCTGTATCAGCTGTCTTTTGGTAGATGTTGCTGTTGCTGTTGTAGGCAATACACCTACCCAGTGGGCTGTCACAGTCATGTAATCCTTAGTTTGCCCTGTCCCACTTGTCCACACATCAGTGGTCAAGTGGACAGTGAGTACAATGGCATTTCTGAGAATAGCACAGCACACATCAGCGTGCAGTTTGCCCCCTATACAGTCACTTTACCAGCACAGCCACTTGTCAGCCGACGTTGAGAGGATTACGTTTGGACTCGTGTTCGTAGCGTATCTTAAAGGGCCCTGGACCGAGATCATAAAGTTGTCTACCAAGGTCCTGGAAGTACCCACTAACCAATTAGGTCCCGACCGTTGCCTGACCTGAAAATGGAGACTCTTTACTGCTCATATAGTTGGCAGTCTCTGGGCCTGATTCATTACAGATCACTATTCAGAAAAGCCACAAACTAATATGATACATCTCGCATTCGGTATGATTTACTGCCGGACGCATTGAGGCCCTGATTCAGAGCCGGACGCTCTGACCAGAGCGCTCGCTCTGAATCAGGGCCGTCCTCTTTAAATGTGGAGCGGCCTTTTGGACGCTCGCATAGCTGTGGGTTACCACCCACAGCTTATGCGAGCGTCCATGATGATGGTCGTGATGGTCAAGACCATCGCGCCCATCGGGCTTGCGACGAGACCCTGCGGTAGGGTCTCGTGGCCGCAAGCCCTGGAGTGATTTTGGCTCTATCAGAGCCAAAATCACACCCACTGACATCACTAGCGATGTCAGTGGGGCCGGACCCAGATGGTAGGCGTTCCCATGGGAACGCCTCCGTCTGGCAGCCATGCCCCCGGCACGCCCACCATAGGGTGCGTGCTGTCAGTCACCATCGACAGCACGCCCCCTTTGGTGCGAGACCCAGAGCGACAGCTTGGCTGTCGCTGTCCAGGTCTCGCGCATGCGCATGACGGAGCTCCCTCCATCGTGCGCATGCGCATTGGGGTAACATCGACCCACTTGCGAGCGTCCTGCACTCGCGAGCGGGTCTGAATGAGACCCTGAGTCCGCTGTGCAGACATAGCACAGTGTGTACAGGCCTCTAAGGGATCGGGTGGTTGGCCCGATAAATATTAAACAGCACATGAGATGCGACCACCCGATCCTGGCCATTTATCAGCTAACGCTCTGGCATCGAGAGAGCGTACACACCTATACATTCCAACAGCCCGACTATTGTATAGGTATGTACCCAGCTTTAGTTGCAGCGCATTGCAACTAAGGCCCATATTCAATTTGAGGCGAAAAGTCCGTTTCCGCGATACTTTTTCGCCGATGATGTCATTTTTGCCTGTTTTGACTTTCCACCGTATTCAATTTGAAATACTTTCCGCCTAGGCGGAAAGTCAATGCAATGTAATAGGCGGAAAAGTTTTGCCTATGAAGAGCAGGCAGAAAAAAGTGCAGAATTGGGGTTTGGGGGTGCATCATTGCTGGAACCCCCGTGCAGCCTTCAGACAGTCTCTCAAAAGTAAACTGTGTCAAAATATTTAAAAAACATACTTAAGAACACCCCAAAAAATCACTTTGAATTTGGGGCAAAAAAAATGTTGGGGACAAAGTTAAAAACTAGCGAACTTGACTCTGGGCGGTCCCCAAGTATGCCCCAGGTGTTTTTTTCATTGCAGGGGCTTGCGGTAGGTGGATTTTTCATAATTTTTTCAACTTAACTTTAGAAACTTTAAAATATGCTGACCCCGATTTTCAAGTACCCCAAATTTGCTGGGATAACTTATTTTCTGCAAAACAATCTCCTGAATACTATTCTGCACCACTTATACAAAAACGCTATTTAGCAGCTATTGAGCCTGTTTAAAAACACAAAATACCTTCAGCAAGCTAAATCGGAGATATCCATAGCTAACCCTCATGTCAGAGCATCTTTTGGGGGGTGTCAGGCTGATTTCCCCAAATCTGACAGTACTTTCTGTCTGATCAAGGTCCCATTTTCGCCTACTTTCAAATTGAATATGGAGATATGCGGGCACGCGCATGACACTTTTCCACCTGCAGAACACACGATGTAGGCGAAAAGTCTAGGAGGCGGAAAAGTATCACGGGTCCGCTCAAATTGAATATGGCTCTAAGATGCATTTTGGCACGTAAAAGATGCTCCGCGCTAGCTGATTTGCATGGGACTTTGCGGCTGAGCGGGGCTGTTTGGTGCAACATCACCAATAGTGTATGAGCACACATCTGTATGTGGAGTCACCACAATATCTACTAGACTTATTGAATATACAGTAAGCTTACATTGTTCTATGATGCAATGGAGATAATGTCAACAAGTTGATAACAGGAACTAATCTCAGACTTCCGTGATCCACTTGAATGTGTCATCATGTATATTGCCAGCACCAAATATACTTTCTGATGCCTAATTAACCTCTTAGTTATACAAATCACAGTATGACCTGTCTATGGGAAATTAGGTTATTGGGTCAATCACTGAAATATTTCCTCCCAAAATAGACCATCCGCCCTGAGTATCGTTGAAAAAATGTTTTCCGTTCAATCAGTTCCTCAACTCCCTATAATTAGACACTAGTTAAATACCTTATTAAATTAAATTTAAAAGTATTCAATAAGGGCTTACTTGCTGTATCAGAAATTACTTAAACTAAGCAATTGTAGACCTGCTTCATTTTAGACAAGAAAGACATTGTAACTGTAGAAGCAGTAATAGCCAATTCTGGAATGTGTGTTAAAACTCATCATACTTCATTACAAAACCTAATACAGATAGCAAAGTGTAGTCCACACATCTGTGGAAAGTAATATTATAATCCTTCTGAGGATATGCCTCCATAGCTTAAAGTGGTTTATACCATCTGAAGGTGGTGTACACTAAAGGTGCCAAACCTTTGTTTTTCAGAGCTTGGTACATAGGGGTCAGATCGTAGCCCCATTAATAATAATAATAATAATAATAATAATAATAATAATAATAATAATGGGAACTGCGATCTGCAGTGCTAATTAGTAGAGATGTGCGGATTGGATTCCACGGAAACCGAACACACCCGAATTTAGGAGTTACGAGTTTAACTGAGCTGAGGCTCAGGTCTTCCCTTCATGTTCGCATCTCAAAACGAGGCAAAATGTAATTTTCCCATGGTCGGATCCAGCATGTTTTGAATTGCATATAAAAGTCCCTCCCTCGTGATCGAGCTCCATTTCACACAGGAGACCGGAGGGGGAGGGTGTGGGGACTGGGCTGCAGCACTGAATAAAGGCCAATAAGAGAAGTGGACAGGAAATGCTATATTGCGGCACTTATTCCAGTACATAGATGCGCATATATATATATATATATATATATATATATATACAGAAGGTGGTGCAGCACTCCTAGGTTTCAATAAATACACATTAACAGCATAGTGGTATCAATCAACGTTTCAGTGCCTGTGTTTAATGTGGTACTATCATCAGGTTCCTGATTAAAGTGCCACATGTATTTATGGACTATTATGATGGTACTTGTGCGGGCATCCGGTAACGTATGTTGCTTATAGGGAGAGCCGAACGGCTTCAAATTCTGTATATTTACACACCCCCTGACGAAGTCCTTGGCTGACTAAACTAGTTCGGCGTGGTTCGGTGTCTGACGTTGGACGTGGTGTCGTCACGAGCTGAGTCCCAAGCTGTTTGTTGCAAGGAGAGCTGGACGGGATTGCCACTTTGTATAACGTGGATATCCATCACCCCGGGTGCTATCCGGAGGCCCCGGAGGGTTGAGTGTGAGCGGCCGCTGCTGACTTTGATATATGTGAGCTTATTACACTTAGTAAAAGTGATTGTTATTTTTTACTCATGTGGATGCGCCTCGTCTTCTTCTTTTCGTTTAATGAATGATACTATTTGGCCTGTGGTGAGGCTAATAAGAAGACGGCAGCACGTAAATCGCCATTATTTGGGACCTTTTTGATACTGGACTTTATTTGTATTTATTGTATGCTCTTAAGTGGATATGTTGCGCACTTGTGCATTGTAAATATATATATAATATATATATATATATATATATTATAGGAGGCCGCTCTAAAAATGAAGAAGGACGGTCCTGATTCAGAGCGAGCGCTCTGTGAGAGCGTCCGGCTCTGAATCAGCGCCTGAGTTTGTTACTAAAATAAAAAAAGCCTGCTGGGGCACTTTTGTTGCCCAGGCACAGTTAGACAATTTTAATATAACACCTGTGCTAAAAAAAATATAACGTCATTATTAGAGTGCCACCCTTATACTAAGGGTAAATTTACTAATATGAGAGTTTTTAGAAATGGAGATGTTGCCTATTAGGCACAGTTAAAAGAATGTACAATAAAACTTGTGTTAAAAAATATACTGTCATTATTAGGGTGCCAGCTGGCTTATACTACGGGCGCTGTGAGGCAGTTTCTTGTGTGCTCAGGGTCTTTAGGCACAGTTAAAAAATGTTACAAAAAAACTTGTGTGTTTAAAAATATAATGTCGTTAGTGTGCCACCCGGAATAAACTAGGGGCACTGTGAGTCAATATGGATCAGTTGATAGAAAAACAGGAGCGGCAACCCAGTACTAATGCTACTAAAGGTGGTCCAGGGAAAATAAAGTTTAACAATAGTAACTTGAAATCTAAACAATATTTCACAATGTTAAATAAAACATCAAAGGGAAAAGTTACTGCCGAAAAACTTAAAATTGCCAACATTCCATATACCACATGCAGTTGAAAGGAAAGGCTTAGGCCATGGCCTTTCTTTACATGTGGTGATGGTGCTGTTAGTGATGTTTCATACACTAGAATGCCTTTTGTGGAAACCGGAGCCAAACACAGTCAGGCATCTACTAAAATCTCAATGCAGCACCTTCTCACTCTAAGTCTACATGTGTCACCTTAAAAACAGTCAAATCCGTTCACCAAAACAAAATGAAAAATGAAGAACAAACTGTGCTCATAAACTTCACAATCCCTGAGGAGAGTCTAAGGCCGGGTACACTTCAGAATGATGAGTTCCTGGCCAATACACCTGCCAGCATCAGTTTCCGGCACCCACCCAGACAGACAGAACTGCACAGCGCCACAACTCCAAACTCCCTCCCCGCAACTATGGCACCCTTGAGCCCCTTCCCCACACAGGTTTCCCTCTCCAGCTCTCTCCCCTCACAGCTCCAAACTCCCCCCCCCATCTGTGGCTCCCCCATTTTGGACTCTCTACTCTCACAGCTCCAAAATATCTCCATCTGCGGCACCCCCACATCCCTTACACAGGTTCCCTGCTATTTCTCTCTCCCCTGCTCATTCCCCCCACAGCTCCAAACTCCTCCCTGTGGCACCCCCGACTCCCCTCCCCCACACAGGTTCCAATCTTCTGCCCTCTCCCCTCACAGCTTTAAACTCCACCCTATCCATGGCACCCCTGACCCCCCTCCCCTACATAAGTTCCTCTCTCCAAACTTTACTCTCATTCCCAGCACTCTGACCTCCCCCTTCTTCACACAGATCACCCTCTCTTATTCTCTTACAGGTTCCCCTCTCCTGCACTCTCTCCCCACACAGCTCCAACCCCCCCCCACATCCACACAAACCCAGAACCCCCCCTTACACACACAGGTCCCCTCTCCTGCACTCTCTCCCCTCACAGCTCCTGCTCTCTTCCCTTGCTGTATTGCTCACAATGGTAAAACATCTGGATGTGTCTTTTGCCATTGTGAGTTGTGGGGGGGGGGGTGAGAAACATGTGAGTTTGCATGTTCTCACACCCTATTGCATAGGGTGAGTTCTGAAAATGTGCTGGTACAGCTCTATACTTGCTCATTTTCAGAACTCAAACCCTATTACACCCACAGCTATAGCGAGTGGCCAGGAAGATGGTCGCGATGGCCAAGACCATCGCGACCATCAGGCTTGCGACGAGACCCTTGTGGTAGGGTCTCGTTGCCGCAAGCCCTAGAGTGCTTTTGGCTGAAACAGAGCCGGAAGCACTCCCACCGACACACTTGTGATGTCAGTGGGGCCGGCCCCAGACGGTAGGCGTTCCCATGGGAATGCCTCCGTCTGGGCAGCCACACCCCCGGCACACCCACCAAAGGGGGCGTTCTGTCATTCAACATCGACAGCACACCCCCTTTAGTACGAGACCCAGAGCGACTGTTTGCCTGTCGCTATCCGGGTCTCGCACATGCGAGCCGGCACCGTTGTGCGCATGCGCACTGGGCCAACATCGACCCGCTTGCGAGCGCTCAGCGCTCGCGAGCGGGTCTGAATCAGGCCCCCAGTCACCACCGTTTTTGTACATATGTAGTTGTACTATAAATCTTTAACATCAACACTTTATCAGTCTGATTTCTCATCTAGATCAACAGTTTGTAGATAATGTCATTCATATAACTTTCTGTAAGCAGGAAATCTTCAGTTTAAAAAGTGTAGTTTTGTCATTGGTTATTATATCATGGTGTATTATTAATGGAACATAGTGTTTTCTGTAAGTACGTTTTGAAGTGGTATTATTTTATAATCAAAAATAGTATAATTGTCTATTGCTGTATGATGCAAATCCAGTTTCTATTTAGGTACTGGTTATTATTTAATTACATACTCTGGGTCTAAATATTTTAGCAGAGTTGTCTTTAAGTCCTAACTACCTACCATCCTAGCTTACTACACAGAATAATATATGAGGAGAAATGTTTCTTTTATTATTGAACTCTCCTTCCTAATTCCTCTGCTCCACCAAATGCTGAACGTCTGCCTTCAGTGTAAACTTTCAGTGCTACTTTTACATAACATTTGCCCCTTGCTTAGCCGAAATGCTCTTATATGTGCCTGACACTGTCAGTACTCATGCTCATGGTTACATTACTGACCTTTCGGCTATCGATTCCTACCTATCTATACCTTCTAACAATCGATTCCTGCCTATACCTTCTAAACAATATTCATTCCTATACCTTCTAAAATTGTCGCTATTCAGCGTAATGAGTTGCACAAGAAATAAATGCTTTCAGACTTTGAATGTGGTTCCAAAGCACAAAAAGATATTATTCAATATAAAAACAGATGGTTACACGCTGTGATCTAAATACAATTAGCGCAAATAAATCATACAGACCCAAGGTACAGTTGTTACATACGCACGCGCTCTGGGCCCAGATACCGGCATCAGCATTAGAAACCTCCGTCAACAGCACAGCAAGAAGACTCAAAACTGGGGTCAGAGAGTGCACATATATACTCATGCAGGGATAGACAATACAATAGGCAAGTTTGGCATGGTTCCATTGGTTCTTAACAGCCTCCAACCGCCCTTTGTATCCTTTTTCCAGCTGCATGCTAATCTAAGCTGCAGATATTACAGAGTACATTTTAATGTTTTAACTCTGTATAGTCCATAGTTTGCAGACGCATGTTCCGATCTTCTCACCAATGATACCGGAAATCTGTGGAGACACAGTGGATCAGTACAACACCAAACACGGTCTGCTTACCATGTACTAAACCTTATATATCAAATAACCTTTATTACACAACATTAATAATCAATGAATAAACCTTGAATATTAAATTTTAATACTAGGGAACCTTTAATGTAAGTGTGCAGTGTGTAAGTATTGGGGAATTTGAAAAAGACGATAGTTAGCGTTGTGCGACTATATGTTTTGTGGAGTACACTATGGTGCGTGTTTTGTGACTGTATTTACATGGTGAGGACTTTTAACTTCTTTCTATTGCATGGGAATCGCACGACGCTAAATAATAGCATCGCCGTATGTATTTATAATGGCGTGTTTCACTAAAATGGCACTGGGTGGCCAGTCACAAAATGGTGGCTCATTGCCATTCGCAAAATGGCATCGCCCAATCTAATTTTAAACCGATCTTGTCTCAGCCAGTTATCTGGCTTCGACAGTCCACCCTTTGATGGAAAACAACATGCTATCATACTCTGATTTTAAAATTAATTTAGGCTTACATTATGACATATTAAATGTTATATTATGGGATGGCACAAGGTGGTTCTTAATCCATCAATAATGTATCTCTAGGAGGGGACATAGAACTACCCCAATACGCACACCGCGGATCTTGGGAGATCATGGGAAAGATGTGGGGATGCACCAATCGTATAAAGGAAGATTTGAGGGGGAATAGGGACTTACATTATTTGAGATGTTTAAAATAACATTTTAATAACACGTTTTATGCATGTCTAATTCTTGTACATTATACGATGATATCTTCTAGTTCAGGGTTGTAATGCAGTTCTACATTTACCTCAGTATTCACATTGTTACCACTGACCACCATCATAATTTCATTCCTTTGCTTCACCTTATCTTTACATTTACCACACTTCAACACAATAGGAACACACCTGACACACATGCCAATTACTATGATGACACCCAGTATAATGATCAGGAGTTTACCTATGCTTGCAATCATTTCCTGGACTCACTCTCCTAGACCTGAGAACCATTTCACTGAGTTCAACCATGAAACCCATTCCTCTACCTTCTCCTCTACTTCAGCCACTGAAGCATTATGGTTCTTTCGAAATTCCCATTTTTACTGCAGAATTTCATTCATCTTCCGGTCTATCACCTCCTTGGGATCGCTGGTATCGTTTGTAATATAAGTGCAACACTTTACTCCAAATTGGGTTGCCAAAGTTACGCAATACCCCCCAGTGACAGCTGTTAAATAATTTAACACTAGTCTATGTTGCACTTGTTCTTTCTTGTAAGCTTGCAATTCCCTACCTGTATACCTGAATGTGTCATACATCTCGGTGATATTATCTATCAATTTAGCAAGGTCTTGGATATTGCTGAAATTTAGTGTACCCTGAGCGATCCTGGTGGGATCCAGTGCTACTAAAACTTGAAAGCCAGTTGTCTCACTAATTAACTGTGTGGCTTTATGCATGTCACCAGGTATCATATTTCTTTTGTCTCTGTGTTCATACTGTGTGTGAAGATATGGTGATGGTGTGTCTTTATGAATACTAAGCATTTCGCCATGTGTAAGGGTCATAACTTCTGGAATTACTCTTACCAAATAACACAAACCTTCGGAGCTCGGAGAGAGCCACTTATACGCTTTCCTTCCACATATAAAATATACATCATCGGGGAGAACATAAGGAATAGTAAACATCATTATCGTTGTACACATTTCCCTGGCAAGTGATCCTACTTCAGGTTATCCCATTTGACTCATACAAGTTTCGGGTTGTAGGATCTTGGCACAATACCCTTCTGGTACCCTACCAATCATTTCTTTGGTGGGACTCAGTGTATATTTATACTGGAAGTGTCTTCCACTCGACCTAATTGTGCGTAACAGTTCATAATTCATAGGCTCGTGATCAGCTCTTAGTGAGAAGGTCTTCGTCTGATTATTCCCAGTCACCTCCCAACTTCCTGGTTCATTGGAGTTGGTGATGTTTAAACATAAAAGTGATTTGTCTACTTGGTACTGGTGGAGCTTGAAATAGGGTGGTTTGGTATTAAGAAATTTTCCATCTAGGGCATGCCCTCTTTGTGATTCTATAATTTCAGAGACATTTAATGGGAATGGCATTAATCCTACATTATGCTGTCCTTGGGCCACGTGAGAACACACCCAACAGTCAGTTTGGTTTAAAATTTTGCCCACCATGGTGTGATAGTTCTCTAAAGGATACCCACCCCAATACTGATTATACTTAGGTTGACACCGTTGGATGCAATTCTCATCAATTACGGATCCACAGAGCTCACACATACAATAATCCTCAGACGATAGACCTTCACACTGTCTCCAAGTATCCAAAATAGAAGATCTCTTAACAATTACTGTACTAAGATTGGTCAAACACTCCCCTGATTGGCATAGCACTCCTCCTCTCGACTCCACTCCATCAAATCTGCCATCAGCTCCCATCTCCAGGATGATGGAAACTCTGGAAGAGAATACAAATATGAAAACACAGCAGAACAGTCCATTGCCGTAGCAAGGACTTGCAAATTTCCTTAGTTTAGATATCTCACTGTAACCTTTTAACCCTCCTGGAACAAGCTCGCGATCGACAGGTCCACGTTATCAGCCTCATCTCTGCCTTGTTTCTCCACCAGTTAGTTGACCTTCTTGCAGTGAGTGGAATGGACCCAGGTATCTCTCTCGGCCACCTTCAAAGATTTGGTACTCGTCAACAACACCTGATATGGACCTTCCCAACGATCAGTCAAACAACCTGAATGCAAGAAATTTCTGATCATAACATATTCTCCAGGTTCAACAGCATGACAGTTCATTTCAGGCATATCATGGGACAACAATTTCAGTTTCTGCTGTTGCTGTTTTAACTGTTTACTCATTGTTATAAGATACCTTACAGTTACCTCGTTGTTACCTTTCAAATCTTCCTGCGGACTTATAATCAAATGAGGTTGTCTACCAAATAGTATTTCAAAGGGGGACAGATTTAGAGGGGGTCTAGGAGTGGTCCTTATGCTATGTAGGACCAACGGTAATGCTTCTGGCCATCCTAGTCCAGTCTCTGCCATGATCTTACTTAATTTATTTTTAATAGTACCATTCATCCTCTCCACCTTGGCACTGGCTTGCGGTCGGAAGGGGGTATGAAGAATACCCATCAGTTTACACATATTTTGAAAAACATCACCTGTGAAATGAGTACCCCTATCACTCTCGATAATTTTAGGGATACCGTATCTGCACACAAACTCCTGAACAATTTTCTTGGCAGTGAACGCAGCAGTATTAGTGGCAGCTGGGTATGCCTCAACCCAATTGGAAAACACATCAGTGCACACTAATACATACTTGAGATTCCTACAGGGTGGTAATTGGATGAAATCAATTTGTATTACCTGGAAAGGTCCGTCAGTCTGAGGAATGTGAGATGGTTAGGTAGGGATCGTTTTTCCTCAAGCAGGTCAGACAGGACATTGCTCTCTTCTCCACTTGAGAAGAAAAACCCGGTGCGCACCAGTATGCTCTCACCAATTTGCACATACCTTGCTTTCCCAAATGAGTCAGACCATGCGCTGCCTCAGCCAGGTTGGAGTAGTATGCCTTGGGAGCCACTGGCTTACCTTGTCCGTCCCTCCAGAGGATTCTTGCCCGCATCCTTTGGACCCCCAGACTAACTTTTCCTGGATAGAACACAAATTTTGCATCTCAATTAATTTCAGCATATCAATTGTTTGAAAAGTCATGATTTGTTCAATTGGTACATTAAATTTTAATCCTGCTGCCCATTTTGCAGCTACGTCTGCCCTGTTGTTGCCCAGTGACACCGGATCACCGTCACATGTATGGGCTTTACACTTAATTACTGCCACTGCCTTTGGTAATTGGATTGCTGTTAATAGTCCTTTTATATGTTTGGAATGTACAATTGGTGTGCCTGCTGCTGTCATAAATTTTCTCAGACGCCATAAGGCACCGAAATCGTGTACTACCCCGAAGGCGTACCTAGAGTCAGTGTAGATATTAGCAGATCTACCTTTCGCTAATTCACACGCTTTCTTTAGTGCCACCAGTTCCGCCACTTGGGCTGAGTGTGGTGGTCCTAAAGGTTCGGCATCTATAACGTCCTCGTCATTTACCACAGCATAACCTGTACATAACTCTGTAGTGTCAGTTTGTCTATGACAACTCCCATCCGTGTAAAATGTCACATCTACATTTTCTAAAGGTGTATCCTGTATGTCAGGTCTTGCAGTAAAGGTTTGATTCAGATATTCCATACAATCATGTGCATCAATATACCTGCAGAACTCACCTGTTGCCAGCGGCTTACCTCTCTCCACCTTTTTGCATCATGTTGCACATATGGTAAATACATAGCTGGATTTAACGTACTGTACTTTCTGATGGTGATGTTTGCAGGCACTATTAAGGCTAGTTCCCATTTTGTGAACCTAGCTGAGGAGACATGTCTGATTTGGGCAGAGTTTAGCAAAGCAGATACAGCATGGGGAGTATAGACAATCATATCATGGCCTAGTACCACATCCTCACTCTTACTGACCAATAGAGCAGTTGCTGCTACACTTCTTAAACACGTTGGGAGTGATCTTGCCACAGTGTACAATTGTGCACTGTAGTATGCTACGGCCTACTGGCATCACCATGTTTTTGTGTGAGAGCACCTGCTGCATAACCATCGGCTTCCGTACAATACAAATCGAAAGGTTTTTCATAATCAGGTATTCCCAATGCAGGTGCTCTTGTCAGACTATCCTTAAGATTAAGGAAAGCCTGCTCTGATTCCTCTGTGTGTATGACATGATTGGGCTTTGAGGAAGAGACTAAGGACCTCATTCAGAGCCGGTCGCACAGAGCGTGCGGTCGGTCTGAATGAGGGGAGGACGTCTTGAATTTTCAAGACGTCCTCCTTTGCGGTGGTAAGGCTGTGGGTTAACACCCACAGCCTTACGACCGCCTAAGGTGATGGTCGCGATGGTCAAGACCATCGCGACCATCGGGGCTTACGACAAGACCCTAGGGTAGGGTCTCCCTTGTCGTAAGCCCCGGAGAGCTTCTGGCTCTGTCAGAGCCGGAAGCTCTCCACTGACATCACTAGTGATGTCAGTGGGGCCGCCCCCCATTTTGGCTGCTACCCCCCTGGCCCGCCTTCCAAATGGGGCGAGCTGTCAATCAACATCGACAGCTCGCCCCCTTTGGATCGAGACCCGCTACGACCGGCGATGTCAGTCGTAGCGGGTCTCACGCATGCGCACGATAGCGCCAGCGCCGTCGTGCGCATGCTCTATGGGGGGCCATTGATCCGGTCCGAGTGCATCGGCGCTAATGACCGGGTCTGAATGACCCCCTAAGTCCTGTAATGGAAAGGCCAAAATAGAAAAACCTGGGATTCACATTCTGCAGTATCCACACATTCTCAAGAAGGTACGAATTTGCTGTTGGTTCTGCAGCAGTGTCATGTTCTGTATGGCCTGGATTCTGTCATTTGTGAGATGTCATAACCCCTGAGTTAGGCAGTGTCCCAAATATTTAACCCTGAACTGGCATGGCTGTAGTTTGTCCTTAGCAACCTTGTGTCCTGTTTGCGAGAGATGAAGCAACAAAAGTTTAGTATAATTTAAACATGATGTAAACAAATCAGAACATAACAATGAATCGTCCAGATATTGTATTAGAACAGATCCATTAGCAGGTTGAAAAGATTGAAAACAGTCGTGCAAGGCCTGGGAGAAGATACTGGGGCTGTCTATGAAACCCTGGGCCAATCGTGTCCATGTGTATTGTATACCCCTGTATGTAAAGGTGAATAGGTACTGACAGTCAGGATGAAGAGGTACAGAGGAGAAAGCAGAACAGAGGTCAATGACAGTGAAATGGGTTGCATTGGGTGGGATCTGCATAAGAATGACAGCTGGATTTGGCACTACGGGAAATTGGCTCTCTACCTACCAGCCTATAACCCCTCCCACCACTCTTCTTTACAGGAAAGATGGGACTGTTAGCTACACTTGCTGTACGAACTAAAATTCCCTGCTGTAACAATCGCTCAATTATACAATTATGGGATAAACCCCTAATGCTAGCTCCTGTTTTAATGGGTACTGGGGAAGTTTAGGAGCTTGCCTACCACTTTTTAGATTTACCATTACGGGACTTACATTTGTCATTAATCCAGTGTCCTGTCCATCCTTGGTCCAAAGTGAATCTGGAATTTGGGATAACATTTGATCTACCTGAGATGGATTTTTATTTAAAGCAGTAACGTGATACATTATCCTTTGGGGAGTGTCCAACATATCCCTCACCTCATGCGCAACTCTCTTTGGGATATCTAGAAATACACCAACAGGGGTACAATATATGACACATCCCATCTTACATAACAAATCCCTTGCTAGTAGGTTAGTAGGAGCCGCTGCTATCAGGAAGAAAGAATGCCTGGTATGCAATGGCCCGATAGTGACCTCTGTGGATTTTGTTAAAGGATAATGTTGCACTTTACCCATTACGCCCATTGTTGGTACTGTCTCTCTGGTTACCTGTAAGTTAGCGGGAGATTTTATCACTGACCTGGTCACCCCTGTGTCTACAAGAAAAGGATATTTAGTACCAGCTACATCAACCATCATTACCGGTTCCTCCCTAGTACTTCCCATTAACCTGACTAACTGTAGACTACAGGTATGACCTGACCCCTAGCGTTGGCTCACACTCTCCAATACAGCATTTATGGCCACAATGGGAGCTGGTGACTGTTGTGGGTTTCCTGTACTCTGTGTATATCCTGTATGGGGATATACAGGTATTCCCTGGTTAGGGGGTCCTACCCTCTTCACCTTACAGCTCCTACTTATGTGTCTCACTTGGTTGTAGTTGAAGCACCTTCATGAGTGGGGTGGTTGAAAGGGTTGTTATGTGGGTTGAGCGGTAGAGAAAGATGGTGGGTGTGGGTAAGGATATTGAGGGAAATATGGTGGTTGTGGATAGTATGGGTTTTGTGGTTGTGTGTGATAAGTGGGGTAGGGCTGTGTTTGTGTTGGTGCAGGATTGGTGAGTATGTGTATCTGTGCAGGTGCAGGTGTGTCTGGCGGCTGTGATGTTAGTCATTCCTTCTAGAGCTTGAATACTAACAGCCATTAGTTTCTCGCTCTGGGTCTCTCTCTTTTTACAGATGTTCTTATCATGTTCCATAGCAGACTCTGAGGGTGTCTACAGTGACTCCCCTCCAGCCAGGTTGTGAGGACTGAACTCGGGTCTTTAGGCTTTCTTTTAGACCATCCATAAGTAGAGTGACGATCATTCCTGTGATGAGTGCTATCTTTAATATCCTCTAACCCAGTGTACTGGGTGATAGCCTGCAGAGCTTGGTTACAATAATGCTCTGCAGATTCACTCTCTTATTGTTTTATGGTGAAAATTTTGCTCCAGTTAACTAATACTGCAAAATATACACCCAATTGAGTTATAATGCGGGAAATGTTACCTTGATTAATTTTGTCTGTTAAGGGAACATCTCCATCCAATACACAATCCGTGATAAACTTTGTCACGTCGGTATTGCGTGGAAGACAAGCCCTTAACACCACTAGCCAATCTTTGTTGGTTGGCTCGTGAGCACTACCCAAATTTTTCAAGACCATCGCGACCATCGGGCTTGCGATGAGACCCTTGTGGTAGGGTCTCATGGTCGCAAGCCCCAGGGAGCTTCTGGCTCTAGTAGAGCTGGAAGCTCTCCCACTGACATCACTGGTGATGTCAGTGGGGCCATCCACAAACGGCAGGCGTTTGCATGGGAATGCCTCCGTTTGTGAAGCCACCCCCACACCACGCCTCCAAAACGGTTCGAGCTGTCGATCAAAATCGACAGCCGCCCCCTTTTGGTGCGAGACCCGGAGCAACGGAGCACCCATAGGAGCCGGCTCCGGTGTGCGCATGCGCAGTGGCCTAACATCAACCCTCTCGCGAGCACATAGCGATTGCGAGCGGGTCTGAATCAGGCCCAGAGGCCCATCTGTATGATGATAGTTCCACATGTACAGGGTCGGACTGGCCCACAGAGATACAGGGGACATTCCCATTAGGCCCCCATTTCCTGAGGACTCTCTTCCTCGATAGATCAGTTTCCAGACTGTGTACTTGAATTCAGGGGCACCGAGAGGGGGGGGAGCGGGTACAGTTTACATGGGCCCAGGCTTCCAGAGGGGTCCGGCGGGGGCCCGGCGCCACCCCACACTCACTTCCTCCCTCCTCCCTCCCTCTGCAGCAGCCCAGCACACGCTACTGCAGTTGGAGATTGCTTGAGGCTGCTAAGCAGTAGCCACAGCAATCTCCTATGCCTGAAGGGGGAGCGATCACACTGATCGCGCCCCCCTATGGCTTTGTGCCGGGCTGGGGGGCTCACAGCGCCCCCTCCCCGGCACTCAGCGGCGCTGCAAAACAATATTTTTTTCAAGGGGGCGTGGCCATGCCTCCCGCAATTAGGCCACACCCCCTCTTTACCGGGGCCCCGCGTGACTCTCTACGCCCCTGCTTGAATTATATATTGTTACACTATTATAGGGTAATGTACCTGGTGGAGCAGGACCATTGATGTACATGGGTGCTAAGTTTACTTCTATAGAAATTACACCAACATTTGCCATACTGACAATCAAAGTGGGCGGTCACAACACATCCCTGTCCTCTCCTCTTGTAGGATTTAGCATAATGAACACAGTTACTGCCAGTGATTGGAATGGCACTGTACAGTAGCTCACCCACTAACCTACAATTAAGTCATTCCAGTGGTAAGAGATTAAGGGGTCTATTTATCAAGCAGTGAAAAGTGTGGAGAAGTGAACCAGTGGAGAAGTTGCCCAGAGCAACAACTCAGCTCCTACCTATTATTTTCTAGACTGTACTTGACAAATGCTACTTCAAAGCTGATTGGTTGCTATGGGCAACTTCGCCATTGGTTCACTTCTCCACACTTTTCACTGCTTGATAAATAGACCCCTAAATAGTTTCATTTTTTTTACAATGGCATGTACTTTCCCCTATCACATGTACAGTGCATTAATGTGGTAAATATAGACTGGATCATCATCATGGGCTTAATTATTATTGTCATCATCATACAACAGATTAAACCAGACTCGTGTCCTATGTTACCTACTGCCCCCTGTATGCCCTTTAGCCTCCTGCCCCTTGTGTCTCTCCAGCCTCCTTTCTTTACAGCCTCCTGCCAGTGTCTATTAGCCTCAATCCCTCTCCTGTGTCCCTCAGCCTCCCCTCTGTGTCAATCAGCCTCCCCCTGTATGTCAATCAGCCAGCCTCAAGCTGTGTCAATCAGCCAGTCTCCTATTGTGTCAAGCAGTCAGCCTCTCGCTGTGTGCATATCAACCAGCCTCCCCCCTTTTGTGCCAATCAGCCAGCCTCACCCTGTGTGTCAGTCAGACAACCTCCTTGTTTTGTGCTGATCAGCCAGGCTCCCCGTGTCTCTCAGCATCATCCTCTGTCTCCCCAGCCACCAGCCCAGCGCAGTGCACACTTACCTTCTCCTGCTGCTGCTTGCTTTCGTGCTGCTCAGCTTCTCCTCCTACAGCGCTGCTCCGTGTGCTCCCAGTCCTCAGAGAGAGAGCGTATGCGGCATGACGTTCTCACATCACATTGCGCTATGCAAGTAGAGAGGCAGCAGGGGAGGCGGTACTAAGGAGGTTAGTGTAGTCTTCCCGGTCCTTGCCAGCAGGGGTTGGGGGCAGGGCACCCCATGTGATTGCATGGCTCGCCCACCCTTAGAAATGGCTCTGGCACTGATACTAACTAAAGTGTTGCTGACTGCTCACCTGTATTGCAGATTGAATTTTGGACTGTCTGAAATGCCTCTGTAGCTCCTCTGGAGCACTTTGGGGCGGTTGTAGTTGGCATCCTGGCGGTCGGGATGCCGGTGATCTGAGTGCAGAAGCAGGAATCCCGACAAAAGTTAGAATGGTGGCGCCAGCATCCCGACTGCTCACATCCCAATGCTAAATATTAAGGATAGGGGGAGGGTTAGGATTAGGGTTAGGAGTTAGGGTAAAGCACTAGGAAGAGGGTTAGGTTTAGGCTGTGTGGGGGGGAGGTTAAGGTTAGGGTCCAGGAGGGGAGGGTTAGGTTTAGGCTGCAGAGGGAAGGGTTAGGTTTAGGATGCGGAGGGGAGGGTTGGTTTTAGGGGTGGGGTTAGGATTAGTGTTAGGATACTTCCCTCCAGGTGTGGACTAATCTGGATTTTGAGCGCCGGAATCCTGAGCACCGGCAACCAGTACCCATCCCCTTCTGGGCAGTGAGTCCATCCACCTGTGAAATTTGTACTACAACACAGTAAACATGCTAAGTAATCATCTGATATTGTAAGGTCTCTTTTCATCAAGCCAGTTGTGCATATATGGTTAGAGAAAATAATGAAGAGAAAAGAAACTCAGTTTTGTGAGCACTCTTCAAACATTGAATTTTTTTAAAACAAAACTTTTATTATAACTTATTATTGAAAAAAGAGCATAATGTATACTTGACAAATGACAATGACATACAACATAAAACATAATACCTGGCCTAAGTATGTCATAAGCTCTTACATAGTTATTAATCCCTGCTGGAGTAAAGAAATTAATTTATTCAAATAAAATGTAAGGAGAGGTACAAGGTGTGTATACCTCTTCTTATTAATTAATTTATTTATTAACAGTTTCTTATATAGCGCAGCAAATTCCGTCGTGCTTTACAATTTGAATCAACATTAACATTATACTGGGTTGTAAAAGACATACATACATAAAAGACATACATAAGGGTAAGAGGGCCCTGCTCGCAAGCTTACAATCTATAGGGAAATAGGTGTTGATACACAAGGATAGGTGCTAGCTACATATTGCAAATTGGTCCAGCCCGATTGCAGATGTTCTTGGTGGGCTGTATAATTCAATCACACTGGAAAGTTGGCCTAGGGTTAGGGGGATGTTAAACTGAAGAAAGAGAAGATGTGATAGGTGTTTACTATAAGAAGAGACTTAGATAGGGAGCTATAAAAGGTTAGGTGGTTGGTCCTGGAATCTGATAAGCTTGTCTGAAGAGGTGAGTTTTCAGAGAAGGCTTGAATGTTTGGAGACTAGTGGAAAGTCTTATTGTGCATGGTAAGACATTTCACAGGGTGGGGGCAGCCTGAAAAAAGTCCTGTAACCGTGCATGGGAACAAGTAATGCGCGGGGATGAGAGACACAGATCTTATGCAGAACGGAGAGGTCGGGTTGGAAGATATTTTGAGATAAGTTAAGAGATGTATGTTGGTGTGGTTTGGTTAATAGCTTTATGTGTGAGGGTAAGTATTTTAAATTGAATACAGTAGAAGACCGGCAGCCAATGAAGGGACTGACAGAGTGGATCAGCAGACACTGAACGTTTGGTGAGAAAGATCAACCTTGCAGCTGCATTCAAAATGGATTGTAGTGTGGAGAGACTGTTTTTGGGAAGACGGGAAGACCAATAAGGAGACTATTGCAATAGTCAATGCGGGAAATAATGAGTGCGTGTATTAGAGTTTTTGCAGTGTCTTGCGTAAGATATGGTCGAATTTTGGCTATGTTTTTTAGATGTATGTAACAAGATTTAGACACATATTGAATGTGGGGAACAAAAGACAGTTCAGAGTCAAGGATGACACCTAGGCAGCGAGCTTGTGGGGTGGGGTGGGGTTGATTGTCGAGTTGTCAACAGTAATAGAGATATCAGGTTGGTAACTACTATTGGCCGGTGGAAATATAATTAATTCTGTTTTGGATATATTAAGTTTGAGGTGGCGAGATGACATCCAAGATGAAATGGCAGAGACTTTCAGTGACACGAACCAGCACAGATGGTGAAAAATCTGGGGAGGATAGGTAAATTTGAGTATCGTCCGCGTACAGATGATAATGAAAACCAAAAAAGCTGATTAGTTTGAGGTGGTATATACTGAGAAAAGCAGAGGACCTAATACTGAACCTTGTGGTACTCCAACTGATAGAGATAGCTAAGTGGAGGTAGAATCAGAAAAGCGAACAGTGAAAGAGCGATTAAATAGGTAGGATGAACACCAAGAAAGGGCTGTGCCTTGAAGGCCTAGGGATTGTAGTATTTGTATGAGAAGAGAGTGGTCAACAGTGTCAAAGGCAGCAGAGAGATCTAGAAGAATTAGAAGTGAATAATGGCCTTTAGCCTTGGCAGTGACCAGATCATTTACTACCTTAGCCAGTGCTGTCTCTGTGGAGTGTTGGGAACGAAAGCCTGACTTGAAGTGAATCCAATAAGTTGTGGGTGTTAAGAAAGTGTGTGAGGCGAGTGTAGGCAAGTCTCTCCAGTAGCTTGGAGGAGCATGGGAGCTGGGAGATAGGACGGTAATTTGAGAAAGAGTGAGGGTCAGAATTTTGTTTTTTCAAAATGGGAGTGATCACTGCATGCTTGAACAGTGATGGAAAGATACCAGTAGAGAAAGAGAGATTACAGATTTCAGTTAACTGTGGAATGAGCACAGGAGACAGAGCTTTACTGATTTGTAAGGGTATAGGATTAAGAGGAGAGGTAGTAGAGTAGGTGGATGAGAAGAGTGTAGCTACTTCATCTTCATTAGTGGGGTCAAATGATGAGAACGTGCCACTGGGTTCAGGTAGGGAATTGAACAAGACCCTGGCTGAGGAAGTGCATACCGTTTAATTTCGGATATTATCAATCTTGTTCTTGAAATAGGAAGCAAGATCTTGTGAACTGATAGTAGCAGGGGGCTTGGGTGACAGAGGGGTAAGAAGTGATTTAAATGTATTGAAAAGTCGCTTGGGGTTAGAGGCTTGGGCAGAGATAACAGATTGGAAATATGTCTGTTTGGCATTATCCAGTGCATTACGATCTTCTTTGTCATTTAAGACAGATGTCCAAACAATATCTATTATTACAGATGGTTTTATTAGTACAATTCTGAGTTAATTCAATGTTTCAGACTTCTATAATATTGTTAGTAAAGTTAATAGTCCCTGCTGGGAAGAAAGAGTAGGACAATTGGACAGGTAGGAAGTATAAATGCCTCCTTGTTCAAATTATTAATAAGGCAAAATATTTAAATAGCATTAATTCTAATATGTAGCCTCAATAGCATAATTCAAAGTTGTACCAGTTGATACCTATTGCACCTTAACTCAGATGAAATACCAGGATGGTCAGGGTAAAGACACTGTTACTCTTAATTCTACTACTCCTCACTTATAGGGGTATTCAATATGGGTGCGATAACATCGTTTTTTGAGTTAATATCGCACTTTTTAACTTTTTTGCGTTAATATCACTTGTTTTAGTTTTACACCGTATTCAATTTCAAAGACTTATCGCAGTTTTGAAAAGTCTTTGATAAAAAATGGTGATAACTTTTCACCATTGAATAGGTGTCGAAAAAAAGTGCAGAATTGGGTTTTAGGGGTGCAGGCTTAAAAAAAAATAGCCTGCACCCCTGAGATTGACATTTAAAAAAGAACGGGGATAAGCGGGAGCGCGCACCATACTTTTACGCAGAAAAAAACTCCGATATGAAACGTTAACTTCGCCAGGGAAGTTAACCATTCAAATATTGAATACCCCTCTTAGCCTTAGGCCATCAAGGAGAAGTGAGAGGTTACTTGGGAGCAGTTTTGCCCTTAGAAACAACAGTGTAACTGCAACGTTTCTAAATTTTTCACTTCTGCTGTTGAGGGTCTTACATACAGCATTGGACCCCCAAAGAGAGAGTTAATCTGATTGAGATAGTCATCAGTTAATAGAGTAAGAGGGGTATTCAATATGAAAGGTTAACTTCCCTGGCGAAGTTAACATTTCATATCGGAGTTTTTTTCTGCGTAAAGGTATGGTGCGCGCTCCCGCTTATCCCCGTATTCAATATCAAATTAACGAAAACAGGAAACTCCGAAGTTGGATTTGCGTAAAGTTACGAATTTTTCCTTAAAATAATTGTAAGACCCCCTAAAGTTGTAAAAACATGGGGGAACACTATGGGTACCCCCGTTTTAGCCTTTAATTGAAAGTCGGGGCTTTAAATAGCTGCAGCAGGTGTTTTTTTCCCGACACTGAAGAAGTGATACAGAAGAGCACTTAGCTTATTTTTTTCGTTTTTTTAAGTGGTCCCATCAAATTTGGGGTACATGAAAATGGGTACTAGCATATTTTGATGTCCCTAAAGTAAGTTTTTAAAAATTCTGCATTTGTGCACCTGCCGCTATAATTCTATTCTAGAAAACACCTGCAGAATAGCCCTGAACCTATTTGCCTATTGTTTAACAATTTTTTCCCATTTTTTTTTTTTTTGCATCCCAATTTTTAAATACAGTTCTTTTTTAAATGTCAATCTCAGGGGTGCAGGCTATTTTTTTTAAGCCTGCACCCCTAAACCCCAATTCTACACTTTTTTTCGACACCTATTCAATGGTGAAAAGTAGGGATGTGCAGGCTCGGCTCTACTCGGTTCCGTTCGGTTTTTTTTACCGAATCTTATTGGCTATCCAAAACTTGTGACAGCTGATACCCAATAAGATTCGGTAAAAAAAAACGAACGGAACCGAGTAGAACCGAGCCTGCACATCCCTAGTGAAAAGTTATTACCGGTTTTTATCAAAGACTTTTCAAAACTGCGATAAGTCTTTGAAATTTAATACAGTGTAAAACTAAAACAAGTGATATTAACGTAAAAAAGTTAAAAAGTGCGATATTAACACAAAAAACGATGTTATCGCACCCATTTTGAATACCCCTATAAATAGGAAAGATATAACAAAAAGTAGTGCAGGTTAAATCCTCCGCATTTAACGTACTGTACGGGGCACCTAAATCTAAACAACAAACATGTAGTGCCAATAGAATAAAATGCATATAATTCAAACAGACCTAAATAACAGCAGTTTGTTTGTCATTTCAAATGGAAGCCGTAACATTGCATACATGTATCCTTTTAGTTATGATTATGGCAGTGGTTCCCAACTGTACACTGTGGCACCCTGGGGTGCCTCGGGACACTTGCAGTGGTGCCTCAGGTAATATAATGTAAATATGTGGACAAACAGAAGCACAAACCTGTCCACCACCACATAACTGAGCCTAAGGATGACATGTCAGCACAATTTACTTCACTTTACTACATTTTATTCTGAATTTCTCAATAACAAATGTTTGGCTTAGGGGTGCTATGAAAACAGTGCTAATACTCTAAGGTGCCATGATTCAAATAAGTTTGGGAACCTCTGGATTAGGGCATATGATTCATGTGATACATGCAGGGCCGGCCCACCCGTTACGCGGACTACGCAAGCGTGTAGAGCGCCAGCAGGCAGAGGGTGTCGTGAAGCCGCCGGGCCACAATTCAGTTCCTGGCGCTGCCACATCGCAAATACATCTAATTAATGTCCGCCCGGTCACTAATAGATTTGCTGACCGGGAGGACTATGGCTGCCTTGTAACTCTGCAACCCTGCCTCCTCCGGCTGCGCAACGTGGCGTGATGACGTCACGCCGGCGCAGCACCCCCGCCCACTTGCTTGCCTGCTTATGCGCTTCACCGCTGCGCCAATGATGGAAGAGCTGCACACAAACGCTCCAGCATCATCGTGGGACGCCCACAAGGTGAGCAGTGATCACCACCTGTCAGGCTACCTGTCACTGGCCTAGGCCTGGGATGTCCTACATATGGTTCACATCAGCGTTTAAATGTCACATGAATATATGTCTATGTATTTTTTCCACACAATACAATATTTGTTTGTTTTTTGCATTTTTTCAGATGGTTCCCATCTGTCTTAATAGTAGTAGAATGTGTGCCAATAGTACTGTATGATGTGTAGTAATTTGCATGGTGCGTTCACTTTATATTTATAAGCTGCAAACTATTGTAATAGTTATACTTTTTGATGTTAAATATTTGTGATATATTGATAATTTTTTAAGAATGTATGTTTGTGTTTTGCAGAACATCGTTGTTTGTTGCTTCACGTTGGTATCCGTTGTTATGGATACTATGGCATCATGGAAACCCCTGCTCCCCGGGTCAGGCCCATATGACGTCACTTCCGGGTGGACGTCACTTCCGGGACCAGAGGCGCGGCAGCTGCAGGACGCCGGTGACCCGCGGGAGGACGGGTGAGTCCTGATTTGTTAATGTATGCTATTTAATGCACAATGTGTGTGTCACAAGCATGTGTCCTGACGAAGGGGTGACTGTCCCCGAAACGTTGACTGTTCCTAATACACGTTTTTCACGCAAGACTCGGAGTGCCTCCTCATTTATTTGGATGTGGAAAGGGGTATTGTACACTCTTAAGGAAGGCACCCAAGCATATATACTTAAGGTGTTAGCTGCCTCAGGAGTGCCGGGTGATATTGAATTGTATATATAATATATATATATATATAATTATATATATATATATATATATATACACTCCCAACAGCTTTTTTTCCCAATAAATATGTTAATGCCTGGTCTTTAAAATATATACTGTGTTTGTCTCTCTCTTTCTCTTCTATATACACATTTTTAGTGGAAAGCAAACTGTTGGGATATAGATATATAGATGGATATATAGATATATATTGTTGTTGGACTGATACACTTGATGGTGTGTTCGACCACCAGGGGTTAGAGCACTGCACGGCACTACAGGACTTTGAAGCATATAAAAATCTTTATTTCCAAGTCCTGTAGTGCCGTGCAGTGCTCTAACCCCTGGTGGGCGAACACACCATCAAGTGTATCAGTCCAACAACACCCTATATATATTTTTTTTGAAAGTGGATAATGTTTGTTGATATCTTGCTGTTTTTTGTTAGCTATTTGAATTTGAAATGGACATATTGCTATGTATTTCTATCATAGAAATACTTCACTTCAAATAGAGGTATTCTACAGTATGTATGTTTTCTATGAGGTAAATTTACATATTATCAATTATTTATATAGCGCACACATATTCCACAGCGCGTTTACAGAGAATATTTGGCCATTCACATCAGTCCCTGCCCCAGTGGAGCTTACATTCCCTAGCGCATGCTCACACTAGGACCAAACAGCACTTTTAGCACTGCAGTCAGGACGCTTTGTGCGGCTAAACCCGATGCTTTTGGGTGTCTCTGGGGGAGGCCATCATCGCCGGGAGTGCTGGGCACATCCCCAGAGTGAAGAAACGGTGGTTTGAGGCAAGGCCATGCCCCCTTTGCGGACGGCTCGCACTGTGTCCAGAGATTAATGTATGGCTCGTAGCTACAGCTTTTCCCACAAGACGAACGCGCATAGTCCACCATGGGGTGCCAAAATCTATCTTCGCTTACCAAAAAAATAAGGCTCAGGCTGGCCCTGGATACATGTGGATTATAAAGGTTCAATACACCGAGCTCATGTGTTGCTCAGCTGTCTATATGAAAAAAGAACCCAAAAAGGTGCACAAATATACCAACTCTATCATCACATGTGTTATATATCATCAAACAGTGCTAATAACGGTAATCCTTAATTAGCGGCAGATCAAAGAGAAGGGTTCCAGTGTATAGAGACAGATTATCACACAAAATGTTTTTATTTTTTTTTAATCATCATATGCCTTAACTATTTAGTAATGACACTATGAAGAAGTGGGTGCAAAAGGTTTTACATCCATAAGTAAACATAAAGATTGTGGCTGTCTGTTAAGGGTCTGCTCGTGTCTTACTCCATATATGTAAACCAGGTTTCCATCTATTACAGTTAATAGCATAATGCTAACATTTGATATGATCTGGTATGCGATTGTTTATGCATAGACATATAACCACAAGGGTCTAATCTTACATTGGCAGCATAATTAATATGCATTGATATATGAACAAGTGGGCATAAACTCACATAAAGAGCAAAATGCTGACATTCAAACAGCAATAGAGCTTTTAGCCCTTTTATAAATCGGATTCTAAGTGCAAATCCCTGATCTGCAGTAGCTTAAAACCACTTTAGCCTTTGCGCAAACAATTCTTAAAATAAGAACATTGCACTTACCTGACAGCCTAAAGAAGAGGTGAGTGGTGAGTACACAGTGGGGGGCAAATGGTAGGAGATGGAGGGGTATAGACTACTATTTTTAGAGGAATAGGTTCAGCTACTACCGGGGGCAGAGCTTCTTTTTTTTTTGTAGAGGCTGGGGCGCAGAATTGAATCTCCCTCATGTCTTGTCTTCCCCTTTGTCAATACTTCCTAACGTTATGCCCGCCCCATCTGTATAGATAAAGCTCCATATCATTATCCTCCCCTGTACTGACCCATCATGAAGAGGTTAACACATCCAATAATAAGTATACATACATTATATAACCAGTAGGAGTCAGAACTGAGATATCTAAGCACACAGTTTCCCATCTCATGTTAAGACACCTGTGTCACGCTGCCACAGAGACCCCAGAATCAGACCCCGCAGCTTAACTTTGTGGGCGCTCTCCCACGGCGCTCGCATGGGGCTGCAGCGGCTCCGTCCTCTCCGGCTGGCTCAGTCGGCGTCCTCTCCCCGAGACACTGGCACCCGCGGCTTGCTTTGGCTTCCCAGCTGTGCTGCGGCGTCTTCCTCTCCTCCACAGGTCTCCGCTGGCGTCTGCTCTCTCTCTGCTGTGGCAGGTCTGGCGTTCCATGTGGACCAGCTGCTGCTCTCCAGAGAAGATGGGCGCAGCCATCTTGGATCAAGTCATGTGACGCCATCTCCACCAATGGAGCAGCTCCCCTTCAGTGTTCAGCCAGTCAGCTTCCAGCAGCCCGTATAAAGGGACCTCCTGTCCCACTAACAAATTGCCAGTGCAACAGGACTATTAGTCTACTAATAAGCTTCCTTACTGTGCTCCACCAGTGTATCTGCTGACCCTTCAGTACTTATACTTCCATGTGTATTCAGCCGTCCTTCATTATACCGGGAGTCCAGTACAATCCAGTCCTAACTGGAGTTCCCAGCTGTCCTCCATTATACCTGGAGTCCAGTACCCTCCAGTCCTAACTGAAGTTCCAGCCATCCTCCATTATACCTGGAGTCCAGTACCCTCCAGTCCCAACTGGAGTTCCAGCCGTCCTTCATTATACCTGGAGTCCAGTACCCTTCAATTCCAGCCATCCTCCATTATTCCTGGAGTCCAGTACCCTTCAGTTCCAGTCATCCTCCATTATACCTGGAGTCCAGTTACCCTCCGGTTCTAACAGGGATTCAGCTGTCCTCCAGAATCCACCCTAAGGCTTCTGCTACCAATTTACTACTACATGCGCAGGAACTTCATCAAACCCAGTGCTTTTCAGAGTGCACCAGAATCGAACAAAACAGACCCAAGACCCAGCTCCGGAACACAGCCTCAAATCCCTTTGTCTGTGACAGCCTGTGTTTTCTTGCTGGCAGCTACTCTGTGGACTGGTGAGGCCTGGTGTGCTGATTAAACCCTCAGATGCAAACACACAGCAGACTTGGTAGGATAAGCTGCAGCCACTTATACTTATACTGCTTGTTATGGCCGCAACTCTAGTAAAATTGTATTATATACTACTGCTACTGTTGTCATGATTTCAGTTGCTGTCCAGTCAGAGGTTTCTGGGCAACTGAAACCCCCCTGCATTTGCCTAAGGATCATGTCTCCATGGTTCTCTCTATCAACAACCTAATTTTCTTTCCCAGGTCCAACGACCAATGCACACTCATCTCTGTGAAAAACATATAGTCTCGTGAGAAGAGACTCTGATGATCATGTCTCTTGCGGAACAGTCCATGTAACACTCTACCAGGAAAACAGAGAATGGCAGAAGCCAGGCTGTCTGTTGCTGTCCAGCAGATACCACTGCACAGTGCTCACCCATTGCCTTACTGTGCACACACTTTCCCCACTTCAAAAGCAGAAAAATATATATTTTTTCGACGTTCATGATTACGTCATAGTTAATAAAAACACTTCAGGAATAGTGTTACTGCTTGTTCCGGCTGGAAAATAGCACTGGTTATAGATATAATAACAGGGACTAAGGGCTCTATTTACTACAATCCGCATATTGAATGCAGATTGTAGTGTGATATTACCGAGTGAATTCGCATTGCGAATTCAGGCAATATCACAGGGATTTACTACAAATCCCTTACAGGGACAGAGCTTGCGATAAAGCTCTGTCCCTGCAAATCCCCTTCGGAGCCTTATCACAGTATTTTTGCAAAAAATACCATGATTAAGTGCCCGCGCATTCGCCGACCGATCGCCGTTACCCCCCGGTGCTAAGCCCCACCCCCACGATCACAGACCCCCCCATGACCACCCCTCCCCCCCACGACCCCCCCTCCCTTGATAGCACTTACCTGCATGCTCCGGGCCTCCGGTGATGTTCTCCATTCCTCCGGTCAGGTGATCTCCCATACTGCACTGGGGCCCGATCACCTGATGACCGGGCCGCAGTGCACTATGGGAGACCAGCTGACCGGAGGGGAGTCATCACCGGAGGCCCGATCACCGGACCCTGGAGTCAACTAAGTAAATTTTTTTTTTTCCTATTTTTTTTTTCTTTTTTTTTACAGTAATCAGCTTGCGGTCTGTTTAGACCACACAGCTGATTACAGGGACCGACTCCCGGCTCTGCTCTCCCCGTTAGAGCAGGGCAGGAGGCCGGTAACCTCCAGGTGGCTTTATTATCACAGGGCTTCCCCTGGTATTTTTTCACATTTTATTTTTAGTAACTCTGGTCGGATCAAATTTCCCATTACAGTTATGGTAAATGCGATCTGCTTTACTAAAAATAAGTGATACTTAGGGGTTGGAGTAGAATTTTACGAATTCTACTCCAATTGCCCTGTAATAACTATAGGTGATACTAAAATAATGTGAAAAGGGTGTGAAAACACCCTTTTTCACATTATTTTAGTAAAAATAATGTTGATAAATAGAGCCCTAAGGGAGACAGAAAGGTGAAAAGAAGACAGATACACAAAATGCAGATACTCACAATCACAATAAGGGTAAAAAAAGAGAAACAGATGGGCGACAGAGGGGCACATACAATATTACAGATATACAGACAGAGGGAAAATGAAGGGGACAGACACAGAGGAGACAGAGGTAAAACGGGAGGGACAGAAACAGGGGTCTCCACCTAAAGGCTGTAGGCTGGCTGTATACAAATAATTTGCGAGTAGCACCTTATTCTTTCTCATGAATTATGCAAATTTTTCTAAATAAATTATAGCTCTGCTATGAAATACAGTGAAACATGTAGGGGAATGCGCCATACAAAATAGCAGGTCAGAACCGTGCATACAGGAACAGGCCAGATGTAGGAAGAGCACAGGTTAGAGGTCCTGGGCATGCATGGACAGTGTGCACAGTAAGAGGATGTAGTGATGCACCCCCTGTGTAAATCGAATGGCCGCATGCTGCATTATTGGGGCATCGGATCTCCAACTGAGTAAGTCTAAGGTTACTCAGAATGGGCAATGGTATGGTACTCCTCTGCTGGGGACAGGAATCTGCATCGAAATGCAGACCTTGGCCTCGGCACTTTGGCACTTCCACAAAACATAGACGACACGCCTCCATTTTTGGGATGGTCTACAACACTACCCATTCCCTGCCCTCAAACGGCCATAGCCAGTTCAAAACACCATCGGACTTGTATACAAACCATCGGGTAGCCTGTGTGAGCTTTTTCTTTATTTGGCAGCTAGAAGAAACTTATATATTGTACAATTTAAATATTGCACCTGTAACATAAGGTGTATACATAATGTATATACAATATATTATAGTAATATATATTAGGGGTGAGCGGGTTCGGATTTCTGAAATCCGAACCCCCCCGAGCCCCCCCGATCCGAGTCCGATCCGAGTCAGGCTCGACTTTTCCCGCCTGACTCGGATCTGAAATCGAGGCAAAACGTCATCATCCCGCCTTCCGAGTCTCGCGGGTTTTGGATCCTATATAAGGTACCCGCGTCGGCGCCATTTTCTCACTCGGCTGTGGACAGTGAAGAGGGAGGGTGGGAGTTAGGGCTGTGTAGTGTAGTGTAGTGTAGTGCTGCTGTTGTCCACTACTTCAAAGTCCATAGGGGCTGGCTGTGTTGTGCTGTGCTGCTGTTGTTAATAGGGGCTGTGTCCACTACTTCAAAGTCCATAGGGGCTGGCTGGACTGTGTTGTGCAGTCAGTTCTCCATAGGGGCTGTGTCCACTCCAAAGTCCTGTGCAGTGTCCCAGTCCTAAAGGGGTGCTGTAGTGTTGTCCAGGGGGTGCACTGTCCATCAGGGGTGCTCCCCCCAAGTGCTAAAAAAATAATATATTTTCTGTGTTTGTGAATTGTGTGCGCAGTAGCCGCACGTGCATCAACAAAGTAGTGACAAGCGTACGCCTGTGTCATAAGTAAAGGGCAGGCTGGCTTGACCGTTAAAGGGTGCTGTAACCCCCAAAGTACACTCCAGTCCAAACCAAAAAAATAATTATTTTCTGTGTTTGTGAATTGTGTGCGCAGTAGCCGCACGTGCATCAACAAAGTAGTGCCAAGCGTGCGCCTGTGTCATAAGTAAAGGGCCGGCTGGCTTGACCGTTAAAGGGTGCTGTAACCCCCAAAGTACACTCCAGTCCAAACCAAAAAAAAAATTATTTTCTGTGTTTGTGAATTGTGTGCGCAGTAGCCGCACGTGCATCAACAAAGTAGTGCCAAGCGTGCGCCTGTGTCATAAGTAAAGGGCCGGCTGGCTTGACCGTTAAGGGTGCTGTAACCCCCGAAAGTACACTCCAGTCCAAACCAAAAAAAAAATTATTTTCTGTGTTTGTGAATTGTGTGCGCAGTAGCCGCACGTGCATCAACAAAGTAGTGCCAAGCGTGCGCCTGTGTCATAAGTAAAGGGCCGGCTGGCTTGACCGTTAAGGGTGCTGTAACCCCCGAAAGTACACTCCAGTCCAAACCAAAAAAAAAATTATTTTCTGTGTTTGTGAATTGTGTGCGCAGTAGCCGCACGTGCATCAACAAAGTAGTGCCAAGCGTGCGCCTGTGTCATAAGTAAAGGGCCGGCTGGCTTGACCGTTAAAGGGTGCTGTAACCCCCAAAGTACACTCCAGTCCAAACCAAAAAAAAATTTTTTTTCTGTGTTTGTGAATTGTGTGCGCAGTAGCCGCACGTGCATCAACAAAGTAGTGCCAAGCGTGCGCCTGTGTCATAAGTAAAGGGCCGGCTGGCTTGACCGTTAAAGGGTGCTGTAACCCCCGAAAGTACACTCCAGTCCAAACCAAAGAAAAAATTATTTTCTGTGTTTGTGAATTGTGTGCGCAGTAGCCGCACGTGCATCAACAAAGTAGTGCCAAGCGTGCGCCTGTGTCATAATTAAAGGGCCGGCTGGCTTGACCGTTAAAGGGTGCTGTAACCCCCGAAAGTACACTCCAGTCCAAACCAAAAAAAAAATTATTTTCTGTGTTTGTGAATTGTGTGCGCAGTAGCCGCACGTGCATCAACAAAATAGTGCCAAGCGTGCGCCTGTGTCATAAGTAAAGGGCCGGCTGGCTTGACCGTTAAGGGTGCTGTAACCCCCGAAAGTACACTCCAGTCCAAACCAAAAAAAAAATAATTTTCTGTGTTTGTGAATTGTGTGCGCTGTAGCCGCACGTGCATCAACAAAGTAGTGCCAAGCGTGCGCCTGTGTCATAAGTAAAGGGCCGGCTGGCTTGACCGTTAAAGGGTGCTGTAACCCCCAAAGTACACTCCAGTCCAAGCCAAAAAAAAATTTATTTTCTGTGTTTAGCCGCACGTATATATCAAATTGATATAACATAAATGGAGGACCAAACTTTCTCCGATAAAAATAAAATAGAGAAAGATCAAGAACCACTTCCTCCTAGTGCTGAAGCTGCTGCCACTAGTCATGTCATAGACAATAACATGCCATCAACGTCGTCTGCCAAGGCCGATGCCCAATGTCATAGTAGAGGGCACATACAATCCCAAATGGCAAAGTTCAGGAAAATGACCTTGAAAAAGACATTTAAATCAGCTGAAGAGAAACGTAAACTTGCCAATATGCCATTTACGACACGGAGTGGCAAGGAACGGCTAAGGTCAATCCCTAGTATGTTCATGACTAGTGGTTCAGCTTCACATGACGATGGAAGCCCTCCTCCCACTAAAAAAATCAAAAGAGTTAAGCTGGCAAAAGCACAGCGAAGAACTGTGCTTTCTAAGAAGATATCACAAATCCCCAAGGAGAGTCCAAGTGTGGTGGTGGTTGCGATGCCTGACCTTCCCAGCACTGGACGGGAAGAGGTGGCTCTTTCCACCATTTGCACGCCCCCTGCAAGTGCTGAAAGGAGCACCCACAGTCCACTTGCTGATATGCAAATTGAAGATGTCACTGTTGAAGGACAACAGGATGAGGATACTGGTGTAACTGGCCCTGAGGAGGAAGTTGGCGAGGAGGATTCTGATGGTGATGTGGTTTGTTTAAATCAGGCTCCGGGGGAGACAGTTGTTGTCCGTGGGATGAAAAAGCCCATCACGGTCATGCCTGGGCAGAAGACCAAACATTCCACCTCTTTGGTCTGGCAATATTTCTATCCAAATCCGGACAACAACTGTCTTGCCATATGTACCATATGTAAAGGTGAAATAAGTAGGGGTAGGGACGTCAACCACCTAGGAACATCCTCTCTTATACGGCACCTGCAGCGCGTTCATAAAAAGTTACTGTCAAGTTCAGAAACTTTGGCTAAGACCCTAAGCAGTCCAGGGACACCTAAATCCCGTTGTCCTGTTGTATCCAAGCGCCTGCAAACCACACCGTCAACTCCCTCCTCGTCAATTTCCTCCTTAGTCAGGATCGGAAGTAGTCCTGCAGGCCATGTCACTGGCATGACTGACTCTCCTATCCGGGATTCCTCCAGAGGATCCTGCATTGCTACGCCTACTGCTGCCGCTGCTGCTGTTGCTGCTGCTGGGAGTCATTCATCATCCCAGAGAGGAAGTAGGAACACCACTACTTTTACTAAACAATTGACCCTCCAACAGTCCTTAGCGAGGAGGATGAAGTACGACAGCAGTCATCCTGAAGCAAAACGTATAACTGAGGCCTTGACTGCTATGTTGGTGTTAGACGTGCATCCGGTATCCGCCATTAGTGCAGTGGGATTTAGACAATTGATGGAGGTAGTGTGTCCCCGGTTCCAAATCCCGTCTAGATTCCACTTCACTAGGCAGGCGATACCGAGACTGTACAGAAACGTCAGAAAAAGTGTCCTCAGTGTCCTGAAAAATGCCGTTGTACACAATGTCCACTTAACCACGGACATGTGGACAAGTGGAACAGGGCAGACTAAGGACTATATGACTGTGACAGCCCACTGGGTAGATGTATCACCTTACGCAGCAACAGCAGCAGCGTCACCAGTAGCAGCATCTCAGAAACGCCAGCTCGTTACAAGGCAGGCTACGCTGTGTATCACCGGTTTCAGTAAGAGGCACACCGCCGACAACCTCTTAGAGAAACTGAGGGAAATCATCGCCAAGTGGCTTACCCCACTTAGACTCTCCTGGGGATTTGTGAAATCTGACAACGCCACCAATATTGTGCGGGCATTACATCTGGGCAAATTCCAGCACGTCCCATGTTTTGCTCACACAATAAACTTGGTGGTGCAGAATTTTCTGAAAAGCGACAGGGGCGTGCAGGAGACGCTTTGGGTGGCCCGAAAAATTTCTGGCCACTTTCGCCATTCAGCGACTGCGTGCCGAAGACTGGAGCGCCAGCAAACACTCTTGAACCTGCCCCGCCATCACCTGAAGCAAGAGGTTGTGATGCGGTGGAACTCAACCCTCTATATGCTTCAGAGGATGGAGGAGCAGCAAAAGGCCATACAAGCCTATACATCCACCTATGACATAGGCAAAAGAGGGGGTATGCACCTGACTCAAGCGCAGTGGAGAATGATTTCCGTGTTGTGCAAGGTTCTCCAGCCCTTCGAACTTGCCACACGTGAAGTCAGTTCAGACACTGCCAGCTTGAGTCAGGTCATTCCCCTCATCAGGCTTTTGCAGAAGCAGCTGGAGAAAGTGAAGGAGGAGCTAAGACGGAGCGATTCCGCTCGGCATGTGGGACTTGTGGATGAAGCCCTTCATTCGCTTTGCCAGGATTCCAGGGTGGTCAATCTGTTGAAATCAGACCACTACATTTTGGCCACCGTGCTCGATCCTAGGTTTAAAGCCTATGTGGTGTCTCTCTTTCCGGCCGACACAAGCCTGCAGAGGTGCAAAGACCTGCTGGTGAACACACTGTCAGCTGAAGCGGAACGTGACACGACAACGGCTCCTTCTTCATTTTCTCCCGCAACTGGGGCTGCCAGGAAAAAACTTAGGTATCCTAAGCAACCCGCTGGCGGTGATGCAGGGCAGGCAGGACCAGGTTTGGACATCTGGTCCGGACTGAAGGACCTGGCAACAATTTCTGACATGTCTACTGTCACTGCATATGATACTGTCACCATTGACAGAATGGTGGAGGATTACATCGGTGACAGCATCCAAGTAGGCATGTCAGACAGTCCATACCTGTACTGGCAGGAAAAATAGGCAATTTGGAGGCCCCTGTACAAACTGGCTCTATTTTACCTGAGTTGCCCCCCCTCCAGTGTGTACTCCGAAAGAGTGTTTAGTGCAGCCGGGAACCTTGTCAGCGAAAGGCGTAGGAGGTTGCTTCCACAGAATGTGGAGAAGATGATGTTGATCAAAATGAATTATCAGCTCTTCCAGGGAGACCAGCCTCCAGAAGGTACAGAGGGACCTGTGGTGGTGGATTCAAGTGGGGACGAGTTAATACTTTGTGAGGATGAGGATGTACACACTGAAGAGGGTGAGGAATCGGTGGATGAGGAGGATGAGGATGACATCTTGCCTCCGTAGAGCCAGTTTGTGCAGGGACACATTAATTGCCAGCTTGTTTTGTGGGGGCCCAAACGAACCAATCATTTCAGCCACAGTTGTGTGGCAGACCCTGGCGCTGAAATGATTGATTTGTTAAAGTGTGCATGTCCTGTTTATACAACATAAGGGTGGGTGGGAGGGCCCAAGGACAATTCCATCTTGCACCTCTTTTTTTTCTTTGCATTATGTACAGTTTGGGGCCTAGTTTTTCTAACTGCCATCCTGTCTGCCACTGCAGTGTCACTCCTAGATGGGTCACGTGTTTGTGCCGCCCACTCGTGTCGCTTAGCATAGTCATCCAGCTACCTCGGTGCAACCTTTTGGACATAAAAACACTATTGTGAGGTGTGAGGTGTTCAGAATAGACTGGAAATGAGTGGAAATTAAGGTTATTGAGGTTAATAATAGCATAGGAGCAGAAAAACCTACAAATTCTGTGATTTTAGCTGTTTTTATGCTTTTTTTAAAAAAAATACAGATCCAAAACACAAAACCCAGAACCCAAAACACGGAAGGGTGGTTTTGGCAAAACCAATCCAGATCCAAAACACGAAGAAAGATCCAGATCCAAAACCAAAACACAAAACACGAAAAGTGGCCGGTACACACCCCTAATATATATACAGGTTGAGTCTCCCATATCCAAATATTCCGAAATACGGAATATTTTTAGCATGACTGAGATAGTGAAAACTTTGATTTTTGATGGTTCAATGTACACAAACTTTTTTTAAGGCACAAAATTATTAAAAATAAAGTATAAAATGACCTATAGACTGTGTGTATAAGGTGTATATGACACATAAATGAATTTTATGTATGCACACAAACTGTGTTTGAGCCACAAAATTATTGAAAATATTGTATAAAATTACTTTCAGGCCGTGCATATAAGGTCAGGTGTATATTAATCATAAATGCATTCTGTGTTTAGATTTGGGCCCTATTCCTAAGACATTTCAATATGGTATGCAATTATTCCAAAATACGGAATGTTCAGATTTTCAAAATGCCCCTGGTCCCAAGCACTTTGGATATGGGAGATTGAATAAGTGTGTGTGTGTGTATAATATATATATATATATATACAGTCAGGTGCATAAATATTGGGACATTGACAGAATTTTCATATTTTGGCCTCTATTCACCACCACAATGGCTTTGAAATGAAACAAACAAGATGTGCTTTAACTGCAGACTTTCAGATTTAATTTGAGAGTAATTACATCCAAATCAGGTGAACGGTGTAGGAATTACAACGGTTTCTATATTTGCCTCACACTTTTTAAGGGGCCAAACGTAATGGGACTATCAACTCAAAAGCTATTTCATGGACAGGTGTGGGCTATTCCCTCATTATTTCATTATCAATTAAGCAGGTAAAAGGTCTGGAGTTGATTCTAGGTGTGACATTTGCATTTGGAATCAGTTGCTGTTGACTCTCAATACGAGATCCAAAGAGCTGTCACTATCAGTGAAGCAAGCCATCATTAGGCTGAAAAATCAAAACAAACCCATCAGAGAGATAGCAAAAACATTAGGTGTGGCCAAATCAACTATTTGGAACATTCTTAAAAAGAAAGAACGCATCGGAGAGCCCAGCAACACCAATAGACCTGGAAGACCACGGAAAACAACTGTGGTGGATGACAGAAGAATTATTTCCCTGGTGAAGAAAAACCCCTTCACAAAAGTTGGCCAAATCAAGAACACCCTCCAGGAGGTGGGTGTATATGTGACAAAGTCAACAATCAAGAGAAGACTTCACAAGAGTGAATATAGAGGGTTCTCCACAAGATGTAAACCATTGGTGAGCCTCAAAAACAGGAAGACCAGATTAGAGTTTGCCAAACAACATCTAAAAAAGCCATTACAGTTCTGGAACAACATCCTATGGACAGGTGAGACAAAGATCAACTTGTACCAGAGTGATGGGAAGAGAAGAGTATGGAGAAGGAAAGGAACTGCTCATGATCCAAAACATACCACCTCATCAGTGAAGCATGGTGGTGGTAGTGTCATGGCGTGGGCATGTATAGCTGCCAATGGAACCGGTTCCCTTGTATTTATTGATGATGTGACTGCTGACAAAAGCAGCAGAATGAATTCTGAAGTGTTTGGGGCAATATTATATGCTCATATTCAGTCAAATGCTTCAGAACTCATTGGGCGATGCTTCACAGTGCAGATGGACAATGAGTCGAAGCATACTGCAAAAGCAACCAAAGAGTTTTTTAAGGCTAAAAAGTGGAATGTTATGCAATGGCCAAGTCAATTCCCTGACCTGAATCCGATTGAGCATGCATTTCACTTGATGAAGACAAAACTGAAGGGAAAATGCCCCAAGAACAAGGAGGAACTGAAGACATTTGCAGTAGAGGCCTGGCAGAGCATCACCAGGGATGAAACCCAGCGTCTGGTGATGTCTATGCGTTCCAGACTTCAGGCTGTAATTGCCTGCAAAGGATTTGCAACAAAGTATTAAAAAGTGATAGTTAGATTTAGGATTGTTTAGTTTGTCCCATTACTTTTGGCCCCTTAAAAAGTGGGAGGCACATATAGAAACCGTTGTAATTCCTACACCGTTCACCTGATTTGGATGTAATTACCCTCAAATTAAATCTGAACATCTGCAGTTAAAGCACATCTTGTTTGTTTCATTTCAAAGCCATTGTGGTGGTGAATAGAGGCCAAAATATGAAAATTCTGTCAATGTCCCAATATTTATGGACCTGACTGTGTATATATATATATATATATATATATATATATATTTATATTTAGTAATATGTTACCTAAAATATGTAAAGGGCAGAAATAGATATCTACTCATCTATTTATTTGGGACAGCTTATATAATATTTTAAGATGTCTTGCCGTGCGATCGCGGTATGTATTTAGACACCCTCCAGCCTGACACAAAACGCCCACTTTCCCTTAGTAACATACATCATCTCCAGGAAGTATATTAAACAAACGGTAACATCGAGTAACATCGGACCCATACGCACCACTTGTGGCTGATCATACCCTACCGCAAGCACTGCGAGTGCTACTGTGTGTAATTCAGCCATGTGATGTGTACGCTGACGATGCATCTTAATTATGCACGCCCCTGAAATGGCGTTCCAATGCACAGACACGCCTGCATTGGCATCACCACACTCCCGTTACCATTGACCACTCCATGTCACCACCCACAAACGGCACGTCCTGTCACTCATGCTTGCGGTGCATCTGTGAATGCTTCCCGATCGCATGGACTAGTTTGCGCACTGTGTCTTGTATGCATGCGCAGATTGCAAACATCGGTTGGCTACGTGCGCACGCAGCCTTGCAAACAGGTCTGAATCAGGCCCTTAATTTCCACTAAATTAAAAACACAAAGTTTCTAATAATAAGATTGCTAATACTTTATTAGTTATTATGTTTATATATAATTTTTCTTAGAAGTAATCCCTTTAATTTGTAAGGATACTGAAAGATTGCAGATCTTGAGCAGTCTAATTTGAAACTGCATGCGCTATCCACATAGGTCTTGCATAATAGGATTTAAATACCGTCAGCTGTTTATGCGGCCATGTGGCCGCCGGTCTCATAACTACATTCCTTCTTGCATACGTGTGCTATAATGAGCAGCCTTGTATTTAGCTGCAGCCCCACAAAGTTTTTAACAAGTTTAACAAGTTTTATTTTCTCCAACTGCACCACACTTTAACAACGCTTGCTTTCCTTTTGCAATATGTACTATTTGTAGTGGTTAGTGGTAGCACCTCCAGGTATCTAATGACTGGAGATAAAGGGTATATATCCCTCATTACCTTTGGTAAAGAGATATACATTTTCTTTGATAGACCGATGCAAATGGTACAATCTCTGTCTTTGCGTCTAATGTGGAAGTACTGGGATGCACACTTTGGGCGTCGTTAGAAATGACATTCCCACATCTTTAGACGCAATCATCAGATGCACCATCGATACTTGCACCAGCTCTATACTAGGAGCAGAATCGACAATGAAGTCGTTTATGTAAGCAATTAAGCGCCTGAGTTTGCAACCAGTTATGCGACGCACCCGGCAAACATCCATAAGATGATCCATCTCCGTGCATCTGAATCTGACTAGCTATCTCCCAGTCATCGCTCAGGAATGCCCTAAATACATTTCTAATACATTTATGACACATGCTTCTCAATCGGTCCTGCACTCTGGGCCTGATTCAGACCCGGTTGCAAGTGCTGAGAGCTCGCAACAGGGTCGATGGTGGCATGGAGCCGGCTCCGTCGTGCGCATGCCTCGGGCACGCCTAGCGACGGGCACTCCGTCGCTCCGGGTCTCGCAACAAAGGGGGCGAGCTTTCAATGTTGAGTGACAGCTCGCCCCCTTTGGTGGGCGGGCCGGGGGGTGGCTGCCCAAATGGAGGCGTTCCCATGAGAATGCCTGTCACTTGGGGGTGGCCAAAAACCCACAGCTGTGCGAGCGACCAGGAGGCCGTTCTAAAAAAAAAAACAGCCCGGCCCTGATTCACCAAATGTATTTTTTGATCATATATATATATGATTGTGTTTGTACGTGCATGATTCTAACCTTTCACTATTTAATAATTCATTATAATGTGACACTATCTAGCCCTTCTAGCACTACATGGGTAGAAAAACTACCAGTCTCCTGGCATAATACACATTAATTCTTAAATCGGCTTAAAAAAACCAGCAGCAGGTATAAGAAGTTTGTGGTAACTGCAAATAAATGCAAATCATGTAGAAAAAGAAAGATATAGTGCACTAGGGGCCTGATTCAGACCGCTGAGTGCTCGCAACCGGGTCGATGGTGGCCCACAGCGCATGCACACGACGGAGCCAGCTGGTTTTCATTTCTGAGGAATTGAATGATTATATTGCAATCCTATTCTCTCCAGATTTTGGGCCTGATTCAGCAAGGAACGCACGGATGCAGATGCACGCAACCCGGCCGCTGCGAGAATATGCTAATGAATGCATACGCACGGCAATCGCAGCAGAATAAGCAGACGCCCAGCACTACCTAATACCACCCACTTCCCTTTACATGCATCATCTGTACCCTGGCAAGAGAGCGGAAATATCGGTAACATCAAGAACCATCGGACCCATACGCACAATAGTGGTTGACCTGACCCACCAGCAGACATAGGGCTCTATTTACTACAATCCGCATTGGTAATGCAGATTGTAGTGTGATATTACCGAGTGAATTCGCATTGCGAATTCAGGCAATATCACAGGAATTTACTACAAATCCCTTGCAGGGACAGAGCTTGCGATAAAGCTGTGTCCCTGCTAATCCCCTTCGGAGCCTTATCACGGTATTTTCGCAAAAAATACCATGATTAAGTGCCCGCGCATGCGCCGACCGGTCGCCGCTACTACCCCCCCGGCGCTAAGCCCCGGCCCCCGGCGCTAAGCCCCGCCCCCCACAAACGCGGATTCCCTGCGACCCCCCTCCCTTACTTACACTTACCTGCATGCTCCGGGCCTCCGGTGATGTTCTCCATTCCTCCGGTCAGGTGATCTCCCATACTGCACTGGTGCCCAATCACCTGATGACCGGGCAGCAGTGCACTGTGGGAGACCAGCTGACCGGAGGGAAGACATCTCTGGAGGCCCGATCACCGGTACCTGGAGTCAGGTAAGTAAAAAAATTTTTTACAATTTTTTTTCTTTTTTTTTTACAGTAATCAGCTTGCGGTCTGTTTAGACCACACAGCTGATTACCTGGACCGACTCCCGGCTCTGCTCTTCCCGTTAGAGCAGAGCAGGAGTCCAGTAACCTGGGGAGACCCTGGATAACGCCACCTCCAGGTGACGTTTATCACAGGGCTTCCCCCTATATTTTTTCACATTTATTTTTAGTAACTATGGTGAGATCACATTTCCCATTACAATTATGGGAAATGCGATCTGCTTACTAAAAATAAGTGATAATTAGGGATTGGAGTAGAATTTTACGAATTCTACTCCAATTGCCCTGTAATAACTATAGGTGATACTAAAATAATGTGAAAAGGGTGTGAAAACACCCTTTTTCACATTATTTTAGTAATAATAATGTTGATAAATAGAGCCCATAGAGAGACTTCCTGTGTGCAACTAGACCTCAGGCTACGTCCGCTGAAACAAGGGCTTAAAAAAGCACGCCCCTGAAATGCCGCCGAAACGCACTGGCACACCTGTGTTTGCCCACTCCCCCGTCACCATTGGGGGCGGAGCATGGGGGCGTGACAGTGCGATCGCGTCATCGTGGCTCCGCCCCCTCTTAACAATGCCGTTATTAATGGCATTGTGCAGCGGGGGCGGAGCCACGATGAAGCGATTCAGCGCGAATCGCGTCACGGGCCCCCCTGCTGCCGGGGTTTGTACCTAAAGGCGCGGGGGGGTGCGGGCACATCGCCGGGGGCCGGGAGGATTGCCTGCCTTCCCGGGAGGTCGGGAGCGGCACCCGATTTTTGGGAGGCTCCCGACCAAATCGGGAGGGTAGGCAAGTATGACCGACTTCACATTTTTTTGCTTAATGCCCTATGCGGCTGCGAGCACTTTTATGCAAATTCGGGCTGCCATCAAGTGCGGCTGTTGTCGTGCTGACTCGCACCCACGAGATCATCACAGACAATGGATCAAGCCCTAAAGACCAGCATAACATTAATAGGAGTTATCTGAGAGAACCAGACAGACAGGTCTTCCTTACCTAGAAACTGGAATGTTGTAAAACACATTATTAGCATTTTGGATATATTACATGTGCTGTTAAAACTTAAAACACTGTTTGCGAGCGCTCGCTCTGAATCAGGGCAGGGTTTTTTTGTTTTTCTTTGGCCTCCAAGCTAAGCTGTGGTTGACCACCAACAGGGCGGCTTGGCGATGGTCGCGATTATCGCGACCATCAGGCTTCCGAGGAGACCCTTATGGTAGGGTCTCAGCTCTCGCAAGCCCGAGTGAACTTCCTGCTCTAATAGAGCAGGAAGTCCACTACTAACATCACGAGTGATGTCAGTAGGGCCGCCCACAAATGCCAGTCGTCCCTAAGGGAACGCCTGCATTTGTGCAGCCACCCCCCCTCCCCGCCTACAAAACGGGGCGAGCTGTCAATCAACATCGACAGCTGCCCTGTCTTGTAGCAAGACCCGTTGCGACTGAGCTGCCATTGCAGCACAGGTCTTGCGCATGCGCACGCTGGGGACCATTGACCCGCTTACGAGCACTGTGCGCTCGCGAGCGGGTCTGAATCAGGCCCTATATCCCTGTTGAATTCGGAAGTACAGCAATGCATTGAAGCTGATCACTGGGCTGGTAGAGAAGGGATTTATAGAATGAGCAGTTTGGAGTTTCCTCTGGAAATGTGTTTGTGTAGTAAACATTTCCTGCACTGTTTCTTTCATGCACACCCACACTTAACACTAAAATTCCAATAGTATGTGGAAATGGAGATCTGTATGGACTACTCTATATTGTTTGCAGCCAGAGAGACAGGACCACTGATCGATCACCTGAATTATATGTATATACAACCATGGCCAAAAGTTTTGAGAATGACACAAGTATTGGTTTCACAAAGTTTTCTGATTCAGTGTTTTTAGACATTTTTGTCAGATGTTACTATGGAATACTATACTATACTATACTATACTATAATAATAAAATGGCTTTGCATTGTATAGTAGCATTTCAGGACTGTATTGTACAGGGAGTTCAGTGAGTCCCTCCTCGTAGACTTTGTGCTATGGGCCTGATTCAGCAAGGATCACAATTGCAAAGCTGCACTCAGGCTATAGCAGTGGCGGGCTGGGCCGGGGGCAGGGTGCCATGTGCCTCCCGGGCCGCAGCGTCATGCGGGCTGCGGGCAGTCTGTGTCACTGCACCGCGTGTGTAGCACTGACCGGACGGAGTTCGGTCAGCGCTACACAAGTGACAAACACACAGCCGCCGGCTCCGGCATCTGTGTGTTTTTTTGATCAGCAGCCAATGAGAGTCTGTCAGACTCTCATTAGCTGCTGCTGTGCCCACTGCAGGAGCCGCTCCATCTTCCGGCTCCCGCAGTGGGCAATGGGAGAGGCGTCATGACGTCATATGATGTCTCTCCCATAATGCAGAGCGGCCCGGCCCGGGAAGGACAGAAGGAGGAGCGGATGGTGACGGCGGGAGCGGGGATTCAGGTAAGTGGTTTTTTTTTTACTACGTGTGTCTACTGGGGGGAGGCTGGCACTACAAGGGGGAGACCACTACTGGGGACACCACGAGGGGGGAACCACTACTGGAGGCACTGCAAGGCGGGGACTACTACTAATGGGGGCAATACAAGGGGGGGACTACTACTACTGGGTGCACTACAAGGGCGGGGACTACTGGTGGCACTACAAAGGGGGAACCACTACTGGACTGGGGGCACTACAAGAGGGAGGGACTACTACTGGAGGGACTACAAGAGGGAGACCACTACTGGGGGTACTACAAGGGGTAGATCACTACTGGGGGCACTACAGGGGGGGGCACTACAAGGGGGGACCACTACTGGGGATTATAACTGGGGGCACTTCAAGGGGGGGACTACAACTGGGGGCACTACAAGGGGGGGACTACTATTACAAGGGGGACTACTACTACTAGGGGCACTACAAGGGGAGGGGACTACCACTGGGGGCACTGCATCGAGGGACCACTGCTGGGGGCTCTATAAAAAGGGCAATACTGGGGGTACTGCATAGGGGGGAGACTACAACTGGGTCCACTATTTAAGGGGCACTGCATAAGGGTTACCACTATTGGGGGCAGTGGCGTAACTATAAATTTTGCTCCCCCATGCCAAAAAAGTTTCAGGCGCCCCCCCCGCTCAAAGATCAAACACACCCAAAGACGATGTTTATGCCACACCGGAATGCCCCTTACAACACATTATGCCACACAGCATACAGTAAAGCCCTTATAACAAATATATGCCATGCTGTAATGCCCCTATTTCACATTATGCCACACTGTAATGCCACATACAACACATTATGCCACCCAGTAATGCCCCTTACTCATTATGCCACACAGTAATGCCCCTAATAGCACATTATGCCAAACAGTAATGCCAAATACACATTATGCCAAACAGTAATGCCCAATACATCTCTGCTCCTGCCAGTCTGTCACCTCAGCTCAAGACAGGTTGCACAGTTTTTATGTCCGTGTAGAACCAGATTATTGGGAACATAGTTTATAACCTGTAAACTGTGTGTATCAAGTTAGTGCCCCTTATACAGTGCCCCCTGTAGTTGTGCCCCAAAATGCAATGCCCCCTATGCTAGTGTCCCTTATGCAATGCCCCCTGTAATAGTGCCCCTTATGCAATGTCCCCTGTAGTAGTGCCCATTATGCAGGGCCCCCTGTAGTTGTGCCCATTAAAGTAGCACCCCCTATAGTTGTGCCCCATATGCAGTGCCCCCTATACTAGTGCCCCTTATGCAATGCCCCCTGTAAAAGTGCCCCTTATGCAATGCCCCCTGTAGTAGTGCCCATTATTCAGGGCCCCCTGTAATTGTGCCCATTAAAGTAGTGCCCCCTGTAGTTGTGCCCATATGCAGTGCCCCTTGTAGTTGTGCCTTCAAGTAGTGCCCCATATAGTTGTGCCCCTTCTAGTAGTGCCTCCTGCATTTGTGCCCAGTAGTTGCCCTTGTAGATGCCCTCAGTAATGAGCCCCCTGTAGTTGCCCCTTGTAGTTGCCCCAGTAGTGAGCCCCCTGTAGTTGCCACAGTAGTGAGCCCCCTGTGGTTGCCCCCAGTAGTGAGCCACCAGTAGTTGCCCCCAGTAGTTGCCCCCTGTAGTGAGCCCCGTGTAGTTGCCCCCAGTAGTGAGCCCCCTGTAGTTGCACCTAGTTGATCCCAATAGCGAGCCCCCTCTAGTTGCCTCCAGTAGTGAGCCCCCTGTAGTTGCCCCCAGTAGTGAGACCCCTGTAGTTGCCCCCAGTAGTTGCTCCCCCCCGCGTGCACACACACACAAAAAAAAAACCACTTACCTTTATCCCCGCTCCAGTGCTGCTGCTGTCCATACCCCGGCGTCCGCTCCTCTGCACTATGGGAGTGACGTCATGACGTCAGTACCATAGTGCTCTGCGGGACCCGGAAGACGGAGCTCACTCCTGAGCTCCGTCCCCGGCGTCCGCTCCTCGGCACTATGGGAGTGAGGTCATGACGTCACTCCCATAGTGCACTGCGGGACCCGGAAGACTGAGTGAGCTCTGTCCTCCGGCTCCCGCCGGGGGTTTGAATAGGAGCCGGGCTCCCGCTGGTAACACACTCAGCGGGCGCCCGGCACCCTGCACCCCCTGCACCCTCCGTAGTTACGGGAGTTCTGCCACCGAGTGGCATAACTACTGCCCCTGTCGCCCCCAGGCTACCCAGCGCCTCCAAGCCACTGCGGGGGCCTGTGGGGGCAGTAGTTACGCCACTGATTGGGGGCACTGCATGAGGTGTGGACTGCTACTGGGGGCACTATATAAGGAGCACTGCATAGGGGGTACCACTAATGGGGCACTATATAAGGAGCTTACTACTGGAGGCACAAGGGGCACTGCACAGGGGGGACCACTACTGGGGGGCACTGCATAGGGGGATCACTACTGGAGGCCTGCATAAGGGGGTCCTCTCTTGGGGCACAGGGGGGCACTGCATATGGGCACCACGACGGGGCTGTTCCTAATCTTTATTTTTACTTTACACTAATCCCATATGGACCCGCCTCCTCCCTGGAACACTTGAGGGGCCATAGCACGCACGTTCTTCGGGCACCATGGCTACACGCTACCCCTCTGCCAGGGCCGCCTGCATGCATTTGCCCCCCAGGCTAAAAGTTGGCAGCCAGCCCCTGGGCTATAGATATGATGTATGCATGCAGGCAGCTTTGCAATTGCGATCCTTGTAGATATGGTAATGCACAGGAGGCATCACGCTTCCTGTGTGTAACCCCCCTTCAGTGTGCGCTGTGGTGCAAGGTGCATTTGGAGTGATACACCTCCTATTGCCTCAGGCTAGCTCTCCAGGGTGTGGGCAATACCTGAGAAGTGGGTCCCTGCCCATGCAGGCTTTATAACAGTCACACATATAGATACAGGTATAGATATACACATGCAGCAACATTACTTTTGAATAACTTGGGCGCCAGACCTTCTCTTATAAAAATAAACCAATTTATTTCTCTCCTCCTGCACATGACTTTAAAGGACAAGAATATGGTTACAGCAGCTTCTCCTCTCCCTCCAGCTCATATATTTGGCATGTCAGATGGTGTAGGACAATCTTATGGATATGGTTATATCAGGCTTGCCTACCCTCCCGATTTGGCCGGGAGCCTCCCGATTTTCGGGTGCCGCTCCCGGCCCCCCGGAAAGGCAGGCAAGCCTCCCGGAAGCCTCCGACCCTCCCGTCCTCCCCCCTGAAAAGATTAGAAACCCCCTGAATCGCGTCATCGCGGCCCCGCCCCCTGCTTCACACTGCCGAAAATAATGGCATTGTGAAGAGGGGCGGAGCCACGATGACGCGATCGTGCGGCTCCGCCCCGGCTCCACCCCCAATGCACCACCAACTGGCTGGCCCGCCCCCGGCTCCACCCCCAATGACCGCCCCCGCCCCCCCCGCTGTTATCCGACAATCAGCTCCCTCCCGGAAGGCTGGAGCTGATTGTCGGCAAGTACATTACATCACACTCAGCACAGTCACAATGAATGCTTTGCATTTGACACACACAGGTGCACCTGGCCCTTCGCTGGCTGGTGCCTATAGTTCTCCACTTCATACGTGCAGGTCCACCTAGCCCTTTGCTGGCTGGTGCCTGTAGTTCTCCACTTCATACATGCCGGTCCACCTGGCCCTATGCTGGCTGGTGCCTGTAGTTCTCCACTTCATACGTGCAGGTCCACCTAGCCCTTCGCTGGCTGGTGCCTGTAGTTCCACAGCTTCACACACATCTTACATAACTTCTTTTGCACTCTGCCTCTCCTTTGTCTCTTCTTAGACAATATACAGACTGTCTCATACACAGTCTGCCTCTCTCTGCTCCCCTTCTCTTTCACATGGGACAGCAATATACAGACTTTTCTATTGCAGCTATCGCACTCTCAGCTGCCGCCCATCCCTCCCTTACAAGGATGACTCCTATAGCCACACTGCTACCACAGTGACCCCCCCTTTAATGGCTGCTGGGGGGCTTTTATGCATAAGGGACTCCTCTGGTACCTTAACAGTAAAAGCTCCTGGGAAATTCCTCTTCCCCATCTATTCAACACATATACTTGCGTCTCTTACCCCTCTCATGGGTGCTGAACACTTCACTGAGCGGCTCACACTGCAACCTTCCAGCTCTTTCTCTGTGGTCTCTCACAGACTTTATCTCAGTGGTCTCACTCCAGACCTATTTCTCCTTTGGCGTGAGATGGGCATCGTGGCAGTCACCACGGCCCCGCCAATCTCCCCCTGCCAGGGGAGCACAAGGGCTACATTTCTGCTTCCATCTCTGACACTTCCCAAAGATGTCTGCTCTCTTCCAAATTCTTCTCCTTAACTCCCTTTGTTCTACCTCCCCCTCCTTTCTCTTATCTGCAAGCTTTAACACTGAGGGGGGTGTATTTACAAATAACATCCCTTAGAGGGTGTTACATGTGCATTACTTATCTGAGCTGCATTGTCCAACGCAGCATCGGACAATCTGTGTAACATTGGCCAGCTAAGGTGACCCATGGGGTTCATGCAGCCGGCCACTGCAGTTGAGAGGAAGAGGCCAGGAAATCTCCATCAGCTGACGGAGATCCTGGCCTCTTCCCTCCCCCCCAATGGCGGTGACATGCGTCCGTTTCAGGAAATGGAGGCCATCGCTGCCCCCTTCCTGCCCACAAATGGCAGCAGACTGTCAATCACTGCCAGTCTGCTGCCAGTCTGCAAGCGGGATCGCATATCCGTTCTGCACATGCGCAGAACAGATCATGCGCCTGCGCAGATTTCTGTATATCAGGAATCAGCATTCAGCATTGCACTAGTCTACACCGCTAAATCAGGCCCTAAGTGTGTGTCAGTCCAAAATTTTTATTGGGGAGCCACACAAACTGCCGGTGAGTCCCGATGATAGTTGCCGATTTATACAAAATCACTAGTATTTATAGTCCATATTTTATTATAAGTTGTTAGCAGATGGGTCACTGGAAATGTTTTAAACAGTTTTTTTTGTTAAGGTTAGATCTGTTACTATCTACCTATAGATTGTCCCAAAAGCCATGTTTCAGATCCAATGGCAATGCTGTATATAATGACTCAGTGCAAGCTATTATTCATAAAGTGATTCATGTATGAACGATGCAAAACATTTTTTAGGGAGTAACACATTGTGCTTATAGAAATTAAAATTGTTGAGGTTTCTCCTCACCGGGCTGTAGGCACACATCAATGTAGGTTTTTTCAGACATCCACTGTCATTATCAAAGACGACAGCGGAGACATTGAGCTTGATTCAGAGGTTGCCTGCAATTTCGGATGCAGTGGACTTTCAAAAATATGCTGACATACCTGATGTCTTCTGCACAGAGAGGCCCACCTCCGGCATCTCACATCTGGCGCTTACGTACAAAAGACGAAACATTGAGAAAATCAGTCACACAGCTGAGCAACCCCATGCTGTCTCAGAATGTCTGTCTTTCCTAAGATGCTGGGGCTTGTCCAGCTGCATATTAAATCGCAGTGACTAAATAAGGTACGCCCAGAAAATGTTCCCCAGATGCCTGCGTGTTGTAGCCATCCCTTGCAGGGCCGTCAAAACAGAAATCTCGGGGCCCCATCTTCTCACCACCACCCCAATCCCTCCCCTGCATGTGTCATATGTGCAGCATGATAATGTTAACTGAAAGATATGCCAGCCTTTAAATAAAGTAAAAATACACTATGGCTTACCACACTGCCTCTGTCACTAACGATGCAGGCTGTAGTTCTTGTCTGCCGTCTCTTGCAAGGTCTTCTTGATGACAGTGCTGTGGATGCCTCAGGGGTAGAAGGGATGGTGTCTGCAGCCAGCCATCCTCAGTCCTCAGCCCCTAATCATCTTCCTCAATTCAGCCTCTCATCACCATCCTCATCCATCAACTTTCTCCATCCCCAGCCTCCAGCACCTTCCTCTGCCCCAGATCCTATCACCTTCTGCCCCCAGCCCCCATCACTTTCTGCCATCCCCAGCCCCCCTCATCTTCCTCTGTCCCTTCACCTTCATCTGTCCCCAGCCCCCATCACCTTCCTCTGCTCCAGCACCTATCACCTTCTGCCCCCAGCCCCCATCACCTCCATCTGCCCCTATCACCCTCCTCCATCCCCAGCCCATATCACCTTCTTCCATCCCCAGCCCATATTCCGGCTTAGCCTCTATCCCTTATCACCTCTCACCTCAAGGTTGTTATTAGATCCAAGTTGAAGCTAACCTCAACTCCTCGCCACCGCAGCAGTGCAGCCTGCCTGACAGGCTGGGAAGAAGTGTGGCAACATGACCTATGACATCACGCCGCTGTGTTGCTGTCTTAAAGGTCATACCCGGGCCGCAGCTGAGCGACCTGGAAGAGCCCAGCACTGCCCAGGCCAGGCTACAAGGGACCTGGGCGGCGGACATGGGTTCCAGTGGCTGAAGCAGTAAATCCGCCATCCGCGGCCTCGTTTGGTGCCCATCTGGTGTACCCTTAGTCCCCCCCCCCCCTGTTGCCGGGCCTGATCCCTTGTTACCTCCCCTAAACACTGATTACCTGTCACTCACTTTGAAAATAAATCCACACTGTATCTGCCATCTCTAATCCATCGCCGATTATGCGCAGTGAGGCTTTGGTGCATGCATGCTCCACTAAATCCAACATTGACATTGCATGCACCTCTGAATTAGGCCCATTGTCATTATTTTTATATAATTTGTTATATTTTAAGCATGAAGCTTAAATGACAGGAAAGTATCCCCATAATAGATGCCAGTTATGTATATAATGAAATTTATTTTTATGTTTGAGAGAGAGAGAGAGAGTCTCTTCCCAAGTACATTGTGAGTTCTTGGTAGGTATTTGTCTGTATAATAGTGTTATACTTTCACACTGAATGTAATCACCTGACAAAGCACTGGTGGATCCTGAAATATTCTGATACCCCTTTGTGGTCTGCCAATGACTAGCAATATACTGTAACATCGTTCAACCAATTTGGGCCTCAATATTCCTTCCATTGTGCTGGATCCAATAGGCAACACAGAACCACATCCCTAAAAGATGTCACTGTTTACAAACAATATATCGTGTGCAGGGCCGGATTGAGATTTGTGGGGGCCAAGGGCAACTAATTTGTGGGGGCCCCTATCAATAAAATTACATTATGCCCCACAGTGTCCTCATTATGCACATTATGCCACAGTGGCTAGTATAAACATTATACCAAACACTGTCACACAGTCCCCACAGTATGCCACACAATGTCTTGATATTATGCCACACCCTGCCCACAGTATGTCACACAATGCCCCCAGTATTAATATTATGCCCCACAGTGCCACCACTATGCCACACAATGCCCCCAGTATTATTATGCCCCGCAGTGCCCCCTCCAGAATAAATACTAACCCCCAGTATTAAATATTAGGCCCCACAATGCCCCCAGTATTAATATTATGCCTCCAGTATTAATTGTATGCCCACACTGCCTTTTATAGTATTAATATTATGCCCAATATTAAATATTATGCCCCACAGTGCCCCCTCCAGAATTATTATTATGCTCTGCAGTGCCCCAATATTAAATGTTATGCCTAACAGTGCCCCATTCAGAATAATATACCCAGTAATATTATGCTCCACAATACCCCCAGTATTAATATAGTGCCCTTTCCAGAAATAATTTCATGCCCCCCAGCAATAAATATTATGCCCCATCCAGAATTAATTTTATGCCCCCCAGTAATAAATACACACAATGCCTTCTTTATGTCACATAATGCCCCCAGTATTATCCCTCCCCAAGTACCCCCAGTATTAATATTATGTCCACAGTGCTTTCTGTAATATAATTATGCCCCCAGTATTAAAAATCATGCCTCCAGAATTAATCATATGCATCCCAGTATATGCCCACAGTGGCCCTGCTGTATTACTTTTATCCCCTCAGTACACCACACCGACAGAGCCCCCAAGTACTTACCTTTTGTGGCGGGCTCTTCCGATGATAGGATGGGTTACCGCTGCTTATGAATGCACAGTGCATACAGATCAGCTTCCGAGGACCTTAAGCGTCGCGGACATGATGTCACGCTTAAGGGACTCGGGAGCCGCTCGGTATGCATGTACCTTCAGCAGCAGCTGCAAAATCACAGCGCCAGCCTTGTGAGTGACCGTCTGAGACCGGCAGCTGCTCAGCCATCGGTGGCTCAGAGCAATCCTGTGTGGGGCCCCTTGTGTGTGGGGGCCCCAGGACGACTGCCCCTGTCGCCCTGCCGTTAATCCGGCCCTGATTGTGTGATTTGCCAGTGAATATAAATATAGATAAACTTGTACCTGTAAGGAAGTGACACTATGGTAGCATGGGTCTATGGTCAGGAATGGGTTAACTGTGGGGTGCAAAATTTTACTTTAGCCAGTAGTCCGAATTTGGGCAGATTAGGGGCATTCCTTGATACAGCAAATGTGGAATAGGTACATGCGCTATTAGTTTGCTGTAAAAAGGGTGTGGTATATTTTGTCGACATTCAAAATATTGAAATGATTAAATGTAAATATATGTCAACAAAACAGGCGAGTTACTTGGTTCGGCGTGTCCATTGACTACAGCAGTGTCTTCTAGGTCCGGTGGAGACATCCTGATGACTTCCGGCGAATCCTGCTGTGATTCCTCTGGGTAAGCCTAATCAATATCCCTCCCCCAGTATCTAACCCTAACCCTCCCCTAGACCAGGGCCGTAGTGAGCCCTGCTGGACCCGAGTATTGCTAAGGGGGCATGGCCTAATGACAGTAGATGTGGCCACACCACCTTTAAAATGTATTCAGAAAAATTCAGTGCAGCGCGCTCCACAGGGGGGCACCATCTGCCCTCAGCCTTGGTCAAATGAAGGGGGTGGGGCATGATCAGTGTGATTGCCCCCCCCCATCCCCTCCACAAAGCTGGAGGAGACTGCTGCTGCTGATCAGGGGCAGCAGTCTCCCTAGCACCACTAAAATGGTCTGAGGAAAGACTGACACTGACAGGTAGGAGAGAAGGGGGGCTGCGGACCTGGGCCCCTCCATCAAGTCCAGGTCCATGTAATTAGTACCTGCTCTCCTCCCCCTCTTGGTGCCTCTTGGTGCCCATGCCTTAGCCTAACCCTAACCCTCCGCTCCAGCAGTCTAGCCCTAAACATCCGGTCCTTGCAGAATGTCCACATTTCACATGTTGGCATTGTGAACAACATCCTGCAAATGCTTACATGTTCAATGTCGACATTTCAACAGTGTTTACTTCATAACTGTCAACATGGCTATTACATGCCTTGCGGAAAGGTGCATAACTTTTTTCTTCTACAAATAAGGCTTTTGTTTTTGAGATTGGGTCTCGTCCCAAGACTTGGCGTCACCTTTTACCTCTTCTGTAATGCATACAGTATGTGTTGTTTAACAATGTAATAAAAACATTGAAATAACTGTCATCAGTAAAATAACAATCCTAATCTTGCCTCACTCTCATGAGGGACTGGTATGACATGTTGACAGTGATAATGCCGACGTTTAAAATGTTGACACCATAATGTTGACAGGTACAAAATGTTGATAATCAAAATGTTAACATGGTAGAAAATGTCAACAATCAAAATGTTGATGTTCCAAAATGCACGAGGAAGCACACCTGTCTGCACACCTGTCTGCACACCTGTCTGCACACCTGTCTGTGAAACGACTAAAAGCAAAATTACTCTATTACCTGAGACTACACATTGCAGCCAGCACCTACAGCCGGCAGCACACAGGTACTTACTTCTAATGTGGCAGCTGTTTCTGCTAGCTTGTGAATTATAGCTATGGGCTATACTGTGCCACATTTGTAACCAGAAATGATTGCATGATGCTGTAGACACACTGTCCAGGCTAACAATCTAGGATACCAGTCACTGAATATAATACAAGCTGGGCTAACTACATCTGCAAAGGAACTATAAGTGCTTTACAAAGGGAATATTTTGTGCCTTTCACTATTATTTGACCATCATTTGGTGCTGTGGATTGTTCATGCCACCAGCGGACCCACTGGGGCACTAAGGAACAAAGACCAGATTTTTAACTTTACAAGTAAAAGGACACTGGGCCTGATTCAGAACCGCTCAGAAGCGGGTCGTTGGCCAGGCAGTGCGCACGCGCGAGCGAGAAATTACTCGCTCCGGAGCTCGCAGCAAAACGGGGCGACTGTCTATGTTGAACGACAGCTCGCCCTGTTTTGTAGGCAGGGAGGGGGGGTGGCTTGGCAAACGGAGGCGTTCCCAAAGGAACGCCTGCCGTTTGAGGAAGGCCCTACTGACATCACTAGTGATATCAGTAGTGAGCTTCCAGCTCTATTAGAGCCGGAAGCTCTCTGGGGCTTGCAGCAGATGAGACCCTACCACAAGGGTCTCGTCGCAAGCTCGATGGTCGCGATGATCGCGACCATCACCTAGCCACTAGCAAAAGCTGTGGGTGGTCACCCACAGCTTAGCGAGCGGCAAGGAGGCCGGTTTTAAAAAAAAAAAAGCGGCCGTCCTAATTCAGAGCTAGCGCTCACTTTTTCCGAATGGCACTGAATCGTGGCCACTGTGCATATGTTTTCACATATTTTTAAATGATACTAATGCGGTTCTATCCAACGATATTTTAATATTCTACTGTTTATTATTTATGTAACTGATCTGTTTCTTAAGGTGGGTACACACGGTACGATCTATACTCATCGATGCGACCGACGATCCCAGGACCAACATATCGGACGGTCCCTGCACACGGGGCGATCTGGTGCCCGACCGCCCGATATGCCTCCCTCCTCCCGCCTAACATTGCATGGGATCGTCAGTTGCTTCATCTAATCTTTTGAACATGCAAAAAGTTCAGGCAAAGCAATTGACGACCCCACGGGAGTCACAATGCACTATATCGTGCATGCACACGGAACGATAAGGCTGATTTATCGTTCCTATCCGTCAGATCGTTAGCAATATTGTTCTGTGTGTAGGGGCCTTTAGTTTATCTTTATTAAACAGTGTTATTTTGATACATGAGTTGGATTTTTGAATTACAGAACTGGTTAAGGCATTTTTACAAAAGGGGAATTGGTTTAACCCCAAGTTGGCAGCCTTCCAATTTTCTGCAAATACAGATTGGGGGTGCTACATACATCTTTTTCCTGTCTGCGAAACACATTGAAGCTACAAAATTAGTAGGACTTTTTACTTTATTTTATTTTATGCTTTATCTTTATGCTTGTTGCTTGTGTTTTTATATATACATCTATACTACTTTTTATGATTGTATATTATGCCATTTTATTCTTTTTTTCTGTGATTTGTGAAGTAACAATGGATTCATGAAAAACCACTTGGTATGATGATACCTACTGTACATGGAATGGACATTCCCTTATTTACAAAAAGCTCATTATTGAGTAAGTGGGGATTGCCCAACAAAGATATTATACAATTATATTGTGGTTTAAAATACCCTAATTAGCATTGGAGAAATAACATTGCAATATAAATTATGGCCCTCATTCAGAGCCGTACGCTCTGAGCAGAGCGCACGCTCTGAATGAGGGCCGGGCTCCATGAAAATGGAGCGTCCTCCTGGACGCTCGTATAGCTGTGGGTCACCACCCACAGGCTATACGAGCGTGCATTGTGAGTGGGTCTGAATCAGGCCCTATGTTCCCTATCACATGGATACACACATACAAACTAGTGGTCATTTTTTTGTCATAAGCCAGTGGAAGGAAACAAGGGTCCAGGGGAAACCCATGCAAACACGTGGAGAACATACAAACTCCACATAGGCCATGTCCAGGAATTGAACTCAGTGCTTTCAAGCAATAATGCTAACCACTACGCCATCTGTGCTGCCTGACTTCCACTTTCATTAACTTCACCATATCAGGTTGGTAACACCAAAATAGTTGGTTTGTTCATCTCTTTTCTGGAACACAAAAGAACTATGCCATGAAAAATTAAATATAGTGTGAACCCTTAATGCCATGCAATTAATGCAAGGTATGCCATGAAATTAATGCAGGATGGTAGCAGTAGACATAAAAATAAAAAATAAACTATTAAAAAAGGTTATCACTTTTCATATTTCTATAACCTACACACTCAAATAGATCAGGTATAATAGTTTATTAAAAATAACAAAGATATTTAACAACCCCAGAAGTGCAAACAAAAAGTTGCGTTAATGCTTACCGTTAATTTTACGCTCACAGCTTTATGCTATGATGAGTGAATTTTCAGTTCGCAGGAGAAAGGTGCTCGTCATTCATTAGCAAGTATTAAAAAAGGTCAATAGCATTGCACATAAAATTAACAAGGGTTATTTAACCCACATTGACCATTTTTATTTTATAGACTAAGGCCCTCATTCAGAGCCGTACGCTCTGAGCAGAGCGCACGCTCTGAATGAGGGCCGCCCTCCATGAAAATGGAGCGTCCTCCTGGACGCTCGTATAGCTGTGGGTCACCACCCACAGCCTATACGAGCGTGCATTTTGATGGCCGCGATGGTCGTGACCATCGCAACCATCGAAACTGCGAGCCGAAGCCTGCGGTTGAGGTTTTCAACCGCAAGCTCCGGAGTGATTTTGGCTCTATCAGAGCCAAAATCACTCCCACTGACATCACTAGTGATGTCAGTGGGCCGGCTTCTGACGGGAGGCGTTCCGGTGGGAACGCCCCCGTCAGGGAGGCACGCCCCCGGCTCGCCCACCAAAGGGGGCGTGCTGTCAATCAACATCGACAGCACGCCCCCTTTGATCAGACACAACGAGCGAAGGACTTTCCTTCGCTCGTCGCGTCTGGCGCATGCGCACGACGGAGCTCCCTCCGTCGTGCGCATGCTCAGTACATAACATCGACCCACTTGCGAGCGGACAGCCGCTCGCGAGTGGGTCTGAATCAGGCCCTAACTTCATGTCTAAAACTTAAAGTAATATACATGATATGAATTCAAAATAACTTCCACTTTATTTTCTATTGATTAATCCATAATAAAGTATTAGTGACAAATACTAATATAATATTCAACTGTCAAAATTTTGATTGTCAACATTTTGAATCAATTGACAATTTAATTGTCACAGTTTGCAAATGTTGATATTTTGTACCTGTTGGTATTTTGATTGTGGACATATTGATTGTCAACAATTTGTACCATGTCGAGATTTTTTAATAGTCGACATTTTGTATCTGTCAACTTTTTTATTGTCGAAATATTGGTTGTGAAGGTTATCGTTCAATAAACATTCGCAAATCGTTTATAAATCGTTAAGAAAAATGTATTATACGACCAGCAATGCGCGCTCCCGCTGGTCGTTTAGACATCTATCATCGTACAAACATGTTGTACAACCTGACGATATCATCAGGTTCAACATGTTTTCAGATTGATGTGCTTACACTGAACGACTGCTAATTCAGTGAAAGCACATCACAGACAGACAAACGACTGCACGATTACAATGTTGTAATCGTGCAGTTTTTTGCCTGTCTAGTGGATGTGTGCCTTTATATTATGCTTATTGTTATATTGTGCCCCATGCTCCGGATTGGACGTGGGCCGTTTGGATGAATTCTTATATTGTGTCTGGAGCCATCGGTTGTTCGATTATTCTTGTCTTATGTGCTATTTATTATTGTTTTTCTGTTTTTCTATTTTTCTATGCTAGAGAGATCCGGGGGTTATGTCCGTTTGATTGTTTTTAGTTTTCTATTATGGTGTAAATTGATATTGATGTTAGTTTCCATGGCATCGAGGGCTGTCCCTCCAGGTGGGGATGGGTGGAGCCACGCTAGATGCTGAGCCCGGAAGGAGTGACTGTATATAGGTTGCCATGGTCGCGGCTCTGGCCCACGTCGCCCGCGGGTGACATCATCATCCGGCGCTGGGATGGACGCGGGTATGCACGAGGTGAACTGTGGTGTACAAGGTTTGTTGTTTGCTTATGTCATTCATTATAGACAAAGGTTGAATAAACCGAAACGTTGAAAAGGATTTTGGGGGTCATTCAGACCCGGTCGCAAGCGCCGAGACCCGGCTAGCGATGGGCGCTACGGGTCTCGCACCAAAGGGGGCGAGCTGTCGATGGTGAGTGACTGCTCACCCCGTTTGGGAGGCTGGCAGGGGGCGTGGCCGGCCAAACGGAGGCGTTCCCGACGGAACGCTTGCCGTTTGGGGGCGGCCCCACTGACATCAACAATGATGTCAGTGGGGAGCTTCCTACTTGATCAGGGCAGGAAGCTCCCTGGCGCTTGCGGTTGACGAGACCCAACTTTAGGGTCTCGTCGCAAGCCCTGATGGTCGCGATGGTCTTGACCATAGTGACAATCACCCTGGTCGATCGCAAGAGCTGTGGGTGGTAACTTACAGCCTAGCGATCGACCAGGAGGCGGCACTTAAAAAAGTAAGCGACAGCCCTCATTCAGAGCGATCATTTGAATGAGGTCCTTTGTTCCTTCATTCGTTGTTATGTGACCTGTGAGTGCCGCCTTGACTTAAAATAATAGCCCAGGTCATTACTTGTAAAAATAAAAGTTGTATTCACTTTGCTTGATGCTTTTGCATTTTATACACAGTCTGTTAAGCCGGGTGCACATGGAAGGATATGCTCCATGAGTGATATCGTTCAGTGTTGTCCCCTCACCTGCCGGGCTCAATATCATTCCCGACATTGAGCATACACACTGAACGATATTGTTCAGTGACGTCACCGACTGCATCCCCGAACTTCCAGGATCTGGAGATATCGGCAGATTGACCTGCAAGTACGGCCGATGAAAGATATCATTAACGATCTGCGTGGTCGTCCACGCATTAAACACCCAAGTTTGGGTTCACTGTTTCTCAGCCTCTGAGTGACGCCTCTTGATTTTGGATTCTATGTTGGGGGTACAGACCCTGAGGAGGGCATCGGAGCAAGTTTCTTCTCTGATGGTGGGTGACAGGTGATTGGAGTGTCATTGTGATATATATAGAGAGTGTTCTCCCCAGAAAAAATTTCCAGACGGGTGGCATCAAGAAGTAGCCGGGTGGGGACCCCTTGCTATAATAAAATGTTTTAAACCATGACCTTATAATGATTTATACTTGAAATAACATTTTATATATAAATTCTCCTCTTCTTATTAGAGGCCCTGTCGTCTGATTATGAAAAAGATGCAAAGTCTGTAGGATCTTGTCCTTTTTATACAGCTCCCAGATACTGTCTCCACTTGCAGGCTCCCAAAGTAGGGGGTAGGCTGTTTCTTGCTGGGTGGTGCACCCACAAAATACAGCCTGGGGAGAACACTGATATATATACACACGCCGATGCCGGAATCCCGATGCCCAGCAAAATGCCGATGACGATATCTCCAATGGGACCAGGATACCGGCGTCTGCTTCCTGGCTGCCGGAATCCCAAACAAAGGATCTGGGTAAGTATCCGCGGCTGCTCAGGGATGGGGGTTTAGCTTTAGGGCCCCCCGGGGGGAAATCAGGGCTAGGCACCCCCCCCCGGGGAAGGTTAGGGTAGGGCTGCGGGGAGGGTGGGTTATGTTTAGGCACCACCGCGGGAAGTTTAGGTTAGGCACCCCCCTGGGAGGTTAGGGTTAGGCACCACCAAGGGAGGGTTAGGGGGGAGAGGGGAGGGATAGGGTACTTACAGGTTGACGTCTGGATTTTCAATAATCGGGCTTCTGGAGTCGGGATTTGAACCCACGGCTCTATATAAAAAGGTAATAACCAGGGTACACTCACCAGTCCTTATGCATTATTCATTTATTGTATTATTATATCACATAGAGACTTCACATCAACGATTCGGGCCAGTACATGGACCTTTGTCAAGATAACCACATAAGTGGACCAAATAGTTTGGTCCACTTATGTCATTATCTTGACAAAGATCCATATACCGGACTGATGCCCGGCAAAATGCCAATGACGATATCTCCAATGGGACGAGGATACCGGCGTCTGCATCCTGGCTGCCGGAATCCCGAACAAAGGATCTGGGTAAGTATCCGTGGCTGCTCAGGGATGGGGGTTTAGTTTTAGGGTCCCCTCTGGGGGCGGAATCAGGGTTAGGCACCCCCTGGGGCAGGTTAGGGTTAGGCTGCGGGGAGGGTGGGTTATGTTTAGGCACCACCATGGGAAGTTTAGGTTAGGCGCCCCCCGGGGAGATTAGGGTTAGGCACCACCAAGGGAGGGTTCGGGGGGAGAGGGGAGGGATAGGGTACTTACAAGTCGACATCTGGATTTTCAATAGTCGAGCTTCCAGAGTCGGGATTTGAACTCGCGGCTCTATATAAAAAGGTAATAAGTTAACCAGGGGTACACTCATCAGTCCTTATGCATTATTAACTTATTGTATTATTATATCACATAGAGACTTCACATCAACATTTCGGTCCAGTACATGGACCTTTATCAAGATAACCACATAAGTGGACCAAACAGTTTGGTCCACTTATGTCGTTATCTTGACAAAATTCCACGTACCGGACTGAAATGTTGATGTGAAGTCTCTATGTGATATAATACAATAAATAAATAAATGACAGAATTTTGCATTGGACGGGCATGCTGGACGATCCGGCATGCCTGACCAGTTGATATTTTACCCTCGGTCGCCCTACCTACGTAATGGTCATGAGACAGGGTGGCAAACTGTCAAGGTACAAAAGTTCTGATGATGGGTTAGAACTGGGACCCAGAAGGATGGGTAAAAGTACCCTTGTCTCTTTAGGGGCATGGGAGTACAGGAGAGGTGTAACAAATGTCTCCAATATGCAGCAACCACACACAACTCACACCTCTGCTTCACAGCAGCTCACACTATAATCATGCTGTAAATGAGAGGGAGTTGCCATGCCCTACCATGTAATCATGCACTCTCACCATACCTTGGCCTACTGAGTGTCTTGGCAGTCCTGCTGGGACCACCCTATGTGTGTAATGGCCATTATGGTGTATGGCATAACGTGTAAGGGCCATTACGGTGTGTGGCATAATAATATGCAAGGGACACTACTGTGTGGTGTAATGTGACTGAGGGGCATTACTGTGTGGCATAATTTGAATTGGGGATGCTATCGTGTGATCACGCCCTTTCCCAGCAAGACTACACCACTTTTTTTTTTTAAGTGCGCCGTATTTTCCTCTTTTAGATGTGGAGGTGGGCACCAATGCTCTTTATGTACACAGAGCAGCAAAATATGTACTTTCGGCTTTACTTTGGTGGCACAGATGTGTCTTCCTCCGTGTTCAGCTCCTCTGCCCTAAAAAATTCCTACAGTGATCACTATCTCTACAACTGCTAAACTAGGGCTTGGTCAATTGGAAAAATGTCTATCCTTATCCTCGTGTGTGACCTATACCAATGAAGTGCCAGCTTTACCTAACACAACCAAACAAATACCAAATGTCTGACTATGGCACATGTATCAATCCCCTGCAGGATGAGCTCTTTTGTATGTATTTTAATACAGAGAATTCTATATACTTGTATGTTGTTACTTATTAATGATGTTATTAATTATATATATTTATAAAAGTATAGACTAAGAAGTAGGAGGAGTCAGAAATAATAAGGGGAGTAGTCTACGCCTGGGGCCAGATGCTGACAGCAGTGTGGGCCTGTGTGCTCTTTAAATGCCAGGGCCTATTTTTAGTCCCAGTCCGGCCCTGTCCCTAGGGGAGGAAGCCAGATATTGGGGCCAATACACTGTGAAATATCTGATAGTGTATGGCCCTGATAACAGCTGGGTGTCAGGCTGCCAGACTAAATGCCTGGCGGTCTGACACACATTTTATCTGTTAGTGAATGCCCAGCATTAGTAATCGAATCCGCTGCCACCAGCACATCTGCCTTTCACTACACTTCTATTCCCAACATGCCTAAAATAGTAATTTCTCTGGTTACTAGTTGTGATATCCTGCTACAGTAATGCACTGCCTGTACTGACATCCCAACACCTGCCATTGTGTCATATTCATTGGGGTATGTAAGATGCCATCAGATTCCCTGACACTCTTCACTCTACTACAAGTAGAAAAATAAATGAACTTTTTACAGACACTTACCACAAGGAAAACATTGTAAAGCTCTAACTTAATGCATTAATTGCCTGGTATTGAACTGCTTCCTTGTGTTAAACTATTCTCTTAAAAGAAGTAGGGATGAGCTGTCCGGATTCTGTGGAATCCGAACCGCTCCGAACATGTGGAATACCCGTTGCTCGGGTATTCCCGCCTGACTCGTATTCCACTTTGAGGCCAAACGTCATCTTCCCGACGTCGGATTCTGGCAAGACTCGGCGCCATTTGTCACTAAGCACACAAGCTGCGCACAACTCTGCAAAGACGGCTGCCAGTGCCTGTATAAAAAAATAAATAAAGAGAGACTCCATTGGCTGTGCTGTTAATGTTAAGTGACTGTAGGGGGATGAGTCAGCATGCTGATGTATGCTGCGCTACTCTGCTAATAATTTCAGTGGCTGCAGACTCCATTGGCTGTGCTGTTAAGTGGCTGTGCTGTTAAGTGGCTGTGCACTGCTGATTAAAGTACTGTTCATCTGCTCCAGTGTAAGAAAAAAGTTTTATTTTTTTTTAAAGTATAAAAAAAGGAGAGAAAAAAATAATATATTATAATGTGCTGTATCGCACTGTGTAGTGTACTACTGTATAGTGTATACAAGCACCGTGACTTCTTGGGCAGTGAGGCGTGCACCGTCAGCGCCCGACAGTGACATGACAGTGAGGGATGCAATGAGGCGTCAGGTGGGCGCCTGGTCCTAGAGGGCCGGTAAAGGATAGATAACCTGCAGTATGTATACCCCCTGACGTCGTTAGGAGTGAATCGATCACGTGATCAGATCATGTGACCGTCCGAGCCTATATTACATACAGTGTCCCCTGGTCCTGCAGCTGCAGCTGCATAGTTTTTGCAGGCTGCTGCCTGCTTGCAAGTTAATCGCAATAAGAGTAAGGTAAGAAGCTGCCAGGCATGTGGAACATGCCAGGGAGATGCTGGGGGCACACAGGAGACATGTGGGGAGCATGCTGCTGGGGAATGGCTGAAGATAGGGGCATTTGGAGCACAAAGTGACTAATGTGGAGGAGGTGTGTCAGACAATTAGGGCATAAGGAGGCATTTGGGAAAATGCTGATTGGGGCAGATGCTGGGACATTGGGCATATGTGGAACATGCTGTTGGGTGGCATACAGGCCCGGCCCGAGACAAATTTTTTAGATAAGCAAAAAAACATGTTGGGGCCCAAGGGGTACCAATGCACGCGCCCAGAAAACAAATAAAGGAGCGTAGTCTAGTGGGAAACAAAATACACCCCCACCCCACATAATACACCCCACACCTCTCAAATAATATTAATAACCCCCATCCCACATGATACAGCACACCCCTCAAACAACATTAATAAACCACCACCACACATAATAATACACCCCACACATCGCAAATAACGATAATATACCCGGGGCACACCACATAATACACCCCCACCCCGCAGATCACATTAATATACCCACCACCACACATAATACACAGCACATCCCTCAAGTAACATTATTAACCCCCACCCCACATAATATACAGCACACCCCTCAAATAACATTAATAAACCCCCACCCAACATAACACACCACCTCCCCACATAATACACAGCACACCTTTCAAATAAAAATAATATACCCCCACAACACATGATAAATAATACACCCCACACCTCTCAAAAAACATCAACACATTTCCCCCTCCCCAGATACTTCGCACCATGCCTGTAGAAGGCTAGTCTGGTGGTCTCGTCACATTGTGCAACTCCAGTGTAGGACAGTCAGACAGGAGGAGGAGCAGAGGCACTGCTATGACCTGCTGTGACTTGGGAAGGAGATAGAAGGGGTGGGGCCTCGGTGAGGAAAAGGAGTAGGAATACCAACCTATTGGTGGCTAGTCCTGGGGGAAGAACCAGCCACCATGTAGCACAATGATACCGGCTCTCTTTATGGCAGAGGGTGACAGCTGTGCATCGCTGAAGCTCAGTGCCAGATTAAGGTCCTCTTGGGCCTGGAGCTAAAATCTATGAAGGGCCTACTGTGTACTGTCGCAGGGGGTGTGAATACTGATATGGGGGTGTGACAAGTGATGTGGGAGCGTGGTCTGTGTCATGAGGTGTGGCTAGCATCATGGAGCATAACTACCCACATACATTGAACCATCTTCATCTCCCTCCCCTTTTTGATTATTACACACCCACACATATATATATACATACTGACAACAGCGTTTTCTAACACTGAAACGTTGATTACATCCGATTGTCTATGCCTGCTTTTGCGCCGAGTGCAGCACCTTACTCTACTGCATGTTTTGCTTTTAATGTAAGATAAACGAAATGACTGTATAGGAGTGGAGAGGGTTAAACTTCCTAGGCTGGGGGCAGACCAGTGTGAGGAATCATGTGATAATTAGGGCCAATGGGTTTTTAGGGTTGTAGGTTATAGCAGGGATATTAGAGATTGTTGGAGGCGGAGTCAGCCTCTTTTGTTCCTGTCTTGGGAATGGGTAAGTGCTCTTACCTGAGCTCTGTTATATTTTCTTCATAGCCATCCTTCTGTTTTTCTTTCCTCTTCTTATCTTTGTTCTTCACCTTCTTCATCTATCCCTCTCTCTCTCTGCCCTCCCCCACCTTTGCGCTCTGCATTTTCTAACAATCCTCCTAACCCTTATAAGGACTGTGACCCCCCCCAAATTGGTAGCATGCCCCGCCCGCACCGCTCATCGCGGATCCCCGCCCGTTACCGGGCACAGGAAGAAGGCCCAGGGAGTTCTGGGGAGGCTCCTGCCTCTCAAGAGGGAGCTGAAGGGGCTAGCGCGAGTCGCGCAGCCCCGCGGCGTCATGGGCGGCCGGGCGCGGCCGCGCTTACCCGCGGCCGTCAAGCAGGTGCTGTCAGGGCGGCTGGACACAGCCGCCGGCGGGGGGAAGGCGCGGCTGCTCTGAGCAGCCGCGAGAGGCAGTTAGTGAGCCCGCGGGAGGGCAGAGCTGCCGCGATTAGGGCGGTGAGCGCTCGCCCCCCGCGGGTTCAAAGGTCACAGGCGCACACGCGCACCGCAAGGAGGGCTGCTAATAGCCCTGTTAGTGCCCGGAGGGGCAGGGGGGACTCCCCCACAGTTAATGAAGTGGGGAATGTCGAGGTGGGGGAGATGGACAGCCCTGGCAGCACATTAGGGGCTTTGTCAGTCAGGGAGGCAGCCATTTTAGGACAGGGAGAGCTGATGGAGGATGATTGGCAGGCTAGTCAGCAATCAGCAGACAGGGCCATGTCTGGGGCAGCAGCTTCTGGCTATGTGGATACTCAGGTCCCTAGTGGGGGTGCAAGTCAGTCCTTTGACCCTGCAGCTTTTGCGGCCATGATGTCATCAATGACATCTGCTTTTGCTCCCATGGTTGCGGCATTGGCTCCTAGCCAAGCAGATAGTGAAAGGGTGGATCAGAGGCAGCGTTCAATTTCTGCTACTCTAGGGCCAGCGGTAGATCAGTTCATGCAGGCTTGCAAGGCTATGGGCTCCGCTGCGGCTCAGTTGGCAAGACCAGAGGCGTCTGGGGCTGGTGCGGCTGTGTCTTCTCCTGCTGTGTCGACCGTGCCCAGGGTTTCGGCCCAGGGGGCGGCTTCATCGTCTGTTTCAGATACTGCTGAGGGCGAAGCTATGGAACAGGATTTCAGCGTCGAGGAGGCTTCATCATCGGTCGTGTCCGGGAGGGAGCAGTCCGGATCGTCAGGTGAGATCTCAGAAGATGATGATGTTGCTGACTCTGCCTCCTCTTCTTCCTCTGTCTCTGACTTGTCGTCGACCTCTTCTTCTCTGGCTTCTTCTGTCAGCAGCGCGAAAAAGGCGCGGAAGAGGGCTGCTAAATATGCGCGCAAGGAGGCGGATAGGCGGGATAAGCGGGCTAAGCAGCAGCGTCAGAGTAGTAGCGCGCGGAAGTCCAAGAAGCGTCAGCATCAACCAGGTGTGGTGCATTGCGACAATACAGCAGTATTGCGGGGTCTGCGCGATTGTTGCAAGAAAAAAATCAGGAAGGGCGATTATGTGGACATGTTCATTTTAACTGAGCAAGCCAAAAAAGATTTCAAGGCAGCTAAGCTTAAAGGCGGGGTGGGGTTGGAAGCTTTTCGTTCCTATGATAACTGGCTTGCTGGGTTTTGCGTATTCGCAGCATGCTACTTGAAAGATCGCCCAGGGGAGCACCTGAACGTAATAAGGTATATCCACCTGATTCATGGGATGCAGCGTAAATCCAGGGGCAGCGCCTGGAGAACATATGATGAGGAATTTAGGCGCAAGCAGGACGGATCCAAGCGCTTAGATTTTGGGTGCAAGGACGTGGAAGTGTGGCTTGACGTCACGCAACCACCAAAAGGTGGAGTGGAGGATTCTCGGGTAGGCGGGGATACTCATAAGGGGGGGTCTGGGGCGTGGCGCCCGAGTTCTGATCCCTCCCCGGGGCGTCGACAGACGGGCCCCGGTCGGCTTTCTGCGCAGACACCTTTTAAAGGTAAATGTTTTGCCTTTAATAATGCCTCCTGTTCCCAGGGCCAACGGTGCCGTTTTCGACACCTTTGCTTGCGTTGCAACGGATCGCACCCCGCCTCTAATTGTTTCAGGTTGTCAGCCCAACAGGGATCCAAGTCGGGAGGAGGAGCTATTCCCAAAGCGGGAGGTAGCGCAGGCGCTAAATAGGGCACCAACCCCTATCCGTTTGGATGCTATGTCCAGGTGGCTAGGGTGGTACCCTAATAGGCAGGACGCTAAGTTTTTGTTTTTCGGGTTCAAGTTGGGTTTTCGTTTACCAGTTATAGGGGAAGTTCGAGTCGGTTCCCCGAGAAATTTACAATCAGCTCGACTTTTTCCTGACGTTCTTCAGTTAAAAGTCGAGAAAGAGGTTCAGTTAGGACGTATGGTGGGTCCATTTGCGCATCCTCCAATGGGGAATCTGATTCTTTCCCCAGTGGGGGTGGTGCCTAAGAAAACTCCAGGAAAATTTCGGCTGATCCAGCATCTGTCTTATCCATTGGGGTCCTCCGTTAATGACGCTATACCTCCTGAATTCTGTTCAGTGAGGTATCAGTCTTTTGATGATGCTTTCAGTATCGTTAGGGCATATGGACGCGGGGCCCTCATGGCTAAGATGGATGTGGAGTCAGCTTTTCGTTTGCTTCCTTTGCACCCCGAATCGTTTAGGTTCATGGGTTTTCGCATTGGGGGGGAATACTTCATAGACAAGTGCTTGCCTATGGGGTGTTCGATTTCCTGCGCATACTTTGAAAAATTTAGCACTTTCCTTCATTGGTGCGTAGAGTTTTCTTGTGGGGGTCATGGGATAGCGCACTATCTCGATGACTTCCTCTGCGTGGGGCCCGCTGGGTCAGAGCGTTGTAACGAGTTACTTGGTTCCATGAGAGCGCTGTTTTTTCATTTTGGAGTACCTGTGGCAGACGAAAAGACAGAGGGACCCCTCTCGTGTTTGTCATTTTTAGGTATCGAGATTGATACCTTGGCTGGATCCTGTCGGCTGCCGCGCGATAAAATTGACAAATTGCGAGATTCCATTTCAGAGTGTTTGGTTGCGCGCAAAATTTCGCTCAGGCAGGCCCAATCACTGTTGGGTTGTATGAACTTTGCCTGTAGAGTTATACCGATGGGGAAGGTATTTTGCAGAAAGCTAGAGAGGGCCACAGCGGGGGTTTCCAAACCTCACCATTTGATCCGTTTATCGTCAGAAATAAAGAGAGACCTGGAAGTTTGGGTTTCCTTTTTGGCAGATTTTAATGGGATCAGGATATGGTTATCCCCTCTGGTGGGCAATGTCGATTTGCAGCTTTTCACCGATGCAGCAGGATCTTCGGGGTTCGGTTGCTACCTGAGGGGATCCTGGTGCGTCGCAACTTGGCCAGAGGAGTGGATTCGTGCAGGTTTGACAAGAGATATGCTGCTCTTAGAACTGTTCCCAATAATGGTCGCCTTGGAGGTCTGGGGCGAGCGCATCTGCAATCGCAGCATTCTGTTCAGATGTGACAATCTGGGCGTGGTGCATGCGGTAAACGGGCAGCGAGCAAAGTCGTTGCTGGTTTTGCGTGTGCTAGCGCAGCTGGTGCTTGCCTGTTTGCGCCATAATGTGCTGTTTCGAGCTCAACACGTACCCGGAGTTGACAACGGGATTGCCGATGCGCTGTCCAGATGTCAATGGGGTCGGTTCCGTACATTGGCTCCTGATGCAGAGACTGATGGTGTGCTGTGCCCCTCTTATGTTTGGCAGGTTATCAAGCCGGACTGGAGGGGTTAGCGGAGCTGTCCATTGCACCAAGTACCCTCAAGGCTTACCGTCGGTCTTGGGAAGAATGGGAAGTTTTTTCCCGTAGCCAAGGCCTTGGAGGTAAGGGTCAGCATCAATTGATGCTTGCTTTTATTTGGCAGATGTATGTATCTGGCAAATCGAGAGCGGTAGTTTCACGGTACCTGGCAGGTATTTCGTTTTTCTCCAAATTGAAGGGAATCCCTGACCTTACAAGGAGTTTTGTCATCACAAAGGCCTTGAAAGGTTGGGCGCGCGCTGAGCCGGTTAACCCCGATAAAAGACGGCCTATAGACATTTATCTGTTACCGTCCATTCTAGGAGCGGTTGCGGACGTGGCGGCCTCCGGTTTCGAAACGCTTTTGTTTAAGTTAGCTTTTTCCATGGCTTTTAATGGTGCTTTCCGGGTGTCGGAATTGGTTGCTCCCTCCAAGTGGAGGGATTCAACTATGCTGCGTTCGGATGTGAAGGTGGGTGAGAGGTCCTTGCTGTGCAGATTGCGTCGTTCTAAGACCGATCAGTTAGGCAGGGGTCGCTGGATAACATTGGTCCCCTCGGCGGATTGTCGAATTTGTCCGGTCGGCTTGGCCACTCGTTATGCATCTGTCAGACCCTCAGCGGAGGGCTCATGGCTGATGCATGGCGATGGGCTTCCGCTGACAAAATTTCAGTTTAGTTGGATGCTGCGGCGATGTCTTTGCAGCGTGGGCCTCTCACCAGGGGAGTTCGGCACGCATTCGTTTCGAATTGGTGCTGCCACTTCGCCGCTGCTGCGGGATTTCCAGAGTCACAGATTCAAGCTCTGGGCCGATGGAAATCAGCCAGTTATAAGCGTTACATTCGACCGAATCATTGAGGTTAATGTTGTGCATGCACGTTACATATGGTTTGTTATGTTTTACGAAATGTCATTGGTCCTGGTCTTGTTTGTTTTTCCCTGTCTTTCCTACTCGGGGACTAGCTACTCGCCATTGATTTCAGTGGGAGTCTGGAGAGTTTTGACGATTTTTTTACCTGATCTGACGGATTTAATTCGGCTATTTGGTTTATAATTACAATTATATGTCCCTCAGCAGGTTTTACGTTTTCTCTCTGGTCGAGTTCACTTGTGTTATCCGATATCTCTCCCAAACCCCCCCCCCCCCCCCGCTCTCCCCCCCCCCCTTCTTTTTTATTTTAACTTATCCTCTTGTGTCTTCATGTTGCTTCAAATTGGCACAGAAGCTTGTTGATCTTTACAGATTCAAATCAAAATTTTTTCTTTTTGGCAGATCCTCAGTAATATGTTCCCCGTTAGATATACATGATTAAATATGCTAAAATTTTACAATAACTTTAATGTTTTCTTTGTTTTTCCCTCATTATAGGAATGGCTTTTGATGATTGTACTGTATGGATAATTGGCCATTCATTTGTTTTTTGGGCGGCTAGGTTCATGCAGGCGCAGGACGCGCCGTTGTTTCCGGGGGCTAGTGGAGTTAGATGGATAGGGGTCAGAGGTATGTTGTGGGAGAGCCTTAAGCCTAAACTCTTGCAGCAGGTTCAGCGGTATGGCTTACCGAGAGTCGTGGTTATTCATCTAGGCGGGAATGATTTGGGCAAGAGGACATCTCTGGATTTAAGGCATGCGGTGGTGGAGGATTTGGGTCAGATTATAATGGCATGGCCAGCTTGCACAATAGTTTGGTCTTTCATGGTCCCTAGATTGTGTTGGCGTGGTGTGGTTGACGGCAGAGCCATTGATGAAGCCCGGAAGAAAGTGAACTTTACGGTTTCAAAATTTGTGTTGGAAAATGGTGGGGCAGTGGTCAGACATCCTAGGATAAAATTTCGGTATACTTACCTTTTTCGGTCTGACGGGGTTCATTTAGCGGAGGAAGGTATGTTTATTTTTCTTGAGGATCTGTTTGAGGTTGTGGTTTCTGTGCGTTAGTTCTATGGTGGCGGTGCAAGGTTTCTTTTGGCAGAACCTTGCTTTTGGCGGGAAAGAACGGCAGGTTACCTATTAGCACTGTGAATATTTGTTTACTCATTGTTTTGCTCACCTTCGTTGACTCATAAAGTCTGCTGGACCACCCTGCCGGGGGCAGCATCATCACCTTACCGGGTGGGTAGTCAAGATAGAAGGCTTGAGCGTATTGTGTTGTGGTTGGAGTGTTTATAGTGTTAGGCTTGGGCTGTTGTTAGCCGTTCTTTCTTTGCCACCATATTTAAATTAATTTAATTAATATAGTAACTAATTCATTATATGTTTTTAAATTAATAGCTAACAAATTCTGCCAAATACAAGTCTCCGTGTCTTTATTTCAATTAAGTATGTTATTGTCACTGATTCACACGCAGGTCAATCCTCAGACGATGGGAAGTTTAGATAAACGAAATGACTGTATAGGAGTGGAGAGGGTTAAACTTCCTAGGCTGGGGGCAGACCAGTGTGAGGAATCATGTGATAATTAGGGCCAATGGGTTTTTAGGGTTGTAGGTTATAGCAGGGATATTAGAGATTGTTGGAGGCGGAGTCAGCCTCTTTTGTTCCTGTCTTCCCACCCTCCCTCCCTAAAGTTTATTTTTATGGGCTCTTTTTGATTTGGGTTTGGTGATTGTTTCGTTGGCTATTTTAGGCGGGAAAGAACGGCAGGTTACCTATTAGCACTGTGAATATTTGTTTACTCATTGTTTTGCTCACCTTCGTTGACTCATAAAGTCTGCTGGACCACCCTGCCGGGGGCAGCATCATCACCTTACCGGGTGGGTAGTCAAGATAGAAGGCTTGAGCGTATTGTGTTGTGGTTGGAGTGTTTATAGTGTTAGGCTTGGGCTGTTGTTAGCCGTTCTTTCTTTGCCACCATATTTAAATTAATTTAATTAATATAGTAACTAATTCATTATATGTTTTTAAATAAATAGCTAACAAATTCTGCCAAATACAAGTCTCCGTGTCTTTATTTCAATTAAGTATGTTATTGTCACTGATTCACACGCAGGTCAATCCTCAGACGATGGGAAGTTTAGGACATCGGCCAATGAGTATGTATGTGTGAATATATATATATATATATATATATACACTAGGGGTGAGCGGGTTCGGATTTCTGAAATCCGAACCCCCCCGAACCCCCCCGATCCGAGTCTGATCCGAGTCAGGCTCGACTTTTCCCGCCTGACTCGGATCTGAAATCGAGGCAAAACGTCATCATCCCGCCTTCCGAGTCTCGCGGGTTTTGGATCCTATATAAGGTACCCGCGTCGGCGCCATTTTCTCACTCGGCTGTGGACAGTGAAGAGGGAGGGTGGGAGTTAGGGCTGTGTAGTGTAGTGCTGCTGTTGTCCACTACTTCAAAGTCCATAGGGGCTGGCTGTGTTGTGCTGTGCTGCTGTTGTTAATAGGGGCTGTGTCCACTACTTCAAAGTCCATAGGGGCTGGCTGGACTGTGTTGTGCAGTCAGTTCTCCATAGGGGCTGTGTCCACTCCAAAGTCCTGTGCAGTGTCCCAGTCCTAAAGGAGTGCTGTAGTGTTGTCCAGGGGGTGCTCTGTCCATCAGGGGTGCTCCCCCCAAGTGCTAAAAAAATAATATATTTTCTGTGTTTGTGAATTGTGTGCGCAGTAGCCGCACGTGCATCAACAAAGTAGTGCCAAGCGTGCGCCTGTGTCATAAGTAAAGGGCCGGCTGGCTTGACCGTTAAAGGGTGCTGTAACCCCCGAAAGTACACTCCAGTCCAAACAAAAAAAAAAATTATTTTCTGTGTTTGTGAATTGTGTGCGCAGTAGCCGCACGTGCATCAACAAAGTAGTGCCAAGCGTGCGCCTGTGTCATAAGTAAAGGGCCGGCTGGCTTGACCGTTAAGGGTGCTGTAACCCCCGAAAGTACACTCCAGTCCAAACCAAAAAAAAAATAATTTTCTGTGTTTGTGAATTGTGTGCGCAGTAGCCGCACGTGCATCAACAAAGTAGTGCCAAGCGTGCGCCTGTGTCATAAGTAAAGGGCCGGCTGGCTTGACCGTTAAGGGTGCTGTAACCCCCGACAGTACACTCCAGTCCAAACAAAAAAAAAAATTATTTTCTGTGTTTGTGAATTGTGTGCGCAGTAGCCGCACGTGCATCAACAAAGTAGTGCCAAGCGTGCGCCTGTGTCATAAGTAAAGGGCCGGCTGGCTTGACCGTTAAGGGTGCTGTAACCCCCGAAAGTACACTCCAGTCCAAACCAAAAAAAAAATTATTTTCTGTGTTTGTGAATTGTGTGCGCAGTAGCCGCACGTGCATCAACAAAGTAGTGCCAAGCGTGCGCCTGTGTCATAAGTAAAGGGCCGGCTGGCTTGACCGTTAAAGGGTGCTGTAACCCCCAAAGTACACTCCAGTCCAAACCAAAAAAAAAATTATTTTCTGTGTTTGTGAATTGTGTGCGCAGTAGCCGCACGTGCATCAACAAAGTAGTGCCAAGCGTGCGCCTGTGTCATAAGTAAAGGGCCGGCTGGCTTGACCGTTAAAGGGTGCTGTAACCCCCAAAGTACACTCCAGTCCAAACCAAAAAAAAAATTATTTTCTGTGTTTGTGAATTGTGTGCGCAGTAGCCGCACGTGCATCAACAAAGTAGTGCCAAGCGTGCACCTGTGTCATAAGTAAAGGGCCAGCTTGCTTGACCGTTAAAGGGTGCTGTAACCCCCAAAGTACACTCCAAACCAAAAAAAAAAATATTTTCTGTGTTTGTGACTTGTGTGCACTGTGGCTGCACGTGCATCAACAAAGGAGCAGCGCCAAGCGTGCGCCTGTGTCCCATAAGTAAAGAGTCGGCTGGCTCATTTCTTAAAGGGTGGTGTAACCCACAAAGTGCACTACTCTCCAGCAAAAATAAAAAAATATTTCTGTGTTTGTGTGCGCTGTAGCCGCACGTATATATCAATATAACATAAATGGAGGACCAAACTTTCTCCGATAAAAATAAAATAGGGAAGAACCACTTCCTCCTAGTGCTATTGCTGCTGCTGCGAGTAGTTCATCATCCCAGAGAGGAAGTAGGAACATCACTACTTTTACTAAACAATTGACCCTCCAACAGTCCCTAGCGATGAGGATGAAGTACGACAGCAGTCATCCTGAAGCAAAACGTATAACTGAGGCCTTGACTGCTATGTTGGTGTTAGACGTGCGTCCGGTATCCGCCATTAGTGCAGTGGGATTTAGACAATTGATGGAGGTAGTGTGTCCCCGGTTCCAAATCCCGTCTAGATTCCACCTGCATCCTCAAAGCAGCAGCGACAAGCGTGCGTCTGTCTGTTAAAGGGTGGTGACACCCTCAAAGTGTGCTACACAAACAATAAAAATATTGTTCTTTTTTTTTCGGTCTTTGTGAAATGTGTGGGCTGTAGCCGCACTTGCATCCTCAAAGCAGCAGCGACAAGCGTGCGTCTGTCTGTTAAAGGGTGGTGACACCCTCAAAGTGTGCTACACAAACAATAAAAATATTGTTCTTTTTTTTTCTGTCTGTGTGAATTGTGTGGGCTGTAGCCGCACTTGCATCCTCAAAGCAGCAGCGACAAGCGTGCGTCTGTCTGTTAAAGGGTGGTGTAACCCTCAAAGTGCTCCAAAAAATAAAAAACTATTTTTTTTATGTGTTTGTGACTTGTGTGCGATGTAGCCGCACGTGCATCAACATAGTAGCAGCGCCAAGCGTGCGCCTGTGTCATAAGTCAAGGGCTGGTTTGGACATCTGGTCCGGACTGAAGGACGTGCCAACAATTTCTGAGAAGTCTACTATCACTGCATATGATACTGTCCTCAAAGCAGCAGCGACAAGCGTGCGTCTGTCTGTTAAAGGGTGGTGACACCCTCAAAGTGTGCTACACAAACAATTAAAATATTGTTCTTTTTTTTTCGGTCTTTGTGAAATGTGTGGGCTGTAGCCGCACCTGCATCCTTAAAGCAGCAGCGACAAGCGTGCGTCTGTCTGTTAAAGGGTGGTGACACCGTCAAAGTGTGCTACACAAACAATAAAAATAGTTTTTTTTTTTTCTGTCTTTGTGAATTGTGTGGGCTGTAGCCGCACTTGCATCCTCAAAGCAGCAGCAACAAGCGTGCGTCTGTCTGTTAAAGGGTGGTGTAACTCTCAAAGTGCTCCAAAAAATAAAAAACTATTTTTTTAATGTGTTTGTGACTTGTGTGCGATGTAGCCGCACTTGCATCCTCAAAGCAGCAGCGACAAGCGTGCGTCTGTCTGTTAAAGGGTGGTGACACCCTCAAAGTGTGCTACAGAAACAATAAAAATATTCTTCTTCTTTTTTCTGTCTTTGTGAATTGTGTGGGCTGTAGCCGCACCTGCATCCTTAAAGCAGCAGCGACAAGCGTGCGTCTGTCTGTTAAAGGGTGGTGACACCCTCAAAGTGTGCTACACAAACAATTAAAATATTGTTCTTTTTTTTCGGTCTTTGTGAAATGTGTGGGCTGTAGCCGCACCTGCATCCTTAAAGCAGCAGCGACAAGCGTGCTTCTGTCTGTTAAAGGGTGGTGACACCCTCAAAGTGTGCTACACAAACAATAAAAATCTTCTTCTTCTTTTTTCTGTCTTTGTGAATTGTGTGGGCTGTAGCCGCACTTGCATCCTCAAAGCAGCAGCGACCAGCGACAAGCGTGCGTCTGTCTGTTAAAGGGTGGTGTAACCCTCAAAGTGCGCTCCACAAACAATAAAAATATTCTTTTTTTTTTTTGTGTCTTTGTGAATTGTGTGGGCTGTAGCCGCACTTGCATCCTCAAAGCAGCAGCGACAAGCGTGCGTCTGTCTGTTAAAGGATTACATCGGTGACAGCATCCAAGTAGGCATGTCAGACAGTCCGTACCTGTACTGGCAGGAAAAAGAAGCAATTTGGAGGTCCCTGTACAAACTGGCTCTATTTTACCTGAGTTGCCCCCCCTCCAGTGTGTACTCCGAAAGAGTGTTTAGTGCAGCCGGGAACCTTGTCAGCGAAAGGCGTAGGAGGTTGCTTCCACAAAATGTGGAGAAGATGATGTTCATAAAATGAATTATCAACTCTTCCAGGGAGACTAGCCTCCAGAACGTACAGAGGGACCTGTGGTTCCAGCGGGGACGAATTAATACTCTGTGAGGATGAGGATGTACACACTGAAGAGGGTGAGGAATCGGTGGATGAGGAGGATGAGGATGACATTTTGCCTCCGTAGAGCCAGTTTGTGCAGGGACAGATTAATTACCAGCTTGTTTTGTGGGGGCCCAAACGAACCAATCATTTCAGCCACAGTTGTGTGGCAGACCCTGGCGCTGAAATGATTGGTTTGTTAAAGTGTGCATGTCCTGTTTATACAACATAAGGGTGGGTGGGAGGGCCCAAGGACAATTCCATCTTGCACCTCTTTTTTTTCTTTGCATTATGTACAGTTTGGGGCCTAGTTTTTCAAACTGCCATCCTGTCTGCCACTGCAGTTTCACGCCTAGATGGGTCACGTGTTTGTGCCGCCCACTCGTGTCGCTTAGCATAGTCATCCAGCTACCTCGGTGCAACCTTTTGTACATAAAAACACTATTGTGAGGTGTGAGGTGTTCAGAATAGACTGGAAATGAGTGGAAATTAAGGTTATTGAGGTTAATAATAGCATAGGAGCAGAAAAACCCACAAATTCTGTGATTTTAGCTGTTTTTATGCTTTTTTTAAAAAAAATACAGATCCAAAACACAAAACCCAGAACCCAAAACACGGAAGGGTGGTTTTGGCAAAACCAATCCAGATCCAAAACACGAAGAAAGATCCAGATCCAAAACCAAAACACAAAACACGAAAAGTGGCCGGTGCACACCCCTAATATACACACACATACATACACACATACACAGTTTATGTGCATGCATATATATACATAAATATACATGTGTGTGTGTGTATATATATATATATATTTATATATATATATATATATATACAGTATATACATATATATATAGACTGTGTGTGTGTATGTATATATATATGTATATATACATATAGTTTATATATATATATATATATATATATATATATACACACACATACAGTCAGGTGCATAAATATTGGGACATTGACAGAATTTTCATATTTTGGCCTCTATTCACCACCACAATGGCTTTGAAATGAAACAAACAAGACTGCAGACTTTTAGATTTAATTTGAGGGTAATTACATCCAAATCAGGTGAACGGTGTAGGAATTACAATGGTTTCTATATGTGCCTCCCACTTTTTAAGGGGCCAAAAGTAATGGGACAAACTAAACAATCCTAAATCTAACTTTCACTTTTTAATACTTTGTTGCAAATCCTCTAGTGTGTATAAGCACCGTGACTTCTTGGGCAGTAGCCCTCTGTGTGTATAAGCACCATTACTACTTGGGCAGTAACCCTCTGTGTGTATAAGCACCCCGAGTTCTTGGGCAGTAGCTCTCTGTGTTTATAAGCACCGTGAATTCTTGTGCAGTAGCCCTCTGTGTGTATAAGCACTGTGACTAATTGGGCAGTAGCCCTCTATGTGTATAAGCACCGTGACTTCTTGGGCAGTAGCCCTCTGTATGTATAATCACCATTACTACTTGGGCAGTAGCCCTCTGTGTGTATAAGCACCGTCACTTCTTGGGCAAGAGCCCTCTGTCTGTATAAGCACTGTGACTAATTGGGCAGTAGCCCTCTGTGTGTCTAAGCACCGTGACTTCTTGGGCAGTAGCCCTCTTTATGTATAAGCACCGTGACCTCATGGGCAATAGCTCTCTGTGTGTATAAGCACCATGACTTCTTGGGCAGTAGCTCTCTGTGTGTGTATAAGCACCAATACTACTTGGGCAGTAACACTCTGTGCGTATAAGCACCGTGACTTCTTGGGCAGTAGCTCTCTGTGTGTGTATAAGCACCAATACTACTTGGGCAGTAACACTCTGTGCGTATAAGCACCGTGACTTCTTGGGCAGTAGCCCTCTGTCTGTATAAGCACTGTGACTAATTGGGCAGTAGCCCTCTGTGTGTCTAAGCACCGTGACTTCTCGGGCAGTAGCTCTCTGTGTGTATAAGCACTGTGACTAATTGGGCTGTAGAACTCTGTGTGTCTAAGCACCGTGACTTCTTGGGCAGTAGCTCTCTGTGTGTATAAGCACCGTGACTAATTGGGCAGTAGCCCTCTGTGTGTATAAGCACCGTGACATCTTGGGCAGTAGCTCTCTGAGTGTATAAGCACCATTACTTCTTGGGCAGTAGCTCTCTGTGTGTATAAGCACCGTGACTACTTGGGCAGTAGCCCTCTGTGTGTATAAGCACCGTGACTTCTTGGGCAGTAGCTCTCTGTGTGTATAAGCACTGTGACTAATTGGGCAGTAGCCCTCTGTGTGTATAAGCACCGTGACTTCTTGGGCAGTAGCTCTCTGTGTGTATAAGCACCATGACTTCTTGGGCAGTAGCCCTCTGTGTGTATAAGCACTGTAACTAATTGGGCAGTAGCCCTCTATGTGTATAAGCACTGTGACTTCTTGGGCAGTAGCCCTCTGTATGTATAAGCACCATTACTACTTGGGCAGTAGCCCTCTGTCTGTATAAGCACCGTCTCTTCTTGGGCATGAGCCCTCTGTGTGTATAAGCACTGTGACTAATTGGGCAGTAGCCCTCTGTGTGTCTAAGCACCGTGACTTCTTGGGCAGTAGCCCTCTTTATGTATAAGCACCGTGACTTCATGTGCAGTAGCTCTCTGTATTAATAAGCACCGTGACTTCTTGGGCAGTAGCTCTCTGTGTGTATAAGCACCATTACTAATTGGGCAGTAACCCTCTGTGTGTATAAGCACCGTGACTTCTTGGGCAGTAGCCCTCTGTGTGTCTAAGCACCGTGACTTCTCGGGCAGTAGCCCTCTTTGTGTATAAGCACGGTGACTTCTTGGGCAGTAGCTCTCTGTGTCTATAAGCACCATTACTACTTGGGCAGTAGCCCTCTGTGCGTATAAGCACCATCTCTTCTTGGACATTAGCCCTCTGTGTGTATAAGCACTGTGACTAATTGGGCAGTAGCCCTCTGTGGGTCTAAGCACCGTGACTTCTTGGGCAGTAGCCCTCTTTGTGTATAAGCACCGATACTACTTGGGCAGTAGCCCTCTGTGTGTATAAGCACCGTTACTTCTTGGGCGGTAGCCCTCTGTGTGTATAAGCACCATGACTACTTGGGCAGTAGCCCTCTGTGTGTATAAGCACCATGACTTCTTGGGCAGTAGCCCTCTGTGTGTATAAGCACCGTGACTTCTTGGGCAGTAGCCGTCTGCGTGTATAAGCACCATTACTACTTGGGCAGTAGCCCTCTGTGTGTATAAGCACAGTCTCTTCTTGGGCAAGAGCCCTCTGTGTGTATAAGCACTGTGACTAATTGGGCAGTAGCCCTCTGTGTGTCTAAGCACCGTGACTTCTTGTGCAGTAGCCCTCTTTGTGTATAAGCACCGGTACTACTTGGGCAGTAGCCCTCTGTGTGTATAAGCACCGGTACTACTTGGGCAGTAGCCCTCTGTGTGTATAAGCACCGTTACTTCTTGGGCGGTAGCCCTCTGTGTGTACAAGCACCATTACTACTTGGGCAGTAGCCCTCTGTGTGTATAAGCACTGTGACTTCTTGGACAGTAGCCCTCTGTGTGTATAAGCACTGTGACTTCTTGTGCAGTAGCCCTCTGTGTGTATAAGCACTGTGACTAATTGAGCAGTAGTCCTCTGTGTGTATAAGCACCGTGACTTCTTGGGCAATAGCCCTCTGTGTGTATAAGCACTGTGACTAATTGGGCAGTAGCCCACTGTGTGTCTAACCACCATGACTTCTTGGGCAGTAGCCCTCTTTGGGTATATGCACCGTGACCTCATGGGCAGTAGCTCTCTGTGTGTATAAGCACCGTGACTTCTTGGGCAGTAGCTCTCTGTGTGTATAAACACCATTACTACTTGGGCAGTAGCCCTCTGTGTGTCTAAGCACTGTGACTTCTTGGGCAGTAGCCCTCTTTGTGTATAAGCACCGAGACTTCTTGGACAGTAGCCCTCTGTGTGTATGAGCACTGTGATTTATTGGGCAGTAGCCCTCTGTAGTCTAAGCAACATGACTTCTTGGGCAGTAGCCCTCTTTGTGTATAAGCACCGTGACTTCATGGGCAGTAGCCCTCTGTGTGTATAAGCACCGTTACTACTTGGGCAGTAGCCCTCTGTGTGTATAAGCACCGTGACTTCTTGGGCGGTAGCCCTCTGTGTGTACAGGCACCATTACTACTTGGGCAGCAGCCCTCTGTGTGTATAAGCACTGTGACTTCTTGGGCAGTAGCCCTCTGTGTGTATAAGCACTGTGACTAATTAAGCAGTAGTCCTCTGTGTCTAAGCACCGTGACTTCTTGGGCAGTAGCCCTCAATGTATCTAAGCACCGTGACTTCTTGGGCAGTAGCCCTCTTTGTTTATAACCACCATGACTAATTGAGCAGTAACTCTTTTTGTGTATAAGCACTGTGACTACTTGGGCAGTCGCTCTCTGTGAGTATAAGCACTGTGACTAGTTGGACAGTAGCCCTCTGTCTGTATAAGTACCGTGACTTCTTGGGCAGTAGTCCTCTGTGTGTAATAAGCATTGTGACTTCTTGGGCAGTAGCCCTGTGTGTGTATAAGCACCATGACTAATTGGGCTGTAGCCCTCTGTGTGTATAAGCACCGTGACTGATTGAGCAGTCCTCTGTGTCTGAGCACCGTGACTTCTTGGTCAGTAGCCCTCTGTGTGTATAAGCACTGTGACTAATTGGGCAGTAGCCCTCTGTGTGTCTAAGCACTGTGACTTCTCGGGCAGTAGCCCTCTTTGTGTATAAGCACCGTGACTTCTTGGGCAGTAGCTCTCTGTGTCTATAAGCACCATTACAACTTGGGCAGTAGCCTTCTGTGTGCATAAGCACCGTCTCTTCTTGGACAGTAGCCCTCTGTGTGTATAAGCACTGTGACTAATTGGGCAGTAGCCCTCTGTGAGTCTAAGCACCGGGACTTCTTGGGCAGTAGCCCTCTTTGTGTATAAGCACCGGTACTACTTGGGCAGTAGCCCTCTGTGTGTATAAGCACCGTTACTTGTTGGGCGGTTGCCCTCTGTGAGTATAAGCACCATTACTACTTGGGTAGTAGCCCTCTGTGTGTATAAGCACTATGACTTCTTGGGCAGTAGCCCTCTGTGTGTATAAGCACCGTGACTTCTTGGGCAGTAGCCGTCTGTGTGTATAAGCACCATTACTACTTGGGCGGTAGCCCTCTGTGTGTACAAGCACCATTACTACTTGGGCAGTAGCCCTCTGTGTGTATAAGCACTGTGACTTCTTGGGCAGTAGCCCTCCGTGTGAATAAGCACTGTGTCTTCTTGGGCAGTAGCCCTCTGTGTGTATAAGCACTGTGACTAATTGAGCAGTAGTCCTCTGTGTCTAAACACCGTGACTTCTTGGGCAGTAGCCCTCTGTGTGTATAAGCACTGTGACTAATTGGGCAGTAGCCCTCTGTGTGTCTAAGCACCATGACTTCTTGGGCAGTAGCCCTCTTTGTGTATATGCACTGTGACCTCATGGGCAGTAGCTCTCTGTGTGTATAAACACCATTACTACTTGGGCAGTAGCCCTCTGTGTGTCTAAGCACTGTGACTTCTTGGGCAGTAGCCTTCTTTGTGTATAAGCATCGTGACTTCTTGGACAGTAGCCTTCTGTGTGTATGAGCACTGTGATTAATTGGGCAGTAGCCCTCTGTGTGTCTAAGCATCATGACTTCTTGGGCAGTAGCCCTCTTTGTGTATAAGCACCGTGACTTCATGGGCAGTAGCCCTCTGTGTGTATAAGCACCGTTACTACTTGGGCAGTAGCCCTCTGTGTGTATAAGCACCGTGACTTCTTGGGCGGTAGCCCTCTGTGTGTACAGGCACAATTACTAATTGGGCAGTAGCCCTCTGTGTGTATAAGCACCGTGACTTCTTGGGCAGTAGCCCTCTGTATGTATAAGCACTGTGACTAATTAAGCAGTAGTCCTCTGTGTCTAAGCACCGTGACTTCTTGGGCAGTAGCCCTCAATGTATCTAAGCACTGTGACTTCTTGGGCAGTAGCCCTCTTTGTTTATAACCACCATGACTAATTGAGCAGTAGCCCTTTTTGTGTATAAGCACTGTGACTACTTGGGCAGTAGCTCTCTGTGAGTATAAGCACCGTGACTAGTTGGACAGTAGCCCTCTGTCTGTATAAGTACCGTGACTTCTTGGGCAGTAGTCCTCTGTGTGTAATAAGCATTGTGACTTCTTGGGCAGTAGCCCTGTGTGTGTATAAGCACCATGACTAATTGGGCAGTAGCCCTCTGTGTGTATAAGCACTGTGACTAATTGAGCAGTAGTCCTCTGTGTCTAAGCACCGTGACTTCTTGGGCAGTAGCCCTCTGTGTGTATAAGCACTGTGACTAATTGGGCAGTAGCCCTCTGTGTGTCTAAGCACCATGACTTCTTGGGCAGTAGCCCTCTTTGTGTATAAGCACCGTAACCTCATGGGCAGTAGCTCTCTGTGTGTATAAGCACCGTGACTTCTTGGGCAGTAGCTCTCTGTGTGTATAAACACCATTACTACTTGGGCAGTAGCCCTCTGTGTGTCTAAGCACCGTGACTTCTTGGGCAGTAGCCCTCTTTGTGTATAAGCACCGTGACTTCTTGGACAGTAGACCTCTGTGTGTATAAGCACTGTGACTAATTGGGCAGTAGCCCTCTGTGTGTCTAAGCATCATGACTTCTTTGGCAGTAGCCCTCTTTGTGTATAAGCACTGTGACTTCATGGGCAGTAGCCCTCTGTGTGTATAAGCACCGGTACTACTTGGGCAGTAGCCCTCTGTGTGTATAAGCACAGTGACTTCTTGGGCGGTAGCCCTCTGTGTGTACAGGCACCATTACTACTTGGGCAGTAGCCCTCTGTGTGTATAAGCACCGTGACTTCTTGGGCAGTAGCCCTCTGTGTGTATAAGCACCGTGACTTCTTGGGCAGTAGCCCTCTTTGTTTATAACCACCATGACTAATTGGGCAGTAGCCCTTTTTGTCTATAAGCACTGTGACTACTTGGGCATTAGCTCTCTGTGAGTATAAGCACCGTGACTAGTTGGACAGTAGCCCTCTGTCTGTATAAGTACCGTGATTTCTTTGGCAGTAGCCCTCTGTGTGTATAAGCACAGTGACTTCTTGGGCAGTAGCCCTCTGTGTGCATAACCACCGTGACTTCTTGGGCAGTAAACCTCTGTGTGTATAAGCACTGTGACTAATTGGGCAGTAGCCCTCTGTGTGTACAAGCACCATGACTAATTGGGCAGTAGCCCTCTGTGTGTATAAGCACCAACTTCTTGGCCAGTAGCTCTCTGTGTGTTTTCATCAATATGGATCACGACAACCAACAGAGTGTAGAGCTGAAGCTGGGAGCAAATGCTAGCAGGGCAGCTACTGGAACCAGTCATGATGACGATGCTAGTCATTCACTATCATCTAAAGATGATGCTCAAGGGCGTAGATGCTTTAAAAAATGTAGATTTCACACGGGTAAACACAAAAAATTCTCTAAAGGTTAGTGCAGAAAAACAGAAAATTAGCAACATACCATACACCACACGCCGTGACAAGGAAAGGCTCAGGCCTTGGCCTTTATTCTTAGTGGTGGTTCTGCACCTGCCAGTGAGGCATCTTCTGCCTCTCATGACAATGAAAGATCTTTTCACAGAAGTGTAAAAAAAAACTGAAAACCACTAAGGCAGTAAATCAAACTGTGCGTTCAGAAACACAAATGTCAGAAATCCCTGAGGAGAGTCTAAGTGTGTCCATAAGTGCTATGTGTGAGCCTGACCTTTCACAGAAGCTGCATTTCACAGTTTCTGCTCCCTCTGTATTTGTGGGATGAGTAGCATAAGTATTGCTGCTGATATAGAAATTGAGGATGCCAACATGGAATTGCAAGAGGATGAGGGGGATATTTCTGTAGCTGATGCTGGCACTAATTAGGATATTGAGGATGAGGAAGTTTTTTGTTTAAGTCAGGCACCGGTGGAAGCAGCGCTTGGCCAATATAAGAATAAGGCCATTGTCATGCCTAGACATAGGACCAACAAATCCACCTCTTATGTCTGGAATTATTTTTACCCAAATCCTGCCAACATTTGTCAAGCCATATGTAACCATTGTGGGGTAAGTAGAGGTGGACATTAAGCATCTAGGAACCTCCACGCTACTACATAATCTGCAGCGAGCTCATAACAAGCATTTCATAACATTTCATAACATGAGAAACTGGTGCTAAAAAAATAACAACAAGCAGTCCAGCATCAGCTAGCTCCATTCTCTCTACTAGATCCCAGCATCTGCAATCTCCACCTCCAACACCTTCATCATCAATATCCTCAGTAATGATCAGAGGTAGTCCAGCATCCAATTTACTAGGTGACTCATCCTCTTTCCAGGACTTCTTACAAGAATCTTTGAGCGCTAGGCCTGCTGCTGCTGCCGCTGCTGCTGGAGGTGGATCTTCATCCCAGAAGTGGACCAAGAAGACTACAAGTAGTAGTTTAACAAAAACAATTAACTGTTAATCAATCCATTGCAAGCGGAAGCAAGTATGACAGCTGTCACCCAGTCGCACAGCTGATCACTGACGCCATGAGGGCTATTCTAGTATTAGATCTGCGTCCAATATTCGCAATTAATGCAGTGGGTTTTACACAGTTAATTGAAGTCCTGTGTCCCTGGTACCAAATTCCATCTCGGTTTCATTTTACCCGAAAAGCCATTCCTCGGCTGTACCAGGATGTTAAAAAGAACCTAATTAATGCTCTACAAAATGCCATGGCAACAACTGTCCACTTAACCACAGATATGTGGACAAGCGGTAGTGGACAAACTAAAGATTACATGCCTGTGACAGCCCACTGGGTGAGTGAATCGCCTTCAGCAGCAGCAGAAGCAGTATGTAACAAGCAACACAGCTCATTCAGAGGCATGCGACTCTGTGTATCACCGGTTTCAATAAGAGGCATACTGCTGACAACCTCTTAGAAAAACTAAGAGATGTCATAGAAACATGGCTTACCCCACTTGGACTCTCCTCAGAATTTGTGATTTCTGACAATGCCACAAATATTGTGAAATCATTACAGCTGGGTGAATTTCAACACATCCCCTGTTTTGCTCACACAATCAACTTAGTGGTGCAGAGTTTTTTAAAGAATGACAGGAGCGTGCAGGATATGCTGTCTGTAGCCCGAAAAATGTTGGGACATTTTCAGCATTCAGAAACATCATGCAGGAGATTGCAGCACCTGCAAGAACACTTTAATTTGCCCTGCCATCAACTGAAGTCATAGGTGGTAACAATGTGGAACTCCACTATTTATATGCTTCAGCAGATGGATGAACAGCAAAAAACAATCCATAGCTATACGACAAGCCATGACATTGGGAGTGGAGGGAGAATGTACCTTAGCCCAACACAGTGGAGAGTACTTCCTGTCTTGTGCAAGGTGCTCAAACCATTTGAAGTAGCCACATGTGAAGTGAGTGCTGACACTGTTAGCTTCAGTCAGGTGATTCCCCTAATTAGGCATTTGGAAAATCAGCTGGAGAAATCGAAGGAGGAGATTAAACAAAGCGAATCTGCAAAGTATGCCAGACTTGAAGATCAAGTCCTTTATTCGCTTCACCAGGATCCACGGGTGGTCATGATCTTAAGATCTGATCTGATCGCTACATTTTAGCAACCGTGCTTGATTCTAGGTTTAAGTCATATGCTGTGTTTTTCTTTCCAGGTGACCCAGATCTTAAAAAATGCAAAGGGCTACTGGTGAGCAAGTTGGCAAGTGTCATAAGCACTACAATGTCTCTTCCTTCAAGTTCTTCAGCAGTAGCTAGAAAAAAATCAGCTTTCCCAAAAGACCCAGTGGTGATGCAAATAAGTCAACCATACATTTTGACATCTGGTCGGGTCTAAAAGAATTGCCCAACATTAGTGACACATCTACTGTAACTCCTACTGATATGATCACCAGCCAAAGAATGGTGGAGGATTATTTTCATGACACCATAAAAATAGACATGTCACAGAGTCCCTTCAAGTACTGGAAGGAAAAAAAGGCAATTGGAGGCCCTTTTGTGAACTGGCTTTGCCTTACTTAAGCTGCCCACCCTCCAGTGTGTACTCTGAGAGAGTTTTCAGCACAGCTGGGAACCTTGTGAGTGAACGGCATAGGAGGCTACTTCCAAAAAAAGTGGAAAAGATGATGATCATCAAAATGAACTGGAAATTCCATGAGGAAGACCTTTCCCAGCAACTATGTCACAGTACAGAGTCTTCTGTAATGGTGGATTACAGTGGGGATGAATTCATATTGTGTGAGGATGATATACACACTGATGAGGGTGAGGATGGCAATGATGATGACATCTTTCCACTGTAGAGCTGTTGCCTTAAGCTGATTGTTAGCTTGTTTTTTGGGGGCCCAAACAAACCAAGCACTTCAGACACAAAAGTGGCAGTCCCTGTTGCTGAAGTGCTTGGTTTGTTAAAGTGTGTATGTCCTTTTTAATATCCAACATAAGGTTAGGTGGGAGGGCCCGAGGACAATTCCATCTTGCACTAACTTTCATTTCTGCCACTGCTGTGTGGCCATGTTTCATTGAATTAAACTGTGGTGTCTGTGCCGCTGCGCCGCTGCTCTTTTGCTTAGTAACCAGTCAGCTCACTGCAAACATTGGCCAATAATGGTGAAAACAATATTATAAACTGTGAGGTGGTCTAAATTGACTGGAAATTACTGGAAATTAATGTTATAGAGGTTAATAATACTCTAGGGAAAAAACATTTTCCAAATTCTGTGATTTTAGCTTTTTTCGTCAATTTAAAAAAAAAAATCTAAATCCAAATCCAGTCATGGCAGGTTTGGCAAATCCAAATACAGATGACGAATCAGAGCCAAATCCAAATCTAGCAAAAATGGTCCAGCGCACATCCCTAATTAGAAGGAAACTGGAAAATATTGCACTACTGCTTGGAAACCTTGTTTGGTTTTGCACTTAAGCTTAAGTCTCAGACGGTTTTCTTTAAATTCCATGTATGAAACTAAGCAATAATTCCAAATTGAAATCAAATGATAAATCTCAGTTCCTAGCAGAATATAGAGAAATTCAAGGCCGGTCCATGGGGCATTCGACCAGTTCGGTCAAACAGGGGTGCCACGCCATAGAGGTCACAGTAATCCCGACCATCCTGATTTCAGTGGGACAGTCCTATTTTTCTGGCACTGTTCCGCTGTTCCACCCGCAGGCCAAAGTGTCCCGCGGATAGTCAGATGGTTGGGGACACATCAGTGGCGGGCTGGGCCGGGGGGCAGGGTGCCATCTGCCCCCCGGGCCGGTACAATAGTGCAGCACTAGGGCTGCCGCTGCGCTCTATGAGCATATACAAGTGACAGCCGGGGAGGTTCCTGTGCCTGCCTCCCAGCTGTCACTCTCAGGCTGCAGCAGTGCAACTAGATTGAGAAGGAGCCCAGCAGACACAGACGGGCACTGGGGAAACTACAGGGTGGTCCCCCGGAGGTATGTGCAGACTGCATATGTGACTCAGCACATACACTAATGGCTCTGAATCTGCCGGAAAAAGGGAGGGGACGGGGGTGGGAGGGGCCCTAGGGGACCACCTGTTGAGCCTGAAACATTGAGAGATTTTTGCTTTCAGACAGGGGGCGTGGTGTGGGTGGGGCGGCACTCGCTACTCCTGCCACGCCCACACCACACCCCCAGTATGGAGGCACTGGTGATGATCTCTCAATGCAATGCAGGCTCAGCAGGTGAACACCCCCCCCCCACCCCTGTGTGTTCTGTGTCAAGGGAGGGGGGGATCTATGTGTGGGTGAAGCACTGTGTCAGCATGGTGGGGGGAGAGCTGTGTGGGGGTCCACAGTGAGTGGGGAGAGGGTTTGTGTGAGGGGGGAATCTAAGGGGAAGATATTTGTGAGGTGGGAGATCTGAGTGAGGGGGATCTGTATGGGTGCAGCGCTGTACCTGTGTGAGGAGGTGATCTCAGTGATTGAGGGGGGAGGGGGGGATTATAATGTATTGTTGCCAATATTGCACGTGTGTGTGTGTGTATATAAATGGATATACAGTATATGCACCATGCCAAACTGTAACTTATCTCCGGGTGAATGGGATGAACTTACGCAGCTGGGTGCGGTGGTTGGATGTTGTATGACGCAATCGCAGTTTGTCAGTGTGAAGAGGAGCCGGTGAGGAAGCTGAGGAGCTGCATCCAGCGACACACAGAGCAGCAGCCAGATGCTGGTAGGAACGCAGTAACACTGTTAGCAGGACAGCTGGAAGAGAGGCAAGGGTGTTATTGCTGGCTGCTATAGGGGCGGGCTGCGCATGTGAGGCCATGGCATCTACTAAAGGTGCCCACACACATAGCGATGTGTTCTCAATCCCACGATGTGTAAGATTTCCCCTGAACTCTCCCCAGGCAATCATGGTCACGATTTGGAGTAAAAAATGTCCAATCTGACTTAAGATCCATTGTGCATCCAGTGCATTGTGTCCCAGATTGACAGATTTGCTCTACAGCACGGCAGATCTGAAGATGCGATGTACGACGAGTGAGGACATACATCGGCATCGTGATCGTGAGTAGAAACTCACGATTTGGGCATATTTTACACGATTTGTCCTCAGGATTCGTCGAAATCGGCCAAATCGGGTAAAAAAATCGCTGTGTGTGTCGCCAGCTTAAGTCCTTACAGTAGCACTGGCAGCAGCTGTCCTCTTCCTCACGTCTATGTGTGTCTTCCCTCCCTCCTGTCTCTCTAATTTCTATCCCCCTTCTGTCTCTATCAGCTGATATGATATTATATATATAAAAAATAAAATAATGCTATGTATCCACAGTCTCCCTACCCCTGAAATGTGTTACCTGCTCCATTTCTTCCTTTCCTTCCTCTATGTCAGTGGTTTTCAAACTTGGCCCTCGGGACCCCACACAGGTCACGTTTTCCCGGTCACCCAGCGGGTGCACAGGTATATTCGTTACTCACTGACACATTTTAAAAGATCCACAAGTGGAGCTACCGTAATTATTTTAATTGCGATTCTGTGAGGAGATCTGAAAACATGCACTGTTTGGGGTCCTGAGGACCGAGTTTGAGAACCTGTGATCTATGTGCTCCCCAGATCCCAATTTTCTATTTGGAGTTGTGGCCTTTGCTTGCAGTTTGGGGGCAGCCAAACAGAGAAAGCAGGGCTTAAATAAATGTACTGTAGGGATATACATGTACACTGTGTGCCCTTAACTAAACTGAATCCCTTAACCACATACGGTCCCGCTGCTAAAGGAGCCGTTTAAAGAAAAAAATCTCAGCTCAGGTGCGCGTTAATGCACAGGCAGTGTGACTGCATACTGGCCTAATAAGAACAACTGAGAGAGGGGGGCAGAGGAATGTGCCTCTCCCCTTACTCTGGCTGTCCTGGTGTTGATGATCCATTTCATCAGCGCCCCTATGTCAACAACGCCATAAGTCATTGCCGATGCCAATGTCTTGCTTAGAACACGGACATATTCAGGTGATCTGTAGTGCTTTTTTACAGAGGGAACCACCTTAGCAGGTGGGTATGGCTGCCCCCAGTGTAAGGCATGAGCGGAAAGGCATCACGCTATTACACGGCTTTCTGGTTTGGGTCCTCGGTGCACGCTGTGCATGCACGGCTGTTGGTCGGTGCATATGTCACTGGTGGCTGACTGAGAGGGATCCAGAGCACCCCTCTCTGGAAGAATTTGCTAAATAGTAGCCCTTAGGTTACTATAGGATAATGGGTCTAAATTCAGCAAGGAACACAGTTGCAAAGACGCACGCAATAGGTCAATTTTGCGTTCTGCGCATGCCTATGCATGAACTAGCAATTGAGATGGAAACTGCATTTGCAGAGGCTATTCAGACCCAGAGCAGAGTGATTGACAGGGAGTGTCATTTGTGGGTGGTGACGGGGGTAGTCGGGCAAACGCAGGCGTGCCAGTGCGTTTCAACGCCGTTACATGGGCGTCCATAAATTAGCCACTGCGATACCTGACGCCTCCTGAGGTCTCATAGCGTGTGCAGTCTGGAGATGGCATTACCCTATCGGGCTAAGCTCCTAAATGTTTCACAATATGCTGGTAGAAAAGCCAGGGCCACTTGATTTGTGTTTGCCCCCCAGGCTGAAAGTTGCCAGCCAGCCCCTGGGACACATACAGCTGCAGCTCTGCTCTGCTAAGCAGAGCGCAGCGGTGCCAGTGAAGCTGAATGGAGCAGGAATGCTGGCAGAGGACTGGGGGCAGCCCAGCTACTGATGGAGTGCTGGGCTTGCCCCCATCAAGACGTAAAACGGGAGGCGTGCCAAATGGGCTTGCCCCAAATAACGTCATATAGGGGGCGTAGTCTATGGAAATTAGGGGCACCAGCCGATACTGGCACAGGGCACTCCTCCGTCTGGAGCCGACCCTGGAGAAAATCCCAGCAGCTGTTGTTTTGTGCATGGTGGGATCCAGGAGTGAACACTATGGGCCAAATGTAATATGGTCCAAGTTTTTTGTGCGGGACAAACTCGTACCTTCTCGCACATTTAAAGGTGCAAGGTTTTCCACAACTTGGCAAATGTAATAGCCTGCGAACTTGTGAGTTCCAGGCTATTACATTGTGCTAGTCAGTGTGAATTTTTTTACAAGTTTCATTACAACGTGCGAGTAATACAGAAGCCTTCTCAGATCAGTGAGATCCGTGAAGGCTTCTGTGGAAAAAAATATTAAAATGTTAAAAATAAAAAAAATAGAAGATGACAAGAGGTACACCTCTCAAAGCACAACCAACACCGTAGGGGACCCCTGTATTTTCATTAACCAGCACCGGGCTCAGTGAGCCAGTCTTGGTTGTAAAAATACAGGGGACAAGATGAGTAGGGGTACCCTGTATTTTCCACAACCAGCACTGGACTCTTTCTAGCAGGGGTGTAAGGACACAGTCGTGGGACCCTTTCACCGTGTCTCCCAGACAAAGCATTCAACACCTGACCACTAATCAACCCAGGCCGAGGATGCCCTAAGGAGGTGCCCCCCCAAATAAAGGAGTTCCCCCTCTCTGGGGCACCGCAGGCCTGGGCTGATAGCTCAGGGCTTTCCCCAGCACCTCTGGGCGGTGGGTGCCGGGTTGATTGTGTACAAAATAGAAGAAATAATATTGTCTTATACAGTATAACTAGAGCTACCAGCATGCAGGCATTAAGGGCCCGCTGGTACCTGTAGTTCACCTGCAAAAGAAATATTAAAATAAACACAGGACACAGACACCGAAAGTTTTAATATTTTATATCACATGCACTCACTCATTTACTCACTCACACTCATCACCTGCACACACTACATTAAAAATAGAAAAGACGAGAGCGCTGGGTTTAAGTGAAAGTTACTTTGAACAGTACTACACTACATACTTACAGTGGCATCACAAGGGGGGTGAGGGCCGCACCCGGGTGTCACCTGCCGAGGGGTGACACCAATGTGCAGGCTCCCCCTTAGTGACAGGAGCCAGGTGCTGCACTGTAGCATTAAGTGCAGCACTCAGCTCCTGTCACAGTGAGGGAGCATTGGCTGAGCGTTCATTGGCTCAGAGAGGCGAGCCTCCGTCTCTCTTGGCCAATGAGCAGTTCCCACCATTGTCCCTAGCAAGGGACAGCAAAGTAAGAGTCTAAGGGATAAATTTACTAAAGGTCAATTTCAATAGATTAAAAATCGATCTAACATTGATGTTGTGTTTCAAGGGGTAAATCACACATTTACTAACAAACAATTTTTTATATTAATTGTTAAGTGTTAGTAAATGTGCGATTTAGTCCCTGAAACACAACATCGATGTTGACCGATTTCTAATCAATTAAAATCGACCTGTAGTAAATTTCCCCCTAAGGTAGTGTAAATATAATTCCAGGGCATACGGTGCATAAAGAGTGCGCATTACGCGAATATGCCTGATGTGTGCCCTCCAGCATAACAACACTAGCATCCCTCCACCATAACTTATAGATCAAAGAACTAAAATTACAAAGTCGTCATATGCCTTTAATGCAAATCATTTATGGTTAACATCTGATGTTAGATGGTTTGCCATCAAAGGTGGAGATCCAATAGTTAACAGAGCTCCCCCAATGTTTTTTCTTTTTTACTTGGTGTCAGGAGATAGAGCCCTGCCCCCACTTCTGATTGACATGCAGGTCAGTGACTAAAATAACAGAGATGGCCATTGGTAAGTGAAACCATTGCATGGTTTACTACCATAGAGGGTTCCTTACACTTTCACCATCAATGGCAACCATTGATGGAGAACACACAATTGACCACCCCTATCTGTAATTCTTTAGATAGATGTCAGAAAGCAATGAAAAGCCCTTTTTATGTAGAAACCAACAGTAAAAGGGGTTTTCATCTCTTGGGCAGGAAAACACATTTGTAGGAGCAGGTGCAGTTCTGATATCCCCTCACTCTCTAAATGTTTATAAAGGCCACCTAACCCCCCAAAAAATGTTCTGCTATAACCCATGAATTTAAAATATATTTTCGAATGCTAAGCTGCCATTCCACTGCATCTCCCCCATGGCACTATTTTTCTGCCTACCTTTGTAAATGATCTCCATAGCATTTTCAGGTCACATGATCTTTTCTCAAATGAAGATGTCTGCCTGACTTGTGCTAAGCGAGTACTGTATAAATTCCACAATTTGATGCTTCAATAGAGTGTACAGGTCTGTCATGTAATGCTGGACATAGGAGATACGAATGCTGCATGAATGCATTTCAGTTACATCAAATGCATGTTGCTTCGAGCAGCACAGATGGCGTAGTGATTAGCATTACTGCTTCACAGCAATGAGGTCTTTGGTTCAATTCCCATCACAGCCCTAACTGTGTGGAGCTTGTATATTCTCTCTGTGTGGTAGGTTAATTGGCTTCTGAAATTAATCCTAGTGTGTTTACATGTGGTAGGGAATATATAAAGTGGGCAGGGACTGATGTGAATGGCCAAATATTATTTGTAAAGCGCTGCAGAATGTGTGTACTATAAATAACTGGTAATAGTAGTAATAATAATAATAATAATAATAATACTACAGCATTTGTGTCCATTTGCAAATGAATGACCTGGTAAGCCTATTCCCAGTGCACCAACCTTTGGTACGAGTGCTTATCTTGTCTTTATCACCTGTAATTTTCAAACAATATTTTGACATTCACCTACTAACTTTCTGTTCTGTCAGGCTTTGAGGCAGCAGGGGCGTATCTACCCATTGGCCAGGATGGCACTTGCCAGGGGCGCCGGCCGAGGGAGGGGCGCCGCCCGGGAGTGCCACCCACGGCCAGTGGGTAGAATCATATAAAATGTTCTGTGATTTAAGCAGCCACCAGCAGGTACGTGTGCACAGACGCAACAGAGTCAGCAAGTGAGTGACTGGCACCACGCTCTCTCTCCCGCTATGGCCACACTCCATGCTGCTACTGCGTGCTCACTCCAGGTACGCTCACGAAGTTTGGTGCGAAATGGAACAGTGTCACATGTACGTACCTGTCCCTCCTCCCCCTCGGTGACGGAGCCCACATGTGTGGCGTCTAGCAGCAGCAGAGCCGGAGCTCAGCATCGCCCCTTATTCCCTCACACACCACTGGCTGATGGCCGGCATGCAACAGACAGTGCACCTGAGAGGGAGAGAGATTGAGTGGCTTATTTGTGTCCTCCTGCTGCTGCAGCCTGGACGGTGAGGAGGTGCTGGCAACATGTGAGGAGAGCTGCGTATGTCATGTGCTGCATGTGTGGACACCTTACACGTGTGTGACCCCTGTCAGAGTTAAGTACCAGTTAAGTGTGTTAACGTGCAAAGTGTGTTCGTAGCTTTTTATAGGCATGGACACATACCTGCAGCCCCTTGTGAAGTTTTTCTGAAAATATGGGGGGGGGCACCGTTACTTTGCCAGGGGCGCTCGGCGCTCTAGATACACCCCTGTGAGGCAGGTACTGTAGCTGAGTTTCTTTTTCTGTGAATCTGCATTTAACAAAACTGAAAGAAAAGTCTGACACGCCAGGAAAAATACTGCCATACAGTTCTAAACTGATCATATAAAACAAGCATGACATTAAAAAAAGAAATGTAGAGCTTCTCTAATATAATGTCTAATACAACCCTGTGTCTAAGTCAGGGGTGGGCAATAAGCGGCCCTCCATCTGTTGTTGAACTACAAATCCTAGCATGCCTTACAATACTATTAGCATGGCTAAATAGCAAAACTGTGGCAGGGCATGCTGGGATGTGTAGTTGTACAACAGCTGGGGGCCACTTATTGCCTACCGCTAGTCTAAGTGAATACAGATGTGAGACACATTTCCCATAAACAATAGAAAAGTATCATTTACATTTACTGACTATGCATTTTCCATAGAGGTTAAAAGCATTGTTCACAATTGACTCATAAAACTGATTTACCAGAAAGACCACTCCTTTATAGTCTACAGTACCTCATCATCCAGCACTGCTCTGAAATAATGTCAGTGGGAGATATATTGATACAGTAGTTTGATACAAACCTATACAAAATTATCCATGACCTAACTTCCATCTCCTGCACCTATATTTCCCATGTTTCATTCCTCCAGTCTCCTTAATGTACAACAAATAATAGCATTAATGTAATTGAGGTTTTATACAATTGATCAATATTATTTTTATGTTTTAGTCTGTGTCCTAAGCTTCTCATATCTTCAAACATAGGGCCTGATCCATTACGGATCACTATTTCTGCAATTACGCATGCAGGTCCATAGCAAAAATATGCTAATGACTGCAATCACAAAGTTATTACAGAGACGCAGGACCGCCATCAGGGGGGGACTGCCGGGCCTGTAGTCCCGGGCCAGGAGAGAGAGGGCGCCCGGTGGTCAGCATTAATGGAGAAGATGCGGTGCAGGCACTGGCAGCATTCCAAATAAGTTGCCAGCCGCGAGCCAATTAGAGCTCGCGGAACGGCAGCCAATCAGGAGTGGCTACTCCTGATTGGTTGTCGTTCTGCAAGCAGCCAATCAGGAACGGCCGCTCCTGATTGGTTGTCCCACGAGAAGCCAATCAGCAGTGGCCGCTCCTGATTGGCTGCCTATCCGCAAGCTGTGATTGGTTCACGGCCAGTGCCTTATTTGAAATGCCACCAACGCTTTCTTGCTGGCTACCGGTGCATAACTGCACTGCTGCGGCCCTGCAACCTGGGCCCCCACTCTCTCCGGACCAGCTGAAGTAAGTACTTAGGGCCTGATTCAGAGCCGCTCGTAAGCGGCCGCTCGTTCGTTCCGAGCGATGTTTGCACAACTGCGCATGCGTACGGATCGTAATACGCATGCGCGAACCAGTCAGTGCGGCCGAAAATCGTTTGTTCGCTAAATAGTGAATGCCTGCTATTTTGAGTGACAGGAGGAGGCGTATGTGGGTGGTAACAGGGGAAGGTGCTTGAAAACGGGGAGTGGAGATCCGAACGCAGGCGTGCTTCAAGGTCAAAACGGGCGTTTTATGCGTGTGCATAATTAATACAGCAGCGTCATTGACCACGTCACTGGGTTGTTTTATAGTCAGAACTGCTCGCAAGACTGCGATAGGAAAAACCAACCACAAGAATAGCGAGCAGTTCATACGCTGGTCGATGTACTCGATTAATCTAATAAATAGCGGACATGACGTAGGATGCGAGCGGCCAGGGGGCGTAGTTTTCCAAAAAACTACCGCATGTTTGGTTCGCTCGTTCAGACCTAGAGGCGTGAACAGACCGCAAAGAGCGTGTGTATGCGCAGTATGCAACAATCGCCCATAATCGCAATAGCGATCCATAATTAATCAGGCCCATAGTTAATTAGAATGCACGGCTGTCACCACAAGTTCATTATCAAACATGCAGATCCCTTTTCCCATGTGTACTATAGGATACAAGCCGCCTAATAGCCCATGTTCACTAAACGTATCTATTTATGGCTAGGTCCAACTTTAGGATTATTACTCTCCTAGGGTCATGTTTTTTGTGCTACAGCTCAACCCACTGTTCATGGCCTTAGAGCTTCATGCTGCAACTCAACCTCATCCAATAAAGGAAACATATATATTATTTTCCTATTCTTATGTTGGCAGGCATGCATTATGGGGGAAAATATGGTTGTCACCCAAGCCGGGGCTTTATTACTTTCTACAAAGTCAAACTATTGATGCGCTGTTTCCTTAAATAATTGTGGGCCTGATTCAGAGCCGCTCGCTAGATGTGATAGCTCGCACGATGTGCATTGAAATTGCGTAGGAAGTGCTTCCGCACAGCAATGCATTAGCACGCTCAGTATTTCGTAGAGAGCGTTCACATAGTGTATGCAGACACCCACCAGCCTGTTTTAAGACGCTCACTTATGCACGTCATGTCCAGGAAGTGTATTCAACCATCAGTACGTCGGATGCTATCTTAGCGCTTGAGGTTGACCATACCCTTCCGCAAGCACTGCAAGCACGTCAGTGTAAAAACAAGCCATTTGACGTGTACTATGATGCTGTCTTTTAATTATGCACACCTCTAAAACGCTGTTGAGATGCTCAGGCACACCTGTGTTTGCACCTCCACTCCCCCGTTTATAATGGCCAGCCCCCGTTACCACCTACAAACGGCTTCCCCTATCACTCACTCTGCTGCGCTGTCTATGTGCAGCGAGCGAATGCATTGTGAACTTTCGCTAAGGTATTCACATGCGCACTCCGATGCATACGCATGTGCACAATGCATACACACTGCATACCATCGATAGCAGCGAGAGTATGCATTTTAGCGAGCGGGTCTGAATCAGGCCCTGTATTCCTTATTATCTCAATTTATGACCTCTATCACTCCACCCATAGTTTATTTGACCTGATTCAGAGATGAATGCAGTACCAATGTTCCCGCAGTTGAGCAATGTTTTTTTACTATACATCCGTGAAAAATCTTGAAATCACAGGAAATGTAGCTATTAATAATAATAATAATAATAATAATAATACTATAGGAACAAAAACGGGCCCAAGTCACATGATTTTATCTGTTTTGATCAATTTATAAATAAATACAAAACTAAAACCGAAAATAATACAAAACACTTGAGAATGGTTATGAGGATGGTTATGCCAAAACCAATATACAAAGATAATTCTGAACCAAAACCAAATCACGGAGGTCTGCACACATCTCTAGTTTTGATGTCCCCTCACTCTCAAGATTTATATACAGACCACCCAACCCACAAAAAAATTACATTTTCTGATATGAACCATGAATTTAAAATACATTTTCAAGGGCTAAGCTGACTTTCCACTGCATTCTCCCCATGCCATTATTTTCCTGCCTGGCTTACACTTGTGTACTTTGTAAATGATCTCCATAGCATTTCACGTCACATGATCTTTCTCAAGTGAATATGTCTGCCTGACTTGTGCTAAGCGAGTACTGTATAAATTCCACAATTCGATGCTAACATTGTGTACAGGTCTGCCATGTAACACCGGAAAAGAGGAAATACAATGCTAACATTGTGTACAGGTCTGCCATGTAACACCGGAAAAGAGGAAATACAATGCTAACATTGTGTACAGGTCTGTCATGTAACACCAAAAAGAGGTAATACGATGCTATCACAGTGTACAGGTCTGCCATGTAACACCGGACAGAGGAAATATGATGCTAACATTGTGTACAGGTCTGCCATGTAACACCGGACAGATGAAATACGATGCCAACATTGTGTACAGGTCTGCCATGTAACTCCGGACAGAGGACACAGGTCCACCATGTAACACCAGGCACCGGAAAAGAGGAAATACAATGCTAACATTGTGTACAGGTCTGCCATGTAACACCGGAAAAGAGGAAATACAATGCTAACATTGTGTACAGGTCTGTCATGTAACACCAAAAAGAGGTAATACGATGCTATCACAGTGTACAGGTCTGCCATGTAACACCGGACAGAGGAAATATGATGCTAACATAGCGTACAGGTTTGCCATGTAACACCAAAAAGAGGTAATATGATGCTAACATTGTGTACAGGTCTGCCCATGTAACACCGGACAGAGGAAATACGATGCTAACATTGTGTACAGGTCTGCCATGTAACACCAGGCAGAGGAAATAGTATGCTAACATTATATACAGGTATGCCACATAACACCAAAAACAGGTAATATGATGCTAACATTGGGTACAGGTCTGCCATGTAACACCAGACAGAGGAAATAGGATGCTAATATCATATACAGGTCTGCCATGTAACACCGGACAGAGGAAATACGATGCTAACATTGTGTACAGGTCTGCCATGTAACACCGGACAGAGGAAATATGATGCTAACATTGTGTACAGGTCTGCCTTGTAATACCGGACAGGGGAAATACAATACTAACATTGTGTACAAGTCTGCCATGTAACACCGCACAGAGGAAATACAATACTAACATTGTGTACAGGTCTGCCTTGTAATACCGGACAGGGGAAATACAATACTAACAGTGTGTACAGGTCTGCCATGTAACACTGGACAGAGGAAATATGATACTAACATTGTGTACAGGTCTGCCATGTAACACTGGACAGAGGAAATATGATACCAACATTGTGTACAGGTCTGCCATGGAACACCAGACAGAGGAAATATGATACTAACATTGTGTACAGGTCTGCCATGTTACACTGGACAGAGGAAATATGATACTAACATTGTGTACAGGTCTGCCATGTAACACCGGACAGAGGAAATATGATACTAACATTGTGTACAGGTCTGCCATGTAACACCAGACAGAGGAAATATGATGCTACCACTGTGTACAGGTCTGCAATGTAACCCTGGACAGAGGAAATATGATGCTAACATTGTGTACAGGTCTTCCATGTAACACCGGACAGAGGAAATACGATGCTAACATTGTGTACAGGTCTGCCATGTAACACCGGACAGAGGAAATACGATGCTAACATTGTGTACAGGTCTGCCATGTAACACCGGACATAGGAAATATGATGCTAACATTGGGTACAGGCCTGCCATGTAACACTGGACAGAGGAAATACAGTATGATACTAACATTGTGTACAGGTCTGCCATGTAACACCGGACAGAGGAAATACAATACTAACATTGTGTACAGGTCTGTCATGTAACACCGGACAGAGGAAATATGATACTAACATTGTGTACAGATCTGCCATGTTACACTGGACAGAGGAAATACAGTATGATACTAACATTGTGTACAGGTCTGCCATGTAACACTGGACAGAGGAAATATGATACTAACATTATGTACAGGTCTGCCATGTAACACCGGACAGAGGAAATATAATGCTAACATTGTGTACAGATCTGCCATGTAACACCGGACAGAGGAAATATGATACTAACATTGTGTACAGGTCTGCCATGTAACACCAGACAGAGGAAATACGATGCTAACTCTGTGTACAGGTATGCAATGTAACACCGGACAGAGGAAATATGATGCTAACATTGTGTACAGGTCTGCCATGTAACACCAGACAGAGGAAATACGATGCTAACTCTGTGTACAGGTCTGCAATGTAACACCGGACAGAGGAAATATGATGCTAACATTGTGTACAGGTCTGCCATGTAACACCGGACAGAGGAAATATGATGCAAACATTGGGTACAGATCTGCCATGCAACACCGGACATAGGAAACATGATGCTAACACTGTGTACAGGTCTGCCATGTTACACTGGACAAAGGAAATACAGTATGATACTAACATTGTGTACAGGTCTGCCATGTAACACCGGACAGAGGAAATATGATGCTAACATTATGTACAGGTCTGCCATGTAACACCGGACAGAGGAAATATAATGCTAACATTGTGTACAGATCTGCCATGCAACACCGGACAGAGGAAATATGATGCTAACACTGTGTACAGATCTGCCATGTAACACCGGACAGAGGAAATATAATGCTAACATTGTGTACAGATCTGCCATGTAACACCGGACAGAGGAAATATGATACTAACATTGTGTACAGGTCTGCCATGTAACACCAGACAGAGGAAATACGATGCTAACTCTGTGTACAGGTATGCAATGTAACACCGGACAGAGGAAATATGATGCTAACATTGTGTACAGGTCTGCCATGTAACACCAGACAGAGGAAATACGATGCTAACTCTGTGTACAGGTCTGCAATGTAACACCGGACAGAGGAAATATGATGCTAACATTGTGTACAGGTCTGCCATGTAACACCGGACAGAGGAAATATGATGCAAACATTGGGTACAGATCTGCCATGCAACACCGGACATAGGAAACATGATGCTAACACTGTGTACAGGTCTGCCATGTTACACTGGACAAAGGAAATACAGTATGATACTAACATTGTGTACAGGTCTGCCATGTAACACCGGACAGAGGAAATATAATGCTAACATTGTGTACAGATCTGCCATGCAACACCGGACAGAGGAAATATGATGCTAACACTGTGTACAGATCTGCCATGTAACACCGGACAGAGGAAATATAATGCTAACATTGTGTACAGATCTGCCATGTAACACCGGACAGAGGAAATATGATACTAACATTGTGTACAGGTCTGCCATGTAACACCAGACAGAGGAAATACGATGCTAACTCTGTGTACAGGTATGCAATGTAACACCGGACAGAGGAAATATGATGCTAACATTGTGTACAGGTCTGCCATGTAACCCCGGACAGAGGAAATATGATGCTAACATTGGGTACAGGTCAGCCATGTAACACCGGACAGAGGAAATACATGGCAGACATGTACACGATGTCAGTATTGTATTTCCTGTATCTGGTGTTACATGGCAGACCTGTACACAATGCTAGTATTGTAACACCAGACACAGGAAATACAATACTGACATTGGGTACAGGTCTGCCATGTATCAAATTCTACATGAATATAATTCAGTTAAATCAGATGCAAGCTGCATATTTGTATATATTTATTGCATACAGCATTTGTGTTCATTTCCAAATGAATGACCTGTTAAGCCTATTCCCGGGGCATCAACCTTTGGTACAGGTGCTTATTTATCACCTTTCATTCTTTACGTTTCGTTTCATTCCCATACTAACTTTCATTTCTCTTTGAGGCAGGTAATGTAGCTGAGTTTCTTTTTCTTTGAATCTCCAAGACAGGACAAAAAAAAAACATACACAATTTTTCTATATGCAAATATAGGGCCAAATGTAATAGAGTGTCAATTTTAGTAACAGTACAAACTCGCACCTTCTCGCATTTTTTAAAGGTGCGAGTTTGTGCTGTGACTCACAAATTCAATAGCCTGCAAACTTTTCAGCTGGAGACTACTACATTTGCGAGTTTAGGCGAGTCTTTACCTTTGTAAACTGACACCTTTTAATGTGACTAGCATTAAAAGGTGTGGGTTATACAGAAGCCATCACAGATCAGTGAGATCCATGATGGCTCTCTGTGTGTGTTTTAAAAAAAAAAATACGGGCAGTCCCTCCCCAAAAACAATACCCTGGTTCTAAAAATACTGGGGGCAAAATGCATAGGGATCCCCTGTATGTTAAGAACCAGCACAGGGCTTTGCAGAGCCAGTTAATTGAGGTGAACCTTGTGGTTATATCACTAGATACAATGTCGCGGTTCCCACTATAGACTTCAATGGAGAATTCTCTCCATTGAAGTCTATGGGGAAGACAGGCCAATCAGCAAACAGCTCCAACGGATGCCCATTGTTTGGTGGCTGCCCCTACAATGACTGGAGCACACGTGTGCTCCAGTCATTCGTGCGGAGTAAAGATATGCGGCTTGGTTTCAATAATGCTCATTTTTTTTATTTTAACCCCGTGGATGCCTACTTGGAACAAAGAGGACGTGACCTACGCATAGGAGAGGTGAGTATGTTTTTTTTTTTTTTATAGGTACCCCTATGGATTACTACGGATTCTAGGTGAGTATGTGTGGGTGTAAGTGTGAATGTGCAGGTATGCTAGAATAAACTTTTACATTCACAGTGTGTGTGTTTTTTTACGTATTTCTTTGGCTGTGGAACTACAAGTTCCAGCAGGCCCGTAATGCCCCGCATGCTGGTATTATGTGGTTCTCCAAATACCACCATGCGGGGAAGGCTTGTTGGGACGTGTAGTACCACAACTAAACACAATATTTTAACCACTATTTTACACTACACTAAAACACTATCAACCCAGCACAAACCGCTCTAGGGTGCCGGGGATAGCCCCGGACTATCAGTCTATGCCTGGGGTGCCCTGGAATGGGGGATCCCTGTATTGGGGGGGTCCCCAACTCACCAGGCTAGGCCTGGGCTGATTAGCGGTCAGGTGTAATGCTTTGGAAATGTTTCCCCTGCATGTGGCATTACCCCCCCGCCCCCGCTAGAAAGTGTCCGCTGCTGTTCATGGAATTTACAGGGGACCCCCTACTCGTTTTGTCCCCTGTTTTTCCATAACCAGCACCGGCTCAGCAAAGCCCTGTGCTGGTTCTTAATATACAGGGGACCCCTACGCATTTTGTCCCCTGTATTTTTAGAACCAGGACAGGCTTTATAAAGCCCGGGGCTGGTTATGCTTTGGGAGGAGTTCTGCACGTAATTTTTTTTTTCAAATAAAATTCTTTTACGTAAGTACACACAGAAACATGCACATATGTCATGGATATGTGCATGTTTCTGTGTTAATCTGACCTGCTCAGGATATACTCGCTATCCTGAAGAAGGTCTATTATTTGGGGACTTTTGGTTATCTTTTTTTTGCGAGTCTAAAACAGACACCCTATTACATTGGGCAACTTAATTGTTTTCAATGTGAAAACATCTGGATGCGAGTTTGAGAATGGGGATTTTTAGTAACACTAAAAAACTGCGAGTTCTAGTGAACTGACACCTTATTACATTGGAGAGTTGTGAAAAATTGCGAGTTTAGCACAAAACTCGCAGTTTACCAAAAAAGACACCCTATTACATTTGGCCCATAGAATCAATCATGTGGCAGATTAAGGAGACCTGTATGAATTAAGGGCCTGATTCAGACCCACTCGCGAGCGGCTGTCCGCTCGCAAGTGGGTCGATGTTATGGACTGAGCATGCGCACGACGGAGGGAGCTCCGTCGTGCGAATGCGCCAGACGCGACGAGCGAAGGAAAGTCCTTCGCTCGTTGTGTCCGATCAAAGGGGGCGTGCTGTCAATGTTGATTGACAGCACGCCCCCTTTGGTGGGCGTGCCGGGGGCGTGCCTCCCTGACGGGGGCGTTCCCACGGGAACGCCTCCCGTCAGAAGCCGGCCCACTGACATCACTAGTGATGTCAGTGGGAGTGATTTTGGCTCTGATAGAGCCAAAATCACTCCGGAGCTTGCGGTTGAAAACCTCAACCGCAGGCTCCGGCTCGCAAATTCGATGGTCGCGATGGTCTCGACCATCGCGACCATCACAATGCACGCTCGTATAGCCTGTGGGTGGTGACCCACAGCTATACGAGCGTCCAGGAGGACGCTCCATGAAAATGGAGCCCGGCCCTCATTCAGAGCGTGCGCTCTGCTCAGAGCGTACGGCTCTGAATGAGGGCCTAAGCTGTAGTAGCACCACTATTAGATATTAAAATACTTTTATTTTACATAATCATCATACTCATCATCATGTCTTAGTACTATAACCAACATTCTATATAAAAGTTAGTTGTCAGGTTACAGCAGAGGTTCATCATTCCTGATGGTTGGCTGCTCTTCTATCGTTATATTTGGTTGTTGGCAGGCTCAGCACTACTGCAGTGAATCTACTGGGATTGTCAATCATGTTGGAGGAGAGCGCTCTATGCTGTGTTCTCTTCCTCTGGGCACTAAGGCCCAGATTTATCAATGAGTGATATTCTTGTTATCACTCGTTACTAATCTTAAATGGTGCTCCAACCAACCAGCTCCTATTATTTTTCAAAAAAATGACAGTTAGGAGCTGATTGGTTGGAGCTCCATTTAAGATTAGTACAAGTGTTAACAAGAATATCACTCATTGCTAAACCTGGGCCTAAGACCCAAAACCGGAGGAGGCAAGACCTTCGACCTGACCAAATGCTCTACTACGCATGCACGGTTCTAAGCACTTGTTTTTCTCTCCAGCATCCTGTAGTGAAGGATATGTCCCTGAGTGTCTCCTATAATGTAGACTGTGCGCCACAGATAATGACCCCGCTAAACCACTGTGTCACTACCACTTGCTGTGTTATACATTCCGCTGCTACCATTGTGCATGTGCAGGTGTACTACACATCCAGCATTAACGCCATACGTTCCTGGCTGGCTGCACCTGGATATATTGAATCCTGTACCTACTGCATATTGTTTAACCCGTTGTTATTCTGCACTTGCTTTCTACTGGTTACCAAACCAATCCCTGTTTAAGTTATCTAAAGTTTGGACTAACCTTCATAGCGCACCGCTGACACCTATTACCATCAGAGGTGCCGAGAGGGGGGACGGATACGAATTACGGCCTGGGCTTATCTGTCAGCAGCCCAGCACACGCTGCTGTGTGCTGAGCTGCAGTGGTAGACCAGGGAGACTGCTGCCACTAAACAGCAGCAGCAGTCTCCTCTCCTCTGCCTGTGTAGCGGGGCGATCTACTGATCGCGTGCCCCCTGAATTTGTACTGGGCTGAGTGGCTCACAGCGCCCCTTCCCACCATGCGGTGCTGCAAATAGAGGGTTTTTCTGAGGGGGTGTGGCCACATCTCCCGCATTTAGGCCACCCCCCCACAATGATAATAATTGGGCCCGGGCCGGCTGTCTATGGCCTTGATTACCATCATAGTATCTGCCAATTAATCAGTGATATTATCTTGCTGTGTTATGGGTGAGTGCGAATGGGATGGAAGACCTGTCTTAAATCTTGTGTACTGAGGGCCTGATTCAGGTTGGTTCTCAAGGCTGCGTTTGCATGCAGCCGTACGATGTTTGCTTTTTGCGCATGCGTATGCAACGCTTTACTGTAACAATGAATTCAGCGATACAACACAGTCAAAGGTAATACACATCAGAAATAATGCGGTCAATTTTATTTTTTAGGAACTCAGCAACCAGCAGAACCGATCTGGAACCCTGCGAATCTCTAAAGGTTAGTACAGTACATTTCATATATTACCATATTTTCTTACAATGCATGAAGACTATAAAACATTAATAAACCCTGCAATAATAATGAACTGATAGGACTAGTTCCTAACTAATTTCTTATCCAAAATAATACTCCATTATACTAACAAAATAAGTAATAGTCCATGGGAAAAAGTCTTGCGCTTTCTGATTCAGTGGTGCACAACTAGTTGCCCGGGTTCGTTAAGGCTGTACAAGGTGGTGATCACACTGTTTTAAATTATCCTTTGCTGATGTACTAGAAATGATGTTAGAAAGTAAGATCCCTCAACTCAAACTTTATTGGCCTTCCTGTGGAATTCTCTTGACAATATCAGCTAGCTGAGTAGTTTCTTGTCAAATATTGAATACTGCAGCTGATGGTTTAGTCTCAATCCCTAGAACACTTTCTCCATTAACAGTGGACCCTGAGCTTTATATTTGTTAAACATAGTCTACTACTGTTCACCTTGTTTAGTGCCTGTGCAACTAAATAGGGGTGGTTGCAAGTCACACGGGCTACAAGGCAGGCAAATGCTCCTTCACAAATAAACTGTCCTGGCTGGCAGATGCAGTAATCTAATATTACTGGAGTGGATTATCCTGACAGCAAAGGCACTGCCTGTAGTATGAGAGTCTATCTGAGGATATGGAGCTCGCTGTGGGGAGCCCATTAGAGGGATTAATGTCGTCTCTTACCAATCACTCCCCTCTCTACATGATCACCACTTCACCTCCCGACAGAAGAGGCACTGTCACTGTGAAGAGACCCCCTCCCCGATCTCTGGAGGTGTCGTCTGTGAATCGCTCCTCCTTGGCTGCACCTCAGGCTGCTGCTCCACCAATACAACACTTAGCTGGATTAAGCAGGCGGTCCACTGTGAATGCACTCAACTTTGCTGTCACAGCGATACTGCTTTCTAGTTCCCCCATCACTGTGAGGGGAGTACTCTGATGCCTATCAACCACTTCAGGTGAGAAAAAGGCAGCGAGGGCAACCTTGCACCCTCTGCTACATCACCCAACTGCAACTACCAACTGCTGCTCCTGCCTGACACTGGTCATGTGACCTGATCATGGCCTCCTGAGCAGCTGCAGAGACTGCTGGGAATTGTCGGCACAGTGTTAGGGATAATACTTTGCATGGCGGGGTATTACACAAACACATCTGTCTTTGGCAAAATTAGAGCCCAACTGCAGACAAGGTTGCTTGAAAGTTGATGTTCCTTGGGGGTGATTCAAGTTCCGAAGCTATTGCTGCTGCTACCATGATAGCAGTTGTGATAGCACTATTATGGTAATGCAGCAGGAGACATCACGCCTCCTACATGCATTGCTGTTCCGAGCTGCATCCATGGACGCAGCATCGGATCATCTGTGTGATCCTCTGCCGGCTGAGTGACCATGGGGTAACTCAAGCTGGCGAGCACAGTTGCTCACAAGAGGCCAGGAAATCTCTGTCAGCCAACAAAGATCCTGGTCTCTTTCCTCTCCCCCAACCGCGGCAACGTGCCTCCGTTTGGGGAAATGGAGGCTGTCGCCACCCCCTCCTCGCCCAGAAATGGTAGCAGACTGTCAATCACTGACAGTTTGTTGGCTCTCTGCGTGTAATCACACAGGACCCATACTGCTCATTCCTCTCTATCTAATTAACCCCCTGAAGATCACTTAAACATTTATTATCCCGCTTTATTGTAGCCAGACATAAAATACTATGATATGTACTCTGGTATATAAACAGTCATGTCATGCAATTACTACACTTAAAAAGTTATTTTATGCACGGTTTATAGATTATTTGCTTATGTTCTGGCGAGGTACCAAAGAATCATTTATCTGGACATTCATTGTAGTACCCAGAAACCAGTTAAATTCACATATTCCATCAGTGATTCTAAATATTTTTTTTATGTGAAAATAATGAAACAAGGTACAGTACTACTATCAGTACATCTGTATATTCTAAAAAACAGACAGGAATACTTTATTGATAATACATATGTCGGGATGTATTAAAAGGGAAAATGCGGTAAAACCCCCCAAAATAAAGTTTTAGTGTGTTTTACCGCATTCCCCATATGTACAAAGTGCTTTCCGGTGCTTCGTCCCGGTGGGTAACGCAGAAGGACGCCAGAGGGACTTCTGGGTGTTAAATCCGGAAGGCTCTCTGTCCTGAGCCATCGAAAAAGACAGGAGAGCTGTCCTTTGCAATATTGTAGGAACATACTGTACGTGTAACCCCTCCCCACCCCGCTCAGCCCACTACTGCCCCAGTTTGGATCCATAGGCAAACGTAGGGGGGGTTCCGTCTGCCTGGAAACCCCCCTCCCCAGCACATACTATGACCACAGTAGAAATACTAATATAACAGAATTTTACTAGTGCTACATTTTCTTCTCAGTATCACAAATGAAATAATTAGCACCACCTGTGGATCTTTAAACATGTATCAGCCAGTAATAAATAACCTGTGCACCAACTAGGAGATCTGGAAAACATGCACTGTTAGGGATGCACTGCTATAGAGCCCAATATGTACATATACTGTATGTCCAGGGAAGTGCTAGGTTCTTCTGCTGCTCCTCCAGGCTCCCGGACTTGCTCCAGTGCTCTGGTATGGTGCCCACATCTAAAATAAAAACATTCAGCTCAGGCAGGATGGCTTACTGCCGCATGAAATGACTTACTGCGATGCTGTATATGCTGGATTTATGACACACAATACAGATAGTATGATGCATATTAAAGCTGGATAAGTACTAATTCTGCCCTCTTCATGGACTGGCCACACTCCCTCCCCGAACTGTAGTAGTAGTAGTAGTACCTTGCTCGACTCACTACAGTGATAAGGAAGAGAAGGAGAACAGCTCCAGTCTGGTGGGGCATCTCCTTCACTCTGTGGTGTCTGCACTGCGTGCAGCAGCAGCTCCACTGCACTTAGCCACCTGGTTTACGAGGAGCTAGCTCGCGGACCACTGTTTGCTCTTACAGGTGGGCTGCTTGTCATTCAAGAAGTGAGGTTGTGGCCTGGGCCGCATATAAGAGAAAAAAAAAGTCACCCGATCAAGCAGACAGGTGGCCCCACAGGTGCATCGGCCCACCGTTAAGCTACCCGGTGAGGTCTACGGCCAATCCGCCCCTGAACATACCGCAGTAATGAGCCGCAGTATGTACCCTAAGACAGGCAGTATGTACCGCATCGCGGATGTGATGCTTAGTACTTCCCGCCCAAAGTTTGCATCCCAAACTGCTGAAAATGCGACTTCCTTCTACCCAACTTCTGAGAGAGAAACGTATTAACAGTGACTATATTGAAACTTTAAAACAGATGGATATTGTGGGAAATAAATTTGTTAATATAGGTTGTTGTTACCCTATATTTTTAAAGCAGACTAAACAAAGGGTTCTTAAAATTGATCTTATGTCTTTACTGAATAAAAATTCTGCCATTGATAAGGGCCCATGCTTGCCATGGGTTCATGAGTTTAACAAATCTAGCACAGTTATAATTATTACTAGTCAGTCTAAAAATTTTGGCCAATTGTACAGTACAATCAGATGCAGATCTTTATTTAACTAACATGCGGTTTATGTCCTTCAAAAGCGTGGCATAAATTTGCCTGTCATATTAGTCAAAGCAGATGTCACAGATATGAACAAATCTTCCCTTAAACAGTTTTTGCCCCCAAACAGTGGCGTAACAAGGGTATTTGGAGCCCAGGGCAAGTAAAAAAATGATGCCGAAAAAGTGGGCGTGGTCACATGCCACAAGGGGCATGGCCACTGGCAAATGGGGTTGTGGCAACATGATACACCACCATTTTTCATCACTCTGGGGAACATTCCTTTCCATTCCATATGCACCTTAATACCCCAAGTAGTTGTGCCACTCTTGCAATGCTCACTGTAGTAGTGCCCCTTATGCAATGTCCCCAGTAGCAGTACTCCTATACAGTGCCCCTTATACAGTGCCCCCAGTAGTGCACCCTTATACAGCGCCCCCAGTAATGCACCCTTATACAGTGCCCCCAGTAGCACCACCTAAACAGTGCCTTTTATACAGTGCCCCCAGTAGTTCCTCTTATACAGTGCCCCCACTAATGCCCCTTTTACAATGCTGCTAGTAGTCGACCCCCTATGCAGTGCCCCCAGTAGTGGTCCCCCCTATGCAATGCTCCCAGTAGTGCCCCTTATACAGTGCCCCCAGTAGTGGTCCCCCTTATGCATTGCTCCCAGTCGTGCCTCTTATATAGTGTCCCCAGTAGTGGTTCCCCCAATGCAATGCCCCTTATACAGTGCCCCAGTAGTAGTCATCCCTATGCAGTGCTCCCAGTAGTGCCCTTTATATAGTGCTCCCCAGTAGTGGTCCCCCATATGCAGTGCCCTCTATACAGTGCCCAAGTAGTGGTCCCCCCTATGCAGTGCCCCCAGTAGTGGTCCACCCTATGCAGTGCCCCTTATATAGTGCCCCCGTAGTAGTCCTCCCTATGTAATGCCCCCAGGATTTCCCCTTATATAGTGCCCCAGTAGTGACCCTTATATTGTGCCCCCAGTAGTAGTCCCCCTATGCAGTGCCCCCCAGTAGTGCCCCCAGTAATAGTCCCCCCTATGCAGTGCCCCCAGTAGTGACTCCCCTATTCAGTGCCCCTTATGCATGCCCCCTCCTCCCTCCAGCAGGGAGGCAGACAAAGACACACACACAAAAAAAACACTTACCTTAAGTGCTCCCGTGGCTGGTCCTCCGTCCTCCTGGGCTGGCCCGCTCTGCACTATGGGAGAGATGTCATGGCATCATGACGTCTCCCCCATCACCCACTGCGGGAGCCAGAAGATGGAACTCATGAGTGAGCTCCAGCCCGGGTCCGGCAGTGGGCACAGCAGTCTGACTTTCATTGGCTGCCAAAACAAACACACTGCCGCTGGGTAGTATGAGTGTACCACCCGGCGGCGATGTTTGTTGCTGTGTGGTGCGGACCAATGGTGCCCAGGGCACGAACCCTGATCGACACCCAATAGTTATGCCACTGCCCCCCAAAAAAGGGTTTTCAGATGTACATGTACTGTACGTGTACTACATGTCAATACCTGATTAGTGGGGATAAATTCTGTCACCCACTTTCTGGTAAGGTCTATAATATTCTGCATCATCTCACATATCGTAGTCTACCAAATTATTTGCCCTTGTGGATTGTCATGCATTGGACAGATCATTTAAAGAACATATGGCAGTTCATAGATCTAACCATGGGTGGATTGGCCATTAAAGTTGACTGGACTGTTGGGCTGAATGCCACATGTGGCCCCACCCCCAGTAACATGTCACTCACTATTCTTTCTGACATGCACTGGAAGATCCTTGTGATTCTGAAACCACGAGAATAGGCAGTTCCCTCACAAGACAGAGCTCCTCCATTCACCAGTTCCCAGCATACACCCAGCCAGAACTATGCACTGACACATGCAGCAGAGTCACAGCATTCTGGTCATACAACAGGGTAGGCTTGAGAGAATCTCTATAACCACCCATATTACAAGCTAGCTCCATGACACTGAGAGGCTTGTTTACTTGGGCTGGTCCCTCCCCAGGGACCAGTCTCTTGATTACATCAGATCCCTCTCTTTCCTTCCTGTTACTCCCCGCCCACTTCTTCCCTCCCCTCTCCACCCTGAATTCTGCTTTCCTGTCCTCATCCCCCCTCACACACAGCTCCAAACCCCTTCCTTATCCACAACATCCCAAACCCCCCTCCACACACAAGTTCCCATGTCCTGTTTTCTCTCCCCTCACAGCTCCAACACTCCGACCATCCATGGCAACCCCAACCCCACAATGGTTCCCCCTCTCCTGCTTTCTCCCCTCACAGCTCCAAACTCCATCCATCCATGAAACCCCCAACCCCCTCTTCTCCATAGAGGTTCCTCTCTCCTCTCCCTCCCTCATATTGTGAATGTTGACAACCAAAATATCAACACATGAATTTAGGGTTAGGATTAGGCAGGAGGATAGGGTTAGGCTGCAGTTAGGGTAGGTTTACAATTAGGCTGCAGTTAGGCTGTGGTAAGGGTTACCTGCAGTTAGGGAAGGGTTATGATTAGGCTCTAGTTATGGATAAGCTGTAGTTAGGGTTAGGCTGCAGTTATGGTGGGGTTATGATTAGGCTGTGGTTAAGGTTAGGCTGCAGTTAGGATGGGATTAGGATTAGACTGCAGTTAGGGTTAGGATGCTGGTTGGGCTATGCTGTACTTAGTTCATGGTTAAGATTTGGCTGTAGTTAGGGTTAGGCTGCATTTAGCGTTAGACTGTAGTTAGGATTGGAGATGTGCGTGGATCCCCGTGTTTTGGTTTTAATTCATCATTGTGTTTTGGTTTTGGCAAAACCACCCTCAAGTGTTTTGGATTTTGTAAAAATCGATAACAATCTATAAAAATTTTATAAAAACCACTAAAATCATGTAATTTGGACCTATATACATGCAATCCAAAACCCGAGGTCAGTTTTTAAATCGAGTTCTGAAATAATAGCAGGCACGGTTCAACTCAGATCCCCAAAGTTATTCCAAACTGGAACTCAATTTAACTCAGTACATCTAATTTCAGGTGTGTTCGTGTTTCAGGAAAACTGAACCCCACATCTCTAGTTAGGATAGGGTTAGGATTAGGCTGTGGTTAGGGTTGGATACAGATGAAGTTAGGATTTAAGTAAAGTTATGGAGCAATTTGGGTGGGGGCAAGGGTGCAATTAAGGTGAAGGTTAGGGTTAGGTTAAAATTACATTGTCTACATTTTGACTGTCAACATCCAAAAGCATGTTTGACCCCATCACAGTCCCTTTTAATTGTAAATAAAAGGCATTGTCAAACAAAAATTATATAAGTAGATAAAAAGAGATATAAGAAAGAGATAGATTCAATAATACAATTGGGCTTAGCAAACAACTGGATTGACTAACATACAGTTTGCTTTTTGACACAGGAATTTCCAAAGGTGCTTCTCCTGTACATACTCCTGAAAGTTCATAAAACCCTTGAAAACCCACCAGGGGGGCCCATTATCTCCTCATGAGGGTCACTTTGCCAGAGTTTGTCCCAATATGTGTATTATTATCTACAGCTGATTGTGCAGAATATACCCTACTTCCTTAAAGACACTTCTGACTTTTTGAACAAATTGAGTATGATTAGTCAACCATCTGATAACTGTTTGCTGGTGACTCTTGATGTCACCAGCTTATATACAAATATTGAACACATTGATGTTATGCAGGCTGTACGTAACAGTATTGCCTCCAGTTCACAGTATATGAGGGTCCTCCATCTGAAATTTTATTGTTACTTATGGAAGTTATTTTGCACAAAAATTACTTTTTGTTTTACAATGCCTTTTATTTACAATTAAAAGGGACTGCGATGGGGTCAAACATGGCCCCAGCATATGCAAATCTCTATATGTATCAGTTTGAAAAGACCCATATTATGGGTAACTCTGATTTTTCACAGTTTATTATTTTTTATGTGAGATTTATTGATGACCTTTTCATGCTGTGGAATGGGGGTGAGATGGCACTGAGGGAGTCTATTATGTTCCTTAATTCATTACCAAGGTCAGTTAGATTCACTTACAACTCTAGTCCAGAGTACATTGAATATCTGGATGTACGTGTTAGAATTACCCAAAAGTGTTTCTATGCTGAAATCTATAAGAAGCCGACAGATAAAAATACTCTCCTAGTAGCAATGAGCTTTCATCCTCAGTCCGTCAAATGTGGCCTTCCATTCTCACAATTAGTCAGTGTTGCCAGAATTACCTCGGATACCAATTGTTTGCCACAAGTTTTGGAAGCTATGGGACAAAAATTATTTTATTGGAGATATGATCTGAGAGCAGTCTGTCAGGCCATTCAGAAGTGTCAAGGACTTAAACATGAGGATCTCTTCATACCCAAATGTTGCAGGGATATGGAGCGCTTGGTTTTATTGAGTACTTATTAAATTAAATCAGGGGTTATCAAACAAGCCATTCTGAGGCATTGGTACATTATTCAAACCGATGCAGTTTTAAAGGATTTCTGTAAAAGAAAACACTCTTTTGCTACAAGAGGAGTCTAAATTTGAAGGAGCAAGTAACTTACTCTGACATAAGTCCTAAGGTATCCACGGAGGACAGCTGGTTGAAACCAGTCAATGGTGCCTTTAAGTGTACTGGCTGCAGTAATTGTCGATACATGGTTACTGGGAAGGCATTTCACCATCCCATTAATGGATCCATATACCATATGAAACACCGCATGTTAGAAAAACTATATGGATGTGATTAAAAAAGCATTCTCTAAGCTAGAATCCTCCATACCACCGGTAGCCAGACACTTTGTTACTTGTGGACACACATTAAGAGATTTTTTATTTATACCAATTGATCACGTTCTGCTGCAAAGGAGAGGGGGTGACAGACATAGGTTGCTACTTCAATGAGAGTGTCGCTGGATATATCAGCTCAGAACCATGGGTCCACATGGGCTGAATGAGGATTTCAACTTTTCAGCATTTTTTGGAGACTGACTTTAGATACTATAATACGTAAATCTGAATCTCCACAGTCTATTAATAATGTAATTTCCATGCCAGCTTGTTCATCGGAGTATGTCTCTTTGCTTAATAGGAAGATTCCAGATCAGTGTCCAGTTTGGCACACATTTTTAATATTTGTAATATTTTTTGGTATATCAAAAGATAGTTAGCAAGATCGAAGACCCGATGGAGAGGTGATCTGGAAGTGACGCGTACACTGCGTCACCTGACAGCCTATCATATCACTTGTACTCCACACGTAGCTAGTGTGCGGTTGCTAGGATACCAGCTCGTCAATAATGAGTGTCCGTCCCAGCACTAACTGTGTCATCAGTGTCATGCTCATAGATGCATTGCCAATGTCACCAGTTAGGCATCAGTTGTCAAGGACAACATAAACAAATACTAGGCATCACCTGATGTGGTCCAGCCAATAGTACAAGACAACTTAATCTCATCCGTGTCTGCTCCCAAGCTCATCAATATAAATCTATTACTAGTGATATGCTAGGCTGTCAGGTGACGCAGTGTGTGCGTCACTTCTGGTTCGCCTCTCCACTGGGCCTTTGATCTTGGTGCGGTACTTGAGGTAAGGTGGTATAAATATGGCATCTGGCAGGAATGTTTAGTTATACTATACGTGTTGTATACGCTACCTGGTGGATATGAATATATATGGGTTGTGATATGGTAATCTTGACAAAGATCCTTCGGGATTGAAACTTTGATAGGATCACAACTATACCTGATTTATGCGGATAATAAAAGACTAAAGCATACTGCTTTTGGAGAGTGCCCTCTGTTTCTTGTATTTATAGAAACTATAATGGACTTATATTAGGACCACTTTGATGGTTTTGGGAGGTTGCACCCCTCTGTTGATGACTATGGAACGTGAGTGCAGGATTCTGGAATGAAAATATACATACATGTACTCTGGAATAAAAGATGAAACTTTACCACATCTGCTGAGGTTCTTACATAATTGTCTGCAAATAGATAAAGGGAAGGAAGGTGAAGGGAAATCTTGAAGCCTGAAGGTTTTGTAAACACAGTGTTCACCAGGGTTGATATAAATTTAATATACTATGGTTATTAAAGATGTATTATTGCTGTAGATGCTTTGAAATGGAATTCCTGAGCTATAAAAGAATTTTAATGGACAATGGAAATTATATGGTTGTCAGTTTAATATATTTTACATATTACAATTTCCACACTAAGGGATATATTTACTAAAGTGCAGGTTTTTAGAAGTGGAGTTCTACTTATCATTTATCTAGCACCTTCTAGAAGACAATAGCTAGAATCCGATAGGTTGCTATGGACACTTCTAAAAACCTGCACTTTAGTAAATATACCCTTAAATATTTTGTTCACAATAATTCAGACCACTGTACCAAAATGACTGTTTTACATAAAAAAGGCATTTATTCAAAAAATATGCTGTGCAGCAATATGTCATGTTTTTAATTTTTTTAAAATTCTACTTGTTCCTTCAATGCTGTTTCTTCTGTCATATGCTACCTGCATAGGGGACACATTCATTTCCAGTAAACTGATCACAAATAAAATCATCCAGGAAATACAGAAAAGTGTGAAAAAGGGCTCACAAGGAAGTAAGAATATAGTTTAAAGGTATTGCATTAGAACCTCTATACACTCCTGCCTATACCTTTTAATATCCTGCCTATACCTTCTAATATCCTGCCTATACCTTCTAATATCCTGCCTATAAACCTCTAAGGATGACGCTATTTTGCATATGCAGTCATATAGTAAATAAAGACTCCAGACCTTGAACCTGTGGTTCCAAAGCACAAAGTGATATTTCAAGTAAAAGTACAGTCAGTTACACGCTATGATCTAAGTACAATTTAGCGCAAAGAATTATACAGACCCAAGTACAGTTATACATACGCAGTGCTCTGTACCACATGTAGGCATCAGCAAGATACCCCTGTCAATCAGCATTCAGCACGAAGACTCAGACTGGGGTCACAACACACACGTTTATACTCTCACAGAAACAGACAACACAATAGAGAGGCTTGTAGTTGATGCCATTGGTTCCCAAGGAGGATGCATCTGTTGCAGAGCATTTAACAGGTTGATTCAAATAGACACAGTCCAGCCTCTAACAACTAGTTGTCTCTGGTTTCCTGCCTCATGTACATCCTAACAGTTGGTCATATAATGTACATTACGGTGCTTTAAATCTCTGCGGTCCATAAGTTGAGAATCCATGTTGCGATCTTCACACCGACGATACCGGGAAGCTGTGGAGAGGGTGCAGATCAGTATAATATCAAACATGACTTACTTATCATGTATTAAACCTTAGCTACCAAATAACCTTTATTTCACAGCAATTATAATAAATGAACAAACTTGAATCTTATACTTTAAAGCTTATTAAACCTTTTATGTGAATATGTACTGTGTAAGTATTTGGGGTTTGATATAAAGACGCTAGTTAACTTGGGGCAGATGCATGCGCATGAAGCTAATAAACAGCGTTTTCATATAGGATCTTATGCATTCGCTAATATGCGACTAGTTAACAGCGCAATTGTGCGTATTAATGTGTGTATGAGAAATGGTGAAGGATGCAATCGCATGATGCTAGTAATATCACCATATGTACTTAAGTGTGAGTTTACCTAAAATGGCACTAGGGCGGCCATTCGAAAAATGGCGTCTTGCGATCTCATTTTCTAAAATGGCGTCTTGCGGCCTGTCGCAAGATGGCGTCTTTACGATCTAATTTTAAGCTGATCTTGCCTCAGCCAATTATCCAGCTTCGACAAGTTAGTGTAACAGCCAGTAAATAATGTCATTGTATGCAATTGTAGCCCATATTTGATGACTTTTCAAATGGCTAGGTGGGAGTTGCAGGGGGCATTGCACTGTGAATTGCATCATTCTGGCCCTGCCGCAACTCTACACTGCCATGATCAGCAGCATTGTGCCATGGGATGTGGGACCCAGGACAGTAAGTAGAGGTCTAGGTATCCGGGCAAAGTGAAGGACTAGACTAAGTAAAACATCTACTCAGTAGCAATGTGATTTCATGATATTGACCATGCTCCATGCTGCACTTCTGAGCCCAACATCATGAAGGCTGTGTGACAGAGCCTGAAGCATGGTGCAGAAGGCAAGCCTGGTAAAATTTGCAAAGAGCCTTCCCCAGCATCAGGTTGCCATGAACCCCTGGTGCCTAAAATAAGTGGATGGCTGAGCCAGATGGCGCTTCCCCTTGACCGGCACCACTAATGAGTGCCATCCTGGCCAACAGTAGATACGGCTCTGTTACATATATGGAACATGCATCAAACTCCCGGTCTGACCACTTCACTGGGAAGTGTATAAGAACTGGGAAGCTGGTTAATTTCCCAGAAATACTGAAGCATGCACAAGTCTTCTGGTAATTTCCATGAGAGTCGGTTACATAAGGTATGTTGAAGCTAACAGAAGAACCTAAATACATCCCACATAATAGCTTAGGAGGATTTGTGTGGAGCAATCGCATTCACTGTAGGGAATAAATGTCCTAGGGGTCTATCAGTGAAATGTCCTGTTTATCTGAAAACAAGGCGCTTCTCTGCTCCATGTGATTCCTAGAGCAAAGTACCATTGGAGAAGCTTCTTACATAAAGAAATGGATAGCTTTCTCCAAGTTTTCTCTATCCCCTTCTGTGCCAGCAGCCAATCAGAGGAGCCCAGGGCATATGGCTGCTCCACTGATCCAGTGCCCCCCCTGTTTCTACCACTGCCACCGCTATTGTAAGGTGACCTCCATCTGGACTGCCCGCTGCACCCGCACCCCCCCCCTCCAGTTCCTTACCTTGCCACTGCTATAAGTAAGGTGACCACCTCAATCCTGACTGCCTGCTGCCCCCGCGCCCCCCCTGTTCCTACCCCTGCCACCGTTATTCTAACGTGACCTGGCATATATGCCAGGTCACCTCCTCCCTACTGCCCCTCCACTCGGCCCCTACCTACCACCCCCGCTCCCTACCGCCTCTGCTGCCACCACCAAGATAACCGGGCGCATGCACAGAACCATAAAAAAGAAAATAAAATGAAGATACAGAGAAAAAAAAGAGAAGACCGGACCGCCACACGTGGATATACCGCTTCGCAAGACAGGTAAGTGTACATGAATTTCTACTTATTAAAACTATAGATTGCATCAAAGTAATGCGATCTATAGTGATAAGTAACACTTCTATATCGCACATCTTAATGAATAGACCCCCTAGTCTTGTAGAGTAGTGCAATCTGGGGACAGGTTACTGATATTAGCTATAGACACAGGAATGGTGGATTTATAGGAGCATTCCTTGCTGTGCAGAGGGACCCAAAGCCATTTCCACTTAACAAAAATAACTTGCGTTTTTGCAGAAGCTCTTAGCTGCCAAAGATCTGGCCTTGTAGTTGCACTTGCTTAAAGTAAAACACATTTTCAGACATGTGACATGTGACGTGACAGGTGTATAAAAATTTAACAAATGTAATTAACAAAAAAGAAAGAAACAAACAAACCACTTGTAGTTGGCCTGCATGTTGTTAAAACAAAAAACACAGTGACACACACCACTGTATAAAGACTTGCAGACAGTTCAATGACATTATGCTGATTTATAGGGTATATTGGGCCTGATTCAGACCCACTCGCGAGCGGCTGTCCGCTCACAAGTGGGTCGATGTTCTGGACTGAGCATGCGCATGACGGAGGGAGCTCCGTCGTGCGCATGCGCCAGACGCGACGAGCGAAGGAAAGTCCTTCGCTCGTTGTGTCCGATCAAAGGGGGCGTGCTGTCAATGTTGATTGACAGCACGCCCCCTTTGGTAGGCGTGCCTCCCTGACGGGGGCGTTCCCACGGGAACGCCTCCCGTCAAAAGCCGGCCCACTGACATCACTAGTGATGTCAGTGGGAGTGATTTTGGCTCTGATAGAGCCAAAATCACTCCGGAGCTTGCGGTTGAAAACCTCAACCGCAGGCTCCGGCTCGCAATTTCGATGGTCGCGATGGTCTCGACCATCGCGGCCATCAAAATGCACGCTCGTATAGCCTGTGGGTGGTGACCCACAGCTATACGAGCGTCCAGAAGGACGCTCCATTTTCATGGAGGCCGGCCCTCATTCAGAGCGTGCGCTCTGCTCAGAGCGTACGGCTCTGAATGAGGGCCATTGTTTGCAGAGTAATATATTCTACAGAGATTTCCTCATTTAGTAAATTATCTCATGCAGCTTGCAGTTCTCACTAAAGTGCATATTTCAACTTCATTTTTTACATTTTAATATTTATTAAAACGGTTTAATGTCATTCATTTTTTGTCATTAAAAAATGTCTGCCATCAATGAAATACCTAGGGCATCCACATGTTTGCTTAATATAAAATGTGCTTATTTGTAATGCACATGCCCAGAAAAAAAGCATACACCTACTTCTGTATGTATATCTGACATTTGTGCCTCCTTACTGGGAGAGGCACAAAAGTACAGTAATAGCACTGATGTCACAAGGGGGGAGCGAGGGGTGCATTCCGCACCCGGGTGTCACCAGATGAGGGGTGACACCAAAGTGCTGGCTTCCCCTCTGTGACCTGAGCCGGGTGCTGTATTTCGTGCAGCACTCGGCTCCTGACACAGTGAGGGAGCCGGCACTTCACACAGGCTGGTCCCCGGGGGCATCCTGCACCTCCGGCACCCCTGGTGTGACAAAAAACTGGTGTTCGGGCTGCGAGACAATGCCCCACCCACGAGGCCATGCCCCTTATTTCCACCTCGCGGCTCTGCCGCGCGCAGTACAAGCTCCCCACAGGAGTATGTTCATGCAATTGAGGCAGAACTGCAACTGGATGTAGATATGACTATTGGTAGGTGCCTGAGGACTTGTGCAAGTATACACTGTTGATGATTATGATAATTGCCAATATCAGATTGCCACTCCTGATTGGTTGATTGCAGATTGCCCTCTGAAGCTGATAGGTGCTTTCTCCATTGAGCATGCACAGGTTGCCACAAGAAATTGTGGGTGCACGGTACAGAGAAAATAGGCAGGCCCCATAATCACATTACTGTCTACCCTCCACCTAAGTGTGATGCCCTCTCCTCTCCCCTTCAGTGTGACCCCTACCTCACCCCCTCAGTATGTGCGTGCCCCCCCTCCTCAGTGTTACCACCCCCAGTGTGGCCCCCTCCTCACCATCTGGCCCTACATATAGGGGCCATTGAGCTTGAGCTGGAATTCCCTGAGCGCCTGACTGTCTCTGCTCCTGCAGATATGCACCGGCAACCAGGGAGAAACATACAGCACTGCCGCCAGCACTTCAGATATATTGTGCCAGCCATGAGCCAATCCAAGCTCGCGGACCGGCAGCTGCTGGTCCGTGAGTTGTGATTGCTCCCGACCACCGCTGCACCATATATTTGAAGTGCCAACGGCAGCACTGTTTCTTTCTCCCTGGTTGCTGGTGCATATCTATACCACTGTCACCCATGCCCCCCCATCTCTCTGGGCCAGGGACTATGGGCCCGGCAGTCTCCCCCTGATGGCGGCCTAGAGCGTGCATACAGTCAGGTGCATAAATATTGGGACATTGACAGAATTTTCATATTTTGGCCTCTATTCACCACCACAATGGCTTTGAAATGAAACAAACAAGATGTGCTTTAACTGCAGACTTTCAGATTTAATTTGAGGGTAATTACATCCAAATCGGGTGAACGGTGTAGGAATTACAGCGGTTTCTATATGTGCCTCCCACAGGCACATATAGGGGGCCAAAAGTAATGGGACAAGCTAAACAATCCTAAATCTAACTTTCACTTTTTAATACTTTGTTGCAAATCCTTTGCAGGCAATTACAGCTTGAAGTCTGGAACTCATAGAAATCACCAGACGCTGGGTTTCATCCCTGGTGATGCTCTGCCAGGCCTCTACTGCAAATGTCTTCAGTTCCTGCTTGTTCTTGGGGCATTTTCCCTTCAGTTTTGTCTTTATCAAGTGAAATGCATGCTCAATTCGATTCAGGTCAGGGGATTGACTTGGCCATTGCATAATATTACACTTTTTAGCATTAAAAAACTCTTTGGTTGCTTTTGCAGTATGCTTCGGGTCATTGTCCATCTGCACTGTGAAGCGACGTCCAATGAGTTCTGAAGCATTTGACTGAATATGAGCATATAATATTGCCCGAAACACTTCAGAATTCATTCTGCTGCTTTTGTCAGCAGTCACATCATCAATAAATACAAGGGAACCAGTTCCATTGGCAGCCATACATGCCCACGCCATGACACTACCACCACCATGCTTCACTGATGAGGTGGTATGTTTTGGATCATGAGCAGTTACTTTCCTTCTCCATACTCTTCTCTTCCCATCACTCTGGTACAAGTTTATCTTTGTCTCATCTGTCCATAGGAAGTTGTTCCAGAACTGTAATGGCTTTTTTAGATGTTGTTTGGCAAACTCTAATCTGATCTTCCTGTTTTTGTGGCTCACCAATGGTTTACATCTTGTGGTGAACCCTGTATATTCACTCTTGTGAAGTCTTCTCTTGAGTGTTGACTTTGACATATATACACCTACCTCCTGGAGAGTGTTCTTGATTTGGTCAACTGTTGTGAAGGGGTTTTTCTTCACCAGGGAAATAATTCTTCTGTCATCCACCACAGTTGTTTTCTGTGGTCTCTCGGGTCTTTTGGTGTTGCTGAGCTCTCTGGTGCGTTCTTTCTTTTTAAGAATGTTCCAAACAGTTGATTTGGCCACACCTAATGTTTTTGCTATCTCTCTGATGGGTTTGTTTTGATTTTTCAGCCTAATGATGGCTTGCTTCACTGATAGTGACAGCTCTTTGGATCTCATATTGAGAGTCGACAGCAACTGATTCCAAATGCAAATGTCACACCTAGAATCAACTCCAGACCTTTTACCTGCTTAATTGATAATGAAATAATGAGGGAATAGCCCACACCTGTCCTTGAAATAGCTTTTCAGTTGATAGTCCCATTACTTTTGGCCCCTTAAAAAGTGGGAGGCACATATAGAAACCATTGTAATTCCTACACCGTTCACCTGATTTGGATGTAATTACCCTCAAATTAAATCTGAAAGTCTGCAGTCAAAGCACATCTTGTTTGTTTCATTTCAAAGCCATTGTGGTGGTGAATAGAGGCCAAAATATGAAAATTCTGTCAATGTCCCAATATTTATGCACCTGACTGTATATTATATGATTTTTTGGATATTTTATTTTATTATTGTTTTGTGCTGTATTATAGATATTAAAATAAAACTAAAAAGGAAATATGTTTTCAGTATCACTATAATATTCAGATACCTTTCTAATGCTTATGTCCTGTTTAGCTGTAAGTATTATTGACCTACAGTAAACATGGTGCATATACTACTGGTGCTGAGCTGGATGCATCGTCATAGTCAGCATAAGAGTGTAAACACTCAGCATCAGCCCCAATGCACTCAGCATACTGGACCCAGGACAATGGAGGTGCTTAGACCCCATCTTTGAAGTCTTATCCCTATAATTGCATTGCACAAAGAGCAGCATATGGCAGTATGTGACAAGAAAGGGCCGCATAGGGTAGTGCAACACAGCTAGGTTACATAATGCAACTTCATTTATGCAAATGCAGAGCTTTTAACATTTTAACTTTGGATTTTGAATCAACTAAATTAGAAAGCAGATTATTACTAATTATTAGGGATGTGCAGGCTCGGATAGGTTCGAGTTTGCACGCCGAGTTCGGATTTTTCCCTCCAAAAAATGGGACTCAGAAAGAGGCAAAACGTCATCTTGCATGGACAAACATCATCATTCCTGGACTTTTGTGAATTACATTGTTTTAACTCAGCCATTTTCCCAAAGGACCAATGGATGTAAAGAGCATGGCCCCTCCCCAAAAGTGGTCATCATCTACAGCTCCTCTCCGGGCTTCTGCCAGAAAGGAGAATGAAAAAGAAGGCCAGTACTGTATGCATATATGTTCAAGGCTGAGACATTAACCCCAATTACCTTATACCATTAATTAAGAGATCCTGTTCATTACAATGTATGTTCCTCATATTAGGTAAGTGCCAAGCAGACATTTAAGTACAGACTCTATATGCTTGTCTGAGAATAAAAAGGCTGCATAAGCAGTTTAAGTTTCACTTCTACCATAACAGTTTTACAGTATGCAGAAAGAAAACTTCCAAGGTTTAGAAATGTATCAGTAGAAGACCCAGAGCAGCCAATATTCTCATGTCATATCCCCAAAACTTTACCAGCATGGAACGCTATGTATGACATCTCTAAATGCTGGAAAGCTGATGCTATGGAACAGAAGTGTCACATACAGCTATAGGGGAAAAATGGAGGAATGGTAGCAGAGATAAGGTCACTAGGACGTGGCTTTCAATCACCATGGCAACCTGAATTTGCGCCTCCCTGAGCAAAGCAGGTTTGGGAAGGCATCTCTGCTTCAACTACATGCAGCTCACCCATTGTAAACAAAACCAATCTCTTGTAGGCTATAAGCTCCAAACAATAACTTAATCTGTATGAATAAACTGATATAGAAAAATAGGTAAACATGTGGCTGCATTATACACATTGCACACCACTGATCTCTGCCTATTCTCCAGTACTGTATGAGCACAGCAACACACTGTGTCTGTCAGTTCCCCAAGCATACCAAGCTTCTATTCTTGTGCACACACTCATACAGCATACAAACACGCACATACACCCAAGCATACACACTTAAAAGTAACCTTGCTCAGTTAGTCACTCGGCTAGTTAGTGCGCCCGTCTTCCCGCTACTCAGGTAGTGCTGCCATTTGCACTCTAATAGAGTTCCCTTCCTTTCTTTTTCTATTCATCTGAAGTCTAGTCATGCTAGATTTTCTGAAAACATCAGCACTATAGGGTGGAGAAATGCGTCGGTGACCTTTGGAACGCAGGTGGAACACAAACCGGAAGCCAGAACCCCCGTGACTGGAAAATGCGAACTGCATGTATGACAGTGTCCACTGGTTTGTTGCAGCATCACAGAACACTGGGAAGAACACCGTGAATTAGGAGCAGAGGTCCCTCTGCCTTGGGTCCCGGCATCACCAGCCACTCAGTGTGAGTAACACATTTACACACTGGTGCCAGTGTGCAGCACATTGCAGAAACAGCCAGCAACTGACAGGGACAAACAAATATTCTTCCCCAGCAAAGGGTGGAGGTACTAAAGACTATCAGATCCAAATTTCTATAGTAGTCCACCAGCTCCCAATTACTGCACTGAGGCCTGTGTAGAATTATTTGGAGCAACAAAACTGCCATATGGTTAATTACCCACATCATCTATATATCTGACTGAATATTAACTAACATACTAATATTATCAATTTTCTGCTTTGCTGCTAATATCTTTATGACCTGCCTATCCACAACTCTGCTATTGTGCTGACTATGTTTACAGCCAGAGCCGTGTAATGTTATTATTTCTTTGTGGCCATAGGTTATTGGCAATTTTTCCACCTGCCTACTTTGCTTATGTTGCAATTTTACTGTAACTTTAGTTGTTGAATACATTTTAGTTATATTTTCAAACCTGCAGCTGTGTTTAAGCAATCCCATTTCTTTGCCTTGTAAATTAAGCTTCTGCCTCTAAAGCCAAAAAGCAAAATATTTAAAATATAAACCTAGAACGTGCATCTGCCTTATTATTGCTGACCCTGCAAATATGACGGGTTCAGAAAAAAAAAATAAACTTAAAGTTTTTAAGCACCAATGTACAGAAGGAAGTATACTTTAAAGTAGGGGTGAGCGGGTTCGGATTTCTGAAATCCGAACCCCCCCGAGCCCCCCCGATCCGAGTCCGATCCGAGTCAGGCTCGACTTTTCCCGCCTGACTCGGATCTGAAATCGAGGCAAAACGTCATCTTCCCGCCTTCCGAGTCTCGCGGGTTTTGGATCCTATATAAGGTACACACGTCGGCGCCATTTTCTCACTCGGCTGTGGACAGTGAAGAGGGAGGGTGGGAGTTAGGGCTGTGTAGTGTAGTGTAGTGTAGTGCTGCTGTTGTCCACTACTTCAAAGTCCATAGGGGCTGGCTGTGTTGTGCTGTGCTGCTGTTGTTAATAGGGGCTGTGTCCACTACTTCAAAGTCCATAGGGGCTGGCTGGACTGTGTTGTGCAGTCAGTTCTCCATAGGGGCTGTGTCCACTCCAAAGTCCTGTGCAGTGTCCCAGTCCTAAAGGAGTGCTGTAGTGTTGTCCAGGGGGTGCTCTGTCCATCAGGGGTGCTCCCCCCAAGTGCTAAAAAAATAATATATTTTCTGTGTTTGTGAATTGTGTGCGCAGTAGCCGCACGTGCATCAACAAAGTAGTGCCAAGCGTGCGCCTGTGTCATAAGTAAAGGGCCGGCTGGCTTGACCGTTAAGGGTGCTGTAACCCCCGAAAGTACACTCCAGTCCAAACCAAAAAAAAAATTATTTTCTGTGTTTGTGAATTGTGTGCGCAGTAGCCGCACGTGCATCAACAAAGTAGTGCCAAGCGTGCGCCTGTGTCATAAGTAAAGGGCCGGCTGGCTTGACCGTTAAGGGTGCTGTAACCCCCGAAAGTACACTCCAGTCCAAACGAAAAAAAAAATTATTTTCTGTGTTTGTGAATTGTGTGCGCAGTAGCCGCACGTGCATCAACAAAGTAGTGCCAAGCGTGCGCCTGTGTCATAAGTAAAGGGCCGGCTGGCTTGACCGTTAAGGGTGCTGTAACCCCCGAAAGTACACTCCAGTCCAAACCAAAAAAAAAATTATTTTCTGTGTTTGTGAATTGTGTGCGCAGTAGCCGCACGTGCATCAACAAAGTAGTGCCAAGCGTGCGCCTGTGTCATAAGTAAAGGGCCGGCTGGCTTGACCGTTAAGGGTGCTGTAACCCCCGAAAGTACACTCCAGTCCAAACCAAAAAAAAAATTATTTTCTGTGTTTGTGAATTGTGTGCGCAGTAGCCGCACGTGCATCAACAAAGTAGTGCCAAGCGTGCGCCTGTGTCATAAGTAAAGGGCCGGCTGGCTTGACCGTTAAGGGTGCTGTAACCCCCGAAAGTACACTCCAGTCCAAACCAAAAAAAAATTTATTTTCTGTGTTTGTGAATTGTGTGCGCAGTAGCCGCACGTGCATCAACAAAGTAGTGCCAAGCGTGCGCCTGTGTCATAAGTAAAGGGCCGGCTGGCTTGACCGTTAAAGGGTGCTGTAACCCCCAAAGTACACTCCAGTCCAAACCAAAAAAAAAATTATTTTCTGTGTTTGTGAATTGTGTGCGCAGTAGCCGCACGTGCATCAACAAAGTAGTGCCAAGCGTGCGCCTGTGTCATAAGTAAAGGGCCGGCTGGCTTGACCGTTAAGGGTGCTGTAACCCCCGAAAGTACACTCCAGTCCAAACCAAAAAAAAAATTATTTTCTGTGTTTGTGAATTGTGTGCGCAGTAGCCGCACGTGCATCAACAAAGTAGTGCCAAGCGTGCGCCTGTGTCATAAGTAAAGGGCCGGCTGGCTTGACCGTTAAAGGGTGCTGTAACCCCCAAAGTACACTCCAGTCCAAACCAAAAAAAAAATTATTTTCTGTGTTTGTGAATTGTGTGCGCAGTAGCCGCACGTGCATCAACAAAGTAGTGCCAAGTGTGCGCCTGTGTCATAAGTAAAGGGCCGGCTGGCTTGACCGTTAAGGGTGCTGTAACCCCCGAAAGTACACTCCAGTCCAAACCAAAAAAAAAATTATTTTCTGTGTTTGTGAATTGTGTGCGCAGTAGCCGCACGTGCATCAACAAAGTAGTGCCAAGCGTGCGCCTGTGTCATAAGTAAAGGGCCGGCTGGCTTGACCGTTAAAGGGTGCTGTAACCCCCAAAGTACACTCCAGTCCAAACCAAAAAAAAATTATTTTCTGTGTTTGTGAATTGTGTGCGCAGTAGCCGCACGTGCATCAACAAAGTAGTGCCAAGCGTGCGCCTGTGTCATAAGTAAAGGGCCGGCTGGCTTGACCGTTAAAGGGTGCTGTAACCCCCGAAAGTACACTCCAGTCCAAACCAAAAAAAAATTATTTTCTGTGTTTGTGAATTGTGTGCGCAGTAGCCGCACGTGCATCAACAAAGTAGTGCCAAGCGTGCGCCTGTGTCATAAGTAAAGGGCCGGCTGGCTTGACCGTTAAAGGGTGCTGTAACCCCCGAAAGTACACTCCAGTCCAAACCAAAAAAAAATTATTTTCTGTGTTTGTGAATTGTGTGCGCAGTAGCCGCACGTGCATCAACAAAGTAGTGCCAAGCGTGCGCCTGTGTCATAAGTATAGGGCCGGCTGGCTTGACCGTTAAGGGTGCTGTAACCCCCGAAAGTACACTCCAGTCCAAACCAAAAAAAAATTATTTTCTGTGTTTGTGAATTGTGTGCGCAGTAGCCGCACGTGCATCAACAAAGTAGTGCCAAGAGTGCGCCTGTGTCATAAGTAAAGGGCCGGCTGGCTTGACCGTTAAAGGGTGCTGTAACCCCCGAAAGTACACTCCAGTCCAAACCAAAAAAAATTATTTTCTGTGTTTGTGAATTGTGTGCGCAGTAGCCGCACGTGCATCAACAAAGTAGTGCCAAGCGTGCGCCTGTGTCATAAGTAAAGGGCCGGCTGGCTTGACCGTTAAAGGGTGCTGTAACCCCCGAAAGTACACTCCAGTCCAAACCAAAAAAAAATAATTTTCTGTGTTTGTGAATTGTGTGCGCAGTAGCCGCACGTGCATCAACAAAGTAGTGCCAAGCGTGCGCCTGTGTCATAAGTAAAGGGCCGGCTGGCTTGACCGTTAAGGGTGCTGTAACCCCCGAAAGTACACTCCAGTCCAAACCAAAAAAAAATTATTTTCTGTGTTTGTGAATTGTGTGCGCAGTAGCCGCACGTGCATCAACAAAGTAGTGCCAAGCGTGCGCCTGTGTCATAAGTAAAGGGCCGGCTGGCTTGACCGTTAAAGGGTGCTGTAACCCCCAAAGTACACTCCAGTCCAAACCAAAAAAAAAATTATTTTCTGTGTTTGTGAATTGTGTGCGCAGTAGCCGCACGTGCATCAACAAAGTAGTGCCAAGAGTGCGCCTGTGTCATAAGTAAAGGGCCGGCTGGCTTGACCGTTAAAGGGTGCTGTAACCCACAAAGTACACTCCAGTCCAAACCAAAAAAAAAATTATTTTCTGTGTTTAGCCGCACGTATATATCAAATCGATATAACATAAATGGAGGACCAAACTTTCTCCGATAAAAATAAAATAGAGAAAGATCAAGAACCACTTCCTCCTAGTGCTGAAGCTGCTGCCACTAGTCATGACATAGACGATAACATGCCATCAACGTCGTCTGCCAAGGCCGATGCCCAATGTCATAGTAGAGGGCACATACAATCCCAAATGGCAAAGTTCAGGAAAATGACCTTGAAAAAGACATTTAAATCAGCTGAAGAGAAACGTAAACTTGCCAATATGCCATTTACGACACGGAGTGGCAAGGAACGGCTAAGGTCGATCCCTAGTATGTTCATGACTAGTGGTTCAGCTTCACATGACGATGGTAGCCCTCCTCCCACTAAAAAAATCAAAAGAGTTAAGCTGGCAAAAGCACAGCGAAGAACTGTGCTTTCTAAGAAGATATCACAAATCCCCAAGGAGAGTCCAAGTGTGGTGGTCGTTGCGATGCCTGACCTTCCCAGCACTGGACGGGAAGAGGTGGCTCTTTCCACCATTTGCACGCCCCCTGCAAGTGCTGAAAGGAGCACCCACAGTCCACTTGCTGATATGCAAATTGAAGATGTCACTGTTGAAGTACAACAGGATGAGGATACTGGTGTAGCTGGCGCTGAGGAGGAAGTTGGCGAGGAGGATTCTGATGGTGATGTGGTTTGTTTAAATCAGGCTCCGGGGGAGACAGTTGTTGTCCGTGGGATGAAAAAGCCCATCACGGTCATGCCTGGGCAGAAGACCAAACATTCCACCTCTTTGGTCTGGCAATATTTCTATCCAAATCCGGACAACAACTGTCTTGCCATATGTACCATATGTAAAGGTGAAATAAGTAGGGGTAGGGACGTCAACCACCTAGGAACATCCTCCCTTATACGGCACCTGCAGCGCGTTCATAAAAAGTTACTGTCAAGTTCAGAAACTTTGGCTAAGACCGTAAGCAGTCCAGGGACACCTAAATCCCGTTGTCCTGTTGTATCCAAGCGCCTGCAAACCACACCGTCAACTCCCTCCTCGTCAATTTCCTCCTTAGTCAGGATCGGAAGTAGTCCTGCAGGCCATGTCACTGGCATGACTGACTCTCCTATCCGGGATTCCTCTGGAGGATCCTGCATTGCTACGCCTACTGCTGCCGCTGCTGCTGTTGCTGCTGCTGGGAGTCGTTCATCATCCCAGAGAGGAAGTAGGAACACCACTACTTTTACTAAACAATTGACCCTCCAACAGTCCTTAGCGAGGAGGATGAAGTACGACAGCAGTCATCCTGAAGCAAAACGTATAACTGAGGCCTTGACTGCTATGTTGGTGTTAGACGTGCGTCCGGTATCCGCCATTAGTGCAGTGGGATTTAGACAATTGATGGAGGTAGTGTGTCCCCGGTTCCAAATCCCGTCTAGATTCCACTTCACTAGGCAGGCGATACCGAGACTGTACAGAAACGTCAGAAAAAGTGTCCTCAGTGTCCTGAAAAATGCCGTTGTACACAATGTCCACTTAACCACGGACATGTGGACAAGTGGAACAGGGCAGACTAAGGACTATATGACTGTGACAGCCCACTGGGTAGATGTATCACCTTACGCAGCAACAGCAGCAGCGTCACCAGTAGCAGCATCTCAGAAACGCCAGCTCGTTACAAGGCAGGCTACGCTGTGTATCACCGGTTTCAGTAAGAGGCACACCGCCGACAACCTCTTAGAGAAACTGAGGGAAATCATCGCCCAGTGGCTTACCCCACTTAGACTCTCCTGGGGATTTGTGATATCTGACGCCACCAATATTGTGCGGGCATTACATCTGGGCAAATTCCAGCACGTCCCATGTTTTGCTCACACAATAAACTTGGTGGTGCAGAATTTTCTGAAAAGCGACAGGGGCGTGCAGGAGACGCTTTGGGTGGCCCGAAAAATTTCTGGCCACTTTCGCCATTCAGCGACTGCGTGCCGAAGACTGGAGCGCCAGCAAACACTCTTGAACCTGCCCCGCCATCACCTGAAGCAAGAGGTTGTGACGCGGTGGAACTCAACCCTCTATATGCTTCAGAGGATGGAGGAGCAGCAAAAGGCCATACAAGCCTATACATCCACCTATGACATAGGCAAAGGAGGGGGTATGCACCTGACTCAAGCGCAGTGGAGAATGATTTCCGTGTTGTGCAAGGTTCTCCAGCCCTTCGAACTTGCCACACGTGAAGTCAGTTCAGACACAGCCAGCTTGAGTCAGGTCATTCCCCTCATCAGGCTTTTGCAGAAGCAGCTGGAGAAAGTGAAGGAGGAGCTAAGACGGAGCGATTCCGCTCGGCATGTGGGACTTGTGGATGAAGCCCTTCATTCGCTTTGCCAGGATTCCAGGGTGGTCAATCTGTTGAAATCAGACCACTACATTTTGGCCACCGTGCTTGATCCTAGGTTTAAAGCCTATGTGGTGTCTCTCTTTCCGGCCGACACAAGCCTGCAGAGGTGCAAAGACCTGCTGGTGAACACACTGTCAGCTGAAGCGGAACGTGACACGTCAACGGCTCCTTCTTCATTTTCTCCCGCAACTTGGGCTGCCAGGAAAAAACTTAGGTATCCTAAGCAACCCGCTGGCGGTGATGCAGGGCAGGCAGGACCAAGTTTGGACATCTGGTCCGGACTGAAGGACCTGGCAACAATTTCTGACATGTCTACTGTCACTGCATATGATACTGTCACCATTGACAGAATGGTGGAGGATTACATCGGTGACAGCATCCAAGTAGGCATGTCAGACAGTCCATACCTGTACTGGCAGGAAAAAGAGGCAATTTGGAGGCCCCTGTACAAGCTGGCTCTATTTTACCTGAGTTGCCCCCCCTCCAGTGTGTACTCCGAAAGAGTGTTTAGTGCAGCCGGGAACCTTGTCAGCGAAAGGCGTAGGAGGTTGCTTCCACAGAATGTGGAGAAGATGATGTTCATCAAAATGAATTATCAGCTCTTCCAGGGAGACCAGCCTCCAGAAGGTACAGAGGGACCTGTGGTGGTGGATTCAAGTGGGGACGAGTTAATACTTTGTGAGGATGAGGATGTACACACTGAAGAGGGTGAGGAATCGGTGGATGAGGAGGATGAGGATGACATCTTGCCTCCGTAGAGCCAGTTTGTGCAGGGACACATTAATTGCCAGCTTGTTTTGTGGGGGCCCAAACGAACCAATCATTTCAGCCACAGTTGTGTGGCAGACCCTGGCACTGAAATGATTGATTTGTTAAAGTGTGCATGTCCTGTTTATACAACATAAGGGTGGGTGGGAGGGCCCAAGGACAATTCCATCTTGCACTTCTTTTTTTTCTTTGCATTATGTACAGTTTGGGGCCTAGTTTTTCTAACTGCCATCCTGTCTGCCACTGCAGTGTCACTCCTAGATGGGTCACGTGTTTGTGCCGCCCACTCGTGTCGCTTAGCATAGTCATCCAGCTACCTCGGTGCAACCTTTTGGACATGAAAACACTATTGTGAGGTGTGAGGTGTTCAGAATAGACTGGAAATGAGTGGAAATTAAGGTTATTGAGGTTAATAATAGCATAGGAGCAGAGAAACCAACAAATTCTGTGATTTTAGCTGTTTTTATGCTTTTTTTAAAAAAAATACAGATCCAAAACACAAAACCCAGAACCCAAAACACGGAAGGGTGGTTTTGGCAAAACCAATCCAGATCCAAAACACGAAGAAAGATCCAGATCCAAAACCAAAACACAAAACACGAAAAGTGGCCGGTGCACACCCCTACTTTAAAGCCTTCACCACTGAAATATTCTTGGAGAATAAGACAACATAAATATTAGATACTTTAGTGCCCCAAATCTCAACTGCAAATAAAACTGGGAACAACTCCAGAAAGGTGATATTAACATTCCAAATCTGAACCAGTCTGTTTTCCAACCACCGACACCCTCCAGGAAAGGACAAAACACAGCTATATATTCATACTATAAAATCAGAGGCAGAACTATGGGAGACAATGGAGGCGCCTGCCGTCGGGTTTCAGCTTTGAAGGGGGCACCTCCTCTATTGTCCACAACATATTCACACCACTTAGGGCTGTAACTATGGGAATCGGTATGAAATACCGCTGGCCATTCCCGGCAGCGGCAGCCCGACACTGGAACAGAACCCGGCAGCAGCACGCCCGACACCGCTGGAAATCCCGATCGCCGTAAGGTAAGTAATGACTAAACTAACCTAACCACCCTAACCCTCCTTAGGGGTGCCTAAACCTAACCTCCCCCCCAAGTGCCTAACCCTAATCCCCGCTGTAAGTGCCTAACCCTAACCCCCCCCTTCCCCGCTGCCTAAACCTAAGTCTCCCGGGGGGGCCTAACCCTAAGTCCTCCCCCCCGGGGGTGCCTAACCCTAACCCTAGCTCCCCCTAGCCTAACCCTCCCGGGGGTGCCTAACCCTAAGTCCCCCCTAAACCTAACCCTCCCCCCCGCGGCTGTCCACTTGCGGCACCTGGCATTCCTTCAATCCCGATTGAATGGATGCCAGTAGCCGGTCTCCCGGCGTCGGTGAAATGAGCGGCGTCTACATCTAGACGCCGGGCATTTCACCCTCGCCGGGATAAGACAGTCGGGAAGCTGGCTGTCAGTATAATGTCAGCCGGCTTCCCGATTGCATCACGTAACTATGTACCTGGAGTGTACCCTCACAGCCACCCAATACATGGCACCCCTTCCCGGCACCTGAGAAGCCACCATACACTAGTGGAGAGCTCCGTGTCAGACCATCAGTTGCTGCCTTCGTTTATCTATAGCCTGTTTGCATGCGAATTGCTACATTACAGTGTCAGTGGCTGTGATGGGGGGGGCACAAATTATAACTTGCCTCCAGGCGTCTGGGATGAACTTACACCATTGTATATAACCCTATGACATGTACTGCTGTACAGCATTCTGTTCAGGCATTTTAAGAGAGGAGGGGGCCCGTGTTCATTCCCTGTCCAGGGCCCCCCTCCTCACTCCCCGGTGGCCGGCAGCACACTGATGCATCTGACCGCCAACCTCAGCATCAGTAGACTCTGGGCACTAGAGTGTGCCCAGAGACTACTGTGCATATGTAGGTTGCCGGGGAAATGGCGCGGCCGCCATTTTCCTGCCGATTTCCTCACTGCGCATGCACAAAATGCTGTAAAAATGGCTACGGCCAGTGTCGGACTGGAACATGAAGGGCCCACCAGGAAAAAGATTAAGGGGTGTGGCCAGCAATCAGAGGGGGCATGGCCAGTCACCACAGATGCCTGGCTAACCAGTAGACAAATCTTTGTGTAGTTTTTATAGGTAGGAACCAAGAACCCATGTTGATAAGTGTTACTACTCCACCAGGTAACTGGTTATCTAATAGAGTAACAATGTATGATTTGAGGTCTGGAATCTGACACCTAGAACAGGTGGGTGGACCCTCAGGCAGTGGGGTCCACCGGGGATTTCCCCTATACCCAGTGGGCCAGTCCAACCCTGGCCACGGCGGCCATTTTCTGGTGTTTTGTGCAGGGCTGAGACACCCGACGCGGGACCTTGGAGAGGTAAGTATTAGATAATACGGGTGCAGGGTGTGCGGTGCGGGGCCTCCCCATGTGCAAGGCCCCCCCCATGTGCACTGCACACCCTGTACCCATTATAGATACGCCCCTGATTCTGTTACTGAAAGTCCTCATCATAGTATTACCATGCTTGAGGTGGGATGTACTAAAAGGAAAATATGGGTAAAAATCTGAAAACTGCTGTTTCTCTCATGTACCAAGCTCCGGAATGCGTTACTTTCCCGAGCTTGGACCCAACAGGCAATGCCATCTATATATGGCATTGTCCAATAGAAGCTTATGGTCTTCTTTTCACACTGTGCCCTGGGAGGGATCCAATCGGACCCCCTCTTCGCAAATGACAGCTCTTTTTGGAAGAGCTGTCCCTTGTGATTTTAATCACAATTCTAGGTACATCCCAGCGATTTTACCCCCGGTATGCACCTGATTAGTGGCAGGATGTACCTCATCAAAACTGCAATGCGTAGTACATCCCGTCCTAAGTCTCTATAATCCTTGCATGTTTCAGATATGGTATGTACATATTTTAAAAGAAGGGAACGTTCCTGGAAAGGTCTTTTATTTATAATGCTAGGAAGAAAAGCAGAACATTTTTAGAATTTGATTCTTCAGCCACTCCACATACTGTATAATATTTTTCTCTGAACTAGCCACACAATTGTAAACACAAGCAGCAAAGTGCCACTGTCCAAATATTACCCCTTCACAATGTTTCTTTTATTGATGATATCCAGGGTAACACACCTGTACCTGGGTCTTCTGGGTAATCGTGTGTATGTAAAGCTTCTAATGGTTCTCACCTTGTGGTTCTTTTAGTTTCAGTGCCTCCATCCGAATCTTGACACCGCGTGCTCTTCGGACGGGAACACCAGGGGAAGATTCAGGGAACCCCCTACCCAACATGTACTCAGACCACAAACACCACAGGAATTATTCACATAGATATGTTGCAAAAGCCACCCTGGCACATTTATTAAAGGGTTTTGGATAGCTACTGCTTTTATGTGTTATATAATTAATTAACTTTGTAAGATCAATCAAATAAAACATATACAAAATAGGCATATATAGATAAATGGAACAGTCAGTAATGTACAGAAAACTCTAGAGGGCATGTAATGCAGTAATCATTAAAAAAAAATCATTGAACATGGACCTGATCTCTTCTGTCTTTCCATTCTAGAATCTACCTTCAAATAACATACAGAGAATTGCAATCACTGGATGTGTGATGGCACCATAACCAGCAGTATCACAAATGGCTTGCACATACACCACACTCTATTAGACAATACTTTCCCCACTATCTACAGTGCACTGGTGAGTTTGAGGTCACACTCTATCTTCTACAAGCTATTACTTGTAGAAATTTGAACTTTAAGGATTTTCACTTAAATGTCAAACTCAAGTAAATCATGAACAAATAACTTTCTCAAAGTCCTCACACTGGATCTCTTGTCACTTCCAACAAAGGGGTCTAGTTTGTGTGAGTTTGCAAACTCACGTGAGTTTAGGCATGTTTTTCATCACGCAAATTTACTAAAGACAAATGCGAGTGAGTTTGGAAGTGAGTTCTGTCTTTTCACTGTTAAAACTCATGTGAGATTGCAAACTCGAAAAAACTCACCATCAGCCAAAATTAGGAAGTACTTTACATGAAAAAGATGCAACTCGCAAGTTTACTAAGAATCGAGTTTCCAATCTCGTGTGAGATTGTAGCAATTGTAGCAAACTCACTGTGAAATTGAAGTTTCAAATAGACCACCTCCTGAGCTGCGAGTTTGGCAGAAACATGCACAGATCAGTGTGATTTGTGTATGTTTCTGCCTGTATACCTAATATAAAGTGTTTTTATTAAATAAAACTTACATAGGTCCCCCCTAAAGCTTTACCAGCCCCAGATTTGCCAGCCTGTCCTGGTACCTAAAATTATGAGGAACAAAATGAGTAGGGTTCACCGTAAGTTAGGTACCAGCACCAGGCTGCAGGGCCAGTCTTGGTTTTAATTATAGGGGGAAAAAAATTGTGTAGGGGTACCCCTATAATTAAAACCAGCACCGGACCCTTTCTAGCGAGGGGGCTGATGCCACAGCCAGGGGAGCTCATTCACCGGGCCCCTCAGCCGCAGCATCCGTACTGACTGCTAGTTACCCAGGCCAGGGATCCCTGGGGAGTTGTGGACAACCCCAATAAAGGGGTCCCCCCTCTCCAGGGCACCTCTAGCCTAGGCTGATAGCCCGGGGTTATCCCCGCCACCCCTGGACGGTGGTTGGCAGGTTGATAGTGTATGTAGTGTATAAAAATTAGAATGAACAACATTGTCTTTACAGTGGAACTACAGGTCCCAGCAAGTCTCTCCAGCATGCTGGTACTTGGAGAACCACAAGTACCAGTATGCGGGGCTCGCTGGTACATGTAGTTCACCTGTAAAGAAATGTGTAAAACAAACACAAGACACACACACCATGAAAATAAAGTTTTATTACATACATACACACACATACATACTCACCTGCTCCCAGATGTTCACGTTCCCTTGTCAACATAAAGTATCCTATGGAAGAACCTGAAAAAAGATCCAATACTCACCTTTTGTCCCACGAAGTTCTCCGCAGAAATCCATTACGGCCAATGGACACACTGTAACAACATGCTTCAGCATGTTGTTACAGTACACGAATGACAGCTGGAAATGAGCTGTCATTCGTAGTGAGCCGCGAGCCATTCAGTGGCGGCTTAACATTAGTGGCCGCTCATTGGCCGGGACCCATGGGTCCCGGCCAATGAGCGGCCGCTAATGTTAAGCCCACGTGGGTCCCAGCTAATGTTAAGCTTCAGCTCACGGCCCGCTACTAATGAAGGCTCATTTCGAGCTGTCATTGGCGTACTGAAGCATATTGTTATAGTGTGTCAATGGGCCGTAATGGATATCTGTGGAGAACATCGTGGGACAAAAGGTGAGTGTTGGATCTTTTTTTCAGGTACTTCCATAGGATACTTTACGGTGACAAGGGGACGTGAACATCTGGGACCAGATCATACTGATCTGTGCAGTGATTTTCCCAAACTTGCCTGCTACATACAGGTCTATTATTTGGGTGGGATTCCTGTTGATTTGCAGTCAGTATTTGGTTGTTTTTCAAATCAACCATTAGTAAATCTGTGGATTCTATTCTTATCTATGTAAAAAATTCAATTGTTGGTCTGATGTTCTAAAGTGTTTTAAAGTCTTAGTAGATAAGCAGAGTAGTCCGCGCTCCAGGTCTTAGTGGGTGGATCTAATGGAGGTGTGGGGAAGGAAAGGGGGGACTTGGGGGGAGGTGGGGTGGGAAATAGGGCGGTGCTGCACGTGGAACAGGAGTACCGGATCCTGTGGTATATGAGGAGAGAGAGAAGGTACACGTGCGCTCCTTGGTGTGTAGGGTGGGATGGTGGGGTGGGGAGGAGGGTGGTTAGGGGTGGGGGGGAAAAGAGGTAAAAACTAAGGGTGTATGGGTATAGTGTGGGTGGGTAGCGAGGGTGTGTAAAGGATGCAGGCTACAGGCCGAAACGCGTTGGAGAAACTAACATCCCCCACACACCACCGCTACAGCAACACACCATTTGTGCTGCTCACTGACCCCACGGGACCGTGGGGCAGATCCACAGCGCGGACCTCTGCATCACACCAACCCACAGAGCAGTGACGGGCACCTGTCCAGCAGACACCCTGCGGGCTCGCATGGGTGTCAGGAACCACGAAGCCCACATCGAAGAGCAGACCAACGTCGGTAGGTTCCCCAATCAAACAAGTGCAGGACGCCGCCAGTTGCTATTATACGGGATTTCCTTAACAGACTTCCTTGAACAACACATACATCCTGGTCCCATAAGACTGTAGACCATAGGTCCAGCAAGGGGATGTGCAGAAGTAAGGGGCGCACGGCAAGGAGCCTCCTCAAAGGGTCCACCCACTCCCTGACCAGGATCACATGGAACCATCCATCCATTCCCAAACCCGAAAACGGAACCGCCTGGGGAGCATTGTGCCTCACCAATAAACAGGTTGGATTCAACTCACAGTGTCTGTTTTAAAGTCTTCCCTTATTAAATGGCTGGTTTTCAAAACCAATGGAAAATCACCGAAAACAGACCTTTAGTCAATTTAAACTCAAGTGCCTATGTACTGACATGGCACAGGGGGCTACACCAGTATAAGCCTAATGATAGAACACTACTAATGTATGCTTCTCTGTAGTTGCCATGTAATGTCTGTGCACTAAAATCACAAGTCCTGAGCTGAAAAACAGATTTTAGTGTGAGTTGAGTTTGGGGTAGAACCAGAGCCAGATTTAGACCTCATGGGGCCCTAGGCAAGATACCAGTTTGGGGCCCCCCTACCTCAAACAATCCATAGCACTTTGTTTGCATTCCTGATTCATGCAAAGCATCCCTACCCTAATCCTGACCCTCACTCAACCCTAATCTCAAACCTGACCCTAACCATAACCTCTAACCCTAATACCCTAACCGCTAAACCTTACACCATTCCTAATACCCCAACTCAAACACCTGACCTGACCCTAATACCCCAAACTGCTACACCAACCCTAATATCTTATCCCTAATACCGTAACCCAAACTGATACACCAACCCTAATATCTTATCCCTAATACCCTAACCCAAACTGATACACCAACCCTAATATGTTATCCCTAATACCCTAACCCAAACTGATACACCAACCCTAATATCTTATCCCTAATACCCTGACCCAAACTGATACACCAACCCTAATATCTTATCCCTAATACCCTAACCCATACTGATACCAACCCTAATATCTTATCCCTAATGCCCTAACCCAAACTGATACACCAACCCTAATACCTTATCCCTAATGCCATAACCCAAACTAAACCTAATACCCTAAGGTTTTACTCCTCATTATCCATTGAATACATCACACAAGCCTGAGGAGTGCCAAGGATTAAAAGGTAGCTGTGAGGTGGCATCTGCAGTGGGGGTTGTGGTGTGGCCATGCCCAGTATTGTTTGTGATTGTGCTCAGCTGAGTACAATGATGGGGATGAGTCATCACCATTACACCCCCTCTTTTTCTATAAAGTACACTATAGGATTTATTTTTGTAATGGTAGGTGGGGAGTGGACAGGACTGCATTATAGTATATTACAAGTGCCTAACATGAAAATACCATCATCCTGGATTGATGTACTAATAATACTAATAATATCATGATCATCATAAAGTATATTACTATATGCTTGTAATATAAGGCAGTCCTGTCCACTTCCCAGACCCCATCTACCATAAAAAATAAATCCTACATAATTCAGTCTTTATTAGAGTAATTGAGCATAGCACAGTACTTGACCCTACCTGCCTGGCTGCTATGATTCAACAAATAAAAACAGGGTAAACCTTGCGCATAAACCTCAATGGGGAATTACTCTCCAATAACAATATTTTGGAATTGCCATAAAGTCAACATAAAAAATCCTTATATTGAGTATTGTTGTATTGGTTCATCCGGGTTAAAACAGTACATATATGTGTCCTCTTCTTAAAAATATACACTGGTCTGCTTCACACAAAGTGAAGTGTATATTTTTAAGAGAGTAATTCCCCATTGAGGTTTATGCACAAGTTTTACCCTGTTTTTATTTGTTGAATCTTCTTGGTGAACTGTGGGTGTACACCATATTAACCTATTGCTGCATTTACACTCTTAAGTGTGAAGCGCACTGATTACTAAAACCTGTTTTGGCTGCTGTGATTCCCTGAGATCTGGATCCTCGGTCACTGTCTCACTCAGCCAGACTCTGCCTTGGTCTGTCTCTCTGCTCCTCTCTGGGTCCACCGGTGCATCCTGCTGGTGGCAAGCTGCAAGCCTGACAGTCAGTGGCAGAGGCTGTTGTGCTGGGGGTGGACTGGAGCTGGATGGGGCTGGTCAGAGGACCCACTGACCTTCGTCCTCCCTCTTATGCACAGTCACTCTGTGACAATGCAGACAGCGGCGCTGCAGCGGGACTCTATAAGCGGGTCCTCGTGACATCATGATGTCACACGGTACTTGTACAGTGCTCCTCTGGGAGCATTTTGACCGGCCAGATTTCTTGGGAAAAAGGGGCCCGTCTAGGGCCCCACGAGTCAAAAGGGGCCCCATCCACGGGCCCCTTGGGACTCGTGGGGCCCTAGGCGAGCGCCTAGGTTGCCTTGTGGGAAATCCGGGCCTGGGTAGAACTTCCAATAATGCTAGAGAATATGGTAACTTAAGTGTCAGTTATAAAGCCCACTGACCTTGGTAGTAAAGACTGAGTGCCAACTCCCATACTTAATGCTCTTCCCAGATAATGTGACTCTGGCATAGGCTATTATGACTAGCAGGAGGAACAGCTTTGCCCACTATAGAGTGAAATCACAAGCCCTGATACTATGGTGCGGTGACTAAGATAATGGTAATTGACCAGCATTGTCCTCTATAGACTGAAAACAAGGTTACCCAGCATGTGTACTATTAAGTAAATAAACTGAGAGTTGAACAGTGTCTCCAGAGGAAGCAGAAGAAATCACCTTCAATGATTACATTTGGTTTACAATCAAATATGCCTCTCCTGACCCCGTCAACGTGACTGTAGCATTACATGTTCTGCTCAAGGCATGAAGCCTGCTGCAGAAGGTGCTCTTTAGTGCGCATTGCTGGTCATTTCCGACATTTGCATGCCCGATTTGGGCCCGATTAACGAGCATTGAACGATAATGATGTCGTTATTGTTCAATCGCTCTGTTTAATAGGGGTAGTGGATATCCGCCTTGAGAATGTTGACGGAAGAGAGTCTTATTTTATTAGCTTTTTATTAGTTGCCTATACTGTCTCAAGCTGCTCAACCACATAACCAGGGGTAACCACCTTATTAGCAACAGAATCATCCATGCTGGAAGATGACCTTTGCCTCTGAAAGAATTAAGAAAGCAAACTCATTGCAGTCTTATGCAAACTTCTAACAAATCTTTGTCTGCATTTAACAGGGCCGCAACTAGGAGTGTGCGACTGGTGCCGCCACATGGAGCGCAGTGCTCTCTTTTGGCGACACCATCGCCACCCCATGGCCCTTGCTTCTGGCTAGCAGGTTCACTGCTGCAGCACCGCGCAGCGTCCTTTAGACGCTCCTGGCAGACATCCTGCAGTTTGTGCTGCTGATTAGAGGATTTGGACGCTCCAATCAGCGCTGCACATACTAGGGCTGCTGGCCCTGCCTCTCCGCATGTGACATCATGCGCTTGACGATATGAAGTCAGGCGCTAAGGGAGCAGGCTGGCACAGGGTGCTATTTAGCCCTGTTACAGCACTGGCATTTAAAGTCTTATAGCCCTTTGGGCTACTGAAGCTTCCCTGTCACAAGTGAACACATTCACAATCTCTAGATTCTATCTGTAAAATCTTTTTATTGTACAGCAAAAAAAGAAATGTACAAATACAAGTGAGCAAAACACAAAACACGTAAATTAATCGTTTATGAGTCAAAATTACATTGCTGTAGATTTTAATTATTTAACTGCACAAATATAGTGGAACATGAAAAAATTGTAATTATGTAAGGGGAATAAGGAGCAAAATGAAAGGGAAGGGAAAAACAAGGGGGGGGATCTCAAAAAGTATAATATATATTAAATAAAGAAAAGTGGAATCCACACTAATCTAGAATATAGCTGTTTTGTCTGCAAACAGGAGGGGGAAGTCATAACGAGAGAGGAAGAGGGAATGGGTACTTGAGGCAGCAAAAGATGGGGCAGTGGTAACACAACTCCAAAGAAATTGAAAATATATTTTAAATAGAGGTGGGGTTCATAGTTGTTAAGTGATTTGGTGCAACATATACCACTCTCTGTTCTCAAATATTTTCCATATGGATGTCTGTGTTTGAGCAGGTAATTTTTCAATATAATTGACCCATTTCTTGTGCCATCCCTTTTTCTATATCAATAGTGGCCATTCTTTGTTCATGATGGAGTATCTCCAATAAAGCTCTCCATTCTTATATAGAGGATTGGGAAATCCAATGTTTTACAATGGTTTGTTTGGCTACGGTAACCAGATCTGTTGTCAGATCTTGGTGGGTTTTTGTCACCGACGAGGTGAGGGTAGTCGTGGGAGGGTCTCTAGCAGATGGGAGTAAACGAGGAGGTAGTATATAACTTCTCCTCATGTATTAACTGTGTGTATGAAGTATGAATAGAAGCCAGACATCATGGGTAGCAGGTGAGTATGGAACCAGGATACTAGATGCTGTTGGGATCAGGTGAGTAAGAGCTGTAGAGTATCCTAGATGGAGAAGTTCATTAGATTCACTGTGTGTTGATAAAAGTGTTGTACTAAAGATGATTCTGGAATGTGGAGCCAGGAGCCATACCAGCTATACAGAATGTGCTGGGTTGCGGAGTAGGACCAACTATACAGGATAAGCTTGGATGCAGAACCAGATATATAGGTTATGCTGGGATGCAGAGCAGAACCAGCTATTTGGGATGTGCTGGGATGCAGAGCAGAAACAGCTATATAGAATGTGCTGGGATGCAGAGCAGAACCAAATATATGGGATATGCTGGGATGTGGAGCAGAACCAGCTATACAGGATGTGCTGGGATGCGGACCAGAACCAGCTATACAGGATGTGCTGAGATGCAGAGCAGAACCATCTATATGGGTTATGCTGGGATGCGGAGCAAAACCAGCTATTCAAGATGTGCTGGAATGCAGAGCAGAAACAGCTATACAGGTGTCACCAGACCGAACCTGGTCAGCAGGGGTAAACAATAGGATCAACAGTATAGGCACAGGAAAACCGAGACTCAACCATGTACTAGCAAAGCACACCACCAATAAGGGTTTCCACAGGGCACTAGGACCAAATTAACAACCGCAGCAGGGAGCACAGTAACAAGCAGCTTACAGGAGTAGTGACTTGTTGCACTGGCAATTCCCCTCTGGGCCAGACTGGCTTTATAGGCATAGCAGCGCACTGATTGGCCCAGGAGCTCCCTCTGGCTGACCATTGGATTACTGGTAGTCAGCTGATGGTCTCCAACATGGCGGTGCCCTCCATGCAGACACACAGGAACACCAGCCACATGGAACACACACCAAACTACCCCAGAAGAAGATTTTTATTTAGAGCAGAGTCAATTGTATATCACACAAGTATGGTCCTGGTATATTATGTATTATCTACTACGAATATGTTGCTTTTATAAATACTCCCTGGAAAGGGTTTAATTGTATACATATATGGGAAAATGTATACCGGATCTGCGGGGAACTTAAAAGTGGGTAGTTCTCAAATCAGCTATGCCTTGACAAAGACCCGTGGAGGGTGGAAACGCGTCGGCAGCTGATTTGAGACGGAGAACATATGATACATTTCATGAGTATTATCTAAGACACTAAAGGGATAAAAACTGACACGTGGCAGCTGCTGGTGGATAGCCAAAACAAGTTGGACCTTCAGAATTTTTTCGGTGCTCTTATACTAACAGCCGCGGGTGAGAGCCGCCCATAACAGCTGTGAGTGAAAGCTGCGGGCGAGAGCCGCCAGCATCAGCTTTGAGTGAGAGCTCTATGCGCACAAGAATAAGTGTTTTGGAGATCAGAGCAGCCTATGGGTGAGTGCCGACCGCTGCATCACATCTATTGTCCCGGAGACATACCATCCTGGTGGGTCCAGGTACTATAGGATATCTCCAGGAATAACACCTTCCTCTACATAACACGCTGCGCTTAGATTGTGGAGTCCCCTCAGGTCCGGTAAGCCTTTTCCTTTTTTGTATATGTACAGATGCTATATCGTGAAATACATATCAAGCTTTTTGGAGGAGTTTGAAATTTTTTAAAGACGTTATAAGACTTTTACTATATTTTTTGGGGATGTTTGATAGCCTGTTTTTTATTAAAGATTATTTTTTATTGGATAACAACAGCTTTGGAGAGTTTCCCTTTGAATTATAGGAACTATATAATATTTTTGTTTGGCGGATCTATATAATATTTTTGTTTGGCGGTGGATATTTCCATCAAAGATTAGAAAAAATGGTATAGTTTCGGGAAGAGTTTGCCCTTTTTAGATTATAAGATTTATTGACATTTTCCTGAGAAGTACCTTCGCACTTATATTAAGAAAGATTGGTATACACTGAAGTTATTTGTCTCTATTTTTTTGAACAATATACACGCAGCGCTGCCATATGATACAAAAGTTGCTACTTTGTTTCTTTTTGTTCTATACCCCAGATCCCCGGCCACCGTTACACCAGCCAGTGCTGCCAGTCGTAATGGCCGAGATCTCACCAGCCATCCATGAGGATCCCGCATGCCACGCCACTGCACTACCAATGCCCAGAATGTGCAAACTAGCACTAAACATTCATAAAGTCCTGACATACCAATACTTTCAGGAGAGATATATGTAGGTATAATAGTGTATGGTAATCCCAAATGGAAGTTTGCAAAAAGGAGAGCTTCCACATTCTTGGAGAGTCTAAGGGCCTGATTCAGACCCGCTCGCGAGCGCTGGACGCTCGCAAGCGGGTCGATGTTGGCCCAGTGCACATGCGCATGATGGAGCCAGCTCCGACGTGCGCATGCGCAAGACCCGGATAGCGAAGGGCAATGACATGAATGACATTGAGCACACCCTGCCGGGGACACACTAGTCGATATCGCTCAGGGAGCATATCGTCTAGTGTGTACGCACCATATGTGTGTTTTAGGGATGTCCATTGAGCATCAATGGTAAACTATCATCAATTGTTAACCACCAATGATCATTGGTTTTGCCATCGATGGCATAAGCAGGAGTGTGTTACAAGTTGCCGGCACGACTTGTCACTCTCCGACACTGTGGACATCGCTTCCACCTTCCGTACAAGAATTGCACCACCAGTTTCTAGGCAACCTGGATGCCAGATGACGTTACACGTTACTGGGAACACTGGGTGATCTTCCATTGATCTGATTGGTTCTTTATACTTTGATAATCCTGGCAGCATCCTCATGGCCTTGCCGGCTATAGCGTCTCCATAGGTGCCTTTCCGGTTCCTGTTGCTAGACTCAGCGTTTCCTGTGAGTTCTCCCAAGTTTTGCTGCATGGTCCGTTGGTCTCCCAGAACCAGTTGTTCCAGGTGGATTCCCTTCTTCCAGCTTCCACACTACCGGCATTTAGCTGCATTTCCGGGTCTCAAAGTCACATCACACCACTAGCTCTCCAGCCACACTACCAGCTCTTAGCCGCATCCAGATCACAAAGCCACATCACACCAGCTTCTCTTCAGCCACACTACGGGCTCTCGGCCGCATCTCTGGCTCTCAAAGCCGCATCTCATAAGCGGCTCTCAAGCCACACCACTGGCTCTCAAGCCACAACTACCGGCACTTAGCCGCATCTCCGGCTCTCAAAGCCGCATCACACCACCGGTTCTCCAGCCACACTACCGGCTCGCAGCAGCATATCATCACCATCTCACAAGCCACATCATCAGCTCCCAAGCCACAACTACCAGCACTTAGCCGCACCTCTGGCTCTCAAAGCCGCATCACACCAATGGCTCTCCAGCCACACTACCAGTTCTTAGCCGCATCTTTGGCTCACAAAGCCACATCACACCACCGGCTCTTCAGCCACACTATCGGCTCTCAGCCGCATCTCCGGTTCTCAAAATCGCATCTCATAACCAGCTCTCAAGCCATACCAACAGCTCTCAAGCCACAACTACTGGTACTTAGCCGCAACTTCGGCTCTCAAAGCCACATCACACCACTGGCTCTCCAGCCACACTAACTTCTCTCAGCCGCATCTCTGGCTCTCAAAGCTGCATCTCATCACCGGCTCACAAGCCATACCACCGGCTCTCAAGCCACACTACTGGCATTCAGCCACATCCTACCTTCTGATAGACTAACTGTGCTTCAGTTACCGGCTCTTTAGCAGTCACAATTTACTCTGGTCTTCCTAGGGGACCTGTGTATACCACTACTACCCCGAGTGTAAATCCAGGCGGCCACCTAAGTACCGGTGAACAAAATCTGTTCTAAGGCAACAGTGGGTGGTTGTTAGTGGTGGAAGATCTCGTCCAGAGGGTTCTAGGGGTTTACATGAGTTACCCTAGGTAACCATAATAGGGTTAAAGTGCGCAAGAATGGGGCGGAACTTCTATTTGAAGACGGAACCAGTACTGCCTCCTCCGTCCCACCTCAGCTCAGCACGCAGGGAGGTTCCATTTGCCGGGCGCCCTCTGAGATTTTGTTACCAGGGGGCACCGACTTCTTCCCTGCAATGTCAGCCGGAGGCTGAAGCTCACTCTTGAGCTCTAATTTATGGCTCCCCCCCACTGGCACTATGGGAGAGACATCATGATGTCTCTCCCATAGTTCAGAGGAGCATCCAGGCTGGCGGACCGGTTGGTAGCGGATGCATGAGCGGGGTTTAAGGTAAGTATTTTTTTTGTGTAAGTGGCTTTACTCTAGGCGGCATAACTTCTGGGGGCATTACTATTGGGGGCACTACTACTGGGGCATTGCTACAGGGGGCACCACTCCTGGGGGCACTGCATAAGGGACACCACTACTGGTGGCACTGAATAAGGGACACTACTACTGGGGGCACTGCATAGGTGGAACTACCACTGTGAACACTGCATAAGGTGCACTACCACTACTGGGGGCACTCCATTAGGGGCACTACTACTAGGGGCACTCCATAAGGGGACCACTACTGGGGTCACTCAATAAGGGACACTACCACTGTGGGTACTGCATAAGGGGCACTACCACTATTTATTTATTTCAAGTTATTTATATAGTGCCCACATATTCTGCAGCACTGTACAGGGAATAGTTGGCCATTCACATCAGTCCCTGCCCCAGTGGAGCTTACACTCTATATTCCCTACCACTGCTAACACACATACAATCTAGGGTTAATATTTGTGGGAGCCAATTAACTACCAGTATATTTTTGGAGTGTGGGAGGAAACCGGAGCACCTGGAGGAAACCCACGCAAGCACAGGGAGAATATACAAACTCCACACAGTTAGGGTCGTAGTGGGAATCGAACCCATGACCTCAGTGCTGTGAGGCAGTAATGTGAACCATTACACCATCTGTGCTGCCCACTACTATGGGTACTGCATAAGGGGCACCACTACTGGGGCCACTGCATAAGGGGCACCTCTAGTTGGGGCACTGCATAAGGGGCACTATCACTGTGGGCACTGCATAAGGGGCACTACCACTGTGGGCATTGCATAAGGGGCACTACCACTACTGGCAGCACTGCACAAGGGGCACTATCACTGTGGGCACTGCATTAGGGGCACTATCACTACTGGGGGCATTGCGTAAGGGGCACTACCACTACTGGGGGCACTGCATAAGGGGCACTACCACTACGTGTTTAAAACTATAAGATCGACTGTCATTGCTCCCATACATTACCAGGCTTTTATTCCAACCAGCCAGATTGGACAGATAATTGTATAGTGTATGCCCAGCATAAGAATTAAATTATAACCAATCAATGCTGCTTTACCTTCGACTAAATAGTACTCCACCTCCAATTGCCTGTACTGGCCTGAGGCCTATGATTTGCTGTTTGGAGAAGTGTGCTGGTAATATATTATATTTTTTTCTACTAGGCTTTTAGTTCTTCATTATTGAAGACATTCTATAGGGTCATATAGATTATTACACTGCCACCCTGTCTGCCTCTGCAGTGCCTCTATATTTTCTATATGTGCTATATTTTAAGTTGCCATGTGTTTGTGCTGCTGCTCTGTCATTTACTTTAGCCAGTCATCTCACTTCAGCCTTTTGCCCATATACTTGCATACCCTCCCGGAATGGCCAGGAGACTACCATAAATCGGACAAGTCTCGCAGGGGCTGTGGCGACTCGGCCACCAACTTCCCCGGTGAAGTGGGAGGCACAGGTGGCCGATTAAACAATTTGCGTTGAATCGCATAATCACAGTTTTGCTTCCCGCTCCACAATGTCGGTAATCTCGATGTTGCATAGCGGGGGGCAGGGCTACAATGAAGTGATTGCATTGTCCCACCCACCTCCACGGGCCCCACCCTTTTCTGCCCCTGACCTGCCCACCACTGCCGAGCCCCACCTCCCACAATGCCGACCTGGCTGCCACCTTCTGGAGAAGGCAGCCAAAAGGTCGGCAACTATTGCCAATACTAATGAGAACAATATTGTTAGCTGTGAGGTGGTAAAAATTGACTGGAAATGGCTGGAAATGAATGTTATTGCTATTAATAATACTGTAGGAAGAAAAACATATCCAAATTACATGATTCTAGCTGTTTTGATCAATTTTAAAAAATCCAGATCCAAAACCAAAACATGACAAAGATTTAGAACCACAAGAAAAGCTCTGGGTCTGCCTGCACACCTCTCTACTTTTCACGTACAGTCAGGTCCATAAATATTGGGACATTGACAGAATTTTCATATTTTGGCCTCTATTCACCACCACAATGGCTTTGAAATGAAACAAACAAGATGTGCTTTAACTGCAGACTTTCAGATTTAATTTGAGGGTAATTACATCCAAATCAGGTGAACGGTGTAGGAATTACAATGGTTTCTATATGTGCGTCCCACTTTTTAAGGGGCCAAAAGTAATGGGACAAACTAAACAATCCTAAATCTAACTATCACTTTTTAATACTTTGTTGCAAATCCTTTGCAGGCAATTACAGCCTGAAGCCTGGACATCATCAGACGCTGGGTTTCATCCCTGGTGATGCTCTGCCAGGCCTCTACTGCAAATGTCTTCAGTTCCTGCTTGTTTTTGGGGCATTTTCCCTTCAGTTTTGTCTTCATCAAGTGAAATGCATGCTCAATTGGATTCAGGTCAGGGGATTGACTTGACCATTGCATAACATTCCACTTTTTAGCCTTAAAAAACTCTTTGGTTGCTTTTGCAGTATGCTTCGGGTCATTGTCCATCTGCACTGTGAAGCGCCGTCCAATGAGTTCTGAAGTATTTGACTGAATATGAGCATATAATATTGCCCGAAACACTTCAGAATTCATTCTGCTGCTTTTGTCAGCAGTCACATCATCAATAAATACAAGGGAACCAGTTCCATTGGCAGCCATACATGCCCACGCCATGACACTACCACCACCATGCTTCACTGATGAGGTGGTATGTTTTGGATCATAAGCAGTTCCTTTCCTTCTCTTCTCTTCCCATCACTCTGGTACAAGTTGATCTTTGTCTCATCTGTCCATAGGATGTTGTTCCAGAACTGTAATGGCTTTTTTAGATGTTGTTTGGCAAACTCTAATCTGCTCTTCCTGTTTTTGTGGCTCACTAATGGTTTGCATCTTGTGGTGAACCCTCTATATTCACTCTTGTGAAGTCTTCTCTTGATTGTTGACTTTGACATATATACATCTACCTCCTGGAGAGTGTTCTTGATTTGGCCAACTGTTGTGAAGGGGTTTTTCTTCACCAGGGAAATAATTATTTTGTCATCCACCACAGTTGTTTTACGTGGTCTTCCGGGTCTTTTGGTGTTGCTGAGCTCTCCGGTGCGTTCTTTCTTTTTAAGAATGTTCCAAACAGTTGATTTGGCCACACCTAATGTTTTTGCTATCTCTCTGATGGGTTTGTTTTGATTTTTCAGCCTAATGATGGCTTGCTTCACTGATAGTGACAGCTCTTTGGATCTCATATTGAGAGTTGATAGCAACTGATTCCAAATGCAAATGTCACACCTAGAATCAACTCCAGACCTTTTACCTGCTTAATTGATAATGAAATAACAAGGGAATAGCTCACACCTGTCCATGAAATAGCTTTTGAGTTGATAGTCCCATTACTTTTGGTCCCTTAAAAAGTGGGAGACACATATTGAAACTGATGTAATTCCTACACCGTTCACCCGATTTGGATGTAATTACCCTCAAATTAAATCTGAAAGTCTGCAGTTAAAGCATATCTTGTTTGTTTCATTTCAAAACCATTGTGGTGGAGAATAGAGGCCAAAATCTGAAAAATTCTGTCAATATCCCAATATTTATGGACCTGACTGTATGTGCAATAGAAAATACATTGTCCAGCTCTGAATCAAGCCAAGCCAACATTTTCACTGCATTCCAAAGTCCATATATTTTACTGTATTTAGCTACAATATATATATATATCTATATATATATATATATATATATGGGCTGGGAGCTATCACTATGCTTGAGACTGCATTACTTTGATAAGTATTGATATACCACTCAATATTTTTGACATGCAGTTTGATGCCATTTTTTCTATGATTAAATAAATGGATTAACTTTTGCTACAAGGCTGGTGTGCTGGTCTATCTTGCCTGTTTCTATGGATACAGTTAAGTGTTTTTTGTATGGAGATCTATTGACCCTGCACCCAATTGTTGACTAAATTGTGTGCGATTTTTCCATGAATTGTTTTATATATATATATATATATATATATATTGTTATATATATATATATATATATATATATATATATATATATATTATAGTATGTTCAAGATTTATAAAGGCATTGTCATTTAATTGCAGTGGTTCCAGCAAGGGAACAGGCAACCATGCAAGACATTATTTAAACCTATTATGTAATAAATCTTGTAATATTAAAAACATATTTATTACCAATTACCATTGCAAACACACTAAAAGACAGGCGCAATGCAACCATTAAATACACCACTCAAAAAAATGTTACCAATAAGATAAGCATTAAAAACTCAGATTTCACTATAAAACTGCTTGGATTGCACATCTACAGTACTAGGACTTAAAACATTGCAAAGTTTTGAAACAAAGTTGTAAAAGGAGTTTATCAAGAGAGCAAAGAAGTAAACAGAGATTGGAATTTCAGACACTGACAGCAGCCCCGCCCCTTGCCCTGTCTCATAACAAAGACCTGCAGCAGAGGAGAGTTCCCTACAGAGAGGCTGAACCTGAAGCTCTGAACACCACCAGCAGCAGCAGCAGCATGTTCCCAGCAGGCTCCCACTCTCTCCCTCTCTGTGGACTTGCACTTCTGGCAGTCTTACTCCAGTCTGTGTTTTTTGCAGTCACATATGTTTACTTCACAAATGAAATCAAACAGGTACAGTATGTGCCTTTTCTTACAATCCTTGTTGTTTCCTAACAGCTGGCAGTGACTGTGCTCTGTTTCACAGATTGCATCTCCTTGTCTATAAAGCAGTCCACATATTGTAGTTTGTGCCACAAGGAAAGCATTCTGCCCTGTCTACACTTTTACTTCTCTTTTTGGTGGGTGGGGGCAATACATCAAGTTTGCATGTTTTATGCACTCTTTTCCTTTCCGTGTGTTCCCTTTTCTTTCTCCTTGGTTTTGGCATTGCACAATATTTATCAGTACATGCATATATTATTATGCAGTATGCATAAGAAATACTGGAAGAAACAAATGTTAGTACAATTTTGTCAGAGTGTGCTGTTTGGATAGCCAAAGTACAACTGCAGTCTCTGATAATTAAGAACAGCCTCACATTTCCATCATAATACTAATGGATTTGAAGAATTGCCCCTGGAAATACAGTATATCCAGTGCCCATTTCCACCTCTCGTTCTGTTGCTGGGTGTAAGTGTCGTTTGTTTTTTTTCTGCTTTAATGAAATAAAGAATGTTGATGGCAATTTGCCCATCCAGTCTACCCCTTGAGCAGTATTATAGTGTGGTAATGATGCATACTTGCCTGCTCTCCTGGAATGTTTGGCAGACACCTTTTATTTCATGGTGTCCTACCAGGCCGTTAGCAGAGTAGACCACCTTCACTTTCCTCTGTCGTGAAGGTCTTTCATGACGCAATTCAATAAGCATCACATACATTATCAGAGCTCGACCAGCCGCCGTGTGATGATGCGGATCTCATTGTTGTATAATGGCACAAATTGCACGTATGATAATTATTATTATTATTATTAATAATAAGCTTTACTTATGGAGCGCCACATGTGGTCCACAGTGCTGTACAGAGGGCAAATGACAAGACAGTACATGGTAACACAGCACAATACAAAAGTTATACAATTAACAAATAACACTACAACTCTCAATATAGCTACTGAGGCCGGTGGGGCAAAGGGGAATATTCGTTAAAGCTGAAACCTGAAACACTTGTCTCTTGGACCTCATCCACAAGCTCTCCAAGAGGGAAGATCCAAAAAAGTAGGTGATTATTCAATGATGCTTTGGTCCTAAAAATTAAGAATGCACAATGTTATTGTGCAGCTTGGGGCAAGGCATACTGAGAGTATTATGCCTGATTAAGACCCTATGGAGCCATGATCCTTCCTCACTGTCTACCCCATCGGTGTCACCACTGTCTGTCTGCCCCTCCCCTTTAGACAATAAGCTCTCATCCCTGTCTGTCCTATCTTCTTTAGAAAGTAAGCTCTCAGTGCCCTCTTCCCTCATGTGCTTCTCCTTCCCCTACTTACACTATAGTCTACTCCTAAATCCTCACAACGGCACCTAACACTTAGAGGTCAATCCTATTAACCGTGATGATCCTGCTGGTGCAAGTCATTGGGGCAGTGGTAGCACTTTACGGCAGCCTGGATTCACTGAATTTTGCATGCAGCCCCATAGGGATCCAAGTAAAATTCAGCAAATTCGAGCTTGGAGCAGGCCGTGAAGAGTGCGAGGTGTCGGTCCGTTGCCGGTGTTTTAACACCATTGCAACGGCAAAATCGCACCCTTCGCACTTAATAGGATTGACTCATTGGTTGCTAACGCCCTGCTGCTTATTTGAATGTTGTGATCACTAATGCAGTATTGTTGATAAACCATGTCCTTACCCTGCATTGTTTTGTACTGTAAGACACTGTAGTTCTTGTTCGCTCATTCATTTATGTACTGTGTAAGGTGCTGCGGTACCCTTGTGGTGCCATATAAATAAAGGATAATAATAATGGGGCCCTAGGCAACATGCTGTTAGAGGCTCATAGCTACCTTCCATTTGTCAAATAAGAACACATTAAAATGTATTAGTGCACTTGGGCTCTAGGCAGGAGCCTAGGTTGTGTAATGGATAATCTGGGTCAATGATAGTAGATCACCCCCAAATGCATCCACATTGAATAACATAATACAATACAGTGATTGCATGGTCAAAAACATTGTCTTTTTATTATTACAAGTAAATTGCTACAATGATAGAGAAACAATTAGAAGATTAAACTTCACAAATACTGCTGTAATATAAATTACATACATAATTATTTTTTCTATTTCCATGCAATTAATACACAATTAATATTATTGCACATCCATGTACCTATGTTCCACACAACACCAAGTTGTGCCACACATGCCCCCTCACCAGTCTGTGCTCTACATGCACCTCTTCACTAGCAGACACCTACTGGACATATGCCCCACTTGCACCCTTCTCACAATTCTGAACCCCACATGCCCCTTTTTCACCTTCTTGTGCCTCACATGTCTTCCTCTTCACCTGCGGTCTTGGTACCATGTGACTGGAGTAGTTACATGACATAATGATGTCATGATGACATCAGAAGCTCCTTAGTGGTAAGGGGAGCTAGCTGATACCATTTCAGTGGAGCGCAGGGACATGACAGAAAGCTTGAAATTTCTTGGGGATCTGTGTCACAGCATTCCCTGCCTGCTCTAGCTCTTGTTGAAAGCAGTGTAATGGTCTATATTTGCATAGAATGTACAGTCAACCTACCCAACAGATAGGTGTCACTTAAAATAAAATTAGTAGTGCTAGGCACTCTGCAAGCCACACGTACGTGCCATGGGACAGTGATAGTGTCACCCCCAGGGCCCTGCACCCTGTGCGACAGCACCGCCCACACACCCCTAGTGACGGCCCTGGTGTAAGGTTCCAATGGAATCTCACGCTGAATTAAATGTGTGTGGAATACATGGCACATTATATTATAATGCATATATTGTTGTTACGAATTATACGGGATGCAATCGGGAAGCCGGCTGACATTTTACCGACAGCCGGCTTCCCGACTGTCATCCCGGCAAGGGTGAAATGCCCGGCGTCTTGATGTAGTGTATATGCCCAGCGTCATATCCCGACGGGAGAGCAGCGTCCGGCATCCAGATCAAAGGGATGGCGAGCTTCGCAAGCGGACAGCCGCGGGGGGGGGGGTTAGATTTAGGCTTCCAGGGGGAGTTAGGGTTAGGCACTTAGAGGGGGGATTAGGGTTAGGCACTTGGGGGGGAGGTTAGGGTTAGGCACCCCTAAGGGAGAGTTAGGGTTAGGGGGGTAGGTTAGGTTAGTTAATACTTACCTAGGGACAATCGGGATTTCCAGCGCTGTCGGGCTGCCACTGCCGGGATCTGTGCCAGTGTCGGGCTGTCACTGCCGGGAATCGAACGATTCCCTGTCAGTATGTATCAACCTCGCTTGCCTTTTTCTACAGACTGAAAAAACGCCAGTCAGGCCTATGCTGTTTGTAGACAGAACCATATCTAGGAGCAAGCAACTGGGAAAACTTTTTGCCCATCTGGCTCATAACCTCTCCTCCTGTTCTGTAGCCCAACCAATTACCTTGGTTATATTCTGCCACTTTCTAAGTAACCCTGTATATCTTATTTCCCATGCAAGCCCCATGAAATGTATTGCCCTGTGAGTACATACAAAAAATGATACATAAACAGAGGTCCAAGAGTTTTGTTACTGCTTACTATAAATCGAAACTTACAGTAAATGTTTTTCTTTGTCCAGTCTCCAGTGCTTAATCCTGGGAGTGTCTGAATCTCATCCTGTTTTTTTCGAAAACTGAAACAGAAAGTAACCTCACTCCGATCAGGACAATACACTGCACCTTTTGTTTACTTACTTCAAACTTAAGTCTCTATAAAGATACAATTGTGTAATTTAGGGCTCCCATAAAAGTTTTATGAAATATAAGGAAACAGATAAAACAAGTCAGGGTGCCAAGAGCAGGGATCAATTTCAGAGCAGTTTCAAAAATGAAGAAAAAAAATGGTTCTGTAATTTTCTTATTATATACATTCTAGTATCGCATGTTATTCTATGCCTCCAACATAATGTGCTTCACTTAGTAGACAATTGTCTGCCTTTCCTTTAGCCACTGACAGTATTTCTCTTCAATGGACAATGGGGTTATTAACTAATAAAGTACAATAATGTAGTAATCTGTAGAAATAAGAAATTTGCCTTAATAAAGGTAATTTTACAAACGGTGCAATGTGCAATGCTTTCATGTTGCACAAGGGCTGTTATTCATCCACCTAGCGCATTTCAAGGTGGACCACCACTTTGCTGTCTTTGGACCTGTAAAATTAATTTCTGGATAAACTGGAAACAATACATGGAGGGATGAGTGACAACGTCAACACAAGGTGCAGCCTATGTCCACTTTATGACCACTCCCATCATTATTTAAACTTTTATGGTTTTCACGGAAAATACTGCTTAGCATTGTCTATAGCATTGTTCACCTCAATATGCACTAATTACCTAGAAGTACAATTGGAAAGGTACATTGGCCTCTGTAACTGTGTCCCCCACATCTCATTGAAGTAAACTTGGCTAGCCAAACATAACAACCAATCTTGTTATCGCATATTAGTGCAAAAGTAAGCTCACGTATAAGCCATCTATCACCCGATCCACCCAACTCTACTCATGAGACATTGGAGAGGTTTACATGCCACAGACCCCACCATCATGGTCTACAAATTCATGCACTTCCTTGTACAAATGGATGTATTTCTGTAAAAGTAAGAAAAAAGGGTGAGTGAGCGCGCTGTCACAAAGCAGCTGGTAATAAAGGGATAGTCAGTCCCTATAAAAAAAACGACATATATATATATATATATATATATACATACACAAGAACCAGCGCTAAATAAGGTGGACGGTGTGATAAAAAACACTATGATTTATTTAAAAAGCATCAATATATAAATGTCTCAAGACAAACGTTATAAAAAGTTCATATTAGAACCAAAATAAATATCTGCTTCTGTATAGTTAGACACAGGCCCGCCAAGAGCCGTGGCGGGCCCCAGTAATAGGGGGGGTGGCCTAATAGCGGGAGGCGTGGCCACGCCCCCTTGCTGATAGAAAAAAAAAAGATTTGCAGCGCGGGGGGCGCCCTGAGCCCCCTCACCCCGGCGCAAAGCCAGGGGGGGCGCGATCAGTGTGATCACTCCCCCCCACAGGCATAGGAGACTGCTGTGGCTGCTCCTCAGCAGCCACGAGCAGTCTCCAACTGCAGCCAGCACACGCTGGGCTGCTGTGAGGGGGGGGGCAGCGCCGGAACCGGGCCCTCGCCGGGCCCCTCAGAAAACCCGGGCCCAGGTAATCTGTACCTACTTCCCCCCCTCTCGGCGCCCCTGGATAGACAGCTGGACCTAGGACAACCTCCAATACGTCCCAAACAGATAAAGTGATTTCTGAAGGCAACACTTATTTACCATGAAGTGGTGTAGCAGTCACCAACACAGTCCTTAGCATCCTAGACGCCACACTTTGTAGGCTGTGAAATAGATCCACATGGAAGGTTCCAGTATTTGCCAAAGGGTCCCAGGAGGAGTATAACAAAGTCCAAATGATAGTCCAGCAGTTGTACAGGGGTGCAGAGAAGGTCTCAACGCGTTTCACTGGGTAAATGTGACCACCCAGCTGTGAAGGCATATCCTTCTGCATCTAAATCTGAATCACCTCCTATGTTCTGCAGTGATATATGAAACTGAAATGATTTTGGAAGCTATACTGATTTTTGTTCTGTAAGTCCGTCTGCTCCTGATAAACCCCATTGCAAACAGTATGAGAATACGCCTGTCTGCACTGTCATTTACTCCTAATTTGCCTAGTTATTCAGTACATCAGGGTCCAGTCTTCAACCTGAGCAACACCGGGTAAATCAAATGTCTGACATCTCTTGTAAATGCACAATAGAGTGTCGTGAATGGATATCTGACCACAGAACGCAGATACTATTTAGTATGTCTTGTCCATTGTTTGTTTTTTCAAACAATACTTTATATTGGATTCAACTTTTAAATTGTGTTAAGGTGCCCATCCATTAGGCGATGCGGGGACGACTGCACAATTACGACGCCGTCGTCTCCAGCGGGGTGAAGTCTGGAGAGGTCTTCCTCCCGGGTCCTCGGCGGTGACGGTCAGCAGTCCTCGGCGGTGATGGGCAGCATTCCTCGGCGGTGATGGGCAGCATTCCTCGGCGGTGACGGGCAGAGTCAGCAGGGCACTGGTCTCCGGCAGGCTGCAGGACCCCCCCTCTCAGCGGCTCCCAGCAGCGGACATTCCATGGCAGCAGAGTCCCTCTAGACAGGTGAGTGACCGCGCTCCCTCTCTTGGCACTCTGCTTTATGGTGGCGGGTTCATCCCCAAACATGGCAACCTGACAGCGGTCGTCAGGTTGACCATCATGTTCGGGCGATGATAGATGTTAAAATTGACCAGCGGGCGCGCGCATCACTGGTCGTTTTTAACCTTTTAATGCCCGATTTGCGGGCGATTACCAAGCGATGAAGCGATAACGACTGTCGTTATCGCTCCATCGCTAGGTTTAATCGCCTAGTGGATGGGCAGCATTAGTTATAAGGGCTTGTCAGTAGCAGATGTAAGGTGCCATTTATGAAACATGGTGCTTAGAAAACCAGGTGCTATATCCCATAACAAGCAATTCAGTTCTTTTTTTCTAGTACAACACTGGAATAAAAGGTTTATAGATGTTATGTGTTAAATACTTTAAATACTTTTTTTTCAATCTTTTTTATAAACATTCCCCATAGTATTGTATACATTGCCTAGTCTTGCGCTTAAATCACGATTACCATATTGAAATCCAGACAAACTTGAATGTTACATGTTTAATGGTAGACTTGCAGCTCAGGTAAAGCTTTCATGCTGCACCAAAAGTGATGAAAATGCAGCAATATGATCTGGGTATGCCAGGCAGAGCCGTAACTAGACTTTTTGGTGCCCTGCGCCAGAAAGAGCATTGGCGCCCCCCTCATTTTTCAAAGGGACATAATGCACCCAAAAAAGGAGAATGGCCTCATGAGGAAGGGCCAGGGAAGAGATAGGGGAGGCCAGGAGATGCTGGGGATGAAATAAGAGGAAGCTACAAGCAAGAATGATAATAAACAGAGATTTGACAGGCCCAAACAGCGCCCCCTGACCTGTGGTGCCCTGTGCGATGGCACCGGCCGCACTACCCTAGCTACGGCCCTGATGCCAGGTGTCCTATAGCAAAAGTATTGCTGGCCAACCAAAGTTGACCTATGTAAAGAAGCTTCTGATAATATTCACAAGCACATGATGATAATAGAGACAAAGTCCAATGCCGTTATTAAGTTGGCAGTTAGGAAAGTATTTATTGTTGGGGAGATACTGTTCTGTGTACAGCAGTAATCTAATTCATTCAAGGACACAGCAATCAGCCAATTGTTTTCCTGATAATGCTGACACAGAGAACATTAACTTCCATTCAGAATCATAGTAAATGTAATGACCATATTAAAGATCTCAACTTCTATATTTATATTTGTGACAATATTCCATTATGGGATCATTGATCCTTTATGTGGGCATGAAAATATGATCCGAATCATTAACCAGCTTAAACCTGGACTTGATTATTGATTCCATGTAATTAGTTTAGTTATTGATCAGATCATTTTGAGATATGTTGGTAAATAACTAAATATATATTCAAGGGATAACTGATGTGTGTTGCCAGTTTGGACAGTGATCCTTTTGCTCTTAGGCTGGGAAGAAGGAATGTTACATCTATGGCGTGTGCCAGTGTTTGGTGAGCTTGCATGTGGTGTCCATGACTTCATGTTCACACTGAGCAAATTTTCTTGCAACACATCAATGGATTTTTCTGTTTTTGGTTGTATCAGGAAAGCCAGTTATACTAAGGGCATACAGTATATACAGTAGGGGTGAGCGGGTTCGGATTTCTGAAATCCGAACCCCCCCGAGCCCCCCCGATCCGAGTCCGATCCGAGTCAGGCTCGACTTTTCCCGCCTGACTCGGATCTGAAATCGAGGCAAAACGTCATCATCCCGCCTTCCGAGTCTCGCGGGTTTTGGATCCTATATAAGGTACCCGCGTCGGCGCCATTTTCTCACTCGGCTGTGGACAGTGAAGAGGGAGGGTGGGAGTTAGGGCTGTGTAGTGTAGTGTAGTGTAGTGCTGCTGTTGTCCACTACTTCAAAGTCCATAGGGGCTGGCTGTGTTGTGCTGTGCTGCTGTTGTTAATAGGGGCTGTGTCCACTACTTCAAAGTCCATAGGGCTGGCTGGACTGTGTTGTGCAGTCAGTTCTCCATAGGGGCTGTGTCCACTCCAAAGTCCTGTGCAGTGTCCCAGTCCTAAAGGGGTGCTGTAGTGTTGTCCAGGGGGTGCTCTGTCCATCAGGGGTGCTCCCCCCAAGTGCTAAAAAAATAATATATTTTCTGTGTTTGTGAATTGTGTGCGCAGTAGCCGCACGTGCATCAACAAAGTAGTGCCAAGCGTGCGCCTGTGTCATAAGTAAAGGGCCGGCTGGCTTGACCGTTAAAGGGTGCTGTAACCCCCGAAAGTACACTCCAGTCCAAACCAAAAAAAAATTATTTTCTGTGTTTGTGAATTGTGTGCGCAGTAGCCGCACGTGCATCAACAAAGTAGTGCCAAGCGTGCGCCTGTGTCATAAGTAAAGGGCCGGCTGGCTTGACCGTTAAGGGTGCTGTAACCCCCGAAAGTACACTCCAGTCCAAACCTAAAAAAAAATTATTTTCTGTGTTTGTGAATTGTGTGCGCAGTAGCCGCACGTGCATCAACAAAGTAGTGCCAAGCGTGCGCCTGTGTCATAAGTAAAGGGCCGGCTGGCTTGACCGTTAAGGGTGCTGTAACCCCCGAAAGTACACTCCAGTCCAAACCTAAAAAAAAATTATTTTCTGTGTTTGTGAATTGTGTGCGCAGTAGCCGCACGTGCATCAACAAAGTAGTGCCAAGCGTGCGCCTGTGTCATAAGTAAAGGGCCGGCTGGCTTGACCGTTAAAGGGTGCTGTAACCCCCGAAAGTACACTCCAGTCCAAACCAAAAAAAAATTATTTTCTGTGTTTGTGAATTGTGTGCGCAGTAGCCGCACGTGCATCAACAAAGTAGTGCCAAGCGTGCGCCTGTGTCATAAGTAAAGGGCCGGCTGGCTTGACCGTTAAAGGGTGCTGTAACCCCCGAAAGTACACTCCAGTCCAAACCAAAAAAAAATTATTTTCTGTGTTTGTGAATTGTGTGCGCAGTAGCCGCACGTGCATCAACAAAGTAGTGCCAAGCGTGCGCCTGTGTCATAAGTAAAGGGCCGGCTGGCTTGACCGTTAAGGGTGCTGTAACCCCCGAAAGTACACTCCAGTCCAAACCTAAAAAAAAATTATTTTCTGTGTTTGTGAATTGTGTGCGCAGTAGCCGCACGTGCATCAACAAAGTAGTGCCAAGCGTGCGCCTGTGTCATAAGTAAAGGGCCGGCTGGCTTGACCGTTAAGGGTGCTGTAACCCCCGAAAGTACACTCCAGTCCAAACCAAAAAAAAAATTATTTTCTGTGTTTGTGAATTGTGTGCGCAGTAGCCGCACGTGCATCAACAAAGTAGTGCCAAGCGTGCGCCTGTGTCATAAGTAAAGGGCCGGCTGGCTTGACCGTTAAGGGTGCTGTAACCCCCGAAAGTACACTCCAGTCCAAACCTAAAAAAAAATTATTTTCTGTGTTTGTGAATTGTGTGCGCAGTAGCCGCACGTGCATCAACAAAGTAGTGCCAAGCGTGCGCCTGTGTCATAAGTAAAGGGCCGGCTGGCTTGACCGTTAAAGGGTGCTGTAACCCCCGAAAGTACACTCCAGTCCAAACCAAAAAAAAATTATTTTCTGTGTTTGTGAATTGTGTGCGCAGTAGCCGCACGTGCATCAACAAAGTAGTGCCAAGCGTGCGCCTGTGTCATAAGTAAAGGGCCGGCTGGCTTGACCGTTAAAGGGTGCTGTAACCCCCGAAAGTACACTCCAGTCCAAACCAAAAAAAAATTATTTTCTGTGTTTGTGAATTGTGTGCGCAGTAGCCGCACGTGCATCAACAAAGTAGTGCCAAGCGTGCGCCTGTGTCATAAGTAAAGGGCCGGCTGGCTTGACCGTTAAGGGTGCTGTAACCCCCGAAAGTACACTCCAGTCCAAACCTAAAAAAAAATTATTTTCTGTGTTTGTGAATTGTGTGCGCAGTAGCCGCACGTGCATCAACAAAGTAGTGCCAAGCGTGCGCCTGTGTCATAAGTAAAGGGCCGGCTGGCTTGACCGTTAAGGGTGCTGTAACCCCCGAAAGTACACTCCAGTCCAAACCTAAAAAAAAATTATTTTCTGTGTTTGTGAATTGTGTGCGCAGTAGCCGCACGTGCATCAACAAAGTAGTGCCAAGCGTGCGCCTGTGTCATAAGTAAAGGGCCGGCTGGCTTGACCGTTAAAGGGTGCTGTAACCCCCGAAAGTACACTCCAGTCCAAACCAAAAAAAAATTATTTTCTGTGTTTGTGAATTGTGTGCGCAGTAGCCGCACGTGCATCAACAAAGTAGTGCCAAGCGTGCGCCTGTGTCATAAGTAAAGGGCCGGCTGGCTTGACCGTTAAGGGTGCTGTAACCCCCGAAAGTACACTCCAGTCCAAACCAAAAAAAAAATTATTTTCTGTGTTTGTGAATTGTGTGCGCAGTAGCTGCACGTGCATCAACAAAGTAGTGCCAAGAGTGCGCCTGTGTCATAAGTAAAGGGCCGGCTGGCTTGACCGTTAAAGGGTGCTGTAACCCACAAAGTACACTCCAGTCCAAACCAAAAAAAAAATTATTTTCTGGGTTTAGCCGCACGTATATATCAAATCGATATAACATAAATGGAGGACCAAACTTTCTCCGATAAAAATAAAATAGAGAAAGATCAAGAACCACTTCCTCCTAGTGCTGAAGCTGCTGCCACTAGTCATGACATAGACGATAACATGCCATCAACGTCGTCTGCCAAGGCCGATGCCCAATGTCATAGTAGAGGGCACATACAATCCCAAATGGCAAAGTTCAGGAAAATGACCTTGAAAAAGACATTTAAATCAGCTGAAGAGAAACGTAAACTTGCCAATATGCCATTTACGACACGGAGTGGCAAGGAACGGCTAAGGTCGATCCCTAGTATGTTCATGACTAGTGGTTCAGCTTCACATGACGATGGAAGCCCTCCTCCCACTAAAAAAATCAAAAGAGTTAAGCTGGCAAAAGCACAGCGAAGAACTGTGCTTTCTAAGAAGATATCACAAATCCCCAAGGAGAGTCCAAGTGTGGTGGTGGTTGCGATGCCTGACCTTCCCAGCACTGGACGGGAAGAGGTGGCTCTTTCCACCATTTGCACGCCCCCTGCAAGTGCTGAAAGGAGCACCCACAGTTCACTTGCTGATATGCAAATTGAAGATGTCACTGTTGAAGTACAACAGGATGAGGATACTGGTGTAGCTGGCGCTGAGGAGGAAGTTGGCGAGGAGGATTCTGATGGTGATGTGGTTTGTTTAAATCAGGCTCCGGGGGAGACAGTTGTTGTCCGTGGGATGAAAAAGCCCATCACGGTCATGCCTGGGCAGAAGACCAAACATTCCACCTCTTTGGTCTGGCAATATTTCTATCCAAATCCGGACAACAACTGTCTTGCCATATGTACCATATGTAAAGGTGAAATAAGTAGGGGTAGGGACGTCAACCACCTAGGAACATCCTCCCTTATACGGCACCTGCAGCGCGTTCATAAAAAGTTACTGTCAAGTTCAGAAACTTTGGCTAAGACCGTAAGCAGTCCAGGGACACCTAAATCCCGTTGTCCTGTTGTATCCAAGCGCCTGCAAACCACACCGTCAACTCCCTCCTCGTCAATTTCCTCCTTAGTCAGGATCGGAAGTAGTCCTGCAGGCCATGTCACTGGCATGACTGACTCTCCTATCCGGGATTCCTCTGGAGGATCCTGCATTGCTACGCCTACTGCTGCCGCTGCTGCTGTTGCTGCTGCTGGGAGTCGTTCATCATCCCAGAGAGGAAGTAGGAACACCACTACTTTTACTAAACAATTGACCCTCCAACAGTCCTTAGCGAGGAGGATGAAGTACGACAGCAGTCATCCTGAAGCAAAACGTATAACTGAGGCCTTGACTGCTATGTTGGTGTTAGACGTGCGTCCGGTATCCGCCATTAGTGCAGTGGGATTTAGACAATTGATGGAGGTAGTGTGTCCCCGGTTCCAAATCCCGTCTAGATTCCACTTCACTAGGCAGGCGATACCGAGACTGTACAGAAACGTCAGAAAAAGTGTCCTCAGTGTCCTGAAAAATGCCGTTGTACACAATGTCCACTTAACCACGGACATGTGGACAAGTGGAACAGGGCAGACTAAGGACTATATGACTGTGACAGCCCACTGGGTAGATGTATCACCTTACGCAGCAACAGCAGCAGCGTCACCAGTAGCAGCATCTCAGAAACGCCAGCTCGTTACAAGGCAGGCTACGCTGTGTATCACCGGTTTCAGTAAGAGGCACACCGCCGACAACCTCTTAGAGAAACTGAGGGAAATCATCGCCCAGTGGCTTACCCCACTTAGACTCTCCTGGGGATTTGTGATATCTGACAACGCCACCAATATTGTGCGGGCATTACATCTGGGCAAATTCCAGCACGTCCCATGTTTTGCTCACACAATAAACTTGGTGGTGCAGAATTTTCTGAAAAGCGACAGGGGCGTGCAGGAGACGCTTTGGGTGGCCCGAAAAATTTCTGGCCACTTTCGCCATTCAGCGACTGCGTGCCGAAGACTGGAGCGCCAGCAAACACTCTTGAACCTGCCCCGCCATCACCTGAAGCAAGAGGTTGTGACGCGGTGGAACTCAACCCTCTATATGCTTCAGAGGATGGAGGAGCAGCAAAAGGCCATACAAGCCTATACATCCACCTATGACATAGGCAAAGGAGGGGGTATGCACCTGACTCAAGCGCAGTGGAGAATGATTTCCGTGTTGTGCAAGGTTCTTCAGCCCTTCGAACTTGCCACACGTGAAGTCAGTTCAGACACTGCCAGCTTGAGTCAGGTCATTCCCCTCATCAGGCTTTTGCAGAAGCAGCTGGAGAAAGTGAAGGAGGAGCTAAGACGGAGCGATTCCGCTCGGCATGTGGGACTTGTGGATGAAGCCCTTCATTCGCTTTGCCAGGATTCCAGGGTGGTCAATCTGTTGAAATCAGACCACTACATTTTGGCCACCGTGCTCGATCCTAGGTTTAAAGCCTATGTGGTGTCTCTCTTTCCGGCCGACACAAGCCTGCAGAGGTGCAAAGACCTGCTGGTGAACACACTGTCAGCTGAAGCGGAACGTGACACGTCAACGGCTCCTTCTTCATTTTCTCCCGCAACTGGGGCTGCCAGGAAAAAACTTAGGTATCCTAAGCAACCCGCTGGCGGTGATGCAGGGCAGGCAGGACCAAGTTTGGACATCTGGTCCGGACTGAAGGACCTGGCAACAATTTCTGACATGTCTACTGTCACTGCATATGATACTGTCACCATTGACAGAATGGTGGAGGATTACATCGGTGACAGCATCCAAGTAGGCATGTCAGACAGTCCATACCTGTACTGGCAGGAAAAAGAGGCAATTTGGAGGCCCCTGTACAAACTGGCTCTATTTTACCTGAGTTGCCCCCCCTCCAGTGTGTACTCCGAAAGAGTGTTTAGTGCAGCCGGGAACCTTGTCAGCGAAAGGCGTAGGAGGTTGCTTCCACAGAATGTGGAGAAGATGATGTTCATCAAAATGAATTATCAGCTCTTCCAGGGAGACCAGCCTCCAGAACGTACAGAGGGACCTGTGGTGGTGGATTCAAGTGGGGACGAGTTAATACTTTGTGAGGATGAGGATGTACACACTGAAGAGGGTGAGGAATCGGTGGATGAGGAGGATGAGGATGACATCTTGCCTCCGTAGAGCCAGTTTGTGCAGGGACACATTAATTGCCAGCTTGTTTTGTGGGGGCCCAAACGAACCAATCATTTCAGCCACAGTTGTGTGGCAGACCCTGGCGCTGAAATGATTGATTTGTTAAAGTGTGCATGTCCTGTTTATACAACATAAGGGTGGGTGGGAGGGCCCAAGGACAATTCCATCTTGCACCTCTTTTTTTCTTTGCATTATGTACAGTTTGGGGCCTAGTTTTTCTAACTGCCATCCTGTCTGCCACTGCAGTGTCACTCCTAGATGGGTCACGTGTTTGTGCCGCCCACTCGTGTCGCTTAGCATAGTCATCCAGCTACCTCGGTGCAACCTTTTGGACATAAAAACACTATTGTGAGGTGTGAGGTGTTCAGAATAGACTGGAAATGAGTGGAAATTAAGGTTATTGAGGTTAATAATAGCATAGGAGCAGAAAAACCTACAAATTCTGTGATTTTAGCTGTTTTTATGCTTTTTTTCAAAAAAATACAGATCCAAAACACAAAACCCAGAACCCAAAACACGGAAGGGTGGTTTTGGCAAAACCAATCCAGATCCAAAACACGAAGAAAGATCCAGATCCAAAACCAAAACACAAAACACGAAAAGTGGCCGGTGCACACCCCTAATATACAGTATATAGAGGTGCTTTGAAAAACAATTCTCATTGAAGTGTAGGTAACTTTTCAGTTTCTCAGGATGGAATACGTCTCAAAGTTGTGTGGCAGCTTTGTGTACTTTATGGAGAGCTTTATGTTTTGATGGAACTCCATTATATTGTACAGAGCAGTAGGCAACATAGGAATTGACACAATGTCAGAAAGGAAGGGGGGGGTGTACCGTAAAATTCACTTACATTGTGTTTTGGAAACCCGGCATCCTTTAGGTTTTTTTAGGCTGTAATGTGATGTGATGCTGTAATTCTCTTACACCACTGTATGTGAATGGTTTATTATAGACATTTCCAGCTAAGATCTACATGAGGAAATGCTTTAAAAAACACACCGATTATAAACTCTGACCTGGAGTGTTCTCATGTTTACTCTCCATGATCAGGTTATATAAAGAGCTGAGCTGGAATGTTTGCAAGAAAAAACAAAACTACTTCCTTCAGTTGAAGAAAAGCATTACCCCTGTAGAGCTTCGGGCTCATGACAGTGACATAGGGGCCTATTCATCATACCTAAAGTTTCTCAGGAGGTAATTAGGTTTAGAACTCGCATGGAGTTCTACCTAATTACTGGAGGAATTCATCATTCCTCCTCCCTATAACTATCTATTCTGAAAAGCTGTCATTTTTGCCTGCCAAGTTTTCCCTGCCTGCTCTAACTTACCGCAGCTGGAAACATTGCTGCGCATGCGCTGTTAAATTCGTTAACCTGGGGCATGCGCAGCACTGCCTACACCTGCGGTAAGTTTGTGTCCCCCCCTCCCCTCACCTGCCCCTCCTCCCCCCCTCACTCACCTCCCCCGTTCAGCACTTACCTGCCCGCGCAGCAGCCTCCGGCTCTGTCTGCTATGCTGTCACATGTTCTCCCAGCAGAGCACAGTACTGTTTAGCAAAAAAAAAATAAAAGGTTTTTTTTTTTTGTAAACTTAATTGTGTTCTGCTGGGAGAACACAATGACAGCATAGCAGACGGAGCCAGAGGAGAGACCAGAGCGCCGGAGGGAGACGCCGGGGGACCTGTCCAGATGGAAGCAGGTTAGTGTTACCTACCATACGCCACCTCACAGTTGCGGATAGTACCTCCATCAAATTCCGAAAATACATAATTTTCGGAATTTGATGAATACCATAATTTCCATATCCCCATACTAATGTACTAATGTATGGGGAGTGTGGAAATTAACGCAGGGGGACTTATCAGTGATATCTCCTGTGCTAAGTGGCTTCATGGATACTAAAATAACGTTAATTACGGAAAATGTCCTTAAAACGTTATTTTAGTGTTGATGAATAGACCCCATAGAGAGAAATATACGATGTACCAGTTACTTAGTAGACACAACAAAAGACTAATTTAGGACCTGTGTATGTGAGCAAACTTTTCCTGCATATTTTTTCTTTTTTTCTTTTAAAAAATATAAAAAAAAACAGATCAATTTATCCTATGATGATAGAACATGGACTATATTGTATCTTTTTTTATATTGAGTCTGTGGAGAAGAACTAAAAACACATTGGGGCTGATTCAGAGGTGCATGCAGAAGCGCCCTCAGCTGCGTTTATTGGTGGTCGCCCGACTCTATGCAACTACTGCTACAAGGTAATTCCCTTGTGCACATGCATGCGTTAGAATGTCATCGCCCTTTCACACTGTAATACCGATTGGTGCATCTTCAGACGCTACCATCAGTCACACTATCACTTGCACCAGCCGTATGGCAGGTGCAGTCTCCGTCCGAGTATGGCCTCATGTGTGGTGGGTCAGCGTCTATGTAAGCAACCACTTTCACCGATACGCCTGTGACACTCCCATACACGACATCAGTGGCGTCCCTCCCCGCGGTGTCACCCAGTGTGGGGAGGGACGTTGTGAGCGCGGCGGCCTTGTGGGACAGGGACGTGGCCTCGTGCACCCGATCCCTCTCGTCCCGTTTTTTTAATATTACTGGGAGGGGGTGCAGGAGGTGCTGACTGCATTGTGTTGCAGTGCCGGCTCCCTCACAGTGTCAAGAGCCGGGTGCTGCACTTAATACTACAGTGCAGCACCCGGCTCCTGTCACTGTGGGGGAGTGTCAGTCTGCACCTTGGTGTCACCCCTCGGCGGGTGACACCCGGGTGCGGCCCGCACCCCCCGCAACCCCCTTGAGGCGCCACTGCACAACATCAAGACAGTGCATCTCCATGTGTCTGAATAGCTACCTTCTAGTCACCGCTCCGGAACCTCCATTTCATTTCTGTTACTATGAAACTTAATCGGTCCTGCGTATCTGTAAGCACACACCCAGGGGCGACTTTTTAGCAACTTAGATGAATGTGCAGTTGAGAAACATTGAACATTTGCATTAATATTGGCATTGCGTCCTACTCTGAATCAGGCCCTGAATGAGCACATCCAAGATGGCTGCCTCACCCTCGGAAAATATGCAAAGTGTTTTGAGTACTAGGAGAAAGGCCACATAAACAAACAGCACTTATAATAAATACAGGTACAGTATATCCAAGGAAATTTCGTTTTAATGGGCATTTTCGTATTATGTCACAATAAATGTGTAACCCTTTGGGAATTTAATTCAAAGTAGTAAGTTAAAGGACTATATGGATGTTTAGTAAGGTATTGTTTATGTAATACTACAATTGGATATGCAGGCTTGTTTCTGAAATTATACAGGTGCTTTTCGACAGCATGCTTACAATTAGGGGTTGTATTTTTTTATTGTTTCAGTATTATTATAAATTATTATGATTATCCTTTATGGGCGCCACAAGGAGCTGCAGCGCCTTACAAAGTACATAAACAGAATGGACAAGACAGTAAACAAGTGACTTACAGTTCAATACATAGCAGGACAAGGACATGGTTTATGGTTTATAAACATTGCTACAACAGCTGTTATAAAACTGAAGTAAGCAGCTGGACTGCAGAAACCAAAGGTTAGGAGCCATTGTAGGCACTATGGAGTATATGATAGTATAAGTAATAAAAGGAAAAGCACCTAAATGAGAACTTATATTATAAAGGGGAGAGACAGGCAGGCAGGGGTGACACAGATGGGGGAGGCAGTGAGCAAGGAGCATGGGGCAGTGGGTTAGGATGAGAGCTGGATGGCTTTGATGAAGACGTGGGTCTTGAGAGCCCGTTTGACGTTTTGTAGAGAGGAGGAGAGTCTGACAGGGAGAGAGTTCCAGAGGTAGGGAGCAGCACGGGCAAAATCTCATACAATGTTCAATACATTGTATGGCCATAAGTAATAATACATCACATGTAATCATCTGCAAAAGGCGACACTGCAAAACATGTTAGTTTTCCATGTTGATATATCCTGAGGGTATGGATAGAAGTTTTTGGCGTGGAGTTGTACATCTCTTCTTGTAAGTTCAGTCTAATGTGTAATGTCCATATCTTCCATATCTAACTACATCCCCTTTACAGTCCACACACAATCTCACACATCGTCTTTCTCTCACATCCTCACAACACATATTTGCCTACTTTTAAAAAAGCATTTCAGGGAGATTGTGAAAGCAGCACCTATGAGCACTTGTTACAGTCAGTAGGCGTGTACTGATAAATCTGAGAGGTATGTCCTAAACCTGACTTACATCCAAATGTAAACCAGCCCAAAAGCAGTTAATAAGATCTGTTTGTTGATGAAAACACACTAATACTTCTCAGAAATTCATAGGGATCATTGTGCCTTATAATAACCAATGCAAGGAAATGACACTAATGATCCCATTGGAATGTATATATCTCTGTTTTGTAATATAACAGCTTCATAATGGATGTAAGGATGAAATGAGGGAGATTGCTAGACTCTTCAGGGAGACAGGGAGATTGCTACTATTTCAGGGAGTCTCCCTGACAATGAGGGAGAATTGGCAATTATGTCACAACATTTGGTCGACATTCCTGTGTGACTGGATCATGCAGCCAACCAAGAAACTGTGCATTCTGGCTGGACCAAAATGCAATATATAGCACCTATCCTTGTGTATCAATGCCAATTTCCCTATAGATTGTAAGCTTGCAAGCAGGGCCTTCCTACCTATATATCTGTCTGTTATTATCCAGCTTTGTTCTATTAATGCTTACAATTGTAAAGCGCAACGGAATATGCTGCACTATATAAGAAACTGTTAATAAATAAATAAATAAAATGTCCAGAAGCAATAAATGTAGAAAAGCTGTAGGGAAAAGAAAAAGGTGCCATATAATGTTACTCAATGACTATATGATGTGGACTTTTGAGGAAATTACTGTCTTGTGAAGTTTTATGCAAATCAGCTGAGTGTTTCCGTCTCATGCTCCAGGCCCTTTATCATTTTCTTGTTTGTTTTTCCCTTCAGGAAGCGCCATTTAGTTTACTTTAACAGTAGCGTGTCTTTAACATGTGTTTTTGCTAATATAAAGCTAGAGCTGCAGATTGGTATACGATTGATAGCCTTCTTATCCCAAATAACAATTTAAGAGGTAAAAAATAACAACCACATTTATATTATCTCATAATAAAGCCTAAAAGCAAAAGTGACCCAGTGCTTTTTTTTTTTTTTTTTTTTGCCAGGTGTGAAATTAGAATTAAATGAGCAACATTTTGCAAGGCTGATAACTTGCACGGCGAGCAAGTTTTTTTTTACCAAATGAGGCAACCATCTTGGGTGCACAACGTAGGAATACCCTGTGTGGAATAGGTTACGCCTAGAAGACATGACACAAAATGGGTGGTTGCAGCATCCTGATGCTAGGAGTAGGGTCCCACCATAATAGTCAGGTCCATGTATTATTCATCCCATCCACGAGTGTACCAGGTGAGGCAGCCATGTTTGGCGCACTATGAAGGTTGCACTGTGGGAGATAAACCATACAATGACCCAAGGCATATATGGGAAAACTGACGTGTGGCGGTATGATATACCCTTTGTGAATAGATCCACATGAAGTACATCCTGCCCATGGAGGATGCACTTCAGTGGAGGTATAACACCAGTATAGCATACAGGGCAGTGGAAGCACATGGTACAGAACGGGGAATAGCAAATGCAGCAAACAGTGATGCAGTTCGGGCATGACATATATGGGTGACTGAAACATTTGTAATACGAAATGCACTGAATGAATAGATCCACGTGTTTGTTCATCCTACCAAAGAAAGAACCATCTGAGGCAGCCATCTGGGGCACACTGCATAGGTTACGTCTGGTAGGGTGTGCAAGTAGCGGAAGTATAACGTACAGGCGGAGAAAAAAAAAATGGATGAGAAGCTGAATACAAAGGCATAAAGGGCCAAATAAAAAAAAAAATGGTGACAGCATTATAAGTTAAAAAGTTAATCAGAAATTAAAAATAATAGTGATCTGCAAAATGCCACGTGACTCAGCCTGCGCCTAGTGTCTCCCTCGCCCGAGTCATAACATTCTCCACTTTATCTCTCTCCAAGGCTTGATACAGCTCTCACAGAATTATAATTGTTCAGAACTGTCATGTATCGGCCGGATCTGAACAGTTATCACTCAGTGTATGGCCAGGTTAAGAGCGAAATTTAACACCTTCCATCTTTTAAATGCCAAACCCTACTGTTATTAGGAATCAGCTGGAAAACATTAATACGATTTATGGATTGTTTTTTGGCAATTTAATTTTATATAGAATATAAGGACACATTTGAATGAAAGATATATATATATATATATATATATACATATATATACACACACACACAAAAGAGTGAGAAATCACTTGTGTTCTATTATAAAACTCCGCAGTCCCATATGTCCAGTTATAGTAGACTGCAGCTGCCTTGATTCAGGGTTCCACCACACCTGAACTGAAGTATTTAAAGGAAAAAAAGGAACAAGGTTGCTTACACTGGTAATGTTCTGTAACACTTGTATAATAGAGAACAGCACATAATCACATACATCAAGGGTAAAAGTATTCCATATAGACCAGCAGCCTGTCTATAATCAGCATGCCACGATCCATCTTCACCATTCCGGGGACTCGTCTACTAGTTTCACTCAGACCCGATAAGCTTTGTCCTGAAAACAGACCGCTCGGTTCACCAATAAAAGCCGGGGACTGCCGCTCCACGCTCTGTGATCACACCAAGGGGAATATGTATCAAAGCTTGATGTGAGATAAAATTGTGAAATATATATCACCAACCAATCAGCTCCAAACTATAATTTCTTAAACACAGCCTGAAAAATGTAAGTTAGAAGCTGATTGGTTGGTGATATATATCTCACAATTTTATCTCACATCAAGCTTTGATACTTATGCCCCCAAGTGTGTGGATGTTCCGGACTTCACAATGAGCACACGGAGCCCTTAGCAATTAGTAACATATGTCCATATACTGTCGCCCCAAATGCGAAGTCCATATGATGAAACAAGTTTTGTACTATACTGAAATAACACAGCACACGGTTTTGTACACCCAGGGAAATAAAAATCCTACAATATTGATTTTTTTTTTTCCAGCTGCATGAAACCTACATCAGAAACAATATTGCATGTTTGGTGGATGAAGATCTTATAGATGTCTCTCAGACTGCAGATATTGGTGATGTTGATGAGAGGGAGGACCCTTGCTGGGCAGTAAGGACCCATCTTCGAATTTTAATCAAAAAGGTAAATTATTGTGCCTAAACACCCAAACCCATTAATCTTCTATATTGATGAAGTCTGTACAGTAGCTACATATTCCTTGATATAGACTGTACTGTTTATTCAAAGTTCTCTTTGGGATGTTTTCTTATAGATTCTGATGAGCAATTATGGACCTGACATAACATCTATTATTAGAGGTATTTCCTTTTTTTCTTTTTGTATTTTAATATTTTTATTATAGCACTAAGTTCTTGTAGTCAAAGGGATTTCCAGTCATGTGGACATTCAGAATGTCCACAATCAAAATGATGACACCAGAATGTCGACATGTTCTGAGTGTCGACATTCAAGATGTTGACACGTTTAGAATGTTGAAAGTGAAAATGCAGGTGCACACTCTAAGAACTAAGTAAACTGATCATCAAAACCTTTATAATAAACTCTAACAATTAGCATATACAATAAACAATAGTTTAAATAAGGTTCTTAGTACGTTTGGCCAAAAATGTATGCCCACCTACCACTTCAAGGTAAATCTCATCAAGTGGGTCCTTCCTTAACATCCCTAATACTGACACATTAAATAAATTTGTCCAAAACTTACCTATAATAGTGCCTATTCCAATGTGTAGACTGCAATGCTAGGACCTATACTAATTAAAATCACCTAAGGGCAGGTAAGAAGGGTGCTAATCCAGCAGAATGAGCCTCACCTTCAAGTGTATATTAAATACACACATGCAGAGGAAAAAGGAGGAGGGGGCTGGGCTGCACATCCTAATTTTAAATATAATAAGAGGTGCTACCATGCTGAGACTTGTAGTACCATGCAGATAAAAGAAAATGCAGGTCCACACTCTAAGCCAGGCCTGGCCAACCTGTGGCTCTCCAGCTGTTGTGAAACTACAAGTCCCAGCATGCCCTGCAACCGTTTTAGCATTCCCTAATAGCAAAACTGTAGCAGGACATGCTGGGACTTGTAGTTTCACAACAGCTGTTGAGCCACGGCTTGGCCAGGCCTGCTCTAAGCACTAAGAATACTGAGCCTCAAAACATTTATTATAAACTCTAACAATTAACATTTAGTTTAAATAAGGTTCTCAAGTATGTTTGGCCAAAAAATGTATGCCCACTACCATGCCATGGTGAACCTCATCATCAGGTTGATCCCTAACATCGGTTATACTGATACATTATATACATTTATTCAGGACTTACCTATAATAGCACATATTCATGTTTAGAATGTCGGCAGATAACATGTCGAAATCTACAATGTTGGTGTCAACATGTTCAAAATGAATGTCGACAGATGCAATTAGGGTTACGGTTAGGCTGCAGTTAGAGTTAGGGATAGAAAAGAGAAAAATCCCTATAGGCGCTAAGCAATTAAATTACTAAATTAACAATAGCAGCTATGGTGAGGGGTGTTAAGCCTCAAAATGTTATAAACATGAAAATAAACCACCACAAAAGTAGTACACAGAGCTAATACAAATATAATATAGAGACTGTTTTAGAATCTGTAACAATTTTAATATTCAAAGCAATTAGCATGTAACATATAAAAACAGGAATCAAATACATATAAAAATGTTATCAATTGCCAGTGATTTAAACGACTTATCTTTAAATGACTAAGGAGCAAATATATTTTTACCAGTAAGGAGTAGCACATACAAGGTGGAGTCCAAAACAAATGCCCCCCTCGTCGGAGGTCTCCTAGAATGCTTGCAGTTTGTTTAGAACCAAAAGTCTCCCAAATGTGTAAATCCACACTATGCCCGGTAGCTCCATGTTCCACACTCCTGTAACGAGCAGCTCCAGCACTGCTCAGAGGGGGTCATTCAGACCCGCTCGCGAGCGCAGGACGCTCGCAAGTGGGTCGATGTTGCCCCACTGCGCATGCGCACGACGGAGGGAGCATGCGCGAGACCCGGATAGTGACGGGCTCTCCGTCGCTACGGGTCTCGCACCAAAGGGGGCATGCTGTCGATGTTGATTGACAGCACGCCCCCTTTGGTGGGCGTGCCGGGGGCGTGGCTGCCAGACGGAGGCGTTCCCATGGGAACGCCTACCGTCTGAAGCCGGCCCCACTGACATCACTAGTGATGTCAGTGGGAATGATTTTGGCTCTATCACAGGGCTTGCGGCAGCGAGACCCTACCGCAGGGTCTCCGTCGCAAGCCCGATGGTCGCGATGGTCTTGACCATCGCGACCATCATCATGGACGCTCGCATAAGCTGTGGGTGGTCACCCACAGCTATGCGAGCGTCCAGAAGGACGCTCCATTTTCATGGAGGAGGGCCCTGATTCAGAGCGAGCGCTCTGTTCAGAGCGTTCGGCTCTGAATCAGGCCCAGAGTCACAGGAGACGTCCAGTCGGGTAATGGCAATAACCATACTGCTCACTGCTCGGGGGGAAGAACACTGATGTCCTGAGTCTCCCGATAGTGAGCTCACCTTGTGCTGTATAAAGCCGGCAGTGCGTCCCAAACAGCCAATATTGTATTGTTGGGGTTAGTTGTAAAGCAGTCCAGCCCACTGTGGTAGTGATAATAAGTAATAAAGAAGTGTTAGGTTTGCTGGACGGATATTAACCTTGATTCCCATAGGTGAAAAACAGCAAAGCCTGGCGTGTTTCCCCATGGCTCCCCCCACAGCTTTGTCAGAGACCTTACTGTGATTGCATGCTCCCTTTACAGTACATTCAGTGCCATCATTTTTGGGTCATAAAATATAAAACTGTTAATTTTTTTTTCTGCATTGTGGAGAACACAGAATCTAAATAAATCATGTCATACAGCAATACTTAATAACTATTTTTATTGTTACTTTTCCTCCAGACAAAGTTGCAGAAATCCCTCCACTCGCTGCTGCTGGGAAACAAGCATATTCCGGACAACTGATTGCTGCCCATGTCACTGGGAGTAACGGGAAAGCCCTAAATTCCTTGCAAAGTATGATATTAGCTTTATACATTTATACAGAAATATTGTATACTTATGTGTTTTCTCAAACCAGTTTTCAAGGCTAACCATTGGTCCTGACTTTACAGATGTGCTGATTAACTACAGCTGTGGGATGAAGGAGGTCTGTTAGGACTGATGTAATAATATGTGGTAAATCTATACACACAGATTTAATCCTGGCTACTACAACTTCCAGTTAAACATCCCTTTTGTTTTTGGACTATATCCTAGATCAGGGGTCTTCAAACTTGGCCCTCCAGATGCTGTGGAACTACACATCCCAGCATGCACTGCACGTAGTTTTAGCATGCTGTTATATCAAAAAGGTGGCAGTGCATGCTGGGATGTGTAGTTCCACAGCAGCTGGAGGGCCAAGTTTGAAGACCCCTGTCCTAGATCATATAAGCATACCAATTTATGCCCTAATCTGAGGGGGGCTGTTTAATGGGTTGGCACTTTTGTGTGGGTGCCAATTGAAGCAAATTTGGCCTAGTGCTTCAGAAGTGCTAGGCACAACCCTGGTGTTAGTGGTCACTTCAGTTGTAATACTCTGATGCTAACAAGCCCCCCTTTCAGTGGATGTATGGGGTTATCCCTGTGTAGAAATTTTTAATGTCAGGAGATAATAATTAGATGCTTGATTTAGTAGAAAATAAATAAATAAATTACAGTTCCTCTGTAATTTTGGAAGGCAACCAACTTGAAAAATTGTCAAAAGAATAAGATTTATTACGGGACTGTAGAATGGGAAGCCCATTTAGTGCACACGGCTTTAGAAGTCTTTTAAGCGCCTCTCATTTGAAAGGCCACGGAAAATGTGTGACTTATGCCCCTATTTACTACAATCTGCATTTAAAATGCAGTTGTAGTGTGATAATTCCGACTAAATTCGCATTGCAAATTTAGGAAATATCACATGGATGTACTAACATCCGCATGCAGGGGACGGGATGTAATAAAGGTAAAAATGCAGTAAAACCCCCCGAAAATGCAGTTTTCGGGGGTCTTACCGAATTCCCCCAAATGTACTAAGCACCTGGAATGCAATGCACTCCGGTGCTTCGTCCCGATGGGTAACGCCACCTGAAGTTTTTCTTATAGGGACGCTCAAGGCTGGGAGGCTCCCGCTCCCATCACCCCCCCACAGCCCACGTCATTCTGCGCATGCGCAAAAGGACGCAAGAGTGACTTCTGGGTGTTTAACCTGGAAGTCACTGTGACGCAAAGGACAGCTCTTATCGGGAGAGCTGTCCTTTGTGATATTCTTAGTACATACTGCAGTAATGAACCTCAGTATGTACCCAAAGACAGAGGGGATGTACCGCATCGCGAAGCTTCGTACATCCCGCCCAGGGACAGAGCTTGATATAAAGCTCTGTCTCTACGAATTCCATCTGCACACTTCGCTCTGTATTTTTAGGAAACAGTACAGGGAGAACGTGTCTGTGCATGCATACTGCAACCCTCCCCCCCCCCCCCCTTCCCCGCTCCCCGCTCAGCTTACACTTACCTCGGTTATCGGTGGTCTAGTGATGCCCTCTGGGGCTCCAGTCAGCTGGTCTAATGGCTGACCAGGGTCACAGTGCAGGAGCCGGACCGGAGCCCCAGAGGACATCACCGGAGCACCGTCATTGGTCCCTGGATGCAGATAACTTTTTTTTTTTTTTGCAGTGAGCAGCTCATGGTCTATTTTGAGTAGAAAACACAGCTGATCACAGGGGGGCAGCTCCCGACTTTGCTCTGCCTGTTAAAGCAGAGCAGGAGTCGGGGAACCAGGAGAAACCCTGGATAACGCCATCTCCAGATGGCATAATTATCACAGGGCTTCCCCTTGTATTTTTTCACAATATATTTTTAGTAAATCTGGGCAGATCACATTTCCCATTACAAGTATGGGAACAGGGGCGTATTTACCCATTGGCCATGATGGCACTCGTCAGGGGCGCCAACCAAAGGGTGGGCGCCGTTCAGCAGTACCACCAGCAGCCAATGAGTGGACTACCTCGCTAGTCCCCCAGGCCCCAAGTGTAGGGCAGACCACTCTCACTGCGGCGGCTGTCTGTTTGTTATAGCAGCCAGCCAATGAGAGTCAGACAGGCATCCACGGAGGGAGCCGACTGGAGCTCCCCCCCGCAGCAGGTGATGGGAGAGACGTCATGACGTCTCTCCCACCCCATAGTGCAGAGCTAGAGCGTGCCCAGAGGAGTGGACAGCAGCGGTCGTCAGCAGGAGCGGGGATCAGTTGCTTTTTTTTCTGGCACAGCACAGTGGGGGAGTGTGGCTACTAAGGGGCACTGTATAGGGAGTGGCCGCTACTGGGGGCACGTTATGGGGGGGATGGACGCTACTGGGAGCACTATATTGTGGGGGCTGCTACTTTGGGCACGTTAAGTGGGGGTTGGCCGATACTGGGGGCACTGTATAAGGGGACTTGTACTGGGGGCACTGTATAGGGGGACTACTACTGGGGGCAATGCATAGGGGGGACTACTAGTGGGGGCACTGTATAGGGTGGATTACTACTGGGGGCACTGTATAGGGGGGACTACTACTGGGGGCAATGTATAGGGGGACTACTACTGGGGGCACTGTATCGGAGGACTACTACTGGGGGCACTGCATAGGGTGAACTACTACTGGGGGCACTGTATAGGGGGACTACTACTGGGGCACTGCATAGGGTGGATTACTACTGGGGGCACTGCATAGAGGGGACTACTACTGGGGGCACTGCATAGAGGGGACTACTACTGGGGGGCACTTCCTGAAATTATGGGGGGAGGGGGCGCCAGTCCATTACTTTGCCAGGAGCGCCCGGATGCATAGATACACCCCTGTATGGGAAATGCGACTTGCACAATAAAAATATGTGATCATTAGGGTTTAGAGCAGTGGCGTAACTAAGGGGGCTCTGGGCACTGTTGGACCCAGGGATGGGTGGGGCGCTGCTGGACACCATCCAGGTCAGTTCGGTCCGCTGCAAAACACTTTCTACACACTAGAACAAACACATCGGCGCCGAGTAGTACATTCACTGACAGTGAATCAGTACGGGAACGGACATTCGGGTAAGGATAGTTTTGTGTATCTGTGTGTTTTATGTGTAAGGGGCACTTCTATTGGGGGCTTTGTACAAGGGGCACTACTGGGGGCACTGTATAAGGGGCACTGCATAAGGGGCACTAATGAGGGCACTGTATAAGGGGTATTATTGGGACACTACTTAAGGGGCACTTCTGGGGGCACTGTATAAGGGGCACTATATAAGGGACACTATGGGGCACTGTATAAGGGGCACTTCTGGGGGCACTACTGGGGGCACTGCATAAGGGGCACTACATAATAGGCACTACTGGGGACAATGTATAAGGGGCACTAATGGGGCACCACTGAGGGCACTGCATAAGGGGCACTACTACTGGGGGTATTGCATAAGTGGGCACTAGTACTGGGGGCACTGCAAAAGGGTCACTACAGAGGGCAGTACTACTGGAGGCATTGCATAAGGGGCACTACTACTGGGAGCATTAAAGTGCCTATGGAGTGGAAAGGAATGTTCCCAGAGTGACGAGAAATGGTGGCATGTCACGTTGACATGCCCCCATTTTTCAGTGGCCATGCCCCTTGTGGCATGTGGCCATGCGCACAGTGGGGGCACCGTTATTTTTCTTGCCCTGGACGTCAAAGACCTTAGTTATACCACTGGTTTGGAGATAGAATTTTGCAAATTCTACTCCTAATGCCCTCTAGTAAATTCATGTGATACTAAAGTAATGTGAAAAGGGAGTGAAAACACCCATTTTCACATTATTTTAGTAAACCCAAAAATTCTTGGTGGGTTTCCAGTCAAGCTTTTTTTTTTTTGAGAAATAAACTTAGTTTGCAAAAAGTCTAAATATGTGTAATCATTTGCAGTCATTAACTGGAAAACAAAACATTAATGTACGAGAGGCCGCTAACCCAACTATAACACTCATATCCTGCTGGGGTAGTGTGAGAATCCCTGTATTACAGCATGTTGTGGATGCCTCTGACTTATATTTGTGCTGACCCATTTCCACCATCTACAGTAGGCCAACTCTAAAGTGCATTGTAAATATAGAAACGACGAGTACGTGTGCAGCATGCAAAGTATCCAAGTGAACGTTTGCATCTGCCCTCATAAGGCGCCTGCCCTTTATAAAAACAGGAAAAAAATGCACACACAGAAATATGGAAATAAACTTAACTACTTTTATTTGAAAAGTTTTAAAACTGAAAAAAGTCTCGTCAAAAACGTAAGTCTTTTTTATATATTTAGAATGGGTTGGAGAATGAAAGATCAACAGTAAAGAGGTAGACAAGCAATAGGTCGACACCAGATGGTCGACAGTCAGTGTATCGACAGAGGCAAAAGGTCGACAGGTGCAAAAGGTCAACATGCAAAATGTCAACATGGATTTAGGAGGATAGGTACAAAAAGGGTTACATGGGTTATCGTTAGGCACTTACCGGAGGGTTAGGGTTAGGCACTTATCCCGACGGTTAGGGTCAGGCACTAGGAGGGACAGTTAGGGTAAAAAAAAAATGTAAAAAATGTGGCGACCATTTTTTGTGTCGATCATCCATATGTCGACCTTTTCACCACGTTGACCTTTCGTACCTGTCGACCTACCGTACATCCATGTCGACTGGATGGTCGTTGTCTGTCGACCATCTGGTGTAGACCTATTGCTTGTCGGCCTTTTTACTGTCAAGTCATGTGAGAACAGTTGCGCATCAAGACAGGATGTGTGTAATTTTGCAGAACAAGTATAATAATACAATATATAACATGTGCAAATCATGTGATAATCATACAGTTAGAGAATGGATGGACAGTGTGCAAATGACAAAACATTGTGAGAATAGATGAGAAACATGACAGTTACAGGGTCCGGACCATGATAGCTTACAGTCTAGAAATAAATATGGTGGGTGTATCTGACACTTGGCTAGACGAGAGCCATAGCTGGATAGTGCATTTGAAAGATGTTTGGAAAAGCAGAAAGCATATTTTTGTACAAGAGATGGTTGGAGCCCAAAGTTTGGGCAACATCTGAACTGCATCACATATAACATCCACTGCAGAGTTTTGTGCTTAGCACTCAAGTATTTGAAAGACAATCTAAAAGGATGAAGCACTAGTCATCTTATTTATCTAAAATAGATACATACATATCGTAAAATAGGACTCTTTAAAGAGTTCCCTCACAGATAATATAACAATGTGCAATAAAACCGCCCCTAAATACACCTTGTTTAATAAGCAGCACTAGAATAGATAATTGATAAGAATTTTCAAATGTAGGTCAGCAAGTTAATATCATTCCACTGGTAGCATAACGTGCAACGCAAGAAAAACAAATTAGGTAATTTTATATATACAGTATATGTATCATTGTTAATATATGCACTTATCTGAGGTTATCTAATTAGAAGTAACAGTTGCATTCAGGCATCCAATTTAGGTGTTCATCATCCAAATCACTCCAGATACAAGTATCCCAATAATTGAAGCATGAAAGGGTGTATTAATAATATTACAGTTTGTTCATTGGTGAGCAGTCTCTTCCAATAGTTAGTACATAATATAGTAGCAAGGAAGCTGTATGCACAGTGAAACAAGCTGTATTAAGCAGACTGAAAGTTATATATCAAGCAAGCCAGAGGTATGCACAGATAGTGTTTAGGGAGAGTTTGGGAAGAAAAGCATGCATGCATTAAAAAGCTACACTTTACTATTACTCAGGGGTCTATTTACTAAGCAGTGTTAGGAGACAGAGTGAAAAGTGATAAGGTACCAGCCAATCAGCTCCCAACTGTCATTTTTCAAACACAGCCTGTGAGATGGCAGTTAGGAGCTGATTGGCTGGCACCTTATCACTTTTCACTCTGTCTCCTAACACTGCTTAGTAAATAGACCCCTCAATCCCCTTTGGGCTTACCCCACTGGAATTTTTAAATCCAGATACTCTATTCTGGGAACCTCTGTTGTTGCCTCAGAATGAAGACCAGTTCAGAGCTGTATTTCAACATAGAGGTATTTCTGCGTGTCCCGGTGATCCATGCTATTTTCAACTGCAGTCACAAATCCTCACTGTAAAAAGAGTACTCTCATTTAACGCATTTCTCCTCATTAGTAGCCCATCGGTGGCTTCATCAGGAAGTGTGTTCGGCATTAGCAGTCCCCGCTATATATGATGGGTAATGTCTAAATCCCCTTCACGGAGAGGACCCTGATGTCATCAGTTACTGTCCAACATCATTCCCTACCATCCAAGTGGGCATAGAAGGGGAATATAATCTTGCCTGAAGCGTGGCGAGCACAGCGAGCCCACGAGGGGCAACTTTCTTCTTTAGGTGGCCTTAATGGGCATGAACTGCACTTCCGCATGCACTCACATCAATATAACCTTGCCTGAAGCGTGGCGAGCTCAGCAAGCCCACAAGGGGCAACTTTCTTCTTTAGGTGGCCTTAATGGACATGAACTGCACTTCCGCCCTTACTCACATCGCTTCCAGGTTCCTAGCATGAAGGGGAAATAAGCTCAACCATATATGCAGTGGTGCTATTACTCTCATCAGCTGTTCATAGCAACAGGATTGAGCGCATGCGTACCTCTAGTATGGTCCATACTATCACCAATGTTTCGCTCATGCGCACATTCCGTGCTTCTCGTTCTCAGATCACATTCTAAGACATGATGTTATGCGTGTCTAGTACTTCTCCAAAGTCTTCTGTCTCTCTCTCCTTTTGTAAAGCCATGATGCATACATAGTATTGATGTACAGTAGTGCTGGTAATTTGAGCATCAATTTCCAGCTCATTACATTGTAATTGTTTCTAAAGCTGCTACATAGTAATATGCTCAGATGTCAATACACATATCTAAAATAGGTGTGATAAACACTTATTCTAACACAATTTAAAAGCATTACACAAACATATATAGATATGCCTATTTAATTAGTAATCCTACATTTATTAGCATACATATAGGCTACTCTACTTTCACTTACTTATAGATTGCCCAAAAAAGGAACCAGATCATGTCGTCACAACCAAAGTAATAACTTTATCCAGATATCCTGTTATGCTTGCTTTACTTTGTTTTATTTTATTTTGTTTTATTCTGTCATAGTTTTGTAATACCCCTTTTATACCAGAGCTAAAACCTGGGTTATTGCAGGGTTAACCCAGGTAGCTTCTTGGTGTAAAAGGGCACAGGGTTGGACTCTCGGGTCGAGTGACCCGGCAATCCCACCCAGGTAACTTGCAGGGTTTAACACGGGAATGACCCATGAAACCCTGCTGTATAAACACTGTGATCCGGGTCACGATGACCTGGAGCAGGCCGCATGCTGGCCGATTGGCCGGCTTCAGTGGCACTTGGAGATGACGTAACCTCCAAGCATCCACTTCCACGCCGGAAGAGCTGGGTCACTGCAGACCAGGCTCTGGTGTGAACCATGCCAACTCAGGATTATCCTGGGTCGGCACCGCAGCTAAATTCCAGGTCTGATCCGGTTTGGAACCCTGTTCCAACCTCCGGGTCAGACCCGGAATTTAGGTATAAAAGCGGTATCACATTCACTCATATATTTATTCTGTATGTCTATATCCCAAAGCATTACCCACATACGGGGAAAGATTCCATAGTTATATATCAGTATCGAGAAACTGATATATACATATATTTTTGTAGAGGAAAAGACCTCTTCATATGCCTAAAAGGTATGGATGTATATATAACGAACTATAATATAATTAATACACCCTTTCATGCTTCAATTAATGGGTGACTTGTATCTGGAGTGATTTGGATGATGAACACCTAACTGGATGCCTGAATGCAACTGTTACTACTTAGATAACCTCCGATAAGTGCATATATTAACAACGAATATATATATATATATATATATATATATATATATATATAAATAAATTACCTAACTTGTTTTTCTTGCATTTCACGTGATGCTACCAGTGGAATGATATTAACTTGCTGAGCTACATTTGAAAATTCTTTGATTTATCAATTATCTATTCTAGTGCTGCTTATTAAACAAGAAGGTGTATTTAGGGGCGATTTTATTGCACATTGTTATATTATCTGTTAGGGAACTCTTTTCAGTGTCCTATTTTATGATATGTATGTTTCTGCTTTAAATAAATAATCTAACTGACTAGCGCCTCATCCTCTTAGTTTGTCTTTATATATATATTTTTTCTGTTGGGGTTTCCAGTTTCCCCCAGCTTGTATGGTGGCTGCTGACAGTTATCTAACCATATTGATTGCCCAATAGTTTAAGCGCCTGAGTATTTGAAAGCCATGTGCTCAGGTCATGACTTATGCTGGGCATACACTATACAATTTTCTGTCAGATATCTGTCCAATCTGGCTGGTTGGAATGAAAATCTGGTAATGTATGGGAGCCAATGACAATCGACCATTTGCTCACAAACACCTGCAATGTTTAAAACACCTGTCCCATCCATACAGCACCCTCATATACCTGTCCCACTACTTTAAACCCATTTTCCAACACTTTTTACTTTTTCACCCCAAAAATGACATGTCATTACTGGCAGGTTTGCATTGTGCACGTTAGCATTGCGATCGCACTGTGATCACGCATGCAGATAGAAAGCCATCGCAGAGTGAGTGACGGGACATCAGCGTTTGGGGGTGGTGACAGGGAAATGGTCGGAAAAACCCAGAAGTGAATGTCCGTTTTAACGCCGTTGCATGGGCGTGCATAAATTAGCCACTGTGACGGCATATGCAGCTTGAGTACTCAATGCATGCGACAAGAGTTGCAATTTCCGAGATAGGTCAGACCTGCTGTAATTCTGCGTGAGGGGCCGATATTATCGATGTATACACAGGACTGCAAGGCCTTACGGATGTGAGAAAGCGGTAGTGAGCGTCTCTATGCTGGCTGAGCGGTTGCAAACATTAGCATAATTTCGCAGCAGACATGTGTGCGTAATCGTAGCTGCGATCGCAATAGCAATCCGTAATGAATCAGGCCCTAAGTCCCAAAATTTTTATCCAAATATAGGGGTTTTTCACAACTTATCACCTGTTCTAGTGGTCCCGAATAGAGAACTGCGATAACTCCAATGTAGATTTCACACCCGCGAAAGCAGCAGGTAATTAGGTTGTCCGATAACCATTTTTGGAGAAAAGTTTTCACAAATGAAAAATAATCGGAGAAAAGGGGGTTATCACGGCTAATGGGATATGGCCCTAAGATTTTGAGTTATGGGAGAACTAGAGAAGAATCAGAGGCAGAATACTGGGTATACACACTACTATTATATAGAACATAACATTTATTGATGTGTATTAAAATGTGACATGGTAATCTAGACACACAAAGATACAATATATAACATCAAAATAAAAACAAACAGGCAAATTATATGTGATTAGTAAATGTGGTCATCTGAGAAAATAAATAACTCTAATAATATCAAGGTGTTTATATCATCTGATAAATTCTGGTCTGTAGGTGCAGTCCAGAGAAACCAAACCATCAGATACCGATGTGTATCGTGATCTGAAAGGGTGAAAATATTAGGTAAATAATAAAGGGATAATTGTTCAGTCCAGCATATTCCACATAGATTGTCATGTCAGCCACTAAACATAAAGATATAATACAAGCCAAAGGGAGTCATAAAACAGGTCAGTGATTATCCAATAAATATGGTATAGGACATAGTATAACTTTGCATCAAAAACACATTATGCAATAATACATCTATATAGGTCATGTACCTTCATAAGTATACATAAAGATGGTAATTGCTTGCCACTAAAAAAATAGGTATGAGCTAGAACAGAAAAGAGTCATCATACAGTTCAGAGCCACAAATATGGTATGGAGCAAGGTGTAACTCACAGGGGCACCTTCCTCTTAAATCACAGCAGCCCAGCCCTGCAAAAATGTATTTATTTTTTAAATCCAAAGGTGTGGCCACGCCTCCCGTGATTAGGCCATGCCCCCCTCCTTCACCAAGGCCCGGCCAGCCTCTCTACACCTCTGGTAACTCAGATTCAATATTTAAAATAGACAATGTCTATATAGGCAAATCTACTCTCAGAGGTATGCAAATGATAAGTCTCCACAAATTATACATGGTATCACTGAAAAGATTGTATGTATATAAAGAAGCAACAAATGGTGGCACTCTGGGCCTGATTCAGACCCGGTCGCAAGCGCCGAGCGCTCGTAACCGGGTCGATGGTGGCCCACAGTGCATGCGCACGAGGGAGCCGGCTCCGTCGTGCGCATGTGCGTGACCCGGATAGCGACGGGCATTCTGTCGCTCCGGGTCTCGCAAACAAAGGGGGCGAGCCGTCGATGCTGAGTGACAGCTCGCCCCCTTTGGTGGGCGGGCCGGGGGGTGGCTGTCCAAACGGAGGCGTTCCCATGAGAACGCCTGTCATTTGGGGGTGGCCCCACTGACATCACAAGTGGTGTCAGTGGAGAGGTTCAGGCTCTGTTAGAGCCGAAAGCTCTCTGGGGCTTACGGCCACGAGACCCTACCACAAGGGTCTCGTCGCAAGCCCGATGGTCTTGACCATCGTGACCATCATCATGGCGGCTCGCTATAGCTGTGGGTGACCCACAGCTATGCGAGCGGCCAGGAGGCCACACAAAAAAAAAAAAAAACACCCTGAATCAGGGCCTCTGCGTCTTCATAATCAAATATAATTCTTATTTATTCTAATGGCATTTTGGGTGTGCGCCCGTTATCAAGGATATATAGATAGATAGATAGATAGATAGATAGATAGATAGATAGATAGATAGATAGATAGATAGATGTGTATTAGAAATTATTGTAAGCATAAATGTATGTTTATTTAACTCTTTTATGTGACATAGAAACCTTTAACAAATATATAAATATATTTTTCCTTTTTACAGGACCTTTACATGTAAAATACAATGGACATAAAGTAACTGAATGGGCTGAAAATACACCATCATATTTTAGCAACATCAGAATTCAAGGTGGAGAGATGGTTATCCCAAAAAATGGCCTCTATTACATCTATGCCCAGACATATTTCCGTCACCAGGATACAGAGGAAGCCAGAGCGAGACAGCTTGTCCAATATGTATATAAAGTAACAACAAGATACATAGATCCTTTGATACTAATGAAAAACGTGAAGACGACCTGTTGGTCAAAAAGTGCAGAATATGGACTTCATTCCATTTACCAAGGTGGAGTTTTTCAGCTATATGAAGATGATCGAATATTTGTGACAGTGAGTGATATAAGTATAATTGATATGGATGAAAAAGCAACTTTTTGGGGGGCATTCCTGGTATCTTAAACAATAGGAAAATGGATATTTTCTGAACAGGAAAAAAGAAAATAGAGGCAAAGTTGAAAACTGGTTATGTGCTACTAAATTTTATAATGTGACGGAGGCCTGGAGTCAGGGGTGTAAGTAGGTATTTGAAGGCCCCATAGCAAAAGTTTGTAAGGGCCCCTATGTACCACCCAATGGCGAAAAATGTATACAGTAGAACACATGTAACTTTGATAAGGTAGATGGGCCCCCTCAGCTCTGGGCCCCATAGCAGCTGCACCCCTTGCACCTATGGTAGTTACACCCAAGCCTGGAGCAGATCCTTAAATTACCCCCACATACAGGCGAAGCAGAGCTTATTGCCATGAACAGTGCATCATTACAAATAGTTAACTTAAGTATCTTAATTTTTTCACTGCTAAATGAATCAGATTTGGTCATGCAGCACACGTTATTCACGTTACACTGTTCATTGTAGTAACTCCATCTGTGCACCCTCTCCATTCGCCCTTGTGTACTCCAGTAATCACAGGCACTACATGCTGCACTTCTGCATGTCCTTACTTTATAGCAGTAACTATTTTTGCATACATTGATAGCAGAATAAGAGGTGCACGAGCAATAGTGCACTGTACATAAGGAAGCAAATGGGGAAATATCAACTCAGGGATTTCCTGTATTAGCACCATGTGCAAACACATGATCCCATCGCATTATGTAATAATGTAAATATGTCCATTTTTATTTTAGTGATATTTAATGGTGTTCAATAGATATCACAAAATCTATTGCACCTCCAATAGCACTATAATAATTGTGCGTTTGTCTGAGCCCCCTGCTCTTATTATAATGCAATTCCCATCAGTATCTACTGTCCGACCTTCCTAGGACTTTTGGTTGCCAAAGAACTGGACAAGGAAATGTTTTCCTGAATCTACTGTTAGAAATGGGAGGTCATCTTTCTCTTTCCAGAGAAACCAGTATGATAATGATATTTTAAGGAGACTATCCACCTGTGAATAACCATGTTTAATTGATGAATGACATTATTAGTTGTGAGTTTTCCAATGGAAATGATATTTGCTTATATTAAGCATATTAAATACTCTCTATTAACACAGACAGAAAAATCACTGTAATTATTGTATAAATCACTCCTTTACAAAAAAGGCTTCTGGTAAAATTATTTACAATTATACTACATATGTAATTATTCTGTACTTTTTTGATTAAGGCTGTGTCTAGCCATTATTCTGCCTGAGACAGCAACCGAATTGCCCCTTAGTTATCATTATTTGTATTAATGTAATACTAATATACCATACAGCACTTTTATCACTAATGGATGTTCCAGCAAAGTCATTAATTCAGACTTTTGTATTTTTAAACTATCTGCATTTTTAGGCCCCATGAAAATTATTGTCACACCCTGTGCCTTTGGGTATTTTGGATTATTTTTTAATTTTTTTTTTTGTCGAAAATTGGCTTCCGCCATTTGGGTTAAGTAACTTATAGAAATAGAAACTGTTTCCTCATTGTCTGGATAAAGGGATCAAAACTGGAATACAGAAAAAATTATACATATAATTAAGACTATTATGAATCACTTTTCTCATTTTAGAGTACTTTGACTTTAATTTTTTGTAATTGTTGCCATTTGTCATCAGTAAGATTATGTGGCTTTACATTTGTATTTTTCTATATGGAATTTTTGCTACAAAATAAAACTGTGACTGCAATATACTTATTTTTGGTTGTATGTAGCAATAAAAATATTGATAAAGTGTCTAAACCTGATGCACAGCGCTGAAGGAACCAATGGCATTGCTGTGTAAACAAAGGTGAGCTATTGGTTTTAGAATTAAAGTGATGCAAACTAAGTAAGTGGCTCAGAACCAAATCAAAGCCCAGAAAGGCTGCATCCTGACACACCTGTAAACTGGAGACCCCTGTAAGTATTTCGGCTGAGTGTAGTGTAGGATACATATTCACAACCATCTGTCATAAGAGCTGCAAAAACAAAATGTTACGTGCTAAAAATGTACACAGTGTTGTAGGTCAATAGGGATATTCAGTTATCCAAAAATATGGTTATTTGTAGAGTCTAGTGTTTGGGCGCATTTAACATAGGTAACCCAAACACCCCTGAAACAAACCAGTTAAGCATCAACCACGGTCCCACAAGAATAACTGTACTCTATTGGTGCCTGTGTATATAATAATAATGCTTTCTCCAGGACTGCAGATACACAGGGAAGCCCTCTTCTCAGGGGCAAATGCAGGATTTTTAAAGGGGGGTCTCTAGTGTGTGTATGTATATATATATATATATATATATATATACATACACACACACACACACTGACATATATATATATATATATATATGCAGTACACACACTTGTATCTATCTATCTACATATACATATACATACATACAGTCAGGTGCATAAATATTGGGACATTGACAGAATTTTCATATTTTGGCCTCTATTCACCACCACAATGGCTTTGAAATGAAACAAACAAAATGTGCTTTAACTGCAGACTTTCAGATTTAATTTGAGGGTAATTACATCCAAATCAGGTGAACGGTGTAGGAATTGCAATGGTTTCTATATGTGCCTCCCACTTTTTAAGGGGCCAAAAGTAATGGGACTATCAACTCAAAAGCTATTTCATGGACAGGTGTGGGCTATTCCCTCGTTATTTCATTATCAATTAAGCAGGTAAAAGGTCTGGAGTTGATTCTAGGTGTGACATTTGCATTTGGAATCAGTTGCTGTCGACTCTCAATATGAGATCCAAAGAGCTGTCACTATCAGTGAAGCAAGCCATCATTAGGCTGAAAAATCAAAACAAACCCATCAGAGAGATAGCAAAAACATTAGGCGTGGCCAAATCAACTGTTTGGAACATTCTTAAAAAGAAAGAAAGAAAGCATCGGAGAGCTCAGCAACACTAAAAGACCTGGAAGACCACAGAAAACAACTGTGGTGGATGACAGAATTATTTCCCTGGTGAAGAAAAACCCCTTCACAACAGTTGGCCAAATCAAGAACACTCTCCAGGAGGTAGGTGTATATGTGTCAAAGCCAACAATCAAGAGAAGACTCCACAAGAGTGAATATAGAGGGTTCACCACAAGATGTAAACCACTGGTGAGTCACAAAAACAGGAAGACCAGATTAGAGTTTGCCAAACAACATCTTAAAAAGCCATTACAGTTCTGGAACAACATCCTATGGACAGATGAGGCAAAGATCAACTTGTACCAGAGTGATGGGAAGAGAAGAGTATGGAGAAGGAAAGGAACTGCTCATGATCCAAAACATACCACCTCATCAGTGAAGCATGGTGGTGGTAGTGTCATGGTGTGGGCATGTATGACTGCCAATGGAACTGGTTCCCTTGTATTTATTGATGATGTGACTGCTGACAAAAGCAGCAGAATGAATTCTGAAGTGTTTCGGGCAACATTATATGCTCATATTCAGTCAAATGCTTCAGAACTCATTGGATGGCGCTTCACAGTGCAGATGGACAATAACCCGAAGCACACTGAAAAAGCAACCAAAGAGTTTTTTAAGGCTAAAAAGTGGAATGTTATGCAATGGCCAAGTCAAGCCCCTGACCAGAATCCAATTGAGCATGCATTTCACTTGATGAAGACAAAACTGAAGGGAAAATGCCCCAAGAACAAGCAGGAACTGAAGACATTTGCAGTAGAGACCTGGCAGAGCATCACCAGGGATGAAACCCAGCGTCTGGTGATGTCTATGCATTCCAGACTTCAGGCTGTAATTGCCTGCAAAGGATTTGCAACAAAGTATTAAAAAGTGAAAGTTAGATTTAGGATTGTTTAGTTTGTCCCATTACTTTTGGCCCCTTAAAAAGTGGGAGGCACATATAGAAACCATTGTAATTCCTACACCGTTCACCTGATGTGGATGTAATTACCCTCAAATTAAATCTGAACATCTGCAATTAAAGCACATCTTGTTTGTTTCATTTCAAAGCCATTGTGGTGGTGAATAGAGGCCAAAATATGAAAATTCTGTCAATGTCCCAATATTTATGCACCTGACTGTGTATGTATAGATAAATATATATATATATATATATATATAAATAAATCACGGGGGCTCTGCACTCACCATAATAAATAACAATAATAATAATATAATAATAAACATAATGAACAGTTTGTTGCACGCCAAATTTAGGAATGGTGAGTGCCGTGGATTACTGCTTTATTTTAAAATACATATATATATATAATATGGGATGTAGTCAGGAAACCGACGGTTGAAATCCCGACCGCCGGCTTCCCGACTGATAACTCCCAGCATGGGACTAATGATAGGCTTCGAAATCCTGACACCAATCATTATTCACCCGCCTAAATCCTGACGCCCGGCATACCGAACAAAGGTAAGCCGGGCGTCGATAGCGGACAGCCGCAGAGAGCGAGGGTTAGGTTTTAGGGCTACAGGGGGACTTAGGGTTAGGCACCCCCCCCCTGAGAGGGTTAGGTTTAGGCTAGGGGAAGGGGGGGTTAGGGTTAGGCACCCCGGGGGGGAGGTTAGGGTTAGGCCCCCCCCGGGAGGGTTAGGTTTAGGGTGCGAGGGGGGGGTTAGGTTTAGGCACCATAAAGGAGGGTTAGGGGGGGAAAGTGGTAGTGATAGTATACTTACGGGCGCTGTCGGGATCTTCACCCATCGTGCTGCCGGCATCTGGATTCATATCACACCCATAGTATATATATATATATAGATATATATATATATATACACACACACACATATACACTGACAAACACATATATGTCACACATACTTTCTACACACACACGGGCTGGCTGGCAACTTTTAGCCTGGGGGGTAAGTCCACAGCACTGGCCCATAAGCAGCGGCTCATCCTTAAATAAAGAATGCGAGATTTGTCGCACATACCAACTGGCACAATTGAACAATGAGTGTCCTAATCAATTACTCAAATAGGGATGTAAGTTTCAATACATACACTAAAATAAATAAAACATTATAAGAGGAAAATAAAATGTTGGATATTTCTTAGTAAAAACAAGAGATATGGTAAGAACTTACCTTTGTTATCTCTTTTTCTACGAAGTCCATAGGGTACACAGGGTGACCTTGGGGTATAGCTGGATCCTGGATCCTCGGGCACCACAGAGTTAAAGCTATTAGCTGCTCACAGGATGCACTTGGGTCCATCCTCCCCTATACCCCGCCCCCGAGCCACAGGCACCTCAGTTGGTAAGCAGCCCAGGCCGGAGGAGGAGACGAAACAGAGAGAAGGAATACTGGAACACACAAGAATCATACTCACAGAAAGGGGAGACGGAAAACCGGTGACCAGTCACAGAGCCCATATGAAGCCAGGTGCGTCAGGGCGGGTGCCCTGTGGACCCTATGGACTTTGTAGAAACAGAGATAACAAAGGTAAGTTCTTACCATATCTCTTGTTTTCTACTTCAGGGTCCATAGGGGTCCACAGGGTGACCTTGGGGATGTCCCAAAGCAGTCCAACTAAGGGCGGGGACGCTCCTGTGCTGATAGGAGAACCTGGCGCCCAAAGGATGCATCCTGAGAGGCAAAGGTGTCAAACGCATAGAACCTCAAAAAGGTCTGAATGGAAGACCAGGTGGCCACCTTACACAGCTGAACAGCAGAGGCGCCACGGCTAGCAGCCCAAGAAGGGCCCACAGACCGAGTGGAATGAGCCTTAACAGAGGCTGGAACAGGTAAACCCTCCTGCATATAAGCCACAATAATAACAGAACGAAGCCAACGGGCTAGAGTCTGTTTGTTGGCAGGCCAACCCCTCTTGTGAAAACCAAAGAGGATAAAAAAAGAATCCGACTTCCTCACAGAACTAGTCCGGTCCACATAAACCTGGAGTGCACGGACAACGTCTAAGGAAGCCTCCCCTTAGGCAGGAAATCAGGACGAGTGCGAAGCACCGCTCTGTCCTTATGAAAAACCAGAAAAGGGGGACGACAGGAAAGCGCCCCCAAATCCGAAACCCTCCTGGCGGAAGCAATTGCCAAGAGGAAAACCGTCTTAAAAGTTAGCTACTTGAGCTCCACTGACTCCAAGGGCTCAAAAGGAGGACCCTGTAAGGCCCGAAGAACCACCGCCAAATCCCACGGGGCCACAGGTGGCACAAAGAGAGACTGGATTCTTAAAACACCCTGGAAAAAGGTGTGTACATCCGGCATAGCAGCAATCCTGCGCTGTAACCACACCGACAGAGCAGACACTTGCACCTTCAGTGAGGAAAGACGTAATCCTAAATTAAAACCCGACTGAAGGAAAGCCAGAATACGCGAAACTTGGAACACCTGGGGATCATATTTTCTGGCCTCGCACCACTGAAAGTAAGTGTGCCACACTCTGTGGTAGATCCTCGCGGAAGCAGGCTTGCGCACCCTCAGCATGGTGGTAATAACGGAGCTAGAAAAGCCCCGAGACCTCAGGACGGCTGTCTCAAGAGCCACGCCGTCAAAGATAGTCGACCCAGATCCGGGTGAAGACAGGGCCCCTGAGACAACACATCCCGCCGTTGAGGTAGGAGGTACGGAGCGTCGATGGACAGGCTCTGCAGATCGGAGTACCATGGTCTTCTGGGCCACGCTGGGGCCACCAGGATGAGTGTGCCTCCGTCCTGCTTGAACTTGCGCAGGACCCGAGGCAGCAGAGATATCGGAGGGAACAAGTAAGCCAGGTGAAACAGCCATTTCACCAACAGCGCGTCTATCAGACTTGCGCCTGCGTCCCTTGTCCTTGACCCGTACACGGGCAGCTTGTGATTGTGACGGGACGCCATCAGGTACAGCTCTGGCAGCCCCCACTTGTCCACGAGCAGTTGGAATACCTCTGGATGAAGCGACCATTACCCGGGATGCACGACGTAACGGCTGAGGAAGTCTGCCTCCCAATTGAGGACTCCCGGGATGAAGACTCCCGAGAGAGCTGGAAGATAGCGCTCTGCCCAAGCCAGGACGCGGAACACCTCCGACATCGCAGCTCGACTGTGAGTCCCTCCCTGGTGATTGATATACGCCACCGTGGTGGCATTGTCTGACTGCACCTGAACGGCCCTTCCGTGAAGAGCGGTGCCGGATGACTGCAGGGCTCTGTACACTGCCCGCAGTTCCAGGATGTTGATGGGAAGAATCGCTTCCTCCGCCGACCAACGACCCTGAAGTGACAAGGAGCCTGTCACCGCCCCCCAACCCCGGAGACTGGCATCTGTCGTGAGCAGAACCCATTCCGGGATCCAAAAGGGGCGCCCCTCGAGGAGATGAGCCGTCTGTAGCCACCAGGCCAGGGACAGACGCACCTCGGAGGACAACACCAGCATTTGAGAGCGGATCCTGTGTGGCAATCCGTTCCATTCCGAAAGAATCAGCCTCTGCAGGGGCCTGGAATGGAACTGGGCAAACTCCACCATGTCGAATGCCGACACCATGGACCCCAAAACTCTCATCGCTGAGTGCACCGACACTCTGCCACTGCTCAGACAACTGTGAATCTGCAGCTGTAAGGAGGAGACCTTCTCTGGAGTCAGAAAAATCCGTTGCTGACGAGAGTCCAGCAGGGCCCCCAAATGAACCATCCGCTGTGATGGGATGAGGGAGGACTTCTTCCAGTTGATCAACCACCCGTGCGCCTGTAAACAAGTGACCGTCAGGTGGAGATGCTGGATCAGTACCTCCGGGGAGCTTGCCAGCAAGAGGAGGTCGTCTAGATATGGTAGCAACCGTATCCCCTGGCTCCGAAGGTGAGCCGCCATGACCGCCATCACCTTGGTAAATACCCTTGGTGCCGTGGAGAGGCCAAAGGGTAGAGCCCTGAATTGGTAGTGGTTGTGGAGAATAGCAAACCGCAGAAACCGTTGGTGCGATGTTGCAATAGGCACATGGAGGTAGGTGTCCTGGATATCCAGGGAGACCATATAATCCCCCGGTTCCATCGCCAGAATGATGGAACGCAAAGTTTCCATCCTGAATTTGGGAACCCTGAGAAACCTGTTCAGGAACTTCAAATTGAGGATGGGGCGATGAGAGCCATTGGGTTTCTGCACCAGAAACAGCATAGAGTAATACCCCATCCCACGTTGAGATTGTGGTACGGGTATAATGACCCCCGCCGTCAGCAAGGTCTCTATGGCTTCCTGAACCTGCAAGGCCTTGGTTTTGTCCTGAGAAGGACTTGTGCAAAAAAACTGGCGAGGCGGCCTGTGCCGAAAAGACAGGGCGTACCCCTGGGAGACCACTTCTCGCACCCAGGCATCCATGGTGGTATTGTGCCAGCACTGGGTGAATTGAAGAAGTCGGCCTCCCACTCTGGGGTCCCCCAGAGGGAGGCCCATCCCATCACGCAGAAGGCTTATCTTCTTGCTTGGAAGAAGGGCGCCTAGCACTCCAGGCTTGCTTCTTTGGCTTCGAGGCGGTCTTGGTTGCGGACTGCCTCGGGAAGGACTGACCCTTTGCCTTGCCCTGAACCCGAAAGGAGCGAAAGGCCGAGCTCCGGACCTTAGCGGGTGTCGTGGCAGAAGGGAGGAAGGCTGACTTGGATTTTGCCAGGGTATCTACTATTTTGTCCAGGTCCGGACCAAATAAAAGGTAAGGCCTCCAAGCCTTTCTTTGAATCAGCGTCTGCTCTCCCAAGACCTCAACCACAAGGATCTGCGAGCAGACACTGCTGCCGCCAAAACCCTAGAGGTCAGCAGGCTAGCATCCAAAGATGCTTCTCCAATGTAGGAAGCGGCATCTCTCATCTGTCCTAACAACGCCCTCTGGACATCCGGAGCTTCATCCGTAAACGTATCCTCCAAGGCGTTGGCCCAACCCTCAATGGCCTTGGCCACCCAGGAGATGGCCTTGGACGGCCAGGCTACAGCCCCTGAGAGAGAGTAAATAGACTTTAGACAAGTCTCCTCCTTCCTGTCCGTAGGATCCTTCAGCGAGGATATAGACGGCAATGGCAAAGTAGCACTCCTAATGAGGCGTGTTACATGGGAATCGACCGCAGGCGGAGTTTCCCATTTCTTACAATGTGCCTCCGGAAACGGATAATTGGACGCCAACCGCTTCTGTGGCAGGAATCGCTTACTGGGCGTCTGCCAGGCCACCGCCATGTGATCCGTGAACTGATCAGACAAGGGGAACGCTGCAGAAGTAACCTTAGCTTTTTTAAAACTAGGATACCTCGACTTGGGAGCGGGTGCCTCATCCTCAATCAGAAGAATGGCCCGCACCGCCCTAACCAGAGCCCGCACGTTGATGGAAGACTTAGTGTCTACCTCCTGGACTGAGGCATCTGAGGTCATCCTGCACCTCACCATCATCCGAGGACCCCTCAGAGTCCGAAAAATGCGCAGCCTGCGCCATAACTGTGCGTTTAGACGCCCTGGAGGGCACGTCACTGCGCAACATCGACTGAAAAGCAGAAGATGCTTGCAATAATTGTGGGACACCCGGGGAATGGGGGATGGTAGGCTGGGGCAACGCCCTAGGAAGGACGGCAGTCGGGACCGACAGATGGTCCGCGATGGACACCAGCACCTGGGAAAACATCGCCCATGGTGGCTCCTGCGACATAGGAGGTTTAGACGTACCAGGGATTGCCTAGCACCATCCGCACAGGCCCTCCTGTGACAAATCCTCCTCCACTCCTGCAGAACAGCGCCTGCAGGAGAACAATACCGGAGCCACGGAGTGTTTAATCTCCTCCTCAGACATGACAGACTATATAGTTAAATATACAGTTATGACGTAGGAAGAAAACGAGCGCACTCACCAGTGTGCTGGACAACAGCCCACAATATGGTACTGTGCAGCACACAGCTGTATGTGACGGACCTCACAAATACGTGATCTATATAAGTGAGGTCAGTAGAAACACCCTTCCCCCGCACACCTGTAGGGCTTGTAGGAGAAGGAAAGGGATAGGTATAGGCTGACAGTAAGTAGAAATTATCACAGACAGGCAGCACTAGCAAAAGTCACATACCATGCAGGAAGATATACTCACTGCACCTTTCCACTACAATCAACCTGCCCAGATTCAGTGTCTGGGAGGGCTATAGTGCTGTGTACACTGTCCTTTTGCAGGGGAGAGGTACACAGGGGGACCGGTCCACGTGCTCCCTGAGAGTATCTGCACTGCCACAGAGAAAATGGCTGCTGGAGACCTCAGAGGAGGAGTGGCCCGAGTAACTGCAGCTCAGCGACGCCAGACTACTAGCTGAAAGGCGCGCTGAACTGAGGGGAGGAGCCGCTAGACAGGGAAGGCTTCCTCCCCTGGCTAGCATATTAACCCCCGGGTTGCCGGCATCCCGCTTGCCGCGTTACCCTGGTGGTCTAGTGGTCTGGCGGGGTATGCCTCCACTGGAGGGGGAACCCGCCGCCACCGCTAGCGCCCCCGGTCTGTCCCCTAAACCGGGGGCATGGGACTGCATTTTTAAAAGGAACCCGTGCACCGCCGCTAATCAGCGGTGCGCGGCTTACCTTAATCTCCCCGGCAGCAGTCCCGGGGGAAACCAGAGTTCGGCTAGTACAGACTCTGGCTTCCCCCGCCATGATCCCCAGTGCAGTACTGGCGTCGCGGCGCCAGCAGGGAGAAGGAGCGGCAGCGTGGGTGTCTGTACAGACAGCCCATCGCTGCCGCTCTGGAGAAAAAAACTAAAGTAAAAATAAATTTAACCTAGTTAAAAAAAAAAAAAAAAGCTTTAGGGGGCTGCTCCTGCAGCCCCCCAGCCCCCACCCCCCCCCACGGGGTGACCCGACTCCGGCCGGGCACCAGCTTAAACTGAGGTGCCTGTGGCTCGGGGGCAGGTTATAGGGGAGGATGGACCCAAGTGCATCCTGGGAGCAGCTAAAAGCTTTAACTCCGTGGTGCCCGAGGATCCAGGATCCAGCTATACCCCAAGGTCACCCTGTGGACCCCTATGGACCCTGAAGTAGAAAGAGACAATATAGGGCCCCATTTAACAACGAAACATAATACCTTTAGCAATTACTAACGGGGTTATGGTCTCCTTTCACTATTTAACAAACAACGGTAAGCTTAGCTTATCGCTGCTTATCACACTACCGCTTGCGCCATTTATACATGGCAATAGTGATGTGTTCCCCAAAGCAGACATTGACGACCCAGCAACTGCCTTTCCAGCTTCAGCAAAGCCTTACAGGCATTGCTGTGCCCCTGGCAGGTGAATGTGAATGTGTAATGTGCATGTGCAGCCTGACCGTCACACATTACACAACAGGCCTTCGCTGTCAGTCAAGTATGTGTGTGTGGGGGCTGGAGGACAGCAGTCTGCAGTACAGGTGTGTGTGTGGGGGGGCTGTCTGCAGTCCAAGTGTGTGTGTGTGCAGGAGGTTAGCATTCTGCAGTCTAAGTGTGTGGGGGGATGGGACTGTCTGCAGTCGAAGTTTGTGTGTGTGTGTCTGTATGTGTGTTTGAGAGAGGGTTGTCTGCAGTCCGAGTGGGTGTGTGTGAGAGAGAGAGAGACAGACAGGGGAGGGTTCTGTCTGCAGTTCAAGTGTGACTGTGTGTATGTGGGGGGGAGAGGGGTTTGTCTGCAATCCAAGCACGGGTGGGGGATGCCTTCAGTCCATGTGTGTATGTGTGTGGGGTGGGGGCTGTAGGTTAGCAGTGTGTAGCAGTGTGTAGCCCAAGTGTGTATGTGGTGGGGGGGGGAGGAGAGGGCTCTGTCTACAGTCCAATTGTGAGTGTGGGGTTGCTGTCTGCAGTCCAAGTGTGTGTGGACCTGCCAGGCAGATTGCAGGTCCATGTATATACCCACATTAGGTGGCACTCACTGCAAAGCAGAAACACAGGCAGCAAGGTGATCTATATATCACATATTCAGAACCCCCATCCCATTCCTCCTCCTCCTCACAAAACTTGCATTTGTCTCTTGTGTGTTATGAGAGGACTCACTCCAGCACATGCCGTCGGTCAGTGCCTTTCTGGAAACAGCCCTAATGGGGGCGGGTCTCTTGAGGGGACGAAGTCTGTGGAGGAGGGCAGGATAATCCCTGTTAGGGCTTGGAGGGGCTTTTGCAAGCCACTGGCGATAGCAAGGTTGGCAACATAAATCTTGGTGAATGATACACTCTTTCTGGGGTCCCCCAACCATCTGCACTAGGTACAGGCCAGTCAGGTTGAAAGTCTTTCCTTACCTATGTGGTGGTTTCTCTATAGCGGGGATCCTCTGAAGAATTAGAGCCTCACTGGGCAGCGTCTTCGGCCGGTATTCACTATTCATGTAGGAGATCACATTGTCTGGAAGATGCCTGGTTACGTAGAAGTATAACCAATGTCATCATCATAACCAGATAATGTATAGTAACAGAAGTTTTTGAACATGGCAAAATGTGAATTTCCCTTATCAAACAATTTTTGCATCTCTCCAGGCCCCCCTGTGGTAGTCCAGGCCTCCTCTCCATCCCCAGTACCACCTGTGCCTCTCCATCCCCAGGACCCCCTGTGCCTCTCTAGGCCTCTGTGTCTCTCCATCCCCCGCCCCAGTGTGTCTCAGATTCACTCCCCCAGCCCCAGGGTGTCTCAGCCTCACTCCCCCAAACCCAGTGTGCATCTCAGCACCACTCCCCCAGACCAAGTGTGCATCTCTCAGCTCCACTCCCCAGACCCAGTGTGCATCTCAGCACCACTCCCCCAGACCCAGAGTGCATCTCTCTGCCCCACTCCCCCAGACACAGTGTGCATCTCTCAGCCCCTCTCCCCCAGACACAATGTGCATCTCTCAGCCCCTCTCCCCCAGACCCAGTGTACGTCTCTCAGCCCCACTCCCCCAGACTCAGTGTGCATCTCTCAACCCCACTCCCCCAGACAGAGTGTGCGTCTCTCAGCCCCACTCCCCCAGACCCAATGTGCGTCTCTCAGCCACACTCCCCCAGACCCAGTGTGCGTCTCTCAGCCCCAATCCCCCAGACCCAGTGTGCGTCTCTCAGCCCAAATCCCCCAGACCCAGTGTGCGTCTCTCAGTCCCACTCCCCCAGACCCAGTGTGCATCTCTCAGCCACATTCCCCAGCACCGGTGTCTCAGCCTCATGCTACTGCCCCTATGTCACCCCAGCCCAGTGTGAGAGCAAGCCCCACCATGTTATTAAGCCCCGCCCCCTCATGGCTAAATGCCGCAATTCAAGGGTCAATGAGGAGGAGGCGGAGCCAAAATGATGCGGTGCTTATTGATATGGCACCTGGTCCCATTTCCATCTCCAACCTGCAGCATGGTAAGTATGTGTACATGTGTGCAGTGGTGGGCTGGGCCGGGTGCCAACTGCCCCTTGGGCCGGTTCCTGCTGGGCCAGTCCCTACAGTGGCCAGCGGCCGCCATCCACCCTCCCATGTCGCTGCTGCGAACGGAGCTCAGCTCCGGTCGGGCAGCTCTAATCTACAGCTTTTGCGCACTGCGCATGTGCAGAAGCTGAACCTAAAAGTAAAAGAAAAAACTCTCTGGCTCCAACCTCCCCTCCGGCCCTGTGTGCTCAGCTCCAACCTCCCCTCCGGCCCTGTGTGCCCAGCTTCAACCTCCCCCCCAGCCCTGTGTGCTCAGCTCCAGCCACTCCTGCAGCCGCCGTCAATACTTACCTGCTGCTCACTCCTCTGTTTGGCTGACTGCAGCAGGTCTGGCGTCACCGTGCAGGTTGCCTATTGTTGCAGCACAGCCACGGAGATTGTCCTGGAGGCGGGGCCGAGCCGCTGATGGGCTGGACAAGGCGGAGCCATCAGTGGAGTCTGAGGTTCTGCAAAGGCTCGTCGGAGCCAGAGAGTTTTTTATTTTACTTTTAGGTTCAGCTTCTGCACATGCACACTGCGCAAAAGCTGTAGATTAGAGCTGCCCGACCGGAGCTGAGCTCCGTTCGCAGCAGCAACATGGGAGAGTGGAGGGCGGCCGCTGGCCACTGTAGGGACTGACCCAGCGGGAACCAGCCCGAGGGGCAGTTGGCACCCGGCTCCCCGGCCCAGCCCACCACTGCACACATGTACACATACTTACCATGCTGCAGGTTGGAGATGGAAATGGGACCAGGTGCCATATCAATAAGCCCCGCATCATTTTGGCTCCGCCTCCTCCCCATTGACCCTTGAATTGCGGAATTTTGTCATGAGGGGGCGGGGATTAATAACATGGTGGGGCTTGCTCTCACCCGTGTCACGGGGGGTTTCTGGGTACTCAGAAACCCCCCCTGCATGCGCTACTGCTTCATGCCATTAAGATTGCATGCAGTAATGCTTCCTATGTGCGTTTTAACATTAGTAAAACTCATTTACACTGCACTGCGTGTATATATGCATATTATAGGTGTTTTAGCAACTTGCCAGTCATTGTCACATCATTTGCAACCTCGCCTTCTGTGCTTTCCCTGACATGGTAACAGAGAATACGACCAGTCAGCTGCTTAAAGACAATCTTCCAGCAGCCGCCAATCTCAGAGGTACTCCTGTGTCTCCTCTACATCCTTGCACCCTCCCCCCAGTGTCTGCCAAGCAGCCAATCACTGCTGGTCGGGCAGCCTGGTAGCATCCCCACCAGGTGGCCTGCAGAGAGGAGTAACCACTGGGGAAATGCAAAGTCCTGATGGTCCGATAATTGATAGACAGATATATCACTAATCGATATTACAATCAATACAGGGGCGTAAATAGGGTCTTCGGAGCCCAGGGTAAATTTAAGATTGGAAAAACCCCCCCCCAAGATAATAAGTTTAGGCGGCAAAAAATGGGCGTGGTCAAACAATGAAATGGGCGTGGCTACTGAAAATGGGGCAGGCCAACATGACATGCCAACTTTGTATAGGGAAAAGGGGATGAGGATATCCTAAGCACTGCTGGGACTACTGACAGAATCACTTGTATAGTAGATGTATTCCAAAATAAGTATACTATGTGGGTCAAAATCCCAAGAAGTCTCTTTAAGGAGGTGCACCCTCGAGAGTTGTATTATATGAGAAGAAAAAGAAAGAGAAAGATACTCTCTTTTTGTGGGGCACTCAAACTACTATAATATATAAAACTTAGCTTTTACTATGTATGCTATTAAAATAATGAAATAATGTGACAAACATCTAAACCTGAACAGTGAAAAAACTAAACAAACACGACATGTAATCTGGGCCACAGTAGGTCCAGTTATGAGTGACTGATGAGAGATAGGGAAAAAAGTTTTATATATATTTGATCTCTAAATCCCAATATGGGTCAGACACAAAATTTATGACACTGTGGTCAAAAAGGCGAAAATATGTATATATTGAAGAGGATTTATATAAGGAAATATAAAGAATATCTGCCCTTCAATGTAATAGTCGGTGACTACCTAGCTAACTCTCTGTAAATAGGGGTAGTTCCAAAATTCCTGTCTATACTGATAAATTTCATACATGAAGCATCATCATAGGGGAACAAATGTATAATACCACAATAAATGATTTATCAAAATAACATGCGAGCAGAAAAATACAGAGACCATATAAATTACAGTTGTTCTCCAAATTGCTATCTAAATTGATAAATTTCATACATGGAGCATCATCATATGGGAACAAGTGTATAATACCACAATAAATTAAATATAATGTGCGAGCAGAAAAATAAAAAAATTGACCACATGAATTGTAGTTATTTTCCTGGGCACAGTGTATGTATATACATATAAAAAACTACACACACATATATACACATGTGTATATAGATAGTACTTTCTGATATATAATATCCGTGATCTTAGGACAATTTCATTCCAAGTGTGATACAAAGCAGGATAGTTTAAAGAAGGAAAGGTTCTCCACTATTGTATGGGAAAAATGGCTGCTGCAGACTGCTTTGCATAAGCATAGGACACTGTGTGAGCAGATTCCACCCTATACATGGGGATAGAAATAATAGGACACAGGCATCTGCTGTTGGACAGGGCGTTTAGAGGGCGAATCTGATGACAATGCAATGCAGACTCGCTCTCCTGTGCCCCGCACAATGAGAGTACCTATAGCAGATAACAGTGTGAGGAATAGGACACAATAGTGTAAAAGAAATAAAAAGAAAAAATGTGAGAATGGTTAATATTCCTCAGAATGCTGCTTCCTATGGTAGGTATGTGATACACAGTGAACCATAGGTGAGCGGTTCTGGGGATTCCCTAGTCATCAGGAAGAGTACAGGAGAGAGGGACATCCATGCAGAGAGCTAGCCCTGCTGTGCCCTGATGTAATGAACAGTGCAGGGCAGGAGACAGGCTGCGCTCTGCACTCTGTTCCCAGAAGGAGATACCTGTTGTGGTTGCTGCTCGTGGTAGTCTGCCAACAGGGAGTGCCCCTGGTAGTTGTAAAGGGTTTCCTGAAGTGCCCAAACACATGTTTCACTTGAGGGGGCTTTCTCAATGGGTGGCCTATAGACAGCAATTTTGGAACTACCCCTATTTACAGGGAGTTAGCTAGGTAGTCACCGAATATTACATTGAAGGGCAGATATTCTTTATATTTCCTTATATAAATCCCCTTCAATATATACATATTTTCACCTTTTTGACCACAGTGTCCATCATTTTTGTGTTTGATCCATATTGGGATTTAGAGATCGGATATATATAAAACTTTTTCCCCTATCTCTTATCAGTCACTCATAACTGGACCTACTGTGGCCCAGATTACATGTTGTGTTTGTTTTTTTCAGTGTTCACGTATAGATGTTTGTCACATTATTTCATTATTTTAATAGCATATATATTACAAGCTAAGTTTTATGTATATTATAGTAGTTTGAGTGCCCCACAAAAAGAGAGTATCTTTCGCTTTCTTTTTCTTTTCAACATGACATGCCACCAATTTCTTGTCAGTCTGGGAACATTCCTTTCTATTCCATATGCACCTTACCTATTCGGTGGTTTCTCACAATGTGGAACTCTGAAGAAATACATCCTCCCTGGGCGTCTTCAATCGGTATTCAATATTCATGTAGGTCACATCATCCGGAAGATGCCTGTTTGTGTAGGAATATTAACAAGGTCATCATCATGTGATAGCGGTTCAACTAGACTCGCTCCCCCTGTGTAACTTCCTTCCCCCTGCATCTCTCAGCCACACCATCATCTCCCTGCATCATCTCTTAGCCAAACCATCATCTCCCTCCATGTCGTCTCTTCTTAGCCACACCATCATCTCCCCCCCTTGCGTCATCTCTCAGCACACCATCATCTCCCTCCCTGCATCAACTCTCAGCACACCATCACTCCACCCCCACGTTGTCTCTCAACACATAGACACACACTGACACAGATACACACAGACATATACACACACACACTGACACATATACACACACTGCCATAGACACACACTGACACAGATAAACACAGACATACACACACTACCATAGATACACACTGACACATATATACACACACACACTGACACATATACACATACACCATGATACATACAGTGCATCCGGAAAGTATTCCCAACGCTTCACTTTTTCCACATTTTGTTATGTTACAGCCTTATTCCAAAATGGAATAAATTAATTTTTGTCCTCAAAATTCTACACACAATACCCCATAATGACAACGTGTAAAGTTTTTTTGAGATTTTTGCAAATTTAATTTAAAAAAAAACAACTAAGAAATCACATGTACATAAGTATTCACAGCCTTTGCTCAATACTTTGTTGATGCACCTTTGGCAGCAATTACAGCCTCAAGTCTTTTTAAATATGATGCCACAAGCTTGGCACACCTATCTTTGGGCAGTTTCGCCCATTCCTCTTTGCAGCACTTCTCAAGCTCCATCAGGTTGGATGGGAAGCGTTGGTGCACAGCCATTTTCATATCTCTCCGGAGATGTTCAATTGGATTCAAGTCTGGGTTCTGGCTGGGCCACTCAAGGACATTCAGAGAGTTGTCCTGAAGCCACTCCTTTGATATCTTGGCTGTGTGCTTAGGGACGTTGTCCTTCTGAAAGATGAACCGTCGCCCCAGTCTGAGGTCAAGAGCGCTCTGAAGCAGGTTTTCATCCAGGATGTCTCTGTACATTGCTGCATTCATCTTTCCCTCTATCCTGACTAGTCTCCCAGTTCCTGCCACTGAAAACATCCCCACAGCATGATGCTGCCACCACCATGCTTCACTGTAGGGTTGGTATTGGACTGGTATTGAGCGGTGCCTAGTTTCCTCCAAACATAACACCTGGCATTCATGCCAAAGAGTTCAATCTTTTGTTTCTCATGGTCTGAGAGTCCTTCAGGTGCATTTTGGCAAACTCCAGGCAGGCTGCCATGTGCTTTTTACTAAGTAGTGGCTTCCGTTTGGCCACTCTACCATACAGGCCTGATTGGTGGATTGCTGCAGAGATGGTTGTCCTTCTGGAAGGTACTCCTCTCTCCACAGAGGAATGCTGTAGCTCTGACAGAGTGAACATCGGGTTCTTGGTCACCTCCCTGACTAGGGCCCTTCTCCCCTGATCACTCAGTTTAGACGGCTGGCCAACTCTAGGAAGAGTCCTGGTGGTTCCGAACTTCTTCCATTTACGGATGATGGAAGCCACTGTGCTCATTGGGACTTTCAAAGCAGCAGATATTTTTCTGTACCCTTCCCCAGATTTGTACCTTGAAACTATCCTGTCTCGGAGGTCTACAGACAATTCCTTGGACTTCATGCTTGGTTTGTGCTCTGACATGCACTGTCTAGTGTGGGACCTTATATAGACAGGTGTATACCTTTCAAAATCATGTCCAAACAACTGAATTTACCACAGGTAGACTCCAATTGAACTGTAGGAACATCTCAAGGATGATCAGTGGAAACAGGATGCACCTGAGCTCAATTTTGAGCTTCATGGCAAAGGCTGTACATGTGATTTCTTTTTTTTTTTTTCTTAAATTGAATTTGCAAAAATATCAAAAAAATGTTTTACACGTTGTCATTATGGGTTATTGTGTGTAGAATTTTGAGGACAAAAATGAATTTATTCCATTGTGGAATAAGGCTGTAACATAACAAAATGTGGAAAAAGTGAAGCGCTATGAATACTTTCCGGATGCACAGTATACACACACACACACATATACAAACATACACACTGACATACTCACTGACACATATACATACACTGACACATTATGAATGCCATTCAGTCGCTATTTTGTGCTGCTAGTCGCTTAAGAAAGAATTGCTTACCGGTCTAATCGTGTGGTTCCAAAGCACAAAAAGTTATTTATGTAAAAAGGGGTAACACGATGTAAGTTTAACAATTAGAGTAAAAAGCAATAAAATGAACAATAGTACAGTCAATGCATATGCATGCGCACACTTGGTCCCAGTATACAGTCATTCAGTCCAGAAGTCTGCGGTCGCAAAGAAAATGTCTGTACACTGGGGTCAGGACACAAGCCTATATACCTTACAGGTTTCAGAGTTAACAAAGGGACAAATTGACAGGTTTTCATTGGTTCTTGCTTCTGGTCAATCTGGTCATTGGTCAGTTCATCAGGGGTATGGCTCAGTCTCCCAACAGTCACATTGTGTAGCTTCCCACCTAAGAACTGGTTAAAACTGGCTACAACACTGCATACAAGTAATAACATTCTACTCAATAACTCCTTATCATCCATAACTAGCGGACGCATAATGCGACTTCTTTGCCGATAGAAACGGATGTCTGCAAATAAACAGGGATTAGTATGATACCAAACATGACATGTCCACTGTATACTGAACCTTAGATCTCTTTTAAGTACATCTCACATAATTATTAGCTAACAATACGTTTAATAACTGGTTATTATCTATAATGTATGGGAAACATGTTATACATATGCGTTCACATATGTGCAACTGTGTATGTGTGTGTATGTGAATACATGTGTGCGTTCGCATTTGTGTGCATTGGATTTCACTGATGCAAAGTAGAGCCCAAGTAACTCGTCATCAGACTATAGACAACTATATTGTCAGATAATAATTGTATAGCGATCATACCCAATTATTTGACAACATATACACACACTGACACATATACACACACCATGACACATATACAGACACACTGACACATATATACACACAAACACTGACACATATATATACTAGGGGTGAGCGGGTTCGGATTTCTGAAATCCGAACCCCCCCGAGCCCCCCCGATCCGAGTCCGATCCGAGTCAGGCTCGACTTTTCCCGCCTGACTCGGATCTGAAATCGAGGCAAAACGTCATCATCCCGCCTTCCGAGTCTCGCGGGTTTTGGATCCTATATAAGGTACCCGCGTCGGCGCCATTTTCTCACTCGGCTGTGGACAGTGAAGAGGGAGGGTGGGAGTTAGGGCTGTGTAGTGTAGTGTAGTGTAGTGTAGTGTAGTGCTGCTGTTGTCCACTACTTCAAAGTCCATAGGGGCTGGCTGTGTTGTGCTGTGCTGCTGTTGTTAATAGGGGCTGTGTCCACTACTTCAAAGTCCATAGGGGCTGGCTGGACTGTGTTGTGCAGTCAGTTCTCCATAGGGGCTGTGTCCACTCCAAAGTCCTGTGCAGTGTCCCAGTCCTAAAGGAGTGCTGTAGTGTTGTCCAGGGGGTGCTCTGTCCATCAGGGGTGCTCCCCCCAAGTGCTAAAAAAATAATATATTTTCTGTGTTTGTGAATTGTGTGCGCAGTAGCCGCACGTGCATCAACAAAGTAGTGCCAAGCGTGCGCCTGTGTCATAAGTAAAGGGCCGGCTGGCTTCACCGTTAAAGGGTGCTGTAACCCCCGAAAGTACACTCCAGTCCAAACCAAAAAAAAATTATTTTCTGTGTTTGTGAATTGTGTGCGCAGTAGCCGCACGTGCATCAACAAAGTAGTGCCAAGCGTGCGCCTGTGTCATAAGTAAAGGGCCGGCTGGCTTGACCGTTAAGGGTGCTGTAACCCCCGAAAGTACACTCCAGTCCAAACCAAAAAAAAAATTATTTTCTGTGTTTGTGAATTGTGTGCGCAGTAGCCGCACGTGCATCAACAAAGTAGTGCCAAGCGTGCGCCTGTGTCATAAGTAAAGGGCCGGCTGGCTTGACCGTTAAGGGTGCTGTAACCCCCGAAAGTACACTCCAGTCCAAACCAAAAAAAAAATTATTTTCTGTGTTTGTGAATTGTGTGCGCAGTAGCCGCACGTGCATCAACAAAGTAGTGCCAAGCGTGCGCCTGTGTCATAAGTAAAGGGCCGGCTGGCTTGACCGTTAAGGGTGCTGTAACCCCCGAAAGTACACTCCAGTCCAAACCAAAAAAAAAATTATTTTCTGTGTTTGTGAATTGTGTGCGCAGTAGCCGCACGTGCATCAACAAAGTAGTGCCAAGCGTGCGCCTGTGTCATAAGTAAAGGGCCGGCTGGCTTGACCGTTAAGGGTGCTGTAACCCCCGAAAGTACACTCCAGTCCAAACCAAAAAAAAAATTATTTTCTGTGTTTGTGAATTGTGTGCGCAGTAGCCGCACGTGCATCAACAAAGTAGTGCCAAGCGTGCGCCTGTGTCATAAGTAAAGGGCCGGCTGGCTTGACCGTTAAGGGTGCTGTAACCCCCGAAAGTACACTCCAGTCCAAACCAAAAAAAAAATTATTTTCTGTGTTTGTGAATTGTGTGCGCAGTAGCCGCACGTGCATCAACAAAGTAGTGCCAAGCGTGCGCCTGTGTCATAAGTAAAGGGCCGGCTGGCTTGACCGTTAAGGGTGCTGTAACCCCCGAAAGTACACTCCAGTCCAAACCAAAAAAAAAATTATTTTCTGTGTTTGTGAATTGTGTGCACTGTGGCTGCACGTGCATCAACAAAGGAGCAGCGCCAAGCGTGCGCCTGTGTCCCATAAGTAAAGAGCCGGCTGGCTCATTTCTTAAAGGGTGGTGTAACCCACAAAGTGCACTACTCTCCAGCAAAAATAAAATAATATTTTCTGTGTTTGTGTGCGCTTTAGCCGCACGTATATATATCAATATAACATAAATGGAGGACCAAACTTTCTCCGATAAAAATAAAATAGGGAAAGATCAAGAACCACTTCCTCCTAGTGCTGTTGCTGCTGCTGGGAGTTGTTCATCATCCCAGAGAGGAAGTAGGAACATCACTACTTTTACTAAACAATTGACCCTCCAACAGTCCCTAGCGATGAGGATGAAGTACGACAGCAGTCATCCTGAAGCAAAACGTATAACTGAGGCCTTGACTGCTATGTTGGTGTTAGACGTGCGTCCGGTATCCGACATTAGTGCAGTGGGATTTAGACAATTGATGGAGGTAGTGTGTCCTCGGTTCCAAATCCCGTCTAGATTCCACCTGCATCCTCAAAGCAGCAGCGACAAGCGTGCGTCTGTCTGTTAAAGGGTGGTGACACCCTCAAAGTGTGCTACACAAACAATTAAAATATTGTTCTTTTTTTTTCTGTCTTTGTGAATTGTGTGGGCTGTAGCCGCACCTGCATCCTTAAAGCAGCAGCGACAAGCGTGCGTCTGTCTGTTAAAGGGTGGTGACACCCTCAAAGTGTGCTACACAAACAATTAAAATATTGTTCTTTTTTTTTCTGTCTTTGTGAATTGTGTGGGCTGTAGCCGCACCTGCATCCTTAAAGCAGCAGCGACAAGCGTGCGTCTGTCTGTTAAAGGGTGGTGACACCCTCAAAGTGTGCTACACAAACAATTAAAATATTGTTCTTTTTTTTTTGGTCTTTGTGAAATGTGTGGGCTGTAGCCGCACCTGCATCCTTAAAGCAGCAGCGACAAGCATGCGTCTGTCTGTTAAAGGGTGGTGACACCCTCAAAGTGTGCTACACAAACAATTAAAATATTGTTCTTTTTTTTTCTGTCTTTGTGAATTGTGTGGGCTGTAGCCGCACCTGCATCCTTAAAGCAGCAGCGACAAGCGTGCGTCTGTCTGTTAAAGGGTGGTGACACCCTCAAAGTGTGCTACACAAACAATTAAAATATTGTTCTTTTTTTTTCTGTCTATGTGAATTGTGTGGGCTGTAGCCGCACCTGCATCCTTAAAGCAGCAGCGACAAGCGTGCGTCTGTCTGTTAAAGGGTGGTGACACCTCAAAGTGTTCTACACAAACAATTAAAATATTGTTCTTTTTTTTTTGGTCTTTGTGAAATGTGTGGGCTGTAGCCGCACCTGCATCCTTAAAGCAGCAGCGACAAGCGTGCGTCTGTCTGTTAAAGGGTGGTGACACCTCAAAGTGTTCTACACAAACAATTAAAATATTCTTCTTCTTTTTTCTGTCTTTGTGAATTGTGTGGGCTGTAGCCGCACTTGCATCCTCAAAGCAGCAGCGACAAGCGTGCGTCTGTCTGTTAAAGGGTGGTGTAACCCTCAAAGTGTGCTCCACAAACAATAAAAATATTCTTTTTTTTTTCTGTCTTTGTGAATTGTGTGGGCTGTAGCCGCACTTGAATCCTCAAAGCAGCAGCGACAAGCGTGCGTCTGTCTGTTAAAGGATTACATCGGTGACAGCATCCAAGTAGGCATGTCAGACAGTCCGTACCTGTACTGGCAGGAAAAAGAAGCAATTTGGAGGTCCCTGTACAAACTGGCTCTATTTTACCTGAGTTGCCCCCCCTCCAGTGTGTACTCCGAAAGAGTGTTTAGTGCAGCCGGGAACCTTGTCAGCGAAAGGCGTAGGAGGTTGCTTCCACAAAATGTGGAGAAGATGATGTTCATAAAATGAATTATCAACTCTTCCAGGGAGACCAGCCTCCAGAACGTACAGAGGGACCTGTGGTTCCAGCAGGGACGAATTAATACTCTGTGAGGATGAGGATGTACACACTGAAGAGGGTGAGGAATCGGTGGATGAGGAGGATGAGGATGACATCTTGCCTCCGTAGAGCCAGTTTGTGCAGGGACAGATAAATTGCCAGCTTGTTTTGTGGGGGCCCAAACGAACCAATCATTTCAGCCACAGTTGTGTGGCAGACCCTGGCGCTGAAATGATTGGTTTGTTAAAGTGTGCATGTCCTGTTTATACAACATAAGGGTGGGTGGGAGGGCCCAAGGACAATTCCATCTTGCACCTCTTTTTTTTCTTTGCATTATGTACAGTTTGGGGCCTAGTTTTTCAATGCCATCCTGTCTGCCACTGCAGTTTCACGCCTAGATGGGTCACGTGTTTGTGCCGCCCACTTGTGTCGCTTAGCATAGTCATCCAGCTACCTCGGTGCAACCTTTTGGACATAAAAACACTATTGTGAGGTGTGAGGTATTCAGAATAGACTGGAAATGAGTGGAAATTAAGGTTATTGAGGTTAATAATAGCATAGGAGCAGAAAAACCTACAAATTCTGTGATTTTAGCTGTTTTTATGCTTTTTTTCAAAAAAATACAGATCCAAAACACAAAACCCAGAACCCAAAACACGCAAGGGTGGTTTTGGCAAAACCAATCCAGATCCAAAACACGAAGAAAGATCCAGATCCAAAACCAAAACACAAAACACGAAAAGTGGCCGGTGCACACCCCTAATATATACACACACACACTGACAAATATACACACACACAGATACATATACACACACACTGACACATATACATACACACTGAAAGTCTATACAGACACACACTTACACACACACTGAAAGCCTATACAGACAGACACTTACACAAAGCCTATACAGACAGACACACACACAAAGCCTATACAGACACACACACTTACATACACACTGAAAGCCTATACAGACAGACACTTACACACACACTGAAAGCCTATACAGACACACTTACACAAACACTGAAAGCCTATACAGAAACACACACACTGAAAGCCTATATAGACACACTTACAAACACACACAAAGCCTATACAGACACACTTACACACAAAGCCTACACAGACAGACACACACACACTGAAAGCTTAAACAGACACACTTACACATATACACACACACTATGACACATATACACACACTTATAATATACATACACACTGTCACATACACTAACACACACTGACACATACACTCACTCTGACACATATACACACACCATGACACATATACACACCATGACACATATACACACACTGACACATATACACACACACACACTGACAAATATATACACACACTGACACATTTACACACAAACTGACACAAATACACTGACACACACATACACCATGACGAATACACACATACACTATGACACATATATACACACACACACTGAAAGCCTATACAAACACACGTACACACACAAAGCCTATAGAGACACACACATAAAGCCTATACAGACACACACTTACACACACACTGAAAGCCTATACAGATACACTTATGCATACACTGAAAGCCTATACAGAAACACACACACTGAAAGCCTATACAGACACACTTACAAACACACACAAAGCCTATACAGACACATTTACACACAAAGCCTACACAGAGAGAGACACACACACTGAAAGCCTATATAGACACACTTACACATATACACACACACCATGACACATATACACACACTTATAATATACAAACACACTGACACATACACTAACACACACTGACACATATACACTCACTCTGACACATATACACACACCATGACACATACACACTCACTCTGACACATACACACACCATGACACATATACAGACACCGACACATATTGGTAGACGAAATCTGTATAGGATTGAGGATAGATAAGATTGATGGTTTCTGCAAGGTGTTTTTGTGTATGACAGCCTGGTTGCCTGAGTGAATGGTTTGTGTCAGGTGGCCAGATCATCCTATAGGCAGAGGGATAGGAGGAGTTAAATGGAGGATATATAAGGAAGGGTTAGAGGGCAGCTCAGCCTCTTTTGCAGTGGAATTTCGGAAAGGCTGAGTATCACTTGCATATTTATTCCTATCCATTTACACCAACTGTCTCTATCACCATGTCTCGTCCTCGTCGCGATGCCCCCCCTCCCCGCAGGCTTGCTGAATTTGCTTGTCCCCTGCGCGCTGTGCCAGCCCGAATATCTCCCCCATCCTCCCCTTCCCAGATATTTATGTCTTCCCCGAGCGGCTCTGCCCCGCTTACCGTCGGCTCCCCAGCGGCTGCTGGGCCCGCTCCCTCATCTTCCTGCACGATTTGCCCAGGCGCGTCAGTATCTGGCCCGGCTGCATCCCCACCACGCCCCGGCGCCAGCTCTCCTTGCAGCATCACGGCCCCTGCTTCTCCGGCGCGTGACGCGCACGGACGTCCCCTTCCATGCACCCTCACTCCGGTCGGCAGCACGTCTCCTCTGGCGCCGCTGGGGTCCCCTACCATACCGGCTTTGTCCGCGGCTTCTGCGGGGGCTCTCGGCAGCGTCGCGGAAGTGCACGCGGCGTTCTCAGCTGGTCTGCCCCATGCAGTCAGCAAGGGTCACCTGACCTCAGCCCCGTCCTGGCCTTATGCGGGGTCCGGTGGGGGTATATACACCGCGGCTGTGACCTCCGCCGCTCTGCTTACCAGTGGCCCAGCCGGCCTGGCCCATGCGGCGGGCCCGGCGGCCATCTTGCCTCAGGCGGCCATTTTAGGTGCGGGGTCTCCCTATTTCCCCGGCACCTTTTCACATTTTTCGGGGGGTTCAGTGCAGCGGTTAAGCTCCCCAACTTTGCCCGCAACTCCATTCGCTGGAGTATCATTTGGGCACATGGTGCCGGTTTCGATTCAACCCCCATGGTACACCCCAGCTGGCAACCAGGCACCATCCTTTAATGTGCCACCTCCTCTTTCTGTGGCTGGCCCTTCTTGGGGTCAGACTTCTTGGAGCTCAGGCGTAGCTCCTCCGATTTTGTCATCTTCTGTTGCTGTTCCTCCTGCCCACTTTTATTCTCCCCATTTCGCGACCCCTCCTTCGGCATATCCTCCTGCTTTTCAGCATGCGCAGTTTCAGTACCCGTACCTGCCAGCTTGGCAAGTTTACCCACCTGCAGCGGGTGCGGCTCTGCCTTTGCCCCCAGTTTCCTCGTTCAGCTCACACTCCGGCCAAACTTCCTCTGTTTTTCCCCCGCCCAGTTTGTCGCCTCCTCCGCGGGCGCCAGCCATTCCGCCTCCTAAGCCGGTCACCCTGTCCCTTCCCACCCCGGGGGTTTCCGGGTCCGTTTCTGCGGTGGCTCACACGTCTTCCTTAGTTCCAGGCCTTGAAGTATCTGATGGTCCAAGTGGTGAGGCGTCCGCAGTTCTTTCATTGCCTGCTTCGGGACAGGAAGATTCGGCACCGGTATCTGAAGCTGTGGCGCCGTCAAGGGAGAAGTCTGCTGAAGCGGGTCCGCTTCCATCTGGTTCTGGTGAGTATGAAACTCCTTTGTCTTCTTCTGACTCTTCTTCTTCTTCATCCCACTCTTCTGGTTCCCCCGCTCGCCCCCGTAAAATTGCTAGACTGGTTGCGCGGCGGCTGGCGAAAAAGTCAGGCGGCGAGTCTAGGAGATCTGATGAGTCAGGGGCAAAAGCGCAGGAAGCAGGGGCAGATACAGTGCATTGCGCGAATACTGCGGTGCTACGAGGCTTGCGAAAAAGTGTAAAAGGCAAAATTCGCAAAGGGAAATTTGTAGACCTGTTTTCACTCACTGATGACATGAGGAAGGGCTTGGTGCAGGCTAAAAAATCGGGAGGCATAGGAGAAGATGCTTTTTGCAACTTTAATACGTGGTTGAAAGGCATGCTCATATTTGCGACATGTTATTTGGAGACCAGGGCGCAGGAGCACGTTAACATTCTCAGGTATCTATTTTTAGTGCTCGACATGTTCGTCAGGTCTCGTAACTTGGCATGGCGTGAATATGATTCACAATTTATGAAAAAACATGACGGTTCTTTAGTTATTCCTTTCGGGGTTAAGGATGTTGAAGTCTGGTTAGAGGTCTCTCAACAGCGTCGGCCTCCGTTGGACGGTGCGCCTCCTCGGAAAAGCTATGCTGCCAACAGACAGGGGTCGGCAGGAGTGGGGAGAGGAAAATGCTTTGCCTACAACGACTCCAAATGTACTAGGGGGTCGGGGTGTCGTTTTCGCCACTCCTGTCGTCTCTGCGGAGGTGAGCATCCGGCCAAGGACTGTCGACGTGGGGCAGGAGGTATTTCCCAGGACCGTGCTGAGGGCCCCAAGAGTGCTAGTTAAGGCTTGTTCTCCAGTCCGTTTAGATTCTCTTATTAGATGGTTACATTTATACCCATGTAGAGAGGATGCACTTTTTCTTTACAAAGGTTTTTCAGTAGGTTTTCGTTTACCCATTGACAGGCAGTTGATTGTTAGGGCATCCCAGAATTTGCGCTCTGCCAGGGATTTTCCAGGGGAATTGAGGGTTAAGGTGTGTGCGGAGGTTTTGCTGGGGAGGATGGAGGGTCCTTTTCCTTGTCCTCCCTTGCATAATCTCTGTATTTCTCCGGTTGGCGTAGTTCCTAAAAAAGTACCGGGCAAGTTTCGGTTGATTCAGCATCTTTCATACCCGCAGGGAGGTTCTGTTAATGATGCCATACCAGAGAATTGTCGTAGGGTCGTTTACCAATCATTTGACGATACCTTGAATTTAGTTCGTAGTTTTGGACATGGCGCTTTGTTGGCTAAATTAGATATAGAATCAGCTTTTCGTTTATTACCAATGCATCCTGAGGCCATGAGATTTCTGGGTTTTAGGTTAGATTCGGGCTATTTTGTAGATAAGTGTTTACCTATGGGCTGCGCGGTTTCCTGTGCCTATTTTGAGAAATTCAGCTCCTTTCTTCAGTGGTGTCTCCATGCCGGGACCGGACAAACGGGCATAGCACACTATTTAGATGATTTTCTCTTTATGGGTCCAGGAAGAAGTGACGTTTGTGCTGACCTCCTTTTTTCTGCGCAGTCCTTATTTAGAGTTTTAGGTGTTCCCGTTGCGAATGAGAAGACAGAGGGTCCGTCTGTTTGTTTATCTTATTTGGGAATTGAGATAGATACGATAGAGGGCTGTTGTAGACTTCCCATGGATAAGGTTGAGAAGCTGCGTGGTCTTATTGAGGTCTGCTTAGCAGAGGATTCAGTAAGGTTACGTAGAGTTCAGTCTCTCCTCGGCTCTTTAAATTTTGCTTGCCGTATTATTCCTGTGGGTAGGGTCTTTTGTAGAATATTGGAGAGGGCAACAGCTGGCGTGGTTCGGCCGCATCACTACATTCGCCTGTCCGCGGAGATAAAGGAGGATCTTCGCATGTGGAATAGATTTTTGATACACTTTAATGGTGAACGCATCTGGCCTTCGCCTCCATTAGCGAACAGTTCGTTGCAACTTTTTACGGATGCGGCCGGATCATCTGGTTTTGGGGCCTTTTTCAATGGGGAATGGTGCGCGGCTCCATGGCCGATAGCTTGGCGTGAAGAGGGTTTGACGGATAACTTGTTGCTGCTGGAACTTTTTCCAATTGTCGTATCAGTTGAACTTTGGTCCGTGCGACTGAGCAATTGTCATGTAGTATTTTGGTGCGACAATTTGGGTGTGGTTCATGCCATCAACAATCAGCGTTCGTCTTCGCATTTTGTTTTACGTTTGCTCAGACATTTAGTTTTGCGCTGCTTGGAGTTTAATATTAGATTCAGGGCAAAGCATGTGCCAGGGGTGTGTAATGACATTGCAGACGCGCTGTCCCGATTTCAATTTGATCGCTTCCGGGCGCTGGTGCCGTCGGCTTCTAACGTTGGTTTGGTCTGCCCCTCGTTTGTGTGGCAGATTATCAGGCCAGCTTAGAAGGTTTGGCGTTAAAGTCGCTTGCTCCATCGACTTTCCGGGCTTACTCAGCCGCTTGGCGGGATTGGTGCACGCATTGTGCTCTCCCAGACGTGGAGGGTAAGTCTCCGGAACAGTTGATTTCATCTTTTGTTTGGTTTCGTTATCAGCAGGGCAGATCTAGAGCGTTTATAGGTTCCGCGCTTGCTGGTATCTCCTTTTTCTGCAAATTAAAAGGTTTGCATGACCCCACCAAGGCTTTCGTGTTAGTGAAGGCTTTGAGGGGTTGGGCTAAGGGGTCGCCAGCTCGTTCAGACTCTCGCCGGCCAGTCGATTTGCAGCTTTTGTCCGGCTTGTTGACTTCAATGGGAAGGATAGCGGTTGATTTGTATGAAACTTTTCTTTTTAGGCTTGCTTTTGCGGTAGCATTTTTTGGGGCGTTTCGGGTTAGCGAGGTAGTGTCTACCAATAAAACTTCCACAGTTTCTGGTCTTTTGTTAAAAGACATTGTTTTTCGTGACTCAGCGATACTTTGCAAGCTGCGTTTCTCCAAAACAGATCAAACAGGCAGGGGGAAATGGGTTACTCTGCATAAGAATAGGGATTTAGACATCTGTCCAGTTCAGTTAGCTGCCAGGTTTATGGGGTTACGTCCTAGTGGGGGTGCGCAGTGGCTAATTCATGCGGATGGCACTCCTCTGACCAAGTTTCAATTTGCAGCGGTTTTTAAGAAATGTTTGTTAGAATTGGGTTTGAATCCGTCAGAGTATGGCACGCATTCTTTTCGTATTGGCGCTGCTACTTGTGCGGCCCTCTCAGGGGCGTCTGTGCAGGACATTCAGAAGGTGGGGCGCTGGAAGTCAGCTGCATATAAAAAGTACGTGCGATGCGATAAGGTATAGGGGCGCACCCTGCGTTAACCCGAAAACGTTGCTTACCCGCCAATTGGTCAACGGTTAGCGTTGAGCAATTGGGGGTGTGAAGGGATTTTTAATTTTTCCTCCCGTTAGCCATGATTTGACCCATTTGGTTCACGGGCAGGTTTTTTGGTTTTTCTTCTTCACTCGGGTTCCTGTTTTCCCCAGTTCTGCATCCCTGCTAGTCAGTTGCTATGTGTTACTAAAGTTGTGTCCGTTTGGAATTGGGTTTGGTGCGGTTCTCACGGTTAGGTTCTCTCTTTTTCCACAGCATTGACGGAAGAAGAGGGGCAGGTGTGGCTTCTTGGTCACTCATATATTTTTTGGGCGGAAAAATATGTGTTGTCCCAAAAACAGGTTTTGTGGCCTCGCAGGTTTAGAGTGCGTTGGATTGGTGTAAGGGGCTTGCGTGTGGCATCTGTGTTGGCACTGATAGTTTCATCAGTGGCTAAGTGGGGAGTTCCGAATATATTGGTTTTACATGTTGGTGGCAATGATGTGGGCCAGTTGAAAGGTGTGGAGCTGATTGTCAGGATTCGTGAAGTGATGGACGAGATACGTTTGCAGTGGCCCAATATTCGGATTGTATGGTCTGAAATGATGCCTCGTTTGACATGGAGGGGAGTGCGCAAGTATGGTGCTTTGGAGAGAGCACGTAAGAAAGCGAATGTTGCAATTGCCAAGCATGTGGAAAAAATTGGAGGAATTTTGGTGAGTCATGGCTTTTTGGTTGGTGATATTGGGAAGTTCCTTCGTCATGATGGTGTGCATTTGAATGCTGTGGGGACCAGTTTGTTTGTGAAGGATTTATTCTCATTTTTGGTGTAGTTTTTGGGTGGCGGGCCAGTCTTTCCTTAGGGCCTGGCTTTGGCGGGAGTTCGCTGCAACTCAGTGGCTTTAGGTGGCGTAAGACAACTTTGTGGGGGCACTGTCCCTCATTGCCCCTGGCGAATTTGTCCTTCTCTTTGCGGGGGGACCCGGGTGCTGTTTTAGTGCGAAAGCACCTCGGATTGGCCCAGGAGGGAAGTGAGACTCTTGCATCGTTAGTACGTCTTGAAGGGGGGTCGTTTAGTCGTCCTCCGAGTATTGAGCAAGGTGAAAGCTAGAACTGAGTTGCAGCGTCTCTTGGCCACCCTGGTTAGGTTGATTGAATTTAATTTATAAATAAAAAGCTGTGACCTTTTTTAGCCAAGCTCTGGTGTCCGTGTCTTTATTTATTTGTAACTTAAGTTAAGTAAGCTAATCAGGTGTTAAAGTATTGTAAAGCAGTAAACCAATACAGATCTTAATACACACATACACTGACACATATATATACACACACACTGACAAATATACACACTCACTGACACATTTACACACACACTGACACAAATACACTGATACATACATACACCATTGCGAATACACACATACACTATGACACATATATACACACACACACTGAAAGCCTAAACAGACATACTTACACACACAAAGCCTATAGAGACACGCACACACAAAGCCTATACAGACACACACTTACACACACACTGAAAGCCTATACAGAAACACACACACACACTGAAAGCCTATACAGACAGACACTTACACAAAGCCTATACAGACAGACACACACACACAAAGCCTATACAGACACACACACTTACATACACACTGAATGCCTATACAGACACTTACACACACAAAGCCTATACAGACAGACACTTGCACACACTGAAAGCCTATACAGACACACTTACACATACACTGAAAGCCTATACAGAAACACACACACTGAAAGCCTATACAGACACACTTACAAACACACACAAAGCCTATACAGACACACTTACACACAAAGCCTACACAGACAGACACACACACACTGAAAGCCTATACAGACACACTTACACATATACACACACACACACACCATGACACATATAGACACTTATAATATACATACACACTGACACATACACTAACACACACTGACACATATACACTCACTCTGACACATACACACACCATGACACATATACACTCACTCTGACACATATACACACACCATGACACATATATACACACACACTGACAAATATACACACACTGACACATTTACACACACTGACACAAATACACTGACACACACATACACCAGGACGAATACACACATACACTATGACACATATATACACACACACACTGAAAGCCTATACAGACACACTTACACACACAAAGCCTAGAGACACACACACAAAGCCTATACAGACACACACTTACACATACACACTGAAAGCCTATACAGACACACTTACGCATACACTGAAAGCCTATACAGAAACACACACACTGAAAGCCTATACAGACACACTTACAAACACACACAAAGCCTATACAGACACACTTACACACAAAGACTACACAGACAGACACACACACACTGAAAGCCTATACAGACACACTTACACATATACACACACACCATGACACATATACATACACTTATAATATACATACACACTGACACATACACTAACACACACTGACACATACACACATACCATGACACATATACACTCACTCTTACACATATACACACCATGACACATATACACACCGACACATATTTACACACACACACACCGACACATAAATACACACACACACTGACAAATATACACACCCACTGATACATTTACACACACACTGACACATATACACTGACACACACATACACCAGAACAAATACACACATACACTATGACACATATATACACACACACACACACACACACACACTGAAAGCCTATACAGACACACTTACACACACAAAGCCTATAGAGACACACACACAAAGCCTATACAAACACACACTGAAAGATATACAGACACACACACAAAGCCTATATAGACACACTTACACACAAAGCCTACACAGACAGACACACACACACTGAAAGCCTATACAGACACACTTACAAATATACACACACCATGACACATATACACACTTATAATATACATACACACTGACACATACTCACTGATAGATATACATTCACTAACACACACTGACACATATACACTCACTCTGACACATACACACACCATGACACATATACACACATACACACACACACTGACACATATATACACACACACTGACAAATATACACACACACTGACACATTTACACACACTGACACAAACACACTGACACACACATACACCATGACAAATACACACATACACTATGACACACATATACACTTACACACACTGAAAGCCTTTACAGACACACTTACACACACAAAGCCTATAGAGACACACACACAAAGCCTATACAGACACACATTACACATACACACTGAAAGCCTATACAGACACACTTACGCATACACTGAAAGCCTATACAGAAACACACACACTGAAAGCCTATACAGACACACTTACAAACACACACGAAGCCTATACAGACACACTTACACACAAAGCCTACACAGTCACACACACACACTGAAAGCCTATAAAACACACTTACATATATACACACACACCATGACATATATACATACACTTATAATATACATACACACTGACACATACACTAACACACTGACACATATACACTCACTCTGACACATATACACACACCATGACACATATACACTCACTCTGACACATATACACACCATGACACATATACACACACTGACACATATATACACACACACACTGACACATATATACACACACTGACAAATATACACACACAATGACACATTTACACACACACTGACACAAATACACTGACACATACATACACCAGGACGAATACACACATATACTATGACACATATATACACACACACACACTGAAAGCCTATACAGACACACTTACACACACAAAGCCTATACAGACACACACTTACACACACACACTGAAAGCATATACAGACACACACACACAAAGCCTATACAGACAAACTTAAACACAAAGCCTACACAGACAGACACACACACACACTGAAAGCCTATACAGACACACTTACACATATACACACACACCATGACACATATACACTCTTATAATATACAAATGCACTGACACATACTCACTGAAACATATACATACACTAACACACACTGACACATATACACTCACTCTGACACATATACACACCATGACACATATACACTCACTCTGACACATATACACACACCATGACACATATACACACACCGACACATATATACACACACACACTGACACATATATACACACACACACACTGACAAATATACACACACACTGACACATTTACACACACACTGACACATTTACACTGACACACACATACACCATGATGAATACACACATACACTATGACACATATTTACACACACACATACTGAAAGCCTATACAGACACAATTACACACACAAATCCTATAGAGACACACACACAAAGCCTATACAGACACACACTTACACACACACACTGAAAGCCTATACAGACACACACACAAAGCCTATACAGACACACTTAAACACAAAGCCTACACAGACAGACACACACACACTGAAAGCCTATACAGACACACTTACACATATACACACACACCATGACACATATACACTCTTATAATATACATACACACTGACACATACTCACTGACACATATACATACACTAACACACACTGACACATATACACTCACTCTGACACATATACACACCATGACAAATATACACTCACTCTGACACATATACACACGCCATGACACATATACACACACCAACACATATATACACACACACACTGACACATATATACACACACACACTGACAAATATACACACACACTGACACATTTACACACACACTGACACATATACACTGACACACACATACACCATGACGAATACACACATACACTATGACACATATTTACACACACACACACTGAAAGCCTATACAGACACGATTACACACACAAATCCTATAGAGACACACACACAAAGCCTTTACAGACACACACACACTGAAAGCCTATACAGACACACACACACACAAAGCCTATACAGACACACTTACACACAAAGCCTACACAGACAGACACACACACACTGAAAGCCTATACAGACACACTTACACATATACACACACACCATGACATATATACACTCACTCTGACACATATACACACACCATGACACATATACACCCACCGACACATATATACACACACACTGACACATATATACACACACACTGACAAATATACACTGACAAACCACATACACCATGACGAATACACACATACACTATGACAGATATTTACACACACACACACTGAAAGCCTATACAGATACGATTACACACACAAATCCTATAGAGACACACAGACAAAGCCTATACAGACACACACACACACACACACACACACACACTGAAAGCCTATACCGACAGACACACACACTGAAAGCCTATACAGACACACTTAAACACAAAGCCTACACAGACAGACACACACACACTGAAAGCCTATACAGACACACTTACACATATACACACACACCATGACATATATACACTCACTCTGACACATATACACACACCATGACACATATACACCCACCGACACATATATACACACACACTGACACATATATACACACACACTGACAAATATACGCACACACTGACACATTTACACACACACTGATACATATACACTGACACACACATACACCATGACGAATACACACATACACTATGACAGATATTTACACACACACACACTGAAAGCCTATACAGATACGATTACACACACAAATCCTATAGAGACACACAGACAAAGCCTATACAGACACACACTTACACACACACACACTGAAAGCCTATACAGACACACACACAAAGCCTATACAGACACACTTAAACACAAAGCCTACACAGACAGACACACACACACTGAAAGCCTATACAGACACACTTACACATATACACACACACACCATGACACATATACACTCTTATAATATACATACACACTGACACATACTCACTGACACATATACATACACTAACACACACTGACACATATACACTCACTCTGACACATATACACACCATGACACATATACACTCACTCTGACACATATACACACACCATGACACATATACACACCGACACATATCTACACACACTGACACATATATACACACACACACTGACAAATATACACACACACTGACACATTTACACACACACTGACACATATACACTGACACACACATACACCATGACGAATACACACATACACTATGACACATATTTACACACACACACACACACTGAAAGCCTATACAGACACGATTACACACACAAAACCTATAGAGACACACACACAAAGCCTATACAGACACACACTTACACACACACACTGAAAGCCTATACAGACACACACACACACAAAGCCTATACAGACACACTTACACACAAAGCCTACACAGACAGACACACACACTGAAAGCCTATTCAGACACACACTTACACACACAAAGCCTATGCAGAGACACACTTACACACACTGAAACCCTATACAGACACACACACACAAAGCTTATACAGACACACTTACACAAAGTCTATACAGACACACACTTACACACAAAGCCTATACAGACACACACACAAAGCCTATACAGAGACACACACTTACACACACACAAATGCAGCCAGCAGCCCCCCACATAAAAAATGAACACCCCCCTCCCCTCCCGCTGCAGCTTAGCCATCCAATACTTCCCCCCCAGTGGCAGTTTAGCCATTAGCTCTCTCCCCCAAAAAAACTTACCTGTGGTGAGCAGGCAGCGGCAATGGAGAGCACCGGGGAGGGAAGAATCACTCCTCACCCAACATAGATGGCAGCTCTAGTCCAGGTCTTCAGCAGGTCAGGAGGAGGATAGATCTGGTAGGAAGGCTGCCTAGGAGGGGCAGCGAGCCTCCGCTGCAGCTCCCCCTACATGCAGCCAAGCCAACAGCAGGCTAGCAGACACCATTGCCTGCTCGTTAAAAAACAGGCTCAGGACACAATAGTGGTGTGGGGGAGGGTGTGCGGGTACGATGCCCTGGCCGGCTGCGCCCCCCTCTGCAGGGCTTGCCATGGCACCCAGGGCACGTGCCCTGCTCGCCCTGCCTTAGTTACGGCACTGAATCAATATTAATGTTATCGGTTTAAAAAGTATATATATATATTCTTTTTTTAAATTGTGTTGGAAAAGTTATAAATAAATGTTCTTGACCTAAGTCAACCATAAAAAAATAAAAATTTCTGAGCGGCTTTTCGAATAAATATTAGCCAGTTAAGTGGTTAAAAATATGAATCTGTGACAACACCAAGTTGTTATGGGTTAAACCAACTTTTGAAAAAACATTTTAGTGAGATTGTGAAAGCAATACCTAACCACGTGTACTGCTCCATCTGAGAGACCGCATCATAAAACTGACTTACATTCAATTGTAAATGAGCATCAAAAGCAGTTACATAGTTTGGCAAATATAATGTATATCCCAAGTATTTTACAAGTAGATATAGGGGTAAGTTGAAGATGTAATAGGAAACTGTGCTTCCAACCAGTTATTTAAGTTTTGCAAACTATGGGCCTGATTCAGACCTGGATGCAATGGCGATTACAGATGCCGATCGAGTGATTGTTTGCCATCGCGCATACATATCAGCCACACTGCGCGCGCAGCATTGGAAATGCGACTATGGACGCACAGAGGAATCCATCGCAAAGTGAGTGACAGGTTGTCAGCATTTCGGGGTAGTGACGGGGTGTGGTTTGAAAAACGCCGACGTATCTGTATATTTGAATGCCGTTTCATGGGTGTGCATAAATTAACCCATGCGATCTCCTATGCAGCTCTGCGTGTCAGGAAAACTCCCAAAGCTGCGGCAGGTCAGACCTGCTGCAAGGGCAAGATGGCTGCTGTGCATCGATGTTACCGATATGTACGCACATAAGCGACATTGGGCCTGATTCAGACCCACTCGCGAGCGGCTGTCCGCTCGCAAGTGGGTCGATGTTATGCACTGAGCATGCGCACGACGGAGGGAGCTCCGTCGTGCGCATGCGCCAGACGCGACGAGCGAAGGAAAGTCCTTCGCTCGTTGTGTCCGATCAAAGGGGGCGTGCTGTCAATGTTGATTGATGTCAGTGGGAGTGATTTTGGCTCTGATAGAGCCAAAATCACTCCGGAGCTTGCGGTTGAAAACCTCAACCGCAGGCTCCGGCTCGCAAATTCGATGGTCGCGATGGTCTCGACCATCGCGGCCATCACAAAGCACGCTCGTATAGCCTGTGGGTGGTGACCCACAGCTATACGAGCGTCCAGGAGGACGCTCCATGAAAATGGAGCCCGGCCCTCATTCAGAGCGTGCGCTCTGCTCAGAGCGTACGGCTCTGAATGAGGGCCATTGTACGCAAATGAGAAGTTGGCTTTGGGCGTCCCTTATACTTGGGTAAAATTTGCAACCATTAGTGTCGGTCTCTGAATCAAGCCCTATATACAGTACAGTTGTCATAGTAAATAGAAAAAATCTGCAATAGCCACAGAAAGAGCCTTCACAGATGGCCAAAAAATTCTGCTCTTTAGCCCATGAAGTCACTAACAGGAGTTGTTTTACTATGGGCCTGATTCAGAGTTGAACGCAGTTGAGTGATTATTGGTGGTCTGCGAATTTGTCACAGGCACATTGTGCATGCGCGGTGAATGAATTGTGATCGTGCTCGCTGTGAGAATACAGTTACATTTGAATGTTAGAGACCGGTTTGCGGGTGGTTAGGGGAATTTCGGCCAAAACTCGGGCATGCCGGGCCGTTTCCTTTGCGTGTACTAGCAAGGGTCTGCGTTCGGCACGCAGAGAACAAAGCTCCAGCGTCTCAGTTACCACGGTCATTCTGAGTGACCATAGACTCACACTAGAAGTAGATGTTTTCGGTATCTCCATTCAATGCTGCATTTGTGTTGCGTGCAGTTGTAAAGGGCTCCGGGGGGCGTCTCAGTACAAATTCCACTGGCTGATGCATTAGCATATTTTACCAAATTGCTAAGTGGTAAAATTCGCAAATACGTTTGCATTAGTGTATGACTCTGAATCAGGCCCTATAAGCATGACTAGTTTTGTAACATCTTAAATGATCTTCTCTACCTGTCATCCTTCCAGGGCTGTAACTAGGGTGGTGCGACATGTGCCATGGCACAGCGCACCACAGGGCAGGTGGCACTGTTCGGCTGCTCCTGTCAATTTTCTGTTTATAATCATTGTTACTTGCAGTGGAGGCTCCAGAGGTGGAACTGCAGCACAGTCCAAAATTCAAATAGGGGAACCACACCAACTGCCAGTGAGTCCTGGCTAGGGATACCGACGCCTGTCATTAGCCCCCTGCCGGGATTAGACAGTCTGGTAGACAGCGGTCGGCATTTCAACCGTCGGCGTCCTGACTGCATCCCTCTCCTCACACCTCCTATCTCCTCCCTGTCTGACTCCCAGTCTCATCCTTCCCTCCATCTAGCCATCTCTTTTCCAGTCACATCCTCCTTTATTTAATGTGCACATTTCAAAATACTCATACCCAGACTCAAACCCATCACCAGACACCTTACACATAGAGCTATCTGCTGATGCAAAGTAAGCCCACAAATTCTGACCGCCGGACCTAAGGCCGGTGCTTCAATCCCAATGCTAGAAGACCAGCACCAATGAAAATCCTGATCGGTAAGTACTCTAACTATACCTAACCATCCCCCCCTAATCCTCCTTTAGTAGTGTCTAACCCTAACCACCCCCGTCCCCACAGCCTAAACCTAACCCTACCGGGGGGTGCCTAAGCCTATCCCCCCTTTCCCTAGCCTGACCCTAACCTTCCTGGGGGGTGCCTAACCCTAAGTGTTCCCCATGGAGCCCCTGACACACACCCCCCCCGCGTTGTCCGCGCCCGGCTTACCTTCATTCGGCCGGGCATCGGGCTCCCGGCGTAGGGATATTGATTTTAATGATAATAATCATTTGTCCCCTTTCGGGATTGCACAATCGGGAAGCTGGCGGTCAGTTATGTTCTTTGTTAGGCCCTGCAGAAACCTTGTGGTGTTATATAAATGAAGGATAATATATATATTTCGCAATATGCCCCACTGTGGTGGGTGACAGGGAGGTAGACGATGACAGGGAGGTAGAGGGTGACAATGGGAGGTAGAGTGCGGCAGGGGGAGGTAAAGGGTGACAGAGAGAGGCAAAGGGAGATGGGCTGGGATGGACTGGGACTAAAAATAGGCCCTGGAATTTAAAGCACACATTCCCACCTCGGCATCAGCATCTGGTCTCAGGTGTAGACTCCTTCCCTTACTATTCCTGACTCCTCCTACTACTTAGTCTATGCTCTTACAAATATAACTAAGAACATCATTAATAATTAACAAGTGTACATCGTTCTTTGTATTAAAATACACATAACAGAGCTCATCCTGCAGCATGTGCCATAGTCAGACATTGGGTTTTTGGTTGGTATTGTTCGGTAAAGCTGGCACTTCACTGGTGTAGGTCACACACAAAGAAAAAGAAAGGCATTTTCCCTATTGAGCAAACCCTAGCTTAGCAGTTGTAGAGGATTAGATAGCATTCACTGTAGGATTTTTTTAGGATAGGGGTCAGGTGCTCAACTCAGAGGAGGACACACCAAAGCAGAGCATTTTGGTGCCCTGTGTACATAAAGCGCATTGGTGTTCCCCTACACATTGCAAAGTAGAGAGTGCACGCCAAAGAGATGTAGTCTTGCTGGGAAGGGGTGTGGTCACAAAAATAGTACTGCCAATTCAACCTTAGTCACTTTACACCACAAAGAAGCACCCCTTATTCACGTTACACCACCAGTGGCGGCTCTAGGCATGGGCTTGTATGGCCATCGCCCAGAGCACCATAGCCAAAAGGGTGCAGCCCTGCTCCATACCTGAGCTAATCATCGGCTGGCTGCAACGGAAAACCCACCCTCCACTCTCCGACTGGCGTTATTGGGTAAACGCTCAGAGGGAGGAAAGGGGCGCAGCTGTTCAGCACAGGACGGTGCAGGGAAGCCTACTGCCGATCCTGTACACCATACAGTAGTAGTGCCTTATAACACATTATGCCACACAGTAGTAGTGCCTTATAACACATTATGCCACACAGTAGTAGTGCCCCTTATAACACATTTTGCCACACACAGTAATGCCCCTTACTCATTGTGCCGTACACAGTAATGTCCCTTACACATTATGCTGCACACAGTAGTAATGCCCCTCACACATTATCGCTAAGGGGGGTTATGTAGAATCCGCACAGGAAAAAAATAATTGTCCCAGCCTTTTTAAAAAATTTTATTTCCTACATTTTATTGTCTAAATGAAGAATTCCTACTTAATCTACTTATAGCTGGTGGTGCACCATGGGAAAAATCAATATACATATATATTGGGAATAGAATCATACAAGTATGATTCAATAACAGAGAAATTCCCTTTTTGGTGCACTCATTAGTTAAAAAAAAATTGTCCAAAACATAACTTTTAATAAATATTTACATAAAATATATACATTCTTTATGGATTCAGTAATATAAACATTAAAGCATTCAATAATACAATCTAGACAAATTTCTGCAGTCAACATAAGAAAAATGTATTGCTGTAGTGTTTCTCTCCTAGATAGAGAAAAACTCTACTGATATTGTCTTCTATGATAAGTAAAAAGCTCTGTTAGTGTATACACCTGTGATCATAGCAATGTACCCAACTTAAACTTACAGTTTTACAAAATATTATGATATGTTATCTTGCTTTTATGCACAGGGTATAGTGAAAAAGAGTGAAATATTTAATAACCATTAACCCCAATGTAGGGTTTGTGATATCTCTGTATCTTGTATTAATTGAATCCCTGTCCTGAGTATAGTCTCTGTCTCTGTGTCACATATTCTACTTTGGGGCGGTTTATTATGCTGCAATTGACCACACCTCTTTTAATTTGTCCATGTTGATAATTAGCTTCAACCAATTGATATATTTGCATATTGTTATTCTCTCCATCAAGTTAATCTCAAGATTTAATTACTCCATTATACATGTCAATACACAGTTGTATATATAAAAGGAAAACACAGTTCAATGTTACCAATCAATCAGTTGTATATAATGAAACCTGCTCAGATGGAATACCTATATAACTGATTATCTATATCTTGTGATACCCTCAGTTATCACATATGCAGGTATAGAGAAAAAAAATCAATCTGTTGACCACTAATACAACCTGTTGCAATAGTTAACAAAGACAAACATACAACACCATCATATTAAACATACATTTTAACGTCTCTACTGACATCTGAGTGAAAAGAGTGTCAATAAATGAAGCAAAGTACTCTGCCCTATTGGAGGAAGACCTCTCACCCTTATTTCACCCTTAGGGAAAGCAAGACCCCCCCTGGGTGCAGAGTGGAAAAAGAAAGAAATGGAGAGAAAAGAACACCGGTTTCTACTGTCCCTGCAAGCTCCGCACCCTCCTGCTGTGAGGACACAGTGCAGGGTAGATTGTGCCGGTGGAAGTGGGATGAGAGCGCCAGCTGAGGTACCTGTATGCAGGTGTGCAGGAGCGTGTTCCCGATTAGCAGCCTAGTGGAGCCATCCGGTACCCGGTCACATGGTCACCATACGAAGGTCCGGAGAAGCGGCTCGTTCTGATGATGCGCGTTTCACTTCAGGGCTTCCCCCCCCCATGGGCTCTTGCTTCCATATCACCCCATTGTACTTCTAACCCCGGTATACAATTGGGAAGCCGGCTGCCTTAACACTGGCAGCCGGCTTCTCGACTGTCATATCCTGGGGAGGGATGAAATGCCTGGCATCTAGATGTAGACGCCTGACATTTCCCCGACACCAGGAGACCGGCGCCCGGCATCCCGATTGAAGGGATGCTGGGCGCTGCGAGCGGACAGCTGTGGGGGGGGGAGGGTTAGGTTTAGGGCACCCGGGGTGGACTTAGGGTTAGGCACCCCCCCGGGAGGGTTAGGCTAGCGGGAGGGAGGGTTAGGGTTAGGCACCCCCGGGGGGGACTTAGGGGTAGGCACCCCCCTGGGGGACTTAGGTTTAGGCAGCGTGGAAGGGGGGTTAGGGTTAGGCACTTAGAGGGGGGATTAGGGTTAGGCACTTGGGGGGGAGGTTAGAGTTAGGCACCCCTAAGGAGGGTTAGGGTTAGGGGGTTAGGTTAGGTTAGAGCTTACCTTTCCACGATCGGGATTTCCAGCGCTGTCGGGCTTCCGCTGCCGAGAACTCTGCTGTTGCCAGCAAGGCGCTGCCGGGAATCGAACCGCCGGCCTAACCCCCCCCTCACCCTTCTCCCTGCATGCTCCCCTCTCTCACACCCTGCCCTTACTGATTCCCTCTCTCTTTCACCCCCTACAATAGCTAGCCTGCCTCTGTCTGCCCCTCTCTCTATTCCCTCTCTCACAAACTCCCCTCTCTCTAATTCTCTCTTACCTGCGCTGCTGGAGTGGAGCCACCGGGATCCTCGGGTCTTCACTGCAATTTATCTGGCGCCGCTGCGAGCCAATGGGAAGCTGCTATTTGGCAGCTTCTCATTGGCTAGCGGCTGCGAGCCCTGCGATTGGCTGGCAGCTGCGAGCCTCGTGATTGGCTGGCAGCCGCCCAGTGTGTGGTGCTTACAGTGCAGCCGGGACCAGGTACTTTGTCCCGGCTACATGTCAGCTCCTCCACTGCCCCGATTGAGATGTGTCCCCTGCGGGACACATCTCTACACATTGCCTCCGCTGTTCCAGCTCTGGGATCCCATACTGGATCCCAGCGCTGGTGCATTCTCTTCTACATCTAAAATGAAGTGGGGCCGGGAAGTGGCGGTATGTCATACCGCCGTATACAGCCCCACTTCGACCACTGATTCACAGTATCATTAATAACATATAATATTTTGAACAATGGTGCAAATACTCTTACACAACTCAGGTAAGTTTATAGACACACCTGTGCTTGCACAGAAAATACATATGGCCGGGTTAAACTTTATTTTACAGGAACAGTCTTGTCTCCGTGGCTGTACGTCTGTGAATCTGAATTAGTGAAGTTAAGACACAAGGCAAAAATCAGTACATTGTACTAACGTTAATATTTTGTACAATATATAACCTACATAAGCTTAATGGCTAACTATAACTGTTCAAGTCATTACATTTGAGCAGTTGCTGGCCAGCTATTTCTCTTTAGGCGGTGCACAATTGCTGACTTGGTGGATCTATGCTCCTCTCTATCTGATGCACTGTATACAATGTTGCTGCTGTACAAAGAATAAGGTTGACTGTAGCATCACTACCTTTGCAGATTAATAGAAGTAGGTTTTTTTGTACACTACGTCAGTAGTAGTGTTGTTTTTATAAAGGATTGCTGAGTCCAGGACTTGGGCACTCTCTATACTTGCAATGGGTTAACGGCAGTCTGTGACTATGTATGGGGAACTGCTGAACCTGATAACTGTCAGCTGTGCAATGCAATAAGCCACCAGTGTTCATGAGCAAATGTTCTATTATCATTTGATCTCATACACATTGGCCCTGATTCAGAGCCGCTCGTAAGTTCTGACCGATGTTCGCACATCTGCGCATGCGTACGGATTGTAATACGCATGCGCGAACCAGTCAGTGCGGCCGAAAATCGTTTGTTCGCTATATAGCGAATGCCGGCTATTTTGAGTGACAGGAGGAGGCGTATGTGGGTGGTAACAGGGGAAGGTGCTTCAAAACGGGAAGTGGAGATCAGAACGCAGGCGTGCTTAAAGGTCAAAACGGGCATTTTAGGGGTGTGCATAATTAATCCAGCAGCGTCATTGACCACGTCACTTGTTTTTTTTTTTACACAGAACTGCTCGCAAAATAGCGGTTGAAAAAACCAGCCACAAGAATAGCAAGCAGTTCATACGCTGTTCGATGTACTCGATTAATCTATTAAATAGCGGACATGACGTATGGTGCGAGCGGCCAGGGGGCGTATTTTTCAAAATTACAACCGCAAGTTTTGCTCGCTCGTTCAGACTTAGAGGCGTGAACAGACCGCAATGAGTGAACAGATCATTTGAATAGCCACCCCTTGTTTTTGAACGAACGACCACAAATAGCGAGCGGCTCTGAATGAGGGCCATAGTGTATGCCCATCATAAGTGACTGCTTTAATTACTAGTCTGTTTCAAGTAAGAAGCTGGTCACCTGACTATAACTGATGGACCCCATACATCACAGATGGATTGCTGCAATCCCGCGATGCTGCAACCCAGCAAAAAATTTTTTGCAATTGTCAAATCGCGGATGGATCGCAGAACATCGATGGTGGGTGATCGGAAATATCCAATGGCGATCAGAAAATTCCGATCGCAGCCCTGCATCGCAGTGATCCGTCGCAGATGTATGGGCACCTTAATACAATGCTGCAAGTCACTTTATATCCTGAAGAAGCAGCGTTCCAGTCTATAAAACTGACAGCTGATGAGTGATGTAGTAATGCTAGATGGCGTGGGTTTTATTTACAGACCTCCCCAATAGTCAAGCGCTAGGAGCTTCTCTCCTTGCGATTCACAGCCCAGTCTCCTCCTTTCAACCCTGCGTCAGGTGCACCTCTGGGACTCCCAGGTTCAGGTGCAGTGCACCTGACAGGCGCCTGTCATAAAATCATCATTAGCATCTAATTAACTCAATTCTAACACTCTTAAAGTGATCAGCAGTGTTCTCCCCAGGCTGTTTTTTGCGGGTGCACCACCCGGCAAGAAACAGTCTACCACCCGGCACTTTGGGAGCCTGCAAGTGGGAACAGTGGCCCTCATTCAGAGCCGCTCGTTAGCGGCAGTACGCTCGTTCCGAGCGATGTTTGCACATCTGCGCATGCGTACGCTTTTTAGTACGCATGCGCGAACCAGTCAGTGCGGCCGAAAATCCTTTGTACGCTATATAGCGAGTGCCTGCTATTTTGAGTGACAGAATGAGGCGTATGTGGGTGGTAACAGGGGAAGGTGCTTGAAAATGGGGAGTGGAGATCCGAACGCAGGCGTGCTTAAAGGTCAAAACGGGCGTTTTATGGGTGTGTATATTTAAAACAGCAGCGTCATTGACCACGTCACTGGGTTATTTTATAGCCAGAACTGCACGCAAATTTGTGGTAGCAAACACCAACCACAAGAATAGCGAGCAGTTCATACGCTGGTCGATGTACTCGATTAATCTAATAAATAGTGGACATGACTTAGGATGCGTGCGGCCAGGGGGCGTTTTTAACAAATAAACGAGCGTATGTTTTGCTCGTTCGTTCAGACTTAGAGGTGTGAACACACTGCAATGTGCGTACGGATCATTTGAATAGCCACCCCTTGTTTTTAAACGAACGACCGCAAATAGCGTCCGGCTCTGAATGAGGGCCAGTATTTGGGAGCTGTATAAAAAGGATCAGATTCTACAGACTTTGCAGATTTTTCATAAATCAGATGACTGGGCCTCTAAAAGAAGAGAATGAATACTGTATGCAAAATGTTATTTCAAGTTTAAATCATTATAAGGTCAGGGTTTAAAACATTTTATTATTGCGTAGGCCCCCACCCGGCTACTTCTTGATACCACCCGGCTGGAAAAATTTTCTGGGGAGAACACTGGATCAGTAACCTTCATTAGGATGTACAAAGAGAGATTATATGGAAATCTGATTCACAAAACCACATTTATTAACCTTAAAGTAAAACAAAAAATACTAAATTTTAAGAGGCGCAGTGTGCCTAAGAGGCCACCCTGGACAAACCTACATATTTCCGCAAAATACCCACAACCTTTGTAATTTTCATACATAAAATGAGCAAAATACACAAAATTGTGAGAAAATAAAAAGAAATACGTACCTTCAAAAGTCGGACGAGTTCGGGTGCAATGAGCCTGAGAGGCCAGGCAGGTCACTACTGCACTCCATGCAGGCAGCAGGAAAACTGAGTAGGGGGGTTTCAAACAGCATCTAGAGATAGAAAGGTACTAGAAGGGGCAGGCCCCTGCACCCCCTTGCGGCGGAGAGGTGAACAAAAACAGCTTTGTGGCACCTGTCAGGCCAGCTGCGCCCAACGCAGGGCTAATGATGAAGCTGCCGAACCTCTCTGCAGTGATGGTGAAAGTCTCTCTTACTAGGGCAATCACCGCCCCTCCCAGCCAGCTCCTCCGTTCAGGTCCCAGCCTCCTTACCTGGCCAACACCCATGACTCGCCTCCTGACTGCCTACTGGCTCTGTGGGGAGGACTGGCTCGGCTTTCCTCCATTCCGCCCCAGCTCCGCCTCCAGCAGCTGCCGTCCAGGAAGTCAGTCCCCGGACTCCGGCTCCTCAGTCAGCCAGTTCTTTTCACTCTGGCCGCATCTTCTCATTGCGCTCATCTATCCCCATTCTACATTCTGGATCATGATTCCCCAGCAGTGGCGGCTCAAGGCATGGGCTAGCAGGGCTGCCTTCCGTAGCGCCATAGCCTGAAGAGCCCTGCCTGAACATCTCACGACCACCCGACTTCAGAAAACTCCACCCACCCGCTGGCAATATTGGCATATGCTCAAGGGAAGGAAGCGGAGGAGGGAAGGGGCGACAGACAGTGCAGCACAAGACGGCACTGGGCACAGAGAAACCTAGCGTCGGCTCTGTCCCCAGTAGTTTACTTACTCAAGATAGACCTCCTTCATCCTGTACCTATCTCGGCTCCTCTAGCCAGGGACAGATTCACCATAAACTTCACTGGGAAGATTCCCTGTGGTTGACGCACCTGCTGGGCCACCTGTCAATTCAGGTCTTGGTATTTTTACATATGGCCTAGCTGCTAGAGATGCAATATATGTTGTCTCTGTTACTTAAAGGCATAAGTCAGTGGGTACTAGGACCCTCACAAATCTGCACAGTGGTGTGATCTCAACTTGGCACTTCTGCGCATGCATAGCTTCACACGCTGTCTTTCTCTCCACGTGCAGCGTCCTGCGGGCCTCCCCACTGAGTGTGCCTGGTACTGTCTACTTCTAGGTAACAATCAGAAGTCAGTGGTGAGGAGGGGAGGTAGTCAGCTTGGAATGCCGATGGTCAAAATACCAGCGCCGGAATCCTGACAGCTTCAGGATCCCAGCTCTAGTATCCTGACCACCGGCATCCCGAAGGTAAGTATCTGGGGTTAGGAGAAGCATTAGGGTTAGGCACTAGGGGGAGGGTTAGGCACTAAGGGGGGAGGGTTAGGTTTAGGGTGCGAGGAGGGGGAGGTTAGGCTTAGGCACTAGGGGGGAGGTTAGGTTCAGGCATCGAGGAGGGAGAGGGATAAGGGTAAGTGCTAGGGTACTTTCTTGGTGGTGTCGGGATGCTGACTGTCAGGATGCCGCTGTTGGTATTCTAACCGGCGGCATCCCGACCATCGGGATCCTATATCCAACCCATGAGGAGCTGTACTGCTGCTTTCACACACTGTCCCTGCATGCCGGACTTTGCATCCTGATTGTGGAGAAGTGTTAGTACACTCACTGACACTTGGAGGAGCCCCATTGGAGTCACCTATTTCTTTCCAATACTGGTTCTCATAACAGGCTGCATTCACTACCGAGAGGCTGGTCTCAGTGGTCCCAACCATTCCTGCTGCTGTACAGTTACCAGTTTGGTCTGTGAGGGCCCTATTTATCGATATTATTTAAAAAGGGTGTTTTCACATCCTTTTCACATTATTTTAGTATCACATAAATTTATTGAAAGGATTTTGGAGCAGCAGGGGGCTGGGCAGCAGCCAAAGGAGTAGGGCAAAAGGTGTGGCGGGTTTCAGCAGAAGTGGGCATCGGCAACGGAGGGGAGTCAGTGGAAACAGTGGAAATGTTAGTGGGAATGCAATGCATTCTGGATATTGGCCCCACAGCTAACACCATCTGAAGATGGCACTAGCCACTGTAGCCTATGGGCCTATTGGCTACAATGCGCATAATTAGCCGGCGAACCCTCCCCAGCAGTGGAGGCCATGCATGTGCAGTCAGTGTGACTGCGCAAGTGCAGCAGCCCCAGCAGATCTCCGGGCACATCGCAGAGACGGCATGTGCCGGATGATACATCCGGCGCTATGATCGCATATTGCAATGTGATCATGGGTGGTAATGTCATGCCTAGATCGCATCGCATTAGCGATCATTAATAAGTGGGGGCCATATACTCTACTCAGGTGTGCAGCTGAACAGTTAACATTAAACAAAGCATTATTAGAAGACAATCTAATATAAGGACAAAGGTTCTTTAATCTGAGTAACAGATAGCCTCTTACAACAACCATTTTAATATAAACTTTAAATTGCTACGTAATAGAACACAATGACCTACTGTATATATTAGCATGTATTGGCATGCAGGCACATTGCAGGCCAAATACATGTGCCATCAACTTGACCTTGCTCCCGGGCAGTGGCACCAATCACAACACTCTAGTTACAGCCTTGGGTATAACTATCAGTAAGTTGTAGCTGTCATGTTTACTTTCACTTGGTTCTTGTTAGACTTTGAACATGAGATTCCTTCCTTCATTTCTAAAAGTATAATACTAAACTTTGCTATCACAAACTTTTTTTGCTATTCACTGATTAAAACCTTGACATTTCTTGTAGGTCGCATGGCTGACGGAGCCTAATGCATACATAAGTGACAGGTAATAAATGAGATAGTGGGTGGGATGAACTAAGCTCAAAATTGTGGTAAAACTCCAGAACATGCAGTTTTCGAGGTTTTACTGCATTTCTCATATGTACTAAGCAACCGGAATGTGATACATTAAGGTGCTGTGACCTGGGGGGAAGCGTTTCCCAATAGAAGCCTATGCACCTCTTTTCGGGACGCCCACTGAGAGGGATCCAATTTGATCCCTCCCAGCTCACCCCATGTCGTGCGCGTCCTTCTGCGTGTGCACAGAAGGATGCCAGAGGGACTTTTGGGTCATAAACCCGGAAGTCCCTCTATCACAAAGGAGAGCTTATACTGGGAGGGACAGCTCTTACCGGGAGAGCTGTCCTAAGCGATTATATAGGTACATACAGGTGACATTATCACCGGCATGTACACCATAATTGCTGGAATGTACAGCATCGCTGATGCGATGCTTAGTACATCCCAACCAGTGTCTGTTATGTAGTAAGTGTAGCCTACAGTGACAACGTAATGAATAACATATAGTAAGCAAAGCTAAAATAAACCTGAATTGCTAGGAATAGTATTAGTGAATGTACATTCTGTATAACACTTGTTTTTGCTTTCATAGTTAGATCCAGCTCCATCAGATCAGTATACTCGGAAGAAACATCTAATGCCTGAAAGTAAGCTAATAACCCTCCTGACATCTATCTATCTTGTGGTAGTTACAGGCTAGCAAGCACTAATTAACCATCTGCTATAGCCCTAGATCTGGGTCAGGATGCACTATCATTAATAAATTGGTTAAACCCAAAAAATGCAGTTTTTGGGGGTATGACCGCATTTCTGATATGCACCAAGCTTCAGAAAGCAAAGCTGTCGCAGCTTTGACCCAATGGGTAACGTTGTTAGATGATATTTCCCAATAGAAGCCTGTGGACTACTTTCCGCACAGTGTGAGTGGGATCCAATCGGCGCACATGCGCAGAGGGACGTCTTGGTCATAAACCCAGAAGTCCCTCACTTGCAAAGGACAGGTCTTATCAGAAGAGCTGTCCTTAGCGATTTTCTTCATGCATACTGGCATTACTAACGCCGGCATGCATGTGATGCCTGGCAGAGCATGCAAAATGTGATGCTTAATGCATCGCACCCCTGGATACAAACATGACTGACATTAGACCTGCTCGTGTAGGAATTAAACTAGCAATCAGTTGGAACTATTAATAAATTGTAACATAAATATAAACTCCTGGCTACTGTATCCAGCCTGAATGTGCAAGGCCCACACTATGCTGTGCTGATATCTGTAAACAAAGGCGAAGCTACCGTAGGTGCAGGGGGTGTGGCTGCTATGGGATTCGAGTCGCATCCCTGGGCCCACCTCCCCTGCAACTAGTGCTCACCTCACACCACAAAACAGTGTTCCCTGTATCAGAGGAGTGCGCTGCCTTTGTTTTCTAACATGGCTGCCAGGTACTAGGACACAAGGAGCGGTTGTTGCCGAAGGCCCAACCTCCGAACTGCGCCTTCTGCACATATGCGTCTTCATCTCCTCTCCATTCACAGCATAAAATGCACCCCTGAGTGTCACGTACAATGGGGGACCCATGAGACCCCCATATTCTACTGCGTCACCACCTCACACTATACTAATATTAATATATACTGCTGCCATCACTGCATTTAAGCAGTACAGTGAGTGTGCACACCTGGTGCATCAGAATACCCTTCAAACCCTTCAAACGCTCCTGGCAACTGGACAATCCATGTAACCTGTGCCTGCTATTAACCATGTGTTTACTTATTCCTGTTTCTTCCTAGTTAATAAACCTTCAGCTTGGTTAAGTCATCTGCCATGTGGACTAATTGGAATGCACACCGCTTGCACCTCCCATTGTAGTGTCTTCTAATACCCTGGAAGGAACAGTCACTTTGCACCTCCCAGCATTCCCTGCGCACAGCCGTTTCTCTCATCACCTAGCGCTGCAGAACACTGTTCCCTGCTTGCAGGATGGACAATGACGTCACACCTCTCAGCATTCCCTGCGCACCAGCGAGGCACTGTGGATGGAGGATCTGGACTCGAGATTCAGCAAAGAATATAGAGAATGTATGGACGGATGGACTGATGGACAACTGACTGAAGGTAAGCTGTGCTTTCATTCACTGTATAGTGATACTGAAGGACCAGTACTTGCATGAAAATCATAATTTCAAGAAAAAAATGTAAAGGATTGGTGGCAGAAAGCACCCCCCTTGGGCAACACTAGGCAAGCTCACGCTGGTAGAGCGCTGCAGAGAGAGTTTTCTCTAGAAGTCTTTCAAAATTTAGCTATGGGGCCCACAAAGTTTTTGCTATGCCCCAGACTGTAAGAAACTTTTTAACATGTTATGCTTACAATGGCTTGGTAATTGCCAGCCTTTGGACATGAGATTCCTTCTCCTTTTGCAATACTAAAGTTATAATACTAAACTTTGCCTAAAAGTTTGTTTCTGTTCACCGATTAGAAAACTTGACATTTTTTATAGGCCACATGGCTGTTATTGGGGAACCTGACACATACATGAGAGGTAATATATACAGTATATATATATATATACATATAGAATTCCAGGGACCAGCACTCCTACACCTAAATGCTACTTGCCAGGGTGCCCTCCAAAAATGAAATCCATACATACTTGGTCTTATCTTCACTTAGAGATAAATAGGCACAGAAGCCAACATCCTTAGATCAACGTTTCAATACTTTACAGAATTTGATGATTCTAGTGAAGATTCTGTAAAGAATTGAAACGTTGATCTAAGGATGTCTGAAGATGGCGTTACCCACTGGGGCGATGCATTCCGGTGCCTAGTACATCTGAGAAATACGGTCAAACCACTTTAAAAAAAAAAGGCATTTTCGGAGGTTTTGCCGCATTTTTCACTTTAGTACATCCTGCCAATTGTGTGTGAAGTAATACCCCTTTCACATCGCGATGCCATGTTGCACCCAGGATTTTGTGTATGGGTGCAACCCGAATGAGATCCCTTTCAGACTGGCTTATTGCTGGGTCGATGACATCATCACCATCACGTGCTGAGTTGGTGTTAGGAGATGAGATCATCTCCAAGCGCAGCTCTTCCTATGCTGTGAACAGGGCCGCCATCAGTGGGGGACTGCCAGGTCTCGAGTCCCGGGCCCGGAGAGAGCAGAGACAGAGGGGGGCCCGGCTGGCTGCGGTGCTGCACTGGCAGCCATAGAGTCAGGGGCAGAACTAGTGCCGCTGCCCGCCAACCTGGTCCCCATTAATTAAATGGTTGGAGCCAGAGCGGCCTGCTTTGGCCGCTCCGACTCCGACAAGACAGACACCCGCCACGGCCAGGCTCCTTGTTATGACACTTCGCGCGTGACGACATAACATCACGTGCGTCATCTCATAACAAGGGGCAGGGCTGCTGGAAGGGATCGAGAGGAGCCGAAGAGGAAAAAGCAAATAAGGTAAGTAAGTGGTGGTGGTTTGGGGGGGGGGGTCAGAAAGAGGCTGACACACACACTGGGGGGGGAGACACTGACACGCTGGGGGGGAGAGAAAGCGGCTGACACACACGCTGGGGGGGAATGAGGATGACACACACGCTGGGGGGGAGAGGATGACACACACGCTGGGGGGGAATGAGGATGACACACACGCTGGGGGGGAATGAGGATGACACACACGCTGGGGGGGAGAGGATGACACACACGCTGGGGGGGAGAGGATTACACACGCTGGGGGGGAAAGAGGATGACACACGCTGGGGGGGAGAGGATGACACACACTGGGGGGGGAGACACTGACACGCTGGGGGGGAGAGAAAGCGGCTGACATACACGCTGGGGGGGAAAGAGGCTGACACACACGCTGGGGGTGATAGGGGCTGACACACACGCTGGGGGGGAGAGGATGACACACACACTGGGGGGGAAGAGGCTGACACACATGCTGGGGGGGAAGAGGCTGACACACGCTGGGGGGGAGAGAAAGCGGCTGACACATACACGCTGAGGGGGGAAAGAGCCAGACACATACACGCTGGGGGGGAAAGAGGCTGACACACACGCTGGGGGGGGAAAGAGGCTGACACATACACACTGGGGGGGAAGAGGTAGACACATACACACTGGGGGGGGGAGAGGCTGACACACACGCTGGGGGGGGAAGAGGCAGACACATACATGCTGGGGGGGGAAGAGGCTGACACACACGCTGGGGGGGGAAAGAGGCTGACACATACACACTGGGGGGGAAGAGGTAGACACATACACACTGGGGGGGGAAGAGGCTGACACACACGCTGGGGGGGAAGAGGTAGACACATACACGCTGGGGGGGGAAGAGGCTGACACACACGCTGGGGGGGGAAGAGGCAGACACATACACTCTGGGGGGGAAAGAGGCTGACACACACTCTGGGGGGGGGAAAGAGGCTGACACACACGCTGGGGGGGAAGAGGTAGACACATACACGCTGGGGGGGGAAGAGGCTGACACACACGCTGGGGGGGGAAGAGGCAGACACATACACGCTGGGGGGAGAAAGAGGCTGACACACACGCTGGGGGGGAAGAGGTAGACACATACACGCTGGGGGGGGGGAGAGGCTGACACACCCGCTGGGGGGGGAAGAGGCAGACACATACACTCTGGGGGGGAATGAGGATGACACACACGCTGGGGGGGAAAGAGGATGACACACACGCTGGGGGGGAAAGAGGATGACACACACGCTGGGGGGGAAGAGGATGACACACACGCTGGGGGGGGAAGAGGCAGACACATACACTCTGGGGGGGAATGAGGATGACACACATGCTGGGGGTAATGAGGATGACACACATGCTGGGGGGGAATGAGGATGACACACATGCTGGGGGGGAATGAGGATGACACACACACTGGGGGGGGAGAGGCTGACACACACGCTGGGGGGGGGAAGAAGCAGACACATACACTCTGGGGGGGAATGAGGATGACACACACGCTGGGGGGGAAAGAGGATGACACACACGCTGGGGGGGAAAGAGGATGACACACACGCTGGGGGGGAATGAGGATGACACACATGCTGGGGGGGAATGAGGATGACACACACGCTGGAGGGGAATGAGGATGACACACATGCTGGGGGGGAATGAGGATGACACACACGCTGGGGGGGAGAGGATGACACACACGCTGGGGGGGAATGAGGATGACACACACGCTGGGGGGGAATGAGGATGACACACACGCTGGGGGGGAGAGGATGACACACACGCTGGGGGGGAGAGGATTACACACGCTGGGGGGGAAAGAGGATGACACACGCTGGGGGGGAGAGGATGACACACACTGGGGGGGGAGACACTGACACGCTGGGGGGGAGAGAAAGCGGCTGACATACACGCTGGGGGGGAAAGAGGCTGACACACACGCTGGGGGTGATAGGGGCTGACACACATGCTGGGGGGGAGAGGATGACACACACACTGGGGGGGAAGAGGCTGACACACATGCTGGGGGGGAAGAGGCTGACACACGCTGGGGGGGAGAGAAAGCGGCTGACACATACACGCTGGGGGGGGAAAGAGCCAGACACATACACGCTGGGGGGGGAAAGAGGCTGACACACACGCTGGGGGGGGAAAGAGGCTGACACATGCACACTGGGGGGGAAGAGGTAGACACATACACACTGGGGGGGGGAGAGGCTGACACACACACTGGGGGGGGGAGAGGCTGACACACACGCTGGGGGGGGAAGAGGCAGACACATACACGCTGGGGGGGGAAAGAGGCTGACACACACGCTAGGGGGGGAAAGAGGCTGACACATACACACTGGGGGGGAAGAGGTAGACACATACACGCTGGGGGGGAAGAGGCTGACACACACGCTGGGGGGGAAGAGGCAGACACATACACGCTGGGGGGGGAAAGAGGCTGACACACACGCTGGGGGGGAAGAGGTAGACACATACACGCTGGGGGGGGGAGAGGCTGACACACCCGCTGGGGGGGGAAGAGGCAGACACATACACTCTGGGGGGGAATGAGGATGACACACACGCTGGGGGGGAAAGAGGATGACACACACGCTGGGGGGGAAAGAGGATGACACACACGCTGGGGGGGAAGAGGATGACACACACGCTGGGGGGGAAGAGGCAGACACATACACTCTGGGGGGGAATGAGGATGACACACATGCTGGGGGGGAATGAGGGTGACACACATGCTGGGGGGGAATGAGGATGACACACATGCTGGGGGGGAATGAGGATGACACACACACTGGGGGGGAATGAGGATGACACATACACTCTGGGGGGGAGAGGCTGACACACACGCTGGGGGGGGAAGAGGCAGACACATACACTCTGGGGGGAATGAGGATGACACACACGCTGGGGGGGAAAGAGGATGACACACACGCTGGGGGGGAAAGAGGATGACACACATGCTGGGGGGGAATGAGGATGACACACACGCTGGGGGGGAATGAGGATGACACACATGCTGGGGGGGAATGAGGATGACACACACGCTGGAGGGGAATGAGGATGACACACATGCTGGGGGGGAATGAGGATGACACACACGCTGGGGGGGAGAGGATGACACACACGCTGGGGGGGAATGAGGATGACACACATGCTGGGGGGGACTGAGGATGACACACACGCTGGGGGGGAGAGGATGACACACACGCTGGGGGGGAGAGGATTACACACGCTGGGGGGGAAAGAGGATGACTCACGCTGGGGGGGAGAGGATGACACACACTGGGGGGGGAGACACTGACACGCTGGGGGGGAGAGAAAGCGGCTGACATACACGCTGGGGGGGAAAGAGGCTGACACACACGCTGGGGGTGATAGGGGCTGACACACACGCTGGGGGGGAGAGGATGACACACACACTGGGGGGGAAGAGGCTGACACACATGCTGGGGGGGAAGAGGCTGACACACGTTGGGGGGGAGAGAAAGCGGCTGACACATACACGCTGGGGGGGGGGAAGAGCCAGACACATACACGCTGGGGGGGGAAAGAGGCTGACACACACGCTGGGGGGGGAAAGAGGCTGACACATACACACTGGGGGGGAAGAGGTAGACACATACACACTGGGGGGGGGGAGAGGCTGACACACACGCTGGGGGGGGAAGAGGCAGACACATACACGCTGGGGGGGGGAAGAGGCTGACACACACGCTGGGGGGGGAAAGAGGCTGACACACACTGGGGGGGAAGAGGTAGACACATACACACTGGGGGGGAAGAGGCTGACACACACGCTGGGGGGGAAGAGGTAGACACATACACGCTGGGGGGGGAAAGAGGCTGACACACACGCTGGGGGGGGAAAGAGGCTGACACACACGCTGGGGGGGAAGAGGTAGACACATACACGTTGGGGGAGGAAGAGGCTGACACACACGCTGGGGGGGGAAGAGGCAGACACATACACGCTGGGGGGGGAAAGAGGCTGACACACACGCTGGGGGGGAAGAGGTAGACACATACACGCTGGGGGGGGAGAGGCTGACACACCCTCTGGGGGGGTAAGAGGCAGACACATTCACTCTGGGGGGGAATGAGGATGACACACACGCTGGGGGGGAAAGAGGATGACACACACGCTGGGGGGGAAAGAGGATGACACACACGCTGGGGGGGAAAGAGGATGGCACGCACGCTGGGGGGGAAGAGGATGACACACACGCTGGGGGGGGAAGAGGCAGACACATACACTCTGGGGGGGAATGAGGATGACACACATGCTGGGGGGGAATGAGGATGACACACATGCTGGGGGGGAATGAGGATGACACACATGCTGGGGGGGAATGAGGATGACACACACACTGAGGGGGAGAGGATGACACATATACTCTGGGGGGGAGAGGCTGACACACACGCTGGGGGGGGGAAGAGGCAGACACATACACTCTGGGGGGGAATGAGGATGACACACATGCTGGGGGGGAAAGAGGATGACACACACGCTGGGGGGGAAAGAGGATGACACACATGCTGGGGGGGAATGAGGATGACACACACGCTGGGGGGGAATGAGGATGACACACATGCTGGGGGGGAATGAGGATGACACACACGCTGGAGGGGAATGAGGATGACACACATGCTGGGGGGGAATGAGGATGACACACACGCTGGGGGGGAATGAGGATGACACACACGCTGGGGGGGAATGAGGATGACACACACGCTGGGGGGGAGTGAGGATGACACACACGCTGGGGGGGAGAGGATGACACACACGCTGGGGGGGAGAGGATGACACACGCTGGGGGGGAAAGAGGATGACACACACGCTGGGGGGGAGAGGATGACACACGCTGGGGGGGAGAGGATGACACACGCTGGGGGGGGAAAGAGGATGACACACATGCTGGGGGGGAATGAGGATGACACACACGCTGGGGGGGAGTGAGGATGACACACACGCTGGGGGGGAGAGGATGACACACACGCTGGGGGGGAGAGGATGACACACGCTGGGGGGGAAAGAGGATGACACACACGCTGGGGGGGAGAGGATGACACACGCTGGGGGGGAGAGGATGACACACGCTGGGGGGGAAAGAGGATGACACACATGCTGGGGGGGAAAGAGGATGACACACACGCTGGGGGGGAAAGAGGATGACACACACCCAGGGGGGGAGAGGATGACACACGCTGGGGGGGAAAGAGGATGACACACACGCTGGGGGGGAAAGAGGATGACACACACGCTGGGGGGGAAAGAGGATGACACACATGCTGGGGGTGGGGGGGGAGAGGCTGACATACTGGGGCTGGGACACACTGGGGGGAAGAACAAGGCAGAGACACTGGGGATGGAGGGAAAATGAGACAGAAACGCTGGTGCTGGGACACACACTGGGGCTGGGAGGGGAATGAGGCTGACACGCTGGCGCTGGGTGGGAAAGAGGCTGACACATGCTGGGGCTGGACAGACTGGATTTACTGACTGGGGGGGTAGTGAGGGGTGGTGAAAAAACAAGGCTGGGCAGCAGGACAGACACTGTATTTTATTACTGGGGTGGAGTGAGGGCTGGTGAAAAAATGTTGTGGTGCGGGGTGCCAGGAAAGGGGGGGCAGGCGTGTACGCAGGTGGGGTTTGCCAAGCTAGCACTTCCTCCTACAGTTAAGGGGCCCTGGGCTGCAGATTCCAAGCGGACTAGCCGTCCGCATGGAGTCTGCTGAAAATGCCCTCCAAAAATGGCTGCCACCTAGGAGGAGACAGACACTAGAGTTGCTACTTGATCTCTGGTGTTTGTCAGGGAACACAGCTCTGGAAGTGCCTGGAATGCTGAAGCCACCAGGAGAACAAGCAGAAAGAAATGCATCTTCTCCTGTATAATCCCTGACAATGAGCATGAAACCCCTGGCAATGAGCAGGAGACCCCTAACAACGAGCATGAAACCCATGGCAACGAGCATGAGACCCCTGGCAATGAGCATGTAAACCCATAGCATAAAACCCCTGACAATGAGCATAAAACCCCTGACAACGAGCATGAAACCCCTAGCAACGAGCATGAAACCCCTAGCAACGAGCGTGATACCCCTGGCAACGAGCATGAGACCCCTGACAATGAGCGTGAGACCCCTGACAATGAGCATGAGACCCCTGGCAACAGCATGAGACCCCTGGCAAAAAGCATGTAAACCCATAGCATAATACCATTGGCAACGAGCATGAGACCCCTGGCAACGAGCATGAGACCCCTGGCAACGAGCATGAAACCCCTGGCAACAAGCAGGTAATTGACAAGTAATTTGAAGCCTTACTGTGGGGCATAAAATGGTGTTAGGGACATAACTATATGTGGCATAATGTGTAATGGGCTGTACAGTGTGTAGCATCATGTGTACTGGGCATTAGTATAAGGAGGAAAAATTATAATGTAAACTGTCTATGAGGGGTGGAGGCGCATTTTTTAACAGTCCGCACTGGGAGCCAAATTGCCTAGAAATGGGCCTGCATTAGTATTAGCAAAATGCCATGGCGGGGAGGGCGCCAAAAACTGGCAGGTGGCGAGCAAAATGTTAAGTGCACAATTTCTCCATCTAAACGTGACCTCTGTAGCTGTGGCTCTGAATTTGAGAAAACAGCAGCTCTCACTAATGACCCCACAACACCCCCATAACATGCCCATGAGACATTCTTTTTGCGTTCAGTTCAGGTCACCGCCCAGGAACGCCCATCACTCCACCGCTCCATTTGCAATACCATCTGATCTGATCGCACCAGCATCATTGTGCGTACACTCAGGGTAACACATTTGCCGTACTGGCTTTCTGAAGTTCTAGCACATGTGCAGTTGCTACAAATCACATTGTGCAAGTTTTATGCCCAGATGCCTTGTTATTTATATTATTTATATTATTTATATTATTTATATTAAAACAATTGAAGTACACAATAAAGTGTACATTGCAGGCTTATTCTGGTTAGACTTTTTTGTCATTGGCTCTATAACTAATTATTTGGAAACCCCCCCTTTCAAAATCCTGCGTTTGCCACTGGGGGGCCCAAAGCATATTCTTGCACCTGGGCCCACCACTCTCTAGTTCCGCCACTGCATTAGAGTAGTGATAGTGCCTGCTGCATTAATTTACAATTGTAAATACGGTGCTGGCCACGAGCCAGCCGGAGCTCGCGGACCTGCAGCCAATCAGGAGCGTTAGCTCCTGATTGGCTGCCGGCCCGAGAGTTTTGATTGGATGGCACCGGGCGCAAGCCAACCAAAGCTCCCGGACCGGAAGCCAATAAGTAGCGGGTCCTGCAACTGGTGAAATGCCGGTGGGTGCAGCAATCATCCTGATATGCCATCAGCGCTGATCCCGGCTGCCAACTGAAGAAGCTCAAACCAGGTACTACATAGTGCCTGACCATGCCCTGTGCTCCTCCTCCTGTTCCAGCTAGCCGTCCCTACCCTGTCCTCCCCTCTCTGCCCTGAGCCTCCCCAGCTAGTTCAGCCAGCCTTCCCTGTACCTCTCTTAGTCTAGACAGCATTCCCTGCCATGCCCCACTCCAGACAGCCCTCCCGGCCCTGTGCGTCTCCCCCCTAGTCCTGCCAGCCGTCACTGTCCTGCCCCCCCTCTCAGCCCTGAGCCTATCACCCCCCCCCCCCCCCCCCCAGTACAGTCAGACTTTCCTGGCTTTTTTTATGTGGGTCTAGCTTTGTCAACATATTTTGTGTGGTTACGGCTTCTTTATATATATAAATCCATCCCCTCCCTCTACTTTGTCAGTACCGGGCCCCACAATTTTTGATGGCAGTCCTGGCTGTGAATGAGACCTAGATCGCATCAAAATGCCGGGTTGAAATGCTGGGTTGCTCGACCCGGGTTATTTCAACCCATTCACACTGCACAGTAACCCAGGATTATTGTTGGCAGTGTAAAAGGGATACATGTAATAATATCCCCCTCACATTGCTGACTATGGGCCTGATTCAGAGTTGCTGTGTGATAATATGCTAATATAGCAGCAGTCGATCACAGAGGTGGCAGTATGCCTCTATTTATACAAGACGCCTCCTGCCAGTTTCTGTAATCCACTGCTGCATCCAAGGATGCAGCATCGGATCACTCTGCGTGAACATCGATCATCTAAGTAACCCTCAGGTTACTTAGGATGGCCGGTGTTTTCACGCTGCCCGAGCCAGTGAAGCTGCTTTGGAAGATGCAGACACTAGCCTCGGCACACCATTCCTCCAATATCTGGGACGCTGGCAGTCACCGTCCCTTACCTGCAGATCCTGAGCATCAGCAAACGTCCCGACGCCGGCATCCCGACAGGGTTAGCATACCCTTGTTGGTCGGTATGCTAACCCTCCCCTTCTCCCTACCCTATCCCTAACCCTCCCTCCCTGGTGCCTAACCCTAACCTCCCCCTTCCCACACCCTAAACCTAACCCTCCCCTTTTAGTGCCTAACCCTAATGCTGCCCCTAGTGTCTAACCCTAACCCCTAAACCTAAATCTAACCCTCCGCCCATCCCCGCTACTTACCTCCAGTAATGTAAGCGTCGACATCCTGACCGCCGAGATGCCGAACGCATCTTCTATCTATCTATCTATCTATCTATCTCTCTATCTATCTCTCTTTCTATCTATCCATCTATCTATACACCTAACCGATAAATCTGCAGATTGACTGATCTGCAAATATAGCTGCAGACTGTGCAGAACATATGTTCTACATACAGACTGCCTGATTCGTTGTGACTGACATCACAACTGGCCGGGCATTTACATGCGCCCACCCAATTTAGCTGTCAATCACCATCAGACCATGCAGCCAGGGCCATTGAGAGCCTGGCCGCGCCCGGGAAATAGAGAGGGCATGGCCTAATCGTGGGAGGCATGGCCCCGCCCCCTTGGAAAAAAAATAACTAATCATCACTGCAACAGCCGCGAGCAGTCTCACACAGCAGCCCAGCACAAGCTGTGTGCTGAGTTGCTGTGAGGGAGGGGGGGCGACACCGGGCCCCGCCGGGCCCCTCTAGCAAGCCCCGGGTAAACTGTACCCGCTCCCCCCCCTCTCGGCGCCCATGCATGCAGCAAGTGTGCAGGCGATCGGCTGACTGCCCGTAAATATAGGCCCTGATTCAGAGCCAGACGCTCTTTCAGAGCGCTCGCTCTGAATCAGGGCGGCTTTTTTTGGGGGGGAGCGGGCCTCCTGGCCGCTCGCTAAGCTGTGGGTGACCAACCACAGCTTTTGCGAGCAGCCAGGTGATGGTCGCGATGGTCGCGACCATCGGGCTTGTGACGAGACCCTTGTGGTAGGGTCTCATTCCCGCAAGCCCCAGTGAGCTTCCTGCTCTAATAGAGCCGGAAGCTCACTACTGACATCACGAGTGATGTCAGTAGGGCCGCCCACAATCGGCAGGCGTTCCTTCAGGAACGCCTCCGTTTGGTCAGCCACCCCCCCCCCCCTCCCCGCCTACAAAACAGGGCGAGCTGTCGATCAACATCGACAGCCGCCCCTTTTGGATGCGAGCACCAAAGCAAGTGATTTCTCGCTCGCTCCGGGGCTCGCTCACGAGCAGTGCACATGCCGTGCGTGCACACTGCCCGGCCATCGACACGCTTGCGAGCTGGTCTGAATCAGGCCCATAGTACGGTGAGCAGATATATCTGCCATCAGCTGTGCAGCACAGCCGAAGCGATATATCTGTGGACGACATCGTTCACATACATATCACTGGTACAAACTGGTCGACGCACACACAATATATTTGCCGATCAATTGATCGCCCAATATATTTGACAGTGTGTACCCAGCATGTCTATCTATCTATCTATCTATCTATCTATCTATCTATCTATCTATCTGTAGTTGCAGGTAGGTAGCGCTAGTCAGCCACCTTTTAAAGCCCTGGATGCGTGATCATTCCCTACAGGATAAGAATAGGTGTGACCACACCTATATGTAGCCCATTAGGGTATAATGTATATGACAGTCAATCTGAATATATTTTCAAAGCACTAACACACACATATTGTTATACTCTGCTCAGAAGAAAAATGCTTTTAATCCTAACAACATTCTGGATTGATTCTTGAATCAGTGGCGTAACTAGAGCTGGGTCCAGTGGGACACGTGCCCTGGGCGCCACCAGCCAGCGTCCAGGTCAGTGCAGACCACCGCATTGACCTGGACGGCGGCAGCCCCCCTTACAGCCAGGTCCAACAGTGGCACTATACACTAAAACAAACTCACCATCGACGGGGCACTACTACTGGGGTCACTGTATAAGGGGCACTACTACTGGGGTCACTGTATAAGGGGCACTACTACTGGGGTCACTGTATAAGGGGCACTACTACTGGGGGCACTACATAAGGGGCACTCCTGGGGGCACTGCATAAGGGGCACTCCTGGGGCACTGCATAAGGGGCACTCCTGGGAGCACTGTATAAGGGGCACTACTACGTGGGATACTGCATAAGGGGCACTACTACTGGGGACACTGCATAAGGAGCACTACAGGGGGCATTGCATAAGGGGCACTACTACAAGGGGCACTGCATAAGGTGCACTACTACTGGGGGCACTGCATAAGGGGCACTACTACTGAGGGCACTGCATAAAGTGCACTACTACTGGGGGCACTGCATAAGGAGCACTACTACTGGGGACACTGCCTAAGGGGCACTACTACTGGGGACACTGCCTAAGGGGCACTACTACTGGGGACACTGCCTAAGGGGCACTACTACTGGGGACACTGCCTAAGGGGCACTACTACTGGGGACACTGCATAAGGGGCACTACTACTGGGGACACTGCCTAAGGGGCACTACTACTGGGGACACTGCCTAAGGGGCACTACTACTGGGGGCACTGCATAAGAGGAACTACTACTGGGGGCACTGCATAAGGAGCACTACTACTGGGGACACTGCCTAAGGGGCACTACTACTGGGGACACTGCATAAGGGGCACTACTACTGGGGACACTGCATAAGGAGCACTACTACTGGGGACACTGCCTAAGGGGCACTACTACTGGGGACACTGCATAAGGGGCACTACTACTGGGGGCACTGCATAAGAGGTACTACTACTGGGGGCACTGCATAAGAGGAACTACTACTGGGGCACTGCATAAGGGGCACTACTACTAGGGGCATTGCATAAGGGGGCACTACTAATGGGGGCATTGCATAAGGTGCATATGGAATGGAAACAAATGTTCCCAGAGTTACGAGAAATGGTGGCGTGTCATGTTGACAAGCCTCCATTTTTCATTGGCCACGCCCCTTGTGGCATGTGTCCAATCCCACCTTTTTTGGCGCACACGCACACAGTTGTGGGGGCGCTATTTTTCATCTTGCCCTGGGCGCCAAATACCCTAGTTACGCCTATTCTCCTATTCCCCGCTCCTGTCTTATGTGCTCCCAGTCCCCATCTCCGGTCACTATATTTACCCTGCAGCGGGTTCTATTTAATAATTTGATGTGGAAATTGCCAAAAATGAATTCACTGACTTTGGCTACTACTGGGGGCACTACATAAGGGGCACTCCTGGGGCACTGCATAAGGAGCACTACAGGGGGCATTGCATAAGGGGCACTACTACAGGGGCACTGCATAAGGTGCACTACTACTGGGGGCACTGCATAAGGGGCACTACTACTGAGGGTACTGCATAAAGTGCACTACTACTGGGGGCACTGCATAAGGAGCACTACTACTGGGGACACTGCCTAAGGGGCACTACTACTGGGGACACTGCCTAAGGGGCACTACTACTGGGGACACTGCCTAAGGGGCACTACTACTGGGGACACTGCATAAGGGGCACTACTACTGGGGGCACTGCATAAGAGGAACTACTACTGGGGGCACTGCATAAGGAGCACTACTACTGGGGACATTGCCTAAGGGGCACTACTACTGGGGACACTGCATAAGGGGCACTACTACTGGGGACACTGCCTAAGGGGCACTACTACTGGGGACACTGCATAAGGGGCACTACTACTGGGGGCACTGCATAAGAGGTACTACTACTGGGGGCACTGCATAAGGGGAACTACTACTGGGGGCACTGCATAAGAGGAACTACTACTGGGGCACTGCATAAGGGGCACTACTACAGGGGGCATTGCATAAGGGCACTACTACAGTGGACATTGCATAAGGGGCACTACTACTAGGGGCATTGCATAAGGGGGCACTACTAATGGGGGCATTGCATAAGGTGCATATGGAATGGAAACAAATGTTCCCAGAGTTACGAGAAATGGTGGCGTGTCATGTTGACAAGCCTCCATTTTTCATTGGCCACGCCCCTTGTGGCATGTGTCCAATCCCACCTTTTTTGGCGCACACGCACACAGTTGTGGGGGCGCTATTTTTCATCTTGCCCTGGGCGCCAAATACCCTAGTTACGCCTATTCTCCTATTCCCCGCTCCTGTCTTATGTGCTCCCAGTCCCCATCTCCGGTCACTATATTTACCCTGCAGCGGGTTCTATTTAATAATTTGATGTGGAAATTGCCAAAAATGAATTCACTGACTTTGGCTATTATTTGGTTATACCAGAAATAATTCCCAAATGTACTCTGATCAGTAATACTTAATACCAGTCCATTATCTGACATGTTAATACTGTCCTGAAGCATTAGATAAATCAGTGGAGATCACTCTGCAATGTAGCCCCAAAGAAAAATGGCTAGCTTTACTCACTCTTTAGTATTCAACCAGTTTCATTTTTGTAATCACCCATTTATTTAGTAATTTTGCAACTATAAATAGTTTTTTTTCATAACCCACACTTGTTTTGTTTTGCTGCTGATTTCTACAAATGTAACGTGTAACGTGTTAAAGAACTGTTTATTGAACTAAATATGTGGTCAATCTTGCTTTCTGTTTTGAGATAGTTCCCAGAGATACTGTATATAGACACTTCAGGCAAGGGTGTACAAAAGGAGCTATGTAAGTGGTTACAATAATTGTGCTAAAACTGCATTTTTGCAGCTTTAGTGAAATTTGACTAAGCAGCTACATTCAATTCAACAGACAAACTGGGTCAGACCCTTTCAAGCACAAGAAGGACCCGGGTGAACTCGTCATGTTCCCGCAAATTCCAGAGATTTTGGCAATGTCTGAAGGGGTATTAACGGACATCTGTGCTCCTACCATGAGGCAACTTGAGAACTCAGAAAGCAGGAAAAAGGGGATTGTTGGGAAGAGAAGGAATAATTCTGCAGTGCACTAAGCTGCCTGTTATAATATATTTACTCCATACTTGACAGAAAAGAAATATGCCCGCGCTCGGTTTTACCCATATCATACATGGTACCAGCAGCATGGCCATATTAATGCCATAAATGTATACAAAACAGAAAAACTTTTGCTATCGGCGCTAACAATAATATACTGCAAATTTATGTGTGTGCAGCAAATAAAACAAAGGGGATTTTGTCATGATTTGATCAAAGCATTTAAGCCTGTAGCCCAGCATCAAGGGACCCCATTTTTCTGCAGATCCCTAACACTAGCATATATGCCCAGCACCTCCTAGATACAGAGGGACACATCTATACAGGGGCTGGAGTTGCTGTTTGTTTTAGTACACTCTGGGGGCAATTCAATCCTTTTTTATGTTGTGGTAACTAATTGGCAATGTTGCAATTCAGTTGTTTTGGGCGCCCATTAATTATCTCCCTCTTCACGGGTAATTAGACCAGGTTTAGCCGTGTAAAACTGCTAAACCCGTCTAAACTACCATTTGGGCACCCTGTCCAGAAATAATCGCACTAACCAGGATTAATCACACATTTCTGCTTACCTCCTCAGGAGGGGCAGAAATGCAGGCACCAGCTAGCTCAGGGATGGTGGTGAGGGGCAGAGGATGAGTCTGAGGGCAGAGGATGGGGCTGGGGGCTAAGGATGGTGGTGAGGGGCAGAGGATAGGGCTGGGAGCTGAGGGCCTGATTCAGACCCGGACGCTATCAGCCGTTCGCTCGTACGCATTCGATTGTTTTAAACCACGCATGTGTCCGGTTCTCATTGCGCATGTGTGGCCGGATCATTGCGGTCATTTTTCGTTCGCTCGTATACACAGCGAACAGGAAGTGACCTATGTCATTTGATTGACAGAATGTTCTGTTTATGGGTGGTAACGGGGGTGGAGATGAGAAAACGCAGGCGTGGCAAGCCGTTTTTTGGGCATACATGTATTATCTTGTGCGAACGTCCAATGTGGACGCTATTTTGTACACGTCACTGTGTGATCCAGTTTCCATTATGACTGCTCGTTCAGCTTGTGGTAGGGTATTGGATCTCGCAAAGACGATGGTCTCTTCGTAGCTCCCTTAGCTAATCGATGTTTTGCTATTCTCCTTTACAAGACACAAGACCAATCACCTAATAATTGGATCACTTGCGAGAAGGTGATTTGCAATGGCCAGGCTATATTAGCTAAATTTGGAACGCATGTTGTGTTCCTATTTGTTTGTTTTTAGAAATCACAGCAATCCCAAAATAAATGTTTTAATAAAGGTAAAAATGTTAGATGTTTTTCTTGTATTCCGTACGCATGTTGTTGTCAGATATTTTTATGGTTTTAAAAAGCCTAACACCTTGTTTTTTTTTGTTTTTTGTTTTTTTTAAAAAGCACAACACCTTTTTTTTGTTTTGTTTTTAAAAAGCCCAACACCTTTTTTTAATTTTTTTTATTTACATTTTTTGTAAAAGCCAGAAAGACAATCAGCTACTAATTGCTTGGCTTGTGTTATTATTTACTTACCTGTTACCTTTTGTTTTTTAACTTAAACATTTTTTTAAGTATATGACCTTTGTTAAGTATTTAATTTTGTTTGTTACAGTCCCTTTTAGCCATTTCATAATGAATTAGACAATTTTTCTTGGGTTATTGTTTTTTTATTTGGAAATAAATAAATGTTCACATTTTTTTTTTAAAAAGTGTAATTTTACAGTCCCAATATTTTTTATGGGACTTCAAATATATAAAGTAATGATACAAAAATAAAAAAATTCACAAGAAAGGAGAGGGAGGTTTTGAGGTGCAAAAATATGAGGCAAACACAGAGATGGAACGTGGGGAAATTTGCCAGTGCTGTCAACGCCTTCTCCCCCGCTAGGCTTGATGCTGGAGGGAGCATGACTTTGTCCGTCTGGTCGAACGCCTTGCCTGGCCAGAGGTAGCTGGTGTTTCCTCTGGCCTAGGCATATGGCTAGGCACATTTGGAGGATTGTCCGATGTTGTGCGAGAGGTGGAGGGTCCTGATGTTCCGGCAGGAAGGAAGGCCGGCTCCAACATGCGCAGGTGGACGAGCTGCTCCAGGGCATTAGCTAGTCTGACATTGGCGCAGCATTTTACTCCAGGGCGTCCACCAGCCATAGCAGTTTGGCGTCCATACTCCACAGAATCTCTGTGTTTTGATCCGTTTTCTCATTGAGATCTGAGAGAAGGGCCACTGACTGCGAGGGGGAAGGCCCTGGACTGTCCGCCACAGGGTCCCCAGACGGAAATACTGCTTCCTCCCCTGCGGAGCCAGCAGATCTACTGCAGCCAAAACTCAGTTCTGGAGCACACTCGTCCTCTTCTGTGCCTGTGTGAAAAAGAGAGATCATACAAATATTAGTACATTTTTAAGTTTTCCAAAAACAGAAAAAAAAACAGTTTTATCTCAATGACCTGCATGTGGAGCCGCAAAGTCTGGCATGTCTGTGTCCATGTTGGACATGCCAAACACCTCCTCTTCCTGCACACACCCCTGTGCCAGCTCCTCCAAATCGGTCAGCTCCAGTGACACAGGGGTTGACCCACCACCTGTCCCCTCTGCATGCCTAGCCCTATCAGCCAACTTTTGCTTTAGCCAATATTTGAAGTCACTCCATCTGTTGGTAAAAAAAGTTATTTTAGATTTGAAATGTTCCTCCACATTTTGGGACTTAGGTGAGAGCATTTACGTACCGGCGTTTGACCTCTTTGGTTGAACGGACAAAGTCACCAACCCCATTGACAGCACTGGCTATGTCCTCCCACAGTTTCCATCTCTGGCTTGCACCCATATTTCGTGGCACCTGTGCCAGGTTGTCAATACAGTTTTGCACCAAAACCTCCATCTCCTTTCTAGTGAATTGCGGCTGCCATTTTCTTTTACTCCTGGCCTGGGTATTAGGCCCTGCAGCCTCCTCATTGTCTGTCTCCACACCTTACGAAAAAAAAATATATATTTTTTAATTTTTACTTTTTTTTATTTTTTTTGGGTTGCTAACTTTCATTTTGGAGCTACTTACTTTGTTGTCTGGGATTTTGGCTTTGATCCTGTTCTGTGGACATGATTCAATCCTTGAATTCAGCAGACCCATTGTGTGCTCTCGTGACGTTTTTATAGATGCGTGTGCATTATACGGGCGCATCTATTGAGCGTCATTGATTTGAGCGGGAAAGTTAGGTCTATTTAAGGCTTTTTTGTGGCCTTGTTTCGGGGTGGGTTGATAGAAGTGGTTGGTGGATGTTGGATTTGAGGAGTTGTTTGTGAAGGTGTTGTGGAGAGTTGCTGAGTTGTCAAGTGTTATTTTTTTGGTTCGCATTTTTGCGTTTTGGTACTAATCCTTTTTTTTTGGTTTTTGAGGTGTTTGTTGGTTCGCTTTTTTTAATTTCATTTTTGTAAAAATTTTTTATAATTTTTTATTTTAATATTTTTTTTTTTCTATATATTTCAGGTTTTTTTTGCTTTCCCTTTTATCTCCTTTCGTTTGGTGGACTACATTTCTACTTTCGGGCTCGTCTTTGTACGGTAAGTGTTTATTGAGATACATTAGACCTTGTTTATTGTTAACATTTATCATGTTTTTTTAATGGATCTCATTATGCATTCTTTTTTTATTTTTGCCCAAATGAATATTTGTCCATCAAAAATGCGAAATGTCTTGCGTATATTTTGCACATCTCCTGTCTGTGGCGTTAGCGTACCATTTAGCGGTCTTTTTTGCCCTCTATTGCGTATATTTTGCACATCTCCTGTCTGTGGCGTTAGCGTACCATTTAGCAGTCTTTTTTGCCCTCTATTGCGTATATTTTGCACATCTCCTGTCTGTGGCGTTAGCGAACATTGGATTCATAGAATAAAATCAGACACTAACAACATCTGTGTAGTGTATGCATTCTTTATATTTTGGGCTTAGGCTTTTATTTTTATAATTTGTTGTTTTTACTTATGTGAATTCTAATTCATAGGTTTTCTTCAAGATGTCACTACCGAACCCTGTAAGATTCTTCTTAATGTGTCAAAAAGATAAGTATATTTTCTTGTTTTTAGATTTTAAAAAATTAACTACATTGTCTAACATTTCAGATTGATGTTGGGCAAATTATAGTGGCAATGGTCCACGACCCCGACCAACCTGAACATCCTCCTAGGTGTAGGCATCGTAGGCGTGCAAGGCCCCATATATTTAGAACATGTGTCACCCTTTTTGGAATGCCTGATGATGTGGTTTTACGGCGGTATCGCCTACCACCCCAAATCATCCTAGACACTCTTTCATTAATAGAGAGTGATCTTGAAAGGCAAATTAACAATCCAACAGCAATACCACGCAGTTAATGTCGGTGTTACATTTTTGCGCCTCAGGATCCTTCCAGACCACAGTTGGGATTGTTGCAGGCATTTCCCAATCCTCCTTTTCAAGGATCCTGAGGGCGGTCATGGATGCCCTGTTTAACCACCTACATAATTTTATTAAGATGCCATTGGATATGGGTTCCCTTAATGTGGTGAAGCAGAATTTTTACCAAATTGCAGGCTTCCCACATATCATAGGGGTTGTGGACGGCACTCACATACCACTTCAGCCACCAGCAGCGCTGGAGGCCATATTTAGGAACTGTAAGCACTTTCATTCGATGAATGTAATGGTGGTATGTGATGCCTCCCTCCAGATCCTGTCCCTGAATGCCAAATATCCAGGAAGAGCACATGATTCATTTGTCATCCGGCAATCAGGGCTTTGGCACAAATTAAACAACCTACAAGCTGGTGACGTGTGGCTTCTGGGTAAGTAGTACCCCTAATTTTTTAAGCAAACACTGTTGACTTAGAAGTGGTACTGAATGCTTGTTTTTTTTCACAGGAGACAGTGGTTACCCTTGCACGCCCTGGCTGCTCACTCCTTATTTGGTTCCCACACCAGGGCCACAAACTCAATATAATTCCGCACTTACTGCCACCAGGCAGGTGGTGGAGCATTGTATCAGCCTTTTAAAAGGCCGATTTTGATGCCTCCACCGCTCTGGTGGCGACCTCATGTATTTGCCGGCTATGGTTTCCAAAATTGTGGTCCTGTGTGGGATATTTCACAACATCGCCATAAGGAGTGGTGTCCCAATGCAGCCAGAGGATGCCTTGCCTGAGGATGGCCCCCCCGAGGTTGGTCGGAGGAGAGTGTCAGGGGGGGCCATACGTGATGATGTTGTTTCCCGCTTTTTCAGGTATTTGCATTTCCTTGGTTTTACATTTGTTGACATTGTGAAGACTGAAAATTATGTGTGTTTACTATCCTATGTTTCAAATTTTAACCTTATTTTTTAATTTTTTTTTATTTTTGGAAAAACCAAACAACAACCTTCTTACTTCCTGAAAATGCTCACCTGTGACATTAATGACTCCAAATTGACCTTTACACCTGGACAAATGTGTTTCTTATGTGATTTTGGGACAACATGTTGGCATGCACCATCTTCAAGCAGTTCTTGATTTTTTTTTGGCAATTCTTTGTGTGTATTTGCTTTGTATTATGATAATTTGTATAATAAACTACTTTTAAAATTATTTGTTTTTGGTTACCAGAAAAACCAGCAAATGGACAGTACCTTTTAACTTAATTTACCAGGGCATTTTTAATAAATGTAACTTTTTTGGGCAAAACATTTTTAAAAACAACATAACAATTAACAACATTTTTGCATAGTTGGGCCTACCTTTTTTTGTTTTTTTATAATTATTATGGGAGTTGCATGGATATTTTTGACGAACTTAAATAACTACATAAGGTATTTTTTTATAAACATTATGGAGTTAATGTCATTTGGACAAATTCTTGGAATGTACAAATATGTCTTTAAAGTATGGGAAACCACATTTTTTAATATTAAAGATTTACTTTTAAAGAATACTTACTCCAAAAAATTCATATGCCACATTGTTTGCATTTTCATATGCAAAATCCATAAACCAAAATGTTTACACCCAAAAATTTGGGAAAAAATGACCTTGTGAGCTAATTTTGGAGATAATAAATGAGATTGGTTTAAACAAACAGCTTTTATTAACCAAAGAAAAAAACATAATAAATTAATGTCTCAAAAAAACAATCAAATGGTCCATTGCGACCATCAGCTGGACCAAATGTCCCCTCATTGCCATTATCTGGCACAAAATGGCTTGATCCCGCATCCTTGGGTCTGTAGAAAGAGAAATATGAGTTTCATAAAAATGTGAATTTTTTAACAAATACATACTAGAAAAACAGGATTATTTACAGTTAAATAAAGTTTACATACCATGCTAATTTTGTGGCAAAACTATAGTGGTCACATAAATTTGCCTACATTACCAATTGTCAACAAAACAAAAAAAACATGAACATGAGAATAGTGTTTGGAAAAATCACTTTGGGATCTTAATTAATCCTTACACCACTTGTATATTTATTTTATTGTAGAAATGTAAACAAAAACAATGAAACTTGTATTTGTCTCTGGCATATGTGGTTATTGTAAAGTTTATTTTGTTTAGAAAGATGAATAAATTGTTCAAAAATTTAGTTTAAAAAAAAAATTTTCAAAGAAATAAAAATGCTTTTTTACTAAATTTAATAAAAAAAAGAGCAAAATTTTTGGAAAAATAGCACCCAAAATAAACAAAAAATAACCCAAATATGGACTGCCCTTAGATTGTAAGCAGGGATACAACAGTGTATGCTTATAGGGCACATTTTTAAACAATTGCAAACAACCACTAAAAAATACCTGCACGTTCAGGGCCAGGTTGACCCAGATCCTCTTCCTCCGAAGTGGGCCAGTGGATGGGTGAAGACAGGGGTGAAATGTCTGGGGGGGATAAAGGGGAGGGGTTGGTTTCAGGAGTGGGTGCATCAGGGGAGGGTGTGGGAATGTGGATGGGTAGGACAGGGGAGGGAGGGGTGATTTGGGGAGCAGGAGAGGGAGGGGAAATAAGGATGACCAGGTCAGGGGAGGGTGGCGAATTTTGGGAGGATTGGGCAGGGGAGGAGATGGTGGGAGTTGGGGAGAGGGGTCGGGCACGCCTCCGTCTCTGTCTCAGGATCCGCTCCTGACCTAAATGATGTTTAGTTTGTAATATTAGCAAATATGTATACCTTAAAAGATTTTTAATGTAAAACATTAACCACAAAGAAAATATTACTCTTAAAAAATAAACAATAACAAGGTCTCATTTATGCCGAAAAAAACACATGCTGCACACATGCACACGCATTAATGCAAATTTACATTAGCAAAGACAAAAAGTAACAACAGATTGTCCTAGATATATAAACATTGAAATATCCACTTACGCCGCCGGATCCTAATCCGAAGATGCGCAAGCAGGTGTGGGGACCGGCGTCGTAAATCCGACCACCGGCGTTCTAATTGGTCGATGGTCCGACGATATCCCATGGCCCACAGCCTGCGCCGCACCTCCGCGTACGCCCGGCGCTTGCATTGGTTGGTGACGGGGGGTGGCATATCAGTTATTCGCCGATCTATGACTTCAGTGAGCACCAGCAGCTCAACACGTTTAAAAGCACTGGCTCAAATGATGGCAATGGGTTTTTTTTTCAACAAAACAGTTTTATTACAGGGACCCCTAAATTTTGATTGGCTAATGTACTTTCATAAATAACATAAAGAATTCTATTGGTTAATGTGTGAGTCATGTGAACAACCCCTAAAAATAGATTGTGACTTATGATTGGCTTGCTGCATTTGGATGCGTTAGCAACAAGCTGGAAATAAAACAATAACAAAATTTAAAACCCCAAAAAAGCTAATAAAAAAGCCAACAAACTGCCTTTGGATTGAAAAAAAACAAGTTTGCCGTTAAAAGCGGATGGATTCTACGGACCAAAATGAACACAAAACAAACAATAAAGTTTATTGTTTTTTATTCAATAAAAAAACATGATTGAAAACTTTCGACCAACAATTAAGTAAATTAAGGTAATGATTGGCACCAATCGATTCACGGATGTTTGATGAAGGAAAAACAAGGCAATCGACAAATGACAGGCCTACTTCCGGTCGGAATTGTGCGAGCGAAAAGTTCATCCAAAAACGAGTAGTGCGCTCGCTATTTCAGACGCTCGTTAGCTAGAGGAGGGGTTGTGGAAATATGGGGCGGAAGACTCGATACGAGCAACCACACATGCGAGTGCTTGTTTTGCCATTTGGACGGATGTACCTCCTGCAGGCGAACGGCTGATAGCGTCCGGGTCTGAATCAGGCCCTGAGAAAGGAGATGAAGGGCTGAGGATGGTGCTGAAGGGCAGAAGATGATGCTGAGGTGACAAGAGCAGAACATGTTTATGAGAGGTGACGAGGGCTGAGGACAGTGATGACGACCCAGGTGAGTGAGGGAGCGGGACCAAGCTCCAACCCACTGGTCTGGTCTGGACTCTCTGGAGGGAGACACTCACTGGTCTGGACTTTCAGCTACTGGAGGCACTCACTTTTCTGGAGGCTGGTCTCCTGCAATTAGCTTCACAGCTATCTGTTACAGCCCAGCAGGTGAGGTCACTCAGTCTCCTGTAGAGGACTGGGAGGAATCACTGTTTGCTTTATTTATTTTTCCTGTGGGGACAATCACTGAATTATTGTGTTTTATTTTTTTCCTGTGTAGGCCAATGTGAGTGTTTTTTCCCTGTGGGGGCTATTGTATGTTTTTTTCCTGTGGGGCCAATGTTTTTTTTTCTGTGTCGGGGCCATTGTGTTTTATTTTTTCCTGTGGGGGGACAATGTTATTTTTTTTTCTGTGGGGGGACCAAAGTTTTTAGTTTTTCTTGTGTGAAGTTTTTCATGTGTGCAGGTGTCACGGTGGTGTTTGTACAGAGTTACAGTACAGATTAAGTTGCATGCACCAAATAGTGTAGTGTGTTAGAAATGTGTTGGGCGTTTCTAGGTGGTTACGGGGTTGGCTAATCAGACGCAGATGTAACGTACTATGAGCATTATTGGAGTGACATGGGTGTGTTGCTGAAAGTGGTTGTGTACAGAGAAACTGAATTGCTCACATTAGAGGCCATATGTGTAATCCGCACCTAGCACAGTGCAGGTGAAAGTTTCAATGGTGCGACCGATGGGGGCGTCTAAAAAAGCACAGAGCATGATTGCACCGTCTGTACAAACTGACAGTGGCCGTCTCAGTCCTTGTATATTCGGAAGCATGGTTGTACGGAATTGGTATGAAATACCGCCGGCCGCATGGCCAGCGGTTCGATTCCCATCAGCGGCAGCCCGACAGGAGCAGAGTGCGACGCAGCGGAAGCCCGACAGCGCTGGAAATCCCGATCGTGGATAGGTAAGTATCCACTAACCTAACCCCCCTAACCCTAACCCTCCTTAGGGGTGCCTAACCCTAATTTCCCCCCCAAGTGCCTAACCCTAATCCCCCCTCTAAGTGTCTAACCCTAACCACCCCATTCCCCGCTGCCTAAACCTAAGTCCCCCGGGGGGGTGCCTAACCCTAAGTCCCCCCCGGGGGTGCCTAACCCTAACCCTCCCTCCCTCTAGCCTAACCCTAACGCTCCCGGGGGGTGCCTAACCCTAAGTCCCCCCCAGAAGCCCTAAACCTAACCCCCCCACCGCAGCTGTCCGCTCGCGGCACCCGGAATCACTACGATCGTGATGCCGGGCGCCGGCCGGTCTCCCGGCGTCGGGGAAATGCGGGCGTCTACATCTAGACGCCCGGCATTTCACCCTTGCCGGGATAAGACAGTCGGGAAGCCGGCTGCCAGTATTTAGGCAGTCGGCTTCCCGATTGCCTCCCGGTTGTACACCACGGAAGGACTCTGTAGCAGCATTAGCATAAAATTACAGACGCAACTGCAACCAAAGAAGCAATGGAGGCCGCACCTGTGTCCAACTCAGAAATAGGCCCCACGAGGAGACATCCCGCCCCCCTTGACAGACCACCCCCCTCTCCAGACTCCACACCCATTAAGGCTCCTTTCATACACTTCCCTGGCTGGTATTCCTTCCCAATCCGCCCCTGGATGGCATCAAATAAGGTAAGACTGTAAGGGGACTTGTTTTGTTTTTCCTGCTACCTGAATAGCAGAAAACATTAACCACTGTAGAGACCAATGGCTTGCTCTCTATAATGCAATGTTGTAGGATACAGGCATTAACGCAGAAGATAATTGCGTTATCTTCTCTGTTAACTAGTCCCAGCATAGCTGGGATACTTAAATGAGCTCTAAACTGCAACTTCCCAGCAGATTCTGTTCACAGCTGTTGCTCTGAAATCACTCAAGACTGTCAGCACTCTCTGTCCAGACCACAAGTCCAGTTCCCTTCTTAGGGTCACTATCTCTGGGCTTGTCACTCTCTCAGGAGGATGCACTCCTGTATGCTGCTCTGGGGTTTCCCAGTCGCCAAAGCCACAGACAAGATAGGCTCCGCTCCCTTTTCACAGTAGCTTTCTGGGAGATGTAGTTTCTGTCCCTGGACTGGTAAAAGATAGTGTCCATCTCTTTTCTTACTGAGGAAGTTTATTAGTAGCCTCTGGGTGCTCAAGTCCAACCGCAGCATCCCCAAAGATTACACATGATCTCTATTGAGCCAAAATACTGCACTATTTGTGGCATTTGGACTATTTTTGGGTGTTTTAGTGTGTGGGTACCTAGATACATATTGAAAATACAGATATTTCCTTGTGGGAACAAAACTGAGAGAATAATACTTTGGAAAATACTGTATCAGGTCTGTTTATTGTAAGTCATTTGAAAGAATACTTTGGTGTGTGTGCATATCCCATGAATCAGAGGCGGATTTAGACCTCATGGGGCCCTAAGCAAGACACAGATTTGGGACCCCCCTTCCTCAAACAATCCATAACACTATATTTTCATTTCCGATTTATTCCCTTTACATTATTTGTCATCTTTCCTCCTTATACTCAGCTTTTTAACATTTTTCCCAAATGACCAAGCCCTAGTTTAGCAGTTGTGGAGGATTAGATAGTTATCACTGCAGGAGTTTTAGGGCAGGGGGTGCTGAGCACAGAGGAGTATACTTCTGTGCACACCAAAGCAGAGCCGTAAATACACATTTTGGTGCCCTGTGTACATATAGAGCATTGGTGCTCCCATCCACAATTGAAGAAAGGTGAGTGTGCACCAAAGCCATGCACCAAAAAAAAAAAAAAAACACAGAAGTGATCTCGCTGGGAAGGGGCATGATCACACAATAGCACAACGAATTAAATAAAAATCCACAAATTAGTGCCCCTCACATTACACCACGCAGTAGTGCCCTTTAATCACATTACACTGCACAGTAGTGTTCCTTAGTCACATTACATTCACACAAGGATGGCTCTTATTCACGTTGCATCACACAGTAGTGCCCCTTATTCACGTTACACCACATAGTAGTGCCCATTCATGTTATGCCCCCAATGGCGGCAACATATCTCCTTTTTGAGAAATGGAGGCTGTCGCAGCCCTCTCCCCGCCCACAGACACAAGCAGACTGTCAATCACTGACAGTCAGCTGACACTCTGCATACGATCATGCAGGACCTGTGCACTGCTGAATGAGGGCCTCTGACAAAGTGTGAAAGCTACAAAGTGCCAAGTGGCATTTTTAAGAAGCTTTTCACTTTTAAATCATATTTTTATAATGAAAGTACAACAACACAGCTTTTTGCTGCTAGAGTTACCAATGACAAAGGCAGACAAAATCCAATACAAATTGTCTTTGCAATGATATCCTCCTTACACAATCTCCCAGTCAAGGGCATTTTAAGAGAGGAGGGGGCCCGTGTGCATTCCCCTTCTGGGGCCCCCTCCTCTCTCCCTGGCAGCCGGCAGACAACTGACAATGCTGTCCGGCCACCGCAGCATCAATAGACTCTGGGCACTAGAGTGTGCCCAGAGTCTACTGCGCATGTACAGATTGTCGGGGAAATGCCATGGCCTCCATTTTCCCAGCGATTTCCTCACTGTGCATGCGCAAAACGGAGGAAAAATGGCCGCAGTGGCCATTTTCAGGCATTTTGAGCAGCGCTGAGACTCCCAATATGAGACCTGCTCCCAGTGATTTCATGCTGAACAATAAAGATTATTACCCAGCAAGTAGGATGGGTCACATCTTACATAGTTCTTGGTAAGACCGGCTCTCCGCACAAGCTACACAACCACTAACCCTGCTCCCGCTCTCCGCACAAATTCACTACCACTAACCCTACTCCCGCTCCCACCACACACTAAACTACCCTTACCCTGCTCCGGCTCCAGGCCCCAACTACACTACCCCTAACCTTAATCCCGCTCCCTCTACACACTACACTACCACTAACCCTGCTCTGGCTCCCTCCACACATACTACCACTAACCATGCTCCCTCTTCCCGCTCACAGTACACTACTCCTAACCCTGCTCCTGCCACTGCACACACTATACCACCCCTAACCCTGCTCCTGCTTCCCGCTCACATGACACTACCCCTAACCCTGCTCCTGCTCTCTGCACATACAATACTACCCCTAACCCTGCTCAACACTCACACAACACTACCCCTAACCCTGCTCCTGCTCTGTGCACACACTATACTACCCCTAGGCCTGCTTCTGCTTCCCGCTCACACGACACTACCCCTGACCCTGCTCCCGCTCTCTGCACAAACTATACTACCCCTAACTCTGCTTCTGCTTCCCACACAAATGACACTACCCCTAACCCTGCTCCTGCACACACAATACTAACCCTGCTCCTGCTTCCCACTCACACACCACACTACCCCTGACCCTGCTCTCTGCACACACTATACTACCCCTAGGCCTGCTCCTGCTTCCCGCTCACACGACACTACCCCCAACCCTACTCCCGCTCTCTGCACACACTATACTACCCCTAACCCTGCTTCCCGCTCACATGACACTACCCCTAACCCTGCTCCTGCTCTCTGCACACACAATACTACCACTAACCCAGCTCCCGCTCTCTGCTTACACTGCACTACCACTAACCCTACTCCCGCTCCCACCACACACTAAACTACCCTTACCCTGCTCCGGCTCCAGACCCCAACTACACTACCCCTAACCTTAATCCCGCTCCCTCTACACACTACACTACCACTAACCCTGCTCTGGCTCCCTCTACACACACTACCACTAACCATGCTCCCTCTTCCTGCTCACAGTACACTACCCCTAACCCTGCTCCCGCTCTGTGCACACACTATACCACCCCTAACCCTGCTCCTGCTTCCCGCTCACATGACACTACCCCTAACCCTGCTCCTGCTCTCTGCACACACACTACCCCTAACCCTGCTCCTGCTTCCCACTCACACGACACTACACCTGACCCTGCTCCCGCTCTCTGCACACTATACTACCCCTAACTCTGCTCCTGCTTCCCACTCACACGACACTACCCCTGACCCTGCTCTCTGCAGACACTATACTACCCCTAACCCTGCTCCTGCTTCCCACTCACACACTACCCCTAACCCTGCTCCTGCTCTGTGCACACACTATACTACCCCTAGGCCTGCTTCTGCTTCCCGCTCACACGACACTACCCCTAACCCTGCTCCCGCTCTCTGCACACACTATACTACCCCTAACTCTGCTTCCGCTTCCCACTCACATGACCAGGGCCGCCATCAGGGGGGTACAGCCGGTACTATTGTGCCGGGCCGGGCTCAGAGGGGGCCCGCAGAGTGCAGATGATTCAGTCTTAGTCACAGGCAGATGACTTCCTGTGAGTACAAAGCAGTTTACTGCAGGACCGGTGCTCTGCGGGGCCCCCTGTCAGTGTCAGTCACTATGTGACTACCAGCAGCTGCAGGGCTCCTTCTCATAGGAGGGCAGAACAGAGGCTTTGCATTTAGCACTGCCTCACTTAAATTATTTGTGTCTCTCCCTCTGCACGAGTTATCCCCCATGCCGACTGATGTGTAAAGCCCACTTTCCCCGCCCCTACCCGAGTCCCAGCCCCTCTTTTTCTCCTGCTCTTTATTACATGTCCTCTCCTTCAGATGGAGTGTGAGGTCCCTCCCTGCCCCTTTCCAGAGTCCCCGCCCTCTCCCCGAGTCCCCACCCCCTCATGCTTTTCCAGGCCAGCTTGATGTTGTCTCTACATCTGCAGCCGTTGTGAGAGGGACACAGAGCCTCCTGCGATGCTGCTATCAGAGGTAAGTACCTTAGGGGGGCTATGTACTTATGTGGTGAGTTATGGTGTCCCTGACTAACCTCTGTTAGTTAGGGAAACCACCTTTGCCTAGTGGCTCAGCCCTGTCCCCAGGGATATTGTAAAGTGCTGCCCTTGTATAAGTATAATTTTTTCCAGGTGTCCCCTTGTACTTATACAGCATATCATTTTCAATATCCCTGTGGACAGGGTGGAGCCATTACTCAAAGGAATTGTCCCTAACAGAGGGGGTGGGGCACCACATTACAAAAATACAGAGGCTTTTAAACATGTCCATAAGGCACTCCTATACTGTATGTTAGCTCCATGATAAAAAAAAACAGTGGTGATGATTAGGGGATCAAGGGGACACCTAGAAAACTGTGGGGTGTCTCCTATATTTATATAAGAGCAGCATATAATTTACAATATCCCTGGGACAGGACTAAGCCACTAGGCAAAGGGGGTGCCCATAACCAAGAGAGAGTTGACCCCATAATTATGGAGCACCATACTTATTCATGCTATGTGGGTGAGGTGGGGGTCTATACTTGTATCAATGGGAGGGGGGGATGTGTAAGAGAAGTGTAAGCATTATCCTGGGGAGTGAGGTGGGTTGGGTGGGGTTTGCAATGTATCAGGGGGTTATGAGGTGAATGAAGTAGTTGTCAAGAAAAAGAGATCAGTGTTTTGAAAGGCAAGCAGTAAGTGGTTGTAGTATAGGCCCACTCATACATAGCTTATATATATATATACACACACACATAGCTTATATATATATATACACACACACATAGCTTATATATACATATACACACATACATAGCTAATATATATATATACACACACACATAGCTTATATATATATATACACACACACATAGCTTATATATATATATACACACACACACACACATAGCTTATATATATATATATATACACACACACACATAGCTTATATATACATATACACACACACATAGCTAATATATATATATACACACACACATAGCTTATATATATATATATACACACACACATAGCTTATATATATATATACACACACACACACATAGCTTATATATACATATACACACACACATAGCTAATATATATATATATACACACACACATAGCTTATATATACATATACACACATACATAGCTAATATATATATATACACACACACATAGCTTTTATATACATATACACACACAGAGGAGGGGAGGCCATGCCAGTACTTTATCTAGTACCCCCCTCCACTGGGTCTTAATCCACCTCCGAGACTCAGCCCGGCTCGTATGACTTCACGCTGCGCCACTATGCTGAGAGGAGGGGGGTGACAGGAGAGACACAGAAGGGGGGCCCTGTCTATTTTGTCAGTGCCGGGCCCAATAATTTCTGATGGCAGCCCTGCACATGACACTACTCCTAACCCTGCTCCTGCTCTCTGCACACACTATACTACCCCTAACCCTGCTCCTGCTCCCCACTCACACGACACTACCCCTAACCCTGCTCCAGCTCTGTGCACACACTATACTACCCCTAGGCCTGCTTCTGCTTCCCGCTCACACGACACTACCCCTGACTCTGCTCCCGCTCTCTGCACAAACTATACTACCCCTAACTCTGCTTAACTGCTTCTGCTTCCCACTCACATGACACTACCCCTAACCCTGCTCCTGCTCTCTGCACACACAATACTACCCCTAACCCTGCTCCTGCTTCCCACTCACACACCACACTACCCCTGACCCTGCTCTCTGCACACACTATACTACTCCTAGGCCTGCTCCTGCTTCCCGCTCACACGACACTACCCCTAACCCTGCTCCCGCTCTCTGCACACACAATACTACCCCTAACCCTGCTCCTGCTTCCCACTCACACACCACACTACACCTGACCCTGCTCTCTGCACACACTATACTACCCCTAGGCCTGCTCCTGCTTCCCGCTCACACGACACTACCCCTAACCCTGCTCCTGCTCTCTGCACACACAATACTACCCCTAACCCTGCTCCTGCTTCCCGCTCACACGACACTACCCCTAACCCTGCTCCTGCTCTCTGCACACACAATACTACCCCTAACCCTGCTCCCGCTCTCCGCACAAATTCACTACCACTAACCCAGCTCCCGCTCTCTGCTTACACTGCACTACCACTAACCTTACTCCCGCTCCCACCACACACTAAACTACCCTTACCCTGCTCCAGCTCCAGGCCCCAACTACACTACCCCTAACCTTAATCCCGCTCCCTCTACACACTACACTACCACTAACCCTGCTCTGGCTCCCTCCACACATACTACCACTAACCATGCTCCCTCTTCCCGCTCACAGTACACTACTCCTAACCCTGCACACACTATACCACCCCTAACCCTGCTCCTGGGGTTAGGGTTAGGCACTAGAAGGGACAATTAGGGTCAGGCACCTACCCCGACGGTTAGGGTTAGGCACCAGAAGGGAGGATTAGGGTTAGGCGCCAAGGGGAGGGTTAGGGTGAAGATTAGGGTTAGAAAAAAAAAAACATGTGTCGACCATTTTTTCTACCTTTTTCATGTCGACTTTTTGACCATGTCGACCATTTGTACATGTCGACCTTCTTACATGTCGACCTTTAGTGCGTCAACCTTGTGTCCCTGTCGACTTATTGACTGTCTAACATTTGGTGTCTATCTAGACATTGTCTACCTTTTTACTGTAGATCTTTCAATCCACACCCGCTGGGAGCATTAGCTCTCCACTATACTCACAATCTCCAGCTGGCCAGTGTACAGTATGTAATGCTCAGCTTGTTAGTGAGTAATGAGTCCTCCGATCAACAATGAGGTAAGTGTACTCCCAATAGTATTGTTGCGGTTCACAGCTGTCCTCCAAAGGATTAGGGCCGTATTCAATTTCAGTTTCGCACCCACAATACTTTTTCGCATTCTGCTGCACTTTTCGACGACTTTGCATGTTTTGGCCATGGAAACTTCTCGTGCGCACCCCTGCTATTCGCCGTATTGAATTCCAAAGGACGCAAAAATGTGTCCCGGCGAAACTCAAACATGCGAAAAGTGCTGTCAGAAATAGGGAAATCAGCCTGACACCCCCCAAAAGATGCACTAACATTGGGGATCAGTATAGATGTCCCCGATTAGTCCCCCTGGAGCTATTTGGGGTACTTAAGAGCTTTCAATTGCCTCTATATAGCGTCTTTGCACAAGTGGTGAAAAATAGCATTAAGCAGTTTCTTTTGGAGAAAATAAGTAGTCCTGTCAAATGTTTTAAAATCGCTAAAGTGAAGTTTTAAGTGCCGCCAAAAATGCACCTTCAGCAAGCACCTGCAATAAAAAAATACCTCACCCCTACTTGCAGACCCCCCGATAGTCTATTTAGCTAGTTTTAAAGTTTGTATCCCCACTTTGCAGTTTTTCACCCCTTTTTTAAGTAATTTTTTTGGGGTGATCCTCGATGTTTTTTTTTTTTTTTTTTTTAATGCAGTGATCCTTTGGAGGGCTGTCCCAAGGGTGCTGAGTGGTTTCCCCACCTTTTCACCCCAAAATAGCGATTTTGCACTTTTTTCCGACACCTATGCACAGGCGAATCTTTTTTGCCTATTACATTGCATTGCGTTTTCGCATACGCAAAGTATTTGCAATTGAATACGGTGATACTTTTCCGCCTGGCGAACTGACATCATCCGCGATACTAATTGAATATGGCCCTTAGTGTCCAAATAGCTGGTATCTCCGGTGCACAGCTTGAGGCACTGATAGATAGTGGATTTTTCAATCACCAGCGGGGTAGGTAAGCTCCCGATTGCAGCGGTACAGTTCCACTGCTGCAGTGATACAGGTCAATCTTGTATAATGAACTGCCAGTACCCCCCGTATCCCTAACATGTTTCTCTGCACTGGGTGGCTTTTCCTGTTTATGAAAACACACTGATACTTTTCAGAAAATGCATGTAGCCATAGAGATCATTGGGGGTCATTCAGACCCGCTCTCGAGCGCAGGACGCTCGCAAGCGGGTCGATGTTCCCCCACTGCACATGCGCACGACGGAGGGAGCTCCGTCGTGCGCATACGCGAGACCCGGCGAGCGACGGGCTCTCCATCGCTCCAGGTCTCGCACCAAAGGGGACGTGCTGTCGATGTTGATTGACAGCATGCCCCCTTTGGTGGGCGTGCCGGGGGTGTGCCTGCCAGACAGAGGCGTTCCCATGGTTCCCACTAGTGATGTCAGTAGGAGTGATTTTGGCTCTGATAGAGCCAAAATCACTCCAGGGCTTGCGGCAGCGAGACCCTACCGCAGGGTTTCCGTCGCAAGCCCGATGGTTGCGATGGTCAAGACCATGGCGACCATCATCATGGACTCTCGCATATGCTGTGGGTGGTTACCCACAGCTATGCGAGCGGCCAGGAGGCTGCTCCATTTTCATGGAGGAGGGCCCTGATTCAGAGCGAGCGCTCTGGTCAGAGCGTTCGGCTCTGAATCAGGCCCATTGTTCCTTATAACCAATGCAGGTAATTGATACCAATGATCCCATTTAAATATATATATCTCTGGAGGGGGGGGAGTTATATAACCGCCACATAATAGGGGTAAGGTGCAATCAGGGAGATTGCTAGACTTTTCAGGGAGTCAGGGAGATTGCTACTATATCAGCGAGTCTCCCTGACATTCAGGCAGAGTTGGCGACTATGCCGCTGACCATGCGATTGGTTGGCCGTTCAGCATGTCACCAGGATGGGCCGGGTTATTCAAATAAAGTCCCGGAGTCCTCGTGGGAGCAGCAGCTACAGAACTTCAGTCAGCGTGGGACTTCAATGTCCCACCACCACAGAGCAGAGGAGCTTTATCTTCAGAGGCAAGAACTGGTGTGCTGGCAGGTGAGACAGAGGGGACCGGACAATGTGGGCGGGAGCTCGGGCCAGCGAGAGGAACCTACCAGCGGATGCCCAGGCCAGTGGGAGCCCCGGCCAGAGGGAGGGCGCCACCAGTGGGTGCCCTTGCCAGCAGGTATTATTACTAGCAGGGCCGGATTAACAGGAGGGCGACAGGGGCAATCATCCCTGGGCCTCCACACGTTAAGGGGCCCCACACCCATCAGGGTTAAAGTGGACCGGAGGAGACGGAACCAGTTCCGCCTCCTCTGGCCACCCTAACCCAGGTGCCGCGGGGAGGCTCTATTTGCCAGGCGCCCGCTGAGATTGTAACCAGGGGGCGCCTGGCTACTTCTCCGCAGCTACAGCCGGAGCTCACATGAACCCCGGTTTCCGGCTCACGCAGTGCACTATGGGAGAGACGTCATCTCTCCCATAGGGCAGAGGAGCAGCCGAGCGGATTGCAGCGGATTCGGGGCTTAGTTTAAGGTAAGTATGAGCTTTATATTTTTTTTTGTGCAAGCGGCTTACTGGGGGCATTACTCGGGGGGAGAGGCATTACTACTGGGGGCATTACTACTGGGGCATTACTCGGGAAGGGGGGAGGCATTACTGGGGGGGCATTACTTCTGGGTGCATTACTCAGGGGGAGGCATTATTACTGGGGAGGAGGCATTACTCGGAGGGGTAGGCATTACTACTGGGGGCATTAATCAGAGGGCATTACTATTAGGGACTCTACTACAGAGGGAGCATTAGTATTGGGGGCACTAATTGAGGGGCATTACTACAGGGGGAATTTCTACAGAGGGCTCTACTACAGGGGGCATGACTACTGGGGGCATTACTATTGGGGGCACAACTACAGGGGTATTACTACTGGGGGATTTATACAGGGGGCATTACTATTGGGCACATGCAGGGGGCATTACTACTGGGGACATTACTATTTGGGGCACAACTACAGGGGTATTACTACTGGGGGCATTTATACAGAGGGAATTACTACAGAGGGCACTACTAATGGGAGTATTGCATAGGGGCACTGCATAAGGGGCACTACTACTGGGTGCACTGCATACGGGGCACTGACACTACTGGGGGCTCTGCATAACCCCAGTTTGTCACATTTAATAGGGGCCCCCACATGTTTGTTGCCCAGGGGCCCCCACAGACCTTAATCCGACCCTGATTACTAGTGGGTACAGAGTAAAAGATTTGTTGGCAGTTATGGTTCGTCAGTGTATGAACAACCACCGTCTGCAGTTATAGCTGCATATCAGTCGATAGAAGCCTATGGGCTTCTGTTTGCAATTCCAAACTGATCCCTCCCAGCACACCCCATGCCTACCTGGGCCCACTGTAGCCAGCTCACAGCAGCGTGTGCTGGGCTGGGGATAGACAGCACTAATGGGGACAGACCTGGGCCCCTCCAACAAGCTCAGGTAATTATTACCCGCTCCCCCCCCCCTCTCTGTACCTCTGCTTATGGGCCAGTGGTATGAACGAATCTATACAGCTTTGATTGTTTCTGGATTAATATGAAAATTCCTTTTTTGAGGTGGGGAGGTGCACTACCTTTTGGAATTTTAAATATTTGGTTGGACTTCATTTTTTGGTAGCAGTGTTGGCTTTGTTTTTATTTTTTGTATTATTCTTAACTTTTGTATACTTTTGTTCTTTGATTTCTTTTTTGTTCTATACAGTCTGTGCCCTAATGCAGCAATATTCACCATTATTATGATTTGATATTATTTATGTTCAGATAAGCTACACCAGATGTGGTCTGTACAGTCTTAATTATACCACTAGATGGTAGCAGAATATAACTCTTCAACTACAAACGAACATAAAATATATATTAGTCCTTAACTGGTCAGTATGTTAAGGACACTTGCTTTCATATTTCATACATAAAGTGACATTATATATCCAAGCTACTATTTCAAAAAATAACATCAGACTTAAACTAAAAATGTAAACAATTAAACCAATATTATTATAGAGTGTCACTTTATTTTGACCGGCCATTGTGATTGCTGTATTCTGAAAATGTCATTACAAGGATATAGAGTTATAACTGGAGTTTAAACTTGATTTGGACTGGATTTTGCCCCACTTTTAATCTTAAAAAATACCACAAGTTTTCAATCATTACAACCCCTCCTTACTTCTACTCAATTCCACCTCCTGCAACCTTGCCTGTTAATTTGACACAATGTCGCTTCACATTGGTTATTATTATTACTGCATTCTGTCTTCACGCATTCTGAAGTATGGCATGTCTGTTATTAATGCATTTTACCTTGTACTTATTTGTGCAATACACTGACTGCTTTGCAAGTCTCTACTAACTGTCGCATCATGGACTCCCTACTCTACCATTCCACCCCAGTCCCGCTTCTTCCCAATCCCGCTTACTCAGTATCTCTGCCCACTTCAGACTACTGTGTTCTTTTTGCTGTCATTTCCCACTGCATGCTACACTTCTATGAACTGCTCATCCTGCCTACTGTAACCTATGTAGTGGACCTGTTTACATGCAATCCAAATTCGGTTTTTCAATCTGAGTTCTGAATTTACAGCAGCCTCGAGCCTGGACTCGGTTCTACTCGGAACCCCAAAAGTGATCCGAGCCCGGACTCGATTTAATTCTGCACCCCAAAGTTTGTGTGTGTTCGTTTTTCAGGAAAACCGAACCGCACATCTCTACATCAAGGGCCGGATGAACAACCCGTTGAACTATCCTTGTATTATTTCCACATATTGCTTATTGCACATTGTAACCAATGTACTGCACCCAACATGGCTGCCTCACCTGATACTCTATTATGTAGAATGAACAATGCATAGTTCTGATGATTTTGCAAGGATCTCATCCAGTATTTGAATCTCCCCCATTATGTGTCTTCAACTCCAGGCATTGCCTATTCTGCCCAGTGTAATCCCATGTAATGCATCTAAAATGGCTGCCTAGTCTAGATCCTTCGTGGTTAGGATGAATAATCTTTGGAAATGATGACCCAAAATGGCTGCCGCGCCTTTGTATTATATTCATTGCTTCTGTATTTCATGCAAATCTAAACCTATGTATTATGTTCATCGTTTCTGTATTTTGTATTAAAATCTAAACCTCTGTATTATGTTCATACTAACTATTATGCACCTTGAGTCCTATTGGAGAAAAGAGCTATATAAATAAAATTATTATTATCAGTATTATTAAAGTTACAATGGACATATTACTCTTGTTTTATTGTTTCCTGCATAGACTTTTGTAGTGGCTTCCTATCTCCATGCGCATTCAATATATATGGCATTATATATTAATCAAGTACAAAAGTGCAGTAAACAGTGCCAATGCCAACCAATCTGACATTTGCTTTCAAAAAGCCTTGTTTATTTAGTAGGTGAGGCACAGCACCAAATACCTCGATTTGTACTGTTTCACCTAGATTTCCACCAAAGCACTTAGGATTACAGAACAAGATGGCAGGTGTTTCAGAGTGCCTAGTCTTTGACAGCAATATTAAAAAAAAAATGTAATTTGCAGAGCAAGATTATTATATGATATGTAGGGGAGAAGAAAGGACATTTTTAGGATGTTTCTTGCTGTGCAGCAAAGTTATTTTGTTTGAATTTTTGCACCAGTAATGATTGGGGGTCATCCTGTTCTTTTAATGGGATACATTTTGTGCCTTCCAGCTGCACTTAATGGACAAAAGCGTAAAAATTCCCACAAGTAATAAAAATTGTCCCAAGGTCCGGTAACTCTCATGATTAATATAAGGCGAATCCGAGCAATACTTCATAAAAAAATACTCGCCAACATTTATCTCATCATAGTGTAAGAAGTTTAAGCATGTGATACTTATACGTTTGTACACACTTCTTCAGCAGCACTCCATACATCCTGGGGTATATTTACTAAAGTGAGAGTTTTTAGAAGAGGAAATGTTGCCCATAGCAACCAATCAAAGTCTAGCTATTATTTTCTAGGTGCTAGTTAAATGTTAAGTAGAATCTGATTGGTTGCTCTGGGCAACATCTGCATTTCTAAAAACTCTCACTTTAGTAAATATACTCCCTTGAGAATTTTCAGCACAATCCCTGCTTATTTTTACTTGGAAATCTATAGTCTGGAATAAGTTATTTACCTCTGTGGACCAATGTTTAGAGGTTTTGCTGCAAAATCTACAATATGATCTTCTTGTTTTAAGCAATTGCAGTGTCATTGGGCTGCCCCATTGAGGTTTTCAATAATAAAGCAACTAAAACCACTCACATGTGGGCTACATAGTCTTATTTGTTTACGGTTATATCATATGTGAGACATACATGCAAATATGTATACACCCGTGTGCTATTTGCTAGAAAGAATCAACCCACTACATTATAGGGGTAAGAACCGCCACTGGCAATATTACAAAAAATATTCTGTACAGGTAGAGTGACAGGAAAGCAGCGGGATGTACTTGATCAAAGAGTTGTCCCATTTTTGGGTGTTAACATTATGTGACCAGCTCACATCCAATCTGGGGCAACCTTGCTGGGGAGATACGTCCAATGGCTGTCCAGTTCTGTGGCTGCATTGTGATAAATGTTTCAGGGCAGCCATAGGTTTATTCTATTTGCAATTCAAGCTTTAAATGTGAAGCTCATGGGGAGGGGATTTCACAATCCACTATCCACCGAATTGAAAGTAGGATTTTTATCTTGGTGACGGATTATCTTATTTTACCTTGTTCCACCGGAAACTTCTTTATTTATTTTTTTCATTTGATGTAGAAGTAGCTTTTAATAAAAAGGATCAGTCATGATTCAGTCACTAACCAGTCAGAACTCTGATTCCTATTATGTAGATTTCATCCACTAACTAGTGAATCTGAATTGAAGGAAAGGCTGCTCCCATTGGCTGTATTCTAATAGGCAACAAGAGAAGTATCAGGGATAGACAGTTTTCTATCACAGGGACTACGTGGAGCTGCTAGACATTATGAAGCACAGTGCTTTGTGATGTTGGTAGGTGCCCAACCCATTTCACTACAACAAGGGTTATGCATGGCATGTTCTTATGTTAGCAGAAGGGCAGATTTGTCAGCAACTTAAGCTGGGTACACACTATACGATGTACAACCAGCTGACGGAACAATGCAATGTAACTATACATCGCACCGGTTGTACACAGTGCTCAATACGGTGTACAACCACATATTGTATTGTTCCATGCTGCAAGTAGCAACATGGCACCGTTCACCACATTGTCCTATCTGCTGGGTAACAGAGCAGATGGGATGATGTGATGGACAACCACCATAAACACTATAAGATCCATGCAATATACTGTTCCGATCCATGTCAGAATGATATATTGTACGATATATCTAATAGTGTGTACCCAGCTTTAGTAGTGTCTTACAATTTTTTCACTTTTGACTTATTTGAACTAGACAGCTACAGGTAATTTTTTTGTAGTATTGTGTTGTATTATTAGATGTAGAATTGTAATGAACTGATTACATTAAAGTATTTCAATTAATGGTGTATGAGTTGTATTATAACCAATCAGCTCATGTCTAAGGCCAAAAAAACCCCAAAATATATACACTACCGTTCAAAAGTTTGGGGTCACCCAGACAATTTCATGTTTTACATGAAAACTGACTTTTATTTATCAAATGAGTTGCAAAATGAATAGAACTTATAGTCAAGACATTGGCAAGGTTAGAAATAATGATTTTTATTTGAAATAATAATTTTGTCCTTCAAACTTTGCTTTCGTCAAAGAATGCTCCTTTTGCAGCAATTACAGCATTGCAGACCTTTGGCATTCTAGCTGTTAATTTGTAGAGGTAATATGAAGAAATTTCACCCGACGCTTCCTGAAGCACCTCCCACAAGTTGGATTGGCTTGATGGGCATACGGTCAAGCTGCTCCCACAACAGCTCAATGGGGTTGAGATCTGGTGACTGCGCTGACCACTCCATTACAGACAGAATAACAGCTGCCTGCTTCTTCCCTAAATAGTTATTGCATAATTTGGAGGTGTGCTTTGGGTCATTATCCTGTTGGAGGTGGAAATTGGCTCCAATCAACCGCTGTCCACAGGGTGTGGCATGGCGTTGCAAAATGGAGTGATAGCCTTCCTTATAGCCTTCCTTATTCAAAATCCCTTTTACCTTGTACAAATCTCCCACTTTGCCAGCACCAAAGCAGCCCCAGACCATCACATTACCACACATAACATCACATTACCTCCACCATGCTTGACAGATGGCGTCAGGCACTCTTCCAGCATCTTTTCACTTGTTCTGTGTCTCACAAATGGTCTCCTGTGTAATCCAAACACCTCAAACATCGATTCGTCTGTCCATAACCCTTTTTTCCAATCTTCCTCTGTCCAATGTCTGTGTTATTTTGCCCATATTAATCTTTTCCTTCTATTGTCCAGTCTCAGATATGGCTTTTTCTTTGCCACTCTGCCTAGAAGGCCAGCATCCCGGAGTCGCCTCTTCACTGTAGACGTTGACACTGGCGTTTTGCGGGTACCATTTCATGAAGCTGCCAGTTGAGGACTTGTGAGGCGTCGATTTCTCAAACTAGAGACTCTAATGTACTTGTCTTCTTGCACAGTTGTGCACCAGGGCCTCCCACTTCTCCTTCTACTCAGTAGCACACACCGTTGTAGGAAATGTTCAATTTCTTGGCAATTTCTCGCATTGAATAGCCTTTATTTCTAAGAACAAGAATAGACTGTCAAGTTTCACATGAAAGTTCTCTTTTTCTGGCCATTTGGAGAGTATAATCGAACCCACAAATGTGATGTTCCAGATATTCAACTAGCTCAAAGGAAGGCCAGTTTTATAGCTTCTCTAACGAGGAAACCTGTTTTCAGCTATGCTAACATAATTGCACAAGGGTTTTCTAATCATCCATTAGTCTTCTAAAGCGCTTAGCAAACACAATGTACCATTAGAACACTGGAGTGATGGTTGCTGGAATTGGGCCTCTATACACCGATGTACATATTCCTTTAAAAAACAGACGTTTGCAGCTAGTATAGTCATTTACCACATTAACAATGTATAGAGTGTATTTCTGATTAATTTAATGTTATTTTCATTGAAAAAAACAGTGCTTATCTTTCAAAAATAAGGACATTTCTAAGTGACTCCAAACTTTTGAATGGTAGTGTAGCTACAAAGGGAGCTAATGAAGCGCTAGATTTATAAGGCAACAAAACAAGATTAAATACAAGGAGAACACCAAGACGTAAGCATGTCTTTAAACCTTGGATATCTTTGTTTATCAATTCCACTAATGAATTTGAGGAAATGAAACACCACTCAATATATGACTTTGTAAATAGTATACAGTATATCAGTACAGATAAAATGATCAATGTATTATGTGTGCTGTCTTATACTTTTTAAAGTACAAGGTCGCATAGTCTGGATCTGTTATTTCTATTATGCTATTTGTCTACTCTGAATTGTTTCTTACCTGTTATCATTAATATTGCATGCAACTGCTGGTCCTGGGTGCAGAAAGTGGTATTCACCGGTCAGCCTTAGTATTGTACACAAACATTTACCTACACTTCTAAGACACACAGCTGCTATTGTGTGGAATGAAGGTGAAAAACAAATTGGTTCATAACGTATAGAGTGAAAACAGCCATATATATTTAGACACTGACACAATATTCATTTTGGCTCTGTATGCCCCACCACGAGGGATTGGCAATTAAACAATTGAGATGCAATTGAAATGCAGACTTTTATATTTAATTCAAAAAGTTGAACAAATGTATTGTAGGAAACGTTTAGGAATTGCAGCCGTTTTTATAGTTTTTTTTGTCTGGCCAAGCTCACCGGTGCACTTTTTCTCAGAATGTGTCACTTGCATTGAAAGCTGCTTTGATCGCATGTTGCGAGTTGACAGCAAGAGCTTCCAAATGCAAATACCACAATTGGCATCAACTCCAGACCTTTTACCTGCTTATTGATAAAGAAATAAAGAAGGAATAGCCCACACCTGTCCATGAGACAGCTATTGAGTCACTTGTCCAATTACTTTTTGACCCTAGAAAAAGTGGGGGCTGCATTTCAAGCATCTATAATTCCTCAAATTAAAGCAGGGAGTCTGCACTTTAAAACCATATTCATTATATAACTGTAACTTGAATATGTTTTGGTAAACAGCTAAAATGACAAAAATTGTATCAGTGTCCAAATACACATGGACCTAACTATACAGTACATAGCATTTGAGCTTCGGCTGCAATGGTGTAGGCAGCAGGCTTGCGTGGAAAGACAAAAGAATAAGCGTTCCACAGGCACTGTCACAACAGAAGATAAATAATTAAGCTCTGATCAGAGCAATATGGCACCATATTTATCTCCTTTCCTCACTTGAGATATACTGCATCAAAGAAAGAAAGAGAGTAACTGGATGTTGTGACAGCGCCTGTGGAACGCTTATTCTTTTGTCTTTCTGTGTTTCTGGAGGCGTGGTGCTCCTAAGCGTATACTGGGCTATGGTTACAGGGTGCAGGCAGTTTGGATCACAATTTATTTATAGCAGGCTTGCTTGGGCTCTCCTATGTACCTCCTGCAAAGCTCCTGGTGTCCGGAGATTGATGCTGCTGGGCTGACTTGCTCCAAAGCTCCTGCAGGCCACTCCATTTGCTGCTACTTATGGCCCATAGCAACCTAAAGGGTTCTTATGCAATCTGGAGGAGCCCTTATAAATCTATATACAGCAGTGCTGGGCCTTGGAGTGTTTACTGTGCCTGAAGTATTTCCTTTCTCTACAGTACTTAAACCAATACTTCTGGATTTGTGAGTACTTACTTTCATAATGACATATCAGTAGGAGACTTGTGAATTCACTGTTTGATTTCTGGCTTTGGAGCACCTGGGCCATTGCTCCTGAATCTCATGCAAGCCACTACTCCTGGTCTTGTGAGTATTTACACTTACTGAGATATTTAAGTTGGAGACTGGTGAATTCATTATTTGTGCTCCATTGGAAAGTCTCAGTATAATTACTGCCGCAAGCTCCTGTGTTTTATACTTAGACATTTCTAATGCAGCACCTTCATATGTTACAGTATTTAAATTGCTACTCCCTGATTTGACAATACTTATTTATACTAAGAAGTAGCGGTGGGAGATTAGCGGCCATACTTTTTTGTTTCATATCTAAAAAGTAATCTTTCTCTTATAGTCCATTTTTATTATATTGCAATATGGGTAAACATAAATGCAGCAGCTGCAGCCAAGTTTTAAAAAATTGCCAGGTCTTCATTATCATCTTCTTCGGGGCCTTCAGGGAGAGACTCTCTTGTGACATCTATGTCAGCTGCATCTGGTTCCCAATCTCTATCTGAGGTTACACTACAGCAAATTTTGTAGGCTGTTACATCCTGCGAGACAAAAATGGTGGACATAATTGAGAAGGTACAATTTCGATTTGTCCCTGTTAGGCCATGATGTTCAGCGTATCCAAGAGCAGGTTGGAGAAGTGGAAATCGGAGTGCTACACTTGAGGACTTGTATACTCCCAATAAAAGCAGAAGTTGCTTCTCTGACTGCTCAAATGGCAGGTCTGCAAAACAAGGTCTCGGATATGGAAGGCAGGTTACGCAGAAATAGCGTTTGTTCTGTGGATCTCCCTGAAAAGGGGGAAGGAGCTTCATCCAAAGTCTTTGTAGAGCAATGGCTGATCGCTACTTATGGTCGCAACTCTTTTACTACTACTTTTGCGGTGGAGCAAGTCCACCAAATACCCACCAGACCACTTCCTCCTGGTGCACCTCCTCGCACATTTATTGCAAAGCTTCTCCTTTATAAGGATCGAGATGCAATATTGAGAATGGCTCAAGTTAAAGGTCTCCTGGTAGGAAATGGAATCAGTATTTCAGTATTTCCGGATTTTGCGGCAGATGTACAAAAGGACAGAGCTAGATTTCTTCCTATCAAATGCTGACTCCGTGACTTGAATCTTCAATATCCCATGTTGTTCCCTTCTAAACTACGTGTAATAGCAGATAGTGAAACAAAATTTTTTACGACACCAAAGGAGGCTGCGGCAATGTTAGATCTTTGGAAATCTGTCAGTAGACAGCTAGTTTCTGATGCATCTCATTAATTTAAGATTAGGCACAAGGTTCTTGTTGAGGGAGTTGCTTCATGCATCTAATTTCAAATAATATTTTGGCTTATAGGATATATGGAGAGCCCCCTTGTATTGGTGGCTGTTTTTTAAAAATCTTTTTTTTTTGTGTGTGTGCCAGTTAAGGGGTTAAGTATACCTCAGGGGAGGTTGGTTGGGATTGAATTGTATAGATTGTGTCTATTTTTTTGTTTTCTTTCTTTTTTTTCTACTGCACTGGTCTCTCCTTTTTCTCTGTAATATTAGTTTTTGTTATTTTTAATGTTACATTTTCTAACTTGGAATGTCAGAGGTGTAAATGATCTCCTGAAAAGGTAATTGGTTTTTAAGTTATTTAAACAATATAATTCTGATATTCTGTGTTTAACGGAGACACATTTAGTGGGGAGTAAATCATTGACGCTTAAACGCCCTTGGGTAGGTTAGGCTTACCACTCTATGTACACTTTATGATCCAGAGGGGTCTCCATTTTGATTAATAAAAAGGTTCCATTTGTGCTACAATCATTACAAATTGACACTTAGGGTTTTTCTTGACTGTAATATTTCTTCTATTCCTATTTTTATTTTGGCAGTTTATATTACTCCTCCTTTTTCATTTGATGTTTTAAGATAGGCTGCCAACTTTATTGCAAAATCTCCTGATACACCTGCGGTATGCCTGGGAGATTTCAATGCCATTATGGCCCAGTCTTAGATAGGTGGAGGGCCTCTATGAGCTCCTTTAGTCAGAGTGCTTCTGGTTTTTAAAATTTTGTAAAAGAATTGGGGTGAGTGGATGTGTGGAGACTTAAACATCCTGAGGTTAGCCAATTTTCTTCTTTCTCTTCCAACCATCACACTTTTTCACGTATAGACATTGCCTTGGTTTTTTGTACATTGTTGCCGAAGATATTGCATTTGGAATATAAAGCAAGAGGTGTATCAGACAATTCGTCGTTGGTAATAAAAATTGGATTGGGGGGGCGTGGCCTGACTGCAGAGATGAGTGGCAGCATATTCTAGGAGCTTTGGTCATTATACCTAATAAGCCCCTGTTATATGCTAAATTAGGGTATTGAAACCCCCTGATCTTCAGCTCCCGACCTGGTGGACACGGCGGTTCTGTTTCCCGTGGCCGCCGTGCCTCCAGAGATGGCTCCGGGGACCCACGAGTGTTGAGGCCTTCCTGGCACCCATAAGCCGTGGCCTCAATTTTGGACATAGCCCACCACAATTCACAGAGGGCCGCAGACCTTGGCGGGTGCACAGCCCCACAAAATACCCCTCAAGAAAAGCCCGTTCCCGCTGACCTCAGGTGGTCCCGCTTACACCCTACCTCTACTCCAGGGGATTAAGCGCTGCTTCCGGGACGCTGAGGCCTTCACCGCTTCCTGCAACCCTGGCCATGATTGTGGTGCGCAGTCCAGAGCGGCCGTGACCACCGCTGGAAACGGCCGTGCACCTCTACCGCACCCTCTCTGCCTGCCCGCCCATTCAGATTGGGCAATCCATGTCACCTGTGGTCCCCTGGCGAGTCCCGAATTGGAGCTGTTAATCTCGGGAGGCCGCCATCTTGGCTCCTCTCTCTTCCCGCTGCTGCTATACCAAAGCTCCTGCCTTGCTGTTTGGTGGAGGATATTGGCAGCAGTGCCTCTCCCTGGTCTCCCCAGCCTCACATCATCTCTCTCTGCACGCTGCACACTCTGAGGATCTGCCTCTAGCCAGGACTTTCACTCTCTTTTATTACCTGACCTCTCCTTGCAGCTGGGCATCACTGTCAACCTCCAACTCCTCCTGCTCCCTGTTTAGTAGTGGTCCCCAATTGCCCAGGTGGGTGTTACTGTTTGGAGGGATATCCTTATACCTGAGCTTTGGAAACCTGCCAATATTTCACAGCAGTTCCCACCTCAGCCTTTTATTTTGGATTCTTCATAAATAGACTCTCTATGTAATCACTGTATATATGCTCCTCTGCTGCCATCTTTTGGATTAAAAGTGTATTTCACATCTGGTCTACTAAAGTCTAACCTGCCCTGTCAGTTTATATGATGTGATTACGCTGCCTGAACCCCGGGACCTAGTGGCATTTTACATGTCCCAGTAATAAGCAACACACTGCAGCTTATCATTACGTCTCCAGCTGTTCGACTGAATCAGAAAACAATTGATGGCAAGCGAGTGAACTGGAAATACTTTTAGTCTCAGCTTTCTCATATTTGACCTGCTACCCATTTTTCTGCACCATGTCTCAGAAGCCTAAAAAGGCAACGCAGAATTCATCTACTAATCTTTTTGGCTCTAAGAATTAAACCTGCCCCGCTGTCATCTGATCATTCTGACGCTCCCAGCTTGTCTCCGTCAAGAGAGGCTGAAGTTGTAATAGATCCTCAAATACATGCGGTCATGGTCAATCTTTTGGAGGGCGTCAAAACCGCATTTGGTCAGGAACTTGCCAAGGCGGTTAACGACTTCAAGTCGGAACTCTCTTCTATAGGTTCCAGGACGAACGCCCTGGAATCAAAAACGGACGATCTCTGTCGTTCCCAGATAACCCTGGATAAGGAACTTTCTTGTCTTCATGCCGAAATGGAATCCCTCAAGGGAAAACAAGAGGACGCAGAAAATCGTTCCTGCCGCAAAACAATCTGAGAATCCGCAATGTATCTGAATCCATCTCTGCCTCTGATCTGCATTCTTTTGTAGATGGCTTCTTTCATCATATTCTCCCTGACCTCTCAGTAGCGGACTGCCTAATGGATAGAGCTCACAGAGCCCTTCGAGCCAGACTTTCTTCTTCCCAACCCCCACGCGATATTATCATCCAGTTACATTATTACCGTACCAAAGATCAACTAATTCGCGTGACTAGAGACTCAACTGTGATATCTTACCAGGATATGGACATTCAACTATTTCAAAACCTGGCCCCTTCCACCATTCAGAAACAACGAGATCTACAACCTGTTACTAAAAATTTGAGACAACATAATGTTAGATATCTGGAGCTTCCCCTTCCAGCTACAAGTATTCACAGCTAATTCCTACTTTTCCGTGAAATCCCTTGAACAAGGTCAAGATTTACTTTCAAAACAGAACATTCTACCTGAGCCATCGCCCCTTGGACCCTCGTCACCCAAACCTCAGTGTTCCCATCCTCCAGCTCCGGAATGGTCTACGGTCACGAGACGTCATGACCGTGTTACAGCTCCTACATGACTCACCCATCACCCACCTATGATCACTTCAACTATTCCCACCCGAGCCTCCTCATGACTGTACATTACGGTCTCCGGCTTGATGGTTGGAAATCCATTTCACTGTTTAAAAATGTTTTTATTAGGTCGTGACCTACTGTTACTCGTTGGGTCACTTTTGTCCTTATTAGCTCGTTTTCTAGTTTTCATTAATATGTTCTTATTTTCCGATGGTTCTATTAAGACTATGGACCTCATTCAGAGTCGGTCATTGCGGCCGCACGGTCGTACGCCACCGATGTTCGCTATACTGCGCATGCGTAAAGTTCGCAATGCGCGTGCGCAAACTAGCCGCTGCGATCAGAAATTTCTCTCTCCTTGAACACAGCCAGGTCGGTAGTTTGAGTGACAGAATGAGGCGTTTGTGGGTGGTAACAGGGGAAGGTGCTTGAAAACGGGGGAGTGGAGATCCGAACGCAGGCGTGCCTAATTATGCGAACGGGGTTTTATGGGAGTGCATACGGTTTATGGGAGTGCATAATTAACAAAGTAGCGTCATGGCACATGTGACATGGGAGGTTTTTACACTGACATGATCGTAGAGCTTAAGAGAGGGTATGGTCAACCTTAAGCTCTATGACCAGTTTCGATGGTCTCGATTAATCCTTATATGCCCGGAGATGACGTGCAATGCGTACGAGAAGGGGGCGTATTTTTTTTAATTCCGACCGCTTCCTCCCCTTGGTCGGCCAGCTACCGATCCGAACTTAGGGACGCAACTTGCGAGGGAATCATTTGAATATCCGGCCCCTTTTCCCGTACGACCGTGCGGCCGCTTCGACCGACTCTGAATGAGGTCCTATGTCTTTGAGAAAATATTTACAGATGCAAGTATGTGTACCTAATTTTTTCTGCAGTGTTTTTTTTTTTATTATTATTACTAGAGCCCTAGGTCCCCCTTTGGGGTTTCCCTTTCTTAATTGTCTATGGTCTACCCCCCACGCTCCCTATATTTTTTGTACTTTTTGTACATTTATTCATATGTTATATATTTATCTGTTTTGAACCCCTTCTGGGTTCCTGTTCTTATGGGTTGTCACCCGTATGGGCTTCTCTCCTTTTTTTGCTCCCCTTCTCTTTTCCCTTTTCTTTTTCTCATGGCTTTTCTTTTCCTTGCCCTTTTTCTTTTCTACACTGTGTGTTTCTGGGAACAAAAAGTTTTTTAATATTTATGGCCCTCTCAATATTTTTTTTTCTTTTGCAGATATTTCCTTTTTGGTATCATGGCCCTGAAGTTATTGTCAATTAATGTCAATGGCCTCAATTCACCACATACAGTAAGCGTACTATCACCCTGAGTGCCTGCAGGAGGGAAAAGGCTGATATTGTGTTCCTTCAGGAAACCCATCTTACAGGTACTCGCACTCAATTGCAGGGAAATCAGTTCTCCCAAACCTTTTACGCCTCGGCAGATTGCAAGAAACGGGGGGTTGCGATTCTTATTCATAACAAGATCCCTTTCCTGCACTCTTCCACCTTCTCAGACCCCGAAGGTCGTTTCCTTATAGTTGTCGGTACTTTACGTTCCGCCACAATTACTCTGGTTTCGGTTTATGCGCCGAACCAGGGACAGGGTTCCTTTTTCTCTAAATTGTTTGGATGCATTGAGCGACATGTTCAGGGTCACCTTATAATAGCCGGGGATTTTAATGTTACACTTGACCCAGCCCTTGATAAATCCCCACCCCCCACTAATAAACCAAATATTTCTCCTTGCAAGGACGCACAGACTTTATCTTCCCTGATTAAACAATATAATTTATATGATTCCTGGTGGCTTAAAAACTCGTCAGCGCGTGACTATACTCATTATTCGGTCCCACATCGTACTTACTCGCGCATAGACATGATGTTTGTATCCCATTTGCTGATTCCTGAGACCTCTCAAGCCGGGATCACCCCCCTCTCCTGGACAGATCACGCTGGAGTCTTTATTCTCCTTGATCTTCTACAACTCTACCCCCACCCCCGTAGATGGCGTCTTGATGATGCACTTTTAATTAATCCATCCACTTTTTTCACCATCAATCAGGCCATATCTGACTACTTCTCATTTAACTCATGTCCCGATATAGCACCTGGAATCATATGGGAAGCCCATAAGGCGACCATTCGTGGCCAACTTATTAGTTCTGCTTCGATGGCCCGCAAACATGCCGCTGCTGAGATATCTTCTCTAGAACAACAACTTTCTACACTTCTGGAGGCTCATAAACGCAACCCCACTGCTGATTTATTACGACAGATTGACTCCATCCGGGGTCAGCTAAATACACTGCTTTCTCGGAAAGCTGCCTCCATTTTACAAAAGCTTCAGCAACGTTTTTATGACAAAGCTGACAAGGCTGACTCAATGTTAGTTAGAAAGTTAGGAAAGAAACGTGCCCTGAATTTAATTGATAAAATTCATTCTCAGAGCTCTGATTCCATTACTTATGACCCTTTGGCAATTGTTAAAGGATTTAGACAGTTCTACACCTCATTATATAATCTTCCAGCCCCTTCTCAAGATGCCCCTCCCCGATTTGCTGACCTGGAGACGTACCTAGCTGACACCCCCCTCCCCAAGCTGTCCCTGCCCCATCTCTCCTCTTTAAATGCCGACATTACACAGTATGAAGTACGTGCAGCCATTAAATCTATTAAGGCCCCTGGTCCCGATGGCTTCGCGGCGCAATACTATAAAAAATTTTACGAAAATGTAATTCCCCATTTAACTGACTTCTTTAATAAAGTTTTAGATGGTGCATCATTTGACTCTGCTACGACACAAGCAAATATTGTGGTGATACCTAAACCAGGGAAGGACCCCTCATTCTGCTCTAGTTAACGCCCTATCTCCCTACTTAATGTAGATATAAAACTTTATGCTAAAATATTCTGCCATCCCTAATACATCCTGACCAGGTGGGTTTCGTCCCCGGATGTCAGGCCCCTGATAATATTAGGAGGACCTGATACACACCATTCATGATGGCAAAACTCCCTCATTATTGATGTCATTAGATGCCGAGAAGGCCTTTGACCGAATCTCATGGCCATTTATGTGTGGTGTCCTTGGGTCGATGGGCTTCTCTGGCAAATTCCCTCAGGGTCTCTCGGCCTTATATCGCTCTCCCTCAGCCACCGTCTCCGCTAATGGCCCTACTTCCACTCCATTCACTATATCCAATGGTACCCGCCAGGGCTGCCCACTCTCACCACTTATTTTTGCCCTTATAATAGAGCCCCTGGCTGCTAGAATTCGTGCTAATTCAGGTATATCCGGAGTGTCTGTCGGGTCCACGGAGCACAAACTGGCCTTATACACAGATGACATCCTATTGTCCATCTCGAGCCCGCTTACTTCGCTCCCCTTGCCTTGTCTGAAATTTAAATATATGGCTATTTCTCTGGTTATAAAATTAACCTGGACAAAACGGAAGTCCTTGATTTTTATATCCCACAAAATGATAAAGTCTCTCTGGAACATTTATTCCCACTTAAGTGGCATCTACAAAAAAATAAATATTTGGGTATTTTTATAACCAAACGTTAAAATCAACTTTACCAGGCCAATTTTCCCCACATTCTCTCCCAAATCAAATTAGAACTTGCTTTGTGGTCCCGTCATCTCATTTCCTGGATAGGTCGTATTAATACGATTAAAATGAATATCTTGCCTAGACTTCTTTATCTTTTCCAGTCCCTCCCTATACACGTCCCCCCCTACGTTTTCAAATACCTCCAATCCCAGTCAACTAAATTTATTTGGTCAGGATAGCAACCACGGGTACATCTCAGAATTTATCAGAGATCACCTCGGGATGGTGGTCTAGGTATTCCTAATTTTAAACATTACTACCTTTCTGCTCAGCTCGCTCAATGCATCTTATGGAATAATACTGATAGAATATGGGTTCAGATTGAGGCGGAGGCCATGGGACTGCTTTCTCCTGCATCCCTCATTTGGCTCTCTCATTATGGGACACAGTTACCCGTAAATTTGGCCTATCTCCATCTCCTACCCCAATCATTCCATTATTTAATTCCTCAGAGTTCCCTCCTGTATGACTCCTTTAGCCTTTCTTCCCTGGCAAACAGCTGGCATTAGATGTGTCAATGATTTGACCCGTGACACTTCCTTTCCCTCATTTGCTGAACTTCAGTCTAAATTTCATATCCCCTCCAAACATTTTTTCCAATACCTTCAACTCTGAAATTTCCATAATATAGTTAAACACCGCCTTGTTCACCGTCCTTTGACTACTATTGAAATGTTGTGTTTACGTCATTCCTCTACTGCTGGAATGATATCAAGTCTTTATTCAGAGCTTTCTACGGCCTTAGTTCTCACGCGCGACCCACATGAATTAGCTTGGGAGCGGAATCTAGGTGAAACCCTGAACCCTGATGATTGGGAGGAGATTAGAGAGAGGGCTGCCTCCAGCTACATTTGCATTAGAATAAGAGAGAACATATATAAAATTCTTTATAGGTGGTATCTGGTCCCGTCCCGACTGAAAAAGATGTTTCCTGATACATCCGATAGATGCTGGCGTGGTTGCATGTCAGAAGGTATATTTTTCCACATTTGGTGGAGCTGCCCAAAACTCAGTGGCTTTTGGCTAGATATTAAGTTGATTATCTCAATCACTCAACTCCCAATCCCTATGGACCTCAATTTTTTTCTTTTAACCCTACCTTTTCCGGCTGCCACCTACTATCAAAACAAATTAATCAGGCATATCCTCTCAGCTGCTACCTGTCAGCTTGCGGCTGACTGGAAAAGGATCTCGCCTCCCTCCCTTCATTGGGGGCAGCAATTGCATTGTCTGATGGCATCCCTATTTAGCAGGGGCAGAACTATGAGAGACAATGGAGGCGCCTGCGGCCGGGCTCCAGCACTGAAGGGACACCTCCTCCATTGCCCACAATACATTCACCCCAGTTAGGGTTATAACTATGTACCAGGAGTGTACCGTGATGGCCACCCAATACATGGTACCTCTTCCTGGCACCTAAGAAGCCACCATACACTAGTGGTGAGCTCCGTGTCAGACCATCAGCTGCCGTCTCCGTCTATCTATAGGCTGTCCCTACTTATTAGTGTTGCTGTACCTAAGTGTAACACCTTGCAATATTAAAATAGGCACCTATAAGCATGTAAATAGCATATTTATAGTTGTGTATAATTTATAAATATGTTTAGTGTGCTACTGTAATGTAATGTATATGCAGGGGTTTAACAGTGGGATCATTTATTCAGAGGACTGTGGACTATTGCAGTATCCCTGGCACTGAAGGGGGGCCATTGACAGTTTGTAGAGGGAAAGTTGGAGCTGGCAGTTAAGCAGTTCTCCCAGAGTTGGTGACGGCTGTTTACCTGAGCAGAGGAGGCTGTGCCTGGTGTTGGAGAGCTGGAAACCAGGAATTAATTGAAGGAGGAATGCTGAGGTGACTGCAGTTAGATATTAGGGGGAGGATCAAGAGAGGGCGCTGCCTATAACTGAGATTTGAGAAGGCGAAACATGAGAGTCAGCCAACCAGAGGGTCTGAGGCCCAGCCCCTAGGAGGAGTCTTAGTCAGCGCTACTGTGCTTGTGGAAGAGAAAGAAGACAGAGATAAGTCTAAAATCAGTCCAATAGTGCATTATCTTAAAGACTACATGCAAAGTAAAGTTCTACTACAATATTTCAAGCCACCAATACCTCAGACGATTATAGTAAGAGCTATTGGATAACACCACAGATACGTATATATAGAGGAATTAGTTATACTAACATCCAGCACCAGCTCAGCATTATAATTCTGGCCCTCAGACACCATAGACTCCTGCCTATTGTATTTATAGTCATACACAATTGCTAACAATGCACCGAAGATTATAAGGACCAACTCTACAGACTGTTGCATATCACTACTAAAGCCCATTGGATGAGTAGTGACTAATTTTAGGAATTTCCTATAAACCTGGATTTCATAACTTAAATGCATATTAATCTACTAGCATGTGCACCAACGAGCATGGCCATTCACATTGACTAATAAGGGGAGTTTAAGAACAGAATATGAGAGGGATAATCTCTTCAAAGCTTTAAAGAAAATGGGTTATTATTAGTATGTAATTTGTATAGAGAAATATTATGATCTGATGCTCAGCTTAATTGATAAATGTGTAAATGTTATTCTAAAAATGTTATGATTACTGCATTGTTCATTAACTGAATTCATCTTCAGCAGAACAGAGAGCCGCAGTAAAATAAACTATAACTAATTTGTGTATAATTTTGAGTATAAACGTAGATGTTATAGTGAAGTGAATGATTGCTGCTGCATATTTATAATTGTCATTGGTAGGTTACCAGTCTGAAATTAAGGTATAACATGACACAAAACCAATACTTACCATTCAGGGTATTCCCAAGTCCACTCCCGGTATAGCGTAAGAAAATCCAAGACTTGAGTGGAGACACTAAAGGGAAAGAAATATAGAGAGGTCTATTGTAGCAAGTAAAGGAAAGAGGATACCTGTTACATCAGCAGCTTCTTTTTTCAGTGTGATACCTCCGGTGCCCCCCTCACTCACAACTCTCGGTCTCACTCCTCCATGGCATGCCTATATTCTTTGTGCAACTATGGGTGTATCTCCTTGCGAAATACTACATTACAGTGTCAGCGGCTGTGACGTGGGGGGGCACCAAATTATAACTTGCCTCCGGGCATCTGGGATGAATTTACGCCACTGCTATTGAGGTATATAAAAACATGCCAAAATATTTGTTCAGACATTGTTAGAAATATTTAGTATGATCTTTGAAGAGGACTGCCTCCCTTTATCTATGTCAGAAGCAATTATTGTTCCTCCCAAACCAGGGAAAAATCCAAATTTTTTGGATTCCTACTGTTCTATTTCGTTACTTCCCACAGACACAAAGATTTTAGCTAATATCATGGCTATTAGTTTAAATAATATTAAAATCAGTGATACATCTGGACCAGTCTGGTTTTATGCCAGGTATGTCGACAGTAGTTAACATCCGTCGTTATGTACTCATTTGCAGATATCCCATGGGGAGGAGTCCTCCTCGGTTATAGTGTCATTGGATGCAACTAAGGTATTTGACTCCGTGGAGTGGCCCTTCCTGTGGGATGTCATGCGTCAATTCGGATTTGGCCCAATATACCGGAAATGGGTACAATTATTAGGGAAGCAATCGGGAAGCCGACTGCCTAAATACCGGCAGCCGGCTTCCCGACTGTCATATCCTTGCAAGGGTGAAATGCCGGGCATCTAGATGTAGACGCCCGCATTTCCCAGACGCCGGGAGACCGGCGCCCGGCATCCCGATCGTAGTGATGCCGGGCGCCGCGAGCGGACAGCCGCGGGGGGGAGGGTTAGGTTTAGGGCTCCAGGGGGGGACTTAGGGTTAGGCACTCCCCCGGGAGTGTTAGGGTTAGGCTAGGGGGAGGGAGGGTTAGGGCTAGGCACCCCCGGGGGAAACTTAGGGTTAGGCACCCCCCCTGGGGGACTTAGGTTTAGGCAGCGGGGAAGGGGGTGGTTAGGCTTAGGCACTTAGAGGGGGGATTAGGGTTAGGCACTTGGGGGGGAAGTGAGGGTTAGGGGGGTTAGGTTAGTAGATACTCACCTATCCATGATTGGGATTTCCAGCGCTGTCGGGCTTCCGCTGCTCGGAACTCTGCTGGTGTCGGCCTGCTGCTGACGGGAATCGAACCGCCATGGCCGGCGGTATTTCATTCCCATTCCAATTATTATATAACATTGCAAGTGCCAGATTGTCTGTGAATGGTTCCATTTCTGCCCCTTTTTCATTGGCCCGGGGCAGGTGCCAGGGGTGCCCATTGTCTGTTTTTATTTGCTTTGGTGATGGAGCCACTGGCATGTATCTTACAGTCTCATTCAGACATCACAGGTTTGCGAGTGGCTGGGAGGGAAGAAAGGGTGGCTTTATATGCCGATGACTTATTATTGTTTTTATCTAATTATGTAATCGGGCTACCAGCGGCTTGTCATAGATTTATTTGGAGTGTACTCTGGTCTAAAAATTAACTGGGATAAGTCATATATTATACCACTTAGAGGTAGCTGCTCGGTAACCCCTTTAGACTCTTTTCCTCTTTGTTGTGTAGACCATTTTAAATATTTAGGTATTTGGATAACAAATACACCTAGTGATTTTGTTTCCCTTAAAATAAACCCTTTATTTATGTTAAGGATAAAATTAGGACGTGGAGCCGACTACCCCTTACAGTTATGGGTTGGGTCAATTTAATAAAAATGGTACTGCAACCCAAGCTTTTATACATACTTCAACATTCTCCTGTTTTTCTTTCTGCTGGTAAAGTTAGGAGATTTAATAGTATCCTTTCTTCATTAGTTTGGGCAAATCGTCGTTCTCATATTAGTTTAGATACTCTTACTAGGACTAGATCTGCTGGAGGACTTGCATTGCCGTATTTTAAATACTATTATTATGCAGCTCAAATGGTACATCTGCGGATATGGTTTCAGGACCTGTCTTTTGATTATTTGCATGTTCTTTTAGTATCTCAGTCAAACCCTCGGTTTACTCCTCTACAAATATTGTTAGAATGTAGAATTATTGCATCCAGCCCGCCCTTATTAAAACAAGCAATAAGTTTGGAGGTATGTCTCTGGCATGATAGAGGCTCCTGGATTAGATTCTGATACTTCCTTGAGCAGCTCAAGTATACTGACCGAACTTGCTGGTTTACAGAATAATTTAGTCTGGAAGCCTGTGGGCATTTCTACACTTGGTCAGTTGTATGATAACCAGGGGCTAGCTGGCAACTTTTAGCCTAGGGGGCAAATGCATGCAGGCGGCCCTGGCAGAGGGGTAGCGTGTATCCAAGGTGCCCGAAGAACATGCGTACTACGACGCCCCCCCCTCAAGTGTTCCAGGGAGGAGGCGGGTCCATATGGGATTAATGTAAAGTAAAAATAAAGATTAGGAACAGCCCCATTGTGGTGCCCATATGCACTGCCCCCCGTGCCCCAGGAGAGGATCCCCTTATGCAGGCCTCCAGTAGTGCCCCCAGTAGTGATCCCCCTATGCAGTGCCCCCAGTAGTGGTCCCCCCTGTGCAGTGCCCCTTGTGCCCCCAGTAGTAAGCCCCTTATATAGTGCCCCCATTAGCAGTCCACACCCCATGCAGTGCCCCCAATAGTGGTAACCCTTATACAGTGCCCCTTAAATAGTGGCCTCAGTTGTAGTCTCCCCCCTATGCAGTACCCCCAGTATTGCCCTTTTTATAGAGCCCCCAGCAGTGGTCCCTCGATGCAGTGCCCCCAGTGGTAGTCCCCTCCCCCCTATGTAGTGCCCCTAGTAGTCCCCTCCCCCTTATACAGTGCCCCTAGTAGTTGTCCCCTCCCCTTGTAGTGCCCCTAGTAGTAGTAGTCCCCCCTTGTAATAGTCCCCCCTTGTAGTGCCCCCAGTAGTAGGCCCCCCAGTTGTAGTCCCCCCCTTGACGTGCCCCCAGTTTTAATCCCCAGTAGTGGTCCCCCTTGTAGTGCCCCCCCCTGTAGTGCCCCCAGTAGTGATCTCCCCCTTGTAGTACCCCCAGTAGTGGTCCCCTCTTGTAGTGCCCCCAGTCCAGTAGTGGTTCCCCCTTTGTAATTCCCCCCCCTGTAGTGCCCACAGTAGTAGTAGTCTCCCCCTTGTATTGCTCCCATTAGTAGTAGTCCCCCCCTTGCAGTGCCTCCAGTAGTGGTTCCCCCAGTAGTGGTCTCCCCCTTGCAGTGCCTCCAGTAGTGGTTCCCCCCTTGTGGTGCCCCCAGTAGTGGTCTCCCCCTTGTTGTGCCCCCAGTAGTGGTCTCCCCCTTGTGGTGCCCCCTGTAGTGGTCTCCCCCTTGTGGTGCCCCCAGTAGTGGTCCCCCTTGTAGTGCCCCCAGTACTGGTTCCCCCCTTGTGGTGCCCCCAGTAGTGGTCTCCCCCTTGTAGTGCCAGCCTCCCCCCCAGTAGACACACGTAGTAAAAAAAAAACACTTACCTGAATCCCCGCTTCCGCCGTCGCCATCTGCTCCTCCGTCTGACCTTCCCGGGCATTATGGGAGAGACGTCATATGACATCATGACTCATCTCCCATTGCCCACTGCCGGAGCCGGAAGATGGAGCGGCTCCCGCAGTGGGCGCAGCAGCAGCTAATTAGAGTCTGACAGACTTTCATTGGCTGCCACTCAAAACAAACACACAGCTGCCGGTGCCGGCGGCTGTGTGTTTGTCACTTGTGTAGCGCTGACCGAACTCCGTCCGGTCAGCGCTACACACGCGGTGCAGTCTGTGTCACAGTGACACAGACTGCCCGCAGCCCGCGGCCCGCATGATGCTGCGGCCCGGTGGGGCACATGGCACCCTGCCCCCCGGCCCAGCCCGTCACTGATGATAACTCAGTTCTTTGCTCATTTGATCGCTTAGACAGAAGTAATACTTACCATCAGAGTATTTCTATCGATATCTACAGCTTAGCCATGCCTTGTTGACACAGTTTTCAAATTCACCCCGCTTTAATTTCTTCTTTATTAAAAACATTCTTGCTGACTCTCGGCCCCCGTAAGCCTTTATCACACTCTTATTAGTTTTTACTATACTTTCACCATACTGAAAATTTACCTATCTCAGTGGGAAAAGGATTTGGGTCTTATTAAAGATGAGAGGGTCTTATTAAAGATGAGACTTGGGCAGAGGCAATGAAGTATCCTAAGGTTTCTACAAAATCTATTAGATTTCAACAAATTGAATTGTTTATTTTACATCATACGTAGCTCACTCCAATTTGTTTAGTTAGATATGGAGGTCGCTCTCCTGATCATTGTCCTCAATTCCACATAGAGGAGGCGTCATTTATGCATTTATTGTGGGAGTGTCAATCAGTTTGCCAATTCTGGGAATCTGTTTTAATTGAACTTGGAAATCCTAATGTAATACTCACCCCAGTAGCGTGTTGTTTGAGAACGATCAAGGGAAATCTTGTTAATAAAAAGAGTAAACACTTTATAATAAGTATGTGTGCCTTAGCTAGAGTGTCTATTGCCAGTTTATGGATGGCTCCAGAGGGACCGGAAGTTGAAGCCTGGTTTTCTTTGTTTCGCCTTACCGTACAGCATGAAAGATACATTTATATTACACGTAAGGTGGAAATTAAATATTTATCAGATTTGAGGTAAATGGCTGGAGTCCAGATTTGCCTCATCATAAAGAAAAAAGGAAGATTTCATAGTAGTTTATCTCTAGGTGAACATTTGCCAAATATTAGATGTACATAATAGTGTATGGTTTTCTTGTGTATTTAAGTTATGATGAGAGCCATTGCAGATTTTTAATTATTTTTTTATTTTTATTTTCTCTCTGCCTTTCTCTTTTTTTGTTTTTGTATATATAAGTTATGCTATGTGTAGGCATAACATTTATAATGTAAAATGAGATAGATATTACATTTTATATGGGAATATAATTTTTTTTCATAAATTATATATTTTGGTTGTAATTGGGTTGTTTATAATTATTTAGCATATAAAGGTTGTATTTATAATTAGTATATATGTCATTATTATATTTATAGACACAATATATATGGTTTAATAATGGTAATTAATAAGTTACTCATAGTCACTATTATTACCACGATGTAATTAGTTAGTAAAATGATAGTTATTACACCTATATTTAATACACTTATAGTTATTACAACTGAAGCAAACACATTTATAATCAATGCACTTATAATCAGAAAGGTACACTTTTATATTTACAATATTTGAGGTTAATAAATGTGTAGTTGATGTGTTAGTTGTTTTGAGGAGTCGGTATTTAAATACCGACAGCGGAACACTGATAGACATAATTCCCGACTGGAGCTAGTAAGTACCATAACCCTACCCTAACCCTCCCTTAGTGGTGCCTAACCCTAACCTCCCCCTTAGTGCCTAACCCTAACCTCCCCCAGTTAGTGCCTAAACCTAACCCCCCCTCCCCGCACCCTAAACCTAACCCTAAACCCCCCTAATGGTGCCTAATCCTAATCCCTTTCCCTACCCTAACCCTCCCGGGGGGGTGCCTAACCCTAAATCCCCCCAGGAGTCCCTACACCTAACGCTCCCCCCTGCGGCTAGACGCTAAGACACCCAGCTTACCTTTGTTCGGTATGTCAGGTGTTGGGATTTTGTAGTGGGGCTAAAGATAGGCGTTGGGATTTCACTGTCTATCTTTAGTCCCATGTCGGGCTGTCAGTGTCGGGATATATCAGCGGGCGGGATAGCGCCCACCTGTATCCTGATTGCATCCCGGTTTGTATACCCATAATAAGTATATAGATTTTCACCATGGTTAATATTTATTTTGTTTAAGTTAGTTGTAATTGTTAAAATTATTGTTAGTTTAATTGTTATAGTTGTAGTTATGTTTTAGGTCACTTTATTTAGAATATTTATAATGCTATAATGGTTAAATGTGGAAGTGGATTTCAATCTGCCACTAGGCACTATATATTGTGCTTTGGTTCTATTTACCGAATTATGGAATTGGTATTGAATTTTAGATATGTTGCTGTGTTATGTCTGTCCAGCATCACTATGTTGTATTATTTGTTATGTTTTAAAATGGCAAATTAATAAAATACTACTCAATTAAAAAAAAAATCTATACATATCATTTACTATGAACATGGATCTCAGATAGATGAAAACTCAGTTCAGGTATCAAGTGGTAAGTGCCCTCCAAACGTTGAATGCATTAGGGAAAGGATTTGTGGATCTGGGCAAAGATCACAATAATGAACTTTTAACCAAAGTTAGATCCAAGGTTTCATAATGTTATCATCACAGTTGTAAAAGGAACAAAACAATGGTTATTTACATTATACCTATTTTGATAAGCATGTGATATAGGGTGTCTATTTGTTGTGGGTTTGCACACTTTACATCAGGGGTATTCAACATGTGGCCCTCAAGCTGTTGTGGAACTACACATCCCAGCATACTCTGCCACAGATTTGCTATTACTGCATGCTTAAACTGTGGCACGGCATGCTGAAGTTTGTAGTTCCACAGTAACTGAAGAGCTGCACATTGAATCCCCCTGCTGTATTTTTCAGCAGTTTAACATGTTTTACAAGTAAGAGCAACTGTAAAAATGAAGATCTAGAGATAAGGCATATAACTTAAGAAACTAAACACCTGGACATCTCAAACACTTGTGAAAATGCAATTTCTCCATGATATGCAGTACTGTGCAAACATTTTAGTTTGTGGAAAAATCGATTAAAATGAGCAATTGAACGATAATGATATCGATATCATTTGATTGTTCAACAATCGTTCGAAAATAGTTTGCAGATTGTTTAAAAAATTGGTCTTTTAGACATCTATCATCGTGCAAACATTCTGGTCAACCTAACGATAACGTCAGGTTCAGCATGGAATGTGTCTATACTGAACAACTGCTCGTTCACTGTAGGCACATATTAGACTGACAAACGACTGCACGATTACAATGTCATAATCGTGCAGTCTTTTGCCTGTCTTCTAGTGGATAGGCACCTTAAGAATGCCTTCAAAAATAGAAGTGTTAATAGTTTATTTTTATCAATTAACAAAATGCAAAGTGAATGTACAGAAGACAAATCAAATCAATTTTTGGTGTGACCAGCCTTTGTCTTTATATTCAGGTATATGATTAATCAATCATAACAAACAGGTGATGATAATCATTTTCATATGTAGGTTAAAACAGACATTAACTGAAACATAAACAGTTGTGCAGGAGGCTTAAAACTGGGTGAGGAACATCAAAACTCTGGGCCTGATTCAGACCCGCTCGTGAGCCGAGTCGATGGTGGCCCAGTGCGCATGCACACGACAGAGCCGGCTCCATCGTGCGCATGCAGGAGACCCAGATAGCGACGGGCAAACCGTCGCTCCGGGTCTCGTACCAAAGGGGCCATGCTGTCGATGTTGAGTGACAGCATGCCCCCTTTGGTGGGCAGGCAGGGGGAGTGACTGGCCAAACGGAGGCGTTCCCATTTTCACACCTGGCAAAACTTTTGCACAGTATTGTATGTGTGGGGCTTTAATGAAAGTTCTTATATACTGGGAAAAAAAAACTAAGGACCTCATTCTGAGCCACTCGCAAAATGCGAGCGCTTTTTTATTAGCCGGCCTCCTGGCCGCTCGCTAAGCTGTGGGTGACCACCCACAGCTTTTTAGAGCAGCCAGGTGATGGTCGCAACCATCGCAACCATCAGGCTTGCGACGAGACCCTTGTGGTAGGGTCTCTTCTGCCGCAAGCCCCAGTGAGCTTCCGGCTTTAATAGAGCCAGAAACTCACTACTGACATCACTGGTGATGTCAGGAGGGCCATCCACAAATGGCAGGCATTCCTTCAGGAACGCCTCCGTTTGTCCAGCCACCCCCCACCCCGCCTACAAAACGGGGCAAGCTGTCGATCAACATCGACAGCTGCCCCATTTGTAGCGAGCACCGAAGCAAGTGAATTTCTCACTCACTACGGGGCTTGCGCACGCGCATTGCATACGCCGCGCGTGCACAATGCACAACCATCAACCCGCTTGTGAGCGGGTCTGAATCAGGCCCTAATTGTGCTACCAATTTTGGATTGATGATTCAAATTTTTTCCATCCTTTACATTTTTTCATTTTCTGTAATTAAAGTTTATGTACACCGAGTGCCTGTGTTTTCCCTCGCAGTCTCTTTGCTAACAGCTTGTGAACCTGCACTTCTTCCTGAAATCAATTAAGTAAATCAATTATTTTGGATCACAGTAAAAAGCCTTGTTTATATGTCTGAGGGGCCTATTCATCAACACTAAAATAACATTTTTAAGGACATTTTCCTTAAATAACGTTATTTTGGTATTCATGAACAGACTTAGCACAGGACATTTTTGCAATGACAGCTTTTCAGGAAATAGATACTTTTCCCTGCCTACACTACCTTAACGCATCTGTAGGCAGTGCTGCGCAGGTGCTGGTTTTACAGATGTAACAGCGCATGCGCAGCACTGTTTCCAGATGCGATAAGGTAGTGTAGGCAGGGAAAAGTATCTATTTCCCGAAGAGCTGTCATCGCAAAAATGACAGCTTTTCGGAATAGATACTTATGGAGAGGTGGAATGATGAATTCCACCTATAATTAGGTAGAACTCCATGCGAGTTCTAAACCTAATTATCTCCATCAAATTTTTCGGTTTAATGAATAGGCCCATAAATGAGATAAACAACCCTTGAATGCACAATTAAGGCCCCAAACACGGTAAGATTCAGAGTTGGTAAGATGAGTTGTACGATTGCAATTGAAATTCTTCCCTTGAAATTTTTCATAAGACGTGGTCAAATGGTGTGAGATTGAACACTACAATCATAGGATAAGATGCATAGAAGTGTGTCATATCGTACACGATCGGTTGGGATCTCTCTGCAAAACCATTTGATCTGCGATCCAACTAGATGTCGGCGGGGACGTGCATCGGGTCGCAGAAGACTCAAAATACATCTATTTTCAAACAATTGGTCTGTAGAAACTGTCAAAATCATGTTAAAAATCGTCCCGTGTATGGGCACCTTTATGTTGGCAATGCATCTACTTGATATTGCCGCATAGGGTGCATCAAAATGAACACAATCATTTGGCTCTTTGGGCCTGATTCAGACCCACTCGCGAGCGGCTGTCCGCTCGCAAGTGGGTCGATGTTCTGCACTGAGCATGCGCACGACGGAGGGAGCTCCGTCGTGCGCATGCGCCAGACGCGACGAGCGAAGGACTTTCCTTCGCTCGTTGTGTCTGATCAAAGGGGGCGTGCTGTCGATGTTGATTGACAGCACGCCCCCTTTGGTGGGCGTGCCGGGGGCGTGCCTCCCTGACGGGGGCGTTCCTAAGGGAACGCCTACCGTCAGAAGCCGGCCCACTGACATCACTAGTGATGTCAGTGGGAGTGATTTTGGCTCTGATAGAGCCAAAATCACTCCGGGCCTTGCGGTTGAAAACCTCAACCGCAGGCTCCGGCTCGCAGTTTCGATGGTCGCGATGGTCAAGACCATCGCGGCCATCAAACTGCACGCTCGTATAGGCTGTGGGTGGTGACCCACAGCTATACGAGCGTCCAGGAGGACGCTCCATAGTTATGGAGGACGGCCCTCATTAAGAGCGTGCGCTCTGCTCAGAGCGTACGGCTCTGAATGAGGGCCTTTATCAGCTATATTGCTAAATATGGTTGGAACAATAATCGCATGAATGGTGTAATGGTTAGCATTAAGGTGCGTATCCACTACTAGACATACAAACAAGAGCACGATTACGACATTGTAATCATGCTCTTGTTTGTTTGTCTAGTGATGTGCCTAGACTGAACCTTCACTCATTCAGTCTAGGCACATCCATCATCCCCGCACATGCTCAACCTGACGGGACCAGCATTTTCGGGCAATGATACATGTCAGAAGCGACCAGAATGCACGGCATCGCTGGTCGTTTCCGACCAAAACATGCCTGATGCATGCGCGATTTGCAAGCGATTGCATGATAACGACGTCGTTATCGTGCAATTGTTTGCTAAAATCGCCTAGTGGATACCCGGCCAGAGCCGGCCCTAGGCATAGGCATTGTAAGCAAATGCCTAGGGGCGACTCAGAATGCTAGGGGCATTCCAGGGCTCCGCCTGTCTGCCCCCCCCATCCCCTCCACCGCTGCTCCCACCTACCGCGATGTCAGCCAAACCCCGGCGCTGCTACCCACTCTCCCTCAGCGTGCTGCCGCAATCGGATCTCTCCGATTGGGCAGCGCAGCGGATGGCCAGGCCGGTCATGTGACCGGGATCCGCATCCGCCCGGTCCTTAGTCAGAATGAGCTTCTGCATAGAAGCTCATTCTGTCTACAGGAGGAGCCAAGATGGCCTGCCGCTGCCAACAACACCTCCAGGGCCAGACTGGCCATCTGGAGGTCCGCCCGGCAGCAGGGCCAGCCCATAGTGGCTGTGCACGGTCACCACTGTCTGGACTGGAACCATAGGCGGAGGGGGGGCACCTATTGCAGCTGCATGGCTGCACCAGGATGTGGCTGCTTGTGTCAGCCATCCCTGGGCCGTGCAGGTACTACAATTGATTTGCGCTGTGCGTCCGCCAATGCATGCAATAAAGTTAATTAAAAAAAAAGACAAAAGACCCGGCGCGCGTGACGTCGCACCGCGGCGCTTGATCGAGGAGCCACTTCGCGTGAGCAGCAACAAGGTAAGTGTGGGGGCAGCAGCTGGGTACAATGAGTGGGGGGCTGCTGGGTACATAGGAGTGGGGGGGCTTCTGGGTACACAGGAGGGGGGCTGCTGGGTACATAGGAGGGGAGGGCTAATGTGCACACAGAGGTGCTGCTGGGTACAAAGGGGGAGACTGCTGGATACATAGGAGTGGGGGGATGCTGGGTAGATAAGAGGTGGGCTGCTGGGCACACAGATAGGGGGCTAATGGGCACACAGAGAGGGGATGCTGGGTACATGGGGGCTGTTGGGTACATTGGAGGGGGGGCTGCTTAGTACATAGGAGGGCGGGTGCTGGGTACATAGGAGGGGCTGCTGGGCACACAGAGCGGGCTGCTGGGTACACATGAGAGGGGGTCTACTGGGCACATCGGGTCTGCTGGGTACATAGGGGGGCTGCTGGGCACACAGAGGGGCTACTGGGTACATAGGAGGGGGTCAGCTGGGTACATAGGAAGGGGTCTCCTGGGCACACAGAGGGGCTGCTGGGTACATAGGAGAGGGGGGCTGCTGGGCACATCGGGGCTGCTGGGTACATAGGAGGGGGGCTGCTGGGCACACCGGGTCTGCTGGGTACATAGGGGGGCTGCTGGGTACATAGGAGGGGGTCAGCTGGGTACATAGGAAGGGGTCTCCTGGGCACACAGAGGGGCTGCTGGGTACACAGGAGAGGGGGGCTGCTGGGCACACCGGGGCTGCTGGGTACATAGGGAGGCTGCTGGGCACACAGAGAGGGGCTACTGGGTACATAGGAAGGGGTCTCCTTGGCACACAGGGGGCTGCTGGGCACACAGGAGGGGCTACTGGGTACATAGGAGGGGGTCAGCTGGGTACATAGGAAGGGGTCTCCTGGGCACACAGAGCGGCTGCTGGGCACACAGAGGGGCTGCTGGGTACATAGGAGGGGGGCTGCTGGGCACACAGTAGGGGCTGCTGGGTACACAGGAGGGGGGCTGCTAGACACACAGAGGGGCTGCTGGGTACATAGGAGAGGGAGCTGCTGGGCACACAGGGGTTGCTGGGCACACGGGATGATTACATAGAAGAGGGACTACTGGGGCTGAGTACATAAAAAAGGGGGTCGGCTGAGGACACACGGGCTGGCTGGGCAGAGTACATAGAAGTAGGGCTGCTGGGGCTGAGCACATAGAAAAGGAGGGACACAGTAGGGCTGCTGGGGCTGAATACTTAGAAGCGGGGCTGCTAGGGCTGAGTACATAGCAAACGGGCTGTTGGGGCTGAGTCCATAGAAAAAGGGCTGCTGGGGCTGAGTACATAGAAAAGGGGGGACAGAGAGGGGCTGCTGGGGCTGAGTACATAGAAAAGGGGGGACAGAGAGGGGCTGCTGGGGCTGAGTACATAGAAAAGGGGGGACAGAGGGGGGCTGCTGGGGCTGAGTACATAGAAAAGATGAGCTGCTGGGGCTGAGTACGTAGAAGGGGGGCTGCTGGGTACACAGAGGAGCTGCTGGGGCTGGGTACATAGAAGGGGGGGTTGATGCTAGATCCAAGTTGGCAGAAGAACCTCTGTTGTCACAACCATGTTACCACTATTACAGGGCTGGTCAGCTACAAATTACTATACACGTGGACATAGAGGGGAAATAAAAACCTGTGAATATTGAAGGAAGGTGGGGGTGTTCTGATATGATGAAGAGGGGAGAGTGCCATGAAGTGGGGGAGTTCTGTGAGAGGAGGCCATTGAAGGGAGGAAGACACTCATCCTGTCAACTACCAGACCACTCCACGCATACTCACCCTGTCGCCTACCATCATCCACCAGACCTGTACCCAAAGACTTTACTGCCTCACCGCACTGAGGTCCTGGGTTCTATTCCCATGACCCTAACTATGTGGTGCCTGTATATTATCCCTGTGCTTGCGTGGGTTTCCTTCCTTATTCCAAAAGTATCCTAGCGTTCCCGCTAGACTGTGTTAGCGGGACACGGTGCCCTGCCCTCATTCTGGAGGGCAAAAAGTGCCCTGCCCTCACAGCCTGCGGGTGCCATCTTCACCAGCGTGTCACAGTGTCCTGCGGGTGGGGAAATTTGCAGTGACCCGGTCACCGCCGGTGAGTAGACGCCAGGCACATGCGCCCGGCATCTATTCTCCCTGTCAGCAGCGCTTGGGGGCTGCCCGGCATGTCCGTAAGTGCCAGGCACACCCCCAAGAGTGACGAAAAGGGTGACGCGTCTTATAGACATGCCCCCTTTTCAATGACCACGCCCCCTTTTCGGGTGTGCTTCTCTAGCTCCGGCGCCCTGCCTGCCGCCGAAGCTAGAGTGAACACTAGTATCCTGGTAGATTAATTGGTTGCTTACAGATATTATCCCTACTGTAGAAAATAGATTGTAAGCTCCACTGGGACAGGGACTAATGTGAATGTTCAAATATTCTCTATAACATGCTGCAAAATTTTTGAGTGCACTATGTAAGTAAGTACTAATACATAATCTTACAACCACATTTACAGACACCACAGATGTACATTGTTGTGGTTCTTGATATATACCTTTGACGTTTTCATAATGTTATATATGTTCTCAGGGCCACCATCAGGAATCATGGGGCCCAGTATAAGTGAATCATGCAGGGCCCCCCCTCTCTCCCAAAGCCTGGAGGGGGCAAACGTGTAGCATAGAGTGCTGAGTAAGAATTTAGTTGCGCTTCCCTTCATCCATGCGTCTTCTGATCTCCAGCCAATGGCCATGGTTCTATGTAGTACATTCAGAAGATTAGGATGGAAAGACATAAAGAGTGGAGAAGTAGAAGATGAAGTGGTAGAAAGGTGTGGCAAAAGAGGAAAGTGCATGGTGAGGGCAGATAGGAAAATAAGGTTGGGGAACAGATGGTTTGGGGAGAAAGATGGGTTAACGTAGCGTGATACCCCTAGTTCTGGGAGTATCACTGTTGTGTGCTCTATAGCGTAAACCACCTATTTATATATATATATATGCCTCATGTTGCCGGGGCATTGTCCCCATCTCCCAGGGTTGTGGACCGCTTTCCCATGTTCTGGACTGGTGCTATAGCAAGGCACTGGACAAGGATTTCCCCAGTGTGCTTTGATGGGGGAGTCCAGCTTGCCCGCAAGCCCGGAGCAGTGTGGCTCACACGACCACGGCGAGAGTAACAGCCAGCGCGTGGTCAGGGACCTCACTGCAGCCGCAGCATATAGAAGACCTTCCCCCCCACACTGTGACACGGGAGTGCAGGGGCAGAGCGGGGCAGCGGGAAGCGGACCTGCACGTGACCACTGGACATATAAGGAGCACTCGTGGGGGCCGCTGGGGGAGTGCTGGCTGAGGGGACAAGTGAGAGGTACTCACCGGAGTGCTGCCGGGGAGAAGCCACTGCCGGGACCGGAGCAGGCTGTGAGGGGAGCCTCAGGCATCTTGAGGAGATTCAGCAGCAGCTGTAAGAGAGCTGCCTGGTCCGGAGCACACAGGAAGCTGTCGGGGCTCTGCTGGAGGAAGCAGCATCAGCAGGAGCCACCCATGAGCCTTCCCCTTCGGGGTGACTGGCAGCCGGGGGCTGAATAGGAGCAGAGAGAGCTGTCTCTGGTGCTGAGTGGAGAAGCTTAGAACAGGTCTGTCAGAACTATAAGAGTTGTATTCAGCACAACACATTTCAGGCAAGACAAACTGTTGTAGTGTGAAAGCTTTAGAGAATAGTTTATTCTCCTCATCACAGAACAAAACAAGTATATATAAATATAGTTTTGGCTATTCAGGCATTCCCAACCAATAAAGCAATTGGTTCCAGTTAAATTGACAAGCGCAGCTTCTTACACAAATAACACCCTCAGGAAGAATAGAGAGTAAAGAAGCTAGCTCAGTGATTTCTGAGGCAATTCTACACCGTCGAGGGAAAAGAAGGGCACCTCAGATAGCGTAGCCAAACGTCTTGATGCTACACTAAAGAATGTTTAGTTTATGAAGCCTGAAAGACTTTAAAGTAAAAGGAAGCCCAGATGTTAACAAAAGATCAGCAAGAGATTATAATTATCAATTGTATTACCTTAACATACAGTAGGATATTAGGTGATTCAGCTTACTATACAGTGGATCTTGACTTCTGTCAGGAAAATACGCCAGTATAGTTAGAGTTGAGTATTTTCAGTGTCAGCACAGGCCCAGGCTTGCATCTTACAAGCAACAGAACAGCCTTAACAACTAACTCCAGCATAGTAAAGTAAATTTGGAGGCAATCTTTCTTCAGGTTTAAACAAGCTTTTAATGTGCACCACCGAAAGAAGGTCTGGCCAGACTTAAAGTGCATTGTACATCCCGAGTTAGTTAATTGCATGCAAGGATAGGACTAGTGACTATTGTCTTCTGATTTCCTTTGTGCACCAAGTAACAGCCATTCAAATTTCTGTGATTGAACCATTGCACTTGAATGTGATGTTATATAAATGTTTGCAGTTAACCCATTGCTTCCACAGGTGGATCAAGTATCCTGAGTTCCAGTTTTAATAAACAAAACACGGATCGAAGTGTACTTTTATTCTCTTAAAAGAGTGTCAATCCTATTGTAATGTAATTGTTTTAATATAAAGTTGTTGTGAACCTTCGCCTTTTAACACATATATTCTATTGAATAAATACTACTTGTGAGAATACCCTATTGCCTGTGTCTATATCACCTTCCGGAAGAGTCCAAGACGAATCAGAGGCTGTGTATTTGGTAAGGAAACCCTCCAACACCCTACACTTGGAACAGTACACCCTTAGCAGGGTGTTACAGTAGGTCTGGACAACCTTCCAGCTGTTGTGATACTACAAGTCCCAGCATGCTTTATCAGCTGATCGGTGGGAGGGTATGCTGGGCCTTGTAGTTTCACAACAGCTGTAGAGCCACAAATTGCCCAGGTCTGGAATGTGATACAGAGGAAGAAATAAAGTGACATGGGTTAGAGGCACACTTGGAATGTGAAGTGGTAGGCAGAGGCTCTCATTGGGAGTGCAAGGGGTAGAGGGATTCATGGTGCGAGGCAGAATCACCAATGAGGTGGTGTGGGGAGGGAATGGGAAGAGGGGGAGGGGCAGAAGCACTCATACTAAGCAAGGTGGTAGGGAGGGAACATAGAGCTACAGACACAAGTGAGTACTTACTGTGGTGTGTCTGCAGCGTTCTTCCTGGGCTGTGTGTGCCTGACAAAACATCTAACCTCCAGGGAGTCCAGGCTAAAGTGTCGATAACAGGTCTGCTTCAGACCCTCCAACATGACTCATTCCATTAGGTACAAAATGTTCTGCTCCTGGATTTCCTTAATTTGTGATTGCAGCCACCTGTGTTGAAACACCCTCCTCATCAATTAACTAGTTCAACACAGGTGACTGCAGTCATAAATTAGTGGGAGGTCCTGGAGCAGAGCATTGTGTACCTGATGGAAGGGGTAATGTTGGAGGGTAGGCTGCTTAGAAATCCAGCATGATAGCATCTATTCTAACAGCACTAGCTTGTGTGCTGCTAGCGCTGGCTGTAGAGTTAATTAATGAGTGACTCATCACACACACAGCTTAGCTCTGTGAGGAGTCATTCATATAGCTCTGGCCAGCACTAGCAGCTTGTGCTGCTTTGTGTTAGGGCAAAGATTTATCAATTGACCCTGCCTGCAACCGGGCCCCCACAGCTATCGGGCCCAGTACAGGAGTACTGGCTGCCCCCCCCTCCCCCTGATGGCGCCCCTGTACGTTCTCACAGTAGGAATAAGTAAATGTTATAGGTTTATTTTGAACTTTGAGAATGGTAACCAAGACAAAGTGCTCTTTAACATGTTTGTGTGTATTTCCTTTTGTCATTGGAATTTATTACCATAAGTATTGTCAATTCTGAAATTTAAATTCATGTTTTTTGTTTTAAATCTCTTTATTAAGTTTTTTGTTGTTTAATATAAGTATTGAAGTCAAATATGAATACAATACAATAAAAGTATGGTCGTCAAAATATAAACTTGAATTTAGTCATAATAAAGAAATAATCTACTAAAAGACTGTATGGTGTTATCATCATTTAATCTTAAACGTCGGCCATATCAAGATAAGTGTACAGGTTTAAAGGAAGACATGGGGGGGAATGGTAGATGGGGCGAACCAGTCGGAGTTGATCATTATAATAATAATAATTTTATTTATATAGGGCTTTTCTCCCATAGGACTCAAAGTCGCTTTACAGACATCAAAAAACATGGTACATTGTACAAGGATTTGGTGTTGCAAAAAAATAGAAAACCACACCGAGATAATTAAAATCAACCGAAACCTAGTTTTATTAACACTAAGGTAAACCTAGATAGTCGTCAAATGAGGTTCTGCCTCAAAGTGAGTTGTCCACAGGCATTTGGCTGAGTTTAATATGTGTTTGATCAATTTCTGCTTTGAACATGAGGCATGAGGAATGGGTCTAGATAGCAAGGTGTAGAAGAGAATTTGGGACCTGTTTTCCAACAATTGATGTTATTAAATTGTGAACTTCTGTCCTATAATGTTAGATATGAGGACACATCCACCAAATATGCAACAGGGTTCCTCGATGACCGCACATACGCCAACATAGCTCAGTACCATAGGGGTAGATTGTATGAAGACGAGTAGGTACCATGTACCAGCGAAGAAAAATTTTGTATGTGTTCTCTTTAATAATAACTGAAATAGAACTTTTAGCTATTTCTCTTCTAATTTTGGACCACTCTTTGGGGGTCAAAGTCTCCCCTCCATCACTTTCCCATGCTAATTTGTGTACGTCCTTTTGAGTTTGGTTATGGGAGAGCAGTAGTTGGTATATGAGTTGATTGGAAGTGTCAACACAGTGATTTTATGGGTGTTCTGTTGGTTGTGTCTGCAGATTTTATGAGCAAGTGAAAAGTGTTGTATTTGTAGGAATTGGTAAAATACTTTATGTGGGAAAGAGTAGCAGGATTGAAAGGTGGGTATATGTGCCACATCTAGTGGAAATAGAATATTACGACAGGCCCAATATGGAAACAAACTGTGGCCTATAACCGGGGGAAAAAGCAGGGTTATTTGATAAGGGAGTTGATAGGGGCTAGAAAGAGTGAATTTGATAGAATCAAGTACAGAAATCCCAATTGGTTAGTGTGAAGTGTATGGTTGGAAGCAATGTAACAGTTTATGGACAGGTTTGAAGTGGACACCAAAGGAGGTGGGAAGGCGAATATACTGATAGTATATCAGTTTGTTCAGGGGAAGCATGGCAATAAATACATGGAGTCAAATGTACTGCGCAAAAGTACTTGATTATATTGGGGACACCAACACCATCATGTTCAGTATTTTTGTAATAGGCACATTTGAACTCTCGGTTTCTTCCCCGCCCAAATGAAGTAAAATATCTTTATTTGGAGGTGCTTATGTGTTTTTGTAGGGATTTGATTTGGAAATGTCTGCAAGAGATATAGTATGATCACGTTTACCGCGGCAGTACGGCCAAACCATGATAATAGCAATTCCCAAACAGACAGATCTGATCTTATTCAGGCTAGTAGTCTTGGGAAGTTGGCTGCATCGGATGGAAGAAAAATTTGGATGAGATACATCCCTATGTATTTAAGTTTACTGGTTTGCCATCAAAACTTATAGATGGTCTGTAAGAGGTGAAGATCTGTAGGTGGCATATTGAAGTCTAAAATTTCAGTTTTATCAGAATTGACTTTAAAATTGGCTATAAATACTAATTTCTTCAAAGAAGCTTGGGAGAGAGAGATGTGGATTACCCAAGGTCAGAATCACATTATCCTCATATAGGGGTCAATCCAAATGTACACAATGTACTCGCGGGTGCTTGGTGGCAGCCCAGATTCGCAGAAAAATGCTCACAGCCCCATAGGGCTCCAAGCAAAATTAAGCAAATTTGGGCTTGAAGTGGGCCGTGAAGGGTGCGAGGTGCGGTACTATTTCCAGCGTTCTAACACTGTTGCAACGCCAACTCGCACCCTTCGCATTGAAATAGAATTGACCCCTTAGTGTGATTTTGCGATCCATAAGGCCAACATAATATTGCTGTTAAGTCTGATTCTTGCAGCTAATGGCTCTATTACTAGGGCAAAAAGGAGATGGGATAGGGAGCATCCTTTACGGGTATTGTTTCCAATGGGAAAGGGGTTAGAGGAGAGGCCATTCATTAGTACGGAGGTGGAGGGGTTACGAAAAAGTGAGGAGATGCCCCTATAAAAGGCTCCATTGAATTCCATGCTGATGAGGGTTTGTTGAATGAAAGACCAAGCAACCCTGTCCAATGCCTTTTCCGCATCGAGAGCCACCACCAGGGCTGACAAGGATCTTTCCTGTGCAAGAAGGTTAATGAGTCATCTGGTATTGTCGACAGCTTGCCCATTTGGGATAAAGCCCACTTGATATGGATAAACTGAGGATGGTAAAATTGATGTTAGACGGTTAGCCATAATTTTAGCAAAGAGTTTAATATCAACATTCAATAGAGAAATCGGCCTAAAATTCCTCATATCTAGAGGGTCGCGGTCTGACTTTGAGATATCAATTATGTTAGCCCTGGTGGCATCATCGTCCAGTGAATTGCCTTCTAGAATTGAGTTAAAGAGTAGTTGGAGCATAGGAAGTAGGGACTCTGAATTTTTTTATAATAGAAGGCAGTAAACCCATCAGGGTCTGGGGTAGCAGACCAGTGGAGTTGCACTATTGCTGCAAAAAATGTTCTTCTGTAATAGAGGCATTTAGGGAGTTAACATGGGTTGCAGAAAGTTGTGGGAAATAGCAGTACGATAAATATTGGCGGATAGAGTCTATGTTTTAAGGCAGTGATTCCCAAACTCGGTCCTCAAGGCACACTAACAGTCCTGGTTTTATGGTGATATCCATGATTGTGCACATATGATTAAATCAAAATAACTGAGGTACTAATTAAGTCACTTGTGCTCAAGTATGGCTATCCCCAAAACCTGGACTGTTAGCGTGCCTTGAGTACCGTGGTTGGGAACCCCTGTTTTAAGACATTGTTGTATTTGGCGTGAGTTTGTATAGGGATGTATAAAAATTCTGAAATTGCCTGGCCATTTCCTGAGGGTTATGAGCAATGGAGCCATCAGAGCATTTCAATGAAAGGATACGATTGAGGGTTCATTTAGCAAGTAATCTGCAAGATAGCAATGTGTCCACATTGTTTGATTTTTCATAAAATCTTGATGGATCCACAAAAGGACTCTAGCAGATTTTTTAGTGAGGATCTGTGAAAGTTGACCTTTAACTGCTAGTACTTTGAGGTATGTGCACTTTTTTGGGGTATTGGTGATGGAGATGAGTTAGGGAGGTGAGAGTAACTCAAACTCGAGTATACGTTTAGTTTCAGCATTCTTTTGAGCAGCTAAGAGATTAAGCAGACCACGGAGGGTAGCATTAGTAGGCCCAAAACTAGGATGTTCGGCACCTGGGGCAATGCAGTAATTTGGAACCTGCCCTCTCAACATAGAGGATGAAAAAGATGTGTGGTTTCGTGACACAGTAATGCCCCTTACAACACATTATGCCACACATTAATGCCACCCAATGACCGCAGACCCCCCCCAGAACTGACACATAACACTATTAAAAATGGACTCACACATTAAAATGGCATCTCTCAATAAGCCAGCTCCCTTCTCTTACCTGCCGAGGGTGAGCTTGGGGCAGCGCGGGAGGAGACAACGCTTCCACACACCGGGGAATGGTCAACACTACTGTCATTCTAATGTGGCGAGGTCATGAACCAATTGGAGCTCGCGGACTTGCAGCCACTGCTGATTGGCTCACAACTGGCGCCACATTTGACTGACCGCGGTGATGTGTCTCTCGAGGCCAGGCTGCAGACAGCTGCCTGCAGGTCCTGACATGTGGCTCTAAACCCACACATGCAGCTACCTGGGCACCCCCCCCGCACCTAGCAGCCTCTCCTCATAGCCCTCTCCGGCATCCGGGCATGTGCCCCCTTACCCTCTCTAGTTGAGTTAATAACTGTGTAAATAAGTAACATTATATATAGAACAACGCTGACATCCTGAATACGTAACAGTATAAAAAGGTGGGCTACTCAAAGTCTGAATCTTGCAAATTATAAATCTCTCACAAGTGGAAAGTGCAACATATGAAAAAAAAAAGATAACCAGTTCAGGAACTCAGGAGAACTCGGGTGTGTTTAAATACATGGTGATAAACCAATAGGAAGCAACCTGGAAATATGACAATCCAATATTTAATGTATAGAAGTTATAGGAATAAGATATAAAACAGTTAATAAACATCTATAAAATAATCAGAGAAATATTCTGGGATGCTCGGGGCAGTAATACAAGATGAATAAAAGGCTGGTATGTCAAGTCTAGAAAACAGTCCATGCTATTCTACTGAGTCAGAAGGACGTTAACAGATTGATTTAAAGGGATGTAGTTTTAAATCTCGATGGCTGAAGCCCGACAAGGGACTTAAGATGGGCGTGGAAATACTGATGCCTATCTTAATTCCGATGCCGGAACACAGATGGACGCCTGCCTGAATGAGGTAAGTCTGGGACATCCTTACTGTTAGTTGTGGGGGGGGGGGGGAGGGTTAGGTTTAAGTTACATAGCAGAGTTAGCGTTAGGATTTGGGGGGGGGGAGTTAGGGTTAGGCACCACTAGGGGAACGGTTAGGGTTAGGCACCACTGGGGGGGGTTAGGGTTAGGCACTAAGAGGGGAGGGTTATGTTTAGGCACAAAGGGGGGAGATTTAGGGTTAGGCTACAAGAAGGAAGGGTTATGGTTAAGGGGAGAAGGGGGGAGGGTAAGTATACTTACCCAACCCCTGTAGGGATACCAACCATCGGGATGCCGCTGTCGGTATTGTGACAGGAGGCATCCCAACAGCCGACATTAAATACCGATTCCGATTTAAACTATGGCAGGAAAAGTGAATGAACTAGCTTCAGGAGCGTGCCCTTAGGATGTATCATAAACATTAGTCTTAAGGGGTCTATCCATTACACGACTTTGTGAACAGTCCGACCAAAACTTGGAAGTTTTGGTCACATTGTTCATGAAGTCGTGTAATGGATAGCCAGCAAGGACAAACGATGCGCGTGCACGCTGGGTCCTTGCCGACCCAGACTATCTACTGAAGATGCCCATCATCCTGACTATGCTTGTCAGGTTCGACATGTTCAGAGATAGGAGGACAGGCTCCTGCACTGAATGATGTTCAGTGAACACCGTTCAGTAAGGGCACGACACCACAGCGACCTGAAGGTCTGAACGCTAGACGTTCAGTCTTTCAGGTCTCCTAGTGGATAGGCCCCTTTTGGAATTGCGTGTGCTAGTAATCCAATCAGATTAATCTATCATAGATAAAGGGGGTTAACTATAGAAGATGTGAAACCAGTATAGAGCAATATAACAATGTAACAGTGAAATCTAGGGTAAGCTAGCATATGAAACAAGAATCCTGGTTTTACAACATTTAGGCCAAATAAAAGTATCATAGGTACATATGAGATGTCAAACTTCCAATCAGAAGGTCATTTAAGCTGTAGACCATTCCGTGGTTGATGAAGACAGGCTATGGTGTGGAGCAAAAATTTGTTGTTGGATAAACTTAGGGAGTTCGTCTATAATTTCAAAAGTTTTGAGCAGTTTGTAACCCTGTGCTGGGCTTTTGATCACATGGGTCTTCTCACCTCTAGAGACTAGCAGTTGGAAAGGGAAGCTCCATTTGTACTTGATCGAGTGGTTCTGCAGGGCTTGGTGATGTGATGAGATCTTGTAAATTTTTAAGCGTGGATGGAGCAAGGTCTTGAAATAGCTGGAGTTGAGATCCAGAGTAGGAGACTGTAGGTACACCTCTAACCGAACATGATCTTTTTCTTCGCTGTAAAATAATGGAAGTGCGGGATGCCATCTTTTTGGCAGCAGGTTGGGCGGCGGCTTAGGACGGAGAGCTCTATGCGCTCAATCTAGGTGTAGTACGTTTGTAGAAATATCTGGGACCAGTTGTAGAAAATGTCCCACTAAGTAGACAGGGAGAGATTCAGCAGAATCATTCTCAGGGATATTACGAATGCAAATATTGTTTAGGCAGTTTCGATTTTCAATATCCTCCAGATGGTCTCTATACAGTATGTCTCTGTATCAGACCGAAGATCCACAAGAAGCTCTTGCTCCACATTCTGATATTGACATACTTAGTCCATCTTTTGTTCTAAGATATCTGTACGGGAGCCAAGGTCAACAAGTTCAGTCTTAAATTCTGCAAGAACAGATCTCATCTCGTATTGGATAGTTTTGTTGACAATGGAAATATCTTTAGTAGAAAGGGGAGTATCCAATGGAGGAACATCCTCTACTTCTGAAGTGTGGTCTGCAGCTTGCGAGTGATGAGAAGGGGGCCAGTTATCTCCCATACACGAAGAATGCTGGGCGTTTTTTCTGTGACATGTTAATCTATGGGAATACACTGAGATCGTGGAAAGCAGATTGTGTCAGTGAAGCGGTGCTTCCCTATCAATATATGGAAATCAACAACAGTCACTTAGATGTAAGAAACAATAACCCCTTATGCACTTTGATGCCGCAGCATGAATCAGTGGCGAGTGAGCATCCTAACAAAGAATCCAAGTGTGTCACTGGATGTAATAAGTACATTATTCATTGTAAAATTAGAGTACTATGGCTTAGGAGTCTTCAGTTGCTTGTATGTAGTTTAGTTTGCAAAAAATATGGCTGCTGTTCCTAGAAAGGAGCAGAGATCCTGCTACCTGGTTTAATGACTGTAGTGCTTTATCAAGTGGATTATCAGCTAGGACAGTGTTGGCTAACCTTGACACTCCAGCTATTATGGAACTACATAACCCAGCATGCACTGCTACAGTTTTGCTATTAGGGCATGCTAAAACTGTGGCAGGGCATGCTTGGATATATAGTTCCACAACAGCTGGAGTGTCAAAGTTAGCCAACACTGAGCTAGGATACTATTCAACAGGAGGCTAGAGAGAGGAGCCTGAGTGCAGGCAAGTAGTGCAGAAGGACTGGTGGATAGCACGGGGTTGTAGCCGCCGCAGCAGGTCCTAAGATGACGCCTGACAACTTTATCCTCTTAAATTCATGTTTACGTCGACTCATTCAATGATGGTGTTAGAAAAACATAGGCAATTTATTAAGTCATCAATATTTAACTGAGCATTATAAATTGATATCCACAATACTACATAGCCCCCCAAAAATTAGAAAAATAACTGAATTTAATGGAGGACACCATTGTCTGTTTCCGCTTATTGTTATGTCAAGAGGGGAGCGGCTTATGGGAGAATCTGGGGTAAATTTCCTAAAGTGAGAGTTTTTCCTAAAGTGAGAGTTTTTAGAAATGAGTTTTAGAAGAGATGTTGCCCATAGCAACCAATCAGATTCCAGTTATTAAGTTCTAGAAGGTACTAGTTAAATGTTAAGTAGAATCTGATTGGTTGCTATGGGCAACAGGGCCGTAACTAGGGTGGTGCGACCAATGCCATGGCACAGGGCACCGCAGGGCAGGGGGCGCTGTTTGGACCTGTCAATTTTCCTGTTTATTATCATTCTCATTTGTAGCTTCCTCTTTTTTTTATCCCCAGCATCTCCTGGGCTCCCCTATCTCTTCCCTGGCCCTTCCCCATGAGGCCATGACCCTTTTTCAGGTGCACCATCTTATGTCTCTGTTTAAAATATGGGGAGGAGGGGCGTCAATGCTCTTTCTGGTACAGGGCACCAAAAAGTCTAGTTACAGCTCTGATGGGCAACATCTCTTCTAAAATCACTTCTAAAAACTCTCACTTTAGTAAATTTACCCTTTGGGTGGATCTATTCCATAAACAATGTGGGCTAGTGGCAGCAACACTCCAGATTGTGCAGCTAAACTCAAAACTGAGACTTTATTTAGCAGAATAAGATACTTAGGGTCTGATTCTGAGTGGCACACAAAAGTGCATGAAGCAGTGGCTATTGGTGGAAGTTAATGCAAATGCTGCTACAAACCCCTTCCCTTGTGTACATCGCCGAATGTGCAAGGACTGTGACGCCTCTTTTAACACCTGTGCGCGCTGTAATACTGATTGGCATGTCCTTATACGCCACCATCGGTCGCACCATCTACACTTGCACTAGTGCTATGGCAGGTGCAGCTTCTCTGTCTGACCATGGCCTTCTATGCTTGCGGCTATGAATCTGGAAACACAGCTGCTTGCATTGACACTCCCGCAACACTTCCATAACACGCCCACTGAATGGACCATATTTGTGTGCACTACTAGCCACCTCCCAGTCACCGCCCAGGAACGCCCATCACTTTTCCGCAACATTTTGGATATAGTCTGACCCGATCACAACAACACCTTTGTGCATACACTCTGTGTGACGCATGCACTGTAGGTGTTTTTAAAAATTTTCATGCATGGGCAGTTGCAAATAATCGCTCAACTACATCCATGCGGATTGCGTGCAGCTCTGAGTCAGGCCATTAATGGTTTTCTACAGTTAGATAGCGGACATTTTGAGAAATGTTCCCTGGTTAGTGGATATTTACAGAACCTTTTTGGGCTTGCAATTTGACTTAACACCTTCACAGATAAACCTAAAAAAAAGGAATGGTGTATCCCTTCCCTGCTGCTTTACACCCATGGTCCTCTATATGTGAGGTCTCGTAACCTTTTACTATGCTGCTGTGTGTCGCTTAAGTAGTACTCCCTCTCCCCCTCCTAAATGCTCTGCAATACTTAATGTCTAATTGCCGCAGTATACTGTGAAAATAAATTATAATGATCAGGACCAAGTCCCGATAATTGATAAATATGCCCCTTAGTATGCTGGATTAAGAACAACCCTGGGAGCAGAGCCATAAATCCCTCTCCCCCTCCCCATTTTTTAAATAGGGACATACTTTCTTTGACTGGTGTTCAACTAGAATTCTTAACCCCAGGTCTGTCAAGATGCGGCCTGGGATCGGCCGCTACTCACCTCTGCGCTGGTTTCCTTGGGATTAGGTGTCCAGACGCTGGGAGTGGAGGTGAATGGTGACTGAGTATTCTCCCTGGGGTCCGCTAGGACTTCCGTGTCCTGGTTTCCGGACATGGGCACAGCCATGTTGGCTCATATCACCTGACTAGTCTCTCCCAGTGATAGTCCTGTGGTCGCTCAGTTGATCCCCTGATCCAATGATCAGCCACCCAGGGGTATTTTAGTCTGACTCCAGGAACAGGAAGCTGCTGTTCAACTTCGCTGTTCCAGTGACTTGTGATACTCACCAGTGTTACTCTGTGCTATTCCTTCAGAGAGTTGCTTCAGCCTGCTCACAGTTCTCCAGTTTCCTGTATTAGCTTCCATGTTAACCCTTAGTCTGAGACTTTAGCTCTCTCACAGTACTTCAGTGTTTCATGTCTCTTTCCTGTGGATCTTTGTATATGTGCTGCTAATTCTATTGCAGCTTTCATGTGGCTATTACCCTGTGTCACTGAGGTGTAAGATTACCTGCTATTACTATTAGCTCCCAGCTGCACCTTTTAGCTTTCCCAGTATATGCCTGTGTTTTCTCTGTGTCTTGTCTGTGCAATCTACACCTGCATATGTAATCATTCCCAGTTTATGCCTGTGTCCAGTCTGCTCTGTGTTTGCCTGTGTAGCCAGCACAATCAGTACCAGCGTTTCTAGCTTTCCCAGTATTAGCCTTTGTCCATGCTACTCTGTGTTTTCTGCACTAATCAGCACCAAGATATTTAACTGTTTACAGTCCATGCCTGTGTTCTAACATCCAGATTCTTCCCGTTTTCTAGCATTCAGATCCATCTCCAGAGTTCATTCATTCCGTTCACCTCCAGTGTTAGAGCTTTCATTATAGTATCGGTCTTCTGCCATTCCCAGGTACCTGTCCAGTGGGCCGTGACCTGCTCACTTGGTGCAGCAAAAACCAAATCCCAATTGGAGGGGTCACTGGAGAAACCACCAAGTGAGTTAGACTACGCACCTCTGGGCAGGTCTCGCCAAACCTGGGTTTGGCCGCAACTATGAGACCTAGTCCAGTCACTCCCCTAGTCACCCGAACCACCCGGCTCACCGTCCTCCACAGAGGAACTGTCACACGCCGGCCTGGAGACCCCAGAATCAGACCCCGTCGCTTACCTGTGCGGGCGCTGACCCGCGCTGTCTTCCGGCTCCCGCGCTGTACACTCCTTCCTCTTCTCCCAAGGCAGTCTCCGCTGTTGTCCTCTGGAGGGTCCCGCTGCTGTGCTGCTCCCACGCCGGCTCCTGCTGACCGCTGGTCCCCGCTGACTACCTCCAGGAAGCGCTGTCCTCCGGTCCATGGGCGCGGCCATCTTGGATTGCCCATGTGACCCCACTACCACCAATGAGGAGCCTTCTCCTTCTCTCTCAGCCTGTCAGCTCCCAGTGTCCACTATAAAAGGATCCCCAATGCTCACACAAGTTGCCAGTGCAACTAGTTTCTTAGTTTAGCTAAGCAAGCCTTCCCACTGCGCTCCAGCCGCTCCACGTAGCCGCTCAGCTACCAACGTCTACCCATGGCTATCCAGCTGCTCCACGTAGCCACTCAGCTACCAACGTCTACCCTCGGCTATCCAGCCGCTCCACGTAGCTTCCTAGCTACCTCGTTACTGCCGCATTCCTCAAACTCCTGTCAGTTCGCTGCACCCTCTCATGCAGAGAAACTTCATTAAGCCAAGTCTCCTCCAGCGAGCGTCTGCGCCAAGTAATACAGATCCAAGGCCCAGTCCGGGAACACAGCTCCTAAATTCCACGCTTGTGACAGTTTGCACTGGCCAGATGGACTCGGCAAGTGGTCAAGGATCTGGGATAGAAGCCTCGCAGGATGTACTATCCCGTCTGGAAAGACAGGAGACCTCTCAGGCTCAGCTGATCCAATTTATCCAAGATATGTCGTCACGCCTGGACAACACTCAGTCCTTACTGGCTCATCCCGCTCCCGCTGGCTCCCAAGCCGCCTCTCCTCCTGTGGTGTCACCTGCTCCTCCGGTTCTACCTTCTGCTCATCTTCAGCTTTCCCCTCCGAGCAAGTTCGATGGCAACCCCAAATTATGCAGGGGTTTTTTAAACCAATGCGAAATCCAATTCGAGCTACAATCCGCCAACTTTCCGACGGCCAGAACCAGGGTGGCATATATCATCTCTCTACTCTCTGGCCAAGCACTCGATTGGGTCTCGCCCCTCTGGGAGAAGTCGGATCCCCTGCTCTCCAACTACCCCGAATTTGTTGCTACATTTCGCTAAATCTTTGATGAACCCAGAAGAACCACTTCCGCATCAGCTGATATTCTACGCCTCCGTCAGGGTAGCAGGACCGTCGGCCAATACGTAGTCCAGTTCCAGACTCTGGCTTCAGAACTCAATTGGAACGAGGATGCCCTCATCGCTGCCTTCTGGAGTGGCCTTTCTGAAAGGCTCAAAGACGACCTAGCTTCCCGTGACCTTCCAAGCAGTTTGGATGGGTTAATCTCTCTCTGCAACAAGGTGGATCTCCGTCACAGGGAGCGTGCCTTGGAAAGAGGCAGATTTGATCGTGGAAGGCCACGTCCAGTTTCCCGCTTACCCTCTCCTCCTCTGGGCGAAGAACCCGTGCAGGTCAACCGCTCTCATTTATCGGCTGAGGAGCGGCAGAAAAGGCAGAGGCAGAACCTCTGTATGTACTGCGGATCTCCTCAACATTTAGTTAAAACTTGTCCCATTCGTCCGGGAAACGCCTCCTCCTAACTTATGAAAGAGAGGTTAAGTTAGGAGTTGCCATTGAATCACAAAGGAAGTCTGATTCCACCGTCCAGGCTCATTTAAAGTGTCCTCGAGGTTCCAAAGCTGTATTAGCTCTCCTGGATTCCGGAGCAGCAGAGAACTTTGTCACTACTGAATTTGTCCAGAAGCATCAAATCCCCATGGAAGCGTTGCCTCGAGTCATCACTTTAACCGCCATCGATGGTAGTCGCATTTCTAGTGGAACCATCACCCATCGTACAACACCACTTAAACTTACCATTGGGGTGCTCCATTCCGAACAACTATCCTTCCTAGTGATTCCCAAAGCCTCTCATTCTTTAGTCCTCGGATTACCCTGGCTACAGAGACATTCACCTCAAATCAATTGGACCACCATGCAAATAATCTCCTGGGGTTCCAATTGCTTCAAAGGTTGCCTTCAGCGGGTAATACCTATCAGATCTTCCGTTGTACGGGATTCTACAGACCTGCCCAAAGCCTACGATGGGTTTCAGGACGTCTTTAGCAAACAGAGCGCAGACCTGTTACCTCCCCATCGTGATTGGCACTGTCCCATAGATCTGATTCCCGGGAAGAATCCTCCTAGAGGCTGAACCTACCCTCTATCTCTCCCTGAGACTCAGGCCATGTCGGAGTACATTACGGAAAACTTAAATAAAGGCTTCATTCGACCTTCCACGTCTCCAGCAGGGGCTGGATTTTTCTTCGTAAAAAAGAAAGATGGTGGCTTGCGCCCGTGTATTGACTACCGGGGTCTTAATGAAATAACTAGTAAGAATCGCTACCCTCTTCCTCTCATTACAGAGTTATTTGATAGAGTCAAGGGAGCCAGTTTTTTCCAAACTCGACCTAAGAGGAGCCTATAATTTAATTCGTATCCGTCCAGGCGATGAATGGAAAACAGCCTTCAACACCAGGGATGGGCACTACGAGTATCTCGTTATGCCCTTCGGCCTCTGTAATGCTCCAGCCGTCTTCCAGTTTTTCGTCAAAGAAATCTTCCGGGACCTCTTGTACAAGTGTGTGGTCGTTTACTTAGACAACATTTTGATTTTTTCTCAAGACCTCCAAACTCATCGAGACCAGGTCAAACAAGTCCTTCTGAGGTTGCGGTCCAATCAACTGTTTTGCAAATTAGAGAAGTGTCTGTTTGAGGTCTCAAGTGTACCATTCCTGGGATACATTATCTCCGGAACAGGCCTTCAAATGGATTCGTCAAAACTACAAGCCATTCTTGATTGGTCTCTTCCTTCTTCCTTAAAATCCATACAAAGATTCCTAGGATTTGCCAACTACTATCGCAAGTTTGTAAAAGGTTTCTCGACTCTGGTAGCTCCGATTACAGCCCTCACTCGCAAGGGAGCAGATCCAACTATATGGCCCGTCGAAGCTACCTCTGCATTTCAACTTCTTAAGCAAGCCTTCATCTCCGCTCCCATCTTAAAGCAACCAGACTCCACCCGGCCCTTTATCCTGGAGGTGGATGCATCCTCTGAAGGTGTCGGTGCAGTGCTCTCCCAGCGATTTAAAGATGAAAAACTTCATCCCTGTGATTTCTTTTCCCGGAAGTTTTTGCCTGTAGAGAAGAACTACACCATTGGAGATCAAGAGTTACTCGCCATGAAACTAGCCCTCGAGGAATGGCGATATCTTCTAGAAGGAGCTCATTACCCCATTACCATTTTTACTGACCATAAGAACCTCCTTTATCTTAAATCTGCAAATTGCTTGAACCCTCGTCAAGCCCGGTGGGCAATGTTTTTCTCCAGATTTAACTTCAAAGTCTCCTATCGCCCCGGTTCACAAAACCTCAAAGCCGACGCACTCTCCCATTCCATGACGAGCAACCCTGATCTACCCATGGAACAGCCCCAACCAATCTTGAATTCAGGTTTCTTCGCCTCTACCCAATTATCTTCTATACCCCCGGTTGGGAAGACTTTCGTCGCTCCGGAACTCCGCAAGAGGTTACTGCATTGGGCTCATGCTTCACGGTTCTCTGGTCACCTGGGTATGGATAAAACCCTAGAATTTATCCAGCGGTCCTATTGGTGGTCTTCAATGAAAAAGGACGTCAGGTCTTATGTGTCTTCATGCATCAAATGTGCCCAACACAAGATACCTCGGCGGGTTCCACACGGTCAACTCCAACCTCTTGCAATTCCATCTAAGCCATGGACTCACCTATCTATGGATTTCATCTCTGATCTTCCTCCATCTCGGGGCCACAACACAAGTTGGGTTATCGTGGATCGTTTTTCTAAAATGGCTCATTTCGTACCACTTACTGGGCTTCCGTCTGCACCTCTACTCGCCCAGAGCTTTATAAAAGAGATCTTCAAGCTCCACGGCCTTCCTCAAGAGATCATCTCCGACAGGGGAGTACAGTTCGTAGCGAAGTTCTGGAGGTCACTCTGCTCAGCCCTTCAGGTAAAATTCAAATTTTCTACCGCTTATCATCCCCAGACCAACGGTCAGACCGAAAGGGTCAATCAAGACCTGGAACAGTTCCTGCGCACTTTTGTCTCCTCCTCCCAAGATGACTGGATTGAACTTCTTCCTTGGGCCGAATTTGCCCACAATAATCATTATCACACGTCCACCAGCTCAACTCCTTTTTTTACAGTTTTTGGTCAACATCCTCGAGTGCCAGATTTCCCTCTTCTTCCCACATTAGATGTGCCTGCGGCCAAAATGTCCCTTCAACGGTTCTCCAACATCTGGAAAAAGGTTCGTTCCTCTCTGACTAAAACGTCAGCCCGGTACAAGAGATTTGCTGACCGCCAAAGACGAGTGGTTCCAAATTTCCGACCTGGGGATATGGTCTGGCTCTCTACCCGAAACCCAAGACTCCGAGTACCCTCGATGAAATTTGCTCCGCGATTCATTGGTCCATTCCCAATCATCAAAGTCTTGAATCCTGTGGCTTACAAGTTAAAGCTTCCTCCATTTCTTCGCATTCCAAGTTCTTTCCATATTTCTCTTTTAAAACCACTAGTCTTAAACCAATTTTAGAAGGTCCTGCCTAAAGCTTCTAGTGTTCAAACACAGCAGGGAGAGGAGTTTGAAGTTGACAGAATCTTAGATTCCCGTTGTCGATACAACCGTCTTCAATACCTCATCGACTGGAAGAATTATGGTCCGGAGGAACGAATCTGGATAAATGCCTCCGATGTCCATGCACCCCGTCTGGTCAAAGCGTTACATGTGAAATTTCCTCATAAACCAAGGAAGTGTCCGGTGGCCACTCTTGAAGAAGGGGGTACTGTCACACGCCGGCCTGGAGACCCCAGAATCAGACCACGTCGCTTACCTGTGTGGGCGCTGACCCGCGCTGTCTTCCGGCTCCCGCGCTGTACGCTCCTTCCTCTTCTCCCAAGGCAGTCTCCGCTGTTGTCCTCTGGAGGGTCCCGCTGCTGTGCTGCTCTCACGCCGGCTCCTGCTGACCGCTGGTCCCCGCTGACTACCTCCAGGAAGCGCTGTCCTCCGGTCCATGGGCGCGGCCATCTTGGATTGCCCATGTGACCCCACTACCACCAATGAGGAGCCTTCTCCTTCTCTCTCAGCCTGTCAGCTCCCAGTGTCCACTATAAAAGGATCCCCAATGCTCACACAAGTTGCCAGTGCAACTAGTTTCTTAGTTTAGCTAAGCAAGCCTTCCCACTGCGCTCCAGCCGCTCCACGTAGCCGCTCAGCTACCAACGTCTACCCACGGCTATCCAGCCGCTCCATGTAGCCACTCAGCTACCAACGTCTACCCACGGCTATCCAGCCGCTCCACGTAGCCGCTCAGCTACCAACGTCTACCCACGGCTAACCAGCCGCTCCACGTAGCCACTCAGCTACCAACGTCTACCCACGGCTATCCAGCCGCTCCACATAGCCACTCAGCTACCAACGTCTACCCTCGGCTATCCAGCCGCTCCACGTAGCCACTCAGCTACCAACGTCTACCCACGGCTAAAAAGCCGCTCCACGTAGCCGCTCAGCTACCAACGTCTACCCACGGCTAACCAGCTGCTCCACGTAGCCACTCAGCTACCAACATCTACCCACGGCTAACCAGCTGCTCCACGTAGCCACTCAGCTACCAACGTCTACCCTTGGCTATCCAGCCGCTCCACGTAGCCACTCAGCTACCAACGTCTACCCACGGCTAAAAAGCCGCTCCACATAGCCGCTCAGCTACCAACGTCTACCCACGGCTAACCAGCCGCTCCACGTAGCCGCTCAGCTACCAACGTCTACCCACGGCTATCCAGCCGCTCCACGTAGCCGCTCAGCTACCAACGTCTACCCACGGCTATCCAGCCGCTCCACGTAGCCACTCAGCTACCAACGTCTACCCATGGCTAAAAAGCCGCTCCACGTAGCCGCTCAGCTACCAACGTCTACCCACGGCTAAAAAGCCGCTCCACGTAGCCGCTCAGCTACCAACGTCTACCCACGGCTATCCAGCCGCTCCACGTAGCCACTCAGCTACCAACGTCTACCCTTGGTTATCCAGCCGCTCCACGTAGCCACTCAGCTACCAACGTCTACCCACGGCTAAAAAGCCGCTCCACGTAGCCGCTCAGCTACCAACGTCTACCCACGGCTAACCAGCCGCTCCACGTAGCCACTCAGCTACCAACGTCTACCCACGGCTATCCAGCCGCTCCACGTAGCCACTCAGCTACCAACGTCTACCCACGGCTATCCAGCCGCTCCACGTAGCCACTCAGCTACCAACGTCTACCCACGGCTATCCAGCCGCTCCACGTAGCCACTCAGCTACCAACGTCTACCCACGGCTAACCAGCCGTTCCACGTAGCCGCTCAGCTACCAACGTCTACCCACGGCTAACCAGCCGCTCCACGTAGCCACTCAGCTACCAACGTCTACCCACGGCTAACCAGCCGCTCCACGTAGCCACTCAGCTACCAACGTCTACCCACGGCTATCCAGCCGCTCCACGTAGCCACTCAGCTACCAACGTCTACCCACGGCTATCCAGCCGCTCCACGTAGCCACTCAGCTACCAACGTCTACCCACGGCTAACCAGCCACTCCACGTAGCCGCTCAGCTACCAACGTCTACCCACGGCTAACCAGCCGCTCCACGTAGCCACTCAGCTACCAACGTCTACCGACAGCTATCCAGCCACTCCACGCAGCCACTCAGCTACCAACGTCTACCCACGGCTATCCAGCCGCCCCACGTAGCCACTCAGCTACCAACGTCTACCCTCGGCTATCCAGCCGCTCCACGTAGCTTCCTAGCTACCTCGTTACTGCCGCATTCCTCAAACTCCTGTCAGTTCGCTGCACCCTCTCATGCAGAGAAACTTCATTAAGCCAAGTCTCCTCCAGCGAGCGTCTGTGCCAAGTAATACAGATCCAAGGCCCAGTCCGGGAACACAGCTCCTAAATTCCACGCTTGTGACAGGAACACTTGCACCGGATCGTGACAAGGTCATTTCGACTCGCGAATTCATTCTTTCTTCTTTGCAGGTGGGGCTGGATTTGGGCCTCTACCTTGCTCCACTGAAGGTGCAGGTTTCAGCTCTTTTGGTCCTCTTTCAGAGACAGATTGTGCTGTTGCCTGATGTTCGGGCTTATCTACAGGTGGTCCTCTGTGTACATGTTTGTACCACCAGTGGCTCCTTGGAATTTGTCTCTTAGGGCCCTGCAGTCTTCACCCTTTGAGCCCTTGGATACTGTGGACATTTCTTAGCTTACCTGGAAGACAGCCTTCCCCCTGGCCATAGCTTCGGCCCGACGGGTGGCGGACTTGAGCTCTTTATCCTGTCTCTCTCCATTTATAATCTTTCACAAGGACAGAGCTGTCCTTTGAAAGCGACTAGGTTACCTTTCTAAGGTTGTTTCCAGGTTCCACATCAATCAAGAGATTGTGGTTCCTGCTTTCCAGGTTCTTCTCTGGAGGAGGCCTCTCTGAATGTTGTGCGGGCCCCCGGATTTATGTAGATAGGACAAAGGACCTGCGTAGAACAGATGCTCTCTTTGTCCTGTATGACTTTCACAAACAGGGTTGGCCAGCAACTAATGAGACACTGGCCAGATGGATCCGTCTGAATAGTCACCACGCTTATACTGTGATGAATCTTCCTGCACGGTCTGTGGTGAGGGATCATTCAGCCCCTTCGGTGGGAACTTCGTGGGCAGTACCATGTGGTTCTTCTGTGGAGTAGCTGTGTAGGGCAGCCACGTGGTCTTCTGCCAATACATTCCTTTGATACCTTCTCCACACCTGATGCAGCTTTTCAGCAAAGGGTTCTCAGCGCAGCCCAGGAGCATCCCCTCCCCTTAAGGGATTAGCTTTGGGACATCCCAGCATAAAGCCTGTGTCCCCTATGGGGGAAGAAGAAAAGGAGATTGATGTGCTTACCTAGTAAATCCTTTTCTCCGATTTAATAGGGGACACAGGGCTCCCACCCTGATGCACCCGGCTTGTGGAGCTTGCTCTTTTTTCAGTTCTCCTGGTCCCATGTCTTGTGCGCTTTGACCTGAGTGCATGCTGGTCTTCCTTCTTCTCCTTCTTGCTCCTTGTCTTAGGCTTGTTAACTTAACTAAGGTAGCCTGTGGCTGGGAGCGGGATATAGGGGAAGGGGGGAGCCTGGGCGGTGTCTAACAAGGTTAACTGTGTGGTGCCCAGACTCCTTTCCACCAACCTATACCCAGCGTAAAACCTGTGTCCCCAATGGAATCAAAGAAAAGGATTTAACAGGTAAGCACAGAAATCTCCTTATTGACATTTTGACTGTTGACATGCACAATGTCGACATAATGAACATGTTGACATTTTTGTATGTTGACATGTTACATTATGACATAATATCCATTCAATGTATATCTCTTCCCTTGTACTTTGTGGGGGAGCATGGATAGTGTAATGGTTGGCAGCACTGCCTCACAACACTGAGGTCTTAGGTTCCACAGCCCTAACTGTGTGGAGTTTGTATATTCTCCCCGTGCTTGCGTGGGTTCCCTCTTTGTACTCCAGGTTCCTCACACACTCAAAAAATATACTAGTAGGTTAATTGACTCCCAACAAAAGAATTAACGTGTGTGCAGAGCTGGCCCTAGGCATTACAGGCAAATGCCTAGGGGCATCCCGATTCCCAAGCTTAAGGCCAGCTTAGGAGTGGGACAGCAGCAGCTACCATGATTGAAGCTCAGCTACAATCAGGAAGCAGTCAGAATGAGTGTCACGATTGGCGTCTCAGCATTACCTGACTCAGGTGTTGAACTGGATTCCGCGGAGACCGGCTTGACTGGAACCATGGATAATGTAAATAGCTCTGTTTGCATAAGAATTATATGGCAGTGAGAACTGCCTTTGATGATAAATGACAGGAACAGGTAACGCTGGAGTGGAACCAGAGGGAAACCTGGAGGAATCGGACTGGGACCGGCAGGAAGGCTTGGTGAGCTTGATGGGATATCAGTAGGTACACTTGGTGCGGCTGGGAAGCTGTATGGAGAATGAACTTGGAATTGGCTCTGGACTGCAGTAATGTAGATTGAACTTGGAAATGGAATTGACTCTGGACTGGAGTAATGTGGAATGAAATTGGAACTTGGAATTGACTCCGGACTGGAGTAATGTGGAATGAACTTGGAGCTTGGAATTGACTCTGGACTGGAGTAGAGTAGACTGGAATGGGTAACTTGGAACTTGGATCTTTCTCCGGACTGGAGTAGAGTGGAATGGGTAGCTTGGAACTTGGATCTGACACCGGACTGGAGAAGAGTGGAATGGGTAACTTGGAACTATGATCTGACTCCACACTGGAGTAGCGTGGAATGACCTTGTAACTTGGAACTGACTCCACACTGGAGTAGCGTGGAATGACCTTGTAACTTGGAACTGACTCCGCACTGGAGTAGCATGGAATGACCTTGTAACTTGGAACTGACTCCGCACTGGAGTAGCGTGGAATGACCTTGTAACTTGGAACTGACTCCGCACTGGAGTAGCATGGAATGACCTTGTAACTTGGAACTGACTCCGCACTGGAGTAGCGTGGAATGACCTTGTAACTTGGAACTGACTCCGCACTGGAGTAGCATAGAATGACCTTGTAACTTGGAACTGACTCTGCACTGGAGTAGCATGGAATGACCTTGTAACTTATAAGCAAAGGTTTCACACTAGGAACTCAGGAACACAGGTCATGCTGCAGCAGGACCTCTGGATATGCCAGGTTTTGCTGTTAGCAGGATTTCCGAATATGCCAGGTATTGCTGTACCGCCTCCTGTGAATCCAAGCGAGCGACCAGGTTACGGAAAGCATTTGGTCCAATATTAACTGCTTGATCCGCCACCATCATTTATTCCTGAACATACTGTCACGATTGGCGTCTCAGCATTACCTGACTCAGGTGTTGAACTGGATTCCGCGGAGACCGGCTTGACTGAAACCATGGATAATGTAAATAGCTCTGTTTGCATAAGAATTATATGGCAGTGAGAACTGCCTTTGATGATAAAGGTAACAGGTAACACTGGAGTGGAACCAGAGGGAAATTTGGAGGAACCAGACTGGGACCGGCAGGAAGGCTTGCTGAGCTGGATGGGATATCAGTAGGTAGACTTGGTGCGGCTGGGAAGCCGTATGGAGAATGAACTTGGAATTGGCTCCGGACTTGAGTAATGTAGATTGAACTTGGAATTTAGAATTGACTCCGGACTGGAGTAACGTGGAGTGGACTTGGAACTTGGAATTGAGGCCCTGATTCAGAGCCGGACGCTCTGACAGAGCGCTCGCTCTGAATCAGGGCCAGGCTCATTTTTTTTTGAACGGCCTCCTGGCCACTCGTATAGCTGTGGGTGACCACCCACAGCTATAGCGAGCGGCCAGGAAGATGGTCGCGATGGTCAAGACCATCATGACCATCGGGCTTGCGATGAGACCCTTGTGGTAGAGTCTCGTTGCCGCAAGCCCCAGAGAGATTTCGGCTCAAACAGAGCCGAAATCTCTCCCACTGGCATCACTCGTGATGTCAGTGGGGCCGGCCCCAGACGGAGGCGTTCACATGGGAACACCTCCGTTTGGGCAGCCACTCCCCCAGCCCGCTCCACCAAAGGGGGCATGCTGTCACTCAACATCGACAGCACGCCCCCTTTGGTATGAGACCCGGAGCGACGGAGTGCCCGTCCCTATCCGGGTCTCGCACATGCGCACGACGGAGCCGGCTCCGTCGTGCGCACTGGGCCACCATCGACCCGGTTGCGAGCGCTCAGCACTTGCAACCAGGTCTGAATCAGGCCCTGACTCCGGACTGGAGTAACGTGGAATGGACTTGGAATTGACTTCGGACTGGAGTAATGTGGAATGAACTTGGAATTTGGAATTGTCTCCGGACTAGAGTAATGTGGAATGAACTTGGAGCTTGGAATTGACTCCAGACTGGAGTAGAGTGGAATGGGTAGCTTGGAACTTGGATATGGTTCCGGACTGGAGTAGAGTGGAATGGGTAGCTTGGAACTTGGATCTGACTCTGGACTGGAGCAGAGTAGAATGAACTTGTAACTTGGAACCGACTCCGCACTGGAGTAGCATGGAATGAACTTGGAACTGACTCTGCACTGGAGTAGCGCATGGAATGACCTTGTAACTTTTCACACTAGGAACACAGGTCATGCTGCAGCAGGACCTCTGGATATGCCAGGTATTGCTGTTAGCAGGATTTCCGAATATGCCAGGTATGGCTGTAAGGAGGATTTCTGGATATACCAGGTATTGCTCTAAGCAGAATTTCTGGATGTACCAGGTATTGCTCTAAGCAGCATTTCTGGATATACCAGGTATTGCTCTAAGCAGGATTTCTGGATATGCCAGGTATCTCTGTAAGCAGGATTTCCGAATGAACTGGTCTAGGAACCAGCAGGAACAAGAGCCTGGGGTACCCTTGTACTCAGAAGTAGCACAAACTATACACCACGGGAAGTAACAAGATGTTCAGGTCCGGAATGCTATCAGAGGAGGATCTTTATACTCTGGGTCTAGCAGGAATTGGTGGATACAGTCAGGTGGTCTGGCAGTAGCATTCTGAGTGGTGGAGGGATGTTGTATGCAGAGAGAGTAAACATATCTGCAGCATTGAGAGTCAGAACTACACCTGCAATTCCAATCAAGCCTAGCAGTGTTCACAGACAGAGGAGAGCCCAGGTGAATAATCAATGTGGAAAGGAGATCTCAGTCCAAATGCAATCACAGAAGTGTTACAGCCAGCATGATTCAGAGCAGATCTCCCTGGCAAATTGCACACACAGATCCACAGAGCAGCTAGCAGAGACAAGCCTCAAGGCAAAATGTAAAAACTAGTCAGGGTTGTGACACTGAGCTTCTGCACATGCGCAGAAACTCATTCTATCCAGTGATGAATCAGGGTGGGACGTTCACATTCCATGAAACACAGTTATAGCCATGCCTACTTATCTATGCTGCAGTCCCCTGCCGGGCCAGCCGGTCTAATCAGCTGTTACTATGATTCATCCCCTCCTGCATGTATCCCCCAGGAACAGGAAGTGAGGTGGACATATTGCTATTGGCTGAAAGAGTCACTTGATCTCTCAGCCAGTGTAAAACAGAGCATGCTGGGAGATGTAGTTCTATTGTTCACAGCATCCAGTGAACCAAAATGATCTAGATTGTGTTAGCTGGCAATGAAATTCATTCTGACAGCAACTTTTTCAACAAAGGTATAATGGATCGCTGTCCTCTTTTTAATATCTATCTACCTATATATCTCTGAAGTCATAGATAACTTCCAATTGTAAGATATCACTAAATGTAGTAAATATAAAATTAAGCATTGCTGCATTGTATGAAAGTGTCAGTGACTTGGGAGTCATTTGATTTTATATATATATATATATATATATATATATATATATATATATATATATATATATATAAATAATCAATTTCTGTACATGTCTTATGTTGTATCACAATAGAATATATCAAAGTGGTTTTAAAATGTACACAATAGACAAGATGTAAATGTTATGTTTTGCATGGTTTCTTTAATACTCAAGTCTGAAGTTGAGCTGGGCCAACCCCTTTTCATAGTATTTTACCATTGCTTCTAATGCTAAATCAGACTAGCTACAGGAATGGAAGTGCTTTGTTGAATGTGGATTGAATCAGCCGCATAATCATACAACTCCCTCAACGTATTTATACAAAAATACACTAAAACCATCTATAATTCTTTAGTTATCCATATCGTGGGGTACATAGGAATGGAAGTCCTTCGTGTATACTTGTACGTTGAGGGCGTTTTATGCTTTTAAGGGCGATTCAATTACTGTACATGCTTTTGTACTGTGCACATTATGGTAAGAAGTTCTGCGCTCATTTCTGCTCACACCTCCTTGGGCTGTGAGCAGAAATGAGCGACAGACACATCGCAAATACATTCAAGTGTAATTGCTTCGGCCCCTATGTGTCTGTGTATCTTTATGTGCACTATGTATATGGAACAGTATGGGGTGCATTTTTCCCTTGTATGAGCAGCTTGTGCTTACCTCAGTAACGTTCATGCCCCAGCCCTGCAGACTCTGTGTCCCTCGCCAAACACATCCTACACCTGTACTGGTAGCAGGCTGAGAGTAGACGCCAGAGAATACAGCTCACTTATTATGACGCAGGATAGTATAATAGACCCTGCAACATGACCCCTTCCACCAGGTACAAAATACTCTGCTCCTTGACTTCCCACCTAATGTATGATTGCAGACACCTGTGCTGAAACACCTTTCTCTTCAATTACCTAGTTCAACACAGGTGGCTGCAATCATACATTAGATGGGAAGTCAAGAAGCAGAGCATTTTGTACCTGGTGGAAGGGGTCATGTTGCAGGGTCGGGGAATGCTGTGCTGGATGAGGCCAGGGGTGCTATATTGTATAGGTCGGTGGTATTTATATTGCCGTTTGGTTACTTTTATATTTATACTGTAGTTGTATAATTTGTGAGTTTAACACGTGTTTCTTTGCCAATAAAAAATTGGTCATAAACCAATGTGTTATTTTTTGCCATCCATGTATAAACACAAAGCTTGGTGGTGTGATTATCTGCTAGAGGGCACCAGCCAAAATCTTGCCTAGGGCACCAAATTGGTTAGGGCCGGCTCTGTGTGTGTGCGCACGCGCATATGGTTGGGAATATATATTGTAAGCTCCTCTCTTTGAATGGCTACATATTCTCTGTAAAGTGTGGCAGAATATGTGTGTGCTATATGAGTAACACACTAATTGCCTGCTTACATTCATGATTGCCTCCAAACTTTCAGCTGTTCCACAGTAACTCACCTCTTTATCCGTTTTTGACATTCCCAAACTAACCCTTCCTAGGCTACTCTACCTTATTACCACCACCCTATTAACACAAGTTTACCTATTATCTCCCTGGGATGTAGTCGGCATTCCAGAGATCAAAATGGTCAGAATCCTGGCTCCAAAATCCCGACCACTGACATCCTGATGGTGAGTATTAGCGTTAGGGTTAGGTTTAGTGTTTAGAGTTAGGTACTAGGGGGAGGGTTAGGGTTAGGCTGCAGGAAAGGTGGGTTAGGGTTAGTGTGTGATACTTATTAATTCTGTCAGGATTCTGACTGTTGTGATGCCGCTGTCAGATTTCTGACCGTCTACATCCTGACTGCCGGGATCCCAAATCCAACCCATCTTCTTTTATACTCAAAACCCTCTGACACTTAGCACTCTTTCCCATTGCTATCTGGCTGTACCAATATGGAAAAAGTGGCACATAACCTCATGTATCAAACTCCTATTTGCTTATTGATTGGAAGCTTGCAAGCAGTGCCCTCTTACAGCTTTATCTGTCTGTTATTATTACCTATTCTTGTTTATTCTTCATCATCAATTGTAAAGTGTGAGATACTCTGGTTCTACAGAAATAAATGTTAATAATAATCATTATCATCATAATAAAGGGAAATGCCTGTTGCTATATGTCACTGTACTTTTGAATTTTGCACTTCTGCTAATAGTTGCCTACATTTTAACTTTATATTTTATGCATCCTGTAACAAATGATGGCATCCATTAATTATTTAACTGCTGTTGAACTAGAAGTTGAAGAACACCCAAAGGCTGTTGGAGCATGCTGGGACTAGTAGTTCAGCTGGATCGTTACAAATTGCCCAAACTTGAATATAAACTATAACACATTGTTGCAGACCAGCAGATTCGTATCAGTGTGCATGCATGTAAATATAATACATTAGATTAATGCTAGTAAGGAACCATTAACCCACTCGTCAATTATCCTCATGTTGGTATTTTACATGACCGTGTTCTATTTTAACTGCTGTAATATTTATATTTTATCAGAGGGAAAAATGTATCTTGTCCCCCTGTCCGGAGCTGAGCACACTGACAGAAGCCAGCTTGGATGGGAGGGGAGAGGGGGCGTGCTGGGGGCTGAGGTCCCTTCAGCAGCTCCCGGGATACACAGAGCACCCTCAGCCAGCAACGGGAAGACAGAGCTGGCACTCCAGCCCAGCAGCATGTGCCCCTTGTGCCTAAACCATGAGATGGAAGTATATAATAGAAGGGTGCCAGAGCTGGGTTATTATTATGAATATACTGTCCAGCAGAGGAACCTCTCAGTCTTCTCTAATCGACCATGAACTGGGAGCTGAGCCTTGATACACTCTGTAAAGCAGCTAGAGATGTATGATCGGCAGGTTAGTGGGAGATAGGACGCTTTCCGTGGAAGGCAATGGGTTGTGCACCTGCAACCAGGAGTTTGCAACTGTACCCTGGTATGGGTCTGTGTTATACCCCCTAGCTGATGGTATACTCCTATACACAGAGGAACCGAAGACGTACCCTGGACATCGCTGCTGATGGAGACAGAGCCGTCTCACCGCTGTGTTATACCTCTAGCTGGTGTCTCCCTGATACTCCTATATGCAGAGGAGATGGAAGTGCCATAGGTTTGCCCTTCACATTGCCCCCTTACCTCTGTATGCATGGGCAGCTGAGAACGATGCCCAGTGAGAGCCGCCGGCAGAACAGCAGCATGGATCACCGCTACTATAATCACTCCTGGCCAGAGGAGCCCGTCTACCTGTTCCCCTTCCCGGTGCTGACAGGGATAACTATCGCCTGCATCCTGCTATTCATCATTGGGATAGTGGGGAACATCATGACCATGCTGGTAGTGAGTAAGTACAAGGACATGAGGACCACCACCAACCTCTACCTGTCCAGCATGGCCTTCTCCGACCTGCTCATCTTCCTCTGCATGCCGCTGGACCTCTACCGACTCTGGCAGTACCGGCCCTGGAACTTCGGCAGCGCCCTCTGCAAGCTCTTCCAGTTCATCAGTGAGAGCTGCACCTACTCCACCGTCCTGAACATCACCGCCCTGAGCGTGGAGCGCTACATGGCCATCTGCTTCCCCCTCAGGGCCAAGGTGCTCATCACCAAGGGCAGGGTCAGGCTGCTCATCCTCCTCCTCTGGGCTGTGTCCTTTCTCAGCGCCGGACCCATCTTCGTCCTGGTCGGAGTGGAGCATGAGAACGGCACCGACCCACTGGACACCAGTGAGTGTAAGGCCACGGAGTACGCGGTCAGGTCGGGGCTCCTCACCGTCATGGTGTGGACCTCCAGCATCTTCTTCTTCTTGCCCGTCTTCTGCCTGACCGTCCTATACAGCCTGATCGGGAGGAAGTTGTGGCGGAGGCAGAGGGACACCATAGGACCCATCAGCCTCTCCCACAGGGACAAGAATAACAAGCAGACTGTGAAAATGCTGGGTAGGAGCTACACTCACATCACACTTCACTTTGTATAGAACAGATCCATAACACACAGCTGAGAAAGTCACATTGCTGCTGTATCCTCTATTACTCACCCCAGGGACATACAGATGTGTCATTCTCATAGCGATTTTACGCTGTATGGCGCGAAACTCGTGGCGTGACCTAGACATTGTGCAACAGGTAGCTAGTTTCGGACTTTCGCACTTTGGGGCTCATTTATCATTGTATATTTGCGGCTTAACCCCCGAAAACACACGTTTCCGGGGGTTAACCGCAAATATTAAGTTTCCCCCAGACGTAAGAAGGAGGGACTGCAGCAGATATCTCCGATACCTGCTGCAAGCCCTGAATTCCCGCTGGCGGCCGCATCCTCATAGTTATATATGGGGGATTCGATGCTGCCAAATTTACCAACATTCTGGAGATTGGCCCCCGCAGCTATCTGAAGATGGCGTTAGCCGCTGTAGCCTATGGGCTTCACTCCGCAGAATTCCCCCGTAACTCTCCCCGGCAATGACTGCCGCACATGAGCAGTAGCCCCAGCAGCACTCCTGGAACGTTGCAGGAACAGGCTCCTTTTGGAGTCCATATACCTGCATGTGATGGATGATACTTCCCGGCACAATGCGATCATGGGTGGTAATGTCATGCCCAGATCACATTGCAAATGCGATTATTAGTAAATGGGCCCTTGTAGCGTTTTTTTTTTACATTGCAGCCGCAAACAACATTATAGTGTACTGAGGGCTGAGAGTTTGTACTTTTCTGGCAATCATGGCAGTGTAAATGTTCCCAATGTTGCGTGGTGCGATGCATATCAGTGCTCAGAGTAACATTCTTTCTGTTACACAGAAGTCTGCTAGTGAAGTACAGGGTACAGAGTATGTGTACGTTGTGCTTTTATCACATTAGCAGTGCAAAAGATATGCTAAGTCAGTAGAAATACTGAGCGACAGGACGCATGGTGCAGCTTAGGCACATTTTTGTGGGATGATTAGAGGATAGGCGTACTGTATGAGGACACATCTGTATAGGATGTTATAGGTTGTATAATTGTGATCACTGGGCAGTTAGCTTTATTATTCTAATTATTCCATAATCTGTCACTCAAAAGAATTTATAGAGGACTGCATGTAGTCTTGTCTGTGTTGTTAAATTACATCTCTGCACAAACACTTGTCAGTGCAATCATACAAAGTAGTTTATGTTTTATTATATACGTCCTAGATTATTGTATATGTTTATTTTATGCTTTTACTTCCACACTATTGTTTTCTGGTAACACTGCAGTATCCTCCTCACAGGGACGGTGCTGTATGATTTATATTGTATAATCCCTATGTAGTTTCCGAATGTACCCTTGTGTATCTAGAAAAATAAGAAACTGCTTAACCACCGAAAGTGACAGGGTTAAAGAGAAAGTGATTGTTTGGTTTATAAAAATGTTTTGCCATGAGTTCTCATGGTAACCAGTACTTGGGCTGACTACCATCTAGTAAGCTTTTATCCTATTAGCAGGCAATGGGTCTTTATAGAAAATTAGAATTTTCCTTCAACAGATATTAGGGGGTATAAACTTATTTTTCTATGTTTATAGAGATGGCATAATGCCTGATATTAATAATGCAATAAAAAATATATTTTTTTATTATTATCACTCATATAATAAATATACAAATTTGAAAATGGAAAAAGGACCATTAAGAAGATATTTTTCATTTCCCTTGACTAGTAGAAGTTAGAGGTCCTACTGTTTTGACTCACCAGCAGACCGAAGACGAGTTCAACTTCTACATTTTGTACTCACCAGTTGTGTTTGCCTAGATAGTTCAGAAAAAAGGTTCCACTAGTCCAGTGGTTCCCAAACTTTTTTGAATCACGCCACCCTAGAGTGTCAGCATTGTTTTCATGGCACCCCTAACTTTGTTATTGAGAAATTCAGAACAAAAGTGGTGTATTACATGCCGTGAATTCTTTTACGTTGTAGAACACCACGGTGCACCACAGTACAGACATCACGCAACATTCCAAGGCGCGACTCTGAAACCTGAATATCGTGCTATGAGCAACAGACCAGCTGGGCCCATCTGTAGTAAAGTAGTAATGTATAGTAAATTGTGCTGACCTGTCATCCTTAGGTTCAGTTATGTGGTGGTGGACAGGTTTGCGCTTTTGTTTGTCCACATATTTACATTACATTGACCATAAATAATTTGATTTGGTGCTCGAATACCAACCTGAGGCACCTCTACAAGTGTCCCAAGGCACCCCTGGGTGCCACGGCACAGTTTGGGAACCACTGCACTAGTCACCTAAAGTTACAAGTTGAGACAAGATTTACAGTAGCTTCCATACTCTGCATACCTGCACAGATGCTTATTTTACTCATATGTGAAATGACTTCACTTGGTTCTGTTTCTAGTACTAGTTAAAATAATTAAAAAATAAATAAAATTGCCAATACTACATACCTCTGAATACAACCTGTAAAGAAAAAATAAAATAAAAACACAAAGCATTATTTTGTAACCAAGTGACACCTTAATATGAGCATATGCAACATACAAGTCTGCTCTAAGGGTACAATTGCTGTATATTGTGTATAAGCAAAAAAGAAATACATTTGGTGGCAATACTTAAGCCAGCCATAGGAAGCACGATTAGTGCAGACCACCCAGTGGATGATAGTCAGATGAGGGGAGGAGAGATAACCCTATAATTATAATGGTAAGATGTATGGAGGTGATCTCCATTCACAGCGCGGAGTTGGCTGAACAACAGTTAGGAGGATGGTATAGATTTGCTAACCAAACCATCAGACTGTTTTATAGGCTTTTTATGCTGTGAACAATTATTGTTCAGCTCCATACACAGAACCATAATCGATTAGAGCAGTAGTTTCATTGGCTCATCTGATTATCGTTCAGTGTATGGCCAGCTTTACTCACCTCCAAGTCGAATCCTAGATTTTCCCATCTTATTTTAAAATTCTTGAAAATGATTTGCTATATTCTAGTAAAAATGGATGTAAGTAAAACAAAAAAGTCTCCAATATCAAATAGCCGTACATTTTCATTTATATTGTATTTGTATATTGAGAACATTTTCTTTGTAATCTGCCATAATGTCACAGCAGTAAGAATGACTGGAGAGGAACACTGCCATCAATATTAAATAGAACAACTGAAATAAAATATATGCTGAAGTTTATATATTGATTTCCATTTTCTAAACATTTGTGTAACACATAAATCGCTATGTAAGGTGAACTAAAATGTTTTGGAATATATCTGCTATGATACAGATTATTTATAAAGCAGATATAATACAAAACACTCAAAAAAAGTGCGCGGAAGAATTTACATGTTATTGTTTATGTAGCTGTTACATCAGTCATTGGAGCAGGGCAAAGAGAGGCAGGCAGTACACACTATTCTCATTTGAAAATATATTTTCATTTTGGGTTAGAGATATTAATATCAAAGAAACAATCTCATCTGCATAGACACAACAAGAGAGATTACGGGAAGACGGACGCCAGGAAGGACTGCAAGGTTTATTCTCCACTTTAGCTTTGTTTAAATAAATTAATAGGTTATTAAGGGGCCCCCGATAATTAAGTATCCAACTCGCCGCAAGTTGCGGCAGTGGATCCTTAATTACCAGTGTGGGGACAGCTACTCCGAAAAGCATCTGTCCTACTGTCCATACTGCTACTTCAATAGCAGTGATAGCTACTGGTGCTGGGTCTGTATGCATGCGTGACCTGAAATCACACATTTGCACGTCCGTAGGTCACTCACTTCGGAGGAGGTGGAGGTATCCGTTTGCCCGGATTCGGCACAGAACATGATCTGCCAAGCTTCCATCAGCAGGATTACTGCCTTGTCCAAAAATACATAAAAAGACACAATGGTACTTATAGTGGACGCAGTAGTGATGTCACATGCAAACAGCTGATGTTGTAAGTCTAGACATGCGTCTGAGTCGCACTACGCACGTGTCACTATTGTTACCGCTCAGAGAAACAGAATAGATTCGGACACAAGGTCTGTGGATTTAGTCGGCGTTCCTAGGAGGTGGGGGGGGGGCGTAAACAGACGTGGGTGTGTCACAGGCATGCTGCTGGAAGACGCTGAACCACCCAGAGGAGGAAACTGGATGGTGCAAGTGTCGATGGTGCGTCCAAGATGCTCCGAGACAGAAATGCACCGTCGCAGGACACTGCAAGCGGGCATCTCAGTTTGTTGAAAATCATCTGCGGCATTAGCATAAGACGCAGATGCCACTGCGGAAAAAGGCAGCAGACCCGAGTCAGGACTCGGTTCTGCTCGGAACCCTAAAACTGATTCGAGATGGTACTCGAGTTGACTCGGAAGCCCAAATCTCGGGTTTGTTTGGCTTTCTGGAAAACCAAACCACTCATCTCTACTACTGACTATAAGTGAGATTCTCATTTACATACATCTATTGAATTTATCTCCATCCCCACATCTGCATACAGATGACAATGTCAGGCTGGTTACCCAGTGGCAATAGAAATCCGCCATTGATTTCGCATATAAAAAGCTGTCACATTTAATACACAGTTATAACCAGCACTTTCAGCCAGGGTACTAAGTGAACATTGGTTAAATATAGGGCAATCTTAACGTATTGGCTCACTGGGAAGCTGCCCAGGGCTCCACGATTCTAGGAACTTTGAGCAGGGGTGACCTGAGCCAATGGGCATCTACATGGAGTGTGCGGCCGCATGCAATGTGCATAGGGCAGGCTGGCTGTGATTGTGAATTGCACACAATCAGAGTGGGCATGCAGCATTCTCTACCTGCCTCCCAGTCTGCAGTCACAGAGCTGGATTAAGGGGAGTGGGGTATGGCCCCCCAATCACTCTCCTGGGGCCCCCATACTCTAATCACAGCTGCACTGCGAGCTTTACATCATATTTTTTTATGTCTAAACATTGATTTTGTTGAAAGTACCAATAAATCTAAAGGTTTCATTTTATTGAGCATTTCAATTATTATTCCCGTGAATGGGTGGGGAGGGGCCCCAGTGCATTGCTTTGCCCAGAGCCTACAATGCTATTAAGATAGCCCTGGTTAAATAGATTTGAAGCATTCAAAAGGATACTGCTATGTTGACATCAATGTGGTCATTGAAACCTATACTGTAAGTTTCATGTTTCATGCCAGTACTCATTTACCCACTTTTGTTATCATTACAAAACCCACACAGATAGGACCCTGGGTGAGAATGTCACTCATGACCCCAGTGCTGCGATTCAGCAATGCAATCCACTTTGCAACCATACCACCCAATTATTATTATTAATATTTTATTGTATTTAAGGGGCCTAAATGTCACAGCAAAAATTAAGCAATGTGATTATGCACACCCAAGACAACATACTGGGCTGACACAATGTTATAGTTGTGTAATCCATTGAATAAAAATTATATATTTGAATAGCATATGGTTGCCTTGTGTAAAATGCCATCTCTTTTCTCTTCCAGCCGTGGTGGTGTTTGCATTCATCCTATGCTGGCTGCCGTTCCATGTGGCACGCTACCTGTTTTCTAAATCCTTTGAAGCAGGTTCCTTGGAAATAGCTCTGATCAGCCAGTACTGTAACTTGGTGTCATTTGTGCTCTTCTACCTGAGTGCTGCCATCAATCCCATTCTGTACAACATTATGTCTAAAAAATATCGTGTGGCTGCCAGCAGACTATTCAGTTTAAAGCGAGTTTCTCGAAAAGCACCTTACACAATGAATGATGAAAGTTCTCCGGCTTGGACAGAATCCAATGTGAGTACATGACAATGAACTATCAGCACTTCGAAAACATGAACCACCCTATTGTCAGGAAACATCAAAGCCATAATATTCCAGAATTTACATTTGCGGGATGTAGGATTCATCGACTGTGTTGTGTGTTTATTGGATTTTCACACACAATAGTATCTCAGGATTATATGAAACAGGAAGAATGAACAGCGATTTGCGCCAGTGCATACCTTAATATTCATTATTTTTCCTATTGATATTTTTTCTTAAGAGAAAGAGAGAATTTTTGTATTGGTTTCTCAGAAGGGTGCTCAGGGCAGTATGGTTCTTTTCTGAGGTTTGATACATTTAAACAGTATTTAATAAGTTATAACCTATATGTCTGAAGTGCTGCTATGAACGTTTGGGTTTATGGTTTTATGTAATGCATAGTAATGTTTCCTGCACTTCCTGTGGTGATTCGTGGTGGTGTTACTGTTGAGTACAGTATGATGTTTTAATGTCACGTGAGAAAAGAGAGGAAAATAAAATCTCATCAAAATTATATTTGCCTCCTACATTGTTTTTATTTTCTGAGATATCTATACTCGTTATGAAGCATCTCTTGGGATTTTCGATTTATGAGCTGTGCCATTCAAGTCAATGGTGATTTACCAGTGAGAGTAAGAAATCTCCAAAAATCAAAAATAGAAAATATTTTATCTCTTGTCATATCTTATGTCATGAATATACCCTTGTGTGGGTTATAGGGTTGTAGTGTACATTTGCAGAGGAGGAGGACTTTAATTTCAATATGAAGGGAGACTACAGTCAATAGTTTGCCAGTCCTGAGCATTGCTCTGCTGAAGTAGAGTAACCCCATGGTGTGTGAGATTATTCTACTTTAATGCTTCCTTTAGACCTGCATGCAGTAAATCCCCCCCTCCCCCCCCCCCAAACCCTGCAACCTTATGGCAAACTAATCACAATACTGAAATATGTGTACATATCACCACAAGGCATGTGTAGGCATAGGTTGTCTGGAAATCCCATGTTGTCAGTTATTTGTAAATGGGTTTAAGAGGTTATTATGCCTGATTCAGATGTGGAGAGGTAATATTGTACTTTCTAACAAAGCTACAGTGGAATGTTATATTAACACTGAACAATTTATTTTATTTAATTTTATTGTATTTTTTCAGCAGTATTTTTTATGTAATAACATAAAAGTGATTTATGGGGTACAGAAGAAAATTGGAAAATGGTGGAAGGAGTGATCACATTGGAAGCCATCATTATAATTTACAATTTTAAATAACAATAAAACAACGCGACACAAACCAATGTATTGAAGTTTTAAGTCCTAATATGACATTAAAATTTTAGGTATTAATGTCACAGGGCCCATATTAAACAAAAAAGTTTATTATTCACCAAATTGAATAATACATAAAATATAATGATGATAATAATAATAATTATAATTATATAATAATTATAGTTGATTAATGTAATTAATCCTACACTTTATAAATTACTTTACAATTGGCTACAAGTGAACTAGTATTTTCAGTAAAATTTTCCTGTTCGAAAATGTGATATTTATATAAAATTATATTTAATTGATATTTAATGTCTAGGATATAAGTAAAACATATTTGTAACTTTTGTTTATTACTTTTAATAACGATCTATTTTTGAAAAACCTATGAATAATCTATTAAAAAAACTCAAAGAATATTGCTTTAAATATGAAATATATATCAAAAATATAAATAAATATAAAATGTAAAATATGAAAGTGATAATTATGAGAATTGTGTATTATATTTGTATTTAAACATTTGTATTTTTTCCATTTTTCACTTAGATCTATTAGCAAGGATAACATTGAAACAATTGCATTGTCATAAAGATTGAGTTTGAAATGTTATTAGCCAATTCAAATGTCAAAGACATGTACTTTATATGCATGTTCCATGGACTATTACATGTTAAGATTTTAAAAAGGTCATACATTTATGAATGACTTAATGTCTTAAATTAACCCTGACCAGAGCAAGTCATTTTGTTAGCGCAGATACATCTAATTAACCATAATATTCATTTGAATTAATTTCTCTGAGTTGGAGGTATCTCATTTTAAGTATCTGCTGTACGTTGTAGTCCATTTATTTCTGAATGTTATGGAATATCATTAGCTTCTGTTTGAGCCGTTTCAAGGCTGATTAATTAAATGTAATTTATGACAATAGCAATAATGAGTTTATACACTGCTTAAGAGAACAAGAGAAGACGTTTCACAGCCAACATATGCAGACATGTATTTTATGTGCTATTGATGCACATTTATCATAGGATGATAAATCAAGATGCCAGCTAAATTTGTATTCACTAGTTAGTGAGAAAGGCTGCTAGTCCAGCCAAATAAGTAAAATTTATTTTCCCATACATTGGTGCTCCCTTACTGGGGCCTATTTATCATCTGTAATGGGCTTGCTATACATGCGGAAATGCTAGTTTCTACATGTCTAATGTAACAGGTTAATTCAATTTTAGAGAGCCCATAGGGCCACTTGATATTCAACAAACTCTAAAAACGGGAAGTTTTTGGAGTTTGCTTCTGAGATTCAACGCCATCTTGAGATGGCGCTGATTCCCGGCGCCCTGCTCCTTACTATGTGAAGAAGTTCAGGGGTTGGGAAAAGAGGGATCCGAGAGGATCCCTGTGACATCTTCATACTGCACGGTTGGCGGCTGTGTGCATGCATGACCTCAGATCACACGTGCAGTCGGAACGGCTGCAGAGAAGTAAGTAACTTCTGTAGTAGTGTTACTGATCATGGGGGCAGCTGGTTTCCGGAGCAGCTGTCCCTGCTCCAGAGCATTAATTAATTGCTCCAGTACTTAAGTATCTGCTGCCGAAACTCACTGCGAGTTGTATACTTAATTAATGATGAATAGGCCCCATTATCTGACACATTTTAGATTAAGATCTTAGTATTATTTGTAAGTAAATATTAGTGTATTATTTTATCAATCCTCTCATCCTGTTATTATATACATACCTAAAATTTTAGGAAATATATATGGGCGCCCACCTATTGGTAGTTAAATAGTAACAGGCAGCTCTCCTAGGGGTCTCCCAACACCCTAATTCGAATAGAAATAAATGAATGGATAAAAGGATAGTGCCACAGTGTCTGTCCCGGACCCCAAAGACACACAATCCAGATAAATACAATAATATTTATTTTACTGAATCTGAAATGTATTCACAAGATAATCATTTGTATAACATTTATAACAATCATTGGGGCAGAAACAACTGGATATCAATTGATCTATACATATTCTCTAGACACACACCTATATATCATAAAAATAGATAGAGTACCAGCTGTGTACTCTATTTCCAAATAATTGTATATAATATGTCTCTATTCATTTAAAAATTGGAATAAGAGAAAAAGCTTACATATGCATATGAAAAAAGAGAATCCTTTCTGTTTCTAGACATTAGTTAAACCAGGGTACTGTACAACATGGTTGGCCAAGATGCATGTTGTGTTATGTTTGTAATGCAGGTGGTGGTGGGGGATAGTCCACACGTGATACAGCTTAACCAGTTATCACAGGTGTAACAGCAATATGCATATTTTATATTTTATATATATATATATATATATATATATATATATATATATATACACACAAAAAAACCTATCATGCGCTGAAAGAAAACATGGATGCACCCTTCAGTAAGTCTTCTGTTAGTAGGACTGGTCTAAAAATTATACAAATTGGTTACTGCTGGGGCGCCTCAATCAAAGTAAAAAAGAAACAAAACATAAATTTCTTATGCTATATGTTGTAATCCTTCAGGGGCATATAGGTTCCAAATGATGCAGTTTCACCGATATTCGTGCTTGTTCACATTACTGATCGATTAGTCCTTATAACAGAGCTTGTTTATATCCTCCTTGAGGCTCTACAAAAGATACCCTCATACCAGAAAAACACCCAAAAAAGGCCAAAGGCCAATATTAATAAAATATCATCAACATTAAAATACACTTTTATTAAAATAATCCAAAAGTGACAGATGGACAAATATTCTTACACAGAATTGATAGAATATCAACATCCACTTTGCAAATAAAAATTGATTTCTCTACACCTTCCAAGCGAGGGGGTATTAAGTGTTATGTCCACCTTTCACAAGAACCCTACGCGTTTTGTCTCTTATCGAGACTTCATCAGGGGTGAATCTCAAAATCAGTGTATATGCCTGTAGTCATAGTTTGACAGTAATTCTAGACGATTCTAAATCAAGAAATATACATCACAATTGGTGTATATATTGCGTTATTTGTAATAAATGACTGATCTTTTATCAATTGAATTCAATAACCACCAATGTAAACACCAGCTATGTCCTTTTGTCTCTCTGTCAAACTGCTACACCTATATATATTTTGTGATACGGCCGGGACAGGAGTCTCTCTCCTGGGGTAGATGGACTCCCTCTTTTCCACACACAGCAGCTGGGAAACAGCACACCAGTCTGGGGTTCTCATGCAAACTGGTCGGAAGCAGTCTTTATTGTGCCAAAGTACATAAACATAAGTCCTAGTCCGGCTTGGCACTAGCTACACAGCAGATTCCCTCTCTAAAATAATGGTAGGGCCTATTGCCCTCACCATCAACAAAACACATGCACAGTACTTACAAGGCTTATAACCAAGTGTCTCTGAACAGGCTAGTCTGGCTGCTCTCCCAGGTGTGAGACACTCAAACAAACCCAGCTTATATTAGCAGTGTCCAGGTGCAAGCCCTTAGGAGCCTGCTGTCAGGCTGAAAGACCCAAGGCCTGGAGTGGCCTGTGGATAGAGCCCTCCCTCTCCTCACATCCACACCCCCAGGACCCAATCCGGCTTTTCTCAAAAGCCGACACTGGTCTTTTAGCACAACAGACTTCTCTTGGGGGTTTTAGAACACATAGGCCAAAAATCTAGGGCAAATGTATCTGCCATTGACCACTTTACCAGTGCTTCTAACACATATCCCCCCCTTTGTTTCAACCTGTGGGGCGGAACAACTGCAACCCTGAAACAATACACACGCAACAGAGCGTCTGCATTGGCCAGCTGGCTTCGTGGCCTGTGTTCTACGGAAAACTTAAAGTTTAGTAATGCCAAGAACCACCTCGTTATTCTCCCATTGCTCTCTTTGACATCCACTTCAAAGGGTCATGGTCAGTGATCAGCCTGAATTTCCTTCCCACCAAATAGTACCTGAGAGTTTCTAACGCTCATTTTATGGCCAGCGCCTCCTTCTCGACTGTAGCATAGTTTCTTTCATGTACATTTAATTACCTACTTAAGTAAAAAATAGGGTGTTCTTCACCTTCCTTGCTCTGGGATAGAACCGCCCCTATACCTACTTCTGACGCATCAGTCTGCACCACGAACTCCCTGTCAAAATCAGGAGTCACCAGAACTGGTTGGGTACACAATGCTGTTTTTAATGCTTGGAAAGCCTTCTCTGCTTTAGGACTCCACTCCACCATGCCTTTCTGTTTGCCTTTGGTAAGGTCAGTCAGTGGGACTGCAATGGTGGCAAAATTGGGTATAAAGCTCCTATAATACCCAGTAATCCCTAAGAAGGCTCTCATCTGCTTCTTATTCAGGGGTCTTGGCAAGTTTTGTATTGCCTCAATTTTAATAAGCTGTGGCTTTATCAAACCTCTGCTAATGGTGTATCCAAGATATTTCACCTCTTCCTTCCCTAGACAACATTTTTTTGGGTTGGCTGTCAGACCTGCCTTATAGATGGAGTCCAACACTGCTTGTACTCTGGGCAAGTGAGACTGCCAATCAGGACTATGAATGATAACATCATCCAGATAAGCAGCAGCATACTGTCTATGGGACCTTAGAATCCTATCCATCATTCTTTGAAAGATAGCAGGTGCCCCATGTAACCCAAAGGGCAACATCTTGTATTGAAACAACCCTTCTGGTGCAGAAAAAGCTGTCTTTTCTTTGGCATTCTCAGTCAATGGCACATGCCAATACGCTTTGGTTAAGTCAAGAGTGGTTAATATCTGGCTGTTCCTAGCCTTTCAATTAGTTCATCCACCCTAGGCATTGGGTAGGCATCAAACTTTGACACACTGTTCAATTTCTGGAAGTCATTGCAGAAATGCACACTCCCATCAGGCTTTGGAATAAGCACGATGGGGCTTGACCACTCACTATATGACTCTTCAATTACACCCAATTCTAACATTTTTTACATTTCTTTAGATACTGACTCCCTTTGGGCTTCTGGTAACCTATAGGGCTTTAGGTTAACCTTAACCCCTGGGTCGGTGATTATGTCATGTTTAATGACCATGGTTTTTCCTGGTATATCAGAAAACAACACCCTATTTCTGATAAGAAATTCCTTAACTTCCTGCTGTTGAACAGCTGACAGGGATTTTGCTACTGTCACTTTGGGAACCAAGGGCCCTGGGTTTACTGGAGGGGCTCGGATGGCTGACAGAGCTGCTCTATCCTTCCAGAGTTTTATAAGATTTACGTGGTATATCTGTTCTAGCTTTCTTTTCCCGGGCTGGTGAACTTTATAATTAACCTGCCCCACTTTTTCTAAAATTTAATAGGGCCCTTGCCATTTAGCCAGAAGTTTACTTTCTACTGTGGGAACCAATGCCAACACTCTGTCCCCAGGAGCAAAGACGCGTAACCTAGCATTGCAGTTGTATACCCTCTGCTGTGCCTGTTGGGCCTGTTTCAAGTGTTCTCTCACTATCGGCACCACAGCAGCAATTCTTTCTTGCATTTGGGAAACATGCTCACTAACGGTTTTATATGGACTGGGCTGCCCCTCCCACGTCTCTTTGGCAATGTCTAGTAACCCCCTTGGGTGTCTCCCATACAGCAAATCGAAGGGTGAAAACCCGGTGGAGGATTGAGAAACTTCTCTTATGACTAACAACAAATAAGACAACAAGTAATCCCAATCTTTACCACCTTTGTCGACTACTTTTCTTAGCATATGTTTTAACGTCTTGTTAAACCTCTCCACCAACCCATCAGTTTGGGGGTGATAGACCGAGGTTCTTAACTGTTAAATTTTGAACAGGCGGCATAACTCTTTCATGACTTTAGACATAAATGGGGTTCCTTGGTCAGTCAATATTTCCTTAGGTATTCCCAACCTGCTAAAGACATGGGCTAACTCCCTAGCAATGGTCTTGGTTGACGTATTGCGCAATGGTACCACTTCCGGGTACCTGGTAGCATAATCCATTATCACTAGAAAATATTGACGGCCCCAGGTAGACTTCATTAAGGGTCCAAACAAGTACATACAGATGAGTCCACATACACCTTTGTGAAAATTGAGCCATGGCCTGCCATTCATGGCATCAGATAACCAGCCCTACCAAGATATACATGTCGGGACATGTGTAAGGAGGCTGAAATATAGTGTAGTACAACTTTTCAGACAGCAGGTGGCATTTTTAGAAAAGTATACTGTGGCTGCCTAAGTAGAAAGCTGGAGAGGAAGATCCAATACAGTAAGCTGCTTCCCATTGCAGTGCCAGACAGGCTTACAAAATTTCCTGCATACTTTGGCTACATATACAGTAAAAAGTCCTACAGAATAGAAAATAGCACTTGGAAATATAGTACCATATTTCATATACTAAAAAAATCTATTGCTATATTTCTAGCTGGATCTAGAACAGAAGCTGTCAGTTTCAGTTCATTTTCACTTTGTAAGAGGTAAAAGACTTCAGTATTTGCCTGTAGGTGTTATAGCGTAGTGGTAAGGTGACTGCACATCACACCAGGAAATTAGGGTTTGAATCTCAGTGTAAACCTATTTTTTTCTCCAAAAATACATTTTTATGATTCAATATATATATATAGTATAATTCAAAAACTGACCATCAGTAATATACTATATGTTTATGTCCTTCTCCAGGTAAACCCTTTGCTTTTCTCAACACAGAGGGGAGGGGGGAGGAATTAATTTTGTAAAGGCTGCACACTTTCCACAGACAGACAACAAACCACATTTTCATGAGACACTTATGTACATTGACACAGAAGCACGGATGGGATCAGTGAGACCCCTCTGTGCGGCTGTGTATTTCAATTACATAGATGCATGCATGGACCAGGAGATCCATGCTACATGCATCTGGGTCATTGACACAGAGCATAGACAGGATCAGAGAGACCCGTCTGTGTTGCTGTGGTAAAAAAAAAACCCTGTGAAAACAAATAAATAAAAAAATGGCATGCCCCCCCTCCACAAAAGAGCCCTGAGCTTTTAGTGACCCAGTGCTGGTTTTGATTAAATACAGGGGACAAATGACATAGGGGTCCCCTGTACTTAAGCACAACAAGCACTGGGCTAGTCAGAACCAGCTCTGGTTGCAAAAATATGGGGGACCAACGACATAGCGACAGTGCGCAACTAGCACTGGGCACTGATCTGATTTTGGAAATACAGGGGGAAAAATGAGTAGGGTCCCCCTGTAAAATTCAGAACCAGCACCAGACTTTTTCTAGTGAGGGGGCTAATGCCGCAGCCAGGGGAGCCCTTTCACTGGGCCCCCCAGTCAAAGCATTAAACCTGACCGCTAATCAGCCCAGGCCGGGGATCCCTGGGGAACTAAGGACCCCCTAATCAGAGCCAACTCTTGGGATGTTTGACCAGTGCGGTCAAACTAGGGCGCCGACCAATAGAGGGTGCTCGGATCTCTCTGCCTGCCCCAGATCCCTAACCCGAGGCAAAACCTCGTGATCCCACTCTTGGGTCGCGAGGTTGTGGGGTCACAAGGTTTTGTATTGAGCGGGCTTAACGCTGATTGGCTGAGAGAGCCTTCCGTAACAGCTCTCAGCCAATCAGCATTAAGCCCATTTAATATGCACACAGGAAACAAAAGAAGATGGTGCCCACCATCCCCCGCTGCCCTACACTGCCTGCACCCCCGCTGCCGACACTGTTGGCACCCCACTGGCAGCATCCCCCGTTGCTGACACCACCGCTGCCGACACTCCTGCACTGCTGCCCCACGTACTGAGGACACAGTCAACGACCCCCACACTGCCGGCACTCCCACACTGTGGACACCACCAGCACCCCTGCACTGCCGACACTGTCAGCAGTCATGCACTGAGGACACCGCTGGCACACCCACTCTGCCAAAATTGCCATCACCCTGCATTGAGAACACCCCAACACAGTCAGCAAACCTCCACTGAGGACACTGCTGGCACCCTTGCACTGCTGACATCGCCGGTACCCTTCACCGAGGACACTGGCAGCACCACAGCACTGCCATTCCATGTACTGAGGACAAAGCCAGCAACCCCCGCACTGCCGACACAGCCAGCAAATCTACACTGAGGACATTACTGGCACCCCCGCTCTGCCGACATCGCCGGCACCCTGCATTAAGAACACCCGTGTACTGCCAACATAGTCAGCAAACCTGCACTGAGGACACTGCTGGCACCCCTGCACTGCCAACATCGCTGGTACCCTACACTGAGGACACTGTCAGCACCGCAGCATGCCACATGCTGAGGACACTGTCAGCAACCCCCTACAATGCCGATGCAGCCAGCAAACCTGCACTAAAGACACCACTGGCACTGCCGACATCATCAGTACCCTTCACTGAGGACACTGCCAACACCAATGCACTGCCATTCCATGTACTGAGGACACCGTCAGCAACCCTGCTATGCCAACACTGCTGTCACAGTATGTGCACTATTGGTGTATCCAACCCACACTGTATAACACACTGTATCCATGTTGGAAATTGGAAGATGAACTGCCACATGTTAGTGTCGCCCACTGTGTCACTTAGCTTAGTCAGCCAGCTAGCTGGATGCAACCTTTTGGCCTTAACAAGATGAAAAATATAATATTGTGAGGTGGTCAAAATTGATTGGAAATTACTGTAAATAAATGTTATTGAGGTTAGTAATACTGTAGGAACAGAAACAAGCCCATATTGTGATTTTAACTGCTTTTATGATATTTTAAGAAAATATCCAGATACAAAACCAAAACACCAAGGAAAAAAATCCAAAACCAGGGGAGAGTCTCTCTCTATCTATCTCTATCTCTATCTCTATCTCTCTCTCTATATATATATATATATATATATATATATATATATATAGACCAGGAGGTGCGGCACTCACGGACCCATATGGGGAAACACGAAGGTGAGCCAAATGATAATGTTTCAGTTCTTTATGTAACTGTTTTCTGAAGACAGTTACATAAAGAACTGAAACGTTATCATTTGGCTCACCTTCGTGTTTCCTCATATGGGTCCGTGAGTGCCGCACCTCCTGGTCTGTATTTCGCTATATTGTGGGGGCACCCGGCAAAGCTGCTTATATTTTTAATGAGTGCCGGTCCTGTGTTGTTTATATATATATATATATATATTGTTATAGGATCACTGGTAAAGTGGTCTGTGGCAGGTACATTTGTCCCAGATTCCTGTCTTTTGTGTTTTAAACCCCCAGGAGAAAGTCTGCAGTGTAGCAGGCTTGAGTTTCGGCTTTTTGAAAAGCCGGTTTGGGACCTGGGGGTTGTGGGTGAGAGGAGAGGGAGGGCTCCACCCACGGCCACTCCAGGTTTTGGTTCTCGCAGCCTGGTAACAAGCTTGTTAGTTTTCCACCTGAGAGTGGCAAATATAAGCCTAGTGTGTTTAGGGCTGAGTGTCTCACCTGGGAGAGCAGGCAGGAAGTTTGCTCAGAGACACTTGAAAAACCTATTTGTGAGTACTGTGCTGTGCTTTGTTGCTGGCGAGGGCATTAGGCCCTGCCAGGTTCTGGTAGTGAGGGAACTACCTGTGAAGTTAGTGCCCCGACAGGGCTAGGATTTGTATTTGTTTTCTTTATATTTCTGTCATTGTACAATAAAGACTGGCGCCGACCAGCTTGTACTTGCATCCAGACTGGTGTGCTGCTTCCCTGCTGCTGTGTGTGTGTGTGTAAGGAAGGAGTCCTCTACCCAGGAGAGGGACCCCCTAACCTAACTGTGTCACAATATATATATATATATATATATATATATATATAGCAACTGACATACTGTGTATACTTTACTGTAATAACAAAGTGGAAAACAAAACATTATGCTTCCAGCTACATTACTGGTCTATGAATGTACAATATAACCATGGAAAATGAGTACAGTTTTGGGAGGAAGGGAGGGACTGAAAGTACTAAAGTGTCTCTAGACATAAAGGGCAACATTAATGAGTAGTAACAACATACAGGGGGAGGGCTAATGAAAACTTGATTTGTTGTCTGTGTAAAAAGTGCAACCTTTACAAATGAATTCTTCCTCCCTCCCCCTCTGTGTTGAGGCAAACAATGGGCAGGGTTATTCTGATAAAGGACATGAACACACTGTAAATTACTGATGGGCAGTTTTTGAATTATAATGTATATCTAGAACCAGTACTGTATATAAAATATTGAGCCATACTTTCAGGGGGAAATTTCTACACTAAGAAATCACTACACACACATGCCGTCCTCACTGACTCAGATCCCCACATAGTGTACACGGTGTTCACAGCCTCTAGATGAAATATGATATTATTCTAAAAAGTTATTATTATTATTATTACAATAATATTATTGATATTATATTATTGAATTATACAAATTTATTTTTGTAGCAAAAAAAAAAAATTTTTACACTGGGATTCCAACCCTAACTGCCAAGTGTGATGTGCAGTGACTTTACCACTAGTGACAGTTTTTTTTGTGCTAGTACAGTGTTTCAGCAGTTAGTACAGTGATATAGCCGCAAATGCATATAAGCCCATTTAATATGCACACAGGAAGCAAAAGAAGATGGCGCCTGTCATCACCCTCTACATGACACCGCCTGCACCCTCGCTGCTGACACAGCCGGCACCCCACTGGCAGCATCCCCCGCTGCTGACACCACCGCTGCCAACACTGCCAGCACCCCTGCACTGCTGCCCCACGTACTGAGGACACCGTTACTGACCCCCACACTGCCGACACTGCTGGCACTCCCACACTGAGGACACCACCAGCACCCCTGTACTGCCGACACTGTCAGCACACATGCACTGAGGACACTGCTGCTCTGCAAACATAGGTTCTATCATACTACCAAAAAGTAGTAGTAGTATGATAGAAGCTATGTGGTGACTGTCTTGCCTTTAAAAGCCATAACTGGCAGGTAAGCTTTAAACCAGTTAACATTTTTTCAGTTTGAACTCTGTGGTAGCAGCTACGTAAGTATAATATATAAGTATGATATATAGTGTAGAACCTGCAGAGAAATGGGGTCCCGTGATGAGGGCTGCAGGCTTAAATGCATTGATCAATCCATGAACCAAAACCCCATTATTTATTTATTATTGTGAGTGATTTAACAATGGTGAGTGCTGAGTTTTCTGTTTTTATTTATTTAAGCAATGTGGTCACAAGCCACTTGCACCCCAGTCCTGGGAATGGCGAGTGCAGGTTTGCACCCCAAATCTGGGAGTGGCGAGTGCAGTGGATATATATATATATATATATATATATACACACACACACACAGTGTATGTATATATATATATATTATAGGCAGTCTGGAGCTCGGGGTGTTGCTGGGCCTTGTAGTGCGCCAAGAGAGGTAGTGACTAATACAGCTGTGGATGGTAGCAGTGATGCCCTGCACTAAGATGGTGCATGGTGGTATTCAGGGGCGTATCTATAATGAGTGCAGGGTGTGCAGTGCACACGGGCCCCAGGGGGGCCCACACCGCACACCCTGTACCCATATACTCTTTATACTTACCTGTCCGTTGTCTCCATAATGCTGCTCTGCAGTATCGGGCCAGCGATGCAGAGCAGCAAAAATCACTGGGAAAATGGCAGCGGGCATTTTCCCGGTGACTCGCACATGCGCAGTACCAGGGGCGGATTGGGCATTTAAAGTGGCCCTGGAGAAAATACCTAAAGTGGCCCTAAGTGCGTGTGCCTGAAAAAGTGGGTGTGGCCTTACGGTAAGGGTGTGGCCGCATGTGAAATGCTATGCACGCAAGCTACTCCCCTTGTTTTCATCATGCTGGGGGCATGCCCACCACTCTGGTAGCTGATGGATAGGAACGGGTTCGATTCCCGTCAGCGGCAGCCCGACAGGAGCAGAGTGCGACGCAGCGGAAGCCTGACAGCGCTGGAAATCCCAATCGTGGATAGGTAAGTATCCACTAACCTAACCTAACCCCCCTAACCCTAACCCTCACTTCCCCCCCAAGTGCCTAACCCTAATCCCCCCTCTAAGTGCCTAACCCTAACCCTAAGTCCCCCCGGGGGTGCCTAACCCCAACCCTCCCTCCCCCTAGCCTAACCCTAACCCTCCCGGGGGGGGTGCCTAACCCTAAGTCCCCCCCGGGAGCCCTAAACCTAAACCTCCCCCCCCCGCAGCTGTCCGCTCGCAGCGCCCGGCATCACTACGATCGTGATGCCGGGCGCCAGTCTCCCGGCGTCGGGGAAATGCGGGCGTCTACATCTAGACGCCCGGCATTTCACCCTTGCCGGGATAAGACAGTCGGGAAGCCGGCTGCCGGTATATAGGCAGTCGGCTTCCTGATTGCTTCCCGATGGATATGCCCCCGGTCCCTCTCTCCAGAGAATAAACACACCATGTGGATAAGTATTTTCTTACCTATATGATTTCTCTGCAAAAAGGAACCTGGACACATAGCGTTTTGAGTAAGTATTCATTAATCATGCAGGAGATCACATGGTCCGGAAGCCGCCTGTTAGCGTAGGAACAAAGCCAATGTCATCAACATGCAACAGAGGTTCTCACCAGTACCACCCCCTGTATCTCACCAGAACATCCCCCTGTCACTAATACCATCCGCCTGGGTCTCTCCAATACTTCCCACTGTCCAGCTCCTCTTTGCCCTCAGGGCTATCTCCTTTTTGCTCCAGCACCATCTCCTCTGTGTCCCCAGTGTCAACCCTTTCCCAGCATCACAACATCCTGCAAAACCCTTTCCCCTCACAGCACTCCTCACAGCCCCCTTCAGCACAGCCCCTCACAATACAACCCTCATCACAGTCCCCTTCATAGCACTGCCCTCCACAGCTCAGCCCCCTCATCATAGCCCTTCACACCACAGATCCCCTTAGCACAGTTCCCCTCATCACTGGCCCCCATCATACCACAGTCCTCCACAGCTCAGCCCCCTCATCACAGCCCTTCACACCACAGCCCGCATCAGCACAGTCATCCTCATATGCAGCAGCAAAGAATTGGTAGCCCAACCTGTGGGATTCCAGTGCTTTACTTACCTTACTGCCGGGCACTGACCTGCTCTGCCTCTGAGGTGAAAGGCTTGACTGGCGAGAGGACTGCTGCTATTCAGATGGGCCACTGTACTTGCTGTGACAGGCAGCTTGCGGGCCTGCCTGTCATTCAACTGCACAGTTGGCCCCACAGACCAATCGGCCCACCCGGAATCTTCCCGCTACAGTTAATGTCCAATTCGCCTACTGTCCTCTGGAAACCGTTGCTGACACCATTTTCCAGGAAACTCACGCATGCACAATAGATTCTGGCACTAAGCCATAATCTACTGCTGCACCTGAAGGTCACCGTTGCAGTGGCACCGCTAGAGAAGAGGGCCCGCACTGAGTCTGCACACGGGCTCCCTCCTCTCTTGAATCGCCCCTGGTGGTATAGTATACTTGTGGTCCAGTTATGTGGCTCTGGGTGGCTCTATACTATGAGCATCTCCTGGATCTGTCCTTCCTTACAAATCTTTAGGAAGCAAAGAAACACAGAGATTTCGCACATGCGTAATAGCGCATGTCAGAGATCAGACCTGTCTGAATGAGCCCTGGCAAGTCCTAGTGACTGCCAGCTCAGTCCTTCCTGTCAGATGTTGAGCACAGGAGTGCGCTCCTTCCAACAGTTAAAGCTTGTTCTCCTACTACCACTAAGATTGGAAGGGTGGTGAAAATTCGATATTGTTAGCTCAGCTCCTTTGGAATTTCCATCATTTCAGCAATGAGTTTTGCTTCAAAAAGTAGAATTGTCCTTTTCCTGAAATGCATTTCTGCAGAAACATCCTTATAGTTCCATACTCCTATCTTCATGGAAATCAATATGCATGTAAGAATCTTGTACTTTTCTTCCAAAAATTCTAGAATCTTGACCCAGAATGCTGTGATAAAATTTACTTTCATTATCATTTGCTCCAAGATGAAGATGTCATATGTTTTGTTTGTCTAGTTGCTATTCAATGATTTCATTTCCCATCCCAATAGTGTGGTTCCAAAGCACAAAGCGATTTAATAATAGAAGATAGCAGATTAACAATTAATTCAAAAAGTACAGCCGATACACACGCATGCGCCCTGGATCCAGCAAGCAGCCATTCAATCCTGAAGTCTGTGGTCACACAAAGGAGATTGTTTGCTGGTCCCAGGGCTCAGAGATATATACAGTTTGTTACACAGAAAAACAAAGGAGGCGCAGGGTAAAATACCCCGTACTCGCAGAGTTTGTTTGGCTAAGTCCTCTATTAACGGGAGTTTAGGCCTCCCTATTTTTGAACATTATTATTTTGCTGCACAGTTCAGCCATATTATGTCTTGACATCTAAGCCCTGGACATAAAAAATATGTGGATATTGAAAGCGATTTAATTGGAGACCAAAGGGTGGGTTTTCTTTCATGGCTCCCTCCACATCTGAGACCAGCCTCAGTGCATACGGTTCCATGTGTTAAGGCCACTTTGAGTATTTGGGACAGGGTGAATAAACGGTTGGACTTAGCCTCATACCCATTCCCATTGACACCCCTTTGGAGACATCCTCAGTTCCCTTTGGCTTGTGTGGGCCCTTACTCGCGCCCATGGGTAACTGTGGGCGTCACTAGAGTCTTGCATGTTATTGGGGATTTTGCCCCTCGAACTTTTGAGGAACTGTGCGAAAAATCTACCACTTTGCATATTTACAGATCACTAGTTTTATTAACTCCCTCAGTAAATCACGTCCTCTCAGGGAACTCAGCTCATTTGAGCGCCTCTGCATTTACAACCCTGACCGTAAAAGTACTATTTCTATTCTATACTCCCTATTAGCTGGGTTCCCCACTGAATTCAAAGAGCCTTTTGAAATAGCATGGGAGACTGATCTGGGTAGGAATCTAGATGATGAGGAATGGTCAGATATTTGTCAGCTGGTCTCTAAGACGTCCATTAACACCAATTTTAAAGAAACCGCTTACAAACTTTATACCAGATGGTATATGGTCCCTGAAAGACTTCATTCCATCTACCCATTGACCTTCAGACCTTTGTTGGCGTCAGTGTGGACATAAAGGCTCCTACTTCCACATTTGGTTGGACTGTCCGCTGATTTCAATGTACTGGGATGCAGTCATGTCGTTGTTAGGTAATATCTTTAACTCTGCACCTATTAAGGATCCATTACATGTTTTGCTTTGTACACCATTTCCTGACACTCCTAAACCCTATAACAGACTATGTGGTCATGTATTTAACACTGCTAAAATTTTGATTGCGACTAACTGGAAAAAAACACATTCGCCCCCTATTCCTGCATTACTCAATAGAATCTGGTACACTGCTTCCATGGAGTATATCACTGCTCTCCTCCATGACAAAATGCCAAAATTTCATGAAGTATGGGCCCCCTGGTACTGTCACTTTAATAGGACCCTTCCAGGTCTGGTTTAATCCTCACTTTATACTTTTGAAACTATTCTAGTTATTTCATTTTTATTATTAATTAATTAAAATTGCTGTTTGGTGTCCCCCCCCCCCCCTCCCTCTTATCTATTTTTTAATTATTATTATTACAGGTTGAGTCTCCCATATCCATATATTCTGAAATACGGAATATTTTTATCATGACTGAGAAAGTTAAATCTTTGCTTTCTGGTGGTTCAATGTACACAAACTTTGTTTAAAGCACAAATTATTAAAAATATAGTATAAAATAACCTTCAGGCTGTGTGTATAAGGTGTATTTGAAACATAAATGAGTTTCATGTATGTACACAAATTTTTTTTGATGCACAAAATTATTAAAAATATAGTATAAAATTACATTCAGGCTGTGTGCATAATGTGTATATAACACATAAATGCATTCTGTGTTTAGATTTGGGTCCCATTCCCAAGATATTTCATTATTTTATGCAAATATTCCAAAATACGGAATATTCCGATATGCAAAATACCCCTGGTCCCAAGCATTTTGGATATGGGAGACTCAACCTGTATTATATATTCAATATTGTATTTATTAGATATTATTGGGTTTTTTTATATACCAAATTTTCTAAAACCAAATTTAAGAAAATAAGGTAGTTTGATGTTTTTCAATGTCTTTCTTTTCTATGGCTGTATGTTCTATTTTTTGAAAAATAAAGAGATTAAAAAAAAAAGAAAAACAAATGAGGCGATTATCATGTTTCCATTAGTTCAGGCTTCAGGTCAGTCTGGTGTAAAACAGGACATTGGACAGTTCAAAGGGTGCCCACAAAAGGTGGGGGTCAGATCTCCAACTGCTGCAGACATGATTTCCCTCCGAAAAACCTAGTTCAAAGTGGTCTATTTACATTACACAAACAATAGCATTCTTATCATTAATTCCCTATAATCCATAACTTGCATACGCAAGGTGTGATCTCTTTGCCGATAGGAACGGATGTCTGCGAATAAATAGGGATTTAGAATGATACCAAACATGATATGTCCTCTGAACCTTAGATCTCTATATGGTATATCTTACATCATTATTATTAACTATAAATAACTCTATCAACCCTGGTTATAAAGACAGTAGCCCTGATTCAGAGCGGCCAAAATGATGGTTGTGATGGTCAAGACCATCGCGACCATCGGGCTTGCAACGAGACCCTTGTGGTAGGGTCTCATCTGCCGCAAGTCCTGGAGTGCTTTTGGCTCTATCAGAGCCAAAAGCACTCCCACTGACATCACTAGTGATGTCAGTGGGGCCGGCCCCAGACGGTAGGCGTTCCCATGAGAACGCCTCCGTCTGGGCAGCCACGTCCCCGACACGCCCACCAAAGGGGGCGTGCTGTCAATCACCATCGACAGCACGCCCCCTTTGGTGCGAGACCCATAACGACGGCTTGGCCATCGTTATTCGGGTCTCGTGCATGCGCACGACGGAGCCGCCTCCGTTGTGCGCATGCGCACTTGGGCAACATCGACCCGCTTGCGAGCGCTCAGCGCTCGCGAGCGGGTCTGAACCAGGCCCAGTGTATAGGAACCATTTTATAAGTGAATGTGTATGTGTGCAAATGTATAAATATGCATATGTATAAAAAATGCGTTCGCATGTGATGTGCAAATACACGCTAACACGCCGTAGCGTGCTAGTCGCATGTTTTCATACAAAGATGATAGTATCGCTAGATAATAATTGCAAACTACTTCATCCAATAATTTGACTTCGACACATAACACATTTTTTTAAAGAACTTGGCTACAAGTTATCTCACTTCTTCAGCTGAAAGTAGTATGGTTAAACCTCAAGAAACAGGTGCAAACTCAGGATTTCTATCAGGGTTTTTCCAAATTCTTGATTTAAGAGTGAGTGTAGCCAGGTCATGAAAAGGGCATATAAAAACACACAAAAATCTATAGTCTGCGTCATAAAAAGTGCAGTGTACAGTATGTAATCCTTTATACTTATACCAGGTAAGCTGTTGAAAATAGCAGTAGGGCCTGAAGTGAGTATTTGTTATTCCCGATGTGAGCACCATTCCACAATCTAAGTCTGCTCTACGGAGCATTGCAGCAAGTCTGGGAGTCTGGTTGAGTGGCAGAAGAACCTAACACTGGCCCTGGTCATACTTGTACACATTGGTCTGGACAGCTGGAAACCCCCCCTGTGTTTGCCTATGAAGAAGTAATTTTTTATGACTACTTCAGAACAAGCCTCACTTGAAAGTTTTCTGAATAAATTATTTTGTTTTAAGCTTTAATGATACCTGGTAGTATTAAGTTATTGGACAAAAAAAGCTTCCACTCTTGCTCTCCCTCCAGTGGTACGTAAGCCATGTAAAGAATTTCTTCTTTTAGAATGTGCCATCTCTCAATCACTCCTCGCCATCCCTTACCTTTGGAACGGTACTGTATATACCACCCTAACAACAAGGGATCCATATCCTCTTTGTATCATACTATCATAGACCCAGACTCTCTACCTATACCCACACATGAACTGGCATGGGAATCTGACCTAGGCCTCTCTTTAACCAGACTGGGCTTTCCCGGACACAGTCGCATTTGATGCGACCATGTCAGAGGAGCCTGCCGGAAGCTAATATTTCTGCCCACTTGGCAGGCGCCTCTGTTTCCACAGGAACCTCTCCTCAGCCCCCTGCTGCCGGCTAGGGTTCAGAAGGAGGGATCCGTAAAGGTTATTTTTAACTATATAAAACAATTTTTTCCATAAATGTCCCCAAAATTGCTGATTTCTCTTGATCATATTATGGGGTCTATTTACTAAGCAGTGTTAGGAAACAGAGTGAAAAGTGATAAGGTGCCAGCCAATCAGCTCCCAACTGTAATTTTTCAAACACAGCCTGTGAGATGGCAGTTGGGAGCTGATTGGCTGGCACCTTATCACTTTCTTATCACTTTTCACTCTGTCTCCTAACACTGCTTAGTAAATAGACCCTTATGTTTTCTAATAAAACCATACTGAAACGTTTGCACGTTTGCTAATAAAATTATACTGAAACTGGTTTAAATATCTATTATTTACATAATCTGATAATAAAAAAAACACCACAATTGTTGGGGACACTTTTTGGGAAAAATATTAGCCAGTTAAGTGTTTAAGGTGAGACATTGGGCACACCAATCATTACCCCTCCCTCCATACTGTAGCTCTCTCATTGCCCTCTGCATAGCTCTCTCTCTCATTGCCTTCTCTCCATAGTACTCTCATTGCCCCTCCATATTGCCCTCATTGCTCTTTCAATAGTTCTCTCACTGCCCTTCCATATCTCTGTCATTGTCCCCCTCATAGCACTCTCAATGCTCGCTCCATAGCTCTCTGCAGTAGTTTCTTTCTCATATATCCCTCATTGTCTCTCCGTGTTCTTTAGACAACTTACCTTTTGTTGTCAGGCCTCCAGGGCTGCCATCAGAAATTGCGGTGCTCAGTACGCATGACACAGACAGGGCCCGCTCACTAATTCCTCCTTTTACCTTGACTTTTAATTGCCCAACCTCCTTATCCCCACCTTTCCCTCTCCCCACCCTTTACACTGTTGGTCTTGAGTAAGCCTTAGGAGCGAAATGCACATTGACGACACTTCCACTGTGTCAATGTGTCTATAATGTGTCTAATGCTTTTGTTACAATGTAAATGTCATGTTGCCGAATAAATATGCAGGCGGTAAGCCAGTGAATGGACTTGCAATATAGCGGCGGCAGCAAGGAGGATAGCTAGCGGCAGCCCTGTCAGTAGTGGGCACACAGTCTGAAACACGTGGGGTGTGTGAGGGATCTACAAACACACACCACTGTCACCGCATTTAAGCGTATAACTATTGTGAAGTGTAGGTAATGGATCATTGGCTTATGTAATACTTACCATCGCGACCATCCGAATCTCAGGATGTGCAGATTTCTAAGTGGTTAATAGATTGCAATTCAATGCCGAGCATATGTAAGACTGCACATTCAGATAGGGAATATTTATAGGTGGTGGGGCACTAATATTGGATATTAAATCCCTCAAGAAAACTGCTGAAAATGGACAGGTTGTGACACTTAGGGGTATATTTACTAAAGTGAGAGTTTTTAGAAGTGGAGATGTTGCCTTTAGCAACCAATCAGATTCTACTTAACATTTCAATAGCACCTTCTAGACGATAATAGCTAGAATCCGATTTGTTGCTATGGGAAACATCTCCATTTCTAAAAACTCTCACTTTATTAAATTTACCCCCTACTATCAGTATAGATCTGGCTGGATTTTAAGAAGAGGGATTTATCAATTTTTCCCCCTAATAATCCGTGGTCATAATACTGTTCAAGATAGGGTTAACCAGAAGGATTGTTGGTAACCTTGTAGTACCATCAGGCGGATGTTTTGTGTTCATATTAAGTTTGGATAATATTATATTTAATGTGAAATGAAACAGTAAGGACTAGAAACATCCAGCTAAGAAAACGATTTTTCACATTTGAAAGGTGAAAGTAACATACTGTAAGGACCACTTCAAATTGCTGCTATAAAGCACTTACAGTTCTGCCCTTTACATGACATAATATCAACATAAGGGAGACTTAACATCCAAGAACTATAAATGACAAGACACAGACACAGTGGATGTTTATTTTAAATCACAGCATTCAAACTTTATTCACTTCTTGTTCTATCATTTTAACATATTTTGCCCATAATAAATAGAACATGGATGGTTTATCATAGTTTTTAGTTATAAAATAAAATAAAGGTTATGTTTTAGGTTTACTTACCCGAGAGAATCTGTAAATAGTGTTCATATAAATTCTGGAGTGCACCTAGTATTCTCATTCTTTTCCTTTGTTACTTGATGTTGTCTTAATGAGTTAGGTAGCACCAGACCTCGCAGTATAGAATTGTACTAGGTGGATACAGTATGGATATAACTGAATTATCAGAAATGGTGGGCGAAGGAGATTATAACTGTGACATATAATACTACCTGATGCAGATGTAGGAGGCATAGAAGTTTGAGTACAAATTTATATAACTGTAAAGGTACCTGTGAGAAGCGACTTCTCATTGCTACTTTATACAGCCCAAAACTGAGTGCGTGCAAGGATATACATGGAAATATAGATAAAATGCTGTCTATATCTCAGCAGTTGACATCGCTAGGCGTTGAAGTGGATGAGGAAATTGCAATGGCGAAACTGCAAAATCATACATCGGAGATTGATTTTGTAGTAGTTGGTTTGGAGTCAAGCGTTTCCAAGCTATCAAAAGATATTGTCTAGGCAAAGCTGCTGCAGTTTTAAGAACGCATTCCTGGAGACAAATGCTAAGAACTCTGCCTTACTAACAAAAGGTGCACAACAAAAGAAGCAGAAAGTACAAGTTTGTTAAACGTCACAAAATGGGACAGACGCGGTCACTCATACTGTAGAACAAGTGAGTCAAAAGGCACTTCATGGAAATGTGATAAAAGAAACAAGTCAGCCCTAAATGTATCTAACAGCCATCAAAATGACTGATGGTACAGGGACTCAGGTGCCACAAGGCAGTTTAGCTGCATCCAAAACTGGTCATAGGAATAGGAGACAAGATCCTGGCTGCCACAAAAGTCGGGACAATAACTGTGTGCTTAAGGATCAAGGGCAAGACAGTAATCTCTGACAGAGGATGTGTTGTTTGAGCCAGATTGAAGAACCAACTTTATAGCCATATGTATACTAGAGAAAAATGGATATAAGGTCCAACTGACAGTGGGGCAGCATGTTGTGCAAAATAAAAGAAGTAGTGTGATAGCAACTGCAAGCCGGTGCCAATAGCTATATGTCCTGGACACTGAAGAGTGTTGTGCAATGGGGCCTTTGATTCCAGCCATTCTCTACAGCTATTGCATAGGAAACTGGGTCACCTAAGGTGCAACAATGTCCAGAAACTCCTATATGGCATGGTGATAGTGATGTCCATAAACAACCATGAGAGACCGGAGTTTGAAAGTTGCGTAACGGATAAGCAAACATGTTGCCCATTTCTTAATTCAGCATCCAGAGCTGACGTACCATTGGCACTTGTGAGACACATAGACATACAGTCAGGTCCATAAATATTGGGACATTGACAGAATTTTCAGATTTTGGCCTCTATTCACCACCACAATGGTTTTGAAATGAAACAAACAAGATGTGCTTTAACTGCAGACTTTCAGATTTAATTTGAGGGTAATTACATCCAAATCGGGTGAACGGTGTAGGAATTACAACGGTTTCAATATGTGCCTCCCACTTTTTAAGGGGCCAAAAGTAATGGGACTATCAACTAAAAAGCTATTTCATGGACAGGTGTGGGCTATTCCCTCGTTATTTCATTATCAATTAAACAGGTAAAAGGTCTGGAGTTGATTCTAGGTGTGACATTTGCATTTGGAATCAGTTGATGTCGACTCTCAATATGAGATCCATAGAGCTGTCACTATCAGTGAAGCAAGCCATCATTAGGCTGAAAAATCAAAACAAACCCATCAGAGAGATAGCAAAAACATTAGGTGTGGCCAAATCAACTGTTTGGAACATTCTTAAAAAGAAAGAATGCACCGGAGAGCTCAGCAACACCAAAAGACCCGGAAGACCACGGAAAACAACTGTGGTGGATGACAGAAGAATTATTTCCCTGGTGAAGAAAAACCCCTTCACAACAGTTGGCCAAATCAAGAACACTCTCCAGGAGGTAGGTGTATATGTGTCAAAGTCAACAATCAAGAGAAGACTTCACAAGAGTTAATATAGAGAGTTCACCACAAGATGCAAACCATTGGTGAGCCACAAAAACAGGAAGACCAGATTAGAGTTTGCCAAACAACATCTAAAAAAGCAATTAAAGTTCTGGAACAACATCCTATGGACAGATGAGACAAAGATCAACTTGTACCAGAGGGATGGGAAGAGAAGAGTACGGAGAAAGAAAGGAACTGCTCATGATCCAAAACATACCACCTCATCAGTGAAGCGTGGTGGTAGTGTCATGGCATGGGCATGTATGGCTGCCAATGGAACTGGTTCCCTTGTATTTATTGATGATGTGACTGCTGACAAAGCAGCAGAATGACTTCTGAAGTGTTTAGGGGAATATTATAAGCTCATATTCAGTCAAATGCTCCAGAACTCATTAGACAGTGCTTCACAGTGCAGATGGACAATGACCCGAAGCATACTGCAAAAGCAACCAAAGAGTTTTTTTAAGGCTAAAAAGTGGAATATTATGCAATGGCCAAGTCAATCCCCTGACCTGAATCTGATTGAGCATGCATTTCACTTGATGAAGAGAAAACTGATGGGAAAATGCATCAAGAATAAGCAGGAACTGAAGACATTTGCAGTAGAGGCCTGGCAGAGCATCACCAGGGATGAAACCCAGCGTCTGGTGATGTCTATGCGTTCCAGACTTCAGGCTGTAATTGCCTGCAAAGGATTTGCAACAAAGTATTAAAAAGTGAAAGTTACATTTAGGATTGTTTAGTTTGTCCCATTACTTTTGGCCCCTTAAAAAGTGGGAGGCACATACAGAAACTGTTGTAATTCCTACACCGTTCACCTGATTTGGATGTAATTACCCTCAAATAAAATCTGAAAGTCTGCAGTTAAATCACATCTTGTTTGTTTAATTTCAAAGCCATTGTGGTGGTGAATAGAGGCCAAAATATGAAAATTCGGTCAATGTCCCAATATTTATGGACCTGACTGTATGTGAGCTGATGGAGGTGGAGTCAATAAGTGGCTACCAATACTTCATGACACTTATAGGTGATGCTACGAGGATGACACTTCATCAAGACAAAAAGTAAAGGTGCCATTAAAACTGGAGAATACAAGAGCCTAGTGGAGACTCAAACAGGGCTAAAGTTGAATGTCTGGAGGCATGACAATGGTGGAGAATATGACTGAAGTATGTCCTTCTTCTTCAAAAGGTATGGCATACTGCACCAGCAACAATTACCCTATCAGCCCTCCCCCCTACTTCACACACACACTCACTTAGTTTTGCCTCTCCTGTAGCAGAACAATATAAAAAGCATCACTCCCATCTGATAGACCTAACCAAATCACAGGTTTCACTTATTATTATAGATAAGAAATAGAGCATTGTTAAGTAGGACCCTTCACAAAGTTTAATATAATATAGAATTTATTAACTGTCATGAAATTGTTACAATGAGGAAATTTGAAGGCCAGCAGAACTATATGGGATGTCAAAATGCTATTGTACTGGTGGACAGACACATGGCTGTTATTATAATGACATGCCAGCATGTAAGTAGAATAAAGTAGCTAAGAAAAGATCAAGAGCAAAAATTAATACCCAGCTATAGATAATATTACTATGTATAAATAATGAGCTCTATGTGCCATGACTTTCATTTCCTGCTTTATGTATGTATGTATGTATATATACTCTATATACAGTGCAATTTTTCAGCAGGAACTCAGGGTCTGATTCAGACCCGCTCGCGAGCGCTCGCAAGCGGGTTGATGTTGCCCAAGTGCGCGTGCGCATGAGGGAGCCGGCTCCGTCGTGCGCATGTGCGAGACCCAAATAACGATGGCCAAGCCGTCGTTATGGGTCTCGCAGCAAAGGGGGCATGCTGTCGATGGTGATTGGGGGGCGTGCCGGGGGCGTGGCTGCCCAGACGGAGGCATTCCCATGGGAACGCCTAAAGTCTGGGGCCGCCCCCACTGACATCACTAGTGATGTGAGTGGGAGTGCTTTTGGCTCTGATAGAGCCAAAGGCACTTCTGGGCTTGCGGCAGTGAGACCCTACCGCAGGGTCTCATCGCAAGCCCGATGGTCGCGATGGTCTTGACCATCGCGACCATCATTTTGGCCGCTCGCTCTAGCTGTGGGTGGTCACCCACAGCTATGCGAGCGGCCAGTAGGCCGCTCCAAAAAGGAGCAGGGACGGCCCTGATTCAGAGCGAGCGCTCTGTCAGAGCGTCCGGCTCTGAATCAGGCCCTCAGTTCCTGAACCTCTCATTAACTATGATGCAATGTCCTGGGCCAGGATGAATTTTACATGAGATAAGTTTAATTTTATAGTCCCTTTTGAGTGCCTTCTTTTCTAAATACTATATATATGTATATACAGTATAGATAATACACATATATTTGTTTTTCTATAGCTCCATCCACAGTTCCTGAACCGCTGTGTGTGTGCGCATGTGTAAACCAAATTAGGATCTCCATTTACATCTGGCTTCAAAATTAACAATGATTATATATATAGGGGTTACATTTACTCAACCTAATTCTAATGTAACAGTTTCCAAGCTTTTGTAGGCTATTCTCCCGTCCCCCCCACCCCGATTCTGTAAATATATTCTATTACCCCGCACCCATTGAGGCCATTACTCAAAACAAACTTTGCCATTGTAAAGAGGGGAACAGGGCCATGATACATTTCATATTGAATCTTGTCATCAATCTGCATAGATCGTCCACTTCTCTCGAGATGTGGGCAACAGTGGGTGGCAGCGAGGGGGCTCCATGAGTCCTGCCCACTCTTCTGGGCTAGCTACCCAAGATTCGGGAGTCTCCTGGATGTTCCGGGAAAGTATGCAAATATGCCCTTCTGTAGTAAAGAAACTAGGGGGATGTTTCATTAGTGAGGGATACTTCATGAGTGAGGGGAAGAGGCTGAGCAGCAGCCAGTATGTGCAGTGAGATGTAAGCGGGTAGCTCAGACCCCCATTCTTCTTACCAATACTAGCAAGATAAAGAAAGCACTAGCAATCAATATGTATTTTAACAAGCGTATAGAAGTAAAAAACACACAATATAAAATATTACACCGGCCGGTAATTATGCAACCACAAAAACACAGTACATAATTCACAGCCCAAGGAATGTCCAAACATAGGTAATGATCTGTTTGATTAGTGAAACAGCATATAGGGGCCTATTCATCATCCCTTATTTTTCACAAAAGCATGTAAAGATTTAAATATTCACATACTTTTAAAAAAAATAAGTGTCAGGGCTATTCATCAAGTTCCGAAAAAGCATTGATGGTGTTACTGAACACCACCCTGAGATGGCATTCAACCCCAGACAACCTTCACAGGCTGCTGTTTACACGGCAGCCTGTTAAGATTTGCAAGGCAGCCAAAGCAGAGGGATCTATTCAGATCCTGCACTGCAGAGCCCTGGAGCTCTCTTGTGACCCGGACTCACTGACAGAAGACAGATGAGCCCAGGTGGGGAGAAGATGCACGGGAGGGGATAATCGCCGAAGATCGGACACCCGCGCGCGCCGGGGGGGTTATCGGACACCCACAGGGGAGGGGGGATGGTGGTGATTGGACACCTGCGAAAGAGGGGGGGGTGCATTTGACACCCGCGGGGGTCAGGGAGTATTAGCCAGCGGAGAATAGAGAGAGGGAGGGGGGGGACAGACACACAGCAGTGAGGAAATCCTTGTGGATACCTCAGCTGCAGGGGAAAAGTAACACTTTTCCGAAAGCGGACTCGCAAAAAGAGCAGTTTTTCGGAAGTGATACTTTAGCGAGGGAGGAATGATAAATGCCTCCAAAACATCTTTTAAACTCGCACTAATGATAATTATGTCATGATGAATAGACCCCTAAGTCTTTAGTCACAATCAAACTGTATGTTAATGAAGCAGTCTTTAATGTAAATTAGCTCACTTGCAGGCCCATTTATTAATGATCGCATTTGCAATGGGATCTGGGCATGACATTACCGCCCATTACCGCAATCATAGTATATCATCCGACACACACAGGGACAGGGGCTCCTGTAAGATTTGTCTTTGTAATTATTGTCTCTTGACAAAGGTGCCGACGAGCACCGAAACGTCTACATTCTGGATATTTGAAAACTTGTACAGGTTGAGTCTCCCATATCCAAATATTCTGAAATACGGAATATTTTTAGCATGACTGAGAAAGTAAAACCTTTGCTTTCTGATGGTGCAATGTTCACAAACTTTGTTTAACGCACAAAATTATTAAAATACAGTATAAAATAACCTTCAGGCTGTGTGTATAAGGTGTATGTGAAACAAATTAATTTCATATATGTACACAAACTTTTTTTGATGCACAAAATTATTAAAAATATTGTATAATATGACCTGCAGGCTGTGTGTATAAGGTGTATATACAATATAAATGCATTCACTGTTTAGACTTGGGTCCCATTCCCAAATCATTTCATTATGGTATGCAAATATTCCAAAACACAGAATATTCCGATATCCAAAATACCCCTGGTCCCAAGCATCTTGGATATGGGAGACTCAACCTGTAATACAAATTAATTACCGATTCCTCTGTGATTTTGCTGGTTTTCTTGTTCTTGGATTTGCCCCACCTCGGGTGGGGCCTACTGCGTTTAAAGGAATATCAACTTGAGAACGAGTGTATACACGTGGTAATGGAGGTTACAAGAACAAGAAAACCAGCAAAATCACAGAGGAATCGGTAATTAATTTGTCTACCTATAATTTGAGTGATACAGAAATGTGTCTTTTGTCCAAGGGACTCACCTTTGTACCCACCACCAATCATGATAAATTTAGATGGTCAATTGACAGTTATAAACTTAGTTGTAAACTTAGGTTGAAAGAGAAAATTAGAGATGCTGTCAACAACTATGATAAAAACATTTTTAAAAAAAAGAGTTCGTTTGATCCGCCCTCACAAAATTCCAGCATTAAACTTTTACTAGACTATTAGATCTAGGTATACATAATTCTTTAAAATCTCAACAGAAGGTTAGATATAACTTGTCACCATTAGAACGACAAGCATTATGTGACTTAAAAAATAATGATAAAATTACAATTAGGTCAGCTGACAAAGGGGGAGCAGTGGTGGTATTGGATAAGACAGACTATATTATGGAAGCCAAGAGACAACTTTCAGATGAGCAGACTTATCGGCCACTGAATGGAGATCCCGTTCAAAGATTTAAGAATAAAATTTATGGCATATTAGATGGAGCCATGAATAATGGCTGGATCAATCAGGATGTCCATGGTTTTATGAAAACACAATTTCCTTTATGTCCCATATTGTATCTATTGCCTAAGATACACAAAACCCTTGATAAGCCACCAGGGCGACCTATAATCTCTGCCCGGAATTCTCTGTTTTCTCCCGTTGCCCAATATTTAGATCATTATCTTCAAAACTGTATTGTTAAGATTGGAAGTTATCTTAAAGATACTAGTGATTTACTTGATAAGATCAGGGCCTTGTCTGCAATTGATAATGGTATTTTAGTAACCCTAGATGTATCATCCTTATACACTGTAATCCCGCATGAGGAAGGGATGGTGGCGGTGAGGAGAGCTCTTCTTGAATCACATGTTGGGCCACCGCCCATTGAATTTCTGATGGAATTACTTGAGTTGACATTAACTTGTAATTATTTTAGATTTGGTGACCAGTACTACCTCCAGACAGCGGGAACCGCAATGGGTAGTAATATTGCACCGGCTTACACCAATTTATATATGGATACCTTTGAGACAAATTGCATGTTCCCACTGTTTGGAGGTAGTATTGGTTTCTACCGGAGGTTTATAGATGATATTCTTCTTAATTGGAGTGGTAGAGAGGAGGCTCTCTTGAATATGTTGAAATATTTGAAACAACTTGATACTCCAAATAAATTAACTATGTCTTATGACTATAAAGAGATAGATTTTATAGATGTGACCCTATAGACCACTGATACAGGCTATGGCTATAGACTTTATAGGACGCCAACTGACCGCAATACTTTCTTGGACTATAAGAGTCATCATCCTGACTCTTTAAAGCATAATCTACCTGTTTATCAATTCTTACATGTTCTTCATAATAATTCTGACCCTACGACCGCAGAAATTCAACTTGGTGAGATGCAAGAAAGATTTCTAACAAGAGGCTACAATTCCAGTATGACAGAGATGTCTGTCTAAGTCAAGGGAGATCTTCAGTGAAGGGAATTACAGGAAACAGAAACCTGTTATACAGGGCCGGCCGGCCCATTACGCCAGGTACGCAGCCGCGTACGGCGCCAAGATGTAAGGGCGTCACCAAGCTGAATACGGCCGCTGTCCCCCACAGCCGCCGACATTACATTGAGTCACACTGACTCATTAGTTGCCACTGCGCAGCCAGCACAGCTGTTGGCTTCAAAACAGCCCAGACGTTGTTAAATGACAGGCCGGAGGGGGAGGAGTGGCTGCTCTCTTCTGCTCAGCTCCTCCCCCCAGAGTCACAGCTTACAAGTCTGTGCCTGGCTGGTGGAGAAGGGGCCTCACTTTTCCATCTTAGCTCCTCCCCTTTCTGCGTTACCAGGCTCGGCGACAGGGGGGGGGGGAGACTGTCCCGGCCCCGAGGTCCTAGGGGGCCCCAGAGTGTAAACGCTGCCTGTGCTGCTGTAGTAGTCATCAGAGTGCAGGCATGTATGGGCCCCTGTTGATCACCGCAGCAGCAACACAGGCAGCGGTTCGAGGTCGGTCCGGCAAGGTGCCACTGTATTGCTCCCATGCCTTTTTTAACGAGGGCGGCATGGGCATGGCCGCTCAGCTGATGGTAATGATTCGGCTGCCATGAGGAACAAGCTGTGCGCCGGCATCACCATCCCCAGTGAATGAGGTTCCGCTACCCGCGCACGTCTCAGACTGACTCATCATCAGCTATGTAAGGGAGAGGAGGCAGGGAGGTCTGCTGTGTTTGCAGGCAGTACGGGCAGTGCTGCCCTGTCCCAGTCCCATTCATTCCCTGCGCGGTGCTGCAGTTGAAGAGGACTCGAGGCTAAGCTGCTCAGCAAAGTGTGTGAAGAGGAGCAGCCCACAGGAAGTGGAGAAGCAAGGAATAGAAAAGAAACATCAGAGAAGTAAGTAAGAAATAAATGAGTGTTCTAATGTGAGGCTGTGTACTAAGAGGGAGGTAGACTGTATGATAAACCAGTGTACTGAGATGGGGGGAAGGGGACTGTTTGTGTTATATACCAGTGTACCGAGATGGGGGAAGGGGACTGTTTGTGTGATATATGGGGGGAAGGGGATTGTTTGTGTTATATACCAGTGTACCGAGATGGGGGGAGGGGGACTGTTTGTGTGATATATGGGGGGAAGGGGACTGTTTGTGTTATATACCAGTGTACTGAGATGGGGGGAAGGGGACTGTTTGTGTGATATATGGGGGGAAGGGAACTGTTTGTGTTATATACCAGTGTACTGAGATGGGGCGAAGGGGACTGTGTGTGAGATATATGGGGGGAAGGGGACTGTTTGTGTTATGTACCAGTGTACTGAGATGGGGGGAAGGGGACTGTTTGTGTGATATACCAGTGTACTAACATGGGGGGAAGGGGACTGTTTGTGTGATATATGGGGGGAAGGGGACTGTTCGTGTGATATACCAGTGGGGGGAGGGGGACTGTGTAACATACTAGTGTACTGAGATGGGGGAAGGAGACTGTCTATGTGACATACCAGTGTACTGGGATGGGGCACTATCTGTGTGACATACCTGTATATTGGGATGGGGGGGCACTGTCTTTGTGACCTTTCTGTGGACTGGGATGGGGGGGGCACTGTGTGACATACTTGTGTACTGGGATGGAGGGAGGGACACTGTGACATGCCTGTCTACTGAGATGGGGGGGTGCCCTGACAGCAGAACCCATCATGCTCATCCGCTGTCACAGGCCCTATTGCCAGACCCCCACTGCTGAATTTGAATGGCTCCTTCTTTCTACTCCAGCAGATGCCCATTCAGCTCCGCGCCCCCTGCAGCATTGGTATCCCACACAGCTCCCACCCCGCCCATACTCCTGAGCCGCACACACATAATGTTGTTTTGCAGCAGCCCACCACCTTGCTCTACTTCCTAGCTGCAGATCCTCTTCCCCGGCATACCCAGGACAGCAGCCCCAGGTAAGAAAATTGAACTACCCTGTATTTGTCATGCACTGGTTGTCACCATCTGCCTGTCGTCAACCTCTCCGTCACCTAGTGCTTTCACTCCCTGTGGTCATTCTCTCCCTGCCATCCAGTGCTGTCACCCTCTTCCTGTCACCTAGTGCTGTTGCCCTTATCCTGTCGTCACCCTCTCCCTGTCACCCAGTGCTGTCACCCTTTCCCTGTAACTTAGTGCTGTCACCATCTCCCTGTCACTCACTGGCTGTCTCCCTCTCACCCACTGGTTGTTACCCTCTCCCTGTCATCACCCTGTCCCCATCATCCATTGGTCATTCTCTCCCTGTCACCCCTTGCTTTCACCTCCTGGCGTCACCCTCTTTCTGTCACCCTCTCTCTCACCCAGTGCTGTCACCCTCTCCCTGTCGTCACTCTTTCCATGTCGTCACCCTCTCTCTGTCACCCAGTGCTGTCACCCTCTCCCTGTCGTCACTCTTTCCATGTTGTCACCCTCTCTCTGTCACCCAGTGCTGTCACCCTCTCCCTGTCGTCACTCTTTCCCTGTCATCGCCATCTCCCTGTAACAAAATGCTGTCGCCCTCTGCCTGTCGTCAACCTTTCCCTGTCACCTAGTGCTGTCGCCCTCTCCTTGTCGTCACCCTCTCTCTGTCACCCAGTGCTGTCATCCTCTCACTGTCACCCTCTCCCTGTCGTCATTCTGTCCCTGTCGCCCTCTCCCTGTCGTCACCCTCTCCCTGTCACCCACTGGCTGTCTCCCTCTGTATGAATATGCATCTTAGGGTGTAATTGTAGCTTAGCACCCAGGGTGGTCCTATTGTATAGGGGCCTATTTCTTTTTTTCATGCAAATCCTATATGTTTTATTACTTTTATGTGGGTGCTAATGTGTGTGTTTATATGCTCATGTGGGGGGTCTATGTGTGTGTTTTTTTTCCTGCAAAGCACTATGGGACAGATGTATGAAGTTTTGGAAAGTGCAGAGTGATAACTGTCCAGCTACTCAGCTCCTAACTGTCATGTCACAGGCTGTGTTTGGAAAATGACAGTTGGGAGATGATTGGTTGGTCGTTTATCACTCTGCACTTTATCACACCCCAGAGCTTCATACAACTGCCCTTGTGTGTTTTAGTTTCACGTGGGGGTTAATGTGTTTTTTTTTATGCGAAGCCTATGTGTATTGTTATTTTCATGCAAAGCCTATGTGCTTTATTATTTTCATGTGGGGGCCTATGTATGTGTTTTTTATTTATCATGTAGGGCCTTCCGCAGTGGGCTTTAATGAGTGTTTTTTTTCTTCCTGTTGGGTCCATTGTATATTATCACTAAGGATTCTGTATGTCTGATGCAGGACAAAATCCATGTGTGGGTGACACTATGTGTGACTGCACTCATTTACACCAACCCTAGTGACGCCACTATAGTATAGTATTACATTATAACCATTTGTATATAAAGCTGGTCTTTTCATCTACAGATTCCCTTTTGTCATTGTTGCATTATTATATGTACTCCCGATATTTCACACACCGAAATATGAGGCTTTATTTCAACAAGGGGCGCCAAAATCTATATTCGCTTACCAAAAAAATTAGGCTCGGCCCGGCCCTGCTGTTATAGCAAATCCCTTTTACAACAACTTTTGATACAGCTGGGCCACTAATTCGCAACACAATACATAAGCACTGGCATGTGGTCACGAGTGATCCAGTTTTTAAAGGGTGATTACCAGAAAAAACATTGATGAGCTTTAAAAGGGGTCGTTAACTCAAGGATATACTAATGAGGCCAGATATAACTAGGTCTCTGGAAGCTTCAACCTGGTTAAATCCATTAAAATCTGGGTGCTATCGGTGTGTGAATTGTACCATGAGTAGAAGTATGATGGTTGGACAATTCTTTCATCATCCCCACACAGGACGGAAGATTCTTATTCGACATTGGGTTACATGTACATCAGACCATGTGATTTATATCTTGGTGTGCCCGTGTTCGCTCTATTATGTGGGCAAGACCATTTGCCCATTCCGCGATAGGATGGCTAATCACAGATCCTCGGTTAGATCTGCCTTGTCCACTGGATCATATGATAAGCCGGTTGCCCGACATTTCCATGAGTTGCATCATGCCTTCATTGAAGTGCATTATTATTGAGGGGGTGACTGCCCAAAGTTACTGCTACGTAAGGAGGCTCTTTGGATGCACAAGTTGGACACTATTTACCCTCGTGGCCTCAATGAGGCGATCCAACTAGGAATATTCTTAGATTGATAAGGATTGGGGGTGCACCATCAGACATTTTTTATTTGAATTTTTTTATTTTTTCATCTATTTTTCATTTTTCAATTTTTATTTTTAATTTTTTTCAGTTTTTGGTCAGTTTGGCAACACTGTGAAATCTTTAGTCCATAGTATATATATATCTATATTGACAAAGGTCCACGGTTGGGACCGAAACGTTGTTCCTGTATTTACTTTTAATTGTTGGAATAAAGGACTTTTTTAGAAGACTGGTGAGTGCACCCCTCTTTTCAAGTTTATATACAGGACCTGTAGGTCTCTTTTGTCTTGTATAAGACAGTATAAAATATATATATATATATATATATATATATTTTATACTGTCTTATACACATATGCATCAGTGGTATTTGCCTTTGATGGGTTTGTATGTATTATTAGAATGATGCATTTTTGGTAAATTTTCACTATGTTCACAGATATGTTTTTACATTGCAGCTCTTATGTGTGACACTGTGTATTCAGTCTGTTTTGTTCCCTCTCTACACCCCCGATTACTAGGTATTATCAACCTTTTATGATTGTGTATATTCTTTTGATTAAGTGACTCTTTAAGGTATTCCTTTCATATGTATGCACCGCTCGTGGTGCTGGCGCGTATAAGATAACCTTTGTTATTGGTTGCTTAGCAACCAATACGTGATAGCGTCTAATGCCATCAGGAAATTGAGATTGTCTCCTAGGAGACTGGTTGGCGTGCATTCCAGCTAAAGGAAGTGAATGATTATGAAGCTCACGCTAGCAGCGGCCATTAGAGCTCCCTCAGCGCTATATGCTGATACATCTGCAGCACCGTGTAAGCGATCAGGTATGTGCTATTGACACATTATAGGGTGCTTTCTGCATACTATTTGGTGGAAGAATCTGTATGTTTATTAGCTAGTCTAGATATTATACATTACTACTGATTGTTCATTGGGAGTGAATACCAAGCCCATATGGGAGGGGCTACGTAGTCACTAATTGACCAGGTGTGTATTTAAGAGGGATGCGTCACTTGTTCTGGCATCTTGACAAAGGTCCAGGCATAGGACCGAAATGTTGATCCTGTAAACTGCTGTTGTTTTATTCATTTGAATAAAGAAATCTATTTAAGAAGATTGGTGAGTGCACCCCTAATTTTTTCTATATATTATATATATACATACACCCACATATATATATATATATATATATATATATATATATATGTTACTGTGTATAATATATAATACTAATACATATATATTATATATATATATATATATATATATACACACACACACACACACACACACACACACACACGTGTATACATAGATACAGTCAGGTGCATAAATATTGGGACATTGACAAAATTTTCATATTTTGGCATCTATTCACCACCACAATGGCTTTGAAATTAAACAAACAAGATGTGCTTTAACGGCAGACTTATATCAAAATCAGGTGTACGGTGTAGGAATTACAACGGTTTCTATATGTGCCTCACAATTTTTAAGGGGCCAAAAGTAATGGGACTATCAACTCAAAAGCTATTTCATGGACAGGTGTGGGCTATTCCTTCATTATTTCATTATCAATTAAACATGTAAAAGGTCTGGAGTTGATTCTAGGTGTGACATTTGCATTTGGAATCAGTTGCTGTTGACTCTCAATATGAGATCCAAAGAGCTGTCACTATCATTGAAGCAAGCCATCATTAGGCTGAAAAATCAAAACAAACCCATCAGAGAGATAGCAAAAACATTAGGTGTGGCCAAATCAACTGTTTGGAACATTCTTAAAAAGAAAGAACGCACCGGAGAGCTCAGCAACACCAAAAGACCCGGAAGACCACAGAAAACAACTGTGGTGGATGACAGAAGAATTATTTCCCTGGTGAAGAAAAACCCCTTCACAACAGTTGGCCAAATCAAGAACACTCTCGAGGAGGTAGGTGTATATGTGTCAAAGTCAACAATCAAGAGAAGACTTCACAAGAGTGAATATAGAGGGTTCACCACAAGATGTAAACCATTGGTGAGCCACAAAAACAGGAAGACCAGATTAGAGTTTGCCAAACAACATCTAAAAAAGCCATTACAGTTCAGGAACAACATCCTATGGACAGATGAGACAAAGATCAACTTGTACCAGAGTGATGGGAAGAGAAGAGTATGGAGAAGGAAAGTAACTGCTCATGATCCAAAACATACCACCTCATCAGTGAAGCATGGTGGTGGTGGTGTCATGGCGTGGGCATGTATGGCTGCCAATGGAACTGGTTCCCTTGTATTTATTGATGATGTGACTGCTGACAAAAGCAGCAGAATGAATTCTGAAGTGTTTTGGGCAATATTATATGCTCATATTCAGTCAAATGCTTCAGAACTCATTGGACGGCGCTTCACAGTGCAGATGGACAATGACCCGAAGCATACTGCAAAAGCAACCAAATAGTTTTTTAAGGCTAAAAAGTGGAATGTTATGCAATTGCCAAGTCAATCCCCTGACCTGAATCCAATTGAGCATGCATTTCACTTGATGAAGAGAAAACTGAAGGGAAAATGCCCCAAGAACAAGCAGGAACTGAAGACATTTGCAGTAGAGGCCTGGCAGAGCATCACCAGGGATGAAACCCAGCATCGATGTCTATGCTTTCCAGACTTCAGGCTGTAATTGCCTTCAAAGGATTTGCAACAAAGTATTAAAAAGTGAAAGTTAGATTTAGGACTGTTTAGTTTGTCCCATTACTTTTGGCCCCTTAAAAAGTGGGAGGCACATATAGAACCCATTGTAATTCCTACACCGTTCACCCGATTTGGATGTAATTACCCTCAAATTAAATCTGAAAGTCTGCAGTTAAAGCACATCTTGTTTGTTTCATTTCAAAGCCATTGTGGTGTTGAATAGAGGCCAAAATATGAAAATTCTGTCAATGTCCCAATATTTATGCACCTGACTGTATATACACATTTTACATACATATATATATAGATATACAGTGTTCTCCCCAGGCTGTTTCTTGAGGGGGTTACGCCTGCAACAAACAGCTACCGCACGGCACTTCCCCCCGCCCCAAAGCACTGCGTCCCCTGTCGCCCAGTCACCCTCAACATTTACTTGTTGCCACGAACACGGATGCTGAATGTGACACAGAGCTGCGCTGACTTCATGTGTTCTTCACATCAGAGGCTCCATGTCCACCAGCAGTAAAAACATGTTAGTGAGGGTTCCGGGTGACGGGATGCGGCACATTGGGGTGGGGGGAGTGCCAGGCAAGGGATGTGGCATTGTGGCGAGGGGAAGTGCCGGGCAGTGGATACGGCATTGGGGCGGGGGAGAGTGCCGGGCAGGGGATGCGGCATTGGGGCGGGGGAGAGTGCTGGGCAAGGGATGTGGCATTGGGGCTGGGGGAAGTGCCGGGCAGGGGACGCAGCATTCGGGTGGGGGGAATTGCCGGGTTGTCCATCACAGTGCAGAGGCGTTGTAAGGCTGGAGGGCAGAGATCCCTCTCTCTGTATAAAAGCACTGGCATGCTGTTCAGGTGGGAACAGTCGCCTGAACACAATACAGAGAGTAGTCCTGCATCCACTCTTTGTGTAGGAGCTGAAAAAAAAAAATCGATAAATCCAGTATCTGGGAGCCAGCACTGAATAACCTGATGCTGATTTCACTAGAGGGACCAGATCCTACAGACTTTGCTTATGAAAAAGCTGCAGACGACTGGGACTCTAAGAAGAGGAGAATTAATATATAAAATGTTATTTTAAGTTTAAATTATTTTAAGGTCAGGAATTAAAACATTTTACTATTGCGAAGGCCCCCACCCGGCTACTTCTTGATGCCACCCGGCTGGAACAATTTTCAGGAGAGAATAATGGATATATACACATATATATATATATATATATATATATATATATAGTTATATGTTGGTGTGTATAATATATATAATACTAATGTGGGCACATTATATCTATAAAGAATGTGCATGCTGCAGCACCATAGCTTCTCTGACAGACAGTACCTCACTGTTTAGACCCCGCTTCTCACTGCTGCACTACACGATCCTCTTCCAGGCCCTGGCTGTCGAAGCTGGATAATTGGCTGAGACAGAATCAGTTTTAAAATTAGATCGGAGCGATGCCATCTTGCGAATGGCGACAAGACTCCATCTTAGAAATAGATCACACAGCGCCATTTTGTCAAAACCACATAGTACACAAAACACAACGCAAAATTGCTAATAAGTAGCACAGCCAGCTTTTTAACAATCTTCCTCAAACACATACCGACGGTGTCTGACATACATAAAAATGACTTTCCAACACATTAAAATCACCACAGACTTAAATATGAACAGCACTAAAAACTAGCAAATTAGTGGTGTTTTCCCTGCATTCACATTATCACATACACACAATGTTAAACAGTTCACAATGCAAAATAGCTAATTATTAGCACGTTCAGCTTTTTAACGATCCCTACACAACCAATACCGACTTGTGTTGCTCGCTAAGTACCCCACAGACCCCCAGATGCACAACGCTATTTAGTGTTGTTCTCCCTTGCATACATACACTTAAAGCAATAGTTCTGTAGCGCAAAAGGGTTATTACATGATTCATTCACAATGCCAGCATGTAAATAAATGACTGTTTTCTGCAACTAAGGTTTAGTACATAATAAGCAAACCGTATTTGGTGTTGTACTGATCTACTCTGTCTCAACAGCTTTCCGGTGTCATCGGTGAGAAGATCGCAACATGCATTCTCAACTTATGGACTGTAGAGAGTTAAAACACTAAAATGTACTTTGTAATATTAACAGCTTAGATTTGCATGCGGTGGGAAAAAGGAGACAAAAGGCCATCTGAGACTGATATGTGTCCATTTGAATCAACCTGTTAAATATCCTGTAACAGATGCACGCGTACTGGGAACCAATGGAACCATGCCACACTCTTCTATTGTGTTGCTTATCCCTGTAAGAGTATAAATGTGCGTACCGACTCCAATCTGTAGTCTTCATGATGATGCTGTTGATGGAGGTTTCTTATGGTAACTGGTCCCAGTGCAGGTGCAGGTGCAAATGTATAACTGTACCTTGGGTGTGTATAATTTCTTTGCGCTAAATTGTCTTTAGATCACAGCATGTAACCTACTGTTTTTATGTTGAATATTACACTTTATGCGTTGGACACACATTTCAATGTCTGAAGGTTTTTATTTTACTGTATGACTGCGTACGCAAATAGTGTCAACTTAGAAGGTATAGGCAGGAAGGCATAAAGCTTTAGAAGGTATAGGCAGGATTGTTCAGAGGTTTAAAGTCAGTACTGTTAGTTGGGGGCTCATCGAGTGAAGTCACGATACCAATTTACACGATAAATATACGGTTATCAATCTCTCATCAAAGGGTGGAGTGGCCACACGCAGTTTACCTGCAACCACTTGATGCTGAGAGATAGCTATCCGTTATCATGTGAGTTAAGGTACGCTGAATCCAGGGACAAGAAAGGAAAAAGTTTGTTTTCCTTTGTTGATAGAATTGCATGCTAAAAGGGGTACCGCAGTATTGTGTACACGGCTGGGTCTCATTTTTGCGTACGCAGCAGAGACACATTTTTGAGTACGCAGTTAAGGGTAACAGTCATACGGTTGTGTAGTGGTCGCATTATTGTGTATGCGACTAGTCGCACAATAGCATATACGTATTTCCGGTCTTGCTACCACATGTTTTAAAACAAAGCCGTTGAGATTACTTTATCAATTGTTGCCAATAACTGGGTTAACGTGTATTTTACTGCACAGGAAAAAAAGTGTGTAACTGTGAGTATTTGCTTAGGGTGTAACACGGGACCTAAATGTTAAGGGTATCGTAGGACCCTTAAGTGCTAGGCGCAGGAGTTGGCCTAGTGACTCGGTAGCAGCTTACCATTTACTTTACACAAGGCAGGTGTATGGGTTGTTATTTTTGTTAGGGTTCGGCTCCCAGTGTGATTATAATATTCAGTAATCAGTGTGTGATAATCTGTTATTTGAGCACTATAATTGAACCGCATAGTTTTGGCTAAACTGTGATTGTGAACTGGTGAGAGGGTGGACGAAATCAACTGGAAAACAAAAGGTACTTTGCTGCCCCCTAGCAGTTGGAGAGTAGTCAAAAAGGGATTGCTGCGTGGAAGCGGCCTTTCTTCCATATGTGAGTGGAGGCATCTAGAGGTCTTCCATAGGATTCGTGGATACACCCTTTTTCCAAGGCGTCCGTAAGGTAAGTGAAAGTATTTTGACTCTCTTTCACCAGTTTAAATCTTTATTGAAAAACGTAGGAGTTGTCCCAAGATGGGAGCCACACAAACAATAGAGATGTTAGACAATGATGTGCTGCTAATGGAAGCGTCGCTTGGATCGGCCCGTCGTATTATGCATACGAAGTACGGTGCTTATCAGGGCCGTAGCTAGGGTAGTGCGGCCAGTGCCATCGCACAGGGCACCACAGGTCAGGGGGCGCTGTTTGGGCCTGTCAAATTTCTATTTATTATTATTCTCACTTGTAGTTTCCTCTTATTTCATCCCCAGTATCGCCTGGCCTCCCCTATCTTGGCCCTTCCCCATGAGTACATTCCCCTTTTTTGGGTGCATTATGAAAAATGAGGGGGGCGCCAATGCTCTTTCTGGCACAGGGCACCAAAAAGTCTAGCTACGGCTCTGGTGCTTATGCAGTAAGGTATTGTGACATGGTTTAAGATAACGATGAAGAGTGTTAGACTGTTTCCCAGAATTGGTAGTTTTGATAAGTATGCAAAATATTATGAATGTTTAAAATTGTGGCAGCATGAAGCGGATGCATGGTTTAAAAATGTGCAAGCGACGCAAACTAGCGTTGCGAACACATTATCAGAAAGTACACCCGCAGCGCTAAATTGCACCTTATGTGGATGGGGGTGCAGGTACAGTTATTGAAAAAAAACCATAAAAATATAACAAGTAATTTGTACCCTCTCTTAAGTAACCATAAGGAAAATGTTTATGATGTGGATAATGAGCCTATTGTTAGGTCTGCCATTTCCCATGCTGTACACATGTTAGATGCTCCACCATGATCACAAGTGGTGCCACCATCTCCATCAGTGATAGTACACGAAGTGTTAACATCCACTGCACCCGTAGAGGAAGTTGTTAACCCTATACGTAGCAGTAACAGACTAAACCCCCAGACAGGTACTAAGGTCAAAAGTAGCAGTGCGGCCGGTCTGCATCCCATCCGGACAATAACTGTTCCGAATGGGAATGCGGATGCGAACGGAGTAGTGCCCACAAGGGAAGTAGTAATGCATTGTCCTTGGACAAGAGCGGAGCTAAGGGCCTGATTCAGAGCCGCTAGTAAGCGGCCGCTCGTTCGCTCCGAGCGATGTTCGCACATCTGCGCATGCGTATGGGTCGTAATGCGCATGCGCCAACCAGTCAGTGCGGTCGGAAATCGAGTGCCTGCTAATTTGAGTGACAGGATGAGGCGTTTGTGGGTGGTAACAGGGGAAGGTGCTTGAAAACGGGGAGTGGAGATCCGAACGCAGGCGTGCCAAACGGTCAAAACGGGCGTTTTAAGGGTGTGCATAATTAACAAAGCAGCGTCATCGACCATGTCACTTGGTTGTTTCTTAGCCTGAACTGTTTGCATGATTGCGGTAGGAAAATCCTACCACAAGCACTGCGAGCAGTTCAGACGACTTTCGATGTACTCGATTAATAAAATAAATAGCGGAGATGACGTAGGATGCGAGCGGCCAAGGGGCGTCTTTACAAAATAGCGAGTGCATGTTTCATTCGCTCGCTCAGACATAGAGGCGTCAACAGACCGCAAAGAGCGAGCGCTCAATTTAAATATCCGGCCCCTTTTTCTGAACGAGCGAGTGCAAATAGCGTCTGGCTCTGAATCAGGCCCTAAATTCCATAATGAATGATTTCCCCGATCCCAAAAAGGAAAAGGAAAAAGGAATTAGCCAAATGTCAAAGACTTTTGATACATTTTGGGTAGTTCTCACGAGCCAACCAACAAAGATTGGCGAGTGGTGTTAAGGGCTTGTCTACCACGCAATTCCAACGTGACAAAATTTATCACGGATTGTGTATTGGATGGAGATGTTCACTTAACAGACTAAATTAATCAAGGAAATATTTCCCGCATTGTAATTCAATTGGGGGTATATTTTCCAGTAGTAGTTAGCTGGAACAAAATTTTCACCGTAAAACAAAAGGAGAGTGAATCTGCAGAAGATTATTGTGACCGGGCTCTGCAGGCTATCACCCAGTACACTGGGTTAGAAGATATTAAAAATAGCACTCACCACTGGGGAATGATTGTCACTATACTCATGGATGGTCTTAAAGAGAACCTAAAGACCCGGGTTCAGACCTCACAGCCTGGCTGGAGGGGAGTCACAATAGATACCCTCATAGAATCCACCAGAGAACATGACAAAAACATCTCTAAAAAGAGAGAGACCCAGAGCGAGAAACTAATGGCTGTCAGTATTCAAGCTCTAGAAGGAATGACGGTAACATCACAGCCAACCGACACACCTGCACCCACATCCACACCTGCACCTGAACAGTTACACGTCCTCACTAATCCCACACCACTGCAAACACAGCCTTACCCCACTTATCAGACACAGCCACAGGTCCCATACTATCCACAAACCCCATATCCCCCACAATATCCTTTCCCTCGATATCCTTACCCATACCCACCACCTTTCTCTCCTGCTCAACCCACACAACAATCCTTTCATCCACTTCACCCACAAAAGTGTTTTAATTGCAACCAGCCAGGACATGTAAGAACTGTACGGTGAAGAGGATAGGATCCCCTAATCAGGGAGCACCTGGATATCACCATAAAGGAAATACACAGAGACCAGCAAATGTCCAACAGGCACCAGCTCCAATTGTGGCCGTTAATGCTTTATTGGAGAGTGGGAGCCAACGCTAGGAGTCGGGTCATACCTGTGGTCTACAGATAGACAGGTTGACGGGAAGTACTAGGGAAAAACCGGTAATGGTAATTGATGTAACTGATACCCAATCTCTGTTCTGCTTTCTTCCCTGTGTCCTAACACCCTGACTGTCAGTATCTTTTTGCTTTCACATAGGGGGAGGTGTACACCACACATGGACACAAGTGTCCCATGGGTTCATAGACAACCCCAGTATCTTCTCCCAGGCCTTATACGACTGTTTACAAACTTTTCAACCTGCCAATGGATCTGTTCTGATACAATATAAGGACGATTTATTGTTCTTCCCTGTTTCATTTATGCCCTGTTTAAATGATACTAAACTGTTGTGCTTCATCTCTGACACACAGGACACAAGGTTGAAGGAAAAATTGCAGCCATGCCAGGCTAAGGTCAAGTACTTGAGAAACTGTCCAAACCCAGGGGCTGAGACACTACCTAGAGCAGGAGCTATTAATAACAGGGTTCAATTGTACAGAAGGTTGTATGCAGATACGCTATCCCTAGAGTATAGGGATACTCATTTCAGAGGTGTGGTCATCCAGAAGCATGTGTAAGTTGATGAGTAATAGATAGCACCAGGACCACCCCCAGGCCCCCTCTAAATTTGTCCCCCTTTGAAAAACTGTTTGGTAGACAACCTCATTTGATTATAAGTCCACAGGAAGATTCGAAAGGTAACAACGAGGTAACTGAAAAGTATCTTATATAAATGAGTAAGCAGTTAAAACAGCAGCAGCAGAAACTGAAATTGTTGTCACCTGATATTCCAGAAGCAAATTGTCATGTCGTCAAATCTGGAGAATTTGTTATGATCCAAAATTTCTTACGCTCAGGTTGTCCGGTAGATCGGTGGGAAGGTCCGTATCAGGTGTTGCTGAAGGTGGCCGAGAGAGATACCTGGGTTCATTCCACTCACTGTAGAAAGGTCAACCAACCAGTGGAGATACGGGGCGGAGTCGAGGCAGATAACGTGAACCTGTCGATTGCGAGCCTGTTCCGGGAGGGTTAAAAGGTGTGGTGAGATACCGGAGCTAAAGAAATGTGTAGATCTGTGCTTCCAGCAATGGAGTGGTCTGCTGTGGTCATCCTAGTTTTTTCTTCCAGAGTTTCTGTTGTGATGATCTGTTTGGGGATATCCAGTTTCTGTGATGGAGGACAGAGGACGGAGAGTGGAGCTGATAGTGATATCAATGAAGTGGACTCGAGAGGAGGAGTACTATGCCAAATCAGGGGAGTGTCTGACCAATCTTAGTATCATAATTATTATGTTATTTGGGAAGAATACTTCCAGAAGTTATGACCCTCACACATGTTGAAATGCTTGGTATTCATAAAAAAACACCATCACCATATCTTCACACACAGTATGAACACAAAGGCAAAAGAAATATGATACCTGGTGATGTGCATAAAGCCACTCAGTTAATTAGTGAGACAACTGGCTTTCAAGTTTTAGTAGCATTGGATTCCACCAGGATCGCTCGGGGTACACTAAATTTTAGATATATCCAAAAACTAAATTGATAGATAATATCACCGAGATGTATGATGACATCTTCAGGTATACAGGTAGGGAATTGCATGCGTACAAGAAAGAGCTGGTGCAACACAGACTAGTGTTAAATTATTTAACAGCTGTCACTGGGGGGTACTGCATAACTTTGTCCACCCAATTTGGAGTGATGTGTTGCACTTATGTCACGAATGATACCAGCGACCCCATGGAGGTGATAGACCAGAAGATGGATGAAATTCTGCAGCTAAAATGGGAATTTCGGAAGAACCATAATGCTTCAGTGGCTGAAGTAGAGGAGAAGGTAGAGGAATGGGTTTCATGGTTGAACCCAGCAAAATGGTTCTCAGGTCTAGGAGAGTGGGTCCAGGAAATGATCGCAAGCATAGGTAAACTCCTGATCCTCATACTGGTTGTCATTATAGTAATTGGAATATGTGTCAGATGTGTCCCTACTGTGTTGAAGTGTGGAAGATGTAAAAATAAGGTAAACCGGAAGAACGAAATTATAATGGTGGTCAGTAATGACAATATGAATACTGAGGTAAATGTAGAACTGCATTACAACCCTGAACTAGGAAATACCATCATATAATGTATTATGTTTAGACATACATAAAATGTATTATTAAAATGTTATCTTAAAAACACCTCAAATAATGTAAGTCCCTATCTCCCCCACAAGACTTCCTTTATAGGATAGGTGCATTCTCACACCTTTCCCATGATCCTCCAGGATCCGCGGTTTGCGTACAAAGGTAGTTTTATATCCCCTCCTAGAGACACGTTATTGATGGATTAAGAACCACCGTGTGCCATCCCATACTATAATTTAAAAATAATATGTCAAAATGTAAGTCTAAAATAAATGTAAGACCAGTGTATGATAGCATGTTGGTTGCTATCAAAGGGTGGACTGTCGAAGCTGGATAATTGGCTGAGATGGAATCAGTTTTAAAATTAGATTGGAGCAACGCTATCTTGCGAATGGCGACAAGACTCCATCTTAGAAATAGGTCACACAGCGCCATTTTGTCAAAACCATATAGTACACAAAACACAACGCAAAATTGCTAATAAGTAGCACGGCCAGCTTTTTAACAATCTTCCCCAAACATATACCGACGGTGTCTGACATACATAAAAATGACTTTCCAACACATTAAAATCACCACAGACTTAAATATGAACAGCACTAAAAACTAGCAAATTAGTGGTGTTTTCCCTGCATTCACATTATCACATACACACAATGTTAAACAGTTCACAACGCAAAATAGCTAATTATTAGCACGTTCAGCTTTTTAACGATCCCTACACAACCAATACCGACTTGTGTTGCTCGCTAAGTACCCCACAGACCCCCAGATGCACAACGCTATTTAGTGTTGTTCTCCCTTGCATACATACACTTAAAGCAATAGTTCTGTAGCGCAAAAGGGTTATTACATGATTCATTCACAATGCCAGCATGTAAATAAATGACTGTTTTCTGCAACTAAGGTTTAGTACATAATAAGCAAACCGTATTTGGTGTTGTACTGATCTACTCTGTCTCAACAGCTTTCCGGTGTCATCGGTGAGAAGATCGCAACATGCATTCTCAACTTATGGACTGTAGAGAGTTAAAACACTAAAATGTACTTTGTAATATTAACAGCTTAGATTTGCATGCGGTGGGAAAAAGGAGACAAAAGGCCATCTGAGACTGATATGTGTCCATTTGAATCAACCTGTTAAATATCCTGTAACAGATGCACGCGTACTGGGAACCAATGGAACCATGCCACACTCTTCTATTGTGTTGCTTATCCCTGTAAGAGTATAAATGTGCGTACCGACTCCAATCTGTAGTCTTCATGATGATGCTGTTGATGGAGGTTTCTTATGGTAACTGGTCCCAGTGCAGGTGCAGGTGCAAATGTATAACTGTACCTTGGGTGTGTATAATTTCTTTGCGCTAAATTGTCTTTAGATCACAGCATGTAACCTACTGTTTTTATGTTGAATATTACACTTTATGCGTTGGACACACATTTCAATGTCTGAAGGTTTTTATTTTACTGTATGACTGCGTACGCAAATAGTGTCAACTTAGAAGGTATAGGCAGGAAGGCATAAAGCTTTAGAAGGTATAGGCAGGATTGTTCAGAGGTTTAAAGTCAGTACTGTTAGTTGGGGGCTCATCGAGTGAAGTCACGATACCAATTTACACGATAAATATACGGTTATCAATCTCTCATCAAAGGGTGGAGTGGCCACACGCAGTTTACCTGCAACCACTTGATGCTGAGAGATAGCTATCCGTTATCATGTGAGTTAAGGTACGCTGAATCCAGGGACAAGAAAGGAAAAAGTTTGTTTTCCTTTGTTGATAGAATTGCATGCTAAAAGGGGTACCGCAGTATTGTGTACACGGCTGGGTCTCATTTTTGCGTACGCAGCAGAGACACATTTTTGAGTACGCAGTTAAGGGTAACAGTCATACGGTTGTGTAGTGGTCGCATTATTGTGTATGCGACTAGTCGCACAATAGCGTATACGTATTTCCGGTCTTGCTACCACATGTTTTAAAACAAAGCCGTTGAGATTACTTTATCAATTGTTGCCAATAACTGGGTTAACGTGTATTTTACTGCACAGGAAAAAAAGTGTGTAACTGTGAGTATTTGTTTAGGGTGTAACACGGGACCTAAATGTTAAGGGTATCGTAGGACCCTTAAGTGCTAGGCGCAGGAGTTGGCCTAGTGACTCGGTAGCAGCTTACCATTTACTTTACACAAGGCAGGTGTATGGGTTGTTATTTTTGTTAGGGTTCGGCTCCCAGTGTGATTATAATATTCAGTAATCAGTGTGTGATAATCTGTTATTTGAGCACTATAATTGAACCGCATAGTTTTGGCTAAACTGTGATTGTGAACTGGTGAGAGGGTGGACGAAATCAACTGGAAAACAAAAGGTACTTTGCTGCCCCCTAGCAGTTGGAGAGTAGTCAAAAAGGGATTGCTGCGTGGAAGCGGCCTTTCTTCCATATGTGAGTGGAGGCATCTAGAGGTCTTCCATAGGATTCGTGGATACACCCTTTTTCCAAGGCGTCCGTAAGGTAAGTGAAAGTATTTTGACTCTCTTTCACCAGTTTAAATCTTTATTGAAAAACGTAGGAGTTGTCCCAAGATGGGAGCCACACAAACAATAGAGATGTTAGACAATGATGTGCTGCTAATGGAAGCGTCGCTTGGATCGGCCCGTCGTATTATGCATACGAAGTACGGTGCTTATCAGGGCCGTAGCTAGGGTAGTGCGGCCAGTGCCATCGCACAGGGCACCACAGGTCAGGGGGCGCTGTTTGGGCCTGTCAAATTTCTATTTATTATTATTCTCACTTGTAGTTTCCTCTTATTTCATCCCCAGTATCGCCTGGCCTCCCCTATCTTGGCCCTTCCCCATGAGTACATTCCCCTTTTTTGGGTGCATTATGAAAAATGAGGGGGGCGCCAATGCTCTTTCTGGCACAGGGCACCAAAAAGTCTAGCTACGGCTCTGGTGCTTATGCAGTAAGGTATTGTGACATGGTTTAAGATAACGATGAAGAGTGTTAGACTGTTTCCCAGAATTGGTAGTTTTGATAAGTATGCAAAATATTATGAATGTTTAAAATTGTGGCAGCATGAAGCGGATGCATGGTTTAAAAATGTGCAAGCGACGCAAACTAGCGTTGCGAACACATTATCAGAAAGTACACCCGCAGCGCTAAATTGCACCTTATGTGGATGGGGGTGCAGGTACAGTTATTGAAAAAAAAACATAAAAATATAACAAGTAATTTGTACCCTCTCTTAAGTAACCATAAGGAAAATGTTTATGATGTGGATAATGAGCCTATTGTTAGGTCTGCCATTTCCCATGCTGTACACATGTTAGATGCTCCACCATGATCACAAGTGGTGCCACCATCTCCATCAGTGATAGTACACGAAGTGTTAACATCCACTGCACCCGTAGAGGAAGTTGTTAACCCTATACGTAGCAGTAACAGACTAAACCCCCAGACAGGTACTAAGGTCAAAAGTAGCAGTGCGGCCGGTCTGCATCCCATCCGGACAATAACTGTTCCGAATGGGAATGCGGATGCGAACGGAGTAGTGCCCACAAGGGAAGTAGTAATGCATTGTCCTTGGACAAGAGCGGAGCTAAGGGCCTGATTCAGAGCCGCTAGTAAGCGGCCGCTCGTTCGCTCCGAGCGATGTTCGCACATCTGCGCATGCGTATGGGTCGTAATGCGCATGCGCCAACCAGTCAGTGCGGTCGGAAATCGAGTGCCTGCTAATTTGAGTGACAGGATGAGGCGTTTGTGGGTGGTAACAGGGGAAGGTGCTTGAAAACGGGGAGTGGAGATCCGAACGCAGGCGTGCCAAACGGTCAAAACGGGCGTTTTAAGGGTGTGCATAATTAACAAAGCAGCGTCATCGACCATGTCACTTGGTTGTTTCTTAGCCTGAACTGTTTGCATGATTGCGGTAGGAAAATCCTACCACAAGCACTGCGAGCAGTTCAGACGACTTTCGATGTACTCGATTAATAAAATAAATAGCGGAGATGACGTAGGATGCGAGCGGCCAAGGGGCGTCTTTACAAAATAGCGAGTGCATGTTTCATTCGCTCGCTCAGACATAGAGGCGTCAACAGACCGCAAAGAGCGAGCGCTCAATGTAAATATCCGGCCCCTTTTTCTGAACGAGCGAGTGCAAATAGCGTCTGGCTCTGAATCAGGCCCTAAATTCCATAATGAATGATTTCCCCGATCCCAAAAAGGAAAAGGAAAAAGGAATTAGCCAAATGTCAAAGACTTTTGATACATTTTGGGTAGTTCTCACGAGCCAACCAACAAAGATTGGCGAGTGGTGTTAAGGGCTTGTCTACCACGCAATTCCAACGTGACAAAATTTATCACGGATTGTGTATTGGATGGAGATGTTCACTTAACAGACTAAATTAATCAAGGAAATATTTCCCGCATTGTAATTCAATTGGGGGTATATTTTCCAGTAGTAGTTAGCTGGAACAAAATTTTCACCGTAAAACAAAAGGAGAGTGAATCTGCAGAAGATTATTGTGACCGGGCTCTGCAGGCTATCACCCAGTACACTGGGTTAGAAGATATTAAAAATAGCACTCACCACTGGGGAATGATTGTCACTATACTCATGGATGGTCTTAAAGAGAACCTAAAGACCCGGGTTCAGACCTCACAGCCTGGCTGGAGGGGAGTCACAATAGATACCCTCATAGAATCCACCAGAGAACATGACAAAAACATCTCTAAAAAGAGAGAGACCCAGAGCGAGAAACTAATGGCTGTCAGTATTCAAGCTCTAGAAGGAATGACGGTAACATCACAGCCAACCGACACACCTGCACCCACATCCACACCTGCACCTGAACAGTTACACGTCCTCACTAATCCCACACCACTGCAAACACAGCCTTACCCCACTTATCAGACACAGCCACAGGTCCCATACTATCCACAAACCCCATATCCCCCACAATATCCTTTCCCTCGATATCCTTACCCATACCCACCACCTTTCTCTCCTGCTCAACCCACACAACAATCCTTTCATCCACTTCACCCACAAAAGTGTTTTAATTGCAACCAGCCAGGACATGTAAGAACTGTACGGTGAAGAGGATAGGATCCCCTAATCAGGGAGCACCTGGATATCACCATAAAGGAAATACACAGAGACCAGCAAATGTCCAACAGGCACCAGCTCCAATTGTGGCCGTTAATGCTTTATTGGAGAGTGGGAGCCAACGCTAGGAGTCGGGTCATACCTGTGGTCTACAGATAGACAGGTTGACGGGAAGTACTAGGGAAAAACCGGTAATGGTAATTGATGTAACTGATACCCAATCTCTGTTCTGCTTTCTTCCCTGTGTCCTAACACCCTGACTGTCAGTATCTTTTTGCTTTCACATAGGGGGAGGTGTACACCACACATGGACACAAGTGTCCCATGGGTTCATAGACAACCCCAGTATCTTCTCCCAGGCCTTATACGACTGTTTACAAACTTTTCAACCTGCCAATGGATCTGTTCTGATACAATATAAGGACGATTTATTGTTCTTCCCTGTTTCATTTATGCCCTGTTTAAATGATACTAAACTGTTGTGCTTCATCTCTGACACACAGGACACAAGGTTGAAGGAAAAATTGCAGCCATGCCAGGCTAAGGTCAAGTACTTGAGAAACTGTCCAAACCCAGGGGCTGAGACACTACCTAGAGCAGGAGCTATTAATAACAGGGTTCAATTGTACAGAAGGTTGTATGCAGATACGCTATCCCTAGAGTATAGGGATACTCATTTCAGAGGTGTGGTCATCCAGAAGCATGTGTAAGTTGATGAGTAATAGATAGCACCAGGACCACCCCCAGGCCCCCTCTAAATTTGTCCCCCTTTGAAAAACTGTTTGGTAGACAACCTCATTTGATTATAAGTCCACAGGAAGATTCGAAAGGTAACAACGAGGTAACTGAAAAGTATCTTATATAAATGAGTAAGCAGTTAAAACAGCAGCAGCAGAAACTGAAATTGTTGTCACCTGATATTCCAGAAGCAAATTGTCATGTCGTCAAATCTGGAGAATTTGTTATGATCCAAAATTTCTTACGCTCAGGTTGTCCGGTAGATCGGTGGGAAGGTCCGTATCAGGTGTTGCTGAAGGTGGCCGAGAGAGATACCTGGGTTCATTCCACTCACTGTAGAAAGGTCAACCAACCAGTGGAGATACGGGGCGGAGTCGAGGCAGATAACGTGAACCTGTCGATTGCGAGCCTGTTCCGGGAGGGTTAAAAGGTGTGGTGAGATACCAGAGCTAAAGAAATGTGTAGATCTTGCTTCCAGCAATGGAGTGGTCTGCTGTGGTCATCCTAGTTTTTTCTTCCAGAGTTTCTGTTGTGATGATCTGTTTGGGGATATCCAGTTTCTGTGATGGAGGACAGAGGACGGAGAGTGGAGCTGATAGTGATATCAATGAAGTGGACTCGAGAGGAGGAGTACTATGCCAAATCAGGGGAGTGTCTGACCAATCTTAGTATCATAATTATTATGTTATTTGGGAAGAATACTTCCAGAAGTTATGACCCTCACACATGTTGAAATGCTTGGTATTCATAAAAAAACACCATCACCATATCTTCACACACAGTATGAACACAAAGGCAAAAGAAATATGATACCTGGTGATGTGCATAAAGCCACTCAGTTAATTAGTGAGACAACTGGCTTTCAAGTTTTAGTAGCATTGGATTCCACCAGGATCGCTCGGGGTACACTAAATTTTAGATATATCCAAAAACTAAATTGATAGATAATATCACCGAGATGTATGATGACATCTTCAGGTATACAGGTAGGGAATTGCATGCGTACAAGAAAGAGCTGGTGCAACACAGACTAGTGTTAAATTATTTAACAGCTGTCACTGGGGGGTACTGCATAACTTTGTCCACCCAATTTGGAGTGATGTGTTGCACTTATGTCACGAATGATACCAGCGACCCCATGGAGGTGATAGACCAGAAGATGGATGAAATTCTGCAGCTAAAATGGGAATTTCGGAAGAACCATAATGCTTCAGTGGCTGAAGTAGAGGAGAAGGTAGAGGAATGGGTTTCATGGTTGAACCCAGCAAAATGGTTCTCAGGTCTAGGAGAGTGGGTCCAGGAAATGATCGCAAGCATAGGTAAACTCCTGATCCTCATACTGGTTGTCATTATAGTAATTGGAATATGTGTCAGATGTGTCCCTACTGTGTTGAAGTGTGGAAGATGTAAAAATAAGGTAAACCGGAAGAACGAAATTATAATGGTGGTCAGTAATGACAATATGAATACTGAGGTAAATGTAGAACTGCATTACAACCCTGAACTAGGAAATACCATCATATAATGTATTATGTTTAGACATACATAAAATGTATTATTAAAATGTTATCTTAAAAACACCTCAAATAATGTAAGTCCCTATCTCCCCCACAAGACTTCCTTTATAGGATAGGTGCATTCTCACACCTTTCCCATGATCCTCCAGGATCCGCGGTTTGCGTACAAAGGTAGTTTTATATCCCCTCCTAGAGACACGTTATTGATGGATTAAGAACCACCGTGTGCCATCCCATACTATAATTTAAAAATAATATGTCAAAATGTAAGTCTAAAATAAATGTAAGACCAGTGTATGATAGCATGTTGGTTGCTATCAAAGGGTGGACTGTCGAAGCTGGATAATTGGCTGAGATGGAATCAGTTTTAAAATTAGATTGGAGCAACGCTATCTTGCGAATGGCGACAAGACTCCATCTTAGAAATAGGTCACACAGCGCCATTTTGTCAAAACCATATAGTACACAAAACACAACGCAAAATTGCTAATAAGTAGCACGGCCAGCTTTTTAACAATCTTCCCCAAACATATACCGACGGTGTCTGACATACATAAAAATGACTTTCCAACACATTAAAATCACCACAGACTTAAATATGAACAGCACTAAAAACTAGCAAATTAGTGGTGTTTTCCCTGCATTCACATTATCACATACACACAATGTTAAACAGTGCACAACGCAAAATAGCTAATTATTAGCACGTTCAGCTTTTTAACGATCCCTACACAACCAATACCGACTTAGTCCCTTACACTCAGAAATACCTTTCCAGCTTAGTGTTGCTCGCTAAGTACCCCACAGACCCCCAGATGCACAACACTATTTAGTGTCATTCTCCCTTGCATACATACACTTAAAGCAATAGTTCTGTAGCGCAAAAGGGTTATTACATGATTCATTCACAATGCCAGCATGTAAATAAATGACTGTTTTCTGCAACTAAGGTTTAGTACATAATAAGCAAACCGTATTTGGTGTTGTACTGATCTACTCTGTCTCAACAGCTTTCCGGTGTCAACGGTGAGAAGATCGCAACATGTATTCTCAACTTATGGACTGTAGAGAGTTAAAACACTAAAATGTACTTTGTAATATTAACAGCTTAGATTTGCATGCGGTGGGAAAAAGGAGACAAAAGGCTGTCGGAGGCTGATCTGTGTCCATTTGAATCAACCTGTTAAATACCCTGTAACAGATACACGTGTACTGGGAACCAATGGAACCATGCCACACTCTTCTATTGTGTTGCTTATCCCTGTAAGAGTATAAATGTGCGTACCGACTCCAATCTGTAGTCTTCATCCTGATGCTGTTGATGGAGATTTCTTATGGATGCCAGTAACTGGTCCCAGTGCGCGTGCGTATGTATAACTGTAACTTGGGTCTGTATAATTTCTTTGTGCTAAATTGTCTTTAGATCACAGTGTGTAACCTACTGTTTTTATGTTGAATATTATACTTTGTGCATTTTATTTTACTGTATGACTGCGTACTCAAATAGCGTCAACTTAGAAGGCATAGGCAGGAGCGTATAAAGGTTTAGAAGGTATAGGCAGGATTGTTCAGAGGTTTAAAGTCAGTATTGTTATGGCCACTGCCCGGTGGGCAGAGTCTGATGAGATGATGATGTCATCATCTCGCAAGACCATCACTAATAGCTCTTCAGCGTCTCGTTGTTGTGATGCTCGGGGGACGGGTTGTTGGTGGAAGCTCAGGGTATATGAGTGAACCCCACCCCTTCCCAATCTCCCGGGCACAGACACACGAAGCTCGGCCGCCCGCTGCCGGGTTTTAAAAGACAGTGGGGGTAAATAAAAAAAAAGAAGTCTGCTGCCTGCAAGGTGCAATGGGATGCTTGCTGGGCCGGCAGGCCCCTTAAGCCGCCGGGCACCATAGCAAGTGCACCCCTTGCACCCTTCATAGTTATGCCACTGCTGTGTATGTGTGCTGCCTATAATAATGCAGGAGGATACATTTAGACTGAGCAGAGATTTTGTTCAATATACTGCTTTACTGCTGATAATACACCAAAATATTTTAAGGCTAGACCTAATTGGCTGCAGTTCTAGACACCATGCAAGCCACATGCAGGTGCTGTGGGACAGGGATGGTGATGCCCCCAGGATCGCACACCCCTGGTTAAAGCTCTGAGTAGGACAATAGTACACAATGGACCTGATTCAGAGGTGCACGCTATTGCAGCTGGAACTGTGTCTTTATGCTAATGCAGCAGCCAATGGTATTTGTACAGAGACGCCCACCAGCTGCAACACTAATCTGCTGAGCAGCCCTATGGAGGTGCACATCTAAGTTTGAACATTGCCGCTTTGTCTTAATGCTGACCACAACGCCCGCATCTGGGTAGCCACTCCTCTGTTACGATCCAGAAACGCCCACCGAAATGGCCTGTTTACATCCAAAGTTGTTCTGCAGCTCCATTTGGTAACCATCGGGACCCATGCACAGTGTTACTTGGGCGCACAGGGGCACAGAGAGATAGGAGGTACTAATTACTTGGGCATGTAGGAGGGGCCTGTCAGCGGCAGCAGCCTCTTACCCCAGCACAGCACATGCTGCTGTGTGCTGAGCTGCGGTGAGTCCAGGAAGATCCAGGAAGACTACTGCCACGGAGCTCAGCAGCGGTCTCCGCTGACTGATCCCCCACCACCCCTCGGATCCTCCCCTGGCTGAGGGGCACAACACCCCTCCCCCCCCCCCCCCCCGTTTGTTTGGTGCCAATAATATTTTTTTCCCTTAAGATGCCACAATCATGCTGCCTATATTAGTGTATAGCGGGGAGTAGCCATGACCCCCTGGTGGCCTCCTGCCTTTCCAACCCATTCATAAATGTCAACATGGATAAACTGATATGTATATGTAAATGTTTGTTTTATTTTTAGGGTTAGGCTAAAATATAAAAAAAACGGTCTGTTGACATTCTGGTTTCTACATTTTAACCATGTCGACAGTTGTGAATTTCGACATACTGCTTTGTTGACGTAATGTCCATGCTGACATTTTGACTATTGACATTTAGAATGTCTACTTTTAATACCACATACATTTTTAGAATTTAAATATCATTTATTGATATACTTCATTGAGGTTCCGTCTCATTTAATATAATGTGCAATTCATTTCTTAGTTTTATTAAATTGTTTACAGGTTTGTTTGTCCAATTGAGTAAATTGATGTATAAATGTTGTATATCCAGGATTGTTGGTATGTTTCTAGTTACCAATGTAGTCATTATTTTTCCAAGTGAGAGCAAAGAATAGCCAGTAAATTGTATTGTGTGCTTGTGATTTGTTATTCACATCGTATTAAGTGAGTGCAAAACATGTTGTGTGCAGAAAAATACATTCTGCTGTTTGCAATGTGGGTCTTAACTACTGTTTTACTTTGTGACTTGTGCTGTACTGTATGTTGAAATTAATTCTCTGCTTAAGCTCATATGTTAATCAAGTACAGCTGCCACCAAGCAAATTATAAAATGCCACTCAACTGCTCCCAAACTTTATATTCATGTGGTTGAGATTCTTTGTTATAACCTAGTGCGTGACGTGTATGAAAGAGTTAGCCTCATGTTAACAACCAAGCAATTGTGCAAAAACCTTTTGCAGTAATTTGCGTTCATTTTATTTATTATGAGGACAATATTTCATGATCATCATCATCATAAAAATTGACAGTGTTGAATAAACTCTATGACAATGTCAATAGGAAGTAAAACATTTATTGGGCTTAAATATATTACATATACACTAGAAGTACAATTAAGTTTTACATACTGTAGCAATTTTTATTTTGCTAAATCTATACATTAAAGTAGATATGACAGATTTAATACAATGCATATAAAGTAGTCTTAAATTTACAATACATAAAAATGTGATAATCTTGAAATGTTTGGAATGTTTGTCCAACAGGGAGGTAAGAAATATTTAAAAAATGTAATGTAAAAGGTTGTACAATGATGCCATTCAGACATGTCCAAGTTCTAAAGTTATTTCTGAAGTGACAAGAAAAGCCACAGCCTATCACTGTTGGGTACCAAAGAGCCTGGGTGCTGGTTAGTTCAGATTTTTGTAACCAATTTTCTGCATCCGCAGTTTTGAACAGAAAGCGAAAACAGAAAGTTGGATAGCGTACTGATAGTTACATTGTATTTTCCACCAAAGGTATAATTCTAATTCTTTATTCATATTTTCTTCTTTAGCAAAATGTCATGACAAAAGGTAAATTAAGTATATTAGTCACTAATGCAAAGGTCAACTATAATCTTAAAATGGTTGTAATTGGATAAACTTAAAATATACCAAGTATAGAATCATGGTATAGCAATTAATAGCATGGCTTGCTCTACAGCAAATAACCATGAAAAAAACAACAAAAGGACTATGACAAAATATAAAAAAATGCCTTTTTCTGTCAATTTCATCTTTTCGGTGGACACACACATTATACAAAATAACATTAATCCCATAATAAAAATAAGTCCCTCCAGAAATAAAAGAAGACATCTTCTAAAACTGGCCAATTATGTTCCTTTTTCTAAATGCATATATAACATGTTCCCATAGTGGCTTATTAAGAGTTGGAATAATGTAACCACAACACTTTTGTGTTCTAATCAGAGCATTTATAAGGGTCACATAGTAACAGTTATCATGAAACATTCAAAGCAGCATTACTACATAATATGATATTCTGAAAATGACATATGTGTTTTTAGTGCCTAAAATGTTTTCTACCATCTGTCCCCTAAATTTTCTTGTATTGAGTTAAAAAAAAGAGATATAAGGTGCAATTATGGCTTATTATGAATATACTTGCTCTTAAATCAAAGGATCTACATGTACCACTGCGGAAATCATATTGTGCGGATAATTGTGCTGCTGTAAAAGTCATATACTCTCATTGCTTTCCAAACCATTTTTGGTGTATGTGGGTAATAAATAATTTACAAATGTTACAAATGCTATACTTAGCCTCCACATAACAAAGTTAGCTATTTATTCTTACATTTTCAGTGTGACTTTTCCTAAGCAGAATAAAGGTAATAATGCTGCTTTGAATAAGAGCATAAGGAATTAATTGAAAATATTCTGTGGTAACAGACTTTTTTTTTTTAAGTCTGATTATACATAATTTATTCATTTTTTATATTTGTTTTAGTTAGCAGCACTGCTAATTTTTTTTTGTAAAATCACAATTTTTTATTTTTCTTTTAGTCAATGGGACAAAGATTTATTTTTTACATTTCTTTTGCCTGAATAAAATACAAAAAGATATTTTTATTAACACCGATGTAGATTATGCTCATAAAATACAGGAGACAAAACAGACTGCATAAAAATACATTTAAATTAAAAAATATATATATATTTATACTGTATAGAAAATATGTAATTCGCCACAACACTGGCAGAAATATTAGTTTGCAGAGCTATGTTAACATAGTGTTTACATTTATATTACAGGACATTTCTAACATATGCTACATCATTATAGGCACACAGCATGATTAGTGGATCATAACACTTTCCTCAGAAGAGATGATTAGAGCATTTGGTTACATGTAAACATTTCAATCACAGATGTTTTTGGCTTTACATGCGCTGATTTTTTTATTTTTAAACATTAAAAAAATCTAAAATAAAGACAGTTAACACTTAAAATGCTGCTGGGTAACAATTTACCTTACTTACAAGAACTGAAAATGTAACATGCTACGAATATTAGTAAATATTTTTTATAATTTTGTTTTTACAATAAATAAAAGATTGCACTGTAGTTGGTATTTCAAAGTACTTAATGTAATATACTGTAAAAAACAAACAAAATATTGTTGGGTTTCCCATTTCTTTGGTTATGGGAGTAAAAGCAGATATACTATAAAGAGGCATATCAGACAATACATCAATGAATTTCAAACATTAGACTCTATAACAATGCAAAGTAAAGCAGCAAAAATATACAAAATATAGATTTATATAAAAGCGGGCATACGTTGTGTGTCTGTTGCACCTTTTTGGAAATGTGTTGCACCTTCAGCTGAAAAGTTTCCCTGAGGCACTTTTGTCATATCAATATAAAACTCTAAATCTGATTTCTTAGTGTAAAGTATATATAGATGCACAACTACATTAAAGTTGTCTGGTTGGTAAAATAAAACAACCAATGGCTACTTTATAGGGCTTATGGGTTACTAGGAATAAAAAATGTGCTTAATTCAATAACAGCAATTTTTCAATATTGAAGTAAATGAAAGTGGACTGTAAAACATAGTATTGCTAAAGCTTTCTAAATGGTTTGCTCTTTTGCACACTGCTGAAAGCAAGCTTCATTTCTTGTGCACTTGAAAACAGTATAAATGACGGGAAATCTTGGTTTATATACTGTAACATTAAGGAAAACTATACCAACATTAGTTTTCCTTTTAATACTGCTGGCAGTGGAATAATAGGAACATCAATGTCCCCTAAAGTTATAGAATGACAGGGGTTTTAATCAGCACTGTTTTAAAAACTGTAGATACATAAAAATGTTGAAAGTCACTGACCAGTACATGGTCTTACTATTGAAAATTGATCTGGTGACATCAGTTACATGTCAACCTGATGCCCATATTCTATAGAGTAAAAAATCCTTAAATACTGAAATAGGATTTACCACACAAAAATATATTAACCTAACAGCTAAATTGTGCATTTCAATGTTAAGTCCCGTATTCAATTAGCAGCGAAAAGCCGTAATCTGCGAAAAAGTTTTGCGGATGACGTCATTTCGCCAGGCGTAAACTTTCCGCCGTATTCAACTGCAAAGACTTTTTGCGTACGCTGAAAGTCAATGCAATGTAATAGGCAAAGAAATTTCACCTATGAATACCCGGCGGAAAAAAGTGCAAAGGTGCGGAAACCACTCTGCACCCTTTGGACAGACCCCCAAAAGATAACTGCGTCAAAAAAACGCAAAAATAAAAAAAAGAGGAACACCCCTAAAAAGCACTTTGAAAAAGTACAAAGTTGGGGTACAAACTTAAAAACTAGTGAAATAAGCATTTAGGGGATCTGCAAGTATGAGGGAGGTATTTTTTTTGATTGCAGGTGCTTGTTGAAGGTGCGTTTTTAACGCTTTTTAAGACTTCACATCTGTGTTTTTAAACATGCTTGCACCCATTTTCATGTACCCCAAATTTGATGGAACTAGTTATTTTCACCAAAAAAACCTGCTAAATCCTATTCTTCACTTATACAAAGACGCTATATAGAGGCATTTGAAAGCACTTAAATACCCCAAATAGCTCCAGAGGGGAAAATCGGGGACATCTATACACATCCCCAATGTTAGTGCATCTTTTGTGGGGTGTCAGGCTGATTTCCCCAAAACAGCCAGCACTTTTTGCCTGTTTGAGTTTCGCCATGACACGTTTTTGCGTCATTTGGAATTGAATACATCGAATAGCATGGGCACGCACGATAAGTTTCTGCCGCTAAAACACACAAAGTCGTCGAAAAGTGCGGCATGCGGTGCAAAACTAATTGAATATGGCCCTAAGTGTTAATAATAGTCACCTCTTAAAGACTGTTTCTTTAACTCTACTTTGGAAATTAGGAAATATTATATAGTTGCTCATGCCTGATTGTATTATAATTCAGCATTGACTATCTCACATGTGTTTCACTAGTTTGGCAATCAGCGCTTTTTACAATAAAAGTTTAATTATAGGCAACTACATCTAGTTACCTTTATGAAAGCATATATTTTTAATATGTTTACATTTTTGTGTTGCTTATTTTGCAGATTCAAAAGAAGGATTTAGTGTTTGTCTAATCTGCATCAGTTTGATAGTATACTAATGTTACGGAATACAATAAGGTGCAATGTGACAAAAAAAAATAAAAGCAATCAAATTAAAAAAAAAGGTACTGCACAAATCTTTTTTCGACACAAAATACAGCGTATAGTAATAAAGTGTAAATGAAGATACTTCCAGCATTGCTAATAACTTAGTTGGCAAAATAGATACACAAACCATTATGGGAAATTTAGTACAGTGCATCCTGAAAGTATTCACAGCGTGTAATTTTTTCCACATTTTGTTATGTTACAGCCTTATTCCAAAGTGGAATAAATTCATTGTTGTCCTCAAAATTCTACACACAATACTCCATATTGACAACATGGAAAAAATGTTTTTGAGATTTTTGCAAATTTAATAAAAAAACATTAAGAAATCACATGTACATAAGTATTCACGGCCTTTGCCATGAAGCTCAAAATTGAGCTCAGGTGCATCCTGTTTCCACTGATCACCCTTGAGATGTTCCTACAGATTAATTGGACTCCACCTGTGGTAAATTCAGTTGATTGGACATGATTTTGAAAGGTATTTTACCTTTCTATATAAGGTCCCACACTTGAAAGTGCATGTCAGAGCACAAACCAAGCATGAAGTCCAAGGAATTGTCTGTAGACCTCCGAGACAGGATTTTCTCGAGGTACAAATCTGGGGAAGGGTACAGAAAAATATCTGCTGCTTTGAAGGTCCCAGTGAGCACAGTGGCCTCCATCACCCGTAAATGGAAGATGTTCGGAACCACCAGGACTCTTCCTAGAGTTGGCTGGCCATCTAAACTGAGTGATCGGGGGAGAAGGGCCCTAGTCAGGGAAGTGATCAAGAACCCGATAGTCACTCTGTCAGAGCTACAACATTCCTATGTGGAGAGAGGAGAACCTTCCAGAAGGATAACCATCTCTGCAGCAATCCACCAATCAGGCCTGTATGGTAGAGTGGCCAGATGGAAGCCACTCCTTAGTAAAAAGCACATGGCAGCCCGCCTGGAGTTTGCCAAAATGCACCTGAAGGACTCTCAGACCCTGATGAGACAAAGATTCAACTCTTTGGCGTGAATGCCAGGCGTTATGTTTGGAGGAAACCAGGCACCGCACATCACCAGGCCAATACCATCCCTACAGTGAAGCATGGTGGTGGCAGCATCATGCTGTGGGGATGTTTTTCAGCAGCAGGAACTGGGAGACTAGTCAGAATAGAGGGAAAGATGAATGTAGCAATGTACAGAGACATCCTGGATGAAAACCTGCTCCAGAGCGCTCTTGACCTCAGACTGGGGCGACGGTTAATTTTTAAGCAGGACAACGACCCTAAGCACACAGCCAAGATATTAAAGGAGTGGCTTCAGGACAACCCTGTGAATGTCCTTGAGTGCCCCAGCCAGAGCCCAGACTTGAATCCAATTGAACATCTCTGGAGAGATCTGAAAATGGCTGTGAACCGACGCTTCACATCCAACCTGATGGAGCTTGAGAGGTGCTGCAAAGAGGAATGGGCAAACTGCCCAAAGATAGGTGTGCCAAGCTTGTGGCATCATATTCAAAAAGAATTGAAGCTGTAATTGCTGCCAGAGGTGCATCAACAAAGTATTGAGCAAAGGTTGTGAATACTTATGTCCATGTGATTTCTTAGTTTTTTTATTTTTTATTAAATTTGCAAAAATTGCAAAGAAACTTTTTAGACGTTGTCATTATGGGGTATTGTGTGTAGAATTTTGAGGACAAAAATGAATTTATTCCATTTTGGAATAAGGCTGTGACATGACATAAAATGTGGAAAAAGTGACGCGCTGTGAATACTTTCTGTATGCACTGTAAGTATGACTGAATTATTAAATATAACGTAGCTTTGCAGAGATGACTGCCGCCACTTCGGAGGTGACGAAAGAGTCTGGCGCTGGGAAGTGAGAAAAGAGCAGTACACATTCTTAAAGGTAATAAATAATATCATTACCATACGTATGCAGCCTTGCCTTCTCTGATTACTCCTCGGACCACCGTAGACATCATCACAAAGTGGTCATGTGGAGAAAGTGCGGAAATGCGCCCTTATCCTCCATATATGCCTTTATACTTACACTCCTTAACAGGACTACTCTGTTATATTATACTTTATTAGATGATATCTTGGTGACTAATGGAAATAAATTATATCCAACTTGAAACGGATATATTTTAGGAGAATTTAGCATCTTTCTAAGGCAATTATAAACTGTATATCACTGTTTAATAGCATGTTTTACACTGGTTATATAGTCCTACAGCTAAGTTGCAGCTGAACAAATTAGATAACAAACTATTGCACAATGCCCTTTTGCGTTAAATTGCTTTACAATAATCTGAATTAAGGTAAACAAGGTATACGTTTCAGCATACAATAGGCTGCAGAAACAGGCACGGAACTGTGTTTTGTAAAAACTCTGTTATACAGGCGTAGCTAGTTTTCAGACTGCATTGCTTTATGACAATGTGATATCAGGAAGAAGAGGGAGGTAGGTTCAGGGGACATTTGAAGAAAGATTACTTCACAGAAAGAGTAGGTGATTAGTGGAATAGGCTCCCATCAGAGGTGGTAGAGGATAATACAGTACAGCAACGAAACATGTTTGGGATAGACATAAAGATACCGTATCATTACAAAGAACTAGAAATCACATGGGTTTGAGTTTACCATAAGGTTAAATAAGGGGCAGACTAGATGACCCAAGTGGTTCTTATCTGGCATCAAATTCTATGTTTCTGGGAACCCAACACATGGACTAAATAATCAAACGGTTTCAATTATTTACTAAAAACAATAAAAAGATAATAGAAAACACAGTTTTTGTAAAATCATTTTTAACCATTCTATAGTCCCAACGGTGGCTTCCAGTAGGAACTGAATGCTCAGGTGCTAGAACAGATATCAAGATTAAACTATATCACATCTGTAGCTCTGGGCGATTCCTTCCTGTCTTCTATACTACGACAAGCAAAACAGGTTAGTGAGTGTGAAACCATGATTAAATCATTTAAGTATATCCTCAGCTACCCCAAAATTGTATGTAAATTGTGTACTGCACCAAGCAGTAGTTTGGGTAGTTGGTTGTTTTTTGGCTGCATTGGTTCAATGTAAATTGCACACTTATGCTGTAATTATTGTTATAGAGTGTGTACATTAATATCACATTTGTAGACTAATTATTAGTCAACCAAAATGTATATATGAATATTACATTCTTATACAGCTATAGATATACTGTAATATAAATTACTTATTCCATAGCTCAGAAACTGGCTTGGTTGGTCCATTAGCATTTGAACACATATAGCCAGCTCCCACTAGTATCAACTGACCAAGAGTAGACCTGGGCTTGAGTTTCAAAATAAGGTTTGAAACACCCCTTGCATCAGGTGAGGGCAAGGGGGGTTGGGTTCACATACACAGAGCTCAGAGACAGTAGCTTAGTGGTGTCAACCTCGGGCCCTTCAGCTTTTGTGGGACTACATATCCCAGCATGCCCTGCCACAGTTTTAGCATGCCCTAGTACCAAAACTGTGGCACTGCATGCTGGGATGCGTAGTTCCACTGCAGCTGGAGGACCCGAGTTTGACACCACTGCACTAGCAGATGGATAGAGCAGTTACTTATTGAGGCTGCTGCAGCCATAGCAAGGATGGGATCTCAACACTCCCCATCGGAGAATCTGGCTCCTTTTCTCTCTGATGGATAACTAACCCTCTCTCTCTCACAACCCACACTTGGCTTACACGATAATGGCATGGCGTGGTTAATGATTTGTTAAATAATGTAGTGATTTGTACAGTAGTTAGCCTATACGGGTATTTGTAGTGATTTCTGTTAACATGTGGTAGATTGTATGTAGCAAGTTTGTAGTGATTTGGTAAAGTGATTCATAGAGGAGTTTTTGTCTATTCATATATTTAGTTTTATATATGGCTGGCTGTGAGATATATATATATATATATGGGCATCATGCAGGAAAGGAATTTATTTTAGAATCTTTGTTCATATACACAGATATTGTAATAGGCTCATAAGCACTATGTACTGTTTGCTGTATATTATCAAAATGGCTGCTCACATGTGGTTTAAACAATAGGTTCCATGTGCTTCTCCCCCTCCCTCCACTGAACCATGTGCTTGGAACAATAACATGGCATAGTGAAAGATAGGTTTGGTATATGTTGTATTCTTGTGGTGTAGCTGTAATATGGTGTAGTTAGAATTGAGATGGAACTGTTTGATGTCAGCTGGTGATAAGGGTTGTGTGTATAATATGATACTAGGGATGGATGCGATTGTATAGTTCAAATAGGTTTGTTATCGTGAGAGATGAATTTGGAATGGCGTCGGTAGTTTGTTAATATGGCTGCCACCATGTGGTTTAAACAAAGGGATTCCATGTGCTTCCCCCCCCTCCACTGAATCATGTGCTGAACAATAGCATGGCCTAGGAAGTACAGCCTTGTTAATGCTGACTGTATTCTGGAAGGATTGTGAGATCTGTATTAAGATGATATTGTTAAGACATTGGAATCAGCTTATGTTATGCATTCTGGAATACTATATAATGCAATGTTTGCCTGTAAACATCACAAAGTTGTGGTGTGTGAGAATGGTGTCACTTTTACCAAAAATAGCTTCAAGGTGAGGTGAGCTCCACATCTCACTAATAGATATTGTATTTGCCAAAGAGCATTGAAGTTTATTTCCCTTAATACCAGTTTGCATATTTATAATAGTAATACAAGTAATGTCTGATGAAGTGGTGTAATGAAGGAGGTGGATGGATAGATATGTGGATTACTGGATGCATTACGTTGGTATTACAGAGCTATAGCATCATGGGCGTTTCAAAATGGAGGTTATCTTTGTGCCATGAGGTTTGGATAAAGCACATGTGCCATCCCATCCCCCATACATCCCATACACTCTCTCACTCATCTATGTATATCTTATTGTATTCTGACTAATATTGTGAAGTTTAAATACAGTTTTATGATATACTTTATGTATGTGGGCTTTATGAACATTTATTTGATTCTATAATACACCTTTACTTTACTACATCTGGTGTGCTATGTCTTATTGAAATGAAATTATCCTAATAATTCAAAGGTATATAATTCTGGGTAACACTTTGCGAGTTCATATATGAATTATAATCTGTTAATAAAAGAATAAAAATTGAATATTTGCTTCAGACATATGAGATTAAAACAGGCAACTGCATGCATGTACAAACAAACAAACACAAGCAAGGAAGAAAAAAGGCACAAACCCCCGAACATTATATTGTAGTTGAAGATGACACTTAATTGCCAGGCACCTTTCCTGTACTACAGACAACACAGTAGCCTAATCAAGCAAATATAATTTTAAGGCATTGCTTTGTGTAAACCTATTCTATCACTTTGTAAACATGAAATTCATTTCCCTTCTTACAATTAGCAATATCACATCAGTTATAAAGAGCAAATATAAAGGTACTCTAATATATGTAATTGCACAGAAACTTTCCATGTACATACTTATGTATGTACTCGATATGCAAGTACACACACGTATATTTCTAATATATATATATATATATTATATACATATATATATGTGTGTGTTCTATAAACACATGTATGTATGTATATATATATATATATATATATATATATATATATATAATATACACACACACCTACCAATAATATAGAAACTTACACACATGCATAACTAAGCTGTACACACACGTGTGTGTAAAATAGAAAAACGCATGCATATATGTGTATGTGTGATGTGGATATAAAAATAGAGGAAAATTAAGAATTATCACATGCCACAAGCATTTGGACTGTATTTAACTATTCTGCATTTTTAGTTTACAACTAAAATCTAAACTGAACATTTAGGCAATGACCAAGAAGACATAACACTATTGCTGCACTGTTATATAGCAGAAACAAATATCAGCTATGTCCTGGGGTTGCATTTCAAAAAGGTGCATCAAAACACTGAGAATGTATCTAGCTGAAACAGTAAAAATCGGAATATAAAATGTAGAACTCAAAATGTCTGTATTTCTTTTAAAATGAATATCTGAATAAATGTCTGGATTATAATGCGTAGCATTAGTTAAGTTTATACCTCTAAACTGCCTTCATTATTTACTTCATAAAGAAGTACTGAAGTATAAAGGCAAACAAAACAGACAAGGTTGCAAAGCCTAAAACAATTAGAATTGCAAACTGTTCATCAGTAGGCATCATGCTCTTCAGTTTTGTATGGTCTAATTGAGATAGGTCCTCCGGTAACATGACATCACTCCGCCTCATAATGAAAGATGCAGATGGACTGTAAGATCCACAGAGCTCCTGTGATGTCTCCACACATCGGCGACATACACAAACGCGAAATCTGTAATCCATATTGGTTTGAAGGCCTGAGATTTGAAAGGATGAGTCGTCTCCCTTATATACCTGCAAACCACAAGCCAGAATATAATGTGACTATGGTGGGAGCATTGAAACAAATGGACATTAGCAGTGGCGGCTCCAGATGTGGGGCTGCAGTGCAGTCTAAAATTGAAATAAGGGAGCCACACCAATTGCCAGTGAGTCCCGGCTGGCGATGTGTGGCAGCATTTGGAAGGGCTGTTGATGTTGCTCCCCTATTTCAATTTTGCGCTGCAGCCCCACCTCTGGAGCCGCCACTGGATATTAGTGAAACCATTTAGTTTATTTCATGATTACTGTTTTTAGCTGTCAGCTAGCAAACCAAAGCAAGAGGTTGTAAAATAATATCTAACTGATCATAAGAAAAAATAAAGAAATAAAATCCTTGAACAAAATTGTACATTTCAAAGATATTTTTGAACAACAAATATTGTAAAATGTTGAAAATAAAATTGAACAAACTTTTCTTAGCAAACTATATCTTCTCTTCAATTAATTTTGCAGCATTAACCAATAAAAAAAAGTTTTGTGAATTGACTAAGTAAAATTAGAACTATTTACCCAATATCATAACTCATTCAGTCAGTGAATTGAATCGCAGAAAATTCACATTATGGAAACAACTAGGGCCTGAATCAGAGCCGGACGCTATTTGCGCTCGCTCGTTCATAAAAAGGGGCCGGCTATTTAAATTGAGCGCTCGCTCTTTGCGGTCTGTTGACACCTCTATGTGTGAGCGAGCGAACGAAACATGCGCTCGCTATTTTGTAAAGACGCCCCCTGGCCGCTTGCATCCTACGTCATCTCCGCTATTTATTAGATTAATCGAGTACATCGAAAGGCGTCTGAACTGCTTGCAGTGCTTGTGGTAGGATTTTCCTACTGCAATCATGCGAACAGTTCAGGCTAAGAGACAACCAAGTGACGCAGTCGATGACGCTGCTTTGTTAATTATGCACACCCTTAAAACACCCGTTTTGACCATTTGGCACGCCTGCGTTCGGATCTCCACTCTCCGTTTTCAAGCACCTTCCCCTGTTACCACCCACAAACGCCTCATCCTGTCACTCAAATTAGCAGGCACTCGCTATTTTGCGAGCGCTCGATTTCCGACCGCACTGACTGGTTGGCGCATTACGACCCATACGCATGCGCAGATGTGCGAACATCGCTCGGAGCGAACGAGCGGCCGCTTCGAGCGGCTCTGAATCAGGCCCTGAGTCGGAATTGGTATGTAATGTCGGCTGTCGAGATGCCTCCTGTCAAGATATCGACAGCGGCTTCCTGGTGGTTTTATATCCCGACAGGGGTCAGGTAAGTATACATACCCTTCCCCCCTAACCCTCCCTTCTTGCAGCCTAACCCTTACCCTCCACACCCCGCACCCTAACCCTCCCCGTTAGTGCCTAAACCTAACCCTCTGCCCTTGGTGCCTAAACCTAACCCCCCAGTGGTGCCTAACCCTAACTCACCCCCCTAGGGGTGCCTAACCCGAACTCCCCCCAGAACCTTACCCCGCTATGCTACCTAAACCTAACACTCTCCCCCAGCGGTTAACAGCTAAGGGCGCCCCAGACTTACCTCGTACGGGCTGGCGTATTTATGGATTCCGGTGTAGGGATTAAGATAGGTGTCGGTAGTGGACGCCTATCTTAAGTTTCGTGTAGGACTTTCAGTATCGGGATTCAGACCGGCGGCATGCCGTCCGCCGGTCTGATAACTACATCCCCCTGAGTAGGAGGTGTTCGCACTGCCGATGTTGGATGTAGTGGAACATTTTTTTGCTACTGCGCGTGCAGCAAAGTGCAATGCACTAGCGCCCCGATTGTGTCCGTGCTGAGTTCCAGTTGTAATTTCAGGTGGACACAAGAAGTGTATTGAAACTGTAGTGGGAATTTCAGGGTAGTGTCTTAGCGCATGCATGGAAATGGTTGTCATATGGGCGTGTTATGGGACTGCTGCAGGCGTTACAGTGAAAGTGGTTGCGCGCACAGACGCTCAATCTGTCACATAAGAGGCCATACTCAGACAGAGAAACTGCACCTGTTGTACGGCTGGTGAATGTCTTTATGGTGCGACTGATGGTGGCAAATAAGGATGCACCAATCAATATTAATGTGTGTACAGATGATGAAAGTGGGCATCTCAGTCCTTAGACATTTGAAGGCACGGATGTAAGCAAGGGAAGGACTTTGTAGTATCATTTGCCTAAAGAAGCAGACGGGCATCCGCCAGGAGATGTAGCTGCAGGAGCATCTACGTTCACCTCAAATCAGTCATGTTGCAAAAAATCAGCCACTTTTAATTTTGCTGTAGATTTGTGCAGGGGTGTATTAAGAGAGGGGGGCACCATGTGCCGTCTCCATGAGGGTCCCTTCCTCTCAGTGGCGCAGGCGAGTAGACTCTCGTGCAGTGCCATAGTTTACTGTGCAAGCTCAGGTCTACAGGAAATCTTTTTCCCCCGCCATGTTCCCTTTTATTTTTATACTGCACATACACAAATTGCTGGGAGAATACCCCCAACGCCATTTTTCAGGTGATTTATGCAGTGCTGATACTGCTGGGAGTTAAGTACTGCACATGGGTGCAGGGTGTGGGCCTGTGTGCACTACACATCTTACATTCATAGATACGACACTGGATCTGTGTTCAGGAAATATACAGCCATGGCCAAAAGTTTTGAGAATGACACAAGTATTGGTTTTCACAAAGTCTACGGCTTCAGTGTCTTTAGACCTTTTTGTCAGATGTTACTATGGTATACTGAAGTAAAATTACAAGTATTTTATAAGTGTCAAAGGCTTTTATTGACAATTACATTAAGTTTATGCAAAGAGTCAATATTTGCAGTGTTGACCCTTCTTTTTCAAGACCTCTGCAATTCGCCCTGGCATGCTGTCAATCAACTTCTGGGCCACATACTGACTGATGGCTGCCCATTCTTGCCTAATCAATGCTTGGAGTTTGTCAGAATTTGTGGGTTTTTGTTTGTCCACCCACCTCTTGAGGATGGACCACAAGTTCTCAATGGGATTAAGGTCTGGGGAGTTTCCTGGCCATGGACTTAAAATGTAATTTTTTTGTTCACCGAAAATGGGGGCGTGGCCTACTTACCATAGGCCATGCTCCCTACGTGGCATTATTTGGAGTGGTGCCCGTATGGCACGCCTCCAAATAACGTCAGGCTGGGAGGAGCCTCATTAGCTGGGCTTCCCCCAACCCTCTCCCATCACTGAATGGATGCCGCGCGCAGCATCCATTCAGACTCCGGCACCGCTGCTCCCGATTTGACCACCCGCGGGCCACTTCGGCCTACAGATGGAACAGCGGGGCAGTACTATCCCACTGAAATTGGGATGTTGGGGAGAGGTACACCCCTAGAGCTGGCCCTGTTTGTGCCATTCTCAAAACTTTTGGCCACGGCTGTAGTTAATCTTTCCAACATATTCTCAGTCAATAAACAACTGCCTTATAAAAAATGTAATTCTCATTATCTAACCATATTTGCTTCATAAATTCTAGTAACATTTAATACACAGTATACATGATATGTTTCTTAGAGTGGGTCTTCTCTTCTTCTGATTAATAGATGAAAGGGACATTGTCATACATAAAAGGGGTAACCGAGTTCACAGTCTTTAGTACTGAAGCTGCCTGTCAGGTGGGCGTGGGCTTAATGAGGAATACAGTGATCAGTGATTATGCTCCATAATATCTGTGCTGACATAATACTGAATTTTCTAACCCCCTTTGTTTTATCGGTGTAAATGGCAATTGTTGTATGGAAGAAAATATAAGTTTATAAGTGGGATTTAGATTTTCCCACATCACGTAACAATATAAAAATGTAAATTCTGTATCTCAGAGCACAAGTGCTTAGTTCTTCATATTTTGATGCAATTTCCACATTTCCATGTCATGCTGAAGATAGCTTCATGTGACAGGAGAGGCTGAAATTAGCTAGCAGCCTCCTTACTCTGTAGCTCAATTTATCATAATTCACATATTGTGCTTCAATCTATGTTATTTTTATCTTACTGCAACTCATCTGTATGTGATGATTGCTATCCTCGTGTGAATTGTACATGTCATTTCTTTTCAAGCACGTCCTTTACAGCAGCCTCATTTTGATGATTAGGGCAGTTGAGCGACCAATTAAAAAACAATAAAGTCAAGTGTTAACAAAAGAAAGATTAGCTATTTTAAAATATAGTTTTAATTTAAAACTAGCAAAGTCTCAACCTCAATCATGTTTGGGTATCAGTCTAGCACTCTACAGGTAACAGCGTAGTCTTATAGTTCTATAATAGATGGATAATCCTAAATCACTCAAGCCAGATCTTCAGTTAAAAAGCCAACTGTATTGAAAACATGATAATCATTAATTCTGTGACAACTTTAAGCTACAGTTTAATCCTTCTTTAAAATAAATCATTAGATGTGTTTGTGCACCATCGTACATAAGATAAGGTTAAAACCCATGTAAATATGTAGACAGCTTCCATTGCGTGGTATTCAGTATAGAATGTGTATTATCAATACTAAGAATATGAGAATAACAAAGCTGTTGCATTAGCACTAGAAATTATACTAATACCCAACAAAGAAAGACACACACAGACAATTATTTGCGTGCTTCCTAATGAGACACATTATTTAATTTCAGGAATATGATTGCATTCTGGTCTGAATTAAAGAATACAAAATAAATGCTACCTATCAGACGAAAAGAGAAAGAAGAGATGTTTTGTCATTAAAATGAAATCTTACTGTATACTACAATTCTTGGGGGAATGGCAGTAATTTGTTATTTGGTTACAATTGCACTGTCTGACTTATGATTTTAGAACAGTTTATAGTTTGACTTATGTTCTTTTTTTTCCAAGAAATCACAATTGAATTACTATTTTTCTAAGACAAATGGAAATGAGTCTTGCAGCTAATTAAGCCCAAGGTAAATTAGATGAATAAACAAACAAGGCCAGTACTTCAAGTAAGTGGGAACTGAAAGAAAAGCAATTAAATAAAGGCAGTTTTGGGGAAATTTATGATTTTGAAATAGGATATGAAATATATATCTTCATGGGTGGCAACATGGAAGTTGAAACATGGCACGGCAATGCTCTGCTACATTTGTAGAGGTTAGTAAACTCCATATTTGCCTAACATCCTGGAAAGGCAGAGGCTCCCGAAAATTATGTGGTGCTCTCAGCCGCCCAGAAAAGTGGGCAAGTCTCCCAGTGGCTGGAGCCACCCTGCTGCGGCCACCCTCTACCAGAGTGAAGTGGGCGGTGCAGGCGGCCGATAACGCAATTTGCATTGAATTGTGTTTTCGTGGATCCGCCCCCACTTCACAATGCTATTAATTGCGGCATTGCACAGTGGAGGACAGGGCTACAATGATGCAATTGCGCCATCTTGTCCACAGAACCGCCCACCTCAATTGCGTCACACCCCCCACATTGCCAACCTGGCTCACCCCTACCGGAGGGGGCAGCCAAAAGGTTGGCTAGTATGGTAAACTCCCTAATTGGTACACATAACATAGGGTTTTATTTTACCTGTTTGTATTCAGACTCCCGACCAACCTGTACTTGTAAAATGTATCCAATGGGATCTCCTCTCATAGGCAATACTGTCTCCCATGCAATTTCACACGTGTTTCCTTCTAACTGTGTTACACGAGGTGCTGAAATAAAGGTTATGTTTGTAAGCAAAACAAAAAGCTCACAGGAAAAACAGCAAAAATAGAATACAATACATGAATGTAAGCAAGAGGATTGTATTTACAATACACTACCATTGGCAAAGAGCCTGGTTTCATCCTAAGCAAATAGAAATGTAAATTGCTGGACTCTTAGTAAAGTGTGTGGTTGTACACAGTTATACATTAATGTAACAAGCAATTAAGAGCCTAACATAGCTTAATATTTGTTTTTGGGAAAACCTAATGGATCTATTCATCAGGTAGTTCATATGATATGAAATCTGTGATGTGTGCAGGGGTATATCTGCTATAAGATGAGGTGTGAACCTTGCTTGAAATGTCAGATTATAGGTGGCGGCTTAGGTAACAAAGGTACATATTATGATTAGTACTCAAAGACTTCATTTGTTCATGCTCCATTCAGGAGGCCAATAGTGTGACAGGGACAGTTTGTACTTGAATACTAACAGTGATTGGCATTATATGACAATGAGAAATGTTAACCAATGCTAGTTATTGGGGTTCTAAGCACAGTGGGAACCAGTCACATGGTCGACAGTTACCATGATGACATCCATAATGTCGATACCACATGTTCCACATGATACCACATGCACCATGTCAACATCCTCAGAATGTCGACTTTTAAAATATCGCCCATGTGACATGTCTGCATTCTAAGGATGCCGATGCACAAGAAGGGGGTGTTAGGGTTGCAATACTCACCTAAACTGCCACTCTGTCAGTGATGTCACATGACCGTTGAGACCTGGAAACTGCGCTGGGGCCAGGTAAGTGACCACTGGGCCACCAGGGACATTACGTCGACATTCAATCATGTCAACAGGTCATCCAAGTAGACATGCTGAAAGTCGACATGGTCTCTGTTGACATGCTAACCATATCCACATGCCAACATTTCAACCATATCCACATTCTTATGTCAACCTGATGTATTACGCAATATTAGAGAAAATTATTCTCATGATTACTTCAGTCTTATAAAAAAAAACAAATTACAGAAAATAAAGAATTATGCAGTGTCTCCAATGTCCAAAGAAATATTCAGGAAAAAAAAGCAGGAAGGAGCAGCTGCAGAAACGGTGGGGTCAGACTTAGAATTTTTCTAAATTCGACCCCTTAAGGGGGTGGAAAGTGGTAAAATGTTTCCTCTTGACCACGGTGATTGGGTGACAAAGCAACATGGCCCGAGTGCTGTGGATCTGTAAGCTCATTGTCTGGGTCGAGAGGCAGCTTCAGAGGTGCAGCCCCAACTCCGGAGTAGCGGATGCTAAGGACTTAACACTGACTAGGTTTTTTCCATTTGGATACTTCACTTACTTTGTATTTGGATTTTTCATTTTCTCGAACATGGCAACTGAGTTTTTGAATGTTAAAGGGGAGATGGTATGAAATATCTAAGGTCTACCTGAGTGAAACCAGGTACATACAGGGAGTTTAGAAAGTCCCTCCGCAGTGAGTGTGTGTGCTCCAAATGTGTGACAGTCCAATATTCCAACTGTCACACACTTAGCCCACAGTGTATAAAGGGGTCTCAAACCTACTAATTACCTCAACTGTGATTTTCTTATGTGACTATATATTTGTAGTGGTTATTGCAGATTTTATATTTTTGCATGTACGATACATATTCATTAAATTGTCTAATTTATAAATAGCATGTCTTCACATTCTATTTCTGCTATTCCAATCAATGTGGTATTTAGTATGAGTGCAGTTTCCTTTACATTCTTTTGTAATTTACTTTATTGGATTTTATTCACAAATCTATTATTGGAACTAGTTGCTATTTCTGTATATTTTACTCATCTGTTACATACTACTACTACTAATAATAATAAAAGACTTGTGTTAAGAAAGAAAATAAATAAAAATGAAAACATTACAAAAAAATAAAAACGTTCCGATTTTTTTCAATCCTTTTGTTAAGGGGGACCCTACAAAGTACAGCAATAGCTGGGCACAGGTGTCTATAGTCACATGGGGGTGGAGTAGGCACACTATCACAGGCCATCCTAAAGGGGTATAAGTGAAGGAGAATCTACAGGTGCCTGGTGAAGTACATAACAGCAATACTTGGGAACAGGTGTCTGCACTCACATGGGTGGGTGTAGCGGGAACAATATCACGGGCCATCCTAAATGGTAGAAGTAGAGTGAAGCAAATGACAGCAATACCTGGGCACAAGTGAGTGCACTTACATGAGAGGTGTAGCAGGACCAGTATCACTGGCCATCCTAAAGATTAGCTGTAAAGTGAAGGGGGAGAGTCCAGGTCCCTGGTGATGCACATGACAGCAATACTTGGGCACAGGTGGGTGTACTCATATGGGGTGATGTAGATAGCACATTGTTATCACTCATTCCACCTGCAAAGGCTACATCAGGGGTTGACCACATGCTGCAATTCATGCCGTGAAACAACACATGCCGGCATACCCTGCCACAATACATATAGCTGTGAAAGGCATGCTGATATGTGTAGTTCCACGGCAAATGGTGTGCCTTATACTATCTTTCCCTGTGCCACTGACATAACGTTTATTTGTCTGCTGAGAAGCCAAGGGAAGTCACGTCATAGCTGATTTAGACCTAAATGCCTACAAGCGAGCAATGTGTATCAGCAGACATTGGGCGAGGTCTGTACACACTGCACTTAATGAATGATACAAAAATGACGGGACCGATATAGCGCGACAGTCTGGAGCCAATTTGACAATTTTTAGACCAATCGTTGGACCCAGATACAATTATATGCCCTAACAGGTATAGCCATACCAGGCAGAGAATCACATAGTGTGTACCCAGTTTAATACGATTTACATTCATGAAATAAGTGAGTAATACTCTTGCTCTCTGGAAATATATGTGCTCTATGGGCCTCATTAACTACGGATCGCTATTGCGGCTGCGATTACACGTACAGTTCTGCTACGAAAATATGCTAATGAATGCTATTGCAATGCCGTTGCACAGCCAACATAGAGACATCCACTGCCTCCCACTACCACTATCTCACATACGTAATTCCTTGCAGTCCTGCGTATACATCGGGAACATCGAGTAACATCGGCCCCTCACACACAATTACAAAAGGTATGACCTTACTCAGAAATTGCTAACCTCATCATACGCAGTGAGTACACAAGCTGAGTATGCCATCGCAGTGGCTAATTTATGCACACCCATGCAACAGCGTTCAAATGGACTGGTACTCCTGTGTTTCTCCTACCACTCTCCCGCAGTCTCCACCCACAAATGCTCACAGCCTGTCACTCACTCTGTGATGGATTTCTGTCAGCGTATATGATTGCAATGCTAACTCACGCACGCAAACTGCGATGCATACACACCATCAGCCGATTCGTAATGAATCAGGCCCTGTATTCACACTGAATTGCGTCATCATAGCCCTGCTCTACAATACCTGTAATACTCGCCATTGTACAGCGGGCGGTGGAGCCACATTGATGCGATTGTGCCATAGCGCTCCCCCTCTGCACCACCCACCTATGCCATGCCCTTCTCCCCCCGCTGGGCAGAATAGGTATGTATTGGGCACATTCTCATTGTTCTCTACTGTTTACACGGTTACTAATCATTATTGGCAAGATGTATGGGAGCTGGAGCATTAAGTAGTGAATGAATAGATGACATGACAAATGTTATTAAACAATGAATAGTGTCTCAGATAGCAGATGAAAATACATAGAAAATAAAACAATGAAGTGATTTCTTACAAAGCTTACTGTACATAGGACTACCTGAATAAAGAAAAGTGTAGAAGCAAAATGTGGATAAATTCCTTCTCCTCTCTCCAGCAACACTAAATAGTATTGAACACTATAAATATTTAAAAGATAGGTTGGAAAGACAGGTAAACTAAGCATAAAGAAAATGATCTTAAATGTTAGGTTAAGAGGAAGGTAGATCGAAAGATACGAGATATATAGACAGATAGAAAAACATGTAATACATATGATTTACCGGCAGTCGGGAGACCGTCAGCGGCATCCCGATGATCAGAATCCCGACAGGGACTGGTAAGTAGTCTAACCCTCACCCTCTCCCATCCTAGCCTTCCCCCAGTGGTGTCTAACCCTAACCCCCCCTGGTGCTGCCTAAACCTAACCCCCCTTCCCGCACCCTAAACCTAACCCTAACTTCCCTTCAGTGGTGCCTAAACCTAACCCCCCTCCTCGCTGCCCAACCCTAACCCTCCCCAGTCGGTGCCTAACCCTAACCCCCCCTGGGAGGTACATAAACCTAATCCCCCCATCACTGGCCTAACCCTAACTCTAACCCACATACTTACCATCGGGATGCGAATGGGCGTCGTGATTACGGCGTCGATATACTGACGTCTGGCATCCCATCTGCTGGCATCAGGGGCGTTTCATGAGAGGAGGGGGCCCGTGTGCAGTCTCCGTCACAGGCCCCCTCCTCTCAGTCTGGCGGCCAGCAGCACACTGATAGACTCTGGGCACTAGAGTGTGTCCAGAGTCTATAGCGCATGCGCAGGTCACCAGGAAAATGGGAGCAGCGGCCATTTTCCCTGTACTGCGCATGCGCAAAACGACGGGAAAATGGCCACGGCGGCCGTTTTGCAGGTGTTTTTGCAGCACTGACACCGGCGCCGACGTGGGACTCTGGATAGGTAAGTATAATATGGGTGCAAGGTGTTCGGTGAGGGCCCCCTGCACCCATTATAAATACGCCTCTGGCCGGCATCCTGACAGTATCCCGAAAAACATATATGAGACAGATATAGTAAGAAATTAGATAGATAGATAGATAGATACATGTGTATGTGAGATCCAGTGATCCATTCACTTTCTCACCTTTAATTGTTGGTGGAACTAATTTGGTTGTGCTGAATGTGTAGACATCAGAAAATGGCCCTTCCCCAGCATCATTCACAGCCTGAATCCTGAAGCTGTAGAAGGTGAACTCAGCCAGCCTTTGTACTTTATAAGTGTGACTTGGACCTCTGTATATGGGAAGAAACCTACAAATACAAAATTACATCCTTACTAAGATACTAGAGATTGGTTGCTTATCGTCATATCCTACACAAGTCATGTTAATACAGGGTTTGACAAATTTTTCGAAAATCTAGGAGCCAGGATGAAATAGTAGAAGCCAGACCACCGTCCCCCCAAAAAAATTACAGGAGTGAGGAGCACAGCTCTGTGTGTTATGAAACTGTTATACACTATACTAGTCCACAAAATGGTCACAGTTGAATGAATACAGTGAAATGGAGGCCCCCTCACTGCTCTGCACAGCTCCCCTGCTCCGCTCCCCTGCTCCACCCCCCACCCTCCAGTAATAACGGACCACATTTCACATAACATAATGGTGCCAGAAAGTACAACTAAACCCCCCTCCCCTTGTGGTCACACCACTATCCCTCTGAAGCCGCTCCGCAATCCCTAGCTAAGCATAGACCCTACTACCGGAGAGCTCTATGCAGCCGGAGATAGGAGACAGTAGACAGCCAGGACATACAGGAGGATCAGCGTAGACTGGGACAGACAGCAGGGATCAGAGCAGGCCAGGATGGAGAGGAGTCGTCAGTGCAGGCCGGGACGGACAGAGGCACCGCAGTCAACACTCAGCACATGCACTCCTGTGCATGATATGAACACTGCAATACTATAGGCACGAATCTCCGCCTGAGCTGATGAGGATCTGCTTCCTCCCTCACTGCAAAAACTAGTAGCCAGGCAGCAAAATCTGGTAGCCATGGTGACCTGGCAGTGACCATACAATGGAACAGAACCAATCTGACTTGTGGGAGTGTCATGGGATGTAAGGCGACTATTCCTATAGTGAAGACAGAGATGCCTGTTCAAGTCGGATGTTTGGACCCAGCATGGCCCCAATACTAATGATGACAGCTGCAGATAAAGAATCAGTGGACACATGTAGATGTACAGATAATCGGCATAGACGGACGGGTACTCGCATTACCATACTGCAGCAAGCAGGCTGCTGCAGCCGTACTGAAAATTAGCCCCAATATATGTATAAAAGAAGAGTTGATGACGTTGGTTAAAATTATGATGTATTCACTTTAGTTTACATTAGACAAATATTTACATATATCTGTTTGAAGAATGACAGTTGGGAGCTGATTGGCTGGAGCACCATTTATCATACGCAACGAGTTTTAAATCTCATTGCGTAAAATAAAACTAATTGATAAATGAGCCCTACAGTCTGTAAAATGACAGGAGCTGATTGGTTGATGTTTTATCTCTCTCCAAGCTTTGATACATCGCTCCCAAATGGCAATGCCCATAGGCTGATTAGGCTTCCCTTCCTTATAAGACACACTCACTATTCTTCCTAAAACAATACAGGTGACTCTAGCCAGCGAGATAGCTACCGATGTGCCTTTATACATCTTTGCTGCAGTTTGGCGCAGCACCCCCTATGCATCAGACCCACATTCCATTCACCCAAATGTTACATTTTCATGGTTCATTATTGAAAGTGCTGTTATTCAAAACATTAAACGCTACTGTACAAGATCATGGGCATATTATATTCAAATGGTGACGAACAAAAAAACAAATGGATTAAAGGCTGGTGCATGTCTTTATTTCCCCAAGAGGAAAATAAAATCAGACAATGAACCTTGGCTTGCATATAAAACTAATGTAGCAAAAACTTAGACGATTCAGGCGCGTGTCCCTTACAAACCACTTAAGTCATGTTCTGTTCTGAAATTGTAGAACATTTAATATAAAAGCCGATTAAAGATGTATGCATTAATGTCACTGTACGTTTACTCCCACTTCTTGTTTTCTTGCAACGTTTTGCACTCTACTTATAACTCACAGAATACTTTGCATGTATACATATATAGTTTTTATATACCATTGTGATTGTATGCAATTTGCAGAAAATATAGGATTTGTACATGGGTAAGGGTTGGAAAATTTTAGTTGAGTAATGAAAAATGTGTCAAAACACAGTGAGTGTGGACTGTCCATTGAAAAGAGATATAATCAGACCCAAAAACCCTATCTGATTCAATATGGTATTCAATTGAGGCTGAGGGTCAGCTCAGCCTCAATTCAATTGAGGCTGAAGCTCAGCAATACAATACTGAAAGATTTATTATGTCACGTTTACAATAAAGAAAGTATTCTAGCGACCACTATTGAATGCAGGAAGCATTCAATTGCACACTATACAATACAGTGAACATATTAGTGATTAATATTAGCGATGAGCGGTTCAGTTTTGGCTTGTTACGTTCAGATCAGAAAAACAAATCTTTTTGGTTTTTGAGTCTCACGTGTTTTGGATAGCCAAAAGAATAAATCCAAACTTGCGCTAAATTTGGTGAAAAGAACTGAGAAGAACCGAATCACTTATCTCTACTTAATATACAATACAGAGAGCATCTTATTGATCATTATACAATAAAGAGAGCATTACATGGTTGTAATTACCGGGATACCTACTTTGGTAAAAGAAAACACATTGAATAGATAATACATTTACTGGCAAAACAACCTCTGTGGAAATCTCCAGCATGTGAGCTGAAATGCGTTAGTCCACCTGATACCATTTGCTAATCCATCTGATACCACTGACAGGACTTTTACTCTACATGCCATTAGCAGACCATTATCTGCTACTTTAACATCGTGGGTGGCCAGCACTCTGTGTTTACTAATCTGCCCAGCACGGAATAGGAACTGCAGCTGTGATCTCACCATCATGACCAACATGGGAAGAGACAATGTTGAACACCCACCCGAGTGCCCGTCCAGCTAATCATCTTAGCCCCATTATTCAAGTTCCAGCCTATCGGAATAAGGTGATATCAATATTTATTTTATGTTTGCTGCACATTTTATATTTTCTAAAGTTGTGTGGCTGCAAGCAAGGGGGAATTATCTTTACCGACACATATGGCTGTTTGTATTCATCCTCAAACACTAACAAAAGTCTTTGGGACGGATTCCTGAGTTGGATGCTGCCACATCCGTGTGTGTGACTTTAGGTTAATACCACTACAAGCCCTTCCCTGGTGTACATCCGTGTGTCTGCATGTGCAAAGACTGAGACACCCACTTTGAGCATCTTTAGATGCTAATATACTGCTTGGTGCATCTGTAGACGCCACCATTGGTTACACAATTGAACCTTGCACTAGCTCCATGCTAGGTGGATAATCTCCATCAGAGTATGGTATCCAATGTGAGTGATTAAGCGTCTGAGTTCCCAAACAGTTCAGTGATATGCCGTGAGACTCCCATAAGACGGACCATCTCTGTGCGTCTGAATAGCCAACACCCAGTCGCCGCCCAAGAACACACAGCACATTTCCAAGACACTTCAGATACCATGCGTCTCATTCACAATTGCACCTCTGTGCAATTGTGAATGAGACGCACGTTTGTACACACAATGGTACGCATGCGCTGTGTGACTTTTTAGCAACTTAGACACATACGCGCTTGAAAAATGTTGATCATTTGCACGAATATCAACATAGCGTGCAACTTAGAATCAGGCCCTTTATGGAGGACAATATATTTATTTTCAATTCTAAATAATCAAGACGCTATGGGGCATATCCAATTGGCCAGGGTTTTCCCCACAAAAAAAATAGCAGGCATAGAGACCAGTTTTCTATTACCGCGGGTACCGCGAGCACACATACCCGCGGTAATAGAAAATTGGTAGGAAGTAAAACAATATCGGTCTAAGCTATTTTTTTTTGGCCAAAACTCCGCTGGAACTGTACAAGAAGAAATGGGGAACAGCCTCACACAACCCCCTTCCAAAAAAAAACATACAAAAAAAAACCATTGGGTAAAAGTAATAAATGGTTATTACTATCCAAAGAAAAATAAATTGTTATTTAAAAATGCAGCAAATGGATGATGTGTATTTTTTTTAATAATTTTTTTTTAATACAAAGCAAAGTTTTATGCGCTTTATTACAAAGGAAAAAAATGTCAAAAAAAGTAGAAAAAAAAGGTGATTTGGGGGTAATTTTTACAGAAAAATAAAACTAAAAAAAAAAAAAAAAAAAAAGATATAAAGTGATTATATTTCATTTAAATAATTGATTTATTTAAATTTGTGGTGCATAAATTCCAATGCCTACTGTGATCCCTCCATCCCTGCTGGCAGCTGCATCCCCCATAGGTTTCTATGGGGGATGCGATATGCTGCCAAATTTACCAACATCTGGAATGCGATGCATTCCGGATATTGGCCCCCCCGCAACTAGCGCCATGTGAAGATGGTGTTAGCCGTTGTAGCCTATGGGCTACACCACGCATAATTAGCTGGCGGAGGGTCCCTCAGCGTGACTGCGCATGCACAGCAGCCCCGGCAGCTCTCTGGGCACATCGCAGGGACCTGCATGTGCCGCATGATACATCCGGGCGCTATGATTGCAAATTGCAATGTGATCATGGGCGGTAAAGTTATGCCCAGATCGCATTGCAACGAGGTGTCTGAAGGCCGAATAGGTAAAGTGAGGTGAGGGGATGCTTCTCCCTAGAAAAATTGCCTACCACTTTAAAATTTTACAATGGAGCCAACAAATTTCTTATTATGCCCCTGTGGAGAGAATTTTATATCTGATGTACAAAACAGCATCTTATATCCACGATAGAGTACAGAGAGCATTCTAGTGACTGCTACATAGTACAAAAGTATTTCAGTGATCATTAGTTAATATAGACAGCTTTGTAGAAATGACACAATACAAAGAGCACCTCAGTGACCATTATACAATACTGAGAGCACCTTAATTACCATTATACAATATATAGAACATTTTATTGACTGAAACAAATATACCATAGAAAGAGTGGCTATCATATAGATATGTTCACTTGCATCTTTTCCGTATGTGTATCAAATTGCGCCACGTACGTTCGCACCCATGACCCATAGGATTGCATGGTGCGAACGCAGTGCACGGCATGGCATACCGTGGCGCACACAGCCACGGCAAATCGCATGGTACGAAGCATGCGCACGTTTGCCAAGCAAGTGGCAAGGATGTTAGAGGACACATCTGTACGTTACAGTGAGGAGCTTTGTATCCATTACACACAGAGATCATCCTATAGACCAGAGGTTGGCAGCACCTGACACACTTGCTGGACGTGGAATGTGAAACATATTTCAGTGGCATGGTGAAGTCTAGGAGACTCCCCTTCCTTAAATGACCTGCTCCCCAGGCGGCTTCCATATCTTGTGGGTGGATGCATTGTGCTCAAGAGAAGACAGTGATTGATTAGAAAATTATGAACTCCAGGATTGCCCTCGTTCCTCACTAGGGAGCAGGCCTCTCCTTCCCAGACATACAATAGGGGCTGCCATGTCTGCATATATTTTATCTGCAGAAGAAGTTGCGCTAGCTATCTGCTGAAGGTTTGTGTGTCCATTTCACAGGGGACTTGCAGGTATACTCCCAGTATCCTCTTCCCAGTATCCTCTTCCCCTGACATACCATACCATACTACTGTACTACTACACCCAGCTGTCATCTGTGTCCTTACCTCTTCAACTGAGCTGCTTTGTGCCCCTGATACTACCACCCCAAATTGTCATGTGTCCCTACTACAGATACTGTCCCACAGCTGTTGTCATGTGTCCTTAGTCAGTGACAGATCTACATTTTGGGGGCCCGAAAGCTTGAAATGTTATGGGGGCATCTTTGCAACCAGCAACAATAGGGCAACATCCAACAAGATCCAAAGAGTTTTGCTGCCTTTGCAAGGACCTTGAGATCTAAATGGCGAAGATGTAGAAACCCCCCCAAAGAGTGAGAGACTGTAGACATATAGATGTAGAAACCCCTCAGAGAGTGAGTCACTGTAGATAGATAGATGTAGAACCCCCCCATAGAGTGAGACACTGTAGATAGATGTAGAAAACCCCCAGAGAGTGAGACACTGTAGATAGATAGATGTAGAAAACCCCCAGAGAGTGAGACACTGTAGATAGATAGATGTAGAAACCCTCCAGAGAGTGAGAGACTGCAGATAGATGTAGAACCCACCCCAAAAAATTAGACACTGTAGATAGATTGATAAATGTAGAAACCCCCCAGAGAGTGAGAGACTTTAGATAGATAGATGTAGAAACCCCCCAGAGAGTTAGACACTGTAGATAGATATATAGATGTGGAAACCCCCCAGAGAGTGAGACACTGTAGACAGATAGATGTAGAAACCCACCAGAGAGTGAGACTGTAGATACATAAATGCAGAAATACCCCAGAGACTGAGAAACTATAGGTAGATAGATGTAAAAAAAAAACAGAGAGAGATACTGTAGATAGATGTAGAAACCCCCCAGAGAGTGAGAGACTGTAGATATATAGATAATGTAGAAACCCCCCAGAGAGTGAGATACTGTAGATAAATAGATGTAGAAATCCCCCAGATAATGAGAAAATGTAGATATAGATAGATGTAGAAACCCCCCCAGAGAGTGACACTGTAGATAGATAGATGTAGAAGCCCCCCCCAGAGAGTGAGAGACTGTAGATAGATAGATATAGAAACTCCCCCAGAGAGTGACGGATGATAGATAGATAGATAGATAGATGTAGAAAGGTTAGGGTTAGGGACCCTGAAGCTTAAGCTTCATTAGTTTCACAGTAGATCCGCCACTGTCTTTACTACTACTACCTCCACCCAGCTATTACTGTATGTCCCTACTATTATTACCCTGTGCTAACTTATTAGAAAAAATATTATGGAGAGCATTTTCAGAAAGAAAAGTCAGTGATTTAATAAAACAAAAAAAGCACAAAATAAAAAAAATATATAGAAGAGGTTTGGAGAATAAAACATGGGCAAAAAAATGAAAATATATAAATGTATATGTTGTAATGATGGAAACACTCAGGTTTTTTTTGTGTATTGCAATGTTGAACATCTGTCACCCAAAGTGAAAAACATTGCCTACCCCTGCTGTAGACTGACAGACAACACAAACAGTATTCTAGTGAGCACTATACAAAACACAGCAAACTATAGTGACCACTGCATTGTTCAGGGGGCCACTATACAATGCAGACCCTCTAATCTCTGGTGACTTTACAATATGGGCAAGCACATTTCTGCCAGCTTTAAAGTTAAAACCCCCTTAAATTTCTTTTGGGTTTACAATATGAACCTTATGCATTATCCGCTTTATAATGCTTGTCACCCCAAAAACTGATGGTTGCTCAATGCAGATACAAGCAGGGTTGCCAAGAGATATGTCACTACAGTATACCACCAAAAGGAAGCACTATCTGTCATGAAAGATTAGCATAAAATTGACTTATTTGGGCTAGGTAAAAAAACAAAAAACTATTCCCTATGGAACATACACAGTTGAACTAACAGTCGCAGCATGACCTTCTACATAAATCTGTCAGGGCATGCTGAGTCCTGACCTGAATATTGTTAAGTTAAGCAAAGTGACAAATTATGTATGAGAAAAACTGTTAAGTTTAACCAAGGCGATTTATTTACTGCAACAGTTTAGCAATATCCATAAATAGAGTCATATTACAAATATTCAAATTCACTTTGCAGTGAGCATGAAATAAATGGCTTTGTTTAACATGTCCTGCCTAGACCAACCGTGAGATAATGGTGTAACCTTGTCATATAACAACATTAATCTTTTAACATTGTTTATTACTTTCCCTTGAAGCCAAATTTTCAGTCCAAAAATGTACTCAATATATCAAGTTTCAGCTATGTGGCTGTATCAGTATTGCAATTTGTGTTATATGTGAGTTTGTATTTTCATTTTAAGAGACACGGCTCTGTTTGTCCTGGCACCGCTGATTTTTCTGTGGAAGATTTAAAAAAAAAATCTATTATTCATATAAACTTTGGTGCTTCATATGAAAGTGACTTTTCTAACACTCAATAAGACATCAGCTAAATCATATTATTATATAATGCATATAATGAATGTTTTTTCTATGTGTAATATGATGCTGATCATGGCACCCACCTTGTCATCCCCTTCAGATACTCTGGTAGGGGGGGAATAAGGACATTTTAAAAGGTAAGTATGGATATAATAATGACTTAAGTGTCAATATTTTTTTTTTACAGTGGTAGCATTAACGTCTTTATTATAAATCTGTCAGTGAGTAGATAAATAGATAGATGGATATAGAGCGATTATGTAGATTATAAAATTAAAGAATAAATACTTTTAACTAAGGCACCTAGTTAAAAGTGATAAAAGGTGGCATTACAGGCCTTTCCCCCAACCTACCCAGAGCCCTTGGGACTGGTCTGTGCAGTTATTTTCCTGGAAGTTCCTCTGTAAATGTTATACTGGCCACAAACATAGGCGGCAGAACAGGAGGGGGGCGGCAAGAGGGCGGCTCGCTTCCCCCCCAAACATTTGAAAGGTGGCGGCCATGGACACTCAGGGGCTGTACTTTATAGCAATAGGCTGCATGGCCCATGCATTTCACGGAGGAGGAAGTGTAATGTGCACCTCCTCCTCCGTGCAGTGCAAGGGCTGTGCGGCCTATTGCTATAAAGCACGGTCCCTGACTGTCTGCGGCCACTGCTGTAGTCCCTGTGTGCGGGTAAGTTATATACTTCACACCAGTCTTGCCGACCTTTTGGCTGCATCCTCTGCCAGCCAGGTCAGCACTGAGAGGAACAGGGATCTGTGGGGGGCATGAGTAGACGGGCCTGGTGGTGCGATGATGCGATTGTGTCATTGTAGCCCCACCTCCCGCTATGCAATGCCGAGATTACCAGCATTGTGGAGCGGGGGGCGGAGCCACAATGGCACGATTCAGGGCGAATCGTGTCATTGGCCGCCTGTGCCGCCCACTTCACTGGGGCAGAGGGCAGTCGCGACTGGGTGGCCTCAAAACTGAAAGACTTTCTAGAGTCCCCCGTCCTTTTCTGGGAGTGTAGGCAAGTATTCTCCACACTTCTAAACCAACTTTATTTTCACACCAGCAGACTGTACAATTCTAACGTAACACCAGTAGGCGGGCACTGAGCCTTATCCAATGAGGAATATACATATCCGATGTTACTAGGTTTGAATGACTTGCTGTGGCAATTGGGGGGCGGAGCGGGTGCGTGGCTGATCACCGCTCCCGGAAACGTGGGTGTGACACCCACGTTTTCCGGGAGGGACGAGGCCAGGAATCTGCCGTGGACACAGATTCCTGGCCTCTTGCGTGACCAGCACCCGGTCTGGCTGCAGGAAGCATCAGCTCCCACAGCCTGACCAAAGGAGCAACACTAGCAATGTAAACTAACTGAATGGCTTAAAGCAGGGATAATACTGGATAAACAGTCACATTTGATAACACACAGCATGCATAAAGTTAAAACACACATAATTAATAAATTCGGAGAATATACTACTCAGTTATTTTTTGTGCTAATGAGTAGTATAGTCCTCCCTTATCAAAACACAGCAATAATTACTTGTCATCAGTGGATCCCATCTAACTTGATGCCGTTGTTCCAATGTGCAAATATCTTGATGGAATCGTTCCCCTTGCTCACCACTCACAGCTCCCAAATTGTCCGGAAAGAAGTCCAGGTGCGAATGTCAGAAATGCATCTTTAATGACATATGGCATTCTAACCTTTTATTGTTATACAGGAATTGAGCTATCAGCTCTTCTTAGGTTTCTGCTTTTTAATTTCCTAAATGGCATTTTACAAGACTGACATGGCATCGTAAGTTTCTTTCATAGCTACCAAATGAGCCACTGGTACTGACAGTTTGGTCTTCCCATTATGAAATAATGCAGCTTTAAAACTCAGTTTAGAAGAACCAATGAATAATCTCCATTCGTCAGGTTTATGCTGATACCCTGGCAGATGTAAAGGGAACCTTGCATTTCATAGTAATAGGAAAGGTTTTCATGTCATTTTCTAAACACAGAAATTCTTGTGTCTTTAGCAAGCAAATTCCTAATATTTCAGCTTGTTGCTTTGAAAATTTCAAATCCCTAACAAAGTAATTTAGCTAATTTTGCTCAATGAAGAATGTTATTTTGTCATGCTCGAGACTGTAAGTGGGGTCGCAAGATGTAGAGGGACCAGCGACAGGCTCTTCTGGAATGGTGAATTCCTCCCAGTTAGATGGAGTAACAGGAAACAGGAGTTCAGGTGTATGTGGCACTGGTTTTATTGTGGATGTGAGATTTGGGATAATCAGTGATAACTTTAATTTTCTTTTTGTTAGACAGAAATAACAATCCTCTAAGTGACTAGTTTGTTCTCGCCATATACCATTAGATATACAGAAGCCATACTATTCTTGTTCCTCTTCTTCCATTCCATCAGATTTACACAGCACGTTATACAGCACATATGTAGTGCCCACACCCACATGGCAGCCTAAATAAACATAATAAGCTTGCATTAACTTATGTGTGATTGACAGACGTTGGGACTTCACTGTAAAATGTCCAAAAATACATCAAAATCTATTTGGCGAATTTATACATGTGCAACGTTTTGCTTCATTCTATAATACCCACTTAACGCAGGTTGTGGTGGGTCGAAAATGTTGTGTTTTCGCAAAATAAGGACTTAAACAAAACATATTCTTTGCAATCGATATTCATTCTAAAGGTAATGTAGGAGATATCACTGATATCCCCTGCTTACCTTTCAGCACCGATTTATCCTGCTGTCCTGTCCCCATACATTAGTATGGGGACCTAAATTCATCAAGCTCTGAAAATATTTTAGTTTCAGAGCTTAACTGCGGAAGCATTCGCCGTTCTGTGGGAAGGAGTCTTGGGTTGCAAAGAAGGATCTTTCCGCTGGGTGCAGGGGCTTTGTGCGCCTGCGTAAAGCCCAGTTCACTCGTACACTAGCACTGCCGATTCAGACTCGACATTACTAAATTTCACTGCTATGAAAGTAGCAGTCAAGGGGATCACGGAGACAGCTGATTTTCGGATCAGCTGTCTCCGCACCGAAGCAATGTTGAATTGCTCCGGTTAATGTGTATCCACAGCTGCTACTCGCAGCGAGTTGGATACTTAATTATCGGGGTCCTCCCTGCACCTGATAATATACATAATGAATGGATCCCTTTTAGTGTTATATTATTAATCAGAACAGAGTCTCCCCTGTCACACTCCCTGTCAGACTGCAGAGTTTTGACTACAAAAATGATTAGAATAATACAAAGAAGATATTTATAACTTATACATATCTTCTCTGTATTATTCTGATCGATTTTATAGGCAAAACTCACAAAAATTGCAGCACTCCCTGGATATATAGGGAGAGATGAGAGATGAGGCAGTAAGAGCTCAGCCTCACCTCTGACAGTTCAGGCACTGCCTGGAGCTGGGGGCTGGGCCATGAAGCAGACAATAAAAACACAGAGAAAAAGAGCTAATGGAGGCATGCCTCACCGTGAGGGGGCGTGCCTTGAGCTCTGATGGACACCAATGATGATCAGGTGACCACTCCAGGAAGTACTCGGGCATCGGAGCTCAGCAGCAGCACTGAGGTGGGAAGGAAATTGGAATATGCAGACAGAAGAAATACACAAAGGAGAAAAACGCGAGGAGAGTCTGCTGCTAGGGGGTGATGTGTGTGTGTGTGTGGGGAAATATTTTGTACTATGGGGGATCTTCTGTGCTAGTGGGAGATTTGTGTGTGAGGGAAATGTATTGTGCTAGGGGAGATCTTCCCTGCAAGGAGGAGGTGTGTGTGTGTGTGTGTGTGTGTGTGTGTGTGTGTGTGTGTGTGTGTGTGTGTGTGTGTGTGAGAGAGAGAGAGAGAGAGAGAGAGAGAGAGAGAGAGAGAGAGAGAGAAAGAAATATTTTGTGCTAGGGGGGATCTTCTGTGTTAGTGGGAGATGTGTGTGAGGGGGATCTGTGCTACGGGGAAACTGTGTGAGGGGGAGATCTGTGCAGGTGGGGCAGGTTGATACAGTATATGTGTGTGTACATCTGGCTCTGATACTAGCCAGTGCCTCCCCATCCATTGACCTCACCGCAAGTCCCTGCCGCTATTTGACATTTATCTGCATTTGAGAGTAAACAACTGATTGTCACTTGCTCCCATACATCACCCAGTTATCGTTCCAACCAGCCAACCAGTTGTCAATGATAATCTTTAGATGAATGGCCAGCTTTACTGTTCCTGTTATGAGCGGGAGAACAAATCAAGCCCTCTGCTGCCAAACTATAATCAAGACCCCTTTTACCTCCCTGCTAGGGGGAGATGTGTGTGTGTGTGTGTGTGTGTGAGAGAGAGAGAAATCTTTTGTGCTAGGGGGGATCTTCTGTTTTAGTGGGAGATATGTGTGAGGGGGATCTGTGCTACAGGGAAACTGTGTGTATGGGAGGGAATCTGTGTGAGGGGGAGATCTGTGCAGGTGGGGCGGGTTCATACAGTACATGTGTGTGTATTGACCTCACCGCACGTCCCTGTTGCTATCTGACTTTTATCTGCATTTGAGAGCAAACAACTGATTGTCACTTGCTCCCATACATCACCCAGTTATCGTTCCAACCAGCCAACTAGTTGTCAATGATAATCTTTAGATGAATGTCTAGCTTTACTGTTCCAGTTTGAGCGGGAGAACAAATCAAGCCCTCTACTGCCAAACTATAATCAAGACCCCCTTTTACCAGATGGTAGTGCAGCTCTAAAATACATTGGGTGGGCACAAAAAGACAGAGGTTTGGATAGAACAAGAATGCAACTTTTCCAACTTCTCTTATCTACATAACAATGAAAAAAGCAATAGTGGCTTTCTCACTCTCTGACCAATCTTAGCAAAGTTAATATCACGTCTATGGCATATATGGGCTTGAAACCTCTGCACATCGCTGGTGGTTTTGACTTCCAAACTGCTAGATTTATATATTCAGTAGTTTGCATGGACATTCTCAATGTATTTAAGACGGGGGCAACATTTATTATTTTATGGCCATGGAAATGGAGTCCACATCATAAAAACATGTTTTATATCAATTAATTTATATTGCTAGTTTAGTTCGATTAAACATTATATTTTTCCACTGAATATACTGATAAAATAATATTGCCCCAATAAGCGAATTTTATTAATGCTATTTTCATCTTAACTGCTGGGAAAACCACCAAAAAACAGCTAACTGTATTATTTTGTAAGCACAAATAGGAAACATTATTTCATCCAGTGACATATTATCGCAGGATGTTGAGGCTAAATACATGTCACGTTGTCCTTCCTTTATTCCACAATAACTGTCCTCTCATCCAATATGGAGCCCACTAAATATAACGTCACTGGTAGGAGATAGCCTGTTGGGAGCTAACTGCAGATGTTATAGAGAATGAAACCAGGGAACAACGTTATATGTGAGAATGTTGTACTTTATATTTCCTGCTCAGAAATCATATTTAATATTTTATATGTTCAGTTATATAATACTATAAAATTATTTTGTGAGGTTGCCACCTAACGTTAGAACAAACCACAGTATACTAATGCCAAAACAATACTAAAAACGAGGTTCAGAAGCAGGGGCGTTTCTAGAGAGGAGGGGGCCCGTGTGCAGTTTCCGACACGGGCCCCCTCTCTGTCTGGCGGCCGGCAGCTTACTGAGCTCGCTGTGCGAGGCCAGCGCCGGAGTCATAGACTCTGGGCACTAGAGTGCGCCCGAGGCTATAGAGTATGCGCAGGTCACCGGGAAAATGGCCACGGTGGTCATTTTCCCTGTACTGCGCATGCGCAAACGGCGGAAAAATGGCCGCGGCGGCCATTTTCCACTCATCTTTACAGCGCCGGACCCCAGCGCCGATGTGGGACTCCAGAGAGGTAAGTAAAACTATGGGTGCAAGGTGTGCGGTGCAGGGCCCCCCTGGACCCAGGGGCCAGTGTGCCCCGCACACCCTGCACCCATAATAGATAGGCCCATGTTCAGAAGGTTTTTCTTTCAGCATTGGGAAAAGACATGACTAAGCTACTCATATGCATGTTGTCACAATAACCTAATACGTACTAGATTTACAGATGCTGAATGGACAAAACGGAGTTCTGTGTGCTGCATTAGGCTGCAGTGACCTAATATATAAATCTAATACATAAAAATCTTGCCATATGTTCCACTACCTTATTTCAAAGGTTTACAACAGATTAATATAGGTTAGGATATGAAATCATACTTGATTACACCCCCGGAACATCCGGACCAGGAGACTCACTAATTATGTGAAATCCCAACCACTTCCTAGTGAAATGAGCGGGTGTGGGCACGTTGATGCAATTCTCTTAAGTTGCGTTATTGTGCCCATGCCTCATGGACCAGCAATTTGCTGCATTATTGGATGGGGCCTAATGACAATAAGCCCCCATCCCCACCACCCACAGTGATCAGTTGCATCCCCATTACAGGAACTAAGATGTTAAAGTTGGCGAGTATATATTAAATAATACACACCACCTCCATTATACATTATAAGGCTATTAGAAGTCACAGAAGACTTTATTAAGTTTTAGATGGGCCATGGTTATATTCATTGACTTCAAATATCCGTAACAATCTACAGCAGTGGGCACTTAACAGTATTTAAATTTTCCTAATGAATAAACACTAAAGTGATGATATCACAACTTCAAATAAATTATACGGATATTACTTACAGATGTTAATACACATATTAACATCTCAGCGTTTGTGTAGTATTTTGCAAGTATCAATCCTTATAACCGGAGAGGTGAAATGGGGGAGGTAAGGGGCATTTTCACATAGGCATAATTCAGTAAGCGAGTCTGATCACAAATGCATGTACAGTAGGTGCATATATGCCTGTTAGGAGGCTAAAGGGCCAGGGCTATCTTAGCAGCATTGTAGGCCCTGGGCAAAAGCAATGCACTGGGACCCCTACCATCAGACATCCACTGCCCCCTCCAACCCACTAATAAAATCAGACCCCAGATTGGACACCCGCTGACACCCCCACTAATAAAATCATACCCCACAGCAGAAACCCACTACCCCCTCTCCCATATTAATAAAATCAGACCCCAGATTAAATGCCCAAATGCCCCCCCCCAATTAATATAAGCAAACCCAAGATCTAACAGTCCCCACCCCATCCCCCTGCACAAATTAAGAAAAAAATTTCAGACTCCAGATTGAAAAATAAAATAAAATAAAAACCCCCTCCTGCAGTCCCGCGCAGTCTCTCCAAATGCTTCCATACAGTGAATGGCTGTAAACACTGACTGATGGATAGCTCCAGCCATTGACCAATCAGAATTCTGACAGCTGTTCACTGTCTGGCTGCAGGCAGGGAGGCAGGTAGAGACGCTGCCTGGCCGCTCTGATTGTCTGTAATTCACAATCAGAGCAGCTGGGGAGCATCTTTCACTGTTTGCCTCTCAGCCGGCTGCTTTATGTACGGAGCGAGCAGCCACACACTCCATGCTTCCCTTGCACATGGAAATGTATGCAGTCATGTCTGGTACATCTCGCTATATAGATACACACCTCTATAGAGTGTATACGGTTTCATTGAATTTAATAGCCTTTTTAGTGAAATGGGCTTAACTTTTTCCATATCCAGAAGAGGGATATTCCCAGCACGTGGCCCAAACTGCAAACTGAAGACATCACAAAACTGTTACGCATTTATTAAATAAAAAAAACAAGCCATGTATATGTACTGTATGCAATGACTGACTAATATACATGTCCTAAACTGTTAGTGCATGCTAGTACAATAATAACTTATACTCATTTCAATACATACGCTGCCATAGCATTAAATATACAGTTTTTTTAGGATTTCATAATTGTCCAACTGAGAGCATCTGGGGTATTGAAAACTCAACCAGACAATGATATGATTTACATTGTTCAGTTCTATACTGTTTGAGCACTCTAATATATGATATTTATTTTACTGTACTGTACGGATAATCTCCCTTTTTACATTTCAGAATAGAGGGGTAGCATCTAATTTATGCAAACATTGTTCAGAACAGTGATCCAGTTACTGTAGGTGTAATTGGATTACTACTTTGAATAAGCAGTATTATAAATCATTTTATTAGCTCACCCAAAGACAATACATAAAACCATTCTAATCACATACTCTGCCTGAGACTGTATGTCGTCTCTTCTATTTTGCACCAGAAGCCACATCCACTACTCTCAGACAGACAGACACTGTCTATGGAATTCAGCACAAGCTATTATAAATTACTTCATTATGGTAACAGATCTCATCTCACTAACAAAGCCTATATTGAATTTGAATATATATAATTCACATATACATACAAGGTGTACAGACACATAGCGTTACTGCCTCACAGCACTGAGGTTGTTGGTTCGATACCCACTACGGCCCTAACTGTGTGGAGTTTGTATATTCTCCCTGTGCTTGCGTGGGTTTCCTCCGGGTACTCCGGTTTCCTCCCACGCTCCAAAAATATACTGGTAGGTTAATTGGCTCCTAACAAAATTACTCCTAGTGTGTATGTGTGTGTGTGTGTGTGATAGGGAATATAGAGTGTAAGCTCCACTGGGGCAGGGACTGATGTGAATGGCCAAATATTCTCTGTAAAGCGCTGCGGAAAACGTGCGCGCTATATAAATAACTGGTAATAAATAAATAATAAATAAAATAATGTACACTACATATACTAACAAATGCTTATGGTGCTATCCATATGACGAATGCCTACAGCACAAGGCTATTTTACTAAATGCAGGGCTGTAAAGCTGAGCAAAGCAATATAACAAATGTTTACTATCTATAATAAGCTTTGTAGTGCTGTCAGGCACATCAGTCCTGGCAGATTCCAGAATTCAGACGTCCAGTCCAGGCTTGTACACTAGTAATTAGCACATTGCTAATTTGTGTTGTGTTATTTGCTCAGTTCCCTACACCAGAGAGTCAATGTACAATTCTTGTGCCTGCTCCTTAGGAGAATTTTGGAAACGGAAACAACACATCATTTAATTAAAATATTTACAGAACATTTATATTGGATTTCATGTTAGGAGAAATAACAAATTTGCCTTCACCTTCCTATTAGGGACACAAACATATCTCCTGACACTGTCAGGTCTATACAGACTTTTGGACCCCATTAGGGATGTGGCAATCTGCAAAGCAGACAGGTGTCAGTGGATGCACTTTGGAGGGGTTTGCACAGTTCAGGATTGGGGACAATGTTGGGATCTATACACAACTAATTCCCTAGCACATATAGAAAAGATCACAATGATTCCAAATTCAGTTATTAAATAACAAGACGTATTGTTTGTATCAGTCGCATTCACTTGAAGAGTCACTAATCTTCCAGGACACCCAATTATAAAACAAGTGGGCGTGTAGGACACAAAGGGCAAAATGCTGAACAACCTGAATACTGCCCACATAGTCTGCCCAAGTGAAACACCCACATTGTCTATAGTCCTAAGAAGCCAGCGCTTGCATTGTGCAAGTGTAGCTGGCACTTTACTTTTCTTTTAATGTTAAGACATGTCGCCTACACTTTACAAAGAAACACAATCTACACAAACAGCCGTGTATTGAGAGTATAATCCATAAACAAAGCAACAAAAAAGCCTCAGTGCTTTTGATAACAAGCCATATTGAAATGAAATGCTTTGCGTGGGCAGTATGAACAGAAACAGCCCATTTGTACTCTTATACTGTAATATATTGTATTAAAATATATAATATTGTACTGTATATGATCATATTACAATACATGAAAAAAATACCATTTTCAATTGGCACAATTATATTTATGTAGTTAAGTTAAAAAAAAGAAAAGAAAATAGATCGTGTAAAACTTTACAAAAGGAGAAATGTTTCCGTAGCAGATACAAATGATAGGTATCTTGTCAGCTACTAAAGTCTTTAATAGGTCATTTGGACTATGCAGCTGCAGCTAATAACACACTCATGATAAAGACCACTGATCAGTAATTACACCACGCATCCACCTAGCCTCCCTGATCTCAGAGGAACACTCTAGTCAACAGCTATCTGAAATTGTGATAATTACCCATCAATAAAAGTAACATGGGCACTTCAGTCAATGGTATTTCAATTTATAGACATGTGGGCTTGAGATGCACAACAAATACATTACTGCCTGAAGAGTGTCTTCTTGGGTAATGCTCACTAATCAGCAGCACCACATTATTGACAACAATTACAGTATGTTGATTCACTTATATGTGAGTTTATCTAAGTTTGAAAAAAAAACAACACTGAACAAGAAATAATGAGATGTATTTACTAACAAAGTGATAATGTGCAGAAACCATAGTAAGCAATCATCAATTACTCTATGTTCTAGTGTACGTTAGATAATAAGCAAATGATGGATTGTTTACTCTCAGCTCTGCACGTAAACACTTTTACACTGTTGTCTGGAAAAGAGAAGAACATAATAAGAGACGATGGGACTGATGCAGAGCTAGAGCTACGCCAGTTAGTATACCTTGTGTGAAACTGCTCTGCACGTGCCCAGAAAAGTGTGACTTTGTAGATTTAGCTGACTCTGGCAGGGCTGGGTATTGGATCCCGATAGTCAGGATACTGATGGTCAGAATATCCACAGATTTTGTAAGTATTATAACCTTTACCACAACCTTCCTCCTAACCAACCCTTCCCACAGCCTAACCCTAAACCGCCCGTCCCGCAGCATAACCCTAACCCTCCTGTCCCGCAGCCTAAAGCTGGCCACACATCTAAAGATTATCTGTCCAACCAACCAACTAGTTGATTGGTTGGAATGAAAATCTGGTAAGGTATGAAAGCAAATTACAATCATCAATTTGCTCCCAAACGCCGGAAAATGGACAAAAACTGTTTGAACAAATTGTTTAGATCAAACATTTAACAAACTTGTCTGATGACCATTTTCATCTGTTTTCTGGCATTTAGGAGCAAATTGCTGATCATCATTTACTCCCATATGTTACCAGATTTTCATTCCAACCAATCAACTAGTTGGCTGGTTGTATGTAAGTTGGTCTAGTGTGTGGCCAGCTTTACCCTCCACTCCCGCAGCCTAACTCTAACCCTCCCCCTAGTCCCTAACCCTCCTACTATTTCCTAATCCTAACCCTAATACTTACCTCCACAATCCATTGGTCTTCTAACCGTTGGGATGCCGCTGTCGGTATTGTGCATCCTGACTACATCCCCTCGTACATCGTCGTCGCTGATCAATTGAACCTGCAGAAAGATATCGACCTATCTTTCACGATTTGGCACACATCGTTTCGTGTGTGTGCATGATGAACGATGCGATGGACGATATGTTGTCACTTTACCTCCCATTATTTAAACTCCAGCATCGTAAGGTTGTGTGCTACAAAAGATATATCATTTACGATCTGAAGTTGTTTACGACCCATCTATATTGTTTGGTCATTTGTACAATCGTTCCGTGTGTGGGCACAATATCGTTTGACCGGGAGAGTTCAGGAATTCAAGGGAAATCGCAAACAAGATTGGATTGTTTGTAAATCGCACCGTGTATGGGGGCCTTTTTTTTCTGCTTACAATAGAGTAAAGTTTGTTTTATATTTGGCTCCTCATGAGTGTCTCTACCCTCCCCCACTTTGTACAGTATGTATGTGTGCAGCTCTTGTCTCTTTGTCTTTCTGCCTCTGTTTCACCAATCCTGCTTCTCCCCCCCTCTGTGATTGTGTGTCTGACCATACAAGATAAGCATAAAGAATATTTTTAATTATATGGTCATAAGAGAACAAGTATTGCGGTGGTACAAGTACTTTTGGCTTATGAACAGTAACAGAGCCCCACTGAGACTTTTGTGAACGGAAAAGTCCCGATATCAATCTCACTTATGAGATTACATAGTACAGTGCAGTGTGGAAGAAAATAGACATTGTGGGAAAAAACATAGTTTGTTTAGAATGATTAAAACTGTGCTACCAACTAAGAGCCGTATTCAATTAGAGCGGATCCGCAATACTTTTTCGCCTCCCAGACTTTTCGCTTACATTGCGCCTTTTGTACGCGGAAAAGAATCGCGGCAGTCCTCGCTTTACCCCGTATTCAATATGGAAGTACGCGAAAATGGGACCCAGCGAAACTTGAACAGGCGGTAAGTCCTGTCAGATTTGGGGAAATCAGCCTGGCACCCCCCAAAAGATGCTCTGACATGGGGGTTCACTATGGTACCCCCCGATTTGGCTTGCTGAAGGTATTTGGTGTGTTTAAACGGGTTCAATATCTGCTAAATAGCGTTTTGTATAAGTGGTGCAGAATAGTATTCAGGAGTATTTTTTCCAGAAAATAACTTATCCCAGCAAATTTGGGGTACTTGAAAATGGGGGCCAGTATATATAAAATTTGCTAAAGTTAAGTTGAAAAAAATCGTGAAAAATCCACCTTCCGCAAGCACCTGCAATAAAAAAAAACACTTGGGGCATGCTTGGGGACCCCCCCCAGAGTCAAGAAACGGCTTTTCGCTTCAACTTGAATACGGCCTTAAGTAGGCAAACATTTCAATTTTCTACTTTAAAATAACCACAATGGGGGGATAGGAGCAACATTTGGTTGGTGGCTCTGCTCGTTTCAGCTGGGAATGTGAGACTAACTGCAGGGCATGAAAAGAAAACAGCTGCCCAGCGCAGCCCCGAATAACAGGGGGAGGAATCAGATCATTCTTTGGTAATAAGCAGCTTTAAGTGGCTGCCATACTTTAAACATAATGAGCCTGTTTCGGAATTGGATGCAAAACAGATGACATGGGCAGCCGGATTTACTAGCTTATGCTAATGCGTATGTATGGCTACAAGGTCATACCATCCACTGTTTTTTTCCTCTGCAGCCATCATCATAAGTATCATCACTTACACTAGCCCCATGCTGGGAACAAAAGGTTAGAAACAGGCATTCCTACTCTGTACGTAACCTAGCATGGAAGTCAGGCTACACTCCCACGAGACAGTCTGTCGTCCATGTGCTGCCCAGAAACACCAATGTCACAGACTGAGAGATCCGGCTGCTCCTGTACCCTCTGTACATAGCGTATGCCTGCGGTGGCACATGTGCACTCTGTAATTGGTTTTTGTGGAGCATGCAGAGTCTGCACATATTAACAGGATGTGCCAGATGCAGAATAAGGCCAAATATTGTTTATTTTATGTTATGATGCAAAACAAATAAAAAACAAGTGATTAATGGCAAAAATAACTAATAATTCAAGATGAATAATGATAAATGTACCTTTTATTTTTGTCCTCTATTTGCAGGATAAACATGACATCATCTGATGCTTGGAACTTGGTGCTACTTTCTCCCCATTTTAGCTTGAGGCTTTGTGGTCCAGCAGCTGCACACTCAAGCCGAGGAGGCAAAGGTGGAAGGGGGCTTGTTTTTACATTTATGGTATGACTGAAGGGCCCGACCCCAATCTCATTCACCGCCTGGATCCGTATTCTGTAAGAGAAACAACATAAGATATAAGGACACTGTAGGACAGGACATTACAGGTTAATGTGTATTATTATAGCAACGCTCTAATGTTCCTTTCTGGCCATCTGAAATGCTGGATGGTAAGTAGCCAGAAAATGTATTTTGGCACTGAGATAGAAGGATCTAGTTCTAAAGAATTCTGTTAGAATGAGACCATTCAAGTTTCGAAATCACCTCCCGAGCAACCATTTCACTTTTAATGTATAAAACTTAGTGATTTAATAGTATCTGAGGGTGATACGACTGTGACTATTTATCTGCAGCTGTTTAGAGTGTCAGGCGCCCAAAACGACTTCAAACCTTATACCTCATATTACTTTTAATGTTTAGACATTTTTCAATTGTGCAGAAATTTCTAAATGTCTGTATAATACGTGCCGAAACCTCTTGTTGCAGTCACAGTATCTAAATAGATTGGTAAATCAGTGCAGTATATAAACAATGTTACTACCCTGGGACAGGGAGGACATAAACTGTTTAGGCAACGATTCATGTAAACCACAATATATTTGTGTTAAAATCATTTTAACAAGCTGAAAATATATTGAATCTACACACAGTGACCTCTCAAAGTTAATTCCCTCAAACTTTGTTGTGAGATGTGTTATTCTTCAGTCTACTGAAATTCAGAAAGCAGAACTATACTGAATTCTGCTCCTATATTTGAGGAAAAATGTGTATATGTATATTTTCAGGTCTTTACATCCAGATATCATTACAGTATGTAGCAAGCTTTCTGCAGAGGTACCTAAAAATAATGCTGCTAGATTTCCATTGAATTATTATGCACTTTTTGAGATCTGCTGCTATCACTATACACTATATTAAAATTGTCTCATTGTGATTACATTTTTTTGTAATATATTTTCTTTACTGTAGCAAAAAAGTACAAAACACATTTAACAGGATAATACAATAATGAAGGATAATAATGAAGATACAAATACAAAATGCATCATCCATTAGAAACAAAATAAAGCACAAATTGAACATATAAAATGACCTCTTGAAAATAAAAGGAAGAGGACAAATCCCATTTTCACAATATGTAAATAAAGTCAAGAGGTGGTTGAGAGAAGTCCCAGGTCACCGATACTAGTAATAACTATATTACTCAGAATACGACATTACTGTCCTCTTTCTCCGAAATGTTATTTTATTGCAATTCAAACGCAAAATCCCTCTGGATTAACAGATTTAGTACGAACACATCCCTATTTTTTTTTATATTGTACGGTGTACACAAAAGACACTCTAATGATGGTCTATAACAGGGTTGTACTGGTCTTTCAACTATATGGAAACACTAAATAAAATTGTTTGTTTGTCACATTTACGTATATATTCTTTCTCTAGGCTGATAATGAGACCTCTTATAGAGAGAACCATTTACTTGCAATGAATAAGCATCGATTACAAGATTTATGTATTTATGTATGATATTACTTTTGTAGATTAGTGAGTTAAAAAATAAACAAATAACCATATGCATAATATTGTATTGAGATATTTGGGTTGCATAAGAAAATCCATAACAAGAGACCATTGTATACACCATATATACACAATACTGCATTGTGTAGACATATTTGGTTCATTATTAGATGATATCAGAGGATAACAATGTCAGGATCATTCGCAGAGCACAAAGTTTGAAAAATAAACACACGCATCTCTGAATCTACTATTTAAATGAGAAAAAAAGGCGGTTGACTATGCCATTCATTTGCAAGGGTTTGCAGAGATTTTTTTTCAAGGTGTAAACCAGATGGATTAGTAAAATTTATTTATATAAAAGAAGAAGTTTGTTTGTTGGCGAATATCTTCTACAGCTCTCAAGGTAAAGCTGCCCAATCTTACATAGTTATTTAGTATTGAAAAAGTAAGCTATTAGAACCACATAGCGACAAAGCGACAAATCTTAAAATCTATAAAATCTTAAAATCTATAAAATCCATTGGTCTGTTTGCTCGTTTGTCTGTCCGGTTATGCATTCGAACACCCCTGCACCGATTGAGATGAAACCAATGCGAGGTGATCCAGTTGGATCCTGGCCACGTTTTAGAGGGGTTAGGGTCCCAGTCGGACTTCCCATTGGTGTACACTGAGCAGAACTTTGATCCTGGGAGCTTTTTCTAAGCCTTCCACTGGATGGATTTGGACGAAAACTTCACAGAGTGGTAACATTGGATGCCAGAAGACATAGAGGGGTTCCAGAAAACATAGGGGGTTGAGATCCTAGTCGGATCTCCAATTGGTCTACGCTGGGCAGAACTTTGACCTGGGGAGCCTGTTCTGGACCTTCCACTGGATGGATATGGATGAAAACTTCACAGAAGAGTGGAAATTGGTCTGGGATGCCTAATGGAGTGGTTGGGGTCCCGGATGGATCTCACGGGCAGACCTTTGACCAATGGAGCCTGTTCTGGGCCTTCCACTGGATGGATTTGGATGACATCACATAATAAAACCTAATAACTTGAAGATGCCGTGTACTTCAGCTAGTAGCTATATATTGCCATGGTATGCTGACAGTGACTTTCATATTGACTACAAACAATGACATGTCACATACACATAAGTGTATGCATTTGTATGCTTGACAAACATCCGATAAGGAAAATACTACTCTACCGTGAGCATAAAGGGGGTCATTCAGACCCGGTCGTTAGCGCCGATGCGCTCGGACCGGGTCGATGGCCCCCCACAGAGCATGCGCACGATGGCGCCGGCGCGCGCATATGTGAGACCCGCTACGACCGACAGCGCCGGTCGTAGCGGGTCTCGATCCAAAGGGGGCGAGCTGTCAATGTTGATTGACAGCTCGCCCCATTTGGAAGGCGGGCCGGGGGGGTGGCAGCCCAAACGGAGGCGTTCCCATGGGAACGCCTACCGTTTGGGGGCGGCCCCACTGACATCACTAGTGATGTCAGTGGAGAGCTTCCGACTCAGACAGAGCCAGAAGCTCTCCGGGGCTTACGACAAGGGAGACCCTACCCTAGGGTCTTGTCGTAAGCCCCGATGGTCTCTGACCATCGCGACCATCCCCGGAGCGGTCGGTAGACTGTGGGTGATAACCGACAGCCTAATGATCGCAACAGAGGCGGCCGGTCAGGATGCAAGTGGCCGCCCAGTTTCTGAGCAACCGCTTGCATCCTCCGACCGCCTCTGAATGTGGCCCAAAGTACTTGGCAACTTTATGCAGTTCCCCTCTGAGAGAGGACATGCAGGTGGCCAGTGTTGTGGGTGACTCAAATCATGTCATCAGTCCCTCTGTTCCACCTATTTCCCTTGGAAGTAGGAGGCATGAGGGAGGGTAACTTGCTCTTTCTGTTGTGGGTACACCCCAAAATTCATAAGGATTTGTTTCAGGAAGGTGTGTATGGCTTTGAGCTGGATATATGTTGAGTTATTTGTGGCTCAAAATAAAAACAAGTCCCCAATTTTTATGTTTGATCAGGATGTCAAACTGTAAATCAGGCCCTTATTCAAGATGAAAAATGAGAATTTTGCAATAAACATTTCGATTGTCAACAAAACCTAAATTTTGTTTTTTAGTAGATTTATTAAAGTATTTTATAGGTTTATTGCTATATTTCAGTTCTATTATTTATGGAACATTAGTATTTTCCCACTACCACTGCTATAGACCTCGATTGCTGTTCAAACCATGCAAACTTCTGACCTCTAGAAAATGCCATAAATACATGCAAAATACTGTTCTTGACCTAATAATATAAACATGGCAACGAGAAGTCTATTTGCAGTCTCGATACTGCTCATACACCAGAAAAATATCTCACCAGTGAATTAATCATCAACAGGATGACATGAGAATGAATTGATATGATCATTCCCAGATGATTAACTCATTCACTGTGTCATACGCTTCACATAGGAGCCAGAATATACAAGGTAACCAAATTATCTAATAAAAAATATGGCTAAAGCACATACACAACAGTATTTCAAACTGTATAGATCTGCAACTGGAATAAACAGTTATGTGTAATATAATTGGTATTCAGTGATGATCCATTACTATTAAGTAATTACTGATTAACATTAATAAAAGAATATGGCTTGCTTGACTTTTCTTGACTGTTGTAGACACACACCCTAGTCTATCACATACCTCTGCATTTAGAGAATTTAAGGGTTAGGAATTTAACTGAGAGGAAGTAAAAAATCCAGAGCAGCATAGAAAATGTGAGAGTAACAATTCAGTTAAGTAATCGCTGCATTAATATTGGTTGCTTATAAAGACAAAAAGTCTGCTGATGGCATGTCACACTTAGGGAGCATAGTAAACAAAATGTGCACTGTCCTATGTGTGCATTAAGCAATATAGGCAGACAAAAGAGAATTCTAATGTACAGTGTCACACGGAAGATTAGTGTGGGGCGGATAGTGGGCACTTTATGTAATGTACAGTAGGTGGAGACATGGGCTGTAAACTTAATGGTGAGGATGGTGGGTTGGGTACATGATCCTGGATGACAGAATCCTGACAGTGACAATGCCGGCTCAGGAATCCCGACGGTCAACATCCTAATGCATGTTGGTGAGTATTCTGAGCTTTATCCCAACCCTCCCCCTTACCCTAACCCACCCGCAGCCTAACCCTAACCGTCCCCTCCCGCAGCCTAACCCTAACCGTCCCTTACCAAAGCCTAACCCTAACCGTCCCCTCCCACAGCCTAACCCTAACCCACCACCTAGTGCCTAACCCCTAACCCTGAATATCTATGTGCTACTGAGTCTCTTAATCTATATACAAAGTGCTAAAATGCAGCGGACACTGCTTTTTCCATGCCAAGTTCCATTGTGCTTAGTATAAAGATTCAGTTGCACATAGATATGCAAGTGTCGCATATCAATGCAGTGCGTGGTGCGTCTTGGTCGCATCGTATTGCGACTAAGACTGTGCTCAGCGCTAGCAGAGTTGTTCAGGACCTGGCTTACTCACACCAGGCATCTTGCTTTGCTCCACATGGAGTATTCAGGCTAGGTGTATGAGACTTGTTATATAATTGGTTTTAATCCATTGTGTGACTCTGAATATAATAATCCAGAAAACAGTCCTATTGTTTAATAGTACATACATTGAGCTAAAACTAAAGCTCAATGCATGCATTAAATATTAATTGCAAGCTAAATATATTTCCCCAATATATATTCCAATAAAAAAAAAGAAAACCGAACTGATCACAGGTGTGGTGTCACCAGCTGGCTGGAGAGGCAGTATACGGGTACTGACATCAGTGCACAAGCTCAAGGATATCAGTTTTGTGAATGATATTCATATATGGGTGGTAGTGTACTATGTGCCCAATCAAGCTCCTAACTGCACCTTAACATGTGGGGTATGCATCATTACCGGCGAAAGAATACGGACGCTGGTCAGAATCCCGGCGCTGGCATCCCAATCCTGAAGGTAAGTAATGGGGTTGGGGGGAGGGTTAGGTTTAGGGATTAGGGGGATGGTTAGGGTAAGGCACTAAGGGGGGAAGATTTGGGGAGGGGGAGGTTAGGTTCAGGCACTAGGGGAGGTTAGGGTTAGGTACTAAAGTGGGAGGGGTAGGGTAGGGAGAGGGGGAGGGTTAGTATACCGACCAACAAGTGACTCATGTGGGGACTCCCACTTTTACAATAGGAGAGTTCTCCCTTTTACATAGAGAGAACCACCAGGTAGCATCATAGAAAAATTATGTTCTCCAAAGGCGGCTCAAACACTTGCGGGGCCCCCGTTAGTAGCTATAGATTGCTGATCACCAGGCAATAACTGATAAAGTATATATAATATATTCCACAGATTTGGGGGATCTAATGCCCGGATCTACCTAATCTTGTGTCAAAGCAAAAAAGGGATCCAATAATTTATTGCAGTAGGTTTTCTGGTTAAAAACTGTTAGTCTACCATAGTGCTCATACATACTATAGGCGTTTAACGACAGCAAAATTTAGCAAAAAAAAAAAAAAAGAATGCCATTATCATGTGCAGAGTATTTTATGAAAAACTACACAAAAAATCCTGACTTTCCCATTTTTTGAAAATGTGGATTAATGCAAAAGCAACTTCAACTACAGATAAAAAAAAAATTACATTTGCTTTAGTTCGCTTTATTCAAATTTCAATAAAAAAACAAAACAAAACACTTTTTGACTATTTTGGTTACATTTCTTTTTACATTTTAGATGGCGCAAAAAGAACATGCACATGAAAGGCCATTGTGTAGGGTTGCACAGAACAGCAAGTTCTCCATGACGTTCAACAGGTTGAAGTTCGCATTACATTAAGTTTTAAACTGAGGGCCCCATTTATCAATGATGCACTCGCTAAAGGGGTTATGTCATGCTTTCAATATGTAACAAACAACGGTAATCTAAGATTACCACTGTCTGTCACTGCATCGCTCTCGCCGTCTTTAGATGACAAGAGCGATGCGGTCACCTTTGCCGGCAATGGGGACCGGTCAGCTGCCCTACTGGCTTCAGCAAAGCTTTCCAGGCACTGCCGGGTCCCCGCCCGGTTAATCAGTCATGCACATAAACAGACTGACTATCGCACATGCACATGACAAAGTAGACAGTCATTGGCAGCGATGAGCTGCCAACAGGTGAGCGAAGGACTCCGTCGACGAGGAGTACGTTGCTGCACCTCGTCGTAGGGGTAAGTAATGATGAATACCAGTGGCATATTCATTTGTATCACTGCGATACTAAACGAAGTATGCTGCTTGTATTACGCTTTGTTAATAAATGGGGCCCTCAGTTTCAAGAAACACTGCCTGTAAACAACCTAGGGGTTATACTAACTAAAGTGAGAGTTTTTAGAAGTGGAGATGTTGCCCATAGCAACCTATTTGATTCTAGCTATTATCTTCTAGAAGGTGCTAGATAAATGATGAGTAGAATCTGATTGGTTGCTATCTCCAAGTCTAAAAAACCAAACCTTAAGCCGGCCAGACATCTAAAGATTATCTGTCCAACCAGCCAACTAGTTGATTGGTTGGAATGAAAATCTGGTAAGGAATACAATCAGCAATTTGCTCCCAAACACTGGAAAATGGACCAAAACTGTTGTTTAAACAAATAGTTTAGATCAAACATTTAACAAACTTGTTTGAATGACCATTTTCATCTGTTTTCTGGCATTTAGGAGCAAATTGCTGATCATTATTTACTCCCATACGTTACCAGATTTTCATTCCAACCAATCAACAAGTTGGCTGGTTGGATGTAAGTTGGTCTAGTGTGTGGCCAGCTTTAGCAGGGCCGCCGTCAGGGGGGGACTGCCGGGCCTGGAGTCCCGGGCCAGGAGAGAGCGGGTGCCCGGGAGACAGCAGTGCAGAGTATATGAATCAGCAGCCGGGGAAACACAGCGCCGCCGGCGGTATTTAATTTATGGTGCCGGCCGCAAGACATTACAGCTCGCGGACCGGCAGCCAATCAGGAGCAGCCTTTGCGGCTGCTCCTGATTGGCTGCCGGTCCGCGAGCTGTGATTGGCTCGCGGGCAGCGTCGTATTTCAATTACCGCCAGCGGCGCTGTGTCTACCCGGCTGCGGCGTGGTTTGGAGTGTGACGTATTTTTCGGGGCGCGGCTTGCCGGGGCGGGAATGATTTGAACTCCGGGAGGTGCTAGCGATGACAGCGGAGACTCCGGGGATATACAGGGCCTGAGAGTTGAGAGAAGGGCCCCCACCGCCCCCTCCCGCTGAGCGGCCCTGGAGCGCCACCCCCAGAGGACCCTTTACCGGGGAGAGAGCAGGTGAAGCCCGAGATCTGAGCCGCACTTCCCGCAGCAGGGTCGGCACCCTCCCGCCCCAGCAGCCGTCCTGTGTGAGGTAAGCAGCGTCGGCCTTCTTCTCCCGGGCACAGTTCCCCGGTGTGTCCTCTGATAACTCGGCTGTTGCCATGGGTCTGGGTTGTGGCCCTCCCCCCACCGACACCCTGCAGCTCACCCCAAGGTGGATAGGAGCAGAACAGTGACTACCTGGGAAGCCTTGTGTGTCACCCTGTACCCCCTACCCCTGTGTGTGTCACCCTGTACCCCCCCACCCCGACCCCTGTGTGTCACCCTGTACCCCCCCACCCCGACCCCTGTGTGTCACCCTGTACCCCCCACCCCGACCCCTGTGTGTCACCCTGTACCCCCCACCCCGACCCCTGTGTGTCACCCTGTACCCCCCACCCTGACCCCTGTCACCCTTTACCCCCCACCCTGACCCCTGTGTCACCCTGTACCCCCCTGACCCCTGTGTGTGTGTCACCCTGTACCCCCCCCCCCCTGTGTAGCTCCACCCACACTAAATATACAGCTCCTCCCACCTCTGCGCCATCCCCCGGGGGGGCCCTGCCTTCTCTGTCAGTACCGGGCCCCACGATTTCTGATGGCAGCCCTGAGCTTTAGTAAATATACCCTGGACCCTAGGTAACTGCTGGTAGGGCCTGTTTGAAATGAATTTGATGTAAACTGTGAACTGTCAGTTTCACTTTCCTCAACAAAGATTTATAGTGGTTCCAGTAAACTTTTCAAAAACTGTATTTGATCATTTGAAAGATCTTAAGCTAAAGTTAATTAATGTAATAAAACACAAGGAAATTAAAAAATATATATTTTGATGACATTATTTCCCTTTTATGTCCCTGCTAGTGAATGTATGTCACAGATATCTTGCCACTTCTCTTGTCATATCTATCAAAAAGACAAAACGTTTATGGAATGTTTCCCCAGAAACAGCTTATCAAATGAGGAGACCTGATGGATATTCTAGCTCACCTTATTGCCTAATGCAGGCAAATCTAATTTCCATTGCCAGAGAAACACACATCAATAAGCACGGCAGCAGACACATACTCTATCACCCTGGTAGTTATATCCCTGTATTGTCTTGTAATCATTGCAGCTACTGTATCTGAATGGTTAGGGCATAGACAGATTATTTTTTTATTTATCCTGGAGACAGACTATAAAACCAAAGCTGTATAATTCAATCTGATCATTTATAAAGGACTAAAGTTGACAGAAAGTGCATGTAAAATAAAATAGAGATTGGTGATTAATTGGCTTCTTTGGTATTTTTTTCTCTGTTTGAAAAGAACAGAATTATACCAAAAGGAGGGAAGTAAGTACAGGTTGAGTCTCCCATATCCAAATATTCCGAAATACGGAATATTCCGAAATACGTAATTATTTTGGCATGACTGAGATAATGAAACCTTTGATTTTTGATGGTTCAATGTACACTTTGTCTAAGGCACAAATTATTAAAAATATTGTATAAAATTACCTGCAGGCTGTGTGTATAATAAGGTGTATATAACACATAAATGCATTGTGTGTGTATATTTGGGTCCCATTCCCAAGATATTTTATTATAATATGCAAATATTCCAAAATACGGAATATTCCATTATCCAAAATACCCCCGTCCCAAGCATTTTGGATATGGGAGACTCAACCTGTATATGAAAAACAGGCGATTAATTGTTGTACTGTTTTCTGAGTTAATTGAGCAATGAACATTTTAACTGTCCTTATCTAAGGCCAAACTACTCAAACAATATTTGAGGCATTAATGAATAGCATTAATGAATGAATTAAAGCACGGGTTCTCAAACTCAGTCCTCAGGACCCCAAACACTGCATGTTTTTCATGTCTCCTCACAGAATCACACGTGAAATAATTATCTCCATCTGTGGATCTTTTAAAATGTGTCAGTGAGTAATGAATACACCTGTGCACCTGCTGGGTGACCTGGAAAATGTGAACCATGTGGGGTCCTGGAGGACAGAGTTTGAGAACAACTGAACTAATGGATGTCCAAAATGCTGGCCATACACGGGACAATTTTTACACGATTTTGGCATTTTCTACAGGTTGGTCAGACCAATCGATTGCAAATAGTTGTATTTTGAGTCTTCTGCGACCCCGATGCGTGTCCCCGCCGTCGTCTAGTTGGATCGCAGATCAGATGGTTTTGCAGAGAGATCTCAACTGATCGTGTACGATGTGATACACTTCTATGCATCTTATCCTATGATCTTAATGATCAACCCTGTACCATTTGACCACATCTTATGAAGAATTTCAAGGGAAGAATTTCAAGGGAAATCGTACAACTGATCTTACCAACTTTGAATCTCACCGTGTATAGGGGCCTTTATTCACATGCCACATTAACGGTTTTACCTTATTCAATCATCATGGTGTCCAGTTGTACACATTACTGCCTATTATGTTATGCAATAATTTTCTTTGTACCTCTATAGCACAGGTTGTCAAACTAAGTCCTCAAGACCACAAAGTGCATGTTTTCGAGGTCTCCTCACAGAATCACATGCAAAATAATTAGATTAACCTGTGAATCTTTTAAAATGTGTCAGTGAGTAATGAATACACCTGTGCACGTGCTAGATGACCTGTAAATGTGAACTATTTGGGGTCCTGAGGACCGAGTTTAAGAACCACTGCTCTATGACAGAGGTTCTCAAACTCGGTCCTCAGAACCCCACACAGTTCACGTTTTCCAGGTCACCCAGTAGGTGCACATTTGTATTCATTACTCACTGACACATTTTAAAAGTTCCACAGGTGTGCTAATTATTTCGCTTGTGATTCTGTGAGGAGACCTCGAAAACATGTACTGTATGGGATGTGAGGGAAAATTAACAAAAATAGTGGCTGCAAAGCGCCATAGCCCCCGACTGCTCTAGAGGTACAGGCATAAGTGGAGCATAGTTAAACAATAAAAAGTTATGAACACAGGTAAAGACATGGGGGTCTATTTAGTAAACAAATATTATCCTACTACATTGTTTTCCAAAACTTGTTCTCTCTATATATATATATATATATATATATATATATATATACACACACACACACACACATTTTTCTGCTGAGACAGCCAATGCGAAAAAATGCTGTCCCGGCAAAGAGATTGTTTGAATCTTTCGCAAAACGGAAAGATGCACGCTCCCACTTTAATACAACTGTGAATGTTCCGATTACGGCACACAGCGGAGCAGGAGAGCCATCCTGGTAAGGAGAGAACCAGCCGGTGGAGGGGACAAACAGCAGGTGGAGGGGAGAACCAGCGAGTGGAGGGAGCCTGTCCTGAGGAGGAGAGAACCGGCCAGGGGAGGAAAGACTGTCCCGGAGAGGAGAAAGCTGGCCGAAGGAGAATACAGCCAGCCAGTGGAGGAGGAAACCAGCCAGAAGAGGAGAGAAGCGGCCGGGGGACCAGAAAGCCGACCAGAAAAGCAGAAAGAGTATGCTTCTTCCTGGCTTTTCTTCACACTATCAGGTAAAAAAAACATAACACCATACAGAGATGGCGACATAGCGTTGTGTTTGTCATCCATATAAACATCGCCAGGAGGCAACCCCAAGGTGCTGCCAGTTCTTTTGTGACAGCTGGAATTTTCACTGCAGTTAAGTATAAGGGATAACTTCAATATCGCGATTATTTAGTTTACTAAATAGACACCATGGTCAAGAACAATGCAGTTCACTACACATGTAACAACAGGAGAAGTAGCAGGGCGAGATTATGGGTATAACTAGAGGAGCGGTTCGGTTTTACTGAAAACCAAACACACATTGGGGTTCCGAGTTGATCAGAGTACCGGCTCGGATCACTTTGGGGTTCCGAGTAGAACCAAGTAGTGACTCGGGTCTTCCCGCAAGTTCAGATCTCAGAAATGTATCTTGCATTTTTTGGATTGCATGCAAGTCCCTTCCCTCGTGACCAGGCGATATTTCACACAAGAGAATGTACGGAGATGGTGTGGGCTGTAGTTCATGCTGTCATACTACATACTAGTCGCCAATAGAGAGTTGCAGGTAGATGGAATGGGTGTAAAAGACTGCAGGCATCTTTGTCACTGTGTATGTTTGTTTGCTAGACACTAGCTAGCACCTGCAATCCAGGATCTTGTATATATTTGTTAGAACTAGTTCCCTTGAAGTGAGCTGCACTTATTTAAAATAGTTTTTTATAGATGTCCTATATTCTTCTAAACTGCCATGTGTTTGTCGCTTGGTTTAGCCAGCCAGCTCATTGCAGCCTTTGGTCAATATTGGTGAAAACATTGTGAGCTATGAGGTGGTCAAAGTTTACTGGAAATTAAGGTTATTTACGTTAATAAAAGAAACAGGTCCATGTTACAAGATTTTGGAATTTTTTTATCAATTTTAAAAAAATCCAAAAGAGAAACTGAGCCAAAACACAACAATGATTTAGAACAAAAGCCAAAACACGGGGTCTGTGCACATTTCTAGTACAAACCACAATAATCAAGCACAGAAAACAGGTACAGTAACTGCTGGATTTAAACAACCCAGTGCTTCCTCTGATTGGTCGCTGATAAGGTACGGTGTAGAATTCCTTGGGCATAGCCTCTAAAAGTCACAACAATGAATCCAGGGTATGAGGCCCCAACAGGTTGAATTCCTGACATTTAGGCTGATATGTACAGGGACTTTACATGGATCACTGACAAATGCTTAAAAACAACAGCCAGTGTTCTATTAACAAATGATGAATATTTCAGATACTTCTGAATAATAAATGGTGCTTGTGAAGTTAATCACTTTCTAGAACGTATTGTTGTTAGGTCTGTGACAGGAAGTCGCAGAGAGAGTTTTGATGATATCGAGATTATTTAGATAAACAAGAAAAAAAAACAACTATAGGGACAGACAATTGCTTAGGTTTGTGATGATCCCTTGACAATTTCAGGGATAGGTACGTAGTAGTCAGACAGCGTGTTGGATTTCACCATAGCTATACACCACAAGTATACTGGTACATATAGTACACATATTGTGTACTCTACATAGAAAATTACATACAATATACTGACTGATGTTTTGGAACATTTCATGTGTTTTCAGATAACAAAGACACTTTTCCCTTGTGAATGCCCTACAACTCCAACGGCCAATAAATGTAGTTTGAAGATTGTCCATCTTTAGACTGCAGCTGGAGTGGGACTCACGTGTGGATTGCTCAAACTTAGCTAAATAGGTCTGCAAAGCTCTCTCTCACTCCAAATCTCTGACGTGTTAGTAGGCAGAGAATTCTCTAACACAGCATGAACATAGATCAGGAATTGCCTCCTCTAGCGCCTACATCTTTACAACAGTGTTATTATGGGATCTGGCAGAGGGCCTTATTCAGCAGCATACGCAATAGCGATTACAGATGCATTTGAGCAATTGTTTGCCCTTATGTACAAGCTGAACTGCGCGTGCACAGTGATTGCATTGCGATTACGGGCGCACAAAGGTATCCATCGCAAAGTGAGTGTCAGGCTGTCAGTGTTTGGGAGTAGTGACGTGGGGGTGGTGGTAAAAACGCACGCGTATCTGTATGTTTGAACGCCGTTTCATGGGAGTGCATAAATTAGCCACTGCGATTGCATATGCAGCATGAGAGCTCTCTGTCTGTGATGAGACATCAGTGTCTGGTCAGACTTGTTGTAAATGCTGCGTGACTGGGCGATGTTCGTCGATGGTACTGATGTTTATGCAGAAGAGCGACATTGGACGGATATGAGAAAGCAGCAGTGTCTTTATGTTGGCTGAGCTATGGCGGGCATTAGCATATTATCGCAGATGCGTTCTGTACGAAATCGCAGCTGTGTTTGCAATTGCGTACGCTGCTAAATCAGGCCTAGAGTTAGTGATGGGCAAGGCACAAATACACACACCACAACCTTAGATTTGCAATTTAGGAGACGTATATCTCTTGCGGATGCTGGTACAACCATACACAATCATGGTGATGACCATACGTAGCACTTTCTAGGTGCTTCTGATTAGCTGATTGTATTGACTCCTCCAGTGGATGTAAAAGGGCAATATTGTATTAACATGCGAAGCCCTCCTAAGTCTTCAGTTGTCCCTTTAAATTACCGGAATCCTCACTGGGCTCAATACGTCTGTGGAAAAATGATAAGGGCGGTGCATCAAAGTGCATTGAAGTTTATTACAGAAGCTTTTGGAACAAACAAAATGATAAAGTTATGAAATGATAAAGTTATGAAATGATAAAGTTATGCTTGCTCATAAGGCACAAGTCCAGTAGCAGCACTGCGAGGCAGCAGAGATCGGGATATTTGAGTCAGAATGGATTGGGACCACGCCAACCCTTACGTGTTTCATCATACTGACTTATAAAAGCTGGTGTAATAAAGTTTAATACTCTATGAAGTGCCCCCTTTTCATTTAAGAGAGCTGCAGTGAAATGATATGTTAATATTGAACTAAGGGCCTGATTCATGTTTGTATACAAATGCCGATGTTTACACATATTGAGCGATTATTAGCTATTTCACATGCTACAAGACGCACTGAGCAGTGCAGCGATTGTTTTGCGGTTACATTCGCACAGAAGATTAATTCGCAAAGTGAGTAACAAGTAGTCAGCGTTTGGGGGAGGCAATGGAGGGTGGCTAGAGAAACGCAGGGGTGTCATGACCATTTAAACACTGTATTCTGGGTGTGCATAAATTAGCCACTGGGTTCTTACTCACATCGGGAGAGCCCTTTGTGTAAGTGGAGACTCGCTATGTCTGCGGCAGGTTAGACGTACTCAGCAGGCTGATGGTGGCATGATCTGTATTTGATGTATCCGGTTATGTGCGTGAGCGGCTTTCAGTGGCCGTCTCTCTCTATGCATTGGACGGCAGGGGGAGTCATCAGCATATTTCATAATTCATGAACGATTGCAACTTCGATTGTATTTGCATACAAACATGAATCAGTATTATAGTTTTCAGGTTCATATCTGGAAAAAAACAAAGGTCTTTTTTTTCCCATAATACCAACTTTCCTGTTTTCTCCTTTCTCTTTCACTATAATAGCTTAGGGGATTGTCTAGTGGCACAGGGAATGTGTAACATAATTATGGGGTATTATGTGCTCGGGATATGGTCAGGTCCAGTAGATATTTGAGGTTACATCCTTTTAAATAAATTATATAGTTGTGCAATTTGCAATATGAAAATATATTTTTCCTATATATAGTGTAGCTCCCCACAAGTGCATGTAATAGGACGGGGTCTCTAATCATGGATGATCATATGGCATTTATGCTCATCATTCATATATCACATAGATGTAATGGAATCGGCACTTTTTCCAGCAAAAGTGAAATGATTATGATGGATATATGGATTCAGTGCTTACTGCAACGCAGTGTCATAGTTCAAACAGCCATCATGAATCTAGCAGTAATACTTACTGATAAAGATGGAACTTTATTCCATAACATAACACTAACCATTTATCAACATTTCTTCTATTTCTCAAGCCATAAAATAAAATGTGCAGAACAGCTTTGAAGAACCAGTTGAAGGTCAGACACAATGCAAATAAAGGCACTGGAGCCCCCAGTGGACAAAAGTTGCACAGCATCTACAAAAAATTCACTTCAGTGGAGAAATCCTAATTTATGCTTTCTACATGGAAGTAGGGATGTGCGCCGGACCATTTTTGCCGGATTTGGATTTGGTTCTAATTCGTCGTCCGGCTTTGGATTTGGATTTGCCAAACTGCGGTGACTGGCTTTGGATTTGGATTTTTTTACAAAAATTGACAAAAAAAGCTAAAATCACATAAATTGGTCTTTTTTTTCTTCCTAGAGTATTATTAACCTCAATAACATTAATTTCCAGTAAATTTAGACCATATAGACCATATCACAGCTTATAATATTGTTTTCAACATTATTGGCCAAAGGTTGCAGTGAGCTGACTGGTTACTAAGCGACAAAGCAGCGACACAGACACCACAGTATAAAGCACATCTATGACACATTGCCACACAGCAGTGGCAGAAATGAAAAGTAGCGCACCCACCCAGTGGGTACGGCCAGCAGAGTCACAGTACTTGTTTACATAGTGGGCTACGGCCCAAGGAGTCACAGTGCACAATCTTATTCACATTACACCGCACATAGGGCCTGATTCACATTACACCATAAAGTAGTGTCTCTTATTTATGTTACGACACACAGTAGTGCCCCTTTTACACAATGCCCACAGTAGTGCCCCTTTTACACAATGCCCACAGTAGCGGTGTCCCTTACACAATGCCCCCAGCAGTGGTGCCCCCTATGCAGTCCCCTTAGTAGTAGGGTCCCCTATGCAGTGCCCCCAGTAGAATGCTCCCCAGTAGTATGCCCCCCATTAGCAGGCCCCCCCAGTAGTATGCCCCCCATTAGCATGCCACCCAGTAGTATGCCCCCCATTAGCAGGCGCCCCCAGTAGTATGCCCCCCATTAGCATGCCACCCAGTAGTATGCCCCCCATTAGCAGGCCCCCCCAGTAGTATGCCCCCCCAGTAATAGGCTGCCCCAGTAGCAGGCCCCCCCCAGTAGTAGGCTGCCCCAGTATTAGCCCCCCCAGTAGTATGCCCCCCCCAGTAGTACTAAGCCCCCCCAGTATGGCCCCCCCCAGTAGTAAGGCCCCTCAGTAGTATGGCCCCCCCAGTAGCAGACCCCCCCTAGTAGCAGACCCCCCCCAGTAGTATAGCCCCCTCCAGTAGTATAGCCACCCCCAGTAGCAGACCCCCCCAGTAGTATACCCCCCCCAGTAGCAGGCCCCCCCAGTATTATGGACCCCCCCCAGTAGCGCCCCCGGCCCTTGCACAAGTAAAAAAAAAAAAAAAAAAAACTTACCTGTATCCCCGCTCCCGCGCCGTCCGCTCTGTCACACGCTGAGGAGGGAGCCGGAAGACGGAGCTCATGTGTGAGCTCCAGCCGCCTCCCTCCGTGCAGCAGCCAATGAGAGTCTGTGTGGCTCTCATTGGCTGCTGTAACAAACACACAGCTGCCGCTGGCGGCTGTGTGTTTGTGTCTGTGTAGGGCAGAGCGCTATCACAGCGGTCTGCCCTACACAATAGGAGCCCTGATGTCGGATTCTCTAGTGAGAATCCGACATCAGTTGGCCGCCGTTCGGCCCCGAACGGGGATCCGAGTCAGGCGGGGAACACCCGAACAGGGTTCGGGTGGACTCGGATCCCCAATGTTCGGGCGGTTCGGATTCCACAGAATCCGAACCGCTCATCTCTACATGGAAGCAGGGCCATCTCTTCCACTGGGCTTGTTGGGCAGTTGCCCAAGGGCCCGAAGCTTCAAGGGGCCCGCCAACCCGCCCCCCTGCAGCTGCGGGCAGTTGGCAAATTTTTGTTATTTTAAAAAGCACACTCAATCCACCCCCTACCCCCCGTAACGAGCGACCACCAAACCCCCCCCGTCCGCCACCCCCCCCCTCCGTCTGCCTGCGGTTGACAAGTACTTGCCTTAGTCACACAGTAACACTACATCCGCAGGTCAGACAGCGTCTCTCTGAGTGTGGGAGACGACTGCTGCCTGGTTGGTGCATGAGCCGCAGCAGCTCTACCCAGGCCAGGCAGCTTGAGCGTTGCCTGCTTTGAGAGCTACTGCTGGCTGCTTCTATGTGAGCCGCTGCCGCCACCTGCTGCGTAGTCTGGTGTCTCGGACTGGAGGATCCGTCGTCCCGGTCTCAGCCTCCTCAGGAGACTCCTCTGCCGGCGACTCCCGACCCAGCCACAGGCTACCGCACCGCAAAGGTAAGGGCTGAGCTCAGCTGCGCAGCATGAATCAAATTACTGCGCAATCCTATAATTATAACATGACAAAATCTCACTATGATGATGGGGCTTATTGCTGCAATAATACCATATCATACTATGATATGGTATTATACCATATCATAGTATGATACGGTATTATTATTAATACTACTACTGTATCATACTTTGATATGGTATAATACCATATTATAGTATGATATGGTATTATTGCAGCAATAGGCCCCGTCATCATAGTGAGATTTTGTCATGTTATAATTATAGGATTGCGCAGTTAGTTGATATTATTGCAGCAATAAGCCCCGTGCCGTGCGAGAGACATGACTGCTCATACATGGCAGCCTATCGCCAGTGCTGCAGCTGCTGTGGGAAATTGATTAACTTATGGGGACAAAAAAGTTGCAGGTACTTGATTTGACTGCAACTCCACTCCTCTGGTTTCATTATATTGACCATTTACATTTTTTTCCCGTGAATGGGTGGGTAGGAGCCCAGTGCATTGCTTTGCCCAGGGCCCACACTGCTGTTAAGACAGCCCTGCATGGAACTATAAATTGTCACCACATATCAAGTGACAACATGAAGTGGGAAGAGAAATGAAAAATCAATAAGATCCAATGTCAAATCTTTTCCTCTGTAGACATCTTTCATTAAATGTTTATTCAGAGTAACATAAATAATAGCTCTAGTCAGTCTTATCTACTTCTGATATGCTCAATATTTTCCAGTGCTGATCTTATATAAGGCAGAAATGAAATGACACATACTGGTATGTTGCTTCCGGCTGTAGATCCTCAATGACGTAACTTGTTATGTTCCCTACTGAGATGCTATTGTCTCCCAAGTGTATGTGGTAAGCAATCATTTCTGATCCATTGCAGCACGGCTCCTCCCAACTTAGCAGTAGGCACACCGCTGATAGCATTGTGCACGAATCTAGATGGGCACCATCAGTCACATAAAGGTTAGGTACTGCGTCTGGGACAGAAGCTGGCGTTCGGCAGCTCACTAGATCACTAAAGGGTCCAACTCCAGATAAATTTACAGCCTGTGAAAAGAAAGATACAATCTGCATTATATAGGCAATGCACATTTTAATTTTATTACTCCCATTACAAAATCACATCGACAGAAAAGTATCTGAAGGGAAAATGACCACAAAATAAAATACTTTGTGGTTCCTATTTTGCCAGAAATCCACATTTATGAAATTGTAAAAAGCAGGATTCTATATGTAGGTGTTGAAAAAAAAAATCTGCACTTGAACTAAAAATGCATTTTATTTTTACAATTTTTGCTGTTGTGATGTAAACGCTTATGAAGTGTAGGAAAATTATGATAGCTCACCAAGGCCTACCATTTTAAAAACTAGACAACCGACTGCATTAAATGACACTTTATTTATTCGATGAGATAAGGGCTCTAGATACCCCCGTCTGTGGAAAATATTTTTAGTCTACTGTTTCAGATACTGTATGGTGATCAGCAGACAATAACTACTAAGGGGGGCACATCGTTTGAAAGAGGAGACTCCCTTCTTTCTAAACAGGATGCCCCCATGTGTGCGGGGCCCAACATGGGGAAGATAGGGTACAATGACTGGGACTCATCATCCACAGTTCTAAGGTATATGCGGATGACGTATATAACTCATTCTCCTCAGCGAAGGGGTTCATTTCTGTTATAGAATGTGTAATCATTCATACTTTAGGTTGACAGCTTTTGCTGTACTTTCCTTACAAATGGCTGGTATAGCAAATGCAAATGTGCTAATATACTTTAGATTTAAGTTGCGAAGTCCTCGGGTCCTTGCTGTGCTACAAGAAATTGTTCTCCACCCTCCTGCACACAGAAAATGGGCACAGGTCTCTTAAACACACAGAAAGAGTTTGCAACAATAAATTGTCTGTCCTTCCGAGCACACAGAATGAAGTGCACTACAAGCAAATAGCTGCTGCTCTAATACTATGAGAACTAATGTCATAAAATAGCTAGAAAAGAAAGGTGTCTGTCTGTCATAGTTGCTTACGCCCCAGGATTATCTGGGAGATCTCGTCCGGAAAGTAGGCTAACCTCCCAGATCCCCAATGTGCTCCCAGTTCTACTGGTTTGTATATGCAATAATGCAATGAGTCTAAGGCTGGGTACACACGTAAAGATTTTCTGTCCAACCATCCAACTAGTTGATTGGTTGGAATGAAAATCTGATAACGTATGGGAGTAACTAAATGCCAGAAAACAGATGAAAATGGTCGTCAGACAAGTTTGTTGAATGTTTGATCTAAACAATTTGTTCAAACAACAGTATTTGTCCATTTTCCGGCGTTGGGAGCAAATTTGCTTTCAGACCTTACCAGATTTTCATTCCAACCAATCAACTAGTTGGATGGTTGGACAGAAAATCTTTATGTGTGTACCCAGCTTAAGCTAGCATAGACACACTTGTCACTGAGTGCACATATCAGGGTACAGCAAGAAGAATGAGGATCTTCATGGCACAATGACTCAGCATAAAGCTGGTATCACAAGTTTTGTTATATATTTATTATCTTTTCAATAATTTTTAAGAAATCCACAATTAATGTTAAAGTTTCTAAGAGGAAATTTAGGACTCACTTAATAATCAAGCTGATGATACAATGTTGTTGTTGTTTTTATGCTCTATTTATTCTACCTATTGTCACAAGGAATTGTCCCCCATACTTCTGCATAAGATACATTATTTATCAAGCAGTGCAGCAGTGTTTTCACTACTGTACTACTTGGTTACCAACGGCATTATTGTAACTTTTACAGTAAAATAAAAATACTCTTCCCTTTAACACTGCTATATTATTCAACCATCTGCAGAGTGCCACTCGCACACCACACATCTCTGGCAGCTTGCTGCACACAATACTATAGGTTCCACCTGGTGGCGCTGGACTTGCACCCGAGCAGCACTAGTTACTGTACACCCATGTATGGAACTAGACACAACCTTTTGGCGGAGCAGTACTCGCTCTCTTTATGTTACTTGCACAATCTCCCTGAAATGGTTTACCAAAAGTAGGCATGTATTTCAGGTATGTGCACACAGAGGTAAATATGAGTTTCTCTTTCCCCATGACAGATACTTGGGCAGCAAGCATCCCGATTCTCTGCTGAACCACTAACCTGCCAACATTAAAGCTGGGTACAGACTACACGATCCGTCACACGATATATCATTCTGTCATGGATCTGAACGACATATCACATGGATCATGCAGTGTGTAAGCCTGATCCGTCTTTCATCACCTTATTCCATCTGCTGTTCTACACTGGATCGTGCAGTGTGTTCGGTGTGTGTGAAGTATGTAGCAGGCTATGGGGGAGATTTATCAAAGCTTGGAGATAAAGTGGATACAGATAAAGTACCAACCAATCCGCTTTTAACTGTCATTTTACAGTTTACAGGCTGTGCTTGAAAAATGACAGTTAAGCTGGGCATCAACTATACAATTATCTGTCAGATATCTGTCCAATCTGGCTGGTTGGAATGAAAACCTGGTAATGTATGGGAGCAAATGACAATCGTCCATTTGCTCACAAACACTGGAAAATAGCCAAAAATGGTCATTCAGACAAATTGGTTAAAACACACAAATGTAACCAATTTGAACAATTTTATTTTGTCCTTTTTTCAGTGTTTAAAACCATATGATCGACTGTCATTTGCTCCCATACATTTCCAGGTTTTCATTCCAACCAGCCAGATTGGACAGATATCTAACAGAAAATTGTATAGTGGATGAACAGCTTTAGGAGCTGATTGGTTGGTACTTTATATCTCTCCACTTTATCTCTCTACAAACTTTGATAAATCTCCCCCAGCAGCTGGGTGGGGCTACTATTCACTGAGGGCGGGATGCACTATACTGAACAATGCAGTTTTAGGAGGTTTGGACCGCAGTCACTATTACAATTGGGTCGTTGCCCGAAGTGGAATACCCCTAGGCTCTTTATTTTTTCTCACAATTTTTGACAATGCCCAAACATTTTTGCAGAAAATTCTTTGGGTCTTTAACTCTCCTTAATTTTTGTCTTGATAACCTGACGATGATTTATTTATAATTCTAGTTTGACGACTCAGAATCTCTTGGCTCTTCTTTTGTGCAGGATCGCTGACCCCTCTCCTATGTCTTCTTTGTATGTTTTGTTGAAATATTGTGCACGACTATGTCTTTCAATACCCTAAATTTTGTAATTTTACACTGCTGTTAATGTTCTCTCTCTCATTGTTGTTAGGGACCTTTTCTTACAACTCTACGAAAATCAATAAATATATATACATTTTTAAAATGTACATGCATACGGCATTAATAAACGCCGCTAAGCATGCGATCAGTTGCGGGACGCATCGCATCCAAAATGCAATGCTTGATGGATCCCACCCTGAATCAAAGTTTCTCTCAGCACTGAGGATAGAGGATGCAGTGTCAGTCTCTAACACGGACACACTGCAGTTTGCTCCAAAAACAAAAGTGCAAATGAACCTCAGAAAGCCCCACAAAAGTATTAGGAAGAAAAAAGTGAAAATTCCGTTCACAGGTGAAAGGGTCTCCACACAATTTCCCAGCAGCGGTCCCTCATCCTTACACCCACATCTCCTACTAACCCACAGAGTGTAGAATGGGAATCTGAGGAGGTTGTCAGGTCTGTAGCATCGTTTAAGAGAGGTGAGCTAAGCGAACTACAAATGGCAAGGGTAGCCTTAGCAGGTAGGGTTCCCCCTCCGAAGTTTCTCCCTGGAGTACAGATTCTTCAGCTCTCCTCAAAAGGAGATAACCTCAGATGACTTGGGGAGAGGAAGGCCCATAAGGGACTACACCCAAACCCCCACAAAAACACACACACACATAACTGGCTCTTTCTTAAGAATCAATCCATACAGTGCAGTCAGCATCTATAAATGTGTTGAACTAGGCCCAGCACCTACTCCATTCCTATGGCTTCAAGATCCTTGCTAGAGAATAGCTGAGTTCGATCAGGATTAGTGTTGACCATTATGTTGGAGAGGCCACCACTCCATGGATATATGGCAATTTAATTGTGGGAAATAAAAGGAAGAGATACTGTGTTTTTGTTCAAAAATTGCTTTTTTGGCATCTAAATGAAAAAGAAAACAGAGGAGCCTGCTGCAATCCTCTAAAATACGCGGTAGGGACAGGTCCTCACTAATGTAGCAGCAGACAGAAATGCTTTCACGTGATAAAACATTATTTCTACAAACCATTTTAGCCATTCAAGGAATGGAAGTTGTGGAACATTACTTTACCTGTAAGTCCTGTTGAGCTACAGCTGGTGGACAAACATAAGGCAACACTCTGGGGTGTGGAGAATAAGTCATTTTCTGGTTGTTAATGGGTGATTAAGTCATTGTGCCCAAACTACCATTTGATCGTGCTAATGAGGACTTTGCATGTCCATAGAAAGGGACCATCTTCTGTCACCGCTCTCAGAGATCAGCTCTCTCCAAGCTGTGGTCATATAAAAATACTGAGTATTGCGGATGCTCTGATTGCTCATGGAAGAGGACTGGTGGGAGTGTGAGGAGAGTCCTGTCAGATTCACATGCAGCATGGACAATCTGTAACAAGTGCAGTGTCAGGTAATTGCACACTGCTTATTGCAGTTGGGTGAGTCAAATGAGTGAAAGCTGACAAGTGACTGGCTGAAAATAGCATATCATTGCTAATTTCACTGTACTAATGACAAAGGAGCGGATTCAGACCCGCTCGCTGTGATGCGAACGCTCGTAGCTGGCCGATATTTGCAATCTGCGCATGCATCGCAATGCGCGTGCGCGAACCAGTGCGAGAGATCGGGATGCGTTTGCTCGCTGCACATAGACTGCTCAGTAGAGTGAGTGACAGGAGAAGCTGTTTGTGGGTGGTGACAGGGGCTGGCCACTGGAAACGGGGAAGTGGAGGTGCGAAAGCAGGCGTGCCCAAGTGTATTAAAGCTGTTTCAGAGGCGTGCATAATTAAAAGACAGCATCATAGTACACGTCACTTGGTGGGATTTCACACTAAAGTGATCACAGTGCTTGTGCCAGGGTATAGTCAACCTCAACCGTTGCGATCGCATCCAATGGTGCTCGATGTACCAATGTTTTCATGCACTTCCAGGAGATGACGTGCGCAGGTGGGCGTCTTATGAATGGCTGGTGGGGGTCTGCATACACTAATTGATCGCACGCCAATACATAGTGGGCGTGCTAATGTCTTTCCGTGCGATCGTCTGCCTTGCTGGGCATGCGCTAGATTTGCATACGCAGAGTGCGAGCGAACGCATCTAGCGACCTGGTCTGAATGAGCTCCTAATCCCATGTGAAAGGTGGAGGTTATTTCTACATGACTGATGTTTTTTAAGTTTACGCATCAGATATGCATATAGGGACACTATGACAATTTACTGACAAGTTCTGTGTGACATATCCGTCCTGTAAAGAACACATGTGGGAGGGAAAAACGATTTCTCTGCAGTCATATAATATATGTAGGTAATAGGAAATGAACAGTCACTGGTTGTCAAACAATGCCTCAACACACCTGAAGTCTGCAGCAGTATTGTGTTGCTGGTATTAGATCAGACATATGAAAACAAGTATCAGAACCACTGTAAACTAATTCTGGGGTATCCTCTTCTTTTGCCCATTGTAGTCTGTATCCTGAGATGTCTGCCCCGTTGCTCTCTGGACTCTACAAAGGAGAAAAAAAAGATGAAATCTCCGTTAATAAAAAAAAGTGAGTGTGGAAGAGTTAAACAGATTTCAGTACTTGAATGGCACACTGATAATACAAGCGGCAGCACAAGTGCCTGCTACATTACAGGCTTCCATTTCTTCCATCTGACACTATATAAACTCAACTCACGGTATAACTAAACAATACCTAGTGCAAGCAATTAGCCATTACTATGCTGTGTGTGACAGCATGATCTTTAGGAGAAAGCATTTACCTTCCACTTGTCATTTCAGCCTAAAGTTAGTCACAGAAAATATGGAGGCAACACCTCAGCAAGGTACCTCAGGAAGAGTAATTAATGAACTGGCAAATGGCAGACATCAGGCCAAATGCAGCTTTTTTTACACTGACCGAGACTTTAATTCAAGAACATGATAGATGTTAAGCTCTTCTTTCACATCAATGTGATAATAGCGAGCACCATTCTGCGTATGCACAGAGGGACTTCTGGGTAATAAACTTGGAAGTGCCTCTAGCATTTACCTAGCGCAAAGGACAGATCTTATCGGGAGAGCTGTCCTCTGCGATTTTAATAACATTTCTAAGTACGTAATTGACAGTGGTATGTACCTGATAAATGGCAGGATGTAACGCATTGCGAATGAGATGCTTAGTACATCCCGCCCTTAAATCATTTAAAAATGATGTGATGCGCACAAATGAAAATCAAAAGAAAAAGTGCTAGGTGAGAATAAATAACTAGTGCTCAAAGGCAGCAGCCTTGCAACTGTATGTACTGTATATAAAAAAAATAATAATAATTCCTGGCCATAACGCCAAGTCAAAGGGGTAAATTTACTAAGGTGACAGTTTTTAAGAAGTGAAGATGTTGCCCATAGCAACCAATCAGATTCTACTTGATATTTAACTTGCACCTTCTAGAAGATAATAGCTAGAATCTGATTGGTTGCTATGGGCAACATCTCCACTTCTAAAAAACACTCACTTTAGTAAATTTACAGCAAAGTATTAAAAGTGTTGATATTCCCATTCACCAGTGTTATTCAGATACCCCTGACTCAGGCTTCATGCAACCAGTCATTTGGCCAGAGGAACAGATACAACATACATGGGCTTCTACACCTGATTTTACCCAAAAAGCAGAGACCAGTCACTGCTCTACTCTAAGATTCCTGTTAGAAGCACTAGTTATTACCCATTGCTACAAAGCCATGTAGAAGTCAATGAAAAGTGGCTTAATTATGGAGAAATAAGATTCATAAAAGAGAAAGAAATGGCATGTGTACTTTATATTTTTAATGATAAATAAACCTTAAGGATTTTTAGTAGTTTCACCTACACATCTTGTTGTTCCAATCACTTAGGGCAGGGGTGGGGAACCTTTTTTCTGCCGAGGGCCATTTTGATATATATAACATTAAATGCGGGCCTGGTGCAGGCCACACGCCTCAGTGTGATGTCACACGGGGGCGGGGCTACAATCTCCAGTGATTACAGCAATGCCTGGAGCAATCTGAGGAAGCTCTGGGGAGCTGTAAGAGCAGCAGTGTGACCATCTGAAGTGTCCTAAGGACGCTTCAGGCGGCACGGCTGCATAGATTCTGGCTGCATGGTGCCATTCTAGGCACCCTGCTAGCCAGATGAGGCGAGCAGTAAAAAGCTCAGGGGGCTAGTCCAAATGATTCCGCGGGCCTTATACGTTCCCCGGGCCTGAGGTTCCCCATCCCTGACTTAGGGGAATATTTATTAATTATCGTGTTCTAGACCCGTTAATTAGAATTTCTTATAGAGAAGGTGTTGCTGAATTCTGCAATTAAGAAATTAATTATAAAATGGCTCCCATTTATATAGTGTGTTGCTAAAGGGGATTGAATGTGTGGCTACACACTACATATATCATAGATCTACTTAGCTGCTATGGTTTTACACTGGCAATTACAACTAGCTTCATCTAGTTAGAAATAGCAGGCTTCCTATGCAGGAGAAAACAGCTCCATGAGTTAGGTGTCTAACTGTAGTGTATGAGGTTGAGAGTTTGAGTCCTGAGTATCACATGCTCAGTATTGTCTGTTTCAAATACAGGCGAATTTAACTGTAAGACAAGGTGCACACACATCACACTATTACTGATAGTTAAGTGTACGAATAAATATATATATATATATATATATATATATATATATATACACATATATATATATGGTATAAGAGGATTTGTGCTCAAATAAATATACAGTACATACATACATACGTACACACATACATGTTGTGAAGTGCGGCACTTTGAATATTCCAAGCAACTGCCGAGGTGCGTGCCCAGAATGTAGGTAACAGGCTGGTATCCCAACACTAGGAAAGGTGGCACTCGTCAGTCTTTTTGATCAAATTCAGATTGTATTAAACCAGAAACCAACGTTTCAGGCCTACCAGGGTTTTACACCCTGAGGAAAAATAATTGAGAGAACAATTTTTTTCTTTTTAAGTGACCTATCATTGTAGTCTCTGCTGGTGGCAGGCATGTAAAAAAACATCTAAAATGACTTTCACAGTATCATCGCCCCTAAAGCTAGTGGGGGCAAAGTGGCCCCTAGGCCCCTGGCCATTCACTTTACAGTTTCCTATACTGTACACAACAGTGGGTTTTTGTGTGTGCATGTATTATTCATCCCAGTCATTGAGATTTTAAGTGGCTCTTGCACTTCCCTATTTGGTGTTTGCAATGTATATTTCAGTACCAATATAGGTATACAGCAAGCATTTTAAAGAACGGTTTTCATGGGGCAATATTTTTTTTTTATTTGCTCTAAACACCATCAACCCTAGTTGTGACTCTGGAAGTGGCAAGACACCATCTCAGAGTAGCTTCGCCTAATAGGAAGGGGGGGGGTCGTGGCGTGGGCGAAATAGATATAATTATGCAGAACAATGTAGCGCTTTACTGTTATATATTGTAGATGTTTCACTATTTTCTCGCACAGTATAATGTAACTTTTCATTCTGCTTGTTCAGAATTTTGCATTGTCTGAGAGCAATCATATATAACAGAGAAAAAAAAAAAGACTCTTGGTTTGGGGCACTGTACAGTGTAAGTTTGCAGGTACATATAATAGCACTTTGAATTAATATTAATTATTTTGACCCTATCGTGCAATTAAGGTATAAAAAGACATGAGAGCACCATCTCCTTGTGATGTGAAAATGGGTCATCCAACCTAGGGCTAATACCTGAGGGGGACCTAGAAACGATTACCACAGATAAATCACAAGTAGGGGACTAGCATTAGGAAAAGAATTCGCCATGCTCCTTACAAATCCTCTTAAGAAACAGAACAATAGGAGTGAAGGGTAAGATTAAACTATATATACTCATATATAAAGGTCCAGACCCAGAACCATAAGGGTGACAATTATTGACGTATTGTAGGTGAGAGGACAACTCAGTAGAGAATAAATAAATACACTACCAATTTTTAACTATTTAGACTCAAATTATTTTAGATACATCTCATTAAAAGTTACGTTTTAAATAAATTCATTATTTCATAAAGAGTGCCCCAAACCAAGAGTCTACTTTTTTCTCTGTTATATATGATTGCTCTAATCTGACTCATGGGTGCACCCCCAACTCAGTAATTTTCAGCACGCAATATGAAAGCGTCATTATCCTTCTCAAGTTGGCTTTGACATGAAATAGTGGGACTACAATTACCCCAAATCCAGGGAAACTGACACCAAAGATACACAAACCAAGGTTTGTCTAGAAATCTCCAGTGCGGGTTCAAAACAAGTTTATTGTCTGAGAGCAATAAGTGAGCCTAGGTTCAAGGAGACGTGTACAATTCTGAAGAGGCATATTGAGAACACCTACAAGGACTGAGAAGGGAATGGGATTGAAATACCGGCGGCTGGTATTTCTGTTGAAATCCCAACTGCGGAAGCCCGCCAGGAGGAGATCCCGACTGGGGCTGGTAAGTATCCTGACCCTCCCCTCCCCTTCCCCTAACCCTCCCTTGGTGGTGCCTAACCCAAAACTGCCAGGGTGGTGCCTAACCCTAAGTCCCCCCGGGGGTGCCTATACCTAACCCCCCCTTCCCGCACCGTAAACCTAAACCTCCTGGGGGGTACCTAACCCTAACCTCCCCCTAGTGGCGCCTAACCTCCCCTTTCTCTAGCCTAAGCCTAACCCTCCCTGGGGGATGCCTAACCCTAAGTCCCCCCGGAGGTGCCTAAATCTAACCCTCCCCCTGCGGCTAATTTCTAAGACGCCCTGGACTTACCTTGATCGGAACAGCGTCCTTCTGCATTCCGGCATCGGGATTAAGATAACCGTCTGTATTTCAACGCCTATCTTAAGTCCCGTGTCGGGCTTTAGCAGTCATGATTTAGACCGGCGGAATCCTGGCCGGTCTAAAAACTACATCCCCTGAGAAGTAAGCGCACACAGTGCATTGCATGGAGAGCACCATATAGGTGTATCTACGCAAACCCCAAGCAATTTGAAATTCCCATCCAGTGCCATTCATAAATAAGGTCCTCAGTGATTCCACATCAGTTAAAGTAAATTAACTTGCCATTCCATCATTGTAACATTGATTACAGTGCCCATTGCCAGTATATTAATTTTACATTTCTGCTTTCATATATTTTAAGCAGTCTTTACGCCGGGATGGGTACGGGATTGCCAGAGCTCGGGATCCCGGCGGTCAGAATCCCAACGTCGATGTCCCGACAGATTTAGAATACCGACACTTATTAGTCAGTATTCTAACCCTCCACCTCTCCCTAACCTAACCCTCCCTCTCCGATGCCTGAACCTAACCTCCCCCCCCTAGAGGCTAAACCTAACCTCTCCCTCCCCGCAGCCTAAACCTAACCCTCCCCCTTAGTGCCTAACCCTAACCCTCCCCCCAACCCCGCTACTTACCTTCGGGATTCTGGCGGTCGGGATGCCGGTGCCGAGATTCTGACAATTGTCGGGATTCCGGCGCCGGCATTCTGAGCACCGGAATCTCTGAGGTTGGGATACTGACCGCATCCCCTTTACGCCCTCTTAAGTGTTATCAAGTGAGTCCAGATTACTGTTCATGAAATGCATCTTACCAGTAAAAGTGTACTGTAATGCAGTAAAGAAATACATGCGTGCATCTGACATCACCAGTATCCCAATCATACTATGAAGGCAGACACTCATCTTACCTCCCAGCTTATATGTACACATGTGTCAGAAAGGAATGTCAGCACTGGAGGCCTGCACTGTGCGGGTGGTCCTGCTGCCGTCGTGATATCTGTGGCATCTGAGTATGGCCCATACTAAAATACATTAAGTCTATGTTAGTTATATACTCTGATTTAATATACATTACAATATATGCTTGGCCTACAGTAGGCTCCACAAAGAGAAATTTTATGAAATACACCAAACAAAAGGCGCCAAAATCAAAACTTTAATAGCAGTTAGTCATTGTTATATAGCAATACATGCCAGTAATTTAAAAAAAACAAATATATATATTTTGCTGGAAGGCTAATATGCCATAAGAATATACCAGTACGAATGCAAATGTAACACCAGATGCAGATAACTAATTAGTGCAGGAAAGAGTGAGCAGTGAATGGGAATCTAATAAGCAGGTATGAATTGCACCAATGTGTACTGAACTCCACACGCCTCTGTTAGCTCAAATAAGAACTATAGCTGGATCATTATTATTGTAAAATGTGTAGAACACCTTGCATGGGTCGTCAGAACAACTCCTTTTACTCAACCAAATAACTGGGTATGTTTAATTATCTGCTCCATTGATTGTCAAATCCAGTAACATATAATCAGGTTACACCAAGCTGCTGTTATTGTTAACATATATTACAGTAGCATATATTCAAAGCTGCATTTTAGTATAGCCAATTTAAAACAGAATGAAAATAAATGATTTGTTCAAATAATATTATGACTTCCTAGTTAGCATCGCTAATATAAATATATATATATACATATATATATATACACACACACACACACACACACACACACACACACACACACACACACACACACACACACACACACACACACACACACGAGGGCAGATTGAAAAGAAATAAGACTTGATTTTTTTATTCCAAATCAAGATGACTCTACAGAATCTCAACATTTTTCTTTTTCAAATTAGCGTCCTTCACATTCAATACATTTTTTGCAGTGTTTCAACAACAATTCAAAGACGCGCAGCAGACTGTTATGTGACATGGATGATCTGTTTCCGCGCAGTTGTTTTTTCAGGGTTGGGAATGCCCTGAAATCACAGGGCGCTAAGTCCGGGCTATATGGAGGGTGTTCCAGTGCTGTCCCATTAATTTCAGTCAGTGCTGCCAATGCAACAGCAGTAACATGTGGACGGGTATTGTCTTGGAGCAAAAACCACTGTTTCTACAGCAAGTGTGGTCTTTTCTTCCTCATGGCTCCATGCAAATGGGTTTTCCGGGCTTTTGCATAGTAGTCACCATTAATTGCCTGTCCACGGGGAACCCAGCGCTGTAGGAGCATACCATGCGCATCAAAGGACAGCAGAAGCATCACTTTACACGCCGAAAGAATCACACAGAATTTATGGGGCAGAGGCGAATTCGCGTGTCCATACACTGGAATGTTGTTTGGATTCCAGATCATAATGACGAATCCACGATTCCTCACACGTCACAATCGATGTCAGGAAATTGGGTATCCTCTCCGACATTTGATCAGTGGGCCTGATTCAGACGCGGTCGCAAGCGCTGAGCGCTCACAACCTGGACGATGGTGGCCCAGAGCGCATGCGCACGACGGAGCCGGCTCCGCCGTGTGCATGCGCAAGACCCGGATAGCAACGGGCAATGCGTCGCTCGGGGTCTCACACCAAAGGGGGCGTGCTGTCGATGTTGAGTGACAGCACGCCCCCTTTGGTGGGCGGGCCGGGGTGTGGCTGCCCAATTGGAGGCGTTCCCATGTGAACGCCTACGTTTGGGGGCGGCCCCCACTGACATCACGAGTGATGTCAGTGGAGAGATTTCGGCTCTGTTAGAGCCGAAATCTCTCTGGGGCTTGCGGCAACGAGACCCTACCACAAGGGTCTCGTCGCAAGCCCGATGGTCGTGATGGTCTTGACCATCGCAACCATCTTCCTGGCCGCTCGCTATAGCTGTGGGTGGTCAGCCACAGCTATACGAGCGGCCAGGAGGCCGTTCTAAAAAAAAAAGACCGGCCCTGATTCAGAGCGAGCGGCTCTGAATCAGGGCCAGTGTTCTTTATGTACGATTCAACTCGTCATCGCATCTGCTCTTCTGTGAGCTTTCTGGGTACCCACCTGGCACATACATTATGCATTTTCAGTTCCTATGTCACAATATGCTGAACCCTTTCGAATGAGATGCCAAGTGAAGCCGAAAGTTTGCATAAAGTTAACCTTCTGCCATTTTGCAACATCTCTGCAGTTTTGGAAATGTTGACATCTGTAACTATGGTGGATGGTCTCCCAGAACGCGCTTCGTCAGTCACTCAAAAACAGAGGCAGTCTCATTACTTTTCAATCTTTCAATCAGCCCTCGTGTGTGTATATATATATATATATATATATATGAATCTAAAGTTCACTCATTACACTCATTATTCTAATACATCGCGAGTTCTGTGCTAATTAGACTATTATATACACGTGTGTCACTACTGTGCAAGTGGTACTGTGCAATTCCAATATACTCAGTGACACTAATTGTGAGACCTCTATTGACATTCCAGCTTCTATAATAAGAAAAAGTCTTATGGACATTTCCTACTTGATTCTAGAGATGAGTGGCTCGGTTGTGACTCGGTTCATTTTGCCAAATTAGCACAAGTTTGGATTTATCTTATTGATTATCCAAAACATGTGAGAGCCAGATAGCCAATATGATGCCGGTTTTGATATTCGAACATAACTGAGTAAAACCGAACTGCTAATCTCTACTTCACTCATCTAGGAGTGCAAGCTTACAAGCATTACAGTATCTATAGTGATATGTTTTATACGCAATCCTGTATGTTGTTTTATACAATACAGTGATTGGTCAGTTCACTGATCTGTTGTTTCGTATCCATTATTTGTTTTTTATTTCTTTTCTTTATATTTATTTCATATGGTTTTTGTATCTTTTTCTATTATGTTACTATGAGCCTGATTCAGATGTAGATGCAGAACACACAGCAGCTGTGTCTCTGGATGCAGCTGCTCTGTATAAATATTCTAATGCTGCAGGAGGCAGCTGAAGGAAATGATGACTCTTGACAGCATGGCAGCTCCGAGTACTGCATCCGGAGACGCAGTATTAGATCATCATCATGACTGTCGGCCGCTATGGTTGCAGCTTCAGGCCATCTGAGAAAGCCAAAGGCTACTCAGAATGGCCTCGGCACTCCCAGAAAACAGGAGCAAACCCCCCCCCCCTGGCACTGCACATTTGGGAGGTAGTAGGCATCCTGTCATGCAGGATGCCGACGGTCAAAATACCGGCGTCGGAATCCCAAAAGCGCCAGGATCCCGGCTCCAGTATCTCGACCGCCGGCATCCCGAAGGTAAGTATCTAGGGTTAGGGGGAGGGTTAGGTTTAGGGAGAGGCACTAGGGAGAGGGTTAGGCACTAAGGGGGGAGGGTTAGGTTTAGGTTGCAGGGAGGGAGAGGTTAGGTTTAGGCACCGGAGAGGGAAGGTTAGCGTTAGGGTACTTACCTTAAGGGAGTCGGGATTCTCATTGTCGGGATGCCACTGTTGGTATTCTGACCAGCAGCATCTCGACCGCTGGTATCCCATACCCAACCAGCACTAAACGGCTCCTGTGAATGCGCAGTTCACCCATCATCGGGTTAGTACGTAAACCATTGGGTTTATGTTCCTGAATATATCTGCCTATATTTTATATGGCATCAGTCTATATCTTGTTCAGGCTTACTACTCGCGCTGCATTTCTTGTATTTTTATGTGGGGTTGACAGATCCCCCTTTGTTTCTGAAGCTGCAGCATGAAGATGTCCTGTTAGCATTTGAGCTCAGCAGTGAGCCTAGGCATTGGGTTATTCCCTTTTTAAGTAGTTCAAATCAACATAAATGTGAAAAACATTTTGCTATCACTCAATGGATGGGATGTACTGTACTAAAGCCTGCAATGCGGTCAAACTCCAGTTTTGGCCGCATTTCCATAAGTACCAAGCTCTGACATACGATACATTCCAGAGCTTAGACCTGGCGGTTAATGCCATCTTTAGATGACGTTACCCAATAGAAGCCTATGGGCTTCTTTACGCATTTTCCCCTGAAGACGATCTCGGATCCCTCCCATGAACCCCCACAGCACGCTCTTCATTCTGTGCATGCATGTTCTCTCCTCCTTGCTCTGGAGATAATATATTAGAGTAAATTAAACAAATAGCATTTAAATAGAAAATAATATGAATTAAAAGAATGGTAAGCACTTAAAGTACTTATGGAGACATTGGATGGATATAGTAAAACTCAAAAATAAACAGTCAAATTGAACAAAGTAGCAAGTATGTCTAATGATGGCACTGAAGGATTATACCAGAAACTGTGTGTGACACATTCATTTTCATGAAGCAATGAATAGAGCAACTCACTCCTCCGTCATTCAGAGCTCGTACTCTGAATTGATAAGTGCTTCCAGGAAGTAGATCACTGACTGTACACTCCAAGTCACAACCATGATAGACCTCAGTGGTATGTCCTCCAGGTACACCGAGCTCTAAGCTGTACTCAGATACCTGACACCCAGACTCCGTCTCAGGGGCATCTGAGGAGAAAGTCAGAGCAATGTAATCACACTGAAGAATGACTGTTGGAAGCAAATCATATAATAATAATGCCTTCTAAAACCAGGATACAGGACAGTTCTAGCAATTTGCATGGTTTACTGAGCCTGCAAGACTTCTGGGAGCAGATCCTGGAATTTGTAAAAGATAACATAGGCACTTCTGTGTCATACAGCCTAAGAGGTAATATTAAACTTGAATTATGCCAACCCATCTCAGGCCCTTATAAGTGAAGTCCTGTTTTACATTCAAAAAATAAATTCCAGAAGGTGGCTGATCCGTAGAACTGGGATAACTTGCCTCATTGTGTTCTTCCCTATCATATAAGAAATGGTTTTAACAACACTGGGCCTGATTCAGCTTGGATCACAGTTGCTAATATGCACGCAATCGGACAATTGTTGCATTCTGCGCATGCCTATGCATCGCAGTATGCCTGCGCGAACTGGCCACTGCGATCGGAACTGCGATCGCAGTGATTACGCAGACCCCTCGCAGAGTGATTGGCAGGTGTGTCAGCGCGTTAGCACGCAGTTTAAGGGAGTGCAAAACGATATATCTTGCATCAGTTTGTGGTTACATCGATAACTATATAATGTAACCATATCGCCTGATCGTCCGGTAGTGCGTACACACTGCACGATCTGAGGGGATCGTTAATGAGATTGACAGATCTTCCTGCATGTACAAAAGATCTTAAGATGCAACGAATGACGTTGCGGGAGTGCGCATAGTGCGTACACACTTGATGATTTGAACGATTTGTCGTTCTGATGCTTTGGAATCGTCCGAATCATTCAAAATATCGTCTAGTGTGCAGGGTCCTTAACACGCTCTATTCACCCAGGTGCATCCTGCTCACCCAGATCCAGATCTTGCAGAGACTTGCTCCAGAGCTAGGCCACACTATTCTATATAAGCTCTTTCACCTCCAGCTAGCCACCATTTCTGCAACTACAAAGCTATAACTTGGTTGGGTATGTGAGATGTAACATAAACCTTACAGGGTGTACTAGGATGTATAACTTCACCTGTTAAAAGGAAACCTTGTACTTTTCATAGAAATAGTGATTTGTGCCCTGTACTACAACGTTCCACATTACCCAGTACATGTCTGTTAATAATAAATAATAATAATCAAAATAAAAATAAGAAACATAGGGCCTGATTCAGAGCCAGACGCTCTGACCAGACGGCTCGCTCTGAATCAGGGCCCTCCTACATGAAAATGGAGCGTCCTCCTCGACGCTCACATAGCTGTGGGTGACCACCGACAGCTTATGCGAGCGTCCATGATGATGGTCGCGATGGTCAAGACCATCGCGACCATCGGGCTTGCGACGGAGACCCTGCGGTAGGTTCTCGCTGCCACAAGCCCTGGAGTGATTTTGGCTCTATCAGAGCTGGGTCTCGCGCATGCGCACGACGGAGCTCCCTCCGTCGTGCGCATGCGCAGAGGGGTAACATCGACCCGCTTGCGAGCGTCCTGCGCTCGCGAGCGGGTCTGAATGACCCCCATAGTTCTTTAGACACGTCAAAAATAATTTCTGTACGATTTATGGAAATAATTGAACAAGTTTACACTGTGGGCCTGATTCAGCAGTACACGCTAGTGCACAGCTGAACGCAGATTCCCGATGTTTGGGAATCTGCGCAGGTGCCAGACCCATTCTGCGCATGTACAGAACTGGTCTGCGATTTTGCCTGCAAACTGGCAGCAAACTGTCAGTGATTGACAGTCTGCTGTCGTTTGGGGGCGGGGGCAGTGACAGCCTCCATTGGGGGGGAGGGAAGAGGCCTGGATCTCCGTCGGGTGACAGAGATTTCCTGGCCTCTTCCTCTAAACTGCTGCGGCCGGCTGCGAGACCTATGGGTCACCGCAGCCGGCCGATGGTATGCAGATTGTCCGATGCTGCGTTGAACAATGCAGCTCGGATAAGTAATGCACAGGAGGCATGATGCTTCCTGCTGCATTACCATATCTGCAAGGATCACAATTGCAAAGCTGCCTGCGTGCATACATCATATCTATAGCCTGAGTGCAGCTTTGCATTACAATCCTTACAGAATCAGGTCCTGTGTTCACTGTATGTCTTCAAACTTGAAAAATAATAAAAGATAATCAAATATCTAAGAATAATAGAATAAAATATATAGAATAGTATATAATTAACATAAATGATCCAAATGGCAGTAAACGTTTGTGATTGTTTTATTAATATTTGGTTATGTATATATACACAGTGAAGGAAGTTCTTTACTGGACTTAAGCATTATGCCCCAGCAGGCAATTCATTGCTTCATTAGTAACTAGTGATATCACTAAGCCGTGAGATGCAAACTGGTATTACTAGTGATGTCACTATTAGCTGCCTGCATCGTGTGCAGGGGATACTGTAGGTACACTGTTTATTTAGTTTTCATTTCTGTAGTTTTTACACAAAAAAATGGAAATAAAACACATAATGATATAAAACACAGCACATAATGATTTCACGTTTAATACAAATAAACACAGCTATCAATACTTCAAACAAGAACAAAGCAGTTACCTACCCCATTGTAAGTAAACTTCTTTGTGCTTTGGTTTGCCTACCACTCTTGGTGCTGGACAAGGACCTGGTGCTACACATAATGTGCGAATAGGTTGACTCTCAGAACACTGGGGAAAATATAGAAATAGAAGACAATTACTCATTAAACCACAAAGATCTATGACACATTATAGTGTGAACTGCTGATATAGTGACAGTAAACAGTTGTTACTGGCATACGGAGCCCACTACATGTAGAAATGTCTTGGTTTTCAAAAGACTAAGGGGGAATTCAATTAGACGGGATAAAGCAAAAACTTAAAGTCAGATAAATTTTCGCACAATTCGCGTGTTTTGGTGTTATATTTTTGTGTCTTTTGTTTATGCGCACTCCCGTTTTTCGCACTATCCAATTAAAAAACACACGAAAACGCATTTGCACAAAAACTGTGAAAAGTAGAGTACATTTTGGGGAAATCTGTACCCCATAAAAAGGCTAACTGACATCAATTTAGAAATGCAATGTTTAAAACACCTGTCCCATCCATACAAAATACCTATCCCAATACTTTAAACCTATTTCCCACTCCAAAAATAATTTTTGCCTAAATTGTCAATAGGGGGAGGATCCGAGGGGTTCTGAACCAAGTCCCCACATTTTTAAGCAAACAATAGGGATTTTGCACAACTTTTCACCTGCTCAATTGTGAAAAAAGTTTGCTGTATTTTGTCTATGGAGAATTCGCACGTGCAAAAACTTCAAAAACTGGATTGCACGATGCACATATTTTTGAAAAGTTTGTACGCGCGAAAACTTTTCACCAAACCGTGGCTATTCGTGGCTAATTGAATATGGACCTAAGGGGGAGAGATAAAGTGGACAGAGATAAAGTACCAACCAATCAGATCCTAATCAGATCCTGTTACTTTATAGTCTGTGCTAGAAAAATTACAGAAGATAATTGATTGCTGTGCGTAACTTCTCCACTTTATCTATCTACAAGATTTGATAAATCTCCCCCTTACACTAAGTTCATTGTGTTCCTAATTATTCCTAAATGCATAGAATGTACAGTTTTTTATAAATTAGGACATTACTCTTTCTTGCTGTTGATGTCAAACAGTTTAAGTATCTCAAATATGCTGATATAAAACAACAATTACAACAATTTAAGTGGTTCCTATCATTATCTTCTTCAATATCTTTGCTAAAGGTTAATTGTATCAACTGAATTACCCTGGTCTTGATACAAATTGTCTACTACCATCCACTGAGGAGCTACTGCTATTTGTAATACAAGGTGATAAATGCTTGGGATCCACGCTACACCAGGCAGCTGATAACCTGCGTGATATTCACCAATCACAAAAGTATAAGTGCACAAAAATTTGAAAATTGCTAAAAGCGCTCTAGTTAAGGTACATGGTGTAATATGTCTAATTTGTCCAATAAGCATAAAAGAGTCTCAACAGTCTTATATTTATATAGTCTCTTTTCGTAGTTTAGTCATCGTATAAATTTCAATCCTGACCCTTCTGTATGATCTAAAAAAACCTGGTCTCTCCACTTGGTTTCCACACTATTACCCCTCAGCGTCAGTGGCTCATACAAGGAAAACGCATATAGTGTAAAACCATTTACATTTATTTCAGGTGCTGTATCCTGTGATGCTACCAGCCAGAACCTAACTGTGGGAAGGTATTGCTTAAAACTGTGCCTTTCATAAAAGGTCCCGGATAGTACGCGACCATTGTTTATCTATGCTATGCTTTGAAATACAGGTTGAGTCTCCCATATCCAAAATGCTTGCGACCAGGGACATTTTGGATAACGGAATATTCCGTATTTTGGAATATTTGCATATAATTAAATATCTTGGGAATGGGACCCCAATATACACACAGAATGCATTTATGTGTTATATACACATTATACACACAGCCTGAAGGTCATTGTATACAATATTTTTAATAATTTGTGCCTTAGACAAAGTTTGTGTACCATCAAAAATCAAAGATTTAATTGTCTCAGTCATGCCAAAATGATTCCGTATTTTGGAATATTTGGATATGGGAGACTCAACCTGTAAATGTAAATGGTTTTACACTATATGCGTTTTCCTTGTAGGAGCCACTGACGCTGAGGGGTAATAGTGTGGAAACCAAGTGGAGAGACCAGGTTTTTTGAGATCATACAGAAGGATCAGGATTGAAACTTATACGACGACTAAACTACAAAAAGTGACTATTTAAATATAAGACTGTTGAGACTCTTTTTCTGCTTATTGGACAAATTAGACATATTACACCATGTACTCTAACTACTGCTATCTGTGTCTGGCTAGCTGTATACAGGAAACCTATTAGCAGCACTGGTCACTGGAGCCTGCGTTAGACAGATGCTGCATGCTGGACACTATGTCATTAGAGCCAATTGAGGTTGGATCCAGCGTGCTGCTATACGTCTTGGTGTTGATGTCTGTTACAACAATATTAATCTATTACGGCAAGTAATATGCTGATGTTTAGTAGGTTCCGATTTATGTTCACAATTGGGACTGGTTATATCAGCTGACACTGTCATGTAGCATTTCGCTTGCAGATACACCTGCAGTTGCACACAGAATATAGGCATGCTACATATCATTTTAATCAGCAGAAGCTACTTGTGCGTTCTATTCACTATTCCTATATTGCTTTGCAAATAAGACATATTTGAAGGTAAAAAGTTGCACAAAAAGATGATTAGCGCTACCAAGTCACGCCACGACATGGCGCAACTAGAACTGTTTAAAGCGCAAGGAAGTAAGATGTATGTGGACACATCTGCACAAATTCCCCATTGTGCTATTCTGTTGTATACAGGTGCCCTGCATAAGTTTTCTACCCACAGATTGTTACTTTTTAGTATACTCCTGGCAAAATGATACGTGATCATTTTTATTTTCATTAGGTCAATTGTCTGGAAGCTTTTGTGAACAATTACTATAGTTTTAATCAAAATCAACTACATTGTAGCTTGTTTTTAAAACAGTTCCTTCAAAACCTTTAATTTTTAACTTATTTTAAAGTTAGAATTAAAGATTCAGAAACAAAACAAAAAACATTGTGCTCACTGAGGTAGATGTGGTAACCAAACAGGAAGCTCTACCTACCTGACTGTGTCCCCCGGTGCTGATGGAGCACACGCGGAGTTTGTATAAAGTGCCCGGTTTCAAGTCATTACAGGTATAATCTGTTGCAGATCCACTATATGCTACCTTCCATTGTGTTGCTGTAAAAAGAAAACTTATTATCATAATGTAATGCAAAATATTCAGCTTTTACAATAGTAATTAACGGAGCGTGAAAACAACAACAAGCACAATAAAGGCTTCTTACAGATCACAAGCTACATTAGAAAAATGGCACTTTTATTTATGAAAAGGCACTGGCCAATTTCAGCCGGAAAGTGAATTTGAAGCTGTAACTGTCGGATTAATAACCACAGGACCAGGTTCCACTTTAATTCCCATTTTTCCCTGCAATACAGATTGCCAAAGAAATTGGCCATTTATAAAGCAACTTCAGCTGCTGTGATAGCGGGTGAGAAGAGCACGTGCCTATTGAAGTGCATAGTGATTATCTGACTGTCAGCCATTATTAATTTACAGCACATGTATATGCATTGGCCACAAATTACTGCAGTACAATACAGTATAGGCAAAAGAACAAAGCATGAGGTGATAGCTCTTGTGTATTACTATAAGATATATTTGGTAGTAACCGCAAAGTGTCAATGAGTAGCTGATGATGTGCATCTTGTGGATCTATTGACTTTACATTTAATTTTATTTTCCTTGAATCCAAAGCTCAGGAGAGAACAGAACTTTAAGTTGACCTGTTTCTTGGAATTCATTAGCGGTACACGAGCAATCTTAGCCGAGTAATTGGTAGGAAGTGACTAGACCGCTGTATTCCATCCGGCCTCTACTGTGGCTCATTTATGTGTGTAGTGCTCCCTAACATTACCCTGTCCTTTCCAGAGCTTTCACATTAATGAACTAAAATGAATATACACAGCCTGTGCGTTAACTGCTAAACTGAGGTGATATCACATGAGCCGAGATGAGCGATTTATAATGTCAGTGGATTTTTTTCCAATCAGTTTCAAAATTATATACATGCAATTAGTGGAATTGTGAACAATAGAAACAAAATTTGTATCTTCCTTTACAAAAATTTATAGACAAATAATTATATCATTTATGTCAGATATAATTTAATGGAGGAAAACTACAATACAGAAAAAATGTTGCCACATTTGACTGGATTAATACACCTCTGCATTTTAGAAACCCTATAGGGTAGGCTAAATTGCACCCTCTGCCCAGGGGCTTATCTATAATGGGTACATGGTGTGCTGTGTACACGGATTCCCGGGTCCAAGGAGGCCCATCCCACATACACTGCACCCATTCATTCAATACTTACCTCATCAGTGTCCTGGGTCAGCAGGATCAGCGCTATACAAATCAACGGCAAAATGGCGAAGCATCAATTTTCCTCGTTTTTTGCGCATGCACAGTAGGTAAGTCACCAGGAAAGTGGCTGCCGTGCCATTTCCCCCAGGACCTGCACATGCGCAGTAAAATCTGGCACAGCACTAGAACCTACTAGTGCCCGGAGTCTACTGCTGCGCTCAGTGTGCTGCCGGCGACCAGGTCCCAGGACGGAGACTGCCCACGGGTCTCCTCCTCTCTTAATACACCCCTGCCTCTGCCTATTATTTGTTTGTTAGATACAGGGTTTATCTAACAGTACCAGTAAAGTAATAATGTTCTCTCATAGGTACAATGTAACATTCCTAATTTACACCATCACACCTAATCTACCCTCCGTATTATTGGAGTCACCTGTACTTATGCTGGGTACATACTATACAGATATATCTGCAGATGATGGTCGTTCATACACACTGAGCGGCCATCATCTGTGTCTGCCCGCAGGTCCCGGCGGGCAGGGGGCATGTCCCACCCCCCTTCCCGCGGCTGCCGCTGTGTGTGTACGGGCGGTCTGCAGACATATCTGTTCAGCACAGCCAATGCGATATGTCGGTGATCGACGACATTCACCGACATATCGTGGATACACACTGGCCGATGTCCAGCAGATATATTGGCCGATCAATTGATCGGCCAATGTATCTGTCAGTGTGTACCCAGCTTAAGATACTGAATAAGATCTTACTAAATAACATCATAGATATTATCAGATTTAGATAACAAGAAAAAGCCTAGAGCCACATAAGGAGTGACTGGTCTGACAAATTTTTTTTATACGAGTGACGTCATTACAATGCTTCTATATACGAATATTACTGTATGTGAGCAGTAATATGCAAGTTGGTGTATTCTGAATCCAGACAAAGAGCATATTTGCAGCAGGGGTAAGATTGCAATCATCGTGTTTAGGTTTGGACCTAAGGCAGCTGCCTCATCATCCTACCCATAAACCTGGCCGCAGGCACTTATTACATTAAGGAACGTTGTAACTAAGGAAACACAGATAGATTCAACTAGGGGATCTGAGCACAGCATCTATCTGAATAAAGACAGAAAATAAACATTTATATTGGTGGTATCACCTCAGCTACATATTGTATATATTTGTGAATTATATAGGACCAGGTGTACAGACATTAAGGACCTCAATCAGAGTCGGTCGAAGCGGCCGCACGGTCGTACGTGAAAAGGGGCCGGATATGCAAATGATTCCCTCGCAAGTTGCGTCCCTAAGTTCGGATCGGTAGCTGGCCGACCAAGGGGAGGAAGCGGCCGGAATTAAAAAAAATACGCCCCCTTCTGTACGCATTGCATGTCATCTCCGGGCATATAAGGATTAATTGAGACCATCGGGAACCATCGGAACTGGTCGTAGAGCTTAAGGTTGACCATACCCTCTCTTAAGCTCTACGATCATGTCAGTGTAAAAACCTCCCATGTCACATGTGCCATGACGCTACTTTGTTAATTATGCACTCCCATAAACCGTATGCACTCCCATAAAACGCTGTTCGCATAATTAGGCACGCCTGCGTTCGGATCTCCACTCCCCCGTTTTCAAGCACCTTCCCCTGTTACCACCCACAAACACCTCATTCTGTCACTCAAACTACCGACCTGGCTGTGTTCAAGGAGAGAGAAATTTCTGATCGTAGTGGCTAGTTTGCGCACGCGCATTGCGAACTTTACGCATGCGCAGTATAGCGAACATTGTTGGCGTACGACCGTGTGGCCGCTTCGAACGACTCTGAATGAGGTCCTAAATCTTTATCCCTCATCTGTTTTCAATAAGCAATTTACTTGCATAAAAATAATTCTCTAAAACATGATTGGAGTGCTTACAGTAAAACACACCTTCAGACGTGCCTTCAGAAATCTCCAAAAGGTATTTCAGTATTTCTGAGCCACCATTGTCTTCAGGAGCATCTGAAAGAAAGATAGTTATATTATGTACCGCAGGATGTATAAGACACAGCACTTAGCTCTCCCTGCTCCTGCTAATAGCTCCTTTCACAGCACTTGTTTGATGAAGAGCACCAGTTGGCTCATCTTGAGAAAAGAACATTACTTAGCACTGATTGCTGTTATACCAACTGGTCCGGCGTTTTCTTTTATATATCTAGACACAAATATTTATATAACCAAAATCTGAATAATGTCAGATGTCTGTGCTTTAAATAGCACATATATTGAGTACGGTAAATGTTGAAATTGTACTACACAATTAAATAAAAATCTATATGGTCTTAAAAACTCAATTTTACAATGCATTTTGAATTGCAAAATACAGGAACAGTACACATAGATGGAATCGGTATGAAATACCGGCTGACACATGACCGGCAGTTCGATTCCCGGCAGCGTCAGTGCGACAGATGCAGAGATCCTGGCAGCAGCAGCCCGACAGCGCTGGAAATCCCGTTCGTCCCTAGGTAAGTACAAACTAACCTAACCCTCCTTAGGGGTGCCTAACCCTAACCTCGCCCCCCTCTGCCTAACCCCAATCCCACCTCTAAGTGCCTAAACCTAACCCCACCCTTCCCCGCTGCCTAAACCTAAGTCCCCCAGGGGGGTGCCTAACCCTAACCTCTCCCCGGGGGTGCCTAACCCTAACCCCCCCTTCCCCTAGCCTAACCCTAACCCTCCAGGGGGGGATGCTATACCCTAAGTCCCCCCTTGGTGCCCTAAACCTAACCCTCCCCCCGCGGCTGTCCGCTCGCGGCGCCCGGCATCCCTTCGATCGGATTGCCGGGCGCCTGTCTCCCGGCGTCGGAAAAATTACAGGCCTCTAGATTTAGACGCTGGTCATTACACCCTCGCCGGGATATGACAGTTGGGAAGCCGGCTGTCGGTATAATGTCAGCCGGCTTCCCGATTGCATCCCCACATAGATTAGCAGTATGTGAGTGATTGACATTATACAGTAGTGAGTACAGTACATACTGTAATCCGTATTTCTTGTCATCATTTTCATTTATTGTGTCACCATGTAATTCTGCAATGTTCATTAGATAGACTGTTTTAGCTTTCTGACTTCACCCACTGCATTACATTTATGTGCTTAGATGTCCAAAACAAAGCTTATCACCTTTCCTTCTACCAGAGTCACCACCTACCCTCAAATCTCCCTCACTTGCAACACAATTCCTCAGAACCCCAAACCCACTGCCTTGGTGTCACTCTTCAGGGATCCCTCTCCATTACTATTTTAACCAGATCTCTTTCCTGTTGCCTCTACCTTCAAAATGTTAATAGAATATACCCTTTCTTACACAATATTCAACAAAAACACTAAAATATTATCTAATTCATCTCCCGACTCAACTATTCCAACCTCATCCTATCAAGCATTTGGTACACCCATCTATCCCTGCTTCAATCTGTCATTGATGTGGCAAGACTTATTTTCCTCTCTATGCTCCACATCTGCCACACCTCTCTGCAAATCCCTATACCGAATACCTGTATTCCCTAGAATCCAAAAAAACTATAAATAATATATAATAATAATAAAAAAGCATTCAACAGCTTCCCTCCTGTCAGTGTCCCGACATTCATTTAAAATCTCATCTCAAAATATACCTCCCCCTGTTAACACCCACTAGAGGAGGGGTCTTTAACCTTGGCCCTCCAGCTGATGTGGAACTACACATCCCAGCATGCAGTGCCATACTTTTAGCATGCTGTTATATCAAAAAAGTGGCAGTGCATGCTGGGACGTGTAGTTCCACAGCAGCTGGAGGGCCAAGGTTGAAGACCCCTGCACTAGAGGATAAATGATATAGGGCTCTTCCAGAACCTAGGGCAACACTGCCAAACTATTTTTATTTTATTTTTTAATTATTTTAGCTTTTTGTTTTAAGGGTGGTTGGGATGGAGCAACCAAATGAGCAGGGAGCCTGGCAAGAATAGAGAAGCAGGCTCAGGCTGTAATCACAACATAATGTCACTAAAGCCCGGTTCCCAGCAGTTGTACCAATAAAACAAAACAGAAAAGATATACATACATAAATAAGTAACAAATCAAGCTTAAAAAAAATGAGATAACAATTAATTTCCATTATGTTGTTTAAGATTAAAGCTGGCAATAAATATTCAAGCTGCTGTACATTTTCATGGGTTCCGGACTGTAGATAGACAGTAATTTGATAGACAATGTCTAGATAGACCCCAGATGTTAGACAGTCAATAGGTCGACAAGAACAAAAGGTTGACAGGGATAAAAGGTTGACACAATAAAAGTCGACATGCCTCCCCGTGCTCCCACTGAGCCTGCCGTGGGCCCCCTGCTACTGTCCATCTCTACCCCCCGGCGACAATGCCGCTACTCCCTCTGCCCTGGCCTCCTTCTGCTGCCCAGCTAACATTTCCACTGTCCCCTCTGACCCCCATCTGCTGCCACTGAACCCCAGCTACGCCTTTTGCCATACCCCTGTGGCTGCTGCCCTAGCCCCTGGAAAGAAGAAAAGAATACTTACCTGCACTGGGGGCTGAGCAGTGACCTCCTCTCACTGGCAAATCAGCTGATGCTGCAGTTAGCGGAGATGCAGGAAAGTGCCAGCCGGCTGCGAAAAGCAGGAGTCAGAGAATTGGGGGAACCCTGCTTAACGCCTTTTTCAATTTTTTTATAGTAAAAATAATATTGATAAATAGACACCCTTCAGAGATTATACTGGTAACTGCACAGCAGCTGTGGTACAGCAGTAGTGATTAGAAAGAATTTGGGGAGGGCACAGAAATCACATGAAGGAATGGTGGGGATCACGGAGACCAGCCTCTCAGTAGCGAATGCAGCCTGTTGTGAGAACCAGTATTGGAAAGAGATAGGTGACTCCAATGGGGCTCCTCCAAGTGTCAGTGAGTACCTGGTGTATGAACACTTCTCCACGATCAGGAAGCAAAGTCCGGCATGCAGGGACGGTGTATGAAAGCAGCAGTACAGCTCCTCACCACTGACGTCTGATTGTTACTCAGAAGTAGACAGTACCAGGCACACTCAGTGGGGAGGCCCGCTGGACGTGGAGAGAAAGACAGCGTGTGAAGTGCCTAGTTGAGGTCATGCCAACGTACAGAGCTGCGAGGGTCCTAGTACCTACTGACTTGTGCCTTTAAGTAACAGAGGCAGCACAGAGTGCGTCTCCAGCAGACGAGCCAAATGTAAAAAAAAAAGAAATACGGCTCGACAGGTGGCCCAGCAGGTGCGTCAGCCCACAGGGATCTTCCCAGTGAGGCCTATGGCGAATACGCTCCTAGTTAGAGGAGCCAAGACAGGAGCAGGAAGAAGGAGTTCTTTTGTATGCAAGTACGTCCTGTGCTGCACTCTGTCGCCCCTTCCCTCCCTCTCTCCCTCCTTCTGAGTGTATACCAATAACGCCAGCTGGTGGGTGGAGGGCAGGTTTTTCCAGAGCTGGGTGGTGGTGAATGTTCAGGCAGGAAGCAGTGCTGCGCCTTTCAGGCTATGGCGCTCCAGGCGACAGCCATACTAGCCCGTAGAATGGGGATAGTGAAGCACAATGAGAAAAATACCACAGTGGATGAGGCTTAGGAGTTAATAGATCCCAACCCCGACATAAAGGAACTCTTTACACAGTTCAACGAAGCCGGTGAATGTACCGTTGCATGGAGCTCTATGCTGAAGTTAGATCAGTTTATTATGTATATTTTATTGTCATATAGAGAAAAGATGGTGGGGGCCCAAACCATTATCTTGTCTGGGGTCCCAATGGGACCTAATCCAACTGGAACCTATTGGTCCCAGTGACCATACAGGCGCTTTCTGTCAGGAGCAGCGATCGGGTCTGCTGTATTTACTCGTGATCATGTGCAGTGAGCACGAGTTCCGGACTATAGATAGACAGTAAAAGTTCGACAATGTCTCTAGATAGACACCAGATGTTAGACAGGCAATAGGTCGACTTCGACTGGGACAAAAGGTCGACAGGGGCAAAAGGTCGACACACTAAAGGTAGGTCTGTAAGTAAGTCTAGTTACAAATGGTCGACAGGGTCAAAAGGTCAACATTAAAATGGTCGACACATGATTTTTTAATATATATATATTGTTTTTAGGTTTAGATTTAGGCACTTACCGGTTAGGGTTAGGCACCAGGAGGGAGGGTTAGACACTTACCGGAGGGTTAGGCACTACAAGGGACGGTTAGGTTCAGGCACCTACCCAGACAGTAAGGGTTAGGCACCAGGAGGGAGGGATAGGCACGAAGGGGAGGGCTAGGGTGAAATTAGGGCAAAAGAAAAACAAAGCATGTGTCAACCATTTTTTTGTGTCGACCAATTTCAGGTCGACATTTTGGCCATGTCGGCCATTTGTACATGTCAGCCTTTTTACATGTCTACATTTAGTGTGTCAACATTTTGCCCTGTCCACCTTTCGTTCCAGTCGACCTATTGACTTTCTAACATCTGGTGACTATCTAGACAAAGCCGACCTTATTACTGTCTATTTGTTAATCCACACCCAGTGAGCACACAGCAGTCAGTGGCGTGTCCTAAGTGTGGTGTTTTGCATGCATTGTCACTGCCATTTTATTAATACTACAGGGTAACCATGATAACATTAGAGCAGAAATGATCTATGTACATGTACCCCTGCGCCGTGGAACCCTGGGGTGCCTCAGGACACTTGCAGGGGTGCCTCAGGTTGGTGGTCCAGCACCAAAACAAATTATTTATGGTCAATATAATGTAAATATGTGGACAAACAGAAGCTGAAACCTGTCCACAAGCACATAACTGAGCCTAAGGATGACAGGTCAGCACAATTTACTTCATTTTACTACTTTACTAAAACAATTTTGAATTTCTCAATAACAAACTTTTGGCTTAGGGGTGCCGCGAAATCAGTGCTGTTAATCTAGGGTGCCAAGATTCAAAATAGATTGGGAACCTCTGCCCTAGGAGTAGCTAATACATAGTCATGGGGTACTGTAACTCTTACACTGAAAATAATATATTAATAAAGACTAAACCTTATAGAAAACTGAAAGTAGTATTATGTGAGATAATACCTGGGCATAGGTTTCATCTTGCGCTGAATATTCCCTTTGCACCCAATTACCTATCAGTGATTGCAAAGTACGCGCTATAACGTGTTTTTACACGCCACAGGCAGAGAGGGACTCAAATTCTAAAAATGACCAGGTCCTGCAGGATGCGCTGTCAGCGTCTCCCTAACAAATCACTGTGGCAGCAGCATCCCCTCATCCAATAGCCGCCTGAGGCCTCGGCCCTTCCCTCCTCTCGTGTGTCCTCGCCCTCTCCGCTCCCATCAGCCTCACTCCCGACGCTACCCGAGACGTATGTCCTTCCCTCTTCTTGGATGTTGCATAGTAGTAGGGGCCCCAGCTCTCCGCTCCCATAGGCCGCACTATAGACTGGGCACCGGGAATGGGGTTTGCAAAGATGGGCTTCATCAGGTAACTGCATCCTGCAGGGGAGTCTCACATACTCCCGATTTAGGTCACAGACTGTCCCCTTCTCCCAGAGTCACCATGTCAGATCCCCACACACACGACTCGCCCTACAACCAACCCCACAGAGACCCCTCTACTCCCACTATAGCCAGTAACTCCCAGACCTCACACAGCATACCATATAGGGGTAGCAGCAACCCCCAATATTACAGCCCCCCCACACTCACAGTTATGGCACAGATACCACAGACACATGCTACACAGATAAAACATACTATTAGTCACACACACTACATGCATTTGCATTCACCCCGATGATCAGTCTATTGCCACAGCAATTTACTTACCCTTTTATTGTATTTTTATTGTGTTCTACAAACACCCTTACATACAACAATTTTCACTAAGTTTTGTTTTCACACTAAAAAAATTGACTTTATACAGAAAAGTATATAGGTGGTTAAAATGACAGTATCCTTTAATATTCACTTGGAAAAGTTTATAGCCCGTGCTCATTTCATGTGGATTTGGGTGCTGTTTGTCTGGGGGCTGGAGAGATCCCAATGTTGACACTAATGGGCTGGGGAAGGGCTGGCCCGGATTATGGGGTTTTCACCTGTGAAGGGTGCAAAAGTTTATTTAAAAGGAGTATATATAGAAACCTCAGTTACACCTGCAGGTACTGAGGTAGCACTGTCATGGAAGTGAAGGCTATGCTGTATAAATTTAAGTCAAATTCTATCTGTGAAAATGTTTTGTATGCTTAGAAATGTACTGTAATACTTTGGAAAATCACTGTCCTACTGCAGTTTCTTTGCTTATAGTGACTGCTGCTGTTTATTCTATTGCCATGGACAACGATATTACCTGGTGTTTTATGACTGACTTTCCATTGTGTACAGTATGTGTAGGGCATGTGGGTGGTGTCATGGCATATGGTTATCTCAAAAGCATAAATTGTTATGGGACCCAGAAATTGTGGCGTAGGACCCCAACTTTTTAAAGTGAGGGGTCCCTGGGACCCACATTTTTTTTTGCTCAGCGCAGACACTTCCTATCAGTATCTGTGTTGAGAGCTGTAGTGTTATTTGTCTACTGTACAATACAATACAGTACAATGTCTACTGTATTGTACGGTCATACCATGTACTGTCTTGTACTGCAGACCACATGTGGCACCCAATAAAGGTTAATAATAATAAGATATAAATCTTATTCGTTCTGTGTCGCCTGGCGGTAACCATCAGGATGCATGCATATAGGGGTGTATGTAGGGGTCCAAGCGACCCTGGCAAAGTAAGGGACTAGCACCCCCCCATATTTCCGGAATAATCCTACCATCCCAATGTTTTTTCCCCCCTACCACACGTTAAAAACAAAAAAATTTAAATAGAGATTAATTTAATATTACGGAGAGTCAGTCAGTCACAGGAATACAGGTATGAGTTTACTTACAATAACTTAGTGTACCCCATGTTCTGAACTTTAACCCTCTTTATGTGTGTATATGTAAAACAATACACCCACTTTATCATTTCTCTACCTCCCACAACATTAGCATATACTCAAAAACTTCAACATATCTCAATACAGCAGAAATATACAATCCAATAAAGATGATACTGCCACCTCCCCACATGCAGTTAAATTACAATCCACCCTCCTAGAAAACATTAATACCCTCCCACACCACCACCATGATAATATTAATATACATCCCAACCAGGGGAGTAGCAAGGGTGGTTCCAGTGGAGCATGTGTTCCAGGCGCCAAAATGGACAGGGTTCCAGAATTCATGGGGTGCTGCACAGTGTGACAGCTGTCTGTTACTTTTATCTCGGTTTGTTTGCTCTATATCCTAAATAAGTTATGAATCTGCTCCTTCAAGCAGCCCAGATTGCCTCCCCTCAGGCCCTCCCTCCTCTGTGATCATCTTCTGTCACCTCCCCTTACCCGTCAGATAGATTACATTCACTTCTCACCTCTTTAATTCCCTCCCCTCTCGACCCTGTGATTGGCTCTTTGCCCCTGTTCACTCCTTTCTTATTGGCTTTTGTCACCACCCCTCTCCTCTCCTTTTTTTATTGGCTTCTGCCACTGGCCCTCTCTGATCGGCCCTTTGCTTCTCCCCACTCCTTTCATATTTGCCTCTATCATCTCCCCTCTCTGATCGGCACTTTCCTCTCCCCTCTCCTGTTTGATCCCCTCCCTCCTTCTCTCTTCATTCATTCATTGTGTTTCAATGGACTTAATAGTTAAATATCTGAGGTAAAATCCTAAACTTCAATTATAAGGTTTGAGTTTAAAAAGTCACTGCTTTGCTATTTAAAGAAATTGTGGTATTCCCAGGCATGACCACACAGTGTTATTTGAAAGGTCTTTTAAAAAATATAAGGAGACCTAAAATAATAATAATGGTGGTAGACAGAACATGATTAGTAATACTCACATTAATTTAGGTGCAATGTAAATTTGCAAAGTAGGAGCATAGCTGAGAATGGAGCTTCCCATAGGTGTTCCCACTCCAGTGAAAGATGCTTTGGGCAGTAATTGCAGTAATAAGCTGTGCACCCTGTGGAATCTCACTCTAGCACATGCATTCTGTCAATTTAAGTTAATTGATCAGAATATATAATACAATCTCCTCTATTGACTAATAACAATGATTCAAAGGATATAAAAGTCAGATCCTAGGTGATATACATAAGTAAAGCAGTGCCAAAGGAGCTACGCCTTAATGTCAGATCACCAAAGCATTCTATTTCCCCAGTTGGACCTCTACGCCCAGCGAGATACTGACACTGTTTGCTGTTTTTCTCTTCACTTCAGTATTCCCCCTACAGGCTGGCCATACCCCACTGGCACAGTTCAGGACAGAGGGGAGCTATGACATGCACTTTCTCCGGGCGCCATGGTTCCACGCTACTCCTCTGATCCCAACCCCACCCTAGCAGTCACTCCTCCCCAGGTACTTACCTCTGCTAGCAGGAAGAGGCTTTGTCTGGTCTCCTCACACCAGGGAGCTACAGTAGATAAGGACAGACAGAGAAGCCTCTGCAGCACAGCAGAGGAGAGGGAAGGGGCAGATACTTGGAAAGGGAAGGAGACTCGGGAAGGAGCATGGAAGCAGTGGGGTGAGTGAGAAGGGACTGACTGACACAATAGCCTAATGGTGGCTGGCGCATGCTGGAGCAGGAGAAGCCAGCCACCATACAGCAGCACAGCAGAGCGCGTCCCCCTTTATGGATGGGCTGACGTGCTGCTCCAAATGTCTCAAACTGCAGCTACTGTATGTAGATCACCTGCTGGCTGCTGCCAGCTCAAATCGCTAGAGGTCCAGCCCGCAAGGAGGGATGGGGGCACATTCCCCCCTGGCCACTGGGGGCACAGCTGGCTGGTGCCCCTACTCAGCTGGTGCCCCTGATGAGTGCCATCCTGGCCAAGGAGGAGATACGACCCTGCATGCACAGTGTGACTCTGATGCATGCACAGACGTAAAACATTGGCCGCTTGCATGTGAATCGACGTTATGTGCACCTCTGAATCAGGCCCACAGTTGTATAAGATGACTTATAAAGATTTGTATTCATATTATGTTTGAAAACAAGACTTTACATTTTCAGCGTCTCTTCAGCAATTCAGGTGACTGTTTTGCAGATAGTTCATCAACTCTGAATGCATCAAACCTTCTAAAGAGTGAAGTTGTCCAGCTGGTCTTTGATAAATGCTAGCTAGAAACTGATTGGTTGCTATGGAAAATGTCACTCTGTAGAAGGTTTGATGCGTCTTCCTCAGTCCTGTGCATCCAGGCTGTACTGGCTGTGTAGGGGGCGGGGCCTCACTTTATGTCAGTCAGCAGTCACTGAGCGCTCTGAGGTGGGGGAGGGTGCTGCCTAGGATATATATATATAGATAGATAGATAGCCAGCCATTGCGACCCGCAAAAGCATCATGTAGCTAGCCATTGTGACCAGTACGCTGTGGCTTATATGCAAAGCACCTGACAGTTACTGAGCCATCAGTTCTAGGCAAAGTAGGAAGATGGAGGCCGATGATGAACTGACTGTGCAAGACTACACTGAGGAGATTGTTGGCGATTTTAGTGAGTCCTTATCGATAGTGGATGAGGCTTGGGAGTTGATAGATCCCAAACACAACATCCAAGAACTCTTTACCAAGTTCAATGATTTCTTCGGAGGGAAGTTGGCGGATGTACCCGTTGCGTGGAGCCCTAGGCTGAAGCTGTGAGTGTGGATACTGTCAGATCAGTTTATTATAAGATATTTCTGCTAAGAAATACACTATTTATTAAGGTTTATCAATATAGTCTGCAGCACCTGGCACTGTGTTAACATTTATATTACTGTATAATAGGCTTGCCCTTACAGTGCAGATAACTATACATTTAGATGATCTTCTTTATAAGGTTTAATTATATCCAAATATTGACAACACTGAAAAATTAATGTTATGTTGTTCATATCAGTCAGTGGCGTGTCCTATGTGTGGTGTTTTACATGCAGTGTCACTGCCATATTATTGATAACACAGGGTAACCATGATAACATTACAGCAGGTATTATCTATCTATGGTACATGTATCCCAGGGGTAGCTAATACGTACTGTTGTCCAGGGCAGGTGCTCCAACTTTTACACTGAAAAATAACATTTGAATGTATTAATAAAGACTGAGCGCTAAATGTATTAGTTTGCGATTTTAAGACGCTGCAGGGATGAGAGTGTCCCCAGATTTTTAAAGAGTCAATCATTTTAAAGGCTAACCAAGCTGGTTCAGCCTTTATAATGATTGCCACTTTAAAAATATGACCTTTAGTCTCAGTAATATATATAGGCATGTCGCATATCATATTAATAAGCAGAAGCTACTTGTGCGTCCTATTCACATCTCTTTGTAAATAAGATATATTTTAAGGGACAAAGTCGCACGAAAAGATGCTCGGCGCTATCAAGTCGTACGGCATCCACACATTATGTGTAACGCGACTTATAGCACACAAAGGATAGATGTATGTGGACACATTTGTATGGCTCTAATGTTACTCAAAACAGCAATGTAACTGGCTTCAGTAGTAGGATAAATGCTGCGCATTATGTAACATAGTAACGTGTGTGCCAAGCCTAAGGGAACGTAATGTATGTGACTATATATGTCCACTAGTAACCAGGAATCCTGCCAATGTCTCACCACATGCTGCTGGCTGGTATGTAACCTTATGGTAACGTGTGTGCCAGGCCTAAGGGAACGTAATGTATGTGACTATATATGTCCACTAGTAACCAGGAATCCTGCCAATGTCTCACCACATGCTGCTGGCTGGTATGTAACCTTATGGTAACGTGTGTGCCAGGCCTAAGGGAACGTAATGTATGTGACTATATATGTCCACTAGTAACCAGGAATCCTGCCAATGTCTCAAGGGAAAAAGTTGTACAAAAAGACATTCTGCGCTACTGAGACACACCACGGCATGGCGCGTCTAGAAGGGCTAGATGTATGTGGACACATCTGTATATCATTAGTGTGGATCCTCATCCCAAAGCCTGAAGATGGCACAGGTTCCCATAGGCAAACTCAAAAAACGTTTTTGTTTTTGCGTCAGGTGAATACTAGGTGGCCCCTTTACTAAAGACAAGCAAAAACTATAATTATCACATGTGTAATGGGCCTACTAGTGATCATGAATAGGCCCCCTAACTCTTACCACTGTGTTTAGTGAAGTTGTCTCTGTAGCCCATCCCGTGCTGACCAGAACATGCTGACCTGAGGAGATGGAATCAGGCTGCCTGTAGCTGGGTGCTGTGTCAGCAAAAGCCGGTGACATGTCAGGAAACTCCAGTGGGTGATGCAGTGAGTGGGTGAAGTGTTCAGTGGGGGCAGCATAAGCTGAGAGGGGATTACTCAAATGTCTATACCCCATTAGTAGTTCATTTGCTCGTTCTTATGTTACACTGCAAAATAAAATATTGTCAGAATAACATTATTCTGTATATCCCTATCATGTATGCAATTATGTACGGAACAGAAGACTTTAGAGCGATTTTTAATTAATACATTTGTGAAATATTGTCACCATTTGTATATATAATTTAGAAAATGGTATCTATGCTTTATAGTTTATATTATTTCTACTATTTGATTAGATCTACCATGACTATTATGAGGCAGAAGAAGCACTGAAAAACACTGGTGGCAATGCAACCGGTGCCAAGTCTATCTAAAGAGGATGAATAACCGGCCTCCGTCTACTAGGGTGAGATGGTGGTTGGTGCATGAAGAGCTGTGCGGAGGAGAATTGCGCATAGTGAAGGAGCCTCATCGCCAAGGTAAGAAACATAATGATTCTTCTGAGGCTCAGACCACTAAGTTCTCTGTACTCACCTAAGTGTGACGGTTTGGGGGCAGGCGGCATGCACCCATTTGTCAGAGCAAAACGTCACATTATAACTGTACAAATAGAAAATCCTTGCTGTGTGCAACCCTAACAGCTTGGCCGAAACTAAAATTTATGTCACCCGGGGCAAGGCACCCCTAAACTCCGGCACATGGGGCCTGTGCCCCTCTAGCCCCCCCTAGTTGTGGTCCTAATAACAGTCAGACACCAAGGGCCTGAATACATGATTATATGTAGCAATCCTGTAATATATAACCTTATATGTGTTGAACAGTGATAAAGTCCCATGATGTACCCGATAACTGTCAGTACAGATAAAAAGATCACCTTGCACAATACACTTGCTGTATTTCTAATTCGTTACTTGTGTATTATAGGAACAAGAAGACAGAGGACCACTGGTGATGCATCTCTTGAAGAGACCTCTTGCTCACAATCAAAGAGAACAAGGCAGGGAGATACCACCTAAAACACTGGTGGTTGCCTTCATTGTGCCTGTCATGCATCAGGGTCTTAGCTCCCATTACCGGGTCCAGCGGAGTTATGCTATCACCATCCTTGCACCCCATGGTCTTTCCTGGTGTTCCTGAGACCCTGGCTTGCACATCTCCATGTGGGCCTGGCAAATCTCATATGGTTGTACCCACGGCGGCAGAGCACATTTGCCACCATCTTGGATTTATTCATGAGACTACAATGTCCTACCAGATTCCTGCAATCACGCTCACATGACATGTCTTACGCCCTATTTAAACCTCCACTACTGGCATGTTCGTTGCCAGAACAACAATCCTCCCTGAGATCAGTATCCTGGCTCCTGGTACAGTGGCTCCCAGCTCCTGTCCAGCTCCTGTCACCTGCAATTACCAACGTATTCTGTGCCCATTATCTGCTGTTTTCAAGTGCTCTCTACTAGTAGTCTGTACACAACCCTGCATTCAGATGCAGTCTGCAGCTGACTACCACCAGTATCCAGCATTTATAAGTGCACTATGTTATTGACTTTGTATGAAGTATCCTGTACTCACAGTGTGTGTGCTGCATTGTACCAGTTTCCAGCTGCCTACTTTGTCTCTGCATCTGCTTCAGTCCACATTCCACCAACAGGGCTGTCCTGCATTTGCACCTATATCAGCTGGCATCCTACCTGCACCTGTGTCTACTATATGTTCCTGGGAGTACGCAGCATTCTATGTGCCTACACCACCTACAGGCTGCCAAAAGTACTACAGCCACCCTAAGACCTGCCCTAATCAATGGCTGTATTAACACTGCTTCCAGCACTTTATTCAGTGCACCTATAGACAGTGTGCCAGTCAGGGGCCTATATTCATGATCAAACTTTGCCCACATAATCCAGACTAGGCCCGCTGCATGAGATTTCCATATGCTTCCTCCTGTATAGAGGCGGATCACCACTCACCATGCACCTGTGCCTCTTCTTTCTAAAAAGGTGCCGGGATGACCTCTCTGCTTTCTCCGGCATCAGCAGACAGCTGCTGCATCCAGATCCCTTCAACGTTGTGCACATGATGCGTGCTGAGGTGGCACTGACTGTTAGAGACATGGGCATATTGAGAACTAAAAGTGGCCACCATTAGCCTTAGCCCAGGGGTGGGGAATTATTTCAGCTGATGGCCACATGTATTAGCTACAGTACCTGTCTATTATGCAAAATAAAGTCATAATGTGCTTCTTTCTCTACACAACTTATTAGTGATTGCATGAGTGTTACATTTCTGATCCATCTTCACTACAAATACACCTGACTTAGGGGCCTATTTATCACAGCGCCTGATAATTAAGTATCCAACTCGCCATGAATTGAGGCACTACTACTTAAGTACCGGAGCAATTCAGCATTTCTCTGGTGCAGTTCAATATTACTCCGGTGAGGGGACAGCTATTTCGAAAAGCAGCTGTCCCCAGGATCTCTAACACTTTTACTTACCCCTCTGGAGCCGGCCTTCTGTACATGCATGATCTGATGTCACACATGCACATGGCCATTGGTCCCCCTCTGAGATAACTTTTTGCAATCCTAGACCTCCTTCCTATAGGAAAGAGCAGGGTGTCAGTAATCAGCGCCATCTGAATTTTCTGAATATTAGGTGACCCTATCAGGCCTGATTAAAGAGTGAAACAGCAGGAAGGTATTATTTATAGATAATATCAACAATTTTGAAACCAGCCCTCATAAAACTCTTACATTGCAGGAGACCACCCACTCACTTGTGTCAATCAGGAAGCTTGAGTAAAGGATGACCTTACCTGTATCCAGTCATGGATAGCCTTAAATCCTGCTATTCTAAGGATTCCCTGAGGACTGGTTTGAGAACAGTTGCTGTAGTATGCATTGCTCCACATAACACATGTACAACATTCATTGATGGGTTTTAGGAATCTTTCGCCAATACAAATTCCTTTCAATGTGATCACTGCCTGCAACCAACACTTTGGCTACATTCCCATTAAAGACAAAAATGACAATTTTTTTATGTTAATAAGGAGCTTGATCAGCAGTTACCATGTTATTCCCCACACAGCAAAAACATACATGTGGCTGTACATGACTAGCACCAGAAAAGGTGGTAGGTAGTGATTCTGCCATACAGTGGGTGCAGTCTGCAGAATCACAATTCACAACATGAAGGATCTTGGGGATCACAAAATATGACCCCTCACTGTGGTGCAAGATACAGGGGCAGCTGTGTGACCCAGGAATACCATTCACTTAGTGCACAGATAGCCATTTACATCATATATAATCAGTGGTACTAGAGAACCATGAACACCACATCCATGCCACATACACAGCCAGCAGCTGGTACAGAACAAAATCAGCTCTTCCTCAAACAAAATGAAATAATAATGATGCAATCTGAGTATATGTATGAATGCATACAGTACTTCTGCAATCAAGCCCTATTTATGAATGCACAAACCTGCAATCTAGACTGATTATGAATGCACACATCTACAATGTAGAGCCATTTACCAATGCACAAATCTGCAATTTTGTGGATTAAGGGCCTGATTCAGAGCCGCTCGTAAGCGGCCGCTCGTTCGTTCTGACCGATGTTCGCACATCTGCGCATGTGTACGGATTGTAATACGCATGTGCAAACCAGTCAGTGCGGCCGAAAATCGTTTGTTCGCTATATAGCGAATGCCTGCTACTTTGAGTGACAGAAGGAGGCGTATGTGGGTGGTAACAGGGGAAGGTGCTTGAAAACGGGGAGTGGAGAACAGAACGAAGGCGTGCTTAAAGGTCAAAACGGGCATTTTAAGGGAGTGCATAATTAATCCAGCAGCGTCATTGACCACGTCACTTGGTTTTTTTTAACTCAGAACTCAAAATAGCGGTTGAAAAAACCAACCACAAGAATAGCGAGCAGTTCATACGCTGTACGATGTACTCGATTAATCTAATAAATAGCGGACGACGTATGGTGCAAGCGGCAAGGGGGCGGTTTTTTCAAAATTACAACCGCAAGTTTTGCTCGCTCGTTCAGACTTAGAGGCGTGAACAGACCGCAAAGTGCGAACGGTTCATTTGAATAGCCACCCCTTTTTATAAAACGAACGACCGCAAATAGCGAGCGGCTCTGAATCAGGCCCTAAATGCCTTCACACTGGTAATGTGACTTGTCATTAATAATTCAAGAACACAAATCAATGTGATAACAATGTTGGTGGTGGGGAGCTTTCCTGCAAAGGTAGATGACAGGTCTTTAAAGTCACCATGAGTGTGTCAGGCAGTTGCTGGGTAGTGGGCAATTTAGATACCATACATAGCTTTTGTGTGCCTTTGCAATGCAGTTTTAGTGCAGTGTTTAGATGTGACAGCAATATCAGAGTTCTACACTTGATGGCATAACAAAAATTTCCAAATGGAAACAAGGCTTCCTCGAAGTCACTGGGCACTGAAAAGATCAACACAGTTTTTGTAGACCAATAAGGGTACACATATGTTCAGGTCGCAGCCACAACCCCACAGTGAGCTCCATAACACACACCTCTTCAGCTGGTGACTCCAGTTGTCCGGTCATCAGCTCCTCCGCAGTCTGACTCCTCACTGGCTGAAGCAGGGATCACTGGGAGCAGTGCTGGATATAGACTTGGAGTGCCCGGGGCTTCTGTGTAGGGGGGGAGAGGGGGGCGGGTACTAATTACCCAGGCTTGTTGGAGGTTTTTTTTCCCCTGAAGGGGGTGTGGCCACATCTCCTGTGGCTAGGCCACGTCCCTTCCCTCGGCTGACTCTCTACTCAATTAGGACCATATTAAAGAGTTAATAAGAAGAATTCCATTATAAAATGCATATTTACTTAAAATATACCAGAGCACAATACACATACAAAGAACATACAGTGGCTGCCAAAGAGTACGGTGACCATCCCAGTGACTGCATAAAGTACAAATATGTCCTAATTTACTTCGAGTTTTTGCACCATATGGTGTGAGATGCTTGTCGTGACTTAGAAGCTCCGTCGGGTGGTTATTTGTAAATTTTTCTTAAAGTTTGCATTTTATTTGCATTGTAGCTGCATAGAAAGTCGTACATAGTGTACCAGGGACACAAGGTTAGTACTTTTGTTGCAAAGAAATTGGTATAAAGTCGCAGGTTGCACATAATAAAGCATAAGGATACATGGCGCAGATCGCTTGTATCGGACCTCTGTCTTTTGTCATTATACCAAGATTAGCGACTGACCAGCGTCAGTAGTCATGGTAACCTTGCATTGTAATTTTGTCGCATTAGTGACGTGAATAAGACGCATAAGACGTCTGGCGCGGCTAAGTTGTAAAGTCTGTGGTGCGCCAAACGGGGCTATTTATCGCGAGTTCAGCAAAGGTGAATGTGGACACATCTGAACATTGACCATTCCAGTGACTGCTATACAGTACACAGACCATCCCATTGAGCATCCCATCCTCATAAATGTTCCCCTCCAGAAAAATAATTTACTCCTTCAGCTTCATCGTTACAATCCCATTAAACATAATTAACCTCATTAACACCCACATCCCCATTATTAATTACAACCTCCACTTCATCAACTATATTTATACACATTAACCCTCTAATCACCTCCCTCATTAACCCCATTAAAATCATTAACCCCTCCACCCTTATAATCTAACAAAATGACATCCTCATTATATAAACTGTAACTTCATGAACAATACCCCCCAGTAGTAGGGAACATGTGAGTGGATGTGACCTCAGGTGAAGCTGGAAGTTTGCCCAAAGATACTGGTAACTGCACAGCAGCTGTGATGTAGCGGTACTGATTAGAAAGAATTTGGGGAGGGCACAGAACTCACATGAAGGAATGGTGGGGATCACTGAGACCAGCCTCTCAGTTGCGAATGCAGCCTGTTGTGAGAACCAGTAATTGGAAAGAGAGAGGTGACTCCAATGGGGTTCCTCCAAGTATCAGTGAGTAATTGGTGTATGAAAACTTCTCCACGATTAGAAAGCAAAGTCCTGCATGCAGGGACAATGTGTGAAAACAGCAGTACAGCTCCTCACCACTGGCATCCAGCTGTCATTCAGAAGTAGACAGCGTCAGGCACACACAGTGGGGAGGCCCACAGGACACTGGACTCGGAGAGGAAACAGCATGCAAAGCCGTGCATACACAGAAGTGCTGGGTTGAGGTTGCATCTCTTTGTAGAGCTGTGCCCGGTCATAGTGCCCACCGGCTACTGCCGGTAAGTAACAGAGGCAATGCACAGGGCATTTCTAGCAGACGGGCCACATGTAAAAAAATTAAAATAGATCACGATCAACAGACAGCCCCACAGGCACGTCGGCCCACCAGGAATTTTCCCGTTGAGGCCTATGGCCATTCCACCCCAGTCTGTAGCAAACGACACTGAAGCTAGTACCTCTATTAGGCTCCCATAGATCTGAAATGGTATGACCTCAGCACTTGTCACCAGTTTTGCTCAGCTCATACAATTAACAAAGTGTTCCCTTTTTGTCAAAATAAGGTAAACCCTATCTCCTTATCCTGTTCATATAGTTTCATCAGGAATCTGAATTATGGAAAAAACCATGACCCCAAATTAATGTTAGAGCACATTCATAGACAGCACAGGCTAGGGCACCAAATTGGTCAGGGCCGGCCCTGTGTAAGCATTATCTGAGCACAGCAATAAACAGCTCCATCACTTTCCACTTCTACTGTTCCTATGATGGAATGCAGCAAACTTTGTGACATCCAAGTTTATGAATACAAGTGGTAAATAATACTAATAATAGTAGATTTTCCCAAGCAGCCTATGAAATCAAACCATTTTCATGTATTGAGTTTTGGCAGTATTTTCAGTCTCAGCATTAAAATATTTCACTACTAATGTTCTTAGTTTTAAGAGTTTCTGGCAGACTTGTGAATCTGTCATACTGCAGATTTATACTAGATTACATCTCTTCAATTCAACCCTTCAACTCAACACAAAACAATTTATTTTAACTCTTTGGCAGCAGAGAGCATAGCGTACATGACAGTGTTCTGCTTTACCCAATATACAGCTTTGTTAGCATCACAAACTGCCAGGAACAGTATTGTCAAGAGAGGACAATGGTTCTTATCTGTGAGTACGATAAGGTTGGTGTCTGTCTGAATATGAATGAGATTTTATTCTATTCATTTCACTAGAGACATGTTTTGTAGTTACAGACATTTATTAAAATGCTTTATCGGTTTTCATCTCTATACAGTTGTATTTTTGGAGCAAAGTTATAATATTGGAGCAGAGCTATTGTATAAACAAGTATACCAAAGTTACTAAATCAAGGAAAATAGTGACGAATGTATTCTGCTGTCTAATAGTATGCAAAAACTTTCTTTACAAAACAACATAAAGGCATACAATTGCCACAATAATACAAAATGTCAGTTTGCAATATGCAAAGGGTAACTGATACAAATTAAATATAGGGACATGGATAGGTGTACTTACCCCACTGAATGGTGAAGCCATGTGCACTGATAGCACCCCTAACAACAGGCCGAGATGGAGGTCCCGGCCGGTCTGGGCTAGTTGTGCAGACCAATATTTCGCTCGGACTGCTACTTCCTTCAATGTTTGAGGCTATTAGCTGTAGCACAGACAACAAATATTGATATATTAAAAATAGTTAATACATGATAATTAAAAAACGATGGGGTCTATGTACTAAACCTTGGCGAGAGATAAAGTGTATGGAGATAAAGGACCAACCAATTAGCTCCTGTCATTTTTCAAACACAGCCTGTAAAGTGACAGGAGCTGATTGGTTGGTCCTTTATCTCCGTCCCCTTTATTTCTCTCCAAGGCTTAGTACATAGACCCCCTTATACGTTAAATAGGTCAATCTATTAAGTGGCTTTCTTTCCACAGAGTTGCGTCTAGAATTGGCAATTCTGCATTACTCCTATTGATAATGAAAATTTCTAATTTGAGTCATCCCACCTAATCGTTTACTAATGATGTCACCTTTATTTAAGGATACTGTAAAATATATTCAAACATAAATAATATCAGCTTTATAGAAAAAGAAAAAGCACTGAGCAACATTAGGACTGGAGATGCTTAATCTAGTTATTGGTTCACTCAAATGTCATGAATTACTTAGACGTATTCATCCGTTTAAAATTCCTGAAGGGTTGTTGCTCCTAGATTTAACATAATAGCATACAGAAAAAGACAGCAGTAGTGAGTACCTGAGTATGTAGGAACATAATAAAAGGGGATACTTTCAGTATCCCGACACAGGGGATTCCGGCGCTTAGAATACTGGCGCCGGAATCCCGACACCTGTCAGAATCCCGGCGCCGGCATCCCGAAGGTAAGTAGCGAGGTTGGGGGGAGGGTTAAGGGTTAGGGTTAAGCACTAGGGGAGGAGGATAGTTTCAGGCACCGGGAGGGAGGGTTAGGGGTAGGGAGAGGGTTAGGATACTTACCGACAGATGTCGGTATCCTAATCTTGTCGGGATGCCGGTGTCAGGATTTTGACCACCGGGATTCTGTACCCACCCCGAAAAAAAAGAGAGTGTGATTAACCTGAGACTAGAATGTTGGCTGAAACCTGTGAGGACCAGTTATAATAGAAATATCAATGCACATGAGCGGAAGCTGTCTATTTGTGTAATCTGTTCACCACAAGTACCAGATTACATTTTAGTGTTTGGGAGTGAATATGTGGGCTCATAAGGCTGCACATTAAGGGGTTAATTCTGAGTTGAGAACAAATAAAAAAGCAAGTCACTTTGTATCTGGAGCAAACCATGTTGCAATGCAAGGGATACAAGCACATTTTTTTCTGCATGCAGGTTAAATACTGGCTGCTTTCGTATGTAAAGGTGTCTACACCCTTAGCAATATTTTACACGATTTGACCTTTTCAGACGCATCGTGACGACAAATAGTGTAAAATATGTCCTAATCGTGAGTGTCTACTCACGATGCCGATGCGCGTACCCGCTGGTCGTACATCTCATCTTCAGATCTTCCGTGCTGTAGGGCAGATCTGACAATCTCAGTCACGATGCACTAGAATAGTTAGGAGGCACGATAGATCGTTTGTCACATTGGACAGTTTTTAACACCAAATCGTGCTCATGACTGCCGGGGAGCTGCTGGGGAGAGTGCAAGGGGAAATCGGACACGATGTTGGATCATGAGCACATCGCCAAGTGTGTAGGCACCTTAAGTGGCAAATGCTGGACAGCTTAATTTTTACACTGCAGTTTAGATTTTAGGGCCTGATTCAGCAAGGAACACACGGATGCAGACGCACGCACCCGTCCTCTGCGAGAATATGCTAATCAATGCATACGCACGGAGACCGCAGCACAATAAGCAGACGCCCAGCCCCATAATAAGCCGCCCATCTCCCTTTACTCCGAGCCTGATCATCACGACAGATAGCGTAACCATCGGTAACATCGAGAACCATCGGACCTATTAGCATAATAGTGGTTGACCTGACCTGCCGCAGGAATTTGTCTGCTTCCTGTGTACAGCTTACGGTATGGCTGCGTATGCCGCTGCACTGCCTTAATTATGCACGCCTCCATAATGGCGTTATAGCACCTGCGTTCGCCTGATCACCCGCCGTCACCACCCACTTACTGTCAATCAATTTCTGAAGAGTCTGCTTACGCACTGCGTGTAGTCTGCGTACCATAACCAGATCACACTGGCTAGTTCGCACATGCGCAATGCAATGCATACGCAGTGCAAAAACATCGGCCAAGAGCGTGCGTTCTCTCCTTTGCGATCCTTGCTGAATCAGGCCCTGAGTTTGGATTTGTTAGTCTCAAATCAAAATCTCTCAGCACACTTTAAACCTCCTTAACTTGCAGCTCAACATGGTTTTGCCAAGGTCGCAAAGTTACTGTACCTGCTTTTTATTTACTCCACACTCTGAATCAGCCCCTAATGGAGAGAATCACTCAGTACAAATGTGTGTTATGTAAATGCTTCAGGTAGAACAGCACCCAGATGTATACTGGTAGATACGTAAGCTAACCTGCATATAAATGGCAAGCTGCAGTATCCAATGATTATGAGGAACAGTACACAGTACTACACAGTATCTCTCTGGCCCCCAGGAGTATTAGGAATAATAACAGGCAGTCACAATGAAATTAGGAAACATTGTGGTGACAGAGAGCTATTACAGCCCTCAAATGTATACACATGGAGAAATTACAGCCTATTGAAGAATATACTAGCAACTTACAGACTTTTATAAACAAGCTGGAATAAATATGGTGACAGAGTTATTATATCTATCAGAGAAAATGAAATATATCAGCAATTTATAAACATTGAAATGATGTGCCTGTATAACTACTATTGTGCCCTGGTAGTTACTCATAATATGAATGGCTGAGAGGATAAACAACTAGAAGTACTACCAAAAGCCTTAATTTCAGCAACCAACAATAAAGTGGGATGTGTATTCCTGAAATATATATACAAACTGCCGTGAATAAAATATAAATACATTAATCGTGTTACAATCTATAGAATACTCTTAAAGGGATAAATCAAAGACTGTATATTGTTAATCACATTTTCTTAGTAATCAACTGTTTATTTTTATATTGCTGTTGTTATTGTACTATGCTGTAAAAGTATTACATGTTTTAATATCCACCAATAATAGTTAAGCTTTAGAAGTACAATTTCATATGGTCACCAGTGCACTCCTTTACAAAGACTTTACACGCACAAAGATATATGTAATAGATATACCACTCTTGGGTGTGCTGTCACACTCAGATATGCAACTAACCAAGGCATGCGTATATCAGATGTGATCAACATCGATGTGTTTCTGGGGCTAAATCACACATTTACTAATACTTTAAAAAAAAAAAATGTCTGTTAGCAAGGGGGAGATGTATTCAGCCTTGGAGAGAGATAAAGTGGAGAGAGATATAAAGTACCAGCCAATCAGCTCCTGTCACTTTACAGGCTGTGTTTAAAAAATGACAGGTATGAGCTGATTGGTTGGTACTTTATCTCTCTCCAAAGCTTAGTACATCTACCCCTAAATGTGTGATTTAGCCCCAGAAACACAACATAGATTTGTATCGATTTTAAATAGATTAAAATTAAACTTTAGTGAATATACCCCTTAGAGTGGTTCAATTTGGAAAAAAATGTGTTGAACAGTGAATTGTACTGGCAGAAAGTGCTTAATAATTCCTCAGGGTCAAGGCTGGCATGTCTGCCCACTGTTTGCTGTGCTGGATACTGAAGTGGCTGCTCGGGTAACGCCTGTTCAAGTATCAGTCAGTCTTTGGTGAGGACTGTAGTAAATTTGACATTTCTTGAAATTTTTATGTCAGTGAGGCAGTGATGTGTATTCCTGTCAGTGAAGCAGTGATGTTTATTCCTGTCAGTGATTTGTATTCCCGTCACAGTGAGGCAGTGATGTTTATTCCTGTCAGTGAGGCAGTGATGTGTATTCCTGTCACAGTGAGGCAGTGATGTTTATTCCTGTCAGAGTGAGGCAGTGATGTGTATTCCTATCAAAGTGTGGCAGTGATGTGTATTCCTATCAAAGTGAGGCAGTGATGTGTATTCCTGTCAGTGAGGCAGTGATGTGTATTCCTGTCAGTGAGGCAGTGATGTGTATTTCTGTCAGTGAGGCAGTGATGTGTATTTCTGTCAGAGTGAGGCAGTGATGTGTATTTCTGTCAGAGTGAGGCAGTGATGTGTATTTCTGTCAGAGTGAGGCAGTGATTTGTATTCCCGTCACAGTGAGGCAGTGATGTTTATTCCTGTCAGTGAGGCAGTGATGTGTATTCCTGTCAGTGAGGCAGTGATGTGTATTTCTGTCAGAGTGAGGCAGTGATGTGTATTTCTGTCAGAGTGAGGCAGTGAAGTGTATTCCTGTCAGTGAGGCAGTGATGTGTGGGCCTGATTCAGAGCTGAACGCTCTGACCAGAGCGCTCGCTCTGAATCAGGGCCCTCCTACCTTTTTTTGGAGCGTCCTCATGGATGCTCGCATAGCTGTGGGTTACCACCCACAGCTATAGCGAGCGTCCATGATGATGGTCGCGATGGTCAAAGACCATCGCGACCATCGGGCTTGCGACGAGACCCTGCGGTAGGGTTTTGCTGCCGCAAGCCCAGGAGTGATTTTGGCTCTATCAGAGCCAAAGTCACTCCCACTGACATCATTACTGATGTCAGTGGGGCCGGACTCAGACGGTAGGCGTTCCCATGGGAACGCCTCCGTCTGGCCGCCACGCCCTCGGCACGCCCACCAAAGGGGGAATGCTGTCAGTCACCATCGACAGCACGCACCCTTTGGTGCGAGACCCCGAGCGACGTATTTCTCGTCGCTCGCCGGGTCTCGTGCATGCGCACGACGGGGCTCCCTCCGTCGTGCGCATGCGCATTCTCACAACATCGACCCGCTAGCGAGCGAACTTTGCTCGCGAGCGGGTCTGAATGACCCCCTGTATTCCTGTCAGAGTGTGGCAGTGATGTGAATTCCTGTCAGTGAGACAGTGATGTGTATTCCCATCAGAGTGAAGCAGTGATGTGTATTTCTGGCAGTGATGTGTATTCCTGTCAGAGTGAGGCAGTGATGTGTATTCCTAGCAGAGTGAGGCAGTCAGTGATGTGCTGCTTTTCTGTGAGCAGTGTGTCTCTGAGAGATGTTATTGTCTACACTTGTGGAGTGATACAGCTGTGGCTTTGTGATGAGGCTCAAATTACAGTAAGATGTAGACCAGGCCTGAGGTGTGGGTCATTGGGAAATAATGCACGATCATGTGATCTAGTGTGTCCAGTCAAGTTGGTGGGTTCTGTCTCAAAACTGTCTTAATATACCACACTATATAAATATAGATATATATACACACACACACACACACACATATATATATATATATATATATATATATATATATACACAGTATACATACATATATATGTATCAACGTTTCAGACGCTGACCCTATTTTATCAAGACATCATCTATATATAAACCATGTCTAACAAACAAGGAAAAAATATAAAAAATAGCACCATCTGCTGGTAACATATGACTTCTGTCACTTCTACTAGTCTTACCCTAAATTTGTATTGTGTGCTTCTTTGGAGATTATTCACAGTACATGTTATCTCTTCTCCACTGTACGTTGTTTGAAATACACTGTCCTAAAAGTGAAACATGACATAAAACAAAAGGAGTTATGACGGATATACATTGTAGCTGTTCCTTATATTATGATTATACAGGAGATGATGCATTTTAAAATGTAGATTTCAAAGATATTACAACTGTCGCCACATAATTCAATTATCACATAAAACTGCAGCTAGCTCTTGCTTATGTAGGTTACAGAACTTCAAGGTGAAGTCTAATATAATTATTTAAATTGCAGATTATACATTATGGCTATAAATTTCATTGAAATAATAACTACAGTATATATAACGGGGAGAGTTTAGTGATGGATACTCTACATTTGTTTTTTAAATGTGACTGAAAAATAAGTGAAGGGAAATATATTTTGCTTATTTATGGAGAGGCCTGTTTACAAAACTGGTCTGAAATTCTTCTTGGGCTACATCTAAAAATATAAATAAAATGTCAGGGTAACTCAATGATGCCCTGTTCCCTGGCAACCGTAAGGGGTGACTTACCCTTCTGCACATTGCTGGGCCACACGGTATCCGGAATATAGATAAGACAGTTAAAAGGTCGACAATGTCTAGCTAGACACCAGATGTTAGACAGGCAATAGGTCGACAGGGACAAAAGGTCAACGAAGTAAATGTCGACATGGAAGATGGTTGACGAATACAAATGGACGACAGGGACAAAAGGTCGACATGCAAATGATTGACACATATATTTTATTTTTTTAAGGGTTAGGTACTCACCGGAGGGTTAGGGTTAGGCACTTACCCCGACAGTTAGGGTTGGGCACCAGGCAGGAGGATTAGGGTGAAGATTAAGGTTAGAAAAAAATCACACATCGACCATATGAGTGTTGACCTTTTGTCCCTGTCGACCTTCTTCCATGTTGACCTATTGTCTGTCTGACATTGTCGACCTTTGAACTGTCTTGTATACCACAACCGGGCCTCAGATGCACTGCACTGGATGCACGGCCTCTGGCTTCCAGTGCAGATTCAAGTTAAAATAAATAAATAATTAAATACATTTTGAAAAAAAAAAGTATAAAATAATAATATAATTTAAAAAAATGCTTTGTTTTAGCATGATCGGCATCCTCAGATGACTTGTACCATAACTTTATATATGTAAACGCTACCTTTTGCAGGAAAAGACTGCCTCTGGCAAAACTCTGCAACAGTCTTTGATGAATACCAAAAGGCCCTAAATTACAATTTTAAATTGCGATTTTTAAGGGTTTAATAAATAAATAAATAAATGTTTTAGGAGTTTTTTTGCAAAAGGGAAGAAAACCTCTATGTGGCTGAAGACCTGCTTATTTGTAAGTGTTTTTTTTAATTGCTCCATAATGAAATACACAAAAACAAAATGTGAATCTTATTGACAGTTGTGTAGTAAAAGGATAAATGTGCAATCAAATGTAATGTTAGTTCTCATTGATAATACAGTAAAGTTATTCTGCACAGAATGTAAAGGTACTGTATATAGCATTGACTACTATGTACCACACTATGAATTAGAAAGGGTTACACTGGTTGTGGCTGGTCTAACTCTCCCTTCTCTATATAGTTAACTGCAAACAGGTTCTCTGAATTCATTTCTCTTCCAAGAAATGTGAAAATAATTTGCTTAGGATATGTGGTCATTTAATCCATATAAAAGTCAGTTCTGGCACTCAGCAACAGTGGGAAGCAGTCGGGACTGTCTAATCCCGTCACCTGTCATTTTACCTATGCCGGGAGCCCGACACCCGGCTCACCGATCGAAGGTAAACCGGGGCGCGGACAGCTGTATGTAGGTTTAGGGCTCCCGAGAGGGATTAAGGGTTAGGCCCCCCCTCCCGGGAGGTTATGGTTAGGCTAGGGGAAGGTAGGGTTAGGCACCCCCGTGGGGAGGTTGGGGTTAGGCACCCCCATGGGTGACTTAGGTTTATGCGACGGGGAAGGGAGGGTTAGGTTTAGGCACTTAGAGGGGGGATTAGGGTTAGGCACTTGGGGGGGGAGGTTAGGATTAGGCACCCCTAAGGGAGGATTAGGGTGTAGAATAGAGTAGGAAATACTTACCTTGGGACGATTGGGATTTTCACTGCTGCCTGGATGCCGCTGTCATACTGAATCCACTGTATTATACCGGTCCAGTTTGGCCACACAAGTAGTTGGCCAGTTCTGACATGAAGGTCTGAGGCCAGATTGGGCTGGACTACTTCTAGTATGACTGGGCCTGAATATGGCCAATATTAGTTTTCTGCACTCAGGAAAACTGCCAAATGTTTGCAGTGTTTGTGTCCAGTGTTAATTGAGATGCTGGATTGTAGGTATTTTATATCTTTTTCAAAAACCAAATTAAAAATGATGCACCACATTTTGGGTATATTTTGCAAAAGAGGCCTGAAACTGCAGTTTATCTAGTCTGTGTAAAGGTATAAAATGAGCAGCAATATAATTATTATTTATTATTACCAGTTATTTATATAGCAAACACATATTCCGCAGCGCTTAATAGAGAATATTTGGCCATTCACATCAGTCCCTGCCCCAGTGGAGCTTACAATCTATATTCCCTATCACATGCTCACACACATACTGTACACATTAGGGTTAATTTGTGTTGGGAGTCAATTAACCTACCAGTATATTTTTGGAGTGTGGGAGGAAACCGGAGTACCCGGAGGAAACCCACGCAAGCACAGGGAGAATATGCAAACTCCACACAAGTAAGGCCGTGGTGGGAATCGAACCTACGATCTCAGTGCTGTGAGGCAGTAATATATATATACAGTTTGTACGTACGTATGTATGTATGTATATGTGAGTGTCCGCGATAAATGATAGATAGATAGAGATATATAAAACGTTTATATAATGCACTATTCAAGGCTGATAAAAAGGCAGGGACAAAAACTGCTATCCTGCATAGGGTCCCATTTGATCTTAATTCCGCTAAATACACAGTATTCTGGTAAATGATTGACTAGTTGATCTGCTTTATTAAACAGCAGTAATTCTCAACCATGCCTGGTAGATAAGGTCAATTTTTTTCCAGTAGCTTGTTTTCCCTACATTTGAGTTGTAAAACAACTCAAATTGATAGCAAATATAGGATATAAAACTCTTGAATGAGTTACTAACTTGCATAGCCCTGTATATGCCAGGAAGCATTTATACGTTAAATATCACTGAGCATGACATGACAACACCTGGGCAGAGTTGGTCTTCAGCCTTAATGCTGAACAACCAGCCAATTTGACCATTCAGCAGCAGAGTCAAACAGTACACTAAAGAAGTGAGGAGATGTCCTGATTTATGGTCAGCAGATAACCCAACATAAAATGGGGATCAGAAGCTAACAACATTTTCTGTTCTGAATAATCAAATCTGATTTATGCTAACAGAATGATGATCATTTATAATGATAGTCCGGTTGGTCACATATTGCAGTGTTACGGTGGGTACACACTAAACAATATGTCGTTCGATCCCGCGGATCAGATGCGACAAATCGGGTACATCGTCTAGTGTGCACCCACGATATGTGCGCTCCCGCGGGTCGTTAGCGACATCACCCATCGGCTTTACTGCAGGGCCAAAGGGGGATGTCACTAACCATGTCATGCTGCAGAATGTCATGCTGCAGAATGCAGAATGCAGCATGACACGTCCCTCCCTCCCTTTGGACCCGGCATCAGCAAGTGCGTATGCACTTGCCGCATGCCGGGTCCCATCGCTGGTGATAACTCACTGGATACCCAGCTTCAGTTCATTTTGAACAAAAATGTCCATTTTACTCGAGCCAAATGAGCTCTGTCAATAAACACTGCCCTACGGGGTTGGGTAGGGGATCCCAGCGGTCGCGATGCCGGCAGTCAGAATACCGACACATGCAGGTAAGTACCCTAACCCTAAGCCATGTGTGTTGAGACACTTATGTCAGTAGTTACATTAAAGAGTATGTAAGCACACCATTGGACAATTTATCCATCTTGAAATCTGTATCATTTGTTTTCTAATTTAATGGCTGTCTACATGGGTCTCTGTATTATATGCATTTCTGTATTGCAAATGCTCCAGGATTGTGGAGGAAGGCAAGTGCATAGAAAACAAATGCTGCATAGATGTGATAGGCTTGCATTCTCTTTCCATAAATGTCAGCTATTGATAATATTGACTGTCAACTGATCAATATATTTTTTGACACTGGTACTAACAGGTAAGCAAATATTCCATTTTATATCGATAACTATTTCTAAAGATAACTTTATACAGATGTATCATGAATTCACAAATACAATACAACTGCATGACATCTATACAAATTCTGCATTATAAAAACACAAAATTATAACTAAGCATGTTGAGCAAAATATCTTTCAGGCCAAAATCCCAGATCTGACCCCGTATTTTGAACACGGTTTCAAGCCATATTACAGCTGCCCAAACCCTTTCATACCGTACCTTGGACCTGGGTTATACCCAGGTTGGCCCCTTTCACACTGCACCTGTGTCTGCCCTGCCAAACTTGTGATTCATCAGAAGTGGATGTCACAGGGTGCCTGCTCTGCTGCTGGGAGATGTTATCATCTCCCAGTGCTCCTTAGTCGCCAATGAGCTGCTTTTTTGAATAACCTGGGTCACCCCTTGCACACAGACAGCTGACCCAGGTTGCCCCGGCAATATCCCGGGTCAGAGGCTTGGTGTGAAAGGGGTAATAGTGGGAAGGAAGCAGGAAAATAAACTAAGACAAGAAGGGTGACTGCTTGCATGTTGTATGGAATTTAGCACAGTCACTGGTCATGAAAGATGTAATCTAGATTTTATATCGGATTTTAGCGTGATGTTAGGGTACAGATACTAAACAATGCATGTACTCAATTCAGGATATATGATATATTATACACATTAGTTGAACTTAAAGTCCACAATAGATAATGTTTATAAAACAAAATAGGTTTGTGGAAACATTAGACAACAAGATAGAGGTGTATTTTCTGTTCTAATCGTTACAGACAAAAGCATCTATTTCAGAAGTGCCCATAGGCGCTAGAGAAGAACATACAAATTACTATAACTGTGTTATCTTGAAATAAAGGAAGACGAAAGCATATTTATTTGTCAATGACAGACTTTGAGGGAGACCGACATTTATTGCGACTACACACAAGACCTGGAGAAATCTTTCACATCTCAAGCATGAAAACCACAAGAAACAAAGTAATAAACGTACGGTGTCCTCCTGAATCTCCAGGGTGTATGAAATCAACTCTTCTGGAAAACATCCCTCCGGCCTCGTCCAATGCAGAGTTATCCACGTAATTCCAGCTCGATTAAGTTTAGGGGCTAAGGGCGTTTGAGGAATATTGCCTGACGTATAGTACACAACCTCTTGGCTGTACTCACTATGAATAGACAAGAGACATCTGAATGAGTTACAGTGGTTCTTTATTATGGTTTGGTAGCATTCCATACTTTAGTCACAGTTAAGTTAATTATGTTGGTTTACCCAGCAGTGTAACTAGAAGACGTCACGTTCAAATTAAATAATTACCTTTCCCAAAGTAACTAGTCATATGAACGTAGCCCTTCCTAACAAACAAGGCAATATTTTCTAACAGGTACGGTAAAATAAACTCATATCATCACGCCGTTACAGTTCCTCTTTTGTCCCTATACTGCTCTTGTTTTGGAACTAATAATAGATCCAGAAAACATTGCTAGTATCCAAATATACAAAAATATTTATACCTCTCAAGCCACAAATAGCCTCAGTGAAAATTATTTTCACACCTTAATCATGAACATTTGCAGTTCTGTGGTGATCCCTGTGAGGTGATCCCTGTGAGGTGATCCCTGTGTGGTGATCCCTTTGTGGTGAACCCTGTGAGGTGGATCCCTGTTGCTGCCAATTAATTCATACGTGAAATCTGATATTGCACACACCTCCGAAGGGTCTATTTACTAAGCAGTGTTAGGAGACAGAGTGAAAAGTGAAAAGTGATAAGGTGCCAGCCAATCTGCTCCTAACTGCCATCTCACAGGCTGTGTTTGAAAAATGACAGTTGGGAGCTGATTGGTTGGCACCATATCACTTTCTTATCACTTTTCACTCTGTCTCCTAACACTGCATTCTGAGTTGGGAGCAAAGCGACAAAATAAGTAACTTTGCACCTGGACAAACCATACTGCAATGCAAGGGGGCAAGTACATTTATTTCTTTGCATGCAGGGTAAATACTGGCTGTTTTTGTATGAAGCCCACAGATTCTGAGCAGCCTTAAGCTGGGCATCCACTATACAATATTCTGTCAGATATCTGTCCAATCTGGCTGGTTGGAATGAAAACCTGGTAATGTATGGGAGCAAATGACAATCGTCCATTTGCTCACAAACACTGGAAAATAGCCAAAAATGGTTGTTCAGACAAACTGGTTAAAACACACACAATTTTGTTTGTCCTTTTTTTCAGTGTTTAAAACCATATGATCGACTATCATTTGCTCCCATACATTACCAGGTTTTCATTCCAACCAGCCAGATTGGACAGATATCTGACAGAAAATTGTATAGTGTATGCCCAGCTTTACAGTGATCAATGTCACTGTGTATGATAAATGGTGCTCCAGCCAATCAGCTCCCAACTGTCAACTGTTAGAAAAATGACAGCTGGGAGCTGATTGGCTGGAGCACCATTTATCATACACAGTGAAATTTATCACTCGGTTTGGTGATAAAGTTCGATAGGAAATGGGGGCCTCAATCACCTCAAACACCTAACTCCAAAGTAGGGGATGTAGTCAGCATCCCGACAGACGGGATGCCGATGGTCTAAATACTAGAGCCGGAATCCTGACAGCAATATTGTGTGACAGGAACAATGGATTCTTGCAGATTAATAATAAACCTTCATTCTTAAATTCTGTCACAGAAAAAAACTAGACTGACTTTAAAGACTTACATTGAGCAGATTAGGAAAGTCACTGTCCATTTACAAGCAAATGGAAGATAATTGTTTTTTTTTATATTACTTGCATCTTTTGGCTACTGTCAAGTTGAAATCCATGTTAGCAGGAGGATGTGTGTGTAGTTTGACAAATGTTCTGAGCAAATGAAATTTTTAAAAAAGGTAAATTGATTATACAGAAAATAATAATACCTATAACTACAGATGTATCCGCATACAGTACATCTTATCTCCTTGTGTGTTAAACAGCCCTTCTAGTTGTGCCATACCGTGGCGTGACCCAGTAGCGCAGAGCGATGGCAAAGGGGGCAGTTCCCTCCCCCCAACATTTGATAAAGGCGTCAGTCAGCTAACTGTGCTGCAGGGCACCAGTTAATGCAGGAATGGACATAATACACATGTTTTATTATCAGGCTGCCTTTAATTGATATGTCCAGTTTGATAAAGTTAGGAAAGCAGCAGGCTTCGCTTTGCATGATGGTCTCTGTAGTACTAGAGTGAGGCTCAGAGCACCATAGCTATAAGCTTCTAAGCCTACACCAAACTACAACTCCCTGCAGCAAGAGGGTAACTGTCCTCCTTCTCTCCCGATGCTGGTTGAATAACTTGTCTGTATAGGGACACGCTATTGGCTGCATGTGTTCCTGGAGCTGCACGGTAGTGCTGTGTCAGTGTTGTGTCTGTGAAACTGGGGGCAGGATGTACTAAAGGCAAAAATGCGGCCAAAACTACACTTTTCTGGGTTTTGGACGCTATATGTACCAAGCTCCGGAATATAATACATTCCGGAGCTTGGACCCAGTGGGTAACACCATTTTTAGATGGCTTTACCCAATAGAAGCCTATGAGCTTCTTTATGCATTTTCCTCTAAAAGGGATCCAATCCCAGTACCCTCGGCGGTGCACGCATCATGATGTGCATGCACAGAGGGACTTCTGGGTCATAAACCTGAAAGTCCCTCTATTAGGAAAGGACACCCCAATCAAAGGAGCCCTTGCCTATACCATACTGCCCATTATTGTCTGAGCACAATAAAAGCGTGCGGTTACGCCACTTGGGGATGTACAGATGTGCCCACATACATCTATCCCACGTGTGCTACAAGTCGCGCCACACATAACGAGGGATCTCAGTGTGACTCTGTAGTGCTGATCGTCTCTTCGTACCTTTTTTTACCTTCAAATGCATCTTATTCGCACAGTAAGTAAAATATATAATAACTGGATGTTTACAAACCTCCCTCTGTCCAAATTTAGGACCAATTAAGACAGTCACTGCATCTGGTTACTGGTACTGTATGTTTCAATGCAAGTGTTAACAGTTGCTAAGGCAAGGGGGACTTGTGTAGCTCTAGTGCTTTAAAGTACTCAACAATCCCCTGGCAAGCAGTGTACAGTGTCAGCGGCTGTAACACTGTAATGTAGCATTTCGCATGTAGATACAGCGATAGACGCACAGAGAACACAGGCATGCTGCATATCATATTAATCAGCAGAAGCTGCTTGTGCGTCCCATTCAGTTACTGTGCGAATAAGACGCATTTGAAGGTATAATGACGCACGAAAAGATGCTCAGCGCTACCGAGTCACACCACGGCATGGGCTGTGTAACGCGCCAGGAGGCTAGATGTATGTGGACCCATCAGTACTACGCTTGCCAGGGGATTGTTGAGTACTTTAAAGAACTAGATCTTAACAAGTCCCCCTTGCCTTAGCAACTGTAACACTTGCATTGCCAAACATACAGTACCAGTAACCAAATGCAGTGACTGTCTTAATTGGTCCTAAATTTGGACAGTGGTAGGTTTGTAAACATCCAGTTATTATATATTTTACTTTATATTTCATCTGTGTTCAGAATCATTTAATTCATTTTGATTCTGTAGTAACAGGAGTGGTGATTGTCCCAGTAACATATATCCCTCCGGTGCAGGTGCTTTCTCAGTAAATCTGTGCACTGTCCTAAACGGAAGGTTCATGCTGGTCATATAATGCCATAAACCCTCTGCACTGTGCTCCATTTATCAACTTAAGAGTATAAGATGATAACGTTAATACTAGTTGAATATTCAGAAAGAAAAACTATTAGAAAGGTAAATCTGTTCAGCACATGAGGAACCACAAACTTTTTGTATAAACATTTGGTTAAGCAGTTTGTTATTGGATTATGAAGCCTGTTAAAACATTATTGTCCTTAAATGGGAAAGAACCTAAGATGTATGGCAGACAGTTAGTAATAGCCAGTATGGCCAGAACTGCTCATGGCAGTAGCTGACTGATTTCTAATGCTGGATACACTTTTAGATAACAGTCAGCTATACACACATACCAATCAGCCACTTGATCTGGGCTGACATTACAACTGGGCAGACATTTAAATTTGCCTGACCAGTTATGATGTCAGTGTCGGTGGTCCCTGCAGCCGGTGTACAGGTGGTCGGCAGATTGCCTGTAGACATATCCCAAAAGGCATTCACTGTGTCGCAGGTCCGATCTGATAGGTTTGTCGTTCACAGACACATTGGGTGTATACACCAGCCGATGCACTCACGATAGATCATTCATCGATTGAACAAACGATATATTGCCAAGTGTGTACCCAGCATAAACTCTGTGATTCTTTACAATAGAAAGCTTCTAATACTAATGTTTTATCTTTTTTTTTTAGTTGTTTTTTTGAAGTTCATTGCGCATCACATATGTTTTTTAACCCCAAACAGCAAGATTTACTACTCTCAAACTGCATGTTATGTGTAGCGGTTTAAAAATTCCATTAACATTGGTTTATTAAAGAAGAAAAATAAATAAATAAAAGTTGAAACCTTCCCAAATTGTGCATTTTTTTCCGTTAGAACTCATTACATGAGTGTCTCCCAATCTGGGTGTTGTGGCACCCTGGGGCACCACGAGGGACTTGCAGGGGTGCAACTGGTTGGTGGTCCAGGACCAAATCAAATTATGTATGGTCAATAGGCAAAACTAGAGCTGGTGGCTGCCAGTCATATAATATGTGAATTAACAGAAGTGCAACCCTGCCCACCAACACATTACTGACCCTAAGGGTGACAGGTAAGCACAATTTAATATTTTTTCCAGAATTTCTCAATAAGAAGCTATGGCTTAGGGGTGCCATGGAAAGAATGCTGCTTCATTAGGGTGCCACACTTCAAGAAAGTTTTGGGAACCACTGCATTACATACAGAGCTGGATTAAGGCTTTGGGGCGCCCGGGGCATTTAAGCCTGGCCCTAAAAAGCAAAATTTGGGACGCAGGAAACATTTTTGTGCAGAAACTTTCAGTGCGTACATGAAAAGGGAGCGTGACCACACATCATGCCCCCGATTCATGTCATGCAGGATGCATGTATATAGCTTCCACAGCTGCTAGGCTGCCCTCTCCCTTGAGCATGCAGCAGCTGAGAGAGTTTCCTTGCTATCTTTACTCCCTGCAGGACAAAGCAGCCAATGGGGAGACATTACTTGAAAAGCAGAACTGTCCAACCAAAATCGGTATAGTTGGGGGTTATGCATACATACATAGTCATACACTTATATACATTCATTCACACAGAACATACACTCACATGCATGCAGACATACAGTCAAGACACATATTCACATACATACAGACACATACATAACATCACACACTAATACACATATATTTTGTCATATACATATACACATACAAATGTAGTCACAAAAGTGGAGGCTCCAGAGTTTGGGCTGCAGCGTAGTCCAAACTTCAAATAGGGGAGCCACACTAACTGCCAGTGAGTCCCGGCCGGCAATGTTTGGCAGCGTATGATGTGGCAGTTGGTGTGGCGCCCTTATTTTAATTTTACACATACATATATACACAGTCATACATATACAGTCACATACATGTACACACACGCATAGTCACAAATGTATACACATAGTCACACACATACATATACATAGTTACACACATACATAGTCACACATATACATACATACAGCCATGGCCAAAATGTTTGAGAATGACACAAGTATTGGTTTTCACAAAGTTTGCTGCTTCAGTGTTTTTAGACCTCTTTATCAGATGTAACTATGTTATACTGAAGTAAAATTACAAGCATTTCATAAGTGTCAAAGGCTTTGATTGACAATTATATTAAGTTTATGCAAAGAGTCAATATTTGCAGTGTTGACCCTTTTTTATCAAGACCTCTGCAAGTCGCCCTGGCATGCTGTCACTCAACGTCTGGGCCACATACTGACTGATGGCCGCCCGTTCTTGCCTAATCAAAGCTTGGAGTTTGTCGGAAATTCTGTTTTTTTTTTTGTCCACCCGCCTCTTGAGGATTGACCACAAGTTCTCAAGGAATCGGTATGACATACCGCCGGACGTAAGCCCGCCGGATGTAATACCGACGCCGGAAGGCAAAAAGCAGTAAATCCCGACTAAGGTAAGTTCTAACCCTAACCCTCTCCCCCCCCCCCCTTAACCTCCCTTAGGGGGGCCTAACCCTAACCTCCCCCTTCCCCTAGCTTAACCCTCCCGGGCGGGTGCCTAGCCCTAAGTCCCCCCGGGAGTCCCTAAACCTAACCCCTCCCCCTTCATTCGGTATGCTGGGCGTCGGGATTTTGGTGTCTGGATAATTATAGGCATCGGTATTTCGATGCCTATCATTAGTCTCATGCCGGGATTTCACAGTCGGGAAGCCGGCGGTCTGCATTTCGACTGCCGGCTTCTTGCCTACATACCATTCTCAATGGGATTAAGGTCTGGGGAGTTTCCTGGCCATGGACCCAAAATTTTGATGTTTTGTTCCCCGAGCCACTTAATTATTACTTTTGCCTAATGGCAAGGTGCTCCATTGTTCATCACCAAACTGTTCTTGTATGATTGGGAGAAGTTACTCTTGGAGGATGTTTTGGTACCATTCTTTATTTATGGCTGTGTTCTTCAATGTTGTTCAAAATTGTGAGTGATCCCACTCCCTTGGCTGAGGAGCAACCCCACACATGAATGGTCTCAGGATGCTTTACTGTGTCAATCTCAAAACTTTTGGCCATGGCTGTACATAGTATCACATAAATACATAGAGTACCCCCTCCCTGAGTCATTCTTACCATACAGGCTGCTAAGGGCAGTCAGGTCTCCTCCTTCCTCTCTCTGCCCCCTGATCGTACTCCACCTTCCTCCTATTCTAAAGCTGCCAGTGCAGTCATACCCTGAGAGAGGGGGGCCCGAGGTAACTTGTCCCCTGCGCCCCCACCCATTAATACAGCTCTGATTACATACCTGCATAATTGCTCACTACACTGTTGAATGAATCTGCTAATCAAAAAAAAAATACTAGAGTAATTATATAAATAATGAAACCACATGTAATAAAGCAAAACTCACACATGAATACAATGACACTTACCTTTTGCCAATATCATTGCGTGCAGCGACTCTGAATGTGTACCCCATTGCTGGGCACAGCTTTGTGAGCTTACAGTGCCTTTGGTTCCCTGTGTAACATTCTCTAAATACACTGTTTCGTTTTCCCTAAGACAAAAAAAACCAAAACATTTTTGTTACGTTTTTTTATGGAGTGTTTTTTTTACTAGTTATTAGCACCTATTGTTTTCTCACAAGGGGCCTGTGTCGCAGTGCTGATGTTCATGTAAATTTAAATTTTTTACTACTGCATATGCACACAATTCCCTATAAACTCAGATCATGCACTCTAAGGTCTATACGCACAGAACTGCAGAAATCGACTGAGGCACACGGTGACTGAAAAGTATTGGAAATGGATTTCTGTTGCCCAGGGGGTGGCTTTTCAGATGCATGTAGATGTACCATATTATGGGTGTGTTATTATTAGAGATGAGCGGGTTCGGTTTTCAGAGATCCGAACCCACCCGAATTTTGTAGACCAGAGTCGGATCCAAGCCGGCTCAGATGTTCCTGCCTTACTCGGATCTCTCAAATTGAGGCAAAACCATAGAGACGAAATCTCGTGGCTCGCGAACTTTCATTTCTATATATAAGGGACACGGCGGGCGCCATTTCACTCTGGCTGTGGAGACTGAACAGGGAGGGTGGGTAGTGTAGGGCTAGGGAGAGGTGATGTGCTGTTCTGTCTGCTGTGTTCTGGGCTGGTGCTGATCCATTCTGGGCTGGTGTTGTTGTGCTGTCTGCTGTGTCCATCTGGGCTGTTACTGATCCATCAGGGCTGGTGCTACTGCTGTCACTGTGCTGTCTGCTGTGGCAATCTGGGCCGTTGCTGATCCATCTGGGCTGGTGCTGTCTGCTGCGTCCATCTGGGCCCAAGTTCTGGACCCCCCCCCAAAAATAAAAATATATTTTTTTGTGTGTAATATATATTTGTCTGTGTGCGTGTTAGGCTTAACTGCACAAGATCTAGCAAGTCGGCAACGCAACCTAGTGCTGCCCGACTCCAGTCATCATCAATCTGTGCTCTGGGCCCAAGTTCAGGAGCTGGAAAAAAAATAAAAACATATTGTCTTTTTTTCAAATAATTGTGTGTGTGTCTGTGCGTGTTAGGCTTAGTCGCACAAGATCTAGCAAGTCGGCAACGCAACCTAGTGCTGCACGACTCCAGTTGTCATCAATCTGTGCTCTGGGCCCAAGTTGTGGACTGGCAAAAAAAAAAACATGGTGTATTTTTTTGTCAATTATTTTTCTGTGAGAGCACGACTGCACGTGTGTGAATTTTGTAACCGCACCTTGGCTACACTATTGGTGCTTGTGACACTGCTTCAAGACCGCAGAAAATATGGAGGGCTGTCACATGACAGGAGAGCAAGGCCAAGAACCACATGTTGTAGCTGCCGCCAGCAGTGCAAGGCCATCAACTTCCTCGTCCTCTATGAAGGCCCATGCCCCAGGACTTAAGTCACGCCATCGATATGGTAAAGCTACTTTTAATGAAGTTAAGAAAAAAAATTGAAAGGAAATTTGCCTTTAGATAAACAAAAAATTGGCAATATGCCATTCACTACACGAAGTGGCAAGGTCTTTCTTTATGAAGACTGCTGTTTCTGATTCTAATAGCCCTTCGGAAAAAACAACTGTGTGCCCTGAGAAATCGAAATCACAAATCCCCGAGGAGAACGCAAGTGTGTCCGCGGTTGCCATGTGTGAGCCAGACCTAAATACTAGTGTACTGGAGGATCCTCCAAGTTCCAACAATTGTGTGCCCTCTGTAAATGTGGGGAAGGGCAGTCAACATCTTGCAGACGTAATCAGTGAGGATGCTTCTGTGGATTTGCACATGGAGGAGGATATTTTTGTAGTTGAAGGTGCTAAGGATGATGAGGATGTTGATGATGAAGATTTTGGTATTGAGGATGTTGATGCCGAGGATGTCCTTTGTGTAAGTAAGGCAACAGCTGTTACCCATGGATTGAAAAAGCCAAAGCTCATTGTTGTCATGCCAGGGCAAAAGACAAAAAAATCCACTTCTCACGTGTGGAATTATTTCCACCCCAATCAGGACAACAGTTTTCAAGCCATATGTAACCATTGCAAAGCAAGAGTGAGTCGAGGGGGGGACGTAACCCACCTAGGAACCTCCTCCTTGTTACGTCATTTGGAGTGCATTCATCATATATCAAAGTGTATGTCGCCAAGTTCCAAAACTCAAAATGTAACAAGTCCAGTGTCACCTACCTGCTCCCTCTCTGTGGGATCCAAGCGTCTTCGATCTCCAACACCAACACCTGCATCATCATCAACATCCTCATTCGTGATGGGAAGTAATTTAAAAAAAACAATTGACTACTAAACAGTCCTTTGATAGAGGAAGTAAGTATAACAGCTGTCACCCAATTACACAGCGAATCACTGACACCATGACGGCTGTGCTAGTATTAGATGGTGAAATAATAAAAAATGAGGATGATAGTGTGGAGGAAGTGCAAAAGGAAGATGAGGGGGAAATTTGTCTCCTATCTGATGCTAATGTTGATGATAAGGATGTGGTTTGCGTAAATCAGCCACCAGTGGCAGCAGTTCTTGCTGATAAAAAGAAAGACAGAAAAGCAACATCTTGGGTGTGGAATTCTGTGCCATTTGTAAAGCCAATGTTAGCAGAGGAAGGGACGTTAACCATCTAGGCACCCCCTCCCTGTTACGTCATTTGCAGCGAGGTTCATGCAATTTGTTTAACAAAATTATAATTTGTAAAATAATGACAAGCAGTCCAGTATCAGCTACCAGCAGTTTGGACCAGCACATGCAACCAACACCCTCATCATCAACCTCCTCCTTAATAATTGAAGGTAGTCCTTCCAAAAAATTTTTGTGGGGGCTCAAACAAACCAAGGAGTTCAGCCACGAAAGTGTCAGTCCTAGTGGCCAAAGTGCTTGGTTTGTTAAACTGTGCATGTCCTTTATAATATCTCACATAAGAGTGGGTGGGAGAGATAATTCCATCTTGCACCTCTTTCCTTTACATTTGGCACAATTTGGGGCATTGCCGACTGACAATATTATAGTTTATTAAACTTCCATCCTGTCTGCCACTGCTCTGTGGTAATGTTTCATAGATGTCTGATATTTTTTTAAACTGCCGTGCATTTGTGCTGCTGCTCTGTTGCTCACTTTAGCCAGCCAGCTCGCTGCAGCCTTTGGCCTATATTGGTGAAAAATAGTGAAATCAATATTGTGAGCTGTGAGGTGGTTAAAAAAATGCCTAGAAATGCCTGAAAATGATTGTTATTAAAGTTAACAATACTGTAGGAACAAAAACAGGTCCAAATTATGTGGTTTTAGCTGTTTATATAATTTTTTGGAAAAAATACAGATCCAAAACCAAAACACCAAGGAAAAAAATCCAAAACCAGATTCAGATCCAAAACCAAGGGAGATCCAGATCCAAAACCCAAACACAGGGGTCGGCGCGCATCTCTAGTTATTATGGGAGTGGTTGTGCCGCTTATTTGCTCACACTGGATGCCATATGATGGAATATCTGCACCTAGCATGGAGGTGATGTAAGTCCCAATGGTGGTTCCAATCAGTGCAACTGTAGCATCTCAAGGTGGGCGTTCCCAGCTCTTGCGCATTTAGATTCAGGGTTGTACACAAGAGGAAGGGCTTATAAGTAGCATTAGTATAAAGTCCCAGACGCGCTTATTACAGCCACAGACACTAAAGCGGTCGCAGCGTGCGAATCAGAATCAAGTCCTGGATGTCTGCATAAAAGCTATATTGGAATGTCACTATGGTCTAGAAAGTATTTATAGTAAGAAAGGACTTTTAAATGCCCCAGAATGAAATGATGACTGAGGAGAGGCCTTGATAGATCGTTAGAACCACTGAGAGGACAGACCGGATCAGATAATCAGAGCAATAACCTCAGACAAATGTTTCAGCTAATTCCACCTAAATCTAATATTAGCCGCCCAAGTTTCAATATCTAGAGCAATACTTGGCCTAGAGATATCGGGGTTCATAGTGCAGCATCTGTAGTCCTAAAACCTCCTATACACCTGATAAAAGTCCAATCAGAACCAGATTTTAGATTTTGATGAAATTATCATTGGATTGCTAATATTTTATTTCATCAAGAAAAAAAAAAAAGACAGGAATGGGATTGTCTTAGATTGTCTGATATACAGTAGTCTACCTTTGCTCAATCAGCTTCTAGCTATCATTTTACAGAACGTACAAAATAAATGATAGCTAGTATCTTACTGGTTGCTATGAGTAACACCTCCATTTGCTCCCATTAAGCTTTGATAAATATCCTCCACATCAGTACAACATTTTACAATTATCACTTTTTTTTTGTGCGGCAAATTCAATTTTTTTCTCCTGGTAGCAAATATTTTCGAAGCGCTTTTTTTGTATAGGTCAGTTCTCTCTGCATCTGTTATTGACATGTACTCCCTAAGTGAAGAGCTAGTGAAATCCTTGTGAACCAATATTTCCTGAGTGCAAATAGGCCCACCATGCGGAGGTAAGAAAACAGAAAGAGCTGTCTTATTGATTGCTCTCTCCTGACCCAGCTTTATGTTCAGGCTTCTTTTATTCACTGGTTCTACGTGCAATGTCTCTGTTTACATCCTGTTTCTACCTAATGAGCGCAGCAGATGAGAGGCTGTGGGGCCATTGCTTGATCTTTTTCACAGCAAAGAAATCTATTTGGTTTTTCCCATGCTTGGCACTGACACAAGACGAGACTGGCCATAAAAAAAGCCAAAATAAAACAAAATACAAGGACCACGATTCAGTGCGATGGGTGCACAGCGTCTCCGGGATTGCTGAGTGAAGGCACTCTGCGACCAGTATCTTCTGTCATATTTCATCGCACCCGATATTGGCTCGCAGGTAAATGAGGGAATACTGCTTACTATAATAAAAGGTAACGTGCGCAGCCAGACTAGAATGAATTCCCCCCATAGACTGTTACTATAACATGCAATCTAAAACTGATAAAATCTGTACTAAAATCTATATTGCCACAAAATGATGATATTTAGGGCTCCATTCATTATGTTAATTATTGGGGGCCGGACTGCCCCTGATAATTAAGTATCCAACTTGCTGCGAGGAGCAGTGATGGATACAAGCTAATGGTGGAAACAATCAGCTGTTTCCGTGATCCTCAAAACTTAGCACTGCCGAGTGTGACTGGTTATTAAGTAAAATTTCTGCTTATGCTTTAGACCAGGGGTGTGCAATCAGCGGCCCTCCAGCTACTGTAGAACTACAAATCCCAGCATGCATTGCAACATTTTTAGCAAGGCCAAAAAGCAAAGCTGTGGCAAGGCATGCTGGGATGTGTAGTTTTACAACATCTGGGGGGCCGCTAATTGCCCACCCCTACTTTAGGCCCTAATTTTGTACAGATGTTTGCACAGCACTTTAGCTTTATAGGTTTTGTATGGCCCTAAATATTTCTTTATACTTTTGAGTTTATACAGAATAGTCTGGTACCATGGAAAATATAATATTAATATTAACAAAAATGATCTTATATCTTCATACCTCGTCCCATTGTAAAAGGTAGCTGGTAATTTTTGAACCATTATCAACTGGTGCCTGAAATAAAACAAACATAATATTTTACACATTTGTAATATGATAATTGTGGGGCAAAAAACATATTTAGAGCCATAGCCAATAATAGATTTTGGGGGATATTGCTTAATACACAAGATCACAAAAAGACTTCAGGGGGGGGGTATCCAATTAGCCACGGTAATTACCTCGCTCGGGGCTATCCAATTAGCTCCGAAGTCGGCCTGACGCCGGCACTCATCGGGGTATTTTTTTCGGGACCTGATGTGTCCCGAAAAAGAATCCACAATTACTGCCATTTTTTCACTTGAAAAGAGGTAAAAACACATAGGTCCGTGAACTTATCGTGGCACCTATATGTTTTCGGGAGAACTATCCTATTATTTCGACCGAAACAATAGGATAGTGTGAAAAAAAACATAGGCGAGCATTGGGGATAATTGTCGAAAAATCCCCATTTTTCGACGATCACGAGGGTCAATTAGCACCCGAACAATGTTCAGGGCTAATTGGATACCGCTCTTAGACTAGAACCGGCATTTGATATATTAGTTTGGGGGCACATTTGCTTGTGGAAGGATAGTATCAGCAACAGGTAACTGTGTAGTCAGTAAGGCATATTGGAGGTATATTGTTACAAAACAGGTTATAAAGGAGATTCCAGCTGCAGACCTGGCATAGAGCATACTGGGAGAAGGAAGATCGCTGGGGTGGAAATCATTGCTATTCAGTTTCCACATGTGAAAGAGCAGCAGATGAATGAAAGTTACCTTCCACTGTAGTGTGAGTGAGCTTTTGGATCTGTGAGACAGCTTAGGTGGGAAAGGACATTCTGGTGCACAGCTGTGGGTGGTGAAGGTGATGGGCTCCGAACAGGATCCCTTTACTGATTTATTTGTTGTATATACCCTAAAACACATGGAAAACAGCGGTATGCATTTGTTCTTCCCCAGGTATGTCATCACACTTCATCTTCATATACTGCACTCACAATAATAACCTTTAGATAAAGCTAAAATTATGTAAAAAGCTAGTAATAAAACAGACACACATCTGAAGAGGCAGCTATTTCAGATAACATTGTAATTATAATCATTTATAATTAGTATTAGAATTTATTTATAATGGAGGTACCTGATTTTTTTTTTACTTATGTGCAACGCAATAACGTGTACTCATATGCATAGCTGATAAAAACAAAACTAAAATCATATAAACTTCTATCAAGATATGGAAGCTTTACGTATATTTGTCAATGTTATTAGTATCTCAGTGGTTTATACTGTGTTGATACTGTAGATTTAATAATTATTAAACTGGTACTGTGATATCTTTTTACTAAGTAGCAGTAATAATTGATATCTTAATTTGCCTCTGACCACAGATAATATCAGTCATTGGTAGTTTACTGATAAATCAATATAAAACAATAGCGATCCACATTAAATAGGGCAGCAAGGGAACTGAAAGTGTTTTTCACAAATCACCACCGTAATGTCAGACAAGAGAAAAGGGTTGTTCCCAAGCGCTCCTAATGGGAATGATGGACAGTATTCTAAATGTCTTTCTTACACAGTTGTCCGTGTGTGATGTAATATCACCACCAATAAATCCAAGTGAAATACTCCTATATCAATGTCACTGCTCCGAAAAAAGTTTGAAATAATTCACCGTGACTTCTATTGTATCAGGTCGTCATTCAAGATTTGGTTTAGATTCCTCCTTCCAGGGCAGCACCTCCTGTATGCTGATATCTTTCAATGTGCATACATGCAAAACAAAGAAGGGGTTGCCACAATAGTGTGAAATCTTCACAATTTTTAATAAAGTTTAAAAAGTACAAATGGATGCGTACCATAAAAGACCTTTCAAGTGAGGTACACTGTAGAACATATAGGGGTGTTAATATGCTCCCCCTATAGAGCGTTACCTTCCCAGTCTTAGGTACTCCAAGTGTGATAATCATACAACCACCAACGCGTTTCCACCTTCTATGAGGTCTTTATCAAGGTATATGGTTAAATCTAGACTGACCTGATATATATAGTAGTAGTGGGCGGAGCCACCCTCATTATATAATATATTTAAAATTTGCACTTACTGCTTTTACACGGAGCTGTCTCCACGCTCCATGGTGCTGAGGCGTTAGCAGCGCACCACATGACCGCGCTCGAGTCCTGGAAGCGGATACGCGGCACTTCCGGGACACAAGCGCGGTCATGTGGTGCGCTGCTAACGCCTCAGCACCATGGAGCGTGGAGACAGCTCCGTGTAAAAGCAGTAAGTGCAAATTTTAAATATATTATATAATGAGGGTGGCTCCGCCCACTACTACTATATATCAGGTCAGTCTAGATTTAACCATATACCTTGATAAAGACCTCATAGAAGGTGGAAACGCGTTGGTGGTTGTATGATTATCACACTTGGAGTACCTAAGACTGGGAAGGTAACGCTCTATAGGGGGAGCATATTAACACCCCTATATGTTCTACAGTGTACCTCACTTGAAAGGTCTTTTATGGTACGCATCCATTTGTACTTTTTAAACTTTATTAAAAATTGTGAAGATTTCACACTATTGTGGCAACCCCTTCTTTGTTTTGCATGTATGCACATTGAAAGATATCAGCATACAGGAGGTGCTGCCCTGGAAGGAGGAATCTAAACCAAATCTTGAATGACGACCTGATACAATAGAAGTCACGGTGAATTATTTCAAACTTTTTTCGGAGCAGTGACATTGATATAGGAGTATTTCACTTGGATTTATTGGTGGTGATATTACATCACACACGGACAACTGTGTAAGAAAGACATTTAAAATACTGTCCATCATTCCCATTAGGAGCGCTTGGGAACAACCCTTTTCTCTTGTCTGACATTGGTAATTTACTACATACTGGAGGCCAAATGATCATGACAACTATAAATCCAGTGGTTTCCACCAGCTGTGACCGACAGTTACTAAAGAAACCCCTGGTAATGTCCCTCCTTCTAATCTGCGGCATACACTACCTGGTTACTACGGCAACCAGGATACTGAGCAGTGTGGTCAAAAATAGATTATGATAAATAAATATCTGGCATTGTGGCACATGGGCTGGTGGATGCTGAGGGGTAAACTTACTAAAGTGAGCGTTTTTAAAAGTGGAGATGTTGCCCATAGCAACCAATCAGATTCTACTTAACATTTAACTAGCACCTTCTAGAAGATAATAGCTAGAATCTGATTGGTTGCTATGGGCAACATCTCCACTACTAAAAACTCTCACTTTAGTAAATTTACCCCTGAGTTTCCACAGAACTGGGAGTAACATCCTTCTCACTGCAACGACATTGCTGTTGTTTTCCTAGCTCCAGTGCAGGAGCCATAAGACAATAACTCACCTGACATGGTAATCTGTTGCCGGCCTGAGGTCTCTCAGATGACACTCTAATTCTTCTCCGCTACAGAGACAAATTGTTTATGGAAAGCGAGAGATAAAAAGCTGACGTTAATACAGGTTTCTGCCCTCAGCTCTGAAATCATCATCAATATCTGCGACACAGAATACAGCACATCCATCTACCTAGACCTAGAAACATTCCTCATGAATGTAACAGATTCATAGGTCACATATGAGATTTCAGGTGCAAGTATGTATATAAATATAGACATATACAAAAAGAGTGATAGAGACATCATATCCTAATTACACTGCTTATAGTCTACAGTGCAATGTCTGAAATAAAAGATTTTATAGAAATCAGGCAATGCAATGCCACCTCTCCGCTAATGACTCCCAGTGTCACATATATTTTTTACAGTACATATATTTCTTGTGCACACATTACAGACGTCCTGTATTACCTTCTGTATAAATCTATAAAGCATCCAGCACTATCGTATGTTCCACAGGTAGAATGGGATTGATTACCTGTAAATAATCTTGTACTTCCCATCTCTTCCTTTGTCTGATAAAGCAACCTCATAACTACAGGAATACAAAAGGCCATTACTGGATTTATCTCCACTTGAATAGCTGTTGGCAGGGAACCATGTTACTAAAGCTGTTCTGGACTGAATGTTAGAAACCTGGAAGGGAAAAGTAAATAAAGTATGTCATTATTCTTACATGATGAGGAGTGCAGAACTTGCACCAAACCTATAGGAAGTGTAGTGTGGAGGTATCACGGTTCCCAGAACAGAATAACTCAGCCATATAGAGTATGACTCTGGCAAAATGAAATAATTAGCTTTATGCAAATTCAGAAATATTTTTATAGAACATTCTATACTTTATGCACTTGTTCTTGTCCTCAATATGGAGGTAGAACGCTGTTATTCCTATTTACTTCCAATAAGATGTACGCTACTGTATCTAACTTTTCTGACTTTGGGTAAAGACTCCTACCTGTCTCCATTCCCTAATTCAGTATGTATGTATGTATTTATGTATTATTATTATTATTATTATTAACAAACATGTGTACATGAAAATATATGTAAATACAATAGACCAACCTACTTTTGTGATATAAAAAGGCTTATTGGTGTAATGACAATATAAAGTACACATCAGGGGCAGAACTAGGGGAGACAATGGAGGCGCCTGCCGCCGGGCTCCAGCTATGAAGGGGCACCTCCTCCATTGCCCACAACATATTCACCCCACTTATGGCTGTAACTATGTACCCGGAATGTATCGTCATGGCCCTTCACGGCACCTGAGAAGCCACCATACACTAGTGGAGAGCTCCGTGTCAGACCATCAGCCGCTGCCTTCGTCTATCTATAGCCTGTCTGCATGTGAATTGCTACGTTACAGTGTCAGCGGCTGTGACGGGGGGGCACCAAATTATAACTTGCCTCTGGGCGTCTGGGATGAATTTACGCCACTAGTACACATACACATATACAGGTTGAGTCTCCCATATCCAAATATTCCGAAATACAAAATATTCCAAAATACAGATTTTTTTTTTTGAGTGTGACTGAGATAATGAAAACTTTTTGATGTTTCAATGTACACAAACTTTGTTTAATGCACAAAATGATTAAAAATGTTGTATAAAATTATCTTCAGGCTGTGTGTATAAGCTGTATATGAAACAAATGAATTTGTATATGTAAGCAAACTGTTTGATACACAAAATTATTAAAAATATTGTATAAAATTATCTTCAGGGTATGTATATAAGGTGTATATGAAACATAAATGCATTCTGTGTTTAGACTTGGGTTCTTTCCCAAGATATCTCATTATAGTATGCATATATTCCAAAATATGGAAAATTCCAATATCCAAATTACTTCTGGTCCCAAGCATTTTGGATATGGGAGACTCAACTTGTATACGTTTTTTTTTTCCTACTAATGCCAAACAAATATAATATGCAAAGCTACATCATCATCATTTTCCATTTCCTTTTCTTAAGAGAGTAGGCATTGCGTTTGCTGCTCATCTTAGATCCATTAATGTAGTGATTATAGAGCCATGAATATTTTATATAGAGCAAATACAAAACAAATCTAATAAGAGGGCAGGCAAACAGAAACCTGCTTCTCAATAGAGGATATGAAAGTAAACAAAAGCTTGTTAAAAAAGAATATATATTTTGACATATTGTTTAGGAAAAGGCAAAACCCAACATATTTTACTGATATAAATCCTTCTAAATGATAGAAATGTACAAATTCCATTGTAAATAAAATATGTTGTTGTCTAGTGCAGAGGTTCACAAACTTTTTCGAATCACAGCGTCCTAGTGTATTTTTCCACGGCACCTGTGGGACAAAAGTTTGTTATGGAGAAACCCAGCAGAAATTAAATAGAGTCAATTATGATTATATATCACCCTTAGATTCATGTGGTGGTTGACAGGGCTGCGCTTCTTTTTGTCCATATATTTTTTGATTGGAGGCAGCAGCAGCACTGGTTTTGCCCATCACACTGACTAAAAAAACTATTTTTTTTTGGTACTGGACCACCAACCTAAGGCACCCCTGCAAGTTCCCTGAGGCACCCCAGGGTGCCGCGGCACCCAGTTTGGGAACCACTGGTCTAGTGTGAAAATGCTAAGAGTTAAAGGGGTTGAGTCAATCCTTATACACCTAGCATCAATATGCCATGGCTAGCATCGAGATGCCTGGCGCATCTTTTATATATCAAAAAAGCAGAGTCACACAGAACCTGGCACAACGAGAATGGCTGTTTTGCGCGACTGCGGCAATAGCGTAAGAGGACACATCTGTAAGGACGATGCTCACAATGCAGTGCACACTTAAGCTGTACATATGGCAGTCAGATATTTTAATACCCAGTCATATTAGACTGTACACTGAAATGTATATACATGTAGTTTTGACATAGTATACAATCTTTATTTCCTGGGTTTGTCTAGCACTGACCATTTGTCAAAGAACAACATAGTAATGACATGCTATCACCATAGCGATAGATTACACTGCATCTCTAAGCAGAATGTTGTAGCAGGTTGCTGAGTTACTGTATTTATATAGAGATAGGTAAAATACCATTTAAAAATGTCATTAAGTTACCTACCGTTAATTTCTCAATCCCTGAAATAACCTCATGAGTTTTCTTTACTTCTGGTTCATACTCTGTAAAAGAAACAAGTTTGATAACAGTCATATTTATTCCATTTTATATATTAGTCATCACAAATTTTCACAAATATTCTAAGGGGTCTATTTACTAAGCAGTGTTAGGAGACAGAGTGAAAAGTGATAAGAAAGTGATAAGGTGCCAGCCAATCAGCTCCCAACTGCCATCTCACAGGCTGTGTTTGAAAAATGACAGTTAGGAGCTGATTGGCTGGCACCTTATCACTTTTCACTCTGTCTCCTAACACTGTTTAGTAAATAAGACTCCTAAATTACAGCTGGGTACACACTAAACGATGTGTGTACCCAGCGATGTCGCCGACGATCCCAGCGCCGACGAGCTGACATATTGGGAGAGGTCCGTATACACCACCCGATATGCCGCCCCCCCAGCATAGCTCTGCATGGGATCGTCAGCCGCACCGCCTGATATTACATGCTGCACATAAGATCTGGCGATGAGGCTGAGAACCCCACTGAAGCCATACTTGCCTACTTTTGAAAATGCATTTCAGGGAGATTGTTAAAGCAGCGCCTATGAGCGCGGCGGTAAAGTGGGCGTGTACTGCTACATCTGAGGGGCGTGTCATAACATTGATTTACATCCACATGTAAATGAGCCGCAAAAGCAGTTAGTAAGATCTACTTGTTGATGAAAACACACTGACACTTCTCAGAAAATACATGTAACCATAGGGATCATTGTGCTTTCTAACCAATGCAGGGAAATGATACTAATGATCCTATTTGAATGTATATATCTCTGTTTTTTCTTTTATATAACAGTGTCATAATGGGGGTAAGGTGAAATGAGGGAGATTGGTAGACTCTTCAGGGAGACAGGGAGATTGTTGCTATTTCAGGGAGTCTCCCTGACAATGAGGGAGAGTTGGCAAGTATTACTGAAGCGTGCACGATGTAGTTCATACACGCTACACATTTTTAACGATTTGTCGTTCCGATGTGTCAGACTCGGCCAAATCGTTAAAGATATTGTGTAGTGTGTAGGGGCCTTACAATTATTGTGAGTATGGTGTTACATGGAAATGTACAGTATACTGTAGCTAGCAGTGCCAAGTTTTATATCATTTTTCTATAAATGGTCAGTAAAAGTCATGTTTCAATATAAAATAAAAAAATGAAGAAATGATGTCAGGACTGAATAATGATGTGTACACCAGCAGTTCCTGCAATATATTACTCATGGTGAAGCCCCTCAGTACATTCTGCTTGGTTCCTGTTAGCCTAATCAAATATTCAATATTCTGTGCAAAGAAGCAAAGTCATTGTAGCAGGGGTGCCTGGGGGATAAAGTCTCCCAATGGGGTCCAAGAACAATAGCCCTGTAGGTGTCTGGGGCACAAAACTGAAGCTTTCTGCAGAATAGCAAATACACACTACAAACTATGCAATTTATGCAATGCTAGCTATAGTCAACAAAACATCACTTCGTCTTACATTGTGCAAAATGTTGAAACTTGCAACCACCTCAATTTTTCTTTAGAACTTGAATGAAGTTGCAAAATTAAAACATCCAAATGTGTTGCTATGGGCAACAACTCCCGCACTTCAGTAAATATACCCCCTACAGTCTATATGCCCTATAAATAATAGAATTGCACAGTTCTGCTCAACCAAATGTTAAAAAATAAAAGCAAACTTGCCCAATGTTCAACCAGATAAAATCCAGAATGTGACGTTTAAATGTCTAGATCTGTAAACGGATGAAAATGAGAGGTATCTCTTTAAAAATGTGTGAGTGGGGTTGATTGATGGCCCAATAGAGAAAAGAAGGTCATGGTTAGAATAAGATGCCTTGTATCACTTAAGTTATCCGCTTATGGAAAAGATCATCATATGATGACTGTTTAGCGCATTAAGAGGTTGCTTATATAACTTTTATATACTGAACAGAAAAAAAAAAACAATACCCTAAGTTGATAAGCCACATTAAGGACAGAGGGCCTGATTTAGTACGGATCGCAACTGCGAATGCAATAGCAATTACACACGCAGTCTCACTTAGTATGCGAATCCTTCTCGATCGGTATGCCGTCGCAGCACAACATAAGGATGTCCACCTTACCTTTCACACATCCATAATACTTAGCAAGACTTCGAAACCATCGGTAACATCGAGTACTATCGCATTGCTAACCTCATCGCACGTAGTGCAAGCCCAAGCTGCGTATGGCATCGCAGTGGCTAATTTATGCATGCCCCTGCAACGGCGTTCAAACGCACTGGCACGCCTGTGATTCGCCGATCCCCCCCATTACCACCCCCAAACGGTACTTCCTGTCAATCACTCTGCGATGGGTCTGCGTAGTCACTGCAATCGCAGTCCAGATCACAGTGCGTAATCGGCGGTTGCGATCCTTGCTGATCAGGCCCAGAGAGTGCTCAATGGGTAAAACATCGTCGTAACAGTAACATTGTCATAACGGGGGGAGATCAAAAAGTCCCTTTAATCGTTTTTGCATTCTTTGTGAGATTGCATCTATAACAACATGAAGCAGAAAACCCCTATTCTGAAAGTCTATCTCAGAATAGGCCACTTGCCTAGATCTTTCTCAGAATATCCTGTGGGTAAACCAATAACTCAAAGCACTGATGTTTAAATGATGTTCTCAGAAGTGACAACTCCTGCAACTGAGATATTAACTGCATATGGGATAGAGGGCCTAATTCAGACCCGCTCGCGAGCGCTGAGCACTCGCAAGCGGGTCGATGGTGCCCTAGTGCGCATGCGCACGACGGAGGGAGCTCCATGGTGCGCATGCGCGAGACCCGCATAGCGACAGCCAAGCTGTCACTATGGGTCTCGCACCAAAGGGGGCGTGCTGTCGATGGTGAGGACAGCACGCCCCCTTTGGTGGGCATGCCGGGGGCGTTGCTGCCCAGACGGAGGCATTCCCATGGGAACGCCTACCGTCTGGGGCCGGCCTCACTGACATCACTCGTGATGTCAGTGGGAGTGCTTTTGGCTCTGATAGAGACTCTCTACCGCAGAGTCTTGTCGCAAGCCCGATGGTCGCGATGGTCTTGACCATCGCGACCATCTTTTTGGCCGGAACATGCCGTCCTTTTCACAAAGGACATAGTAACTGAAATTACAGCTTGAAAAATGCCACAGTAGTAGCCGAAATGCGTTGCTGCTCTCCATACCAGCCACTGAAGCTACTACCAACCTGGAACCAGGTGCCGCCACATTGAAAACTAGCCTGAAAGTTTTTTCCTGCGAGATTTGAACCATCGTTAGACCATTGCCCTATCAGCATCCTCCGATGCCCACTCCAGTTATGGATCCGGGTCACGTGGCCGCTGACGGAGGTCCCGGCGGCTGTTAAGCACAGGACGGGTGCTGACGCCGAATAAGAGACCAACAAGCGGCTTGCAGACCTGTTGGACATCTATGCTTAGCACATCTTGCTGAAATATACTGGTAATTTTCAGTTACTATTTCCTTTGTGAAAAGGACGGCATGGTCCCTATCTACAGGTACTTATTGACAGCCTAAATATTTAAGTACCCAACAGAACTTTGCGTGACTGTTTATTGCACAATAGGGTACTATTCTACATGTTATACACAGGCTCAACTTCGGGAACATATGGTCAGCCTCATTAATCAGCTTGAGATTGGCTATATCACTTGTGACTTTGATACAAAACTGGCATTTTTTCAACGGGTTCCACTAATATCATTATTGATACATTGTTGGGGATAGCTATCAGTGGCTACAGGCTTCACCAGTGTCTTAACAATTCACTTGCTACAGCATTATACAGCTCATTCTGCACAGGTATATGGTGTAGCTATTCTCACAGGAGAGTGTGTTTAGATCTGGGAGCCTGATCAACTCCTACATTTGCATGCTTGGTTATTTCCTGTTTGTTATGAGCTTTTAGCAGGCTCGCTTATTATTATTATTTAATATTTTTTACAATTTTCATATTTATCTATGTGTTTATAGTGAGCGGGTTCGGTTTTACTCGGCTTTACTCGGTTCTTATCGCCACTTTACCGCAATTTCGGCTCGATTTCATTCGCTATCCAAAACACGTGTTCGGCGATAGCCAATAAAAAGATCCGAGTAAAACCGAACCCGCTCACCCCTAGTTTATACATGTGTCTTTGTTATTTATTATTATTATAATTTAAGCATTAAATTATTTTAATACATTGATGTGTTGTTTTTATGTCCCAACATAAATATCAGAGCACAGTGTTTTTCTCTTCTATTGTCAGAGAATTAACCCACGCAGGCTCCTGAGAGACCTGAGAGAGGGAAATAGGGAGACTGTGGGGTACCATCAGTTGTCTCGGGAACCCTTGCATGGGTGACGATACCACTGACTGCTGGGACAATCCCATTTGAGGGAACGCAGGTTGCGGAGCTAACTGGCCCACCAGGGTTGTAAGCTCTTTAGCGAAACAAGCCCAGGGCGGTTCCTGTACCGGAGCCGTGACAATAATTGGCCGCGTCAATAAAAAACACGGCCGACTTAGCCCCTCCGCGCTACCCTCCCCCTCCGCTATAAGTACCTTACATGTAGTACACAGAAGCTGGAGAGGAAAATCACTTTCAGACATGATGGCAAGTATGTGACCCCTCTCACTGATACGCGTTAGTATAGTGAGAGAACCGCCCTGCAATCACCGCACTGCAAGGGCTTTAGAGAAGAAGAGCAGGGACAGTGAAAAGGCTGACAGTAGAAAGTGAAAGTACAGGCAGCAGACGCTAGCAGCAGTCACATACTGTACAATGCAAAGAAATCAATCCCTGCACTATCAGCGCTGATCCTCAACTACGCAGACACAGGGCCTGGTAGGACTCAGCGCTGCATACACAGACCTGTTCCAACGGAGGAGAGGTATGCCGGGGGACCCAGACCACGATCAGCAGCTTCCAGCAGCATTCACCATGCTTCCATAAAGATGGCAACCGAGGAGAATACAGGAGGCCGGCCTGGGGGAGGAGCGCTACCACAGGGCCAATCGGCAGGTGCAGAGAGGGCTGTGTGCAACGGGGGAGGCGCCGGCTGTGTACAGGGAAGGCGCGCTCCCCTGGCATGCAATTAACCCCTGGGACGCCGCAGCGCTACCGCTCAGCTGCGGTCCGCTGTCCCAGGGGGGTAATGGAAGCGCAGGTCCGAAACCTGGCTCCACGCTGCAGCCAGTCCCCAGGGAGCCCCCTGCCTGGGGACTCCGGACCATGTTCCAGCGGGGACCCACCGCGGGACCCCGCTGCTTACCTGCTGTCCCCCTTAAATCCGGCCATGGTCCCAAACATCTGGGGTCACCGCTACCTGTGACCCCAGATGCCTACCAGCATCCCCGGATCAGGCAGCTGCGGATCAGTGCCGGCGTTCTGGTACCGGCGGGGGTGTAGGGAAGACAGCATGGACGTCAAGAATGACTGTCCATGCTGTACCTCCAGATGTGCAGCCACAACTGCCTTGAAGAAAACTTCAGGGGCTATCCTTAGCCCCCCTCTAAACAGGTGCATCCGACTCCAAGCCAGGCACCAACGAAACTGAGATGCCTTGGCTCGGGGGAGGGGTATAGGAGGGGGACCCTAGTGCATCCTGGGAGGCTGAACACTTAACTCTATGGTGCCCGATGCCGGACGTCATCACCTATACCCCAAGGTATCCTGTGGATACCCTATGGACCCTGAAGTAGAAAAGAGTACAGATTTTGATTTACTTTCTCAGTGGGGTTGTTTGCTAACTTGTCAATCCCGCACTTGTAAAGGAAACCATGTTCACATTTGCATTGTGAAAACATAACTAATTTTCTATGAGATTATTACCACAAATAGGGTTATATATCAAGCAGTGAGGATCCTTTTGATGGAGTTATAAGGCATGATTGGTTGGGTGGACCAGTTCAATTTGAAATTCTTACTTTATCTGTCATTTTAAAAATTCATCCCGTAGCCAGAGACATGCAGCATTATAGCCCAGCATTGCAACTTCCTGTTACATGAGCACTCTACAGTATACAACATAGGAGGTGGGAGCTAGAAATCTACATGGGTTAAAAACTGACACGGCAGATGCGTAGATGCGTTTGAAGCAATGGGCCGTATTCAAATAGAGGCAAAATGATTACATAATTTTCGACTATATTCATTATCCCCGTATTCAATTTCATAGACTTTGAAAAAAGACGGGGATAAGTTTTCACCATGTTTTACATGGAGAAAAAAGTGCAGAATTGTGGGTTAGAGGTGTAGGCTTAAAAAAAAAAAAAAAGCCTGCACCCCTGGAAATAGCCCCTAAAAATGAACTGTGTAAAAAAAAAATATTTTAATTTTGGGGTTAAAAAAATAAATAAAAATATGGGGGAACACGTTTTTAAATTACGAAATTAATTCAGGGGGGATTCCCAAGTATGCGGCAGGCGTTTAAAAGAATGCGGGTGCTAGCGGAAGGTGCATTTTTGAAGAATTTTCAAAATGCACTTTAGGGACTTAAAAATATGCTTATCCCCATTTTCATGTACCCCAAATTTGATAGGAATACAGTCAGGTCCATAAATATTGGGACATTGACAGAATTTTCAGATTTTGGCCTCTATTCACCACCACAATGGTTTTGAAATGAAACAAACAAGATGTGCTTTAACTGCAGACTTTCAGATTTCATTTGAGGGTAAATACATCCAAATTGGGTGAACGGTGTAGGAATTACAACGGTTTCTATATGTGCCTCCCACTTTTTAAGGGGCCAAAAGTAATGGGACTATCAACTCAAAAGCTATTTCATGGATAGGTGTGGGCTATTCCGTCATTATTTCATTATCAATTAAGCAGGTAAAAGGTCTGGAGTTGATTCTAGGTGTGACATTTGCATTTGGAATCAGTTGCTGTAAACTCTCAATATGAGATCCAAAGAGCTGTCACTATCAGTGCAGTAAGCCATCATTAGGCTGAAAAATCAAAACAAACCCATCAGAGAGATAGCAAAAACATTAGGAGTGGCCAAATCAACTGTTTGGAACATTCTTAAAAAGAAAGAATGCACCGGGGAGCTCAGCAACACCAAAAGACCCGGAAGACCACGGAAAACAACTGTGGTGGATGACAAAAGAATTATTTCCCTGGTGAAGTAAAACCCCTTCACAACAGTTGACCAAATCAAGAACACTCTCCAGGAGGTAGGTGTATATGTGTAAAAGTCAACAATCAAGAGAAGACTTCACAAGAGTGAATATAGAGAGTTCACCACAAGCTGTAAACCATTGGTGAGTCACAAAAACAGGAAGACCAGATTAGAGTTGCCAAACAACATCTAAAAAAGCCATTACAGTTCTGGAACAACATCCTATGGACAGATGAGACAAAGCTCAACTTGTACCAGAGTGATGGGAAGAGAAGAGTATGGAGAAGGAAAGGAACTGCTCATGATCCAAAACATACCACCTCATCATTGAAGCATGCTGGTGCAATGGCGTGGGCATGTATGGCTGCCAATGGAACTGGTTCCCTTGTATTTATTGATGATGTGACTGCTGACAAAAGCAGCAGAATGAATTCTGAAGTGTTTCGGGCAATATTATATGCTCATATTCAGTCAAATGCTTCAGAACTCATTGGACGGCGCTTCACAGTGCAGATCGACAATAACCTGAAGCATACTGCAAAAGCAACCAAAGATTTTTTTAAGGCTAAAAAGTGGAATGTTATGCAATGGCCAAGTCAATCCCCTGACCTGAATCCGATTGAGCATGCATTTTACTTGATGAAGACAAAACTGAAGGGAAAATGCCCCAAGAACAAGCAGGAACTGAAGACATTTGCAGTAGAGGCCTGGCAGAGCATCACCAGGGATGAAACCCAGCGGCTGGTGATGTCTATGCGTTCCAGACTTCAGGCTGTAATTGCCTGCAAAGGATTTGCAACAAAGTATTAAAAAGTGAAAGTTAGATTTAGGATTGTTTAGTTTGTCCCATTACTTTTGGCCTCTTAAAAAGTGGGAGGCACATATAGAAACCGTTGTAATTCCTACACCGTTCACCTGATTTGGATGTAATTACGCTCAAATTAAATCTGAAAGTCTGCAGTTAAATCACATCTTGTTTGTTTCATTTCAAAGCCATTGTGGTGGTGAATAGAGGCCAAAATATGAAAATTCTGTCAATGTCCCAATATTTATGGACCTGACTGTAGTTAATACTAAGTGCTATTCTTCACCACTTCTTCATAGCCGCAAACCATCATCTGCAGATATATCTGTTTAGTGTGTACCCATCAGGGGTGGGGAACGTTTTTTCTGTCGAGGGCCATTTTGATATATATAACATTATTCGCGGGCCCGGTGCAGGCCACACCACCTCTGCATGATGTCCCATGGGGTGGGGCCATAATCACCGGTGATTACAGCAATGCCTGGGGAATCCTGAGGATGCTCCGGGGAGCTGTAAAGGCAGCGGTGTGACTGTCTAAAGTATCCCAGACGACACTGCTGCATAGATTCTGGCTGCAGTGTGGCATTCTAGGCAATCTGCTAGCCAGATGAGGCTAGCAGAAAAAAGCTCAGAGGGCCAGACCAAATGATTCCGGGGGCCTTATACGGCCCTCGGGCCTGCAGTTCCCCATCCCTGCACTAGATAAATGATAAGTGAATCTGATTGGTTGCTATGTGCAAGAACTCCACTTCTAAAAACTCTCACTTTAATAAATATACCCCTTAGTAACCTTAATGCAGGGCCGTTTCTAGGGGCGGGCGACCCGTGCAATCGCACTGGGCGCGCCGCCTCCGTCGGTCCATCCCCTGCTGTAGAAACAGCCCGTGAACTGCCGGGCGCCTGCTGAGATTCAGTTACCAGCGGGCGCCCAGCTCCCTCCCCGCAGAGCAGCCGGAGACGGAGGCTTCTGGCTCCCGCAGTGTGCACTATGGGAGAGACATCATGACGTCTTTTCCCATAGTGCAGAGGAGCAGCCAAGCGGAGCAGACGGCAGCGGACGCCGGAGCGGGGCTGAAGGTAAGTATTAGGGTATTTTTTTTTGTGCAGGTGGCTTTTACAAGAGACAATACTTGTGGGGGGCACGTCTACTGGGGGAGGCACTACCACTGGGGACATTAGTCTGGGGGGAGACACTACTACTGGGGGCACCCGGGCACTACTACTAGGGACATTACAAGGGGGGCACTTCTACTGGGGGAGGCACTACTACTGGGGGCACCCGGGCACTACTACTGGGGACATTATATACAGTCCATCCGGAAAGTATTCACGCTTCACATTTTGTTATGTTACAGCCTTATTCCAAAATGGAATAAATTCATTTTTGTCCTCAAAATTCTACACACAATACCCCATAATGACAACATGTAAAAAAATTTTTTGCGATTTTTGCAACTTTAATAAAAAAAAACAACTAAGAAATCACATGTGCATAAGTATTCACAGCCTTTGCTCAGTACTTTGTTGATGCACCTTTGGCAGCAATTACAGCCTCAAGGTTTTTTGAATATGATGCCACAAGCTTGGCACACCTATTTTTGGGCAGTTTTGCCCATTCCTCTTTGCAGCGCCTCTCAAGGTCCATCAGGTTGGATGGGAAGCGTCGGTGCACAACCATTTTCAGATCTCTCCAGAGATGTTCATTTGGATTCAAGTCTGGGCTCTGGCTGGACCACTCAAGGACATTCACAGAGTGGTCCTGAAGCCACTCCTTTGATATCTTGGCTGTGTGCTTAGGGTCTTTGTCCTGCTGAAAGATGAACCGTCGCCCCAATCTGAGGTCAAGAGCGCTCTGGAGCAGGTTTTCATCCAGGATGTCTCTGTACATTGCTGCATTCATCTTTCCCTCTATCCTGACTAGTCTCCCAGTTCCTGCCATTGAAAAATATCCCCACAGCATGATGCTGCCACCACCATGCTTCACTGTAGGGATGGTATTGGCCTGGTGATGAGCGGTGTCTGGTTTACTCCAAACATAACACCTGGCATTCACGCCAAAGAATTCAATCTTTGTCTCATCAGACCAAAGAATTCTGTTTCTCATGGTCTGAGAGTCCTTCAGGTGCATTTTAGAAAACTCCAGGCGGGCTGCCATGTGCTTTTTACTAAGGAGTGGCTTCCATCTGGCCCCTCTACCATACAGGCCTGATTGGTGGATTGCTGCAGAGATGGTTGTCCTTCTGGAAGGTTCTCTTCACTCCACAGAGAAATACTGTAGCTCTGACAGAGTGACCATCGGGTTCTTGGTCACCTCCCTGACTAGGGCCCATCTCCCACGATTGCTCAGTCTAGACGGCCGGCCAACTCTAGGAAGAGTCATGGTGGTTCCGAACGTCTCTGTGCTCATTGGGACCTTCAAAGCAGCAGATATTTTTCTGTACCCTTCCCCAGATTTGTGCCTCAAGACAATCCTGTCTCGGAGTTCTACAGACAATTCCTTGGACTTCATACTTGGTTTGTGCTCTGACATGCACTGTCAAGTGGTGGACCTTATATAGATAGGTGTATGCCTTTCAAAATCATGTCCAATCAACTGAATTTAACACAGGTGGACTCCAATTAAGCTGTAGGAATATCTCAAGGATGAGATGAAATAGGATGCACCTGAGCTCAATTTTGAGCTTCATGGCAAAGGCCGTGAATACTTATGTACATGTGATTTCTTAGTGTTTTTTTTTTTTTTTAAATTAAATTTGCATTGTCATTATGGGGTATTGTGTGTAGAATTTTGAGGACAAAAATTAATTTATTCCATTTTGGAATAAGGCTGTAACATTAAAAAAAAGTGAAGCATTGTGAATACTTTCTGGATCCACTGTAGTTTGGGAACAATACTTCTATATCATGTAATCCCTTGTGTAGACTTCAACATAGGAGTTATGCTGCCCATCCACTAGCAGGCCTCAAAACGACTGCACGACATTGTAATCGTGGAGTCGTTTGTCAGTCTGTGATTTGCCTACACTGACGAGCAGTCGTTTAGTGCAGGCACATCAATCATCTGCAAATATGCTGGATCTGACGTTATTGTCAGGTTGTCCAGCATGTTTGCACAATGATAGATGTCTAAATGACCAGCGGGAGCGCTCATCACTGGTCGTTTTAGACATTTTTGCAAACGATTGAACGATAACGATATTGTTATCGTTCAATCGCTCAATGTAATCTAGTGGATGGGCACCTTAACACATCACTGTCTGTTTAGCAGATTTATATTGTCACTAGAGTACTGATTGCAACAAGCAGAGTGCCTGATTCAGAGCCGTTCGCTCTGACAGAGCGCTCGCTCTGAATCAGGGCCGAGCTTTTTTTTTTTGGAGCGGCCTCTTGGCCGCTCGCATAACTGTGGGTGACCACCCACAGCTATTGTGAGCGGCCAGGATGATGGTCGCGATGGTCAAGACTATCGCAACCATCGTGCTTGTGACGAGACCCTTGTGGTAGGGTCTCGTTCATCGCAAGCCCCAATGAGCTTTCGGCTCTAACAGAGCCGGAAGCTCTCCACTGACATCACTCGTGATGTCAGTGGGGCCGCCCCCAAACGGCAAGCGTTCCCTCGGGAACGCCTCCATTTTGGCAGCCACCACCTCCGGCCTGCCCACCAAAAGGGGCGAGCTGTCACTCAACATCGACAGCTCGCCCCCTTTGGAGCGAGACCCGGAACGACGGATTGCCCGTCGCTAGCCAGGTCTCGCGCATGCGCACGATGGAGCCGGCTCCGTCGTGCGCATGCGCCACCATCGACCCGGTTGCGAACGCTCAGCGCTTGCGACCGGGTCTGAATCAGGCCCAGAGTTCCTTGATTAAATATAGCTGTAATAGAAAGTTTTCTACAAAAGTCTATTGGAACTAATGCACATACGAATCTGTCTGTCACAGTCCGTTTTATAGAGCCGCGTTAATGTTTCAGTGTCTTAGCGGCACCTCCAACAGCTGAGGCTGGGTTGTATAATCAGCACTATTCGCAAGCCCTGTTATATTTGGGAGGCACAAATATTCTTTTTTTTAGCAGCACTGTGACGGATAATTTAGGAGAGGGTCAGATATTACCAGAGCATGAGTGGTCCGTCTGCTTTGATATGCTGGTGTGATAGCGGTTAGCAGTAATCGACACTGTGGCCACATATAAAGAGAGATCACCACAAATTTTCTCCTTATTTTATAATACTGTGGTATTAATAACATCATATCCCTCCCTACAATATTGTCTTGTTTATATATGTGTCATGGCTCTCCATAATTAATTTGTCATGACCGGCTGTGTGGAATCCCCTATTGAGGGGATAAAAGCTGAGGAAGGAATCGGAGGCGTGGGGCCTGTATGTAAGATCTCCTCATCCACAAATACCGGATGTTGGCAAGACCTGATTAACGGTGCAGAGTCTAACCAGCCGGGAGGTGTTCACCAGTGACCCCTCCAAGCGGGATATGGGTTTAGCTACACCCTGCTGGAAGGTCGCGGCCCTTTGATCAGGTGTCCAGTACTCACGGGAATGGAGAAACTACTACCGTGGCCCTAGAGAATTACTTCTGTAAGAAGTAGACGGAACCAATGAGGAGCTTGCAATTAGTACACTGAGGAAGGGTTTATGACGCACACTTGCGCCGATAGGTGGCACTCATACTTGTACACAAATTAAGGTAATTTGACGCAGAGTTGCACCAAGGGGTGGCGTGGTGTCCTGATGCATAATTGCATACCAAGAGGGTACTGGCTGGATACATAGGTAAAGATGAAAGTACGCTCTGTTGCACAATGGATAGGCACTTGCCAGCACACAGGCGAGATGTTATAGGACGCTCTATTGCACAAGGAGTTGGCAGTTGTTCAGCACACAGGCGAGATGTTATAGGACACACTGTTGCACCAAGATATATTGGTATCTGTCAACACACAGGCAAGATGGTACGATGCTCTGTTGCACAAGGAGTTGGTATACGTAGACACAAGGATATCACGAAGAGGGAACCTGGAACGAGGTAGCAGCAGTAAACACTGGATAGCGACAACATTGCACAGGCAACTTCCTTCTGTCCGGAGGTAGGCTTTATACCCTCAGGTAGCAGTTCATAGGTGGACAGCGTCAGCTGACCACTACCATGCTACCATTGGGTAAAGGGTAGTCAGGTGATGTGAACTATCATGGCCGCGTCCATGACGGCGACCACAGTAACCAAGGCATGGCGCGACACATGGATGTCCACATGGCTCTAAGAATAATGCTCAGCACATCACCCGCTGCTGCATCTGGCGTGTGACCACCCGAGGGATCAGGGGAAGCCGGCACGGTGAGTAACGGCCAATCCTAGGCCGCAACCTGACATAATTATTGTATTAATGTCTATGCTGAGCATCTTTTTATATATGAATATATTTAAATAAATATGTTTCTATTGTACCTATTTGTGATTACTTATTCAAGCTAGCGCTCTACTTTTGTTTATGTTTCACAATTTTTAGCTGTCTGTAGAACCAGCTGTGGGAGCAGCCTGCTTATTAGGTTATATGAATTTATGGATTAGCATACCTTATATTTCTTATGCAAAGTGACCAACATTGCCATCACTAAGAATCCTCGGACCTTCCCCATTGGTCTCCGAGCTAATGCCTGGGACAGACAGATAAGTAGGCCGCCAAATACCTAGATGGCTCCCAGGGGAAACATACTGTTACGCTTTCCTGCAATTGGCCATTTGACTTCAAAAAGCCACCCTCCCAAAGACTCCCCATATAAGAATTGCAGGACCTGCGGTTCTAGCACTCTGTTAAAATATATAAATCAACATTTACAGACCCTATACTTCTGGAGGACATTGCTTTATTAATGCCCATGTGGCCCTCTAGATCATGAGAGACCCCAATTCTGGGCACCACTCGCTCCACTTAAAAAAAAAATGTAAACAAACTAAAGTAAAAGTAAATTTAACACATCTTTGTTAAGTGAAAACAGAATTTTACTTTAATAATTACTTAAATTAATGTTTTGAGTAAAACTGATGAAGTTGGTTTGTTCAATTTTGTTACATATGGTTTATACCTCTCATGCCATACATCCATTTATTGCCACAGCAAGCTGTTGTTTGTCTTCTTATGTTAAAACAACATTATTTTTTATTAGCCTAACTAGAAAAATGGTATCATATGAAGCATAACAACGTGATGGCTCTTCATCAGAGGCATGAGGCTTGATACTTGCTACCGATGTGAATAAAGATACTATTTTAACTAGAGATGTGCACTGACCCCCGTGCTTTAGTTTTGGATCTGGATTCATCTTCTTGTTTTGTTTTTTCAAAACTACCCTCATGTGTTATGGATCTGGATTTAAAAAAAAAAAATAGATGAAGTTTCTACAAACAGCAAAAATCATTTATGTAAACCAAGACTCGAAATTCCAAACCTCAACAAGATCAAAAACTCGACTTGGATCTCCTCAGAAGATCAGAACAGCAACTTGGACTTACCCAAATTCATGAAAATCGTGTGGATTAGGATTTCTGGAGAACCGAATCGCACATCTCTAGTTTCAACATGAGAAGAGCAACAGAGGTTTCGTATGATCAGCGCGATTCCTTCTCACATATCACATTACTTTAGCAAGCGGCTGTCACATTAATACAACCAGAGCCGTAACTAGACTTTTTGGTGCCCTGTGCCAGAAAGAGCATTGGCGCTCCCCTCATTTTTCAAACGGACATAATGCACCCAAAAAAGAGCCATGGCTTCATGGGGAAGGGCCAGGGAAGAGATAGGAGAGGCCAGGAGATGCTGGGGATGAAATAAGAGGAAACTACAAGCAAGAATGATAATAAACAGAAATTTGACAGGCCCAAACAGCGCCCCCTGATCTGTGGTGCCCTGTGCGATGGCACCGGCCGCACTACCCTAGCTACGACCCTGAATACAACTTCTACTACTTTAGAATTGACCATTTCATTACATCAAGTATATCTGTGGGTTTTTTTATATAAAAATGGTTGATTTAGCGAGTTTTATAACTTGAATTAATCATGAGAATGGGAGGACATTGTGACTGTGCTCATTACATGTGGCACTATGTGTGTGTTTGAAGATATACTTAACATTCAGCACAGTGCACCTGAAACATGGTTCTCTGCTACAGTTTAAATGGAAGGTGCAGAGCAAGGAAAAGCCCAAAATTGTGCGCTTCTCGAAGATTTCATAGTGAGTACGCTCTATATTGTGTGTTCTGGGATTGTATGATTGTAAGTACCTAGCTTATCACTCACTAAATTAAATACAAATTGAATACCTTCATAGAATTCTGTGTCTAAAATGACCAAAAATAGTTCAACAACAAGCTATGCCAGCTCTGTGTTAAATAACTTACTAAAACCACAAACCAGTAAAATAGCATCCTGAAACTCACATTTATTGTTGTCTGTGGAAAGTAGAGTACAAGTTTTGTTTTTTGCAGTAGAAATATATGACTTGCCCAGTAGAGGGCAGCAAAGACCAAAGACTACAACTTGCTGCACTTTTAGGATCTTGAAGCAACATCTTGGAAAAAAGATACATTTTATCTTTGTAAGTCCATATAATATTTAAATCAAATTCAGAAGTGGTTGTGTGCATGTGTTTTTCTGCTTATTGTAGTATGCATTTATATTTTTTGAGTTGCAAAAGAACTGATTACACTAATAGATAGATACATTGGGCTTTATGAATAAAACCTGACTTTATGGGGGCGATTCAATTGTTTTTTTTACGGCGTGATAATTAATGAGCGCCCAGTGTTGCAATTCAATTGTTCTGGGCGCTCATTAATTATCGCCCTCTTCGCCCCCTATGAGACTGGGTTTAGCCGTGTAAAACGGCTAAAACCGACTAAAGTTCTGGTTAGGTCGCCCTAACAGCGGTTAGCGCGCCCTAACCAGGGTGTTTCTCACACATTTCTGCTCCCACCCTCATGAAGGTGCGAGCAGAAATGGCGGCGCCGGCGGCTATTGCACCCTGACAGAGCAACAACTGAATTGCTTTGTCGGGCGTCTTAAAAAATAAGCCGCTGGCAAAAAAAATGTATTCGCCCCCTATGAATTGTGTTCCTTTAAATAGTTTGTGCTTTAAAAATATAAAGGGAAAGAAAGAAAATGATGAGAGAGACACACACAGAACTATGCATTAGATGTGAATATGGGGCACATCTGCCTATTCTGGTAATAAATGATACTGAACTGTCTAGAAAAACTTAGTTAACATTATGGAATTGCAGTTGTAATCCATAGCAGTGTGTCTAACATTCTGTCTTCTATATGATCACTAGGCTTTGTGAAGGCAGGGCCAGATTAACAATGGGGGGGATGGGCAGGGCCGATGGAAGGTTTCTTGGCACCCTAGGCATTTCTTCAGCCTTACGCCACCACCCACGGATAGCTACACAAGCCCTTATACAGTGCCCCCAGTAGTGGTCTCACCTATGCAGTGCCCCCAGTAGTGGTCCCCACATGCAGTGCCCCCAATATAGTGCCCCTTGTACAGTACCCTCAGTAGTGCCCCTTATACAGTGCACCCAGTAGTGGCCCCCCTATACAGTGCCCCCAGTAGTAGTCCACCTATGCATTGCCCCTTATATAGTGCCCCCAGTAGTAATCCTCCCTATGCTGTGCCCCCAGTAGTGGTCCCCCCTGATGCATTGCTCCCAGTAGTAGTCCCCCCCCCAGCAGTGCCCCCAGTAGCAGCCCTCCCCCAGCAGTTCCCCAGCAGTAATCCCTCCCTATGCAGTGCCCCCAGTAGTGGTCCCACCAGTGCAGTGCCCCCAGTAGTAGTCCTCCCAGCAGTGCCCCTAGTAGAACTCCTCCCCCCAGCAGTGCCCCTAGTAGTCCCCCCCTATGTAGGTCCCCCAGCAGTAATCCCCCCTATGTAGTGCCCCCAGTAGTTATCTCTGCAGCAGTGCCCCCAGTAGCAGTCCCCCCCAGCAGTGCCCTCAGTAGCAGTCCCCCCCAGCAGTGCCCCCAGTAGCAGTGCCCCCAGTAGCAGTCCCCCCCCAGCAGTGCCCCCAGTAGTAGTCCCCCCAGCAGTACCCCTCTTAGTAATCCCCCTCTAGGCAGTGCCCCCAGTAGTGGTCCCACCAGTGTGCAGTGCCCGCAGTAGTCCCCCCAGCAGTGCCCGTAGTAGTAGTTGTAGTTCCCCCCCCCCCCCCCCGCGGCCAGACAGACAGACACAAAAAAAACCAAAAAAAAACCCCTCTACTTACCTTATCCCCCGCTCCGGCATCTGCTCCTCCATCCGGCGTCCTCCCGGGCCGGCCCGCTCTGCATGATGGGAGAGACGTCATGACGTCTCTCCCATCACCCACTGCGGGAACCGGAAAATGGAGCTCATGAGTGAGCACTGGCCTGGCTCCGGCAGTGGGCACAGAAGACGATGAGAGTCTGTCTGGCTCTCATCGGCTGCTAAAACAAACACACAGCTGCCGGCGCCGGCGACTGTGTGTTTGTTACTAGTAGTGTAGTGCGGACTGTACTTATGTGCGGTCCACACTACACCTCAATCCAGCGGCGCCCTGCAGTGGCTGGCGCTCTTAGGCAGCTGCCAAGTTTGCCTAGTGGTAGCGCTGGCCCTGGGGATGGGACTACAGCCCCAGGCTTCCACATAAAAATAAGCAACATCATGACGACAACCAGCCACCCACACGGTTGTCCATAAATCATAATTATTATAATTGAATTTCTATTTTCCTCTCAAGAGTATGCAATTTTTCTACCTTTACATATTTAAGGAGACAGTGGGGCTTGTAGTGTATGGGGTGTACACACACAGCACTGGTCACACCTTCTCACAATAGGCTTTTCAGCATTTTTAGTCCATGACCATGTGGTCCTTAATCCAGCCCCATGTGTAGAACAGCCATTTATTCCGGCACTATGACAAGGACAGTTATTTTATACAAGTAACATCCCTTTTTGTCTTCATATTCATGCTGTCCATCTTAATTGCTCCTGGACCAGTTTCAGTTTGGCTTTCCCCTGGACCTGCCAGATACACAAGTTTGAAGACAGTGTTGTACTGGGTAGTGAATTGCTGGACTGGAAAAGTGTGTATTGGGTCTTTTGCTTTAACCTTGAGAGTAAAGAGGATGACATGTACAGTATTGCAGATATTTGAGCATATTTTAGCCTTTAAAAAACAGCTTTTGCTGATGTGCTGAGTTTCTCGTTCATAAAGCACTTGTGTGCCGCAGCCTAGGCTCACCATTTGCACTGCCTGCTCCAGGCAGCTCAATAGTATATAATACACTAATTTCATGACACAGATATCCTAAAGCTGGCCATACACGCTACAATTATCGGGGCGATCCGCCCAAGATCAGCGGATCGCCCCGATAATTGTAGCGTGTGTGTGAGCGACCGAGGGTTAAATATTGCTCGGTCGGGCATGCCAGATTGTCCAGCATGCCCGTCCGATACGATATTTGCCAGTATGCCCAGCCGCGGCCGTCAGACCGACATTTCCTGTGTTCCTTCCCATGGAAGGAACAGGGAAATGTTTCCTCCCCCGGGGGGCGGAGCGCGGATGTCAGGGCTAATACACAGCGAGATATCTCACAGTGTATGCCGCGGACATCTGCGGCTGGCAGGCTGCCAGATAAAACGTCTGTCGGTCTGACAGGCATTTTATCTGGACCTGTATGCCCAGCTTTAGGCTGCAATTTGCTTTTTTTAATTGAGTGTGAAAATGCAAGAAAAAGGGTATATTAGTCACATTATATTTATGTGTACTAGAGAATTATTCTTGAAAAGCTTATGCTTTGGTTACTTTAACAGTATGTTAAAAAGACTACACCCTAAAACAATTTGTCTATAAAATAAAAGATAAAACTAAACTTGCCCATATTGTTTGATTTAGGTTGATCAAATACCTTGTCTGAAATATAAAATGCCACAGCGGATTGCTCTATATTTAATACAACAGGATGGCTGATGACCCCACTGACATTTACGTGCTCATCAGACTATCCTTAATTAGTGCGCACAAAGCAATTGCATTCTGATGTTGGATATTTTATGCAAAGCACACAGAAAATGGGAACGCTGTGCTTATTTTTCTAACGACCACAAAAACAGAGGAGTAAAGCATGTATTGGTTTCACCCAGCTAATATTTTCCATGCACTAAACCTTTTCTCAATTACTTATCCACAAACAATCCCACATGCCAGCAACTCTTTCATAATCAGTTAGCTGGGTTCTCATATCTGCTCAGGAAGAAACCACCTCTCCAAATTAAAGCACACTGCACTGGGTCAGAGTGGGTCTCATTAACATTGGTTAACTGTTAAGAAACAACAATTATAATTTAATTAAATGATGTCCTGGGAAACTTCCCAAACTTTTTACAAATTTATTTTTGGCACTGAAAAAACTTTAAAATAATGGACTGATTTTCTCCGATGGCACCAAACGACAATGAGACTTTGGAAAAACCCAGGCAGATCGAAGAGTGGTATATCAAGGGAAAAACCCATCTCTGCCTGCTCATCCACCCACATAAAAGTGACAAGTAGTATGCATTATGTTTAATCTATAGTGCTGTATAGTTGTTTAGAATTGCTGCCTAGCTGCACTGGGGTCATGGGTTTGATTCTGAACAGGACCTTATCTGTGTGGAGCTTGTATGTTCTTCCTGTGTTTGTGTGGTTTTCCTCTAGGTGCTACCACACTTCAAAAGTATAACCGTAGGTTAATTGTCATGTAACCAAAATAGACTTCTGTGCGTATGGTAGCAAATGTAAACTGTAAGCTCAAAGGTGCAGGGACTGATGCACATGATTAAATATCCTCTGTACAACACTGCATAATATAGTCGCCTTATATATTATAAAATAATAGTAATATTGTTTATTCATGTGTTATCTCACTCTGTGATCTGGTCCCAGAAAAGCATAATTTGATTGGCTGAAAGAGGCAGAGCCGCCATCAAGTGGGGACTGCCGGGACTCCAGTCGCAGACCTGGACAGAGAGAGGGCCAGTCTCTGCAGCTGTGGACGAGGGTATAACTTTATAGAAATGTCCTCAACAAAATGGTCACCACCATGGCGGAGACAAAACAACCGACAATATGGAGTTAGAAATACATAGGAACAAAAGGAAGCATCACTTTTATACACAGGTCAGAGAGAATGCAACATTATATATGCAGGATCAGCTACTGTAGCAAGCACACTGGGGAACTCTGGCTGACAGCGGTGAGGCAGAGCTAGGATATATAGGGAGGTGGCTGGCAGTGGCGTAACTAGGGCAGGGCGAGCGGGGTGCGTGCCCTGGGCGCCTTATGACCGGCGGCGCGGGGGGCGCCGCCGGCCACGGTACCGGCCCGCCCTAGTTAGCCAGTGTAGCGCCGACCGCAATGAGTGCGGTCAGCGCTACACATTTACACAGGACCGGCGCTAGGCTTCCAGCGCCGGTCCTGTGCTGCACAGCTAAGCCAGTTCCCTCCCCCTGAGCGCTTGCACAATAGCGCCAGGAGGCGGGCTCAGGCTGTGCATAACACACCCATCGCCGCCAGTGCTGGCGGCGATGCGTGTGTTAAACAGCAGCCAATGAGAGTCAGATAGACTCTCATTGACTGCTGCAGCACCCACTGCAAGAGCCGGGTAATGGGACAGACGTCATGACGTCTGTACCATAATGCTGAGCGGGCGGCGGGAGCGGCGTCGCGGACCAGAGCAGCAGCGTGGATTCAGGTAAGTATATTTTTATATATATATATTTTTTTTTAACCTATCTGCACTACTGGGGGCACAATGGGGGAGGGGGGTGGCTACTACTGGGGGTGGGGCCACAACGGGGGAGGGGGGTGGCTACTACTGGGGGTGGGGGCACAACAGGGGAGGGGTGGCTACTACTGGGAGGACCTCTACTGGGGGGGGCTACTACTGGGGGCACTTAATCGGGAGGGGGAACCTCTACTGGGGACTACTACTTGGGGGGGGGGGAACTACCACTGGGGGCATTATAAAGGGGGCCTACTACTAGAGGCACTGCACTTGGGGGACCACTACTGGGGGCAATAATAGGAAGGGCCACTACAGGGGGCACTGGATAGGGGGGATCACTACTGGGTGCCTGCATAAGAGGGCCACTACTGGGAAAACTGCATGGGGGGGGACTACTGCTGGGGGCACTATATAAAGGGCACTGCATAGGGGGGGGGGACTACTACTGGGGGCACCATATAAAGGGCACTGCATAAGGGGATACCGCTACTGGGCGCACTGCATTGTGGGGACTGCTACTGGGGGCACTGCATAAGGGGGAACACTACATGGGGCACTGCATTTGGGGGGCCACTACTGGGGGTACTGAGTAAGGGGAACTAATTGGGGGCTGTATAAGGGGGACCACTACTGGGGGCACTACTATGGGCCTGCATAAGAGGGACCACAACTGCATACTGGGAGTAGTGTATAAGGGGTACTACTGGGGTTAAGGTGCATATGGATAGGAATGTTCAGTGTGAAAATAAAGGGGTGTGTCATGTTGACACGCTTCATTTTTAAGTGACCACGCCCATTTTTTTTGCTGTGCGCATCGGGGGGGGGCCTCCCTTTTCAAATTTGCCCTGGGCTCCAAATACCCTAGTTACGCCACTGGTGGCTGGGGATTGTGTGTGAGAGATAGATGGCTGGGGAAGGGGTGGGAATAGGTGTGTGAAAGGGAGGTGGTTGGGGTGTGTGTGTGTTAGGTGGAGCTGCCATGAGGGTATTTATGTATCATACTGAGGTGGGGCTGGGGTATGTATGTGAGAGGGAGGTGGCTGTGGCAGGAGCATATATGTATGAGAGGTAGATGGCTGGGTTATATGTGTGATAGGTAGGTGGAGGTGGCTGGGGCAGGACTGGTTATATGTGTGTGAGATGGAGGTGGTTGGGGTTTATGTGTATGTGAGGTGGAGCTGCTTTGAGGGTATTTATGTATCATACTGTTGTGGGGCTAGGGTATCTATATGTCTGAGTGGGAGGTGGCTGTGGCAGGAGCATATATGTATGAGAGGTAGGTGGTTGCGGTATATGTGTGTGAGAGGTAGGTGGCTGGGGCCCCCTATTTTGTCAGTCTTAGGCCGCACAATTTCTGATGGCAGCCCTGGAAAGAGGAGAGACTTCACACCATTAGTAGTGCACTTTCCTACTAAGGTTATTATGCATTGCTGTAAGCAGGACGTTGCAGGACGTTGCCCTCCTGACATCACCACCCTATATAATACACAAGACAGCAGGGCCGCAACTAGGGAGGGGGCTAGAGGTGCACGTGCACCGGGTACCAGATTTGAGGGTTTGCTGAAGGGCTGTCTCAGCCCCCGCAGAGGCTTGGGGGCGCGGAGGCTTGTGGGGTGTGGTGACTTGCGGAATGCAGATTCCATGCGGACTAGCCGTCCGCATAGAATCTGCTGAAAACGGCCCTCCAAAAATGTCCACCGCCTAGGAGGAGACAGATGCTAAAGGTCCTACTGGACCTCTAGTGTGTTAGGGCCAGCGCATAGCACATGGCTTTCCTGGAAGTGCCGGGAACGCTGGCGCTGCCGGGAGAAGGTGCAGAAAGCTGCATCTTCTCCCATGAAACCCCTGGCACCGAGCGTAAAACCCCTGGCAACGAGCGTGAAACCCCTCACAACGAGCATGAAACCCCTGGCAACGAGCATGGTACACCTGGCATCGAGCGTGAAACCCCTGGCAACGAGCGTGAAACCCCTGGCAACGAGCGTGAAACCCCTGGCAACGAGCATGAAACCCCTGGCAACGAGCATGAAACCCCTGGCAACGAGCATGAAACCCAGAGCATGAGACCCCTGGCAACGAGCATGAAACACCTGACAATGAGCATGAAACCTCTGGCAGCGAGCATGAAATCCCTGGCAGCGAGCATGAAACCCAGAGCATGAGACCCCTGGCAATGAGCATGAGACTCCTGGCAATGAGCATAAAACCCCTGACAACGAGCAGGTAATTTAAAAGTAATTAGAAGCCTTACTGTGTGGCATAAAATGGCGTCAGGGGAAATATGTAAGTGGCACATTGGTAATAGGTATTACAGTGTGTGGTATAATGTGTAATGGCCATTATGGTGTGTGGAATAATGTAAGTCACTATACCAGGGACGTCTGACTAGTGCACTGCCTTATGGAGGAACAAGAACAAAATCAGGTACGGGAAGGGAGGGGGCGCAAAATTACTGCCTTGCCCAGGTGACAGATATCCTAGTTTCGGCCCTGTTCATGTCTGTCCTTAAATCAGAGCACTGCTTACAGAAGATGAGGATCTGAAGCAATTATGGAGGGGCATGTTGGAAACCATATACCCTTCTGTATTATCATCAGGGAACCATACTATAGAAGGGTAAACTTACAACACACCCAAGAAACTTGTCAGCCAGTGAATATAGAATAAGGGCACATTTACAAACAGATCACTGATGCTTATGTTAAAACATGTAATTCCCAGTTAAATACACTATAATAACCCACGGCAAACAGTGATATCATATTCTGTGATGACTTATACTACCCTATAGTGTACAATGTAAGTGGGGAAAAGAATTTAGTAGGGCTCAAAAATGATTACCCAAAAGGTTACCAGCTACTTAGTGTAATATTACATACAATGCTGTTGTAGTAGTCTTGTAAGCTCCATGAGCAGGGCCCTACTCCCTCCTGTTCTCATTACCAACTTCTCTTACACACCAGCTACACTCTACACCAGTGATTCTTAAGCTGGCCACACATCTAAAGATTATCTGTCCAACCAGCCAACTTGTTGATTGGTTGGAATGAAAATCTGGTAATGTTTGGGAGTAACTGATGATCAGCAATTTGCTCCTAAATGCCAGAAAACAGATGAAAATGGTCGTCAGACAAGTTTGTTAAATGTTTGATCTAAACAATTTGTTCAAACAACAGTTTTTGTCCATTTTCCGGAGTTTGGGAGCAAATTGCTGATTGTCAGTTACTCCCATTCCTTACCAGATTTTCATTCCAACCAATCAACAAGTTGGCTGGTTGGATGTAAGTTGGTCTAGTGTGTGGCCAGCTTTAGACCAGTTATCTGTGCCCAGGCTAATAGGTATAGGTTTCAGCTAACTCTGAATATTTCCATTGCAGCCCTTACTAGTTACTAGTCTACTGTATTGTACTGTTCTCTGTACTGTTTTACATTGTACTGTTTTATCGTTTTGCCATCTGTACACTTTATTGTGCACTTGTGTTGCCCTATAAATAAAGTTTATAATAATAATAATATTAATAAATAGTGTTTATGGAAAGGGCCATATGAATATGATGGAACAGTTGTCAATGTGTCTCACTTTTGCAGATCGCTGGATAAACCTGTGTGGGTAAATACACGTTATGGTTAGTATCTACCTCTCTATAGAGTTAGACTAGGAACATTTTTACAGATGGAATGAACTAAATATTGAGAAAAGGCCAAATCTTTGCATGCTTCTGTTTGATCTGGATTTTTCTCTTGCAAATGTCCTTTGCAATATTCTTTCATATTTTTCAAGCTGTTTTCCCTGTAGAAGAACTTCACGAAGAAAGTCAGATTTTACTGCGCAGCTGTAGAATCACTTACTATTTAAAATAAAATATTAGGCACACTGAACAAGTTAAAGGGGTATTTATGAAGGTGATGTAATCTATTCTTTGATGTGATGCAAGATTTCGTTCTTGCATCAGTTTGTGCTGGCATCTAATATAGGAAATGTATAATTTGCTGGGTTTTTACTCCCTTTGCCACATGTACAGAGCTTAACATGACTCTGAGCCAGATGCAAAGAAATGAAAACACTTCTAGGAGTTTCAGACAGATCTGGGACACTAATCACACATCGTGCAATAAAATGACAACTTCTCTTCCCAAACTGTGCCCTGACCATCTTTAAACACTAACCCTGACGTAAGCAAAGACGATCACGAACATATGGACTGAGTGTTGTCCACATATGCAGAATGTATGCTGAACTGATTACCTGTTTCTGATGTTTGCCATTACCATTACTCACAATGAGATAAGTGGGACGTTCTGCATACAGCTGTGCATTTTGTAGTACAGTCCTGAACTGGCCTGAATCATCTAAGCCCAATTATTTTTACCTAATTGTATCTGCAACCTGGCTCAGCCTAGCTACTCAGGGATCACTAATTAGCTAACAATTAATAGAATTCTTGTCTATGTGTATAACAGAAAATAAATACACAATTTCAAATGAAAGCCAATTCCAGATACATATTGCAGGTCAGTGGTTGGCAGGTATCCTTATACCGCGCTCTACCTGTAGCTCTCCTGCTAATGGCAGGGCTGCTGTACGGACAGGGGGACTATCCTGTAAGCTGGGCCTGAGATGCAGGCACTTGTTTTCCAGAAGTAAAACAGAAGTCCCATTGTTTGTTATCCACTACCACACTCACTGGACATCACAGTCATCCCATGTATTTCTGGACTATTTTCCATTGCACATTTGTTCCCTGTGTTGATAAGATTTGGCTTAATAACAATGCACTAAGTGGCCTATTCAAAGCTTTTCCCTGTACCCGTTTTAGTGTATATCACAGTTCTCTGCAACTACTCTCCCACTTAGGGCCATAATCAATAAGTGTCGCACCCGCGATACTTTTTTGCATGCCAGACTTTTCGTCTACATCTCGTGTTTTGCATGCGAAAAAGTATCGGGTGCGCTCCCGCTATTCCCTGTATTCAATTAGACAGGACGCGAAAACGGCACCTGGCGAAACTGAAACAGGCGAAAAGTCCTGTCAAAAATGGGGAACACCCCAAAAGATGCACTAACATTGGGGATCACTATAGATGCCCCCGATTAGCCCTAATAAAGGTATTTGGGGTACTTAAGTTGTGACAATTGGTTCCAAATAGCGCATAGACACAAGTGGTGAAGAATAGCATTAAGCATTATTTTTGGAGGAAATAACTACTTCCACCAAATTTGGGTACATGAAAATGGGTACTAGCATATTTTGATGTTGCTACATTGAAGTTTAAATCACGTAAAAAAAATCCACCTGCCGCAAGCACCTGCAATTCTAAACACACCTGCCCCATACTTGGGGACCCCTCAGAAGTCTATTTCGCTAGTTTTTAAGTTTGTCCCCCAACTTGGCATTTTTTCGACCCAAAAATGAAAGTACCTTTTTGGGGTGTTCTAAAGTCTTTTTATACATTTTTTTTGACACAGTTTATCTTTGGGAGACTGTCCCAAGGGTGCAGGTTTTTTTCCAAAGTTTGCACCCCAAAACCGCAATTCTGCACTTTTTTCCTCCTGCTATTCAGAGGCGAAACTTTTCTGCTGATTACATTGCATTGACTTTTCGCATAGGCGAAAAGTCTTTGAAATTGAATACGGCGGAAACTGTCCACCAGGCAAAATGACGTCATGCGCGATACTTTTCCACGGATTCAGACTTTTTTGCCTCTAATTGAATATGGCCCTTAGGGACTCCAAAAATATACAGGTAGGTTAATTGGCTTCAAACATAAATTAACCCTAGTGTGTATGTGTGTGTGCATGTGATAGGGAACATAGATTTAAAGCTCCACTTGGGCAGGTACTGATGTGAATGGCCAAATATTCTCTGTAAAAGCGCTGCGGAATATGTGTGCGCTACATAAATAATTGGTAATAAATAAATAATAAATTTACTACAGTTTTACAGAAGTGGAGATTTTGCCATAACAACCAATCAGATTCTAGCTATTATCTTCTAGAATGTGCTAGTTAAATGTTAAGCAGAACCTGATTGATTGCTATGGGCAACATCTCCACTTTTACAAACTCTCACTTTAGTTAATATACCCCTTACTGTCTAAGCTTGGGGAAAGATCTTTCAGCTTCTGGTCTACAGTCCCATCCCTATATCTGTATAATGGATTTCCGATACAGTCACACCATTTACCATTCTTCTGTAAATACTAAGGTGTATATTTATTAAAGGTAGATAAGTTGGGTGTTTTTGCTCCATATAATGCTGCTCCCTACTTAACAAGCCACCTGGATGGGGAGAGCTATTGCTGGCTAACGCTGGAAAAAGATTTCACTGTCTATCTCCAGCGATAACGTCCTCTTTAAGAAGGATCGCAGTGGTACATATAGCACTGCAAAGCTCTTATCAGTAATGCCATTCTGCTGGAAAAATTGCTATTATAAGAAAGCATTTTTCTATAGACAACTATATTTAAAAAAAAAAAGTGGAAATGGAGGCCAAGGCCGGGATTCCAGTGCACTTCACATATGTAAACTGGTCATCAAAGAATTAAGAGCCCTCTTGGTACTGCCAGCCAGTATTGCAGAGATTCTGGGTATCACTGAACCGCCCCAATAAAAGCCATCTTGGTGCTGCTGCCAGTATCGCAGAGAGTAATACTGAGCCGCCCCAGCGAAATTTTACTGGTGAGAGAAGATAAACTGGAAAACAATAAATAGACCCTTGCATTCATGTGGTTAGGTGTGCCTAGGTGTAATGGTTCAGTGTATGGTCAGTTTAGGATTTGTTTGTATGACAAATTAAAATGTTGCACAGTACAATAAAATGTGTCACCATTTTATCTACTGTTGAAGGAATATTAAGTAATTCTATACAGAGACTATAGCTTCCCCGCATATTCACATTGATTATAATGGATGGGAGTCTCCATAAAGTTTACTCTGTAGAAGGAAATTAAAATAGATTTAATAATTTATCTATTTTATTGCTGCTACCTAGTGATCCTTGGCCAATGGTAGCTTAATTTGGCCCACATAAGTATAGCAATTACTATCTGAGACCTCAAAACCACATTTTTGTCTATCAGTAGTTTATCTTCATTCATATGGTGAGTGCCAGCTCCACACTTAGCTGCTGGTGGCACTGAATATTTACTGTATCTACAGCAACTCTCCATTCCTATGCGGTGACCTCAGTACAAGATCTCTGCTGTCCAGCCCTGACTTCATAAAAAGAGTTTAACACTTGCAGGAATCTCTATCTTTACATAAAAAGCATCTAATAGAGAGCATTGATGTGCTAAGTCCACCCATGAGAATAATTTACAAGAGAAAAACAATAAGTAATTAATATTTGGCGACATCTATATTATATATATATATTTGGTATGAAATTAAAGGCATTTGTTGTGAATGCAAGCCATGTGTTTGTTATATTGTATATACACACTTTCAATCATTTACAAATACGACTTCTGCTAAACATACTATTTACAATTAATTTTGTTTGTTTTTATGTCATGTTTTCTACACAGGAAAGCATGTATACACATGTGTTTACAAATAGTGTCTTCTGTATGTTTTCTGTTACCAAAGCAACATAATATTATCTGGGACCAGCGCACACTCATTTCTGCCTCTCTAGAGACCCAATTCTCAAGGACCTGCCAGCTAATCTGCTGTATCAGCCAGACAGTTCATCTACCCAAGTGCTTCCTGCATTCCTTCCTTACTGTCGATCAAGTCTTACTGCCCGTACATAGCTCATGTGTACTTCCTATGGTCCCCACAAGTAACGACACTGACTGGGCTGTCCTCAATGTGTTACACAAGAATAATGTATAGAATCTAAATTGTCAGATCATTACAATATGAAGATAATGATACTTCTGCATTCAATAAGGCTCATGTCTGAACTGCAGACTAAGCATAGCCACACTGCTTTTTATATAGTTGTGCAGATTTATGGATCAACCTGAATATGCACATGGTAGAATTTGTAGAAATGTCCATTTTCATTCATAGAAACATTTTTCCTAATATACCGCTCAGTTTAGGTTCATTCTTGTCTCAAATTAATTATGAGACTGAAGCGACAATCGTGTCTGTCTTTATTACATGTGGTACATTTATGTGTCCCAAACTTCCCATTACAATAGTTAACATGTGATTTTCTGTAATAGTGCAACTCAGAGTTTCAACTGAAAGTACAGCTAATGCCTTCATTTTCATTACTACTTTTATAGAGAGAAAAGGACTGTGCACCCCAAATAAACCACATGCACCTTGTGTTCCCATTTAAATACCTTATGTAATCTTACCTTGCAAATATAAATTACATTTTTGCATGTTGTAGATCCACAAAGGAGATTCTCGAACCACACAACAAATGGTGCCCAGCTCTACACACATACAGATGCAGCATCCAACCCCGCAAAAGCATGCGCTCATGTTATAATGGGCACATCTGTGCTAAAGTAGGCATGTAACATGACAAAACATACCTGTGCTTCACTTATTCATGTTTATAAATGAGATCTATGGGTAAATATACTAATGGGCATTAATTTTTTGAAGTTTCCAAACCACCACACATCATCAACAGTTTTCACCTCTAAACCGCAAGATTTCCTATCCAGCTGCTTGACGAGTGAAAACTGAAACTGGTGGCAATATCCGTTTGTTTACAAACTCTAAAACCGATTCTGCTCTAAGTCATATCAACTAGTAATACAACCAGATGGGAAACATTGTGTATGAGCACATGGTGTTACCCTACATTGTGTATGAGCACATGGTTTTACCCTACATTGTGTATGAGCACATGGTGTTACCCTACATTGTGTATGAGCACATGGTTTTACCCTACATTGTTTATGAGCACATGGTGTTACCCCACAATTGTGTATGAGCACATGGTGTTACCCTACATTGCGTATGAGCACATGGTGTTACCCTACATTGCGTATGAGCATATGGTTTTTACCCTGCATTGTGTATGAGCACATGGTGTTACCCTACATTGTGTATGAATATATGGTGCAGCCCTACATTGTGTATGAGTGCATGGTGTTACCCTACATTGTGTATGAGCACATGGTGTTACCCTACATTGTGTATGAGCACATGGTTCTACCCTAACCCTACATTGTGTATGAGCACATGGTATACCCTGCATTGTGTATAAACACATTTTACCCCGCATTATGTATGAGCACATGGTGTTGCCCTACATTGTGTATGAGCACATGGTGTTACTGTACATTGAGTATGAGCACATGGTGTTGCCCTACATTGTGTATGAGCACATGATGTTGCCCTACATTGTGTATGAGCACATGGTGTTACTGTACATTGAGTATGAGCACATGGTGTTGCCCTACATTGTGTATGAGCACATGATGTTACCCTTCATTGTGTATGAGCACATGGTGTTACTGTACATTGAGTATGAGCACATGGTGTTGCCCTATATTGTGTATGAGGATATGGTGTTGCCCTACATTGTGTATGAGCACATGATGTTACCCTGCATTGTGTATGAGCACATGGTTTTACCCCGCATTGTGTATGAGCACATGGTGTTACCCTACATTGTGTATTAGCACATGGTGTTACCCTACACTGCGTATAAGCATATGGTGTTACCCTGCATTGTGTATGAGGATATGGTGTTGCCCTACATTGTGTATGAGCACATGGTGTTGCCCTACATTGTGTATGAGCACATGGTGTTGCCCTACATTGTGTATGAGGATATGGTGCTGCCCTACATTGTGCATGAGCACATGGTGTTGCCCTACATTGTGTATGAGGATATGGTGTTGCCCTACATTGTGTATGAGCACATGGTGTTGCCCTACATTGTGTATGAGCACATGGTGTTGCCCTACATTGTGTATGAGCACAAGGTTTCATGTATGTGCACAAGGTTTTACCCTACTGTACAATGTGTATGAGCACATAGTGTTACCCTACATTGTGTATGAGCACATGGTTCTACCCTACATTGTGTATGAGCACATGGTGTTACCCTGCATTGTGTATGAGCACATGGTTTTACCCTGCATTGTGTATAAACACAGTTTTACCCCGCATTGTGTATAAACACAGTTTTACCCCGCATTGTGTATGAGCACATGGTGTTACCCTACATTGCGTATAAGCATATGGTTTTACCCTGCATTGTGTATGAGGATATGGTGTTGCCCTACATTGTGTATGAGCACATGGTGTTGCCCTACATTGTGTATGAGCACATGGTGTTGCCCTACATTGTGTATGAGGATATGGTGCTGCCCTACATTGTGTTTGAGCACATGGTGTTACCCTACATTGTGTTGCCCTACATTGTGTATGAGGATATGGTGTTGCCCTACATTGTGTATGAGCACATGGTGTTGCCCTACATTGTGTATGAGCACATGGTGTTGCCCTACATTGTGTATGAGCACATGGTGTTGCCCTACATTGTGTATGAGCACATGGTGTTGCCCTACATTGTGTATGAGGATATGGTGCTGCCCTACATTGTGTATGAGCACATGGTGTTGCCCTACATTGTGTATGAGCACATGGTGTTACCCTACATTGTGTATGAGCACAAGGTTTCATGTATGTGCACAAGGTTTTACCCTACTGTACAATGTGTATGAGCACATGGTGTTACCCTACATTGTGTATGAGCACATGATGTTACCCTGCATTGTGTATGAGCACATGGTTTTACCCCGCATTGTGTATGAGCACATGGTGTTACCCTACATTGCATATAAGCATATGGTTTTACCCTGCATTGTGTATGAGGATATGGTGTTGCCCTACATTGTGTATGAGCACATGGTGTTGCCCTACATTGTGTATGAGGATATGGTGTTACCCTACATTGTGTATGAGGATATGGTGTTACCCTACATTGTGTATGAGCACATGGTTTTACTCTACATTGTGTATGAGCACATGGTGTTACCCTACATTGTGTATGAGCACATGGTGTTGCCCTACATTGTGTATGAGCACATGGTGTTGCACTACATTGTGTAAGAGCACATGGTGTTGCCCTACATTGTGTATGAGCACATGGTGTTGCCCTACATTGTGTATGAGCACATGGTGTTACCCTACATTGTGTATGAGCACAAGGTTTCATGTATGTGCACAAGGTTTTACCCTACTGTACAATGTGTATGAGCACATGGTGTTACCCTACATTGTGTATGAGCACATGGTTCTACCCTACATTGTGTATGAGCACATGGTGTTACCCTGCATTGTGTATGAGCACATGGTTTTATCCTGCATTGTGTATGAGCACATGGTGTTACCCTGCATTGTGTATGAGCACATGGTGTTGCCCTACATTGTGTATGAGCACATGGTGTTGCCCTACATTGTGTATGAGGATATGGTGTTACCCTACATTGTGTATGAGCACATGGTTTTACCCTACATTGTGTATGAGCACATGGTGTTGCCCTACATTGTGTATGAGCACATGGTGTTGCACTACATTGTGTAAGAGCACATGGTGTTGCCCTACATTGTGTATGAGCACATGATGTTGCCCTACATTGTGTATGAGCACATGGTTTTACCCTACAGGTGCACACCCCTACTAAAATACATTTTATAAAAAATATACCTCCCCCAACTGATAAATAAAAAAGAATGCCTTCATATGTTTTACTTGCCTAAAATCTTCTTATTTACTTGATCTAACATAATACCTACTGTATGTAAATTTATATATATATATATATATATATATATATATATATATAAATTAAGAAGAGATACACCGCTCATGACGAAATAGCAATGCCAAATGAGTTAATCTCCAGTAAATACGCCTATTTAACAGCTGGGCAGCCAATAATGTTTTCGCATTGCTTAGTCATTTTATCCATTCTGATCTCACCTATGAGAACCATTTTTAAAAATCCTGCATTTTCTCTGGCGGATTAATGTGCAGTTTTGCAAACTGCAGCTTTATAAATAGCACAGTTTCTATGCTTGCACTTCAAAGTACAATGGCACTTTATTAAGTTTACCTGCTATTGTCTTACATTTTCCCCAATGAACCTGTCTAGGTTTGTAGTCAGTTACCTCATTGCAAGTTAAAAGCCACAAAGGATGGAGGATTTATCATGGATCATGGAAAGCACCTTGTATACACACAGTCGCCTCTTCACAAAAGAGTATGGAAAACAATATGAACTGACATAATAAGACCTTGGAAAATATTACTAGCCAGGACAGAATAAAATCAAAATACCTAGTTCAGCCATATATTGATAATAATTTTTTACTTGTGTAATTTGCCGATCTATATGACATAATAAATAAAATAATTATTGCTTGATTTGGTTTATCATTTTAAATGTAAATGTTTTGTACCCCTTCAGAATTCCACAATGTGGTGCACACAGAGCCTTTAAAAATAGAGCACTGGTCTATAAACCAGTGGTACAATCACCAAGTGGTGGGCCCATGTACAGGATGAGACAGGCGTTGCAACGTTGTGACCTCGTTCCATGCAATGCAAGAGACAAAGGAGGAGGGGAGCTAGGTGCATCGCCCACATTATCTTTTCCGCTGAGAGTGGGTACTGCGATTCCCCTAAGAGGAGTCTTCTATGCACAGGCACATTGGCACTGGATGAAATGGTAGTGGGCCCTTGAGTACCTAGGGGCCCTGGTGCATCTGCTTCACCCCCTAAACGTTTAAACCAGTAAAGGAAATAATAGGGGTGCACTCTTAAAAAAAGGGCTTAGGGGTGCAGTCTTAAAAAAAAAAAAATAGCCTGCACCCCTGGGAATGACCAATAAAAAATATCTGTGTAAAAAAAAAAAAATAGGGAACACAGTTCAAAAATAGCACAATTGATTTCAGAGGGATTCCATTAAATGTGGCAGATGTTTTCTTCATTGCAGGAGTAGCGGCAGGTGCGTTTTTGCAGAATTTTTAAATATAATTTTATTTCCCGAAAATTCCAGTTTTTTGGCGATACCTTTCCACCGGCTCCCGTTTTAGTTGATTTCTAATTGAATACGGGGTTAAAGCGGGCACGCGCCCGATACTTTATCCCCGGAAAACCTCAGAAGTGGAGCGAAAAGTCCAGCACGGAGCATAATTTATTTTACGTTGCAAAAACATGTGGTCACAACTTTTTGCTATTAGAAAATCGCATTAAATTACACAGCTTTGAAAGGGAGAAATCACAGCATTTAGGCCCTCATTCAGAGCCGTACGCTCTGAGCAGAGCGCACGCTCTGAATGAGGGCCGTCCTCCATAACTATGGAGCGTCCTCCTGGACGCTCGTATAGCTGTGGGTCACCACCCACAGCCTATACGAGCGTGCAGTTTGATGGCCGCGATGGTTTTGACCATCGCGACAATCGAAACTGCGAGCCGGAGCCTGCGGTTGAGGTTTTCAACCGCAAGGCCCGGAGTGATTTTGGCTCATTCAGAGCCAAAATCACTCCCACTGACATCACTAGTGATGTCAGTGGGCCGGCTTCTGACGGTAGGCGTTCCCTTAGGAACGCCCCCGTCAGGGAGGCACGCCCCCGGCACGCCCACCAAAGGGGGCGTGCTGTCAATCAACATTGACAGCACGCCCCCTTTGATCAGACACAACGAGCGAAGGAAAGTCCTTCTCTCGTCGCGTCTGGCGCATGCGCACGACGGAGCTCCCTCCGTCGTGCGCATGCTCAGTGCAGAACATCGACCCACTTGCGAGCGGACAGCCGCTCGCGAGTGGGTCTGAATCAGGCCCTTAGTTTGCAGCTCCAAAGTTGGTGATAACTTTTTTTTTTAATTCTTCTTTTAATGTAAAAAGCACAGCACCAGAGATACACCGTCCTAATGAACAATAATCTATTTAATAATAATGTATTTAAACTTGTTTAAATTGCAAAATATAGCCAATAAAGACAATTAATTTTTAGATTTAATTATGTGGATGTATTATATTGATCCAAAAGTTGTTGTTTTTTTTAACTTGTAAGTATTTTATTTTTCTCAAATTTTCTATACACACTTACAAAACATTATACATATATTTAAAAGTATCCAAAATAATGTAAAACACTTTGCTGGAATACACATGCTAGTTATCATTTTTCATTCATTAATAAAAACTGTAGAATTTAACTTTTGAACAGTTGCCATTTTATTTAACACTTTTTTGGTATTAGGTTGATCTCCTCTTTCATGCACTTCACATAGATTGCGCACTGCAGAATTAATGCAGGATGTCCGCTACTTCATGTCTGTATTTGCATGGTGCCTGTTTATTTGTGAAAATATCACGTAAAATCGCCGATTACTAAATGTATTCCCAAACCAAATTATCAGATTCCAAGGTCCTTTTTACACATGCATACTTATACATACACATGCAGAATGCGAAAATGAGTTAATATGAAAATGTAAAGCTATATGGCATTTGTTTAAATTCAAAATAGGGTTATCTGTTATAAAAAGCACATCGTGAATGCACATTTATAAGCTGTAATCAATTGTGTAAAATAAAAATATATAAATGATTGCTATAGGTACTATTGTAGAGAAAGGGCTCGATGTTCATGCAATTAAACGATTATCGGTGGATGGCGATAACGTCTTAGCCACAAAGAATCTATGTGATGGCACCGCCTATATTTGTATGCTTATGCTGGGTACACACTGACAGATACATTGGCCGCTCAATTGATCGGCCATTGTGTACCCGCGATATGTCGGTGAACGTTGTTGTTCACTGACATCGCATTGGCTGTGCTGCACAGCCGATAGACAGATATGTCTGCAGACATATCTGTCCATCGGCAGGTGTGTACGGGTGGTCAGCTGACCGCCCGTACACACACAGCGGCAGCCCTGAGGAGGGGGATGAGACACGCCCCCAACCCGCCCACCGGGTCCCGCCCCCCGGGGCGCTGGGAACCGAGGGCACAAGCAAATGATGGCTGTTCAGTGTGTATGCAGATATATCTGCAGATCACTTGATCTACAGATATATCTGTCAGGTGTGTACCCACCTTTAGTTTCATAGTTGTCATCACTGTCAATGTGGACTTGCACCATCCCTATCATTGGTAAACATGATACATCTAAACATTTTTATTTACACTTATGCATAATTCTGTACAGCCAATACAATGAACCCCCAATTCCCCTCCCCATCCCCTCGCTAGCCTATGCTATATGAGTACACCCCGTTACCATTAAGCTACATGTAGAGATGCAAGCAAGATGGGTCCGTACGGCTCAGCATCAGTTACGTACTCTAGGCTCTGGGGCACCATCCACCCACAAAACTGGCTTGCACTCAATTCAGCCTCAGCCCCTACACATCCTGACCATGTAAGATTTCATGTCTGGTTAGTGACTAGTGAGCTCCACCAGTAAGAGTCTGGGGATTGGGTAGGATTTTCCATCAGCCCTCTCACCTAAACATTTAGGGAATAATGTTCAGCAATTTAGTTTAAGTATAATAACTGAAAAAGTTAGCTCTTACACTATGTTTTGCTTATTTTGTTATTTTTCAATGTGTGAGGGGAATTCTTACAATGTAATCATCTGTAAAAAAAATGTATGATGTCACATGACTGAAATATCAAGTCCCTCAAATGTACATCTTACTATACTATATATCTGTGTTACATCTGCCTGGACTGGCAAGAAAATGTACATGGCAGTCCTGTATATATATATATATATATATATATATATATATATATATATATATATATATATATAAAAAAAAGGCTGGAAACCATTCATAATGGGTGAAAAATATGACAGCTTGCTGAAGCCAAGGAACACAAAATACCTCTATTCTGAGGGTTGTAAAACGGTGATTTCTACTAAATAAAACAAATCTGCAGCACCTTAGAGAATTTTGGTAGCCTTGGTGAAACAATGATGTTGTCGGTAATAAATAAAATAATATATTAACATCTCCTGCAATAGTTTTTTCTTTTCCTACAAGGTTTAGTTTCTGCCTGCTTTCTGCTTTGAATACCAAGCATTCCATCTGCCCGCCAGCTGTGCGCCTTAATCCTCTCTAATAACTGCAGCTTGCACTGTACCCTGAGAATCCAGAACTTTGAAAAACTTTGCTTCACACTCTCTGCCAGAATTGGTTTTTAGACATTTGTCTCATATGAAAAGCAGTGTAAACAGTTTTCATTGACAGGTGGTAAATTTCCAGTCTCTTGCAGCTGCACTGGTTACAATTTACTCAAATACCCATCATACCATATTCTTAAAACTGAAGATTAACAAGAGCTCGTTGTGTATCAATGGTCGTTGTCACTTAAAATATCAGAGATTTTACAGGGACAACACTATTAATTATGGGTAACCATTCCCTATGTGCTGATATGTTAAATAAAATAAACATTCTGCATGTTTCCTATAAAAATATGTCTATCACAGAAGTTCAAATGTCATTAATAACCAATTCATGCGTTACCCATGTAACTGGTACAAAAATGTGCATAAAGAATATATTCTTCTACTGAGTAAATAAACACGTTCTTTACTCTAAGGACACGGATATTGTAAAAAAAAAAAAACATTTTGACTTAAACAATTATGTAACAAAAAACATCCACGTAGCATATATGACCTTGACAAGCAAGACATTGAGCCCATGCTAGGAAGCATGCTCTATGGGTCAAGGAACTTTGGGGGATTGCTATTTTTTATATTTATATATATATATATATATACACACATAGATTATATATATATATATATATATATATATATATATAGTCAGAGGTTGTTGCATGATTCATCAATTTTAAAAAACCTAGAAGAAAAAAAACGATGCGAGTTTGCTGCTGCAGCTCTGGGACAGCACAAAGGTATTTATTGTACAAAGTGGAGTGCCGGTCATACAATACATATATAATTAATATTAATTATATTGTTAAGTGAATAGCATTGATTATCTCGTTACAATGGCACCTGTCAAGGGGTGGCATATATTAGGCAGTTCTTGATATTGATGCGTTGAAAGCAGGAAAAATGGGCAAGCATAAGAATCTGAGCGACTTTGACAACCGCCAAATTGTGATGGCTAGACAACTGGGTCAGAGCATCTCAAAAACAGCAGGTCTTGTGGGCATGCAGTGGTTAGTACCTACCAAGAATGGTCCAAGGAAGGACAACTGGTGAACCGGCTACAGGGCCATAGGTGCCCAAGGCTCACTGATATGAGTAGGAAGCGAAGGCTAGCCCGTCTGATTGGTTACACATTGGTCTAGCCCAAATGTTCTAATTAGCTAAACTTTGGTCTTTAAAGTCCAACCCAAAATCATTCTAATTCTTTGATTTGTGGTACAATTAAACAAGTAAAATTATAATAATTTATTATTACTTTAAAACCATATGATATCATAACAATGGATTGACAATAGTTTATCTTAAAACATTTCAGTTAAAATGGTTTTGTTTGCAATACAACTTTGCATTAATAAATATGTGTCTGCTAGTGGCGATACAGCATTATAAATTGTACTGTTAGCAGTTTTCATATTGTGTCCCTGCCAAATAAAATGCAATCATTACTATATGCTCTTAAAGCTGTTGTCCAAAATTTACCATGAGTTGATTCAACACATCTGGTTAATGAATGCCTTTAATATTGCATCATTGCTCAAGATAATAAAACAAGTTCTGAGTGTTCATAAACTCATTTACTGTAAACCTCTAAAGAGCTATCTTTATTCCAAATCACATACTAGCATGGAGTTCAAACAGCAGGAATTTATTATTCCTTCATAGTCTTTATTTTATAGGATTTAAGAATCTGCTCACAGAAAAAAAATATGGATTTTCAGAACATACAATTACAATGGCATGGTGTGCAAGACTATGCATTGAGGGACTGACACTCCGTCAGCTGTAATTAACTAGCCATAACTACCTTATTACTAGATAAATAAAATACACTAACAAAAAGGGACCAATGATAAATAAGACAGGTAAAAAAATTTGGTAAGAAGCCCGGTAAATATAATGATTTAAGCCCAACTCCAGACAAGAAGGGCAGCCATGCCACCCCTAAAACATAGTATGCTTTTTTATGCTTGCATCTATAAACTAATCCTGATCAACCTATGGACAGCCTTTGAACAGTTTTTTCATGTAAATGTTTGGAGTTTTTTGGGGGGGACCTGGTTTTGACTAGCACTGGGCACATAGCATGTTAAATACAGATGTCCTCCATTTCTGAGATAACTATTTAACTCAATTCCAAACACATAACAATCATGTACTCTCTGCTCTCTGGGAAAAGTGTATTTTCTGCCTTCTTCACTAAGTTGCTCTTAGTGAAGAAGGCAGATCTTCTTCACTAAGGCACATCGGATCTTACATACTTGCCTACTCTCCCAGAATGTCTAGAGACTGAATTTGTGGAAGCTCTCCTAGGCTCATGAGAAAGCAGAGTACCCTACAAGAGATGGGATTCACTGTGAATCATGTCATCATGGCCGACCCCTTGCAGCAAGGGCCAAGATTATGCGATCTGTGGAACCAAGCCCCTGACTACCCACCTGGAACCCCTCTGCCCGGATAGCACCATTAAAAATTAGGTAAGTATGGTCTTAATCCAGTTATTGGAACCTCTCAGCTCAGCCAGAGAGCTCATACAGTCATTAAGCAAGCTAAGTGGATGCGTACAACTACAGACCATTCCTACCTGTCTGCAGGCTTTGGACTTTTTTGAGCTAAAATGCTGAGAAAAACAGTTCTAGACATGTCTCTGTGAATTGAAAGCCTGGGTGCGGACATAAAAAAGGGGGATGGAATAAGACAGTACTGACACATGTCGCTTGTTTGGGTGGAGTTCTGCTTTAAGACCTCATACACATAAAAAGTGAAATTTGGCGCATACAACAATTTGTTCATCTGCTTTGTACATGGTTATTGCCATAGTTACAATATATTGGAATATTGTTAAACAATATAATTGGGCAGTGGTGCCTGTATTAAAGCAAGCAACTAAATATCTAGGGGAGATGTACTAAGCCTTGGAGAGAGATAAAGTACTAACCAATCAGCTCCTGTCACTTTACAGGCTGTTTGTGAAAAATGACAGTTTGTATGGTACTTTATCTCTTTCCACAGCTTAGTACATCTATCCGGTATGTAGTTGTGTGTCACAATCCCGGCGGCAGAATGCCGGCTAGGGATTCATGATAGGCGTCGAGATACAGACGCCTATCATAATCCCAACCCGGAATCCAGGACGACGCGGGCCAGTACGAAGTAAGTCAGGGGCGCCCGTCCTCTTAGCCGCAGTTGGAGGGTTAGGTCTAGGGCACCCCGGGGGGACTTAGGATTAGGCATCCCCTGGGGAGGGTTAGGCTAGGGGAAGGGGGGATTTAGGGTTAGGAGCCACCGGGGGTAGGTTAGGGTTAGGCACCCCCCCCCCCGGAGTTATGTTTAGGGTGCGGGGAGGGAAGGTTAGGTTTAGGCACCCCTGAGGGGAGGTTAGGGTTAGGCACTAGGGGGGAGGTTAGGGTTAGGTACCCCTAAGGGAGGGTTAGGGGTGGGGGAGGGGAGGGGGTTAGGTTACTTACCTGCCGCTGTTAGGATTTCCTCCCTTCAGGCAGACGCTGTTGGGATATGAACCGGCGGCTAAACAGCTGCCGGCATTTCAACCCCATTACATCTACCCCTAAGGATGCCGAGAACAATATTATCTATACAAATGAATGCATGACACTAATAGCATTATTTCTAGTACTCCCACCACTATGCTGGTTTCTACATATTGAAGTTTAACAATGTGGTACTTTACTTCCTTTTGATAATACGGTCTCTGTGATTTTATTACAACTTTGGTCATGAAATTAATGAGAAAATGATTTAGAATGTGATTGCAAGACAAAAATAAATAAAGATTAATCTGCACTGAGGACAGTGCTAATGCATCTTCTTAAACTGGATTTTATATTTGCTGTTCACCTGGAGTATGCAGAGTGAAACACTTACTACAGACTGTATAAGAGCATGTATTACATGGATCTGCAAACCTGGCCACAGCCCAGCTAATCTAATAAGTTATAGGTCAGTCAAGGTAAGTAATGCTGACATAGAAATGTCAGTTTCTGCAAAAGCAGGCTGCTTACATCCACACTACAGTGCCCTCCCAGTCCCAGCCTTATTATCCTGAACACATAGGGTTCATTTAGAAGCGAAAACAATTTGTAACACAGCCACTGTCATGCAGCTGAGCCCGGCCAAAAAGCTCTTTGATTGTTACGCAAGCTAAGAACCTTTGACTCACTACAATGGTCGAACATAACTGTAATCTCATATCCAACTTATAGGCGTTTAACCTTAGCGACATCATAAAAATACTGTAAACTAACCATTTAAGGATAAAGGTTCCACATAATCAATCTATAAAAGAGAAGGACAGTGTTGACTATTATATACATTGATGGGGATGTAGTTATATTACCGTCACCCGTAGAGCCGTCCGTCGGTTCCCAACGTTGGAAGGCCAGCCCAGGACTAAAGATAGACGTCGAAATCCCAACACCTAATATTATTCCAACAATGAAAGTAAGTGGGGATTGTTAGCTCTTAGCCACAGGGGGGAGTGAAGGGTTAGGATTAGGCACCCCCGGGGGGGGGATTTAGGGTTAGGCACCCCCCGGGAGGGTTAGGCACCGCCTGGGGGAGGTTAGGGTTAGGTACCCCCTAGGGCATGGCTTGACAAATTTTTCTAAAACCTAGGAGCCAGGATGAAAGTGTAGGAGCTAGACCCCCCCTTCCCCCAGGGCAGAATTACTGAGCACCTACACCCCAGGCAACCAACCCCAATGGCCACACCACTAACGGGGTACCTCAGGTAAACCACCCTCCCACAGCCACATTATTGAGCAGCTAACCCGCCTCTCCAAGCAACCAACCCCCAGAAAGACCACCCCTCCGCAGCCAAAAAAACCCGGGCAAGCAAAGCCACCGCCGGCAGTGGGCGAACTAGAGAGTGGTGGGCCCAGATGCAAGAATATGCTTTGGGCACCCCTATGCAGTGCCCCCAGTAGTGGTCCCCCCTATGCAGTGCCCCCAGTAGTGGTCCCCCTATGCAGTGCCCCCAGTAGTAGTCTCCACTACGCATTGCCCTTAGTAGCACCCCCCTATACAGTGCCCTAGTAACCCCCCCACCTTATACAGTGCCCCAGTAGCGGCCACCCCCCCTATGCAGTGCCCCCAGTAGCGGCCACACCCCGTATGCAGTGCCCCGTGTAGTGGTCCCCATATATAGTGCCCCTTTAATCAGTGCCCCCAGAAGTGGTCCCCCCTATGCATTGCCCCCAGTAGTAGTCCCCCCCTTGTAGTGCCCCCAGTAGTGCTCTCCCCCTTATAGTGTACCCAGTAGTAGTTCCCCCTTGTAGTGCCCCCAGTAGTAGCCCCCCCCCCTTGTTGTGCCCCCAGTAGTAATCCACCCATGTAGTGCCCCCAGTAGTAGTCTCCCCTTGTTGTGCCCCCAGTAGTAATCCATCTTGTAGTGCTCTCCCCCTTATAGTGCCCCAGTAGTGCTTTCCCAATTGTAATGCCCCCAGTAGTGCTCTCCCCCTTTTAGTGCCCCCAGTAGTGCTCTCCCCCTTTTAGTGCTCCCAGTAGTGCTCTCCCACTTTTAGTGCCCCAGTAGTGCTCTCCCACTTGTAGTGCCACACGTAATAAAAAAAAACAAAAGAAAAACTTACCTTAATCCCCGCTCCCGCCGCCGCCATCCGCTCCTCCGTTCGTCCTCCCGGGCCGGGACGCTCTGCTCTCTCCTTTTACCCACTGCAGGAGCCGGAAGATGGAGCGGCTCCTGCAGTGAACGCAGTGGCAGTCAGTGAAAGTCTAACAGACTGCTGTGTTTGTCAGTCACTGTGTAGCGCTGACCGAACTCCATACATGCACGGTGCAGTCTGTGTCACAGAGACACAGACTGCCCGCGGCCAGCAGCCCGCATGGTGCTGCGGCCCGGGGGTCACGTGTCACCCTGCCCCCCGGCCCAGCTCGCCACTGACTACAGGGCCCAGATTTGGTCGCCATGGTGACCTGGCCCCCGGGTTTTGTCGAGCCCTGCTCTAAGGAGGGTTAGGTTTAGGGTGCGGGGAGGGGGGTTAGTCACCACCAGCATAAGGGGTTAGGGTTATGGCACCCCCCCAGGGAGGTTAGGGTTAGGCACCACCAAGGGAGGGTTAGGGTTGGGGGGGGGAGGAGAGGGTTAGGATACTTGTGTGCGGGATATGTCTTCATCGGGCTTCCGGCATTGGTAAGAGAACCGGCGGCTATTCAGCCGTCTGTATTTTATACTGATTCCCATTGATACACATCTTTGTTTTTGAGCCATTTGTAAGTTAATATACAGTGCTGATGATAATCAGCATGCCATATTAAAACTAATTAAAAAATCAAATATGCTCTCTAGTCTGGGGGATAATGAGCACTTACTTGTAACTCTATAGAACTATGGGGTTGATGTATGGAGAGGTGAAAAGAGTGGAGAACTGTGCCAGTGGAGAAGTTACCCATGGCAACCAATCGTAGGGCCTACCCTCCCCCCTCCCCTCCCCCGGGTATAGGGCAGAGTTGGGCGGAGCTGTGGATAATATTGGTGGAGCTATATCAGGGGTGTTGCCTCACTTGGTGCGTAAACCAGGGATGGCTAGGTATGGGGGGTGGCACAGGGAAGGGAAGACTGGACAAGGGGAGGGGACTGGGCTGGGAGGGTTGGACTGGCGTGGCAAAGGGCAGGGAAGGCTGGCTGGACTGGGGGGGCAGAGAAGACAGGCAGGCTGGCTGGACATGGGGGGGAGCGCAGGGAAGGCTGGCTGGACTGGGGCAGAGAAGACTGGCTAGACTGGGGGAGGGGCAAGGCAGGGAAGGTAGGCTGGCTGGACTGGGGGACGTAGGGAAGTTAGGCTGGATGGACTGGGGGAAAGGCAGGAAAGACAGGCTGGCTGGACTTGGGGAGGGGCACAGAAAAGGCTGGCTGGCTGAACTGGGGGGGAACAGAGCAGGGAAGGCGGGGGGCACAGGGCAGGGTCAGCATACCCGCTTTCTTCTTTGTTCTCCTGTCCTGAGAGAGAGGGGGCCCGGCTGGCAGCGGCAAGGAATGCACCGGGCGGCAGGCAGGTAGATAGAAGCTGCTGCTCCTGATTGGCTGCCATTCCGCTAGCCAATCATAGCTCGCGGCCGGCTCCAGTCCATAGTTGAAATTGAACAGGGCTGATGCTCCTTCTTTCTCCCTGCCTGCCGCCCGAGGCATTCCTCGCTGCTGTCATCCGGGCCCCCCCTCTCTCTCCAGGCCCGGTACTAGAGTCCCGGCAGTCCCCCCATGATGGTGGCCCTGGTGACTGCGGCTGTATCTGCATGCAAAATGCTACGTTACAGTGTCACAGCCGCTGACACTGTAACGTAGTATTTCACATGCAGAAACACCCACAGTCACATACACCGAATATAGGCATGCCACATATCATTTTTGTCAGCATAAGCTGCATGCTTTGCAATTAAAATACATTTTAAGGGAAAAAGTCATGCGAAAGACGCTCAGCACTACTGAGTCACATGGCACTCACGCGTAACGCAACTTGTAGCGCACGAAGGATAGATGTACAATATGTGGACATATCTGTAGGGTCATATCTGTGTAGAGTTTGTGTGTTCTCCCTGTGCTTCCTCCATCTACTCCGGCTTTCTCCCACACTCCAAAAATATATTGGTAGGTTAGACCGCTGTTGACCAAAACTGTACCCTAGTGTGTGTTAGGGAATTTAGACTGTAAGCTCCAATGGAGTAGGGACTGATGTAAAAGACAAATATTCTGTGTACATTGCTGCATCATTAGTGGAACTACATAAATAAACAATAATAATATTAATACCCCTATTGCTTCCATATAACGGTTAAAATGACAATTCATGCAGTTCATGCCAACCAATAATTCCTTGAATTGTTTATTTATGATCATAAGCCAGAAAGCGGACTGCGTGGAGGTTCTCAATCTTTTGCTATTTTATTTTGCAGTAACTGTAACAAAAAGTAACAATAAGTTCCAGCACTAAAGGCCCCTACACACTACACGATATCTTTAACGATTTGGCTGATTCCGACACATCGGAACGACAGTTTCCTATATTTCCACATGATTGTAAACTCTCCTTTGTCTCAATAAAAAAATATTGATATAAAAAGTGCAGTGTGTATGTACTACATCATGTAGTGCACGCTTCTGTGGGGTCATCAGCCTCATCGCCTGATGTGCAGCATGGAAGATCGGGGGGACTGGTATATTGGGCAGTCGGGCACCAGATCGCCCAGTTTGTACGGATGGGCCAAAATGTCGGCACGTCGGTGCTGGGATCGTCGGCAACATTGCTGGGTACACACATCTTTTAGTGTGTACCCAGCTTAAGAATGGTATAAAATATGTTTGTCCATAGATGACTACGATGCAACTTAACAAACAGCAACACAAGAAGAGAAATCTAAGCAAACTAAACAACAGTCCACATACATGATTCAACAGTTACACACATGACAGACCTTGACTAAAGTCGCAGGAAAGTTAGTGATAAAGGCTGGTAGTGTTTATTTGTTTGTTTCCTCTTTCCCTGAAGCCAGGTTTGTGGTGTCTAAGGGCGATATTGTTCACCGGTTATGTATGGGACTCCCACAGCACCACCCTTGGCAGCTCAAGTGGCAACATTAAATAACTTTAAAGAAAACTGCCAAATAGAGTTCAATGACATTAAGTAACCAAATTTCTTCAAATACTGCCCCGTGTGTCTTTCAGCATCCATTCCCTAACCGTATTACCCATGTGGAGTACAGAATGTGCTAAAAATGTGTTAGATTTCACGATGGTGCAGAAACTGAGCTGTACAATGTATAGTTCATTCACAATAACACCAGTGTGCTCTCATCAGTCACCTCACAGGCCTCTGGGACAGCTTACCTCCTCCGCTCAACATGCCACAGTCTGTGGCTAAACCCCCAGAGAAATGACAAACACAATTTACCACACTGCTATAGATTCTATCCACCAACGGATCATGTACTGATCTTATTTATGATATACAATTACACCGTTCCATAGTTATATTCACAGGAGGTCTCATCTCTACAATGAAACATTTGTACCATGTACCGTAAGACCAAGGCTTAGAGAATTATAGATATTATTTCTGTTTAAATATTTTATAACACCAAGGTGTAATTTGTAGCACAACATATAAACTTCAGCGACTCATCTGGGCTGTGTGATTTGTGTTCAGTTCAGGACATATTGGGAAATTTAAGAGGGTCAAAGCAGCCACTGCCCAGCTCAGTGTAAACCAGCTATGGATCTCAATATGCTGAAATGCATAGCGGAGTCTCCTGCTGAGGGGCACAGGTTTGTGCAGTAGTGGACGTTTGCACAGACAGAAGGGCGCAGTTTTGACTCCCAATGTAATGTGAAAAAGAGTTGCACCTGTGCATTTCGTTTTGTGGAGCAGTGCAGAATATAAGCATGGAGAGGCTGCATTGTTAGTGCTGGACTTCAGTCCTGCAGCCGCTCAGAGCAGACGAGACTGGTATTATACTTTTAAATCAGGATGAAAAGATTTTTTTTTTTTTTCCTTTATTTAACCAAGTGGCAAATAAATTTTTTGGGGAATTATTTATTGAATTCAATTATATATTAAAATTGTGTAGCTACACTATGCTCATTCTTGTGTTACTATATAATGAGTAGACTCCTGGCTATTATACTGGTACTATTACAGTAGTAAAATTAACATTACAAGAGTCTCACTCTTCTTAATTACCCCGGCCTAAACATTTTTAGGTGCACTCATACAATATAAAGCTTCACATGCTAAATTGAAATGTAATAAAAAATCAGGGCCGTAGCTAGGGTAGTGCGGCCGGTGCCATCGCACAGGGCACCACAGGTCAGGGGGCGCTGTTTGGGCCTGTCAAATTTCTGTTTATTATCATTCTTGCTTGTAGCTTCCTCTTATTTCATCCCCAGCATCTCCTGGCTTCTCCTATCTCTTCCCTGGCTCTTCCTCATGAAGCCATGGCGCTTTTTTGGATACATTATGTGCCTTTGAAAAATGAGGGGGGCACCAATGCTCTTTCTGGCACAGGGCACCAAAAAGTCTAGTTACGGCCCTGATAAAAATAGACCCAGTGTCCCCTTAGTCTCCTAATTTATTTAAGCCATAAATTAGGCTGAACCAAGCAGGCATGAACATAATGTGCACTGGGTGGACTATTGAGGGTGCTCGCGAGTATGTATTGGATGTGCTTTGTAAATTAATTATATACACATATATGCTTGTATAAAGGCCTCCTCCCCTCTCTGGCTGCCACATCCACTCCGTTAAGGCCCCTTTCCTGCGGCTTTGTGCCAACCCCCTTGTTGCTGTAATCCCCCTATCCGCCATTGCTTTGTGCTGCCTCCACTCCCACTCAGCTTCCATACTTACCGTGGTAGCCACTGCCAGTACTCCTCTCCTAGGTCTGTCCCATCTCACTCGTAGTGGGAGCTGCTGAGGCGCGTGCCCAGGCATCCACTGTGCACGCATTGAGGAGACAAGACAGACCTTCTACAATTGTTATATAGATATATATATGTCTATAAATATATATATACATACACACACACACATACACACACACACACACACACACACACACATACACACCATAAAAAACGGCGGCACTCCAGTCAAATAAATCACTCAAAACGTAGCGTTGTAATATCAACGTTTCAGCGCTTTAATGTAGCGCCTTCGTCAGGAACAGCATAACAAATACAGATAAAAACAGTCTCACCTTAAGTACCCTTCACCAGTAGAGGCTGTACGCCGCTGCCCGTGATCCTGTCCGTGAAGACGTTGAGGGAAAGTGACGTCAGCAAGGCGCACCCTGTTACTGAGCAACCTACGTGCACAAAAAAGCATGTGTTAACATTAATCAAAGTGATACACATGATTGCTGTGAGATCCAAAACTTTAGAAGACTCAACTAGACATGCAGGTGAGGGTACACATAGACATTCACAATCCAGGTAAATTATGACTAATCGATCTGTCAACAATAAATATCAAATAAAAAATATTCAATGGCACTCTCAATGAAAAAATAATTGATTTTGAAAAGACAAGTTTACAATTGGAGCAAAATGGATTCATAAATTAGGGACGTTAGCCCCTGGTGGTCTCAATGAGACAGTAGGGTTACATTGTTATTTATGAATAAATTAGGTCCTTATGTGATATGATTTTTGTGCATTTGAAGCCTCTGATATTTAATACCATATTGACTATAAATCAACTTGCCTTTTCTAAATCAATTATTTTTTCATTGAGAGTGTCATTGAATATTTTATATTTGATATTTATTGTTGACAGATTGATTAGACATAATTTACCTGGATTGTGAATATCTGTGTGTACCCTCATCTGCATGTCTAGCTGTGTCTTCTAAAGTTTTGGATCTTTCCTTGGACGTCTTCACGGACAGGATCCCGGGCAGCAGCGTCCAGCAAGTACTGGTGAAGGGTACTTAAGGTGAGACTGTTTTTATCTGTATTTGTTATGCTGTTCCTGACGAAGGCACTACATTAAAGCGCTGAAACATTGATATTACAACGCTTAATTTCGAGTGATTTATTTGACCGGAGCGCCGCTGTTTTCTGTGGTACAAGTCTCACAGTGATTTCGGCTGTGCATATGGAGGGCACCCGGACAGTACATACATTGGAGACCATGGGATCGGCGCTCAATTCAGCCAAACCAGCGTGCCCCAGTGCCTTCTGGAGTAAGAATGGATATCAGCAGCATGAAAACAGACAGCGGCACTCAGGGACTTGTAGTAGAAATACAAAAAGTGTATTGCAATCAATACATGATCTGACATTTCGGGACACACACGTCCCTTAATCAAGGTATATGTAATATATATGCTTGCACACATAATTAATGTAAGTATCTAATCAGCCATCATAAAGCATTGACTCAATGAATAAAAGCAAGCAGTCATGGTCAATAGGTTTAGTTGTTGTTCAGGTTCACCAAGACTGGACAGTTGAAAATTGGAAAAACACCAGGTCCAACAAATCTCAATTCCTGCTGCTACATGCAGATGTTAGGGTCAGAAGTTGGCGTAAGTAACATAAATCTCTATCCTGCCTTGTATCATATCAATGGTTCAGGCTTCTGGTGAGTGTTTAACGGTATTGGGGAATATTTTCTTGGCACACAACTCCTTAATACCAATTTAGCATAATTTAAATGCCACATACTACCTCAGTAATGTTGCCTAAGCGTGTTCCATGAACAAGACAATGAGGACAGTATATTCCAATGACCTCCCTAGTCATCCTAGTCAACAAATCTGCAGCAGATACATGATGCCAGTATGTCAACATGGACCAGAATCTATAGAGGCATATACTTATTTTTAAATTGAAAAGTAAAGAATATATTCTTCCGCTGTATCTGTGTTACAAAAACTCTGTACATTTTGAACCAGACTGACTCCAGCTGTGGGCAGCATTTGTAATATACTTATATATACAACCTCATAATTTCCAGCACTTAGACATGCAAAACTGGGACAAAATAAGCCAGCCATTGATCCACCTGCACTGTGCCCTGAACCACCAAAACTCTGCCTCCATACGCCCAGAAACACTCTTTTTTGGACAAAAATGTGCCCCTTTTGTTGTACGCAAATCCCCTGCACAAATCAGGACTGTTGGAAGGTATGCCACTGGCTTGGGCCGTCATTAGTGAGGATTGCATGTGGAATTTAGATGTGTGTAGAGGGGAGTTTCCAAGTAATTATAATTATGGCACATACAAGTTCAGAAGCCCTTGAAATTACAGATGTGTCCTTGCTCATCTAGCCTCGATACGCCATGCAGTGCGATAAGCCTGGCGTGAGTGAGCTACCATGTCTAGTGCAACTCTGCTAGCATTGGGCGTCTCTTGTTGCCGAAAATGCGTCTGCGATGTGACCTGGACGCACCAGGAGACTGTGATGATTAATTTATGTGACACTTACATATCTGAGTGTGACTGAGTCTGTAAACGGAACTTTGCAGGGAAAAAAGCTGCTGGATTGTAGCACTTCACATCCGGATTCATAAACTTATACTTTATAACATTATTTCTTCAAGGCATATAGACAGCATAGCATGTCTCCAAAAAAGAACATCAGTTCAGAAAATAAAGTGCATAAATACATAAGTGAAATAAGATAATACTTATCAGTAATTATCAGTGCTCGTGCTTTAAGAACCGGTGCTGCGGCATAATGGTGTTTATATACACTAGCTAAAGTACCCAGTGTTGCCTGGGTTTAAATCTACAAGTTATTAAGTTTTATTATGTGATATCGTCCACATCCATCCAGTGGTAGGCCCAGAACAGGCTCCCTGCCCAGTGCACTTCGCCGTGAGGTCTGACTGAGACCCCAACCAATCCATTAGGCATCCCAGACCAATTGCCACCTCTCTGTGAAGTTTTCATCCAAATCCATCCAGTGAAAGGCCCAGAACAGAAGAGCTCTCTTTGTTATGTCAGTATATTATTCTACCGTTGAATGACACTACATAAATCTTAAACATTAATGAGCAAGTTAAATTGATTTTATTAACACGATGGTGCATTCCAGTGCCAGATGCATCTATCTTCACACTCCAGAAGTTACATATACGTACTGCTACTGTACATAGTAACATTGCAATGTATAATAAGAGCTTCTTTGGTCAGACTGTTAATTCTTTATTTTAGTGTAATGTGACTCTGAGCCATTGAAATAATTTATTGCTGTTAGCTGACAATAGATACCCTAATGCACAGGGAGAAAGAAAGTCTTTGTACCATGTGGTGAAATTCCAGAACCTATGAACAAAATACCCATCATAAAGGAACAAAGGGATCTACTGTAACAACTGCACAGGTGTGTGATCTTCCCTACTGCTAACGGACATTGTGGTACCGGTAGTGCCCTCTAGAAAGAATTCATAGGTTGTAAAGCAGCCATAAAATATACTATTTGTCAGTGTTTCTAAAGACAATGTTAATATGAGAAGGGTGACAAGACCAACTCAAACATACAATCCCACACAACTTAAGGAGACTGCAAACAGTTAGTTATAGTTAATTGTTAGTTATAGTTTTTAACAAGTGTGTGGAACTTCAAGTGCAGCTGTGGCAAGGTATTATTAATGATGCAATAGTCCTGCAATGAACGTAGCCATCATCTGGGACATTTACAGAAATTTGTCTCAATCATCTTGAAGAATTAAGCATAGACATCTCTCTCATACTACGGGGGATATGTATCAAGATATTTTTTTCGATGGGTTTAAGAAATAATTTGGCATTTTTTTCCGGTAATTAGTCACTTTCGACATGCTGATTGCACATTTTTGTTTTGTATGGGAAGTGAGTGTGAATCGAATGTATCATTCTCAGATCGTGAAATCTAGCCGATGTTTAATGTCTATTTTTAACGACAGCTAATGCTTGTGTTAAAAGGAAAGACCCTCTGTGACCCATCAATAGATAGATATTAATCTGATCATAAGCTCCATCTCCTCTCTGTCTCTTTTTCTTGATTTTTCCTTCAATTCCCAATTTCTTCCTGGTAACAAGGTATGTGTATGCTAATGTACTTCACCATAGAAACATCCTTATTTACTGAACTTTTTCATAAGATATTACAAGCCAATGATCGAATAATTATTATTAATTATTTATTTGTGTAATATTTGCAAGAGAGAGAGAGAGAGAGAGAGAGAGCGCTTATTGACCAGAATAAACCGGAAGACCAGCACACCACTTATAAAATTATTCCTTCAAGGCATATAGACAACATAGCATGTCTCCAAAAAAGAACATCAGTTCACAAAATAAAGTGCAGAAGTACAAAAAGATATACTTATCAGTAATTATCAGTGCTCGTGCTTTATGAACCGATGCTGTGGCATAATGGTGTTTATATACACTAGCTGAAGTACCCGATGTTGCCCGGGTTTAAATCTTCAAGTTATTAAGTTTTATTATGTGATGTCGTCCAAATCCATCCAGTGGTAGGCCCAGAACAGGCTCCCTGCCCAGTGCACTTCGCCGTGAGGTCCAACCGAGACCCAAACCACTCCATTAGACATCCCAGATCAATTGCCACCCCTCTGTGAAGTTTTCATCCAAATCCATCCAATGAAAGGCCCAGAACAGGCTCCCCGGGTCAAAGTTCTATCCAGCGGCCCCGGTTCAAATTTCTGCCCAGCGTACATTAACATGAGGTCCGACAGGGACTTAATTTTCTAGTATGTCTTCTGGGATCCAATGTTACTCTGTGAAGTTTTTGTCCAAATCCATTCAGTGGAAAGTTCAGAACAGGCTCCACGGGTCAAAGTTCTGCCCAGCGTACACCAACAGGAGGTCCGACCGGGACCCTAACCCCCCTAAAACCTGGCCTCGATCCAACTCGACCACCTCACGTTGGTTTCATCTCAATCAGTGCAGGGGTGTCCGAATGCAAAACCGAACAGACAGACAAACACGCAAACAAACAAACATACCAATGCATTTTATATTATGGTATATAGAAATGGGATGTAGTTAGCAGACTGGCGGAATCCCGACGATGGAAGTCCGACATGGGACTTAAAATAGGCGTCGAAATACAGATGCTTTTCTTAATTCCGACGCTGGAACACAGACAGACGCCAGCCCAAACTAGGTAAGTCCGGAGCGTCTTAGCCGTTAGCCGCAGGGGGGTGAGAGTTAGGTTTAGGTTCCATAGCGAGGTTAGCGTTAGGTTTTTTTTGGGGGGGAGGTCAAGGTTAGGCACTCCTGGGGGGGGATTAGAGATATGAACCACTGCTGGGGGTTAGGCACTAAGGGGGGAAGGTTAGGTTTAGGCACTATCGGGGAGGATTAGGGGTGGGGAGGATTATGCTATAAGAAGGGAGGGTTAGGGAGAAGAGGGGGTAGGGTAAGTATACTTACCCGACCTCTGCTGGGATACCATTGGGATGCAGCTGTCGGTGTTTTGACAGGAGGCATCCTGACAGCCGGCATTACATACCCATTCCATATAAATATATGTATATACATATATGCAGTATTAAGGAATGGCAAACAGTACTCAGAATTAGATGCAATACACCAATGTGTTTATTGTGCAAACAGCATCTTTTCGTTGTTATCCTTTTTCATGCTTGAAAAAAGAATCACACTGATTTGAAATGTTGCCGTTTACACAATAAACACATTGGTTTATTAACGTTCTTTCATTTCTCACTAACAAAACTGGACTCTGGCTCCTGGACTTTAAAGATCTCTCTTCTCTCTCTTTCTCTCTCTCCATTTTATAACTATACTTACTATTTGCATAACTATATTCATTCATGCACAGTTCATTTTTCCTTATCGCATTCGTAAAATTAAAATGCAATGTTATCGCATATCCGTAACAACAGTTGTCTAAATTTACAAAAAGTTTGACAGAATATCACAGTCATTTACTGATACAGTACATCTGCCATATACATCACATTATGTTGGAGAGACAATTTCTTCATGTTAGTCTCCTAACCATGGAAAACAACTTCAGTGAATTATACTGTAGATAAGTTTTTTTTTTATTGTATGATAAACTTAGAATGACTCTTTAGAATATGTACTGTAAGACAGAAACAAATGACAGTGCTATACACTAACATGCACCAGCATGTCCTGGCAGTGCAGCGTGATTTGTAGACTTTACAATAGGGCCTATGCAGAGTTATACACAAGTTGGTTTTGCAGACGGACCTCGCGTGTTCTTGCACTGCGCATGCTGCAGAGCCAGGGGATGCAGAAATGTACACAACCCAGTAACATCTCCTCTTGCTGCTGAAGTGGGAAATAGCAGGGTGATAGTGGTCTGCTCGCATGTAGGTTAAATTCAGTGATGGCATCTAGGGGGCTTGCTGACAGAATTATGGGCTTATAAGCATATACATAATTATGCTTGTTCAGATATTTCCTATGCATTAAGGGCTGGCGCAAGCATGCACTGAAGATGTTGATGATGATGAGGTCAATGAGACCAAGTGCATGGATGGAGGCAATCTGCCCGCATAGATGGGTACAACTGCATATCCACATTTAGTTCTGTGCACTCAACGCGGGAACTATTATGAGACTTACTTTTATTATAACCATTGTAAGAGAGTATGCACGGAATGTTAATACTATAATAAAGGCAAAGGTGGAATCTCCCAAAGCCATAAGCAGCTCTCAAGGAACATGGCGTCTGCTCAATGTTTCGGGTGATTTCTCTACTGTATATGTACAGATCTTGGGGAAAATGATGGCCCACACTATTTTACCGGTGATTTCTGCAGTGCCGAGGTAAGTATAATGTATGGATACAGAGTGTGCGGTGTGGGATCCACTGTGCACATCACACCCTGCACCCATTATAGACATGGCAATGGCTAAATGCTAACTTTACGCTTACTGAATTCTATGAATGGTTGGAGTATACTATAGGACATCCAAAGCACAGATTGATTCTAGCAGTGGACCATACTGTGCCTCTGAGCAGGTTTTTTACTGGAGACTGAGGGCCTGAATCTGAGCTGTAAGTAGGAATGCCACGGCACATAGCAATTTTTAGCAAACTGCATGCATCCTGGGCTGCATACACATCTTTGTGGACTTACAACGGATTCAGAATCGGCCGCTCATGGGACATTTCTGTTTGGCAACTGGGCGGCGACAATAGAATTGTAGCGTGGATGTGACGTGGGCATGTAGCCAGAGTTAATTACTATTTAACCTGCAATGTGGGTACCAAATTCAGATGAATCTCCTGCACCAAGCATGAGGTAGGTGTAATAGCCGATGAGAGGGAAGAAGGCTGCTCTTGTGGACAGAAGTGTGGGGCGGTTCAATCGCGTAGACACAACACAGGCAGACAGTCATATTAGCATTGTGCCAACAGCATGCCTCCGTAATTACATTATATACGACTTTAATTCAGGCCCTGAATATGGTCTGTAAGAAGCGCTCTGTATATGCTATATTTATAGTTTCTATTTGATGACATTCCTACCTGTTCTTCAGCCACAAATTGAGCATTTATGAGTGTGAAAGAGTGGCTATAAAATTGATTTTTTTTTTCCAAAATGACTTTTTTCCTTTCCTGTGTACACAACAAACATCCTATATTTTTTAGTACAATTATTTCACTGTTACGCAGGAAAAAGAAATACAGACTTCTATGTGCATTTGCTGCCATGGCATGAATACCAGGTCAAAGAGTCACTTCCCTTCCTGTACAGTCATTTACACCCCAGCAAAGACAAAATTATAATCTTCCTAGATTATTTTTATCCTGGCAGCATTCCTTGCATGATTCAATTCAAAGAACTCATGAACTACAGTCTGCCACATGAACAGCCTGTATACATTCTGACGTTTGCTTAGAGCTGAATATTGTATACAGAATTAACAGTTATTTAGTAAATTTTTATTCTGAATCTTCATTTTCATTATATGTTTGACATATCTTTTACCAAGAAAGGATAGCATTTATCATGTGCATGTTACATCATGCACATACAGAGTTATATGACACTTGCCAAGAACAGCTGAATGGAGAAGACATCACCAAAACCTGGAGATTAATCAGACTAATGTTAGCACAGAAACTGGTTATAAAGAGAATGAAGGTAATCTGTGTGTATGCACATGTACCGCACCCACTCATAGCTAGGTGAGCTGGCATGTGTGCAGTGTGAGAAGAGAAGGAGGACTGGGAGTAGCTTACTAAGTTATGGCACAGCTGGGGCTGATGCAGAGATGGACACAATGCTGATATTTACGCAGTTAGAACAATTATCAGTAATCTGCGCAAGAGTCTGAGTCGCACTACGCATGCATCAAGTGAGGATTTCTTTGGAAAAGGATTGACAGAAAGGTACCACTTGTGAGCGGCAACGGGGAGGTGGCGTATCTCCACCCTTTCTGGGGCAAGTCTCTGTCTGCGACTGCGATCCCGTTCGCAGTGAAAATGGCTCCGGCATCTCCGTTGCATTCCGCAGGACTATAGTGTTACTCAGATTTCCGAAACCACTAATGGGCGTCTCGGAACAAATCCTGGCGGCTGCGACATTTGCATATGTTCATACAGCCTCCGCGTACAGATTCCATGCTGCGGTGGCATTAGCGTACATCTCTGAATCAGGCCCACTGACCCCGAGGGCCTGATTCTGAGTTGGGAGTAAAGGAAAAGAGAGCATGTAACAGTGCCCCTGAACAGACCGTGCTGCAATGCAAGGGGTGCACATACATTTATTGTTATTGCATGGTCAATTCTGCCACAAATGCTGGATAGCTTTATTTTTTACACTGCAGTTTAGATTTAGTTTGACACAGCCCTCTCAAATCTAAATTTCTCTGTCTATTTTAAACCTGCCCAACCTACCGTGCAATATGGTTTTGCCAATGTGCAAAGGTACATTAGCTCTACCTACAGGCTTTCGTATGTTTGAGACTTATAAGGTGTAAACCAGCAATATGATATAAGGCCGGGTTTCTTCTCTGTTGGATGTGAATAAGCAAACTGAGCAATTTATAGAGCTGCAAATTGTTATGAATAACAAATAGAACACTATGGGCCTGATTCAGCAGAGGAAGTTAAACTGTTGTTGGACAGATTCCTGATTATCGGGAATCTGCGCCTGCGCATATGCAGAACGGGTCCTGTGAGATCGCTCGCAGCCCCTGTTATGCCTCTGCCTGATTGACAGACAGAGGAGTTTGTGGGGCAGGTACGGCTGGAGTTCCAGAAAGTGACAAGGCCAGGGTCTGTGTCCATGGAAGCAGGTTCCTGGCCTCAGATACAGGACCAGTCAGGCCCGTTGCCGTCCATCATCATCCCAAGCTGCGACCTCAGTCGCAGCGCTGGGATTGGAGATGCAGCTGGGGGTGTCAGACACCTCTTGCTGCATTTGCATTTTAGCAAGGACGGAATTACACAGCTGCTTGTTTGCGGATTTGCAATTCCGTCCTCTGCTGAATCAGGTCCTATGATATTAAATATAAGATATTCTTTAACTGTGTGCTAGAACAAAAGGTTAAGTTCCTATGTAAACATGTATAGGCTGTACATCTCTGACCACTGGACACTGCACTCAATTATCACAACTACCAGTCACCTTATTTGAACTAGTAAGTTCAAAGGTGTTTTCAGTGCAGTACATTGCACAAGCCCAATGTGTTGTCTAGCATACAGTGGTAAAGGCATGAAAACATTCTTGATTGATATGATAACTGCACTCAACACACATAAATCATTTAAACATTTGCCTCCCTTAAGACGTATGAAAGAGACTGCTGTTTCCTATCCCATTAGACATGTACACAGGAGACATATACATACCTTGTGTGTCTTGCTCATTGGACTTTGGACTGCTTCTCGCCCTGCGTTCAGTTTTTTTAATCCCTGCTACATTGCCAACTCCTCCGCATCCAGCGCCATTGTGAGATTTACCATTACCATTATACACAGTCGTACAGTTTCCTAAATGGGTTTTGTACAAAGTAGATGGAGGACTGTTCAGCCGATTTTGTCTGTCAATCTGTTTGAGCTTTTTGTGCTGAGGCTTGCAGTACTGGTCTTCTCGTGTGATGTAACTGGACATCCCAAACAGTGGTATGATTTCTGTACACATAAAAACAAGATCACAGTAATGTCATATATAAGGTATACGGTGCTCAGAGTGGACATTTCAAATACCATGTCTAGGCAATATTATCAAATGTTTACTTTAAGTGTGTATCAGAACTATAAATACTTGATGTGTATGAAGAATTTCTAATGCTGTTTCTGTATCTATGTACCTAATGCTTATCTTTTGGTATATATTATAATATTACCTGTATAGTAGTATTGCTATAGCTATAGAGGAGATAGGACACAAGAATGTATTCTAATCTACCCAGAGCTTGTTTTATTAGCCTCAGTCTGCCAACCTTACACAGAATATTTATAATTAAAAAGTCAACTAATCATTTGCAGGTGCTGGTTCGGAGATTTATCATCCTTAGATAGTTAAGCTATTTTGTTGGGAGGGACAAGGTGTTAAAATCTAAAATTGAGTTTGACTGGCGTTCCCCTGTAAGATGTTATTGTCTTAAATTAATGTAGAACATTTGGAAATGTAATGTGCACCAAATAATTACATTTCCACAGTACATGTAAGTGGTAAAATGGTGGTAAAACCAATGCGTTATTTTTTATTCCCATTGGTGGAAAAGCACCTGTTCCAGTAGTGACCCAATTCCTTTAACCAACGATTAACTTCTTCTGCCCATAGCAAGCCTGACCTTGGCCTGACATTAAATAAATCAGTCTACAAAGATGTTCCAATAGGAGTCTCCATGAGCCAAGGTATGGTGAGAACGGCGGCTGTACGGCAGCCATCACTTTTCATGTAGGTGTCACAAAACGGAACTTATTTAGCTGGTCGTAAACATTAATACTTAAAAAACATGCATCACCTGCCGTCATGATCTGATCCCAAATGTTTTATAAATTCATTACAATTCTGCAAGTTATGTTGTTAATTGTTCTTTTGATAATTGTGGAATGCACGTTGCTTCCACTCTTAAATGGTCTCTAAACAAATGATGCCAGTTGAGATGATGACAAATGAGCTGAAGTGGCATCATTTGTATATAAAAATGTACAATAAATATATTACTTCGGCTGATATGCTGGGCAGTACACATCCAGAGATGTAATCTTCATGTGCCCAAGGACAGACTTCTCAGCTTCAGCAGTACCATCACAGTGAGCCCACCGCAAAGAAATCCCTAGTGCTGATGAACATCACCATCACCATCAGTGCACTGGCACCTGCCCCTGACCACCCACAAATGGAATGACTTCTCCTCGTATATATGCGCCTGCATGTGCTTGTACTCCAAGATGCCCACATTCTGACTGCTCCAGGGTAGCGTTAGAGGAGAATGAGGCAGGTAATACAATTTGCACAAACTAGTTGCACTTTGGGGGACAAGCGCATCTCTAAGTACACTTTGTTCAATGTTAACCTAAAAACAATTGCAAAAAAGAGTCACATACCATAAAGGATGATTCCCTCACTCTTAATGTAAGACATAAGTGAGGCTAAAACAAGGAGTATATTAAGAGAAAAACTGAATGGTTTATTTTAAATAAAGATCTGGTCCTAAAATGGTTGGACTCTGATGGGATGTGAAAACCTTTGCACAGTGTTCCTCCTCAGGCTCCTGCACGTTCCTGCAAACCAATGTGCACTGCTACTGTAACTGTGCAGGCATCGCCTAAGAGCGTAGAGTAGGGGTACACTTTGAAATGCTTTGGGTCACTGAAGCACAGCTGCAAATCCAAAAAACACCCATATAAAACGGTTTAGAGTAATCTGAGCCCCCAGTGATCACTGAACCCTTTGCAGGAAAATAGGTTACTAATGGATGATTCGCTATGTAATGGATGGTTGTGAAAGCTCCATCTACTATAGATACAGTATATGACAGCATAATTATTATGCAGCACAGAAAGTTAGGCTAAAAACTATTTTCAGACTAGTCCACTGCAAGGTGGATTGATGCCAAAAATGTCTGATAATTTGCTACTGATGGGGTCCACTAGAAATATTCACAAACCATTGCTGTGTGGAAGGCAGTGCTCTGTGCATATGCTACGTTACCCCTTAATCATAGAGCTAGGATAGTCTCACAGGTTGGGAATTCTGCTTTAAAGCACATTAAAATAATAAGATTCATTCATATATATGGGTGACAGCAGCACATTACAGTAGGGAACATGTTTTACATTATTACTAAAAATAAAAATTCTAAATACTTACCTTGCTCTCCATATATTGTGGGTGGGAGATGGTGCGGGAAGAACTGTGGTGGTATATCTCCCGGACCAGTGACTGGCGGGTAAAATGGTGTATGGGAATTGTGTAAGAAATGTGGATGATGAGCAAGGTAAGGAGGCAAATGGTGAGTTGGAGAGATGGCAGATGGATAACTGGGAGGGTAGCAATCTGGAGACTGTGGTGTTACGACTACACGTCGAACTCCTGTGCTGTCTTCTATAACCTGTAAAAGAGAATAGAGCATAGCTTAGTATGATACATAAAGAAAGAACACAATTAAATATGAGAAAACAAAAAGTAACATCTCCTACACACAATAGATACAGCAATTAGAATGCTGTATATTAACTCAGACATCGGCAGTACGGTTGGCACCAGTCCGGGATTCCTCTGGACATATCGGAAATCCGAACCTCACTCTGAAGTTTGTAGGCTGCCTAATCCTAGATGGGAATTATCTGGAAATCCCATGGCTGGGCGTGCCACTGCCCATTCCTCTCTGCTGCTCAGCCCTGTAAACAGCAGGGTTTCCTTGGTAACATCCTGCTTTCATGTCTGCACTTTTAACCAGCAACTTTAGTCAAATAGGATTGGTCTGATTGCAGTGGTTATGGTACAGGCTTAATGAAGATCACACAACAGGATGATTTGTCAACATGTTAGAAAACAACAATACAATCAGCATGAGACTGATGTTTGTAGTAAGTATGTATATGCAGCATTTCACCAGCATGATCTCATTTGGTAACCTCTAAAAATGTTGATGCCATAGAACACCTGTGTTTACACATTTTGATTGTAGGACAATAGGCCAGTTTCTACGCAATATCAATCTCAATATGTAATATAGTAATATGTTGGAATTTTGTCTTACTTGCAACATGTTATTGTATTTATTTCCATATGTGTGTGTTATTTAAGTATTTTATATGTGTTGGCTGATCTGTGTGACATCATTAGTGTGTGCTCTGAGTCATATAAAGGGGCATGAGGGTATCTGAAGCACATCCTGATATGCCCTGTCTCCCCTTTAGTGTTAAAACCTGTTAATTTCCAAATACCCTGACAGGGAATGTGACCAGGGAGTATGACCAAAACCACAGTTGTGTTACAGCCATTTTATTTGTCATATTTCATGCCATTTTCTTACCACTCTAATAAAGAGCCCCCTCACACCCAGTCATATACCTCGGAGCCCCATCAAGCTCAATTATATGCCTCAGAACCCCCATATGCCCCATTATATGCCTCAGAACCCCCATATGCCCTTACATGCTAGTCCAGAGCCTCCCATGCCCCTTTATATGCCTCAGAACCTCCATATATCCTTATATGCTAGCCCATAGCCTCTCATGCACCTTTATATGTTTCAGATACTCTCATGCCTCTTTAGCTATGACTCAGAGCACACACTAATACTGTGTGATTGTGTGCCCCCCCCCCCTGGATTTGCGCTGGACTGAGGGGCTCAGAGCACCCCCTCCCCAGTGCATAGCGCCACAGAGTGTTTTTTTTGTTTTCTTTTCTTTTCTAAGAGGCCGTGGCCTTTCGTGATTAGGCAATGCCTTTGATGGTAATGGGGCCCAGGTCGGCTCTCTATGGCCCTGCCTAGAAGTGACCTGACCCCTAAATCCGCCCCTATGAAATGTAGCTAAGCCAACCTCAGAGCAATGTACCATAACTGCTGAAAGACATCTTCACATAAACTTAGTTTTACTTGAATGAACCACAACTGGAACTGAACTTGAAACGAAGAAGAAAAAGACAGTCAAGAGGAACTGGATACAGCAGGAGCTTTACCACATTACATTATCTAACCATAGGAGATGGACCCATTAAATGGGATTGCCAATAATTATATTCTTCTTTGTAGCCTATTTTACTTTGTTTATTTCACTATTTATGCTTAATATTTAGGAAAGGTCATATGGCTCAATTTAAAAGGATATTCAGAGAACTATATAATTGTGAGTGAATGAAAACCAAACCTAGCTTGATGTGGCTACACATTTAGAAAGATCTGACTACTCAGCACTAAGCAGGCAGAGGCCCATAGGTCCATTGTGATGTAGTCGGCATTCTGGCAGTTGGGATGTTAGCAGTCAGAATCCCGGCTCCAGAATCCTGACTGCTGACATCCCAATGGTAAGGGGTAAATTTACAAAGAATCGAGTCTGGTCGAGTTTTTATTTTTTTCAACTCGATTAGCATCGCCAAAACTCGGATGATTTGAGGCTCCAGAAACTCACAAATTTACTAAGATGTGAGTTTAGCTGAGAGTGAGATGGTCGATGGTGAAGCAGATCGAGATATCTCCCCTGAGTACCACGTTTTGAAGGAGATTACTCACTCGAGACTGCAGAGTTTTCTCTCTGCAAATCTCTCCCAAGCAAGCAGCCTGCAAATATCAGTGAGATACGTGAAGGCCGATTGTATTTTGTAGCTGTAAAAAATGGGTTAAATGTAAAATAAAAATTACGTATGGTCACCACCCAAGAGCATAACCAGCCCCCGACTGCTCAGCCAGTCCTGGTTCCTAAACTTACGGGGAAAAAAACATGTAGGGTTCCACTGTAATTTAGGACCCAGCACCTGGCTGCAGGGCCAGTGCTGGTTTTAAAAATAGGGAGGAAGAAAAATTTGTAGGGGGTCACCCTATATTTAAAACCAGCGCCGGACCCAAACCGACCTGGGTGTAATACCACAGCCAGAAGACCCTATATCCGGGGCTCCATGGCCAAAGCATTCACACCCCAAGACGGTCAGCCCAAGCCAGGGATCTCAGGAGAGGTGGGGACCACCCTAAGAAGGGGTCCCCCCTCTCCCGAAACCCCAGGCTTGGTCTGGAACCCGGGGCTCTTCCACGCAGCCCTGGGATGTGGGTACAGGGGTAATAATGTGTTAAATATTATAAACTATTGTATTTTACAGTGGAACTACAGGTGCCAGCATGCCTGCCCTTTTGCAGTTGTGGAACTACAAGTGCCAGCAGGCGGCTGGCACCCGTACCTCCACCGTAAAATAAATAGTTAAAAAAACACAGTACACACACACACTGTATACAGTAAAACTATATTACACACCTACCTAACTCACTCACACATACTTACCTGCTGCCAGCTGGTCTGTCCCCTTGTCCCCGTAGATTCTTAGAATCCATTTGGAGTAACTGGAATAAAGATCTTATACTCACCTCCATCCTCACGCTGGTCTCCATAGCAACCAGGGGTCTTGGCAAAATAAAAAACGGAACCCGGTCCCTTTACTTACTGTAACGATGTATGTGTGTGACCACATACACTGCTACCCGGCTCCTAACTGATCAGTGTGAACTGTCAGGAGCCGGCAGTCAATCAGCACTCGCTAACTGGGTCCGGTGCTGGTTTTAAATATAGAGGGACCCTTACGACTTTTTTTCCCCCCTATATTTAAAACCTGCAGCCAGATGCTGGTTCCTAAATTATGGTGGAACCCTACTCATTTTGTTCCCCGTAATTTTAGGAACCAGCACTGGCTGAGCAGTCCGGGGCTGTTTATACTTTTTGGGTGGGGAAGGGGGTCCTATGTAATTTTTTTTAAACTGTAACCCTTTTTTTTCTATACACACTGATCTGTGTATGTTTCTGCAAAACTCGCAGCTCACAGGCAGGTGAATTGATTTCACAAATTTTTACAAGAGTGTTGTCCGTTCTCATGAGAGTTTATAAACTCTCCTCTTGGTAAATTCCCAGATCCTATCTTCACTAGTGGAAAGTTACTTGAGTTTAGCCGATGGTGAAGTGAAGAGAGTTTGCTAACTCTCCAGTATTTTCCCGTAGCAAAGCAGATTTCTCTCCCGAGTTTGTCATTAGTAAATTTGCGAGAGGAAAAAAATGCCCAAACTCTCCAGAGATTGCTAACTTGAATCTTAATAAATTTACCCCTAAGTATTAGACTTGGAGTCAGGGTAGGGGTTAGGCACTAGGGGGAGAGTTAGGGTTAGTCTGTGGCAGTGGCGTAACTAGGGCAGGGCGAGCGGGGTGCATGCCCTGGGACCGGTGGCGGGGGGGGGGGGGCGCCGCCGGCCACGGTACCGGCCCGCCCTAGTTAGCCAGTGTAGCGCCGACCACAGTGAGTGCGGTCAGCACTACACATTTACACAGGACCGGTACTAGGCTTCCAGCGCCGGTCCTGTGCTGCACAGCTGAGCCCGTTCCCTCCCCCTGAGCGCTTGCCCAATAGCTCCAGGAGGAGGGTGGCAGGCGGGCTCAGACTGTGCATAACACACACATCGCCGCCAGCACTGGCAGTGATGTGTGTGTTAATCAGCAGCCAATGAGAGTCAGACAGACTCTCGTTGACTGCTGCGCGCCCACTGCAAGAGCCGGGCATCCGTCCGGCTCCTGCAGTGGTAATGGGAGAAACGTCATGATGTCTTGACGTCTCTCCCATAGTGCAGAGCGGTCCGGCCCGGGAGGATGGACGTGCGGACGGCGGCGGGAGCAGGAGCGTGGATACAGGTAAGTATTTTTCTTTTGTTTAATTTGTAGTGTGTATTTCGGGGGGGGGGGCACGCTCTATTACAAAGAAGGGGACTACTACTGGGTGGACACTACTGTGGGCACTGCTTCAGGTGGGGGGGGACCATGACTGGGGACTACTACTGGGTGGGGGATACTACTGAGGGCACTGCTTCGGGGGGGGACCACTGTGGGCACTGCATCGTGGGGGACCACTACTGGGGACTACCACTGGGGGGGGGATACTACTGTGGGCACTGCATCATGGGGAACCACTACTGGGACTACCACTGGGGGAGATACTACTGTGGGCACTGTATTGTGGGGGACCACTACTGGGGACTACTACAGGGGGCACTGCATCAAGGGGGACTCCTACTGGGGGAACTATATAAAGGGCACTGTATAGGAGGGACTACTACTGGGGGCACTATATAAGGGGCTCACTACTGGGGGCACTGCACAGGGGGTCCACTACAGGGGGCACTGAAAAGGGAGAACCACTACAGGGGGCACTGCATAAGGGGGACTGTATATGAGGGATCACTACTGGGGTCCTGCATATGAGGGATCACTACTGGGGGCACTGTATAAGGGGAACTACTGGGGGCCTGCATATGAGGGATCACTACAGGGGGCACTGTGTAAGGGGCACTGCATATGGGGGACCACTAGTGGGGGCCTGTATAAGGGGGACAACTACTAGGGGCACTGCATAGGGTGGGCACTGTATAAGGGGCACTGCATTAAGGTGCAAATGGAAAGAAATGTTCCCAGTGACAAGAAAGGGGTGTGTGTCAAGTTGACACGCCCCATTTTTTAGTGACCACGCCCATTTTTTTGACACGCGCGCCTGTGGCGCGCGCTCATAGGGGGAGGAGGCTCCATTTCCAAATTTGCCCTGGGCTCCAAATACCCTAGTTACGCCACTGGTCTGCGGGTGAACGGGAGGGTTAGGGTTGGGCTGTGTGTGGGGAGGATTAGTGTTAGGGTTAGATTGCGGGAGGAGGGGGTTAGGGGCAGGGTTATGGGTTGGGTTACTTACCTGCAGACATCTGGATTCCAACTGTTGTGATGCCGCTTTCAATATTCTGACCACCGACATCATGATCACAGGGATCCCATACCCAACCCCTCCATTGTGGTTTCATTGTGTGATCCCCATATAAGTCACAATTTAGTTAACATTAATAGGATCACTATCAGGTTTTGTAGAAAATGTGGGCCACATAAGCTGCAATATTAACAGCTAAAATTAACTGTGGCATACAGATGTGTCCTCATACACCAAGCGCCATACGGTGCATGACACCCGGCACGACTGAGCTGCATCGAGTGGTACAGCAGAGCAAATTCTCTTTAAATTTTTTTAAAAAAGTCTTATTCAACACAGCGTAACCCCACTCACTCTGTACTAGAGAAGCTGGGCTGCAACTAACTGTACAGGTATTAGTTTTATTCAAATATGTACAAAGTCACAGATGAAGCACAAAAGAACTTGGCATGAGTAAAAACCGCGGCTGCTGCATCATAGCACTTTGTATACAGAGATTCGACTCATTCACACACACACACGTTTACAAATGTTGCACATTAAATTGATCAGTGCAATTTAGCACAATAGTAATATGGCAGTTGTTTCATTAGTGCTCATAAGACGCACATATTGAGCGAATAAGATGCTCGGCTAAGTCCCATGGGATCTGGGGCGCACAGAGATGGGCTGTTTGGCGCTACTGCAGCAATGGTATATGACGACACATCGTAGGATTGTGTGACCTGTCTAAGTCTCCTACAACCCACAGACACAATGCAGTGCGTGGGGAGGATAGGGCTCTGAAAGCCTACATTTGTCTATGCCAATCATTTTGCTGATCCTGGGCATTAGGGTTGTGATCATGCATGTATAAAGTAAATTAAAACGGCAAAATGAAGCACATGACAAATTCAATACGTATTATAAATATGCAACTCCCACAATTATACGTACAGTGAACTGTAAACAAAAGGTGTACATAGATTTAAACAACAATATGTTATTTCCTACAAAATTTAATACAATTAACATAATTCCTAAGGAAAAGTAGAAAAATGGCAGCAAAAATTCCATTGCTGAATATTTTTCTAAGCACTAATTATAGTAATGTCTAAATGTATATACAGTGTGTTTATTTCATATAATTTTGCCTATTTTTTTTTTATAAATTCTCTGTTGGTTAGGTTATAATAACCAGCAATTTTGAGCAATTGCTTTTTATTTGGCATTCCGGTAAAGCTATGACAGTTGCCCAGGCTTGCCTACCCTCCCGATTTGGCCGGGAGCCTCCCGATTTTCGGGTGCCGCTCCCGGCCCCCCGGAAAGGCAGGCAAGCCTCCCGGAAGCTTTTGACCCTCCCAACCTCCCCCCTGATACAAACGGAAACCCCCGCAGCGGGGGGCCCGGTGACGCAATTCGTGCAGAATCGCGTCATCGTGGCCCCGCCCCCTGCTTCGCAATGCTGAAAATAAGAGCATTGTGAAGAGGGGGCGGAGTCACGATGACGCGATCGTGCATCCCCGCCCCCGTCCCCGCCCCCAGTGTGCCACCAAATGGCCGCCCCCACCCCTGGCTCCGCCCCCAAAGGCCGGCCCCGCCCCCTGCTATTAGCCGACAATCAGCTCCCTCCCGGAAGGCTGGAGCTGATTGCCGGCAAGTATGCAGTTGCCCATATATTGCAATGTGTACAGATGGAGCTATAGTTTTGGAGAATGCACATTGCTGGTCATATCAGATCTCTATAGCTCCACACACTGACATAGAAAATTCAGGGGTCTATTTACTAAGCAGTGTTAGGAGACTAAGTGAAAGGAGATAAGGTGCCAGCCAATCAGCTCCCAACTGTCATCTTTCAAGCACAGCCTGTGAGATATAAGTTAGGAGCTGATTGGCTGATACCTTATCTCTTTTCACTTTGCCTCCTAACACTGCTTAGTAAATAGACCCCTGTATGCTGAAGTCTACAGCTTGTCACAAGTCTGAAAAATCTGTGTATGCATGGATACAGCCATCTAATAGTTACCATAAACATTGAACCTTACACCTGTGTAAATAATAAATCTAACTTCAAATACAAAGCTATGATTATATTACATATTTATTATCATATGGGTTTATAACCTAGTTAAAAATTCATTGGCCATTTAATAATAATGTTATTTAGTACCTTAACGAATAATGTCAGAAATGGATACTGTTAACACTAACCATGCCCCTACATATTTAAATATAGATATAATATGTTTTTATGTGACCTCAATAACGTCCCAATGCTTTTATAACACTAAATATGACTCTCTTTGAACAATGAACAGAGATGATTGTTGCTCCTTTTCACATTTAAAAAGGCCTATTTATATTATCAGTTGTTACTATGACAACAGACAATTACAATCCAGACATGCACGAGTCCAATGTTTAGTTTGAGATCAGCAAGAGCACAAATTCTTCAAACAATCGCTTCTTGCCCAAATTCCACTAAAGGCTATTAGTGCATAACAAATTATATGTATAATTAAGTTTACTGTTATAACTGTCTCTACAATATGTCATTGTATGAATGTACCTGTGAGATGTAGCCAGGAGGTACGTGTATTGGTGGGATGGATCCATTAGGAGACATCATTGGAACTTCTGCAGGACCTAGGACAAAGTATAAGAATATAATAAATATAATAGGCAAAATAAAGGATACCACAGCGTTCTTTCATAACGTTGTGCTGACTATATATTTACATAGCTGCTCTTGATTTCTTAGCTAAAGAACTGATATGTGTTAGTTAAAAAGACTATAACCTGATATTACACAGAAAACCTATACTGTATTTATATCAAAGAGGTATACGCTGGGGAGGACTTTTGCTATAATTCACATCTAAATGCCCAGACAGTAGAGTTCCAAGGGAATACAATGATGTAATATATTTCCTTGCAACACAGTTTTAACAGTGTCACCGACACTTATACAATCTATACATCAAAAGATATTTTTTAGACTAAATAGTCCTAGACATTGCCAGTAACACTTCTGAGAAAGAAATACACTTGTATATAAGAAAAAGCAACTTGAAGTTTGGACTTTAGGGTGGTATATTGGAAACATAGGTGTGTGCTATTCTATTGTAAACACATTAAAAAATAATTTCTGCCTCATTTGTCATTCTTCACGACATGGCTAAGGGGGCAAAAACACTAGCAATGGTAGAATGCTACAGGCAGAAACACATGGTTTAATACACATTATCCGTCATTATCCATTTTTGGAATTCACTGCTAAAAGCTTTTTAACGCTATTCATGTATTTTCTTGGTAAAACCTGAAGGTAAAAAGATATATTCTGAGCTGTAGTTCACACAATAGAAAAATATGTTTCTTAAATTTTGAAATAATAATTGTTAATCTGATTAATATATATATATATTTGTATATATAGTGGGGAATTCAATTAGCCGCAGTAATTTATCGCGGGCAAGTTGATCCCCAGGGGCTATTCAATTAGCTGCACTTAATGGGGATTTTATTTTCGGGTCTCATCAGACTTGAAAAGAAAACCCCAATAGATAGGTGATAAGACCCTGTTAATGCATAAATCTGTGAATTTATCACAGATTTTATGTGTTAAAGCCTGTTAACATGTTCATTTGACGGCCGTTAAAAAGCGTTTTTTATTTGAAAAAGGCAGTGGAATTGAATACACCCAGATGTTAAAGCCCGAGGCAACCACCCTTTTTTACCCCCGTTAAGTTAACGGAGCTAATTGCATTCCCCCCATTGTTTTATTTGTAACAAATATTGGTGAAACTGACAGTTTGTGCTGTTAAAATTGGCAAAAAGTATATGTGATTTGAGGAGCCCATATACCTATCTGCTATTGTGGCAATTCCCCGTTCTGACGACTACAGTGTCTGGGAATCGGTGATATTCAACATGTTGAAAAGTCTCGATAAGGGCAGAATCGTTGAGTCTGGGATTTTTTACATGTTGAATTTCCCTGATCTGCTGACGGATTGCCGATCATCGATAACCACAGATTTGCAGTTCAGGTTAGATCGTCTGAACAAGGAATATGGCATGTAAGGGCCCATTAGACACAGAGATTGTAAACTATAGAAAGATATTTTGAAATAGAGACCCTCTCCGCTATTTCCATGAAAATAGCTTAGTATCTGCTTTGTTGTTATGGGTTTAAATACATATTTAACAATCATTTGTATAGCTCCAGCATAATCAGTTATGCTTTACAATTGGGAACAAATTATAACAGACAGAGATACAGACAGAGATGTAAGAGGGGACTGCTCACAAGCTTACAATCTATGATGGATATAGGAATTTGAAATATGTGGATACGTGGTACATATTGCATTTGGTCCAGCCAGGTTACAAGAGTAAAATAGTATAATTTGCTCACTGCCTTCTGGTATTAAACAAATTCCAATGTGCAATATACAGTATATAGATAATTTATGCATGGTAAATATTATCCAAGCCATATAATGTCACATTTATATTAATTTAGCATCAACAGCTCAGGCCTTAGGTCCTCAACTTTGGCCCGTGGTAGGCAACAATTCCTAATATTCTCACTGGGAAATATATTGCAGCACATTTTATTTTACCTATACGGTGCGGAATCTAATATTTCATAACTTTTTTACTTACTGGGATTTATCCCAGAAATGTAATATTATTCCAGAAACATGCTTTTATGGTCATCACAAATTATTACATTACAAACTATTGCTATGGATGAAACAATAAAATGTTATTTATTATGTAGAGGCCACGTTATCACATTTCTAAGTTGTGAATACTATAAAACACACTTGCACTTTAGATCTGTATGGAAAGGACACACACACACACACACTTACTAAAGTGCTGGTTTTTAGAAGTGGAGATTTTGCCCATAGCAGCCAATCTGATTCTAGCTATTATAGAAGGTGCTAGATAAATGTTAAGTAGAATCTAGTTGGTTGCTATGGGCAACATCTCCACTTCTAAAAACCGGCACTTTAGCACATATACCCCAAATAGGCTTGAAAAAGCTGCATCAAACTAAAGCTAACAAATTTCCAGATATATCAGCGTCTAATCAGGCGGCAATCTTGTGCTGAGGGATTGGTTGCATGCAGGAGCGTATCTATAATAGGTGCAGGGTGTGCGGGGCACACAGGCCCTCGGGTCCAGGGGGGCCTGCACCCATAGGTAATTATACTTACCTCTCTGCCAATTCCTGAAGTGCTGCTCCGCAGCGCCGAACCGGCGCTGTAGAGCAGCAAACACTCACTGGGAAAATGTCGGCGCCCATTTTCCCAGTGATCTGCGCATGCGCAGAAAAGATGTCCCCAGGAAAGTAGGCGCGGGCGCCATTTTTCCCAGAGACCCGCGCATGCGCTGCAGATTCTGGCATGAAGCCAGAATCTACAGCGCTCAGTGCCGCTGAGCCACCGTCATAGAGGAGGGGGCCCAAATGGAGGCTGCTCCAAAAAATTGAGGAATACAACTTCCTTTCATGAGTTCATACCTACATAACTGGTAGGACAGTTCCCTGTCCAAAGTATAGTGCATAAACCACAGTTGCAAAGTGTTAAAACTTTTAGATTTTACTGTTAGTTTCTTTCAAAAGCAATGCTGGGTTTTTCCCACCCAAATCATAATTTGACAAAGAGTTCCCTGCACTCAGGAGTCTTTTTCTTATCTCTCTCTGACATGAAAGTACAAGTTTACTTCAGGCATATGTCACATACATTTACACCCATACTTTTAACCATTTGATGCAAGATATGCATTCTCTTAGTTTTCAATTAGACGCAAAAACAACCTGCCTAATACAGCAGGTATGATTCTCTAGACCATTATAAACCATGCACACAAAACAGTGGGGTAGATTCAATTGGGGCAATGTGCTATACATCACATTCCAGAATGGTGCAGAGCAGGAACCGTCAATTTTTCCTCACAGCCATAGAAGTGTGTGTGCAGGAAAACCAGCAATGTAATGGTTAGTAGTGATGTAAAGCAGCATATCGCCTCTAACTCAATTGACCCAATACTTGCACAAGCACCAAAGAAGGCACCAATCAGCTTCAGAGATGAATTCACAATCAGCCAAGTAGAAATAGTTCGGTAGTGCTGAGATTGTTGTCATCATTAGCAACAGTGGCGTGTATTTCATCTGCCGATGGTCACCTGCAAACTATATGACTTGCACAGGCATATACAGTATACGATCTGTGTCTATGCATTCAATTAACACCTACGGCAACTGTACCCGGCCTACGTTAGTCAGCCAATTCATTCACCAATCCCACCTCTATAATCTCAAATTCACACAAATATGAATGTGTATTTATGCACGGGTCTCCATTCTGGCTATGAGCGTAACAACTTTACATATTTTCCACTATGCAAAATGATGTTTAACTCAGCATCAGCTTCTAAATTAGTATTGAAACCCTTCCCTCTGGGCATATCTGCAAACTGTGGAATGCTGGAAATCATGACATATAGCGTGACCAGCGCAACATGCTGGGGCAGTGATCATGTCATGATGGAAGTGTGGCCACATCACATGAGGGTAAAACCTAATGCTCCAAACACCCATTTATTGCCATGCTGAACCCGTCTCACCAATGATCTAGAACAGTAGATTCCTCCCAACATTCCGGCTGAAGGACAAAGCCGTTAAGGACAGCAGGACAGAGCCTTTAAACCAGACCTGTCACACTAAATTGGGTCTGTTGGGAGTTATACTTTGCCTTCAACTGGTGGCTTGGGCCTACTCACATTAAAGTGAAGCTGCAGCGTAAATTAAATATAGTATAATGGGCATTGGAGAAGTGCTGCATTCAACTTAGTAGTAATATCCCAGGGGAGGGTCAAATTATTTTGCCTATAGAAAGTACAGAACACAGTTGCTAGTATCCTAATATGTAGCAGCAATAGGTGCATTATATATTTTTTTTTCTATTAACTACATGCAGTTTATGAAACAAGATAAGTGCTAGTGCACAGCAGGATAATATTACAAAAAAGAAGCATTTGTGAAAAAATAAAACTTCTAAGAACTAAATGTAATAACTGGTATTGTCCCTACAGATCAAGTGGAGCTTTGTCTAAAAGTATGATTTTATTGCCCAAGTAACCACATAAAAGTTGAGGACAATAACCGAATCAAGCAGCTTATAGATGTTAGTTCTACCAAGCAAATGTTTGCAAGATTTCATGCTTAGAATATTCAAGTAGTACTGCAATGTGACTGCATCTTACTTGTGCTGCTTTTCAGTTTTCACTGAGCTCTATTCTCAAGTAGACTTACCACACACAACTAATAGGGAAGGTTTTAGGCTGAGAAAATGTACTTCCCTTTCTCCAGTAAAGTATTGAGCACAAGAGGAGCCATTCAGTGCATGGTAGGGTGCCTCACAGGGATTGAAATATGTTCACAGTTGGCAAACACAGCTCTGTTTGGACAGTATGTCCAGCCATCCACTCAGCAAACATCAGGATTCCCATTACTACACAGAAAGAAGCAACAGACTGTGTGCATTAGTGTTGGCAGTGCTTCAGATTTGCCAGCTCCAGCAATAGACTGGCTCTATTACCTTAGCTCCAGATCTAGGTTGGTTCCACTGTCCAGACAAACTCAGCTCATTGCTCCAGAAAACCCTGCTCCATTTCATGAGCTGCTCCAGAGCAGATTTACAGTTACTCCAGCTACTTTTACAAGCTACAAATCCGGAGCTATTAAAAAATTATTTTGGTGGGTTTTTTTTTTTAAGGTTTTGTGTCTATTTATGCTTAGTGCCCAATGAAAGTAAATACAGTTTATTCAATTTAATTGTATAATTTTAGATAGATACATCTATAGCTGGGTACACACTGACAGATATATTGGCCAATGTATCTGCTGCACGACGGCCAGTGTGTACCCGCGATATGTCTGTGAACGGCGTCATTCACAGACATATCGCATTGGCTGCGCTGCACAGCCGATGGACAGATATGTCTGCAGATATACTGTATCTGTCCATCGGCAGGTGTGTACGGGCGGTCTGCAGACCACCTGTACACACATAGCGACAGCCGCGGGGAGGGGGGGCGGGAGGGTGGTGGGACCACCCTTCCCCCCAGCCACCAGGTAACGCCCTCGCCCCACCCCACCCCCACCCACCAGGACATGCCCCACCCCCCCGGCCACCAGGACCCTCTGCAGCCTGCAGATGATGGTTGTTCAGTGTGTGTGAACGACCATCATCTGCAGACATATCGCATAGGGGTGTACCCACCATAAAACTCTCACTTTATGTATCTCTCTCTTTCAATCTATCTATACTCCAATATTATCTCTATGATCTCTATGCTGATGATACTCAGATCTGCCTCTCCCCTGAACTCTCCTCATGGATGAGCTGACTGTCTTCTCACCTTCCTGAGTCTCCTCTGCTTCCTCAATTTCACTATCTATCGACAACCTGCAAAGTGCATCTACAGTAGTGTACCTTGACACATGTGCAGTGTAACTCAGACTCCTGTGCAGTGTGACCCAGACGCCTGTGCAGTGTGACCCAGACGCCTGTGCAGTGTGACCCAGACGCCTGTGCAGTGTGACTCAGACGCCTGTGCAGTGTGACTCAGACGCCTGTGCAGTGTGACCCAGACGCCTGTGCAGTGTGACTCAGACGCCTGTGCAGTGGCAAAAAAAATCACTTACTTTGCGAAAACATCAGCATTGCATACAACTCTGAATTAGGCCTTGAGTTTGATCAAATGTACATGTATAAACTCTAGGACCACGTTGTAGACGGTAATCCGAAGTGCACAGGATTACCAGGGGTGGCCATCACATAAAAGAGTCAGACTGTCTGTGACCTGTCACTGTGGTGGCAGGCCACACGGGACCTGACTCAGGAATGAGGAGGCACTGGCAGAGAGGAGGCAGAGCCGGGGAGAGAAGACTAAGAAGGAGGGGGGGCGGGGGGTGGACGGGGGGGGGGGCTTCACTCCTCTTCTTCGACCGGACCGCATCTGCTGGATTCCACTCCACTCATAATGTGGGCGGCTGCTGGTCACTCCGTAGCACCGGCTGCATCGCAGTTAGTTCCACCCCTGCTCCAACTTATCCTTCAAACCTGCATTCAGTCCCTCTCATAGTCTTACCGCCTCAACTTTCATAATATCTCCATGATCAGATCCTCTCTCACCCAAGAGGTAACAAAGGGACTGATTCAGCAAGGATTGCAACTGTTAATACGCACGCAATCGGCCGATTGCTGCCGTCTGCGCATGCATATGCATTGCAGTGCGCGAACCAGCCACTGCGATAAGGACTGTGATCGCAGTGACTACACAGACCCAATGCAGAGTGATTGACAAGAAGTCCCGTTTATGGGAGGTGATGGGGGGTGGTCGGCGAAATGCAGGCGTGCCAGAGTATTTAAACGCTGTTGCAGTGGTGGGCATAAATGATCCACTGCGATGCCATACGCTGCTTGAGTACTCATAGCGCGAAACGAGGTTAGCAATTTCTCAGTAAAGTCACAGCCTGTGCAAGTGTGCGTGAGGCTGTGATGGTACTCGATGTTACCGATGGTTTTGCAGTCTTGCTAAGGATTGCGGATGTGTGTAAGGTAAAGTGGGCGCCCTTATGTTATGCTGCAGCGTTATAGCGATCACAGTGGATTAGCATTCTTGCGCAGTGAGACTGCGTGTATAATCGCTATTGCAATCGCAGTTGCGATCCGTAATGACTCAGACCCAATGACCCTTATCCACTCACTGGTCATTTCTAAACTGGACTACTGCAACCTCCTCCAATCTGTCTTCTCTCACTTCCACCTCTCTCCACTCTAATCTGTCCTCATTGTTTCTGCTCTGTTCATATTCTGCCCCCCTTCTCCACCAGGCCTGTCAAAGCTGGATAATTGGCTGAGACAAGATCAGTTTAAAATTGGATCGCAGCGACGCCATCTTGCGACTGGCCGCAAGACGCCATCTTGGAAATGAGATCGCAAGACGCCATTTTGCGAATGGCCGCCTAAGCGCCATTTTAGATAAACTCACACTTTAGTACATGTGGCGATATTACTATTAGCATCATGCGATTGCATCTTTCACCATTTCTCATACACACATTAATACGCACAATTGCGCTGTTAACTAGTCGCATATTAGCGAATGCATAAGATCCTGTATGAAAACGCTGAATATTAGCTTCATGCACACGCATCTGACCCAAGTTAACTAGCGTCTTTACATCAAACCCCACATTCTCACACAATAAATATTCACATACAAGGTTCAATAAGCTTTAAGGTATAAGGACCTTATTCAGAGGCGGCCGTACAGTCTACGTCCGCACGGCCGCCTCGATGTTTTGCCAGTGCGCAGGCGCACGAGGGAGCCGGCTCCCTCGTGCGCATGCGTGAGACCCGCTACGACCGACAGCGCTGGTCGTAGCGGGTCTCTTTCCAAAGGGGGCGAGCTGTCAATGTTGATTGACAGCTCGCCCCATTTGGAAGGCGGGCCAGGGAGGTGGCAGCCCAAACGGAGGCGTTCCCATGGGAACGCCTGCCGTTTGGGGGAGGCCCCACTGACATCACTAGTGGGGCCTCCCCCAAACTAGTGATGTCAGTGGAGAGCTTCCGCCTCTGACAGAGCCAGAAGCTCTCCGGGGCTTACGACAAGTGAGACCCTACCCTAGGGTCTCGTCGTAAGCCCCGATGGTCGCGATGGTTTCTGACCATCGCCCGAGCGGTCGTTAGAGCTGTGGGTGTCAACAGTATTCCGATAATATCGATGGAGAGATCGCAACATGCATTCTCAACTTATGGACCGCAGAGACTTCAAGCAACAAAATGTACATTATATGACCAACTGTTAGGATTTGCATGAGGCGGGAAACCAGAGACCACCAGTTGGTAGAGGCTGGACTGTGTCTATTTGAACCAACCTGTTAAATGCCTTGTAACATATGCCCTCTCCTTTAGGACCAATGGTATTAGCAACAAACTTCTCTATTGTGTTGTTTATTTCTGGGGGGTATAAATATGTGTGCTCTGACCCTGGGTTCCTAGTCTTCGTGCTGAATGCTGATTGACGGGGGTTTCTTGCTGATGCCTACATCTGGACCAGAGAAAGCTGCGTATGTATAACTGTACTTGGGTCTCTATAATTTCTTTGCGCTAAGATTATATGAGGATCATAGCGTGTAACTGCTGTACTTTTACTTGAATAATACTTTGTGCTTTGGAACCACAGGTTCTAGGTCTGGAGTCTTTTATTTACTGTATGACTGTGTACGCAAAATAGCGTCATCCTTAGAGGTTTATAGGAAGGATATTAGAAGGTATAGGTAGGGGTATTTATAAGGTTCAAAGGCAGTATCGTTAGTTGGCGGCTCGTAGTGAAGTCACTTACCCACTCACACGGCACTTACGGTTATCGATATCTCACCAAAGGGTGGAGTGGCCATATGCAGGGTTTACCTGCAACCGCTCGGTGCTGAGACATCGCTACCCGTTTTCGTGTGAGCCAAGGACGCAGACTAGAATCCAGGGACAAGAGAGGAAAAAGTTTGTTTTCCTTTGTTGATAGAACCTAACATTTAAAGGGGTGCCGCAGTATTGAACACGCGGCTGAGTCGCAGTTTAGTGCACAGTAAAGACGCACTTTTGTGTACGCAGCTAAAGGTTGTCATACGGTTGTGTAGTAGTCGCATCATTCTGTATGCGACTGGTCGCACAATAGCGTATACATACTTCCGGTTGTGCTGCCATGTGTTTAAACAAAGCTGTTAAGGTTTACATTCTTTTCAATTGTTTTCAATATCTGGGTTAACGTGTATTTTTCTGCACAGGAAAAAAGTGTGTAACAGTGAGTATTTGTTGGTAGGGGTAACTTGTTCCCTAAAGTTAGAGGTATCGTATGACCTTTAAGGGTTAAGTGCTAGCCGCTCGGTAAGCAGCTTACCGTTCTATACACAGTAGCAGGTGTACATGTTGCCTTTGTTGTAGAGAGGTGTGTGGAAGTGCCCGACTTAAACTTCCATAGGTGTGGAAGTTGCCTTCTTAAATCTTATCCGGGTGTGTGGAGTAGCCTTCTTCAAATCTTCACAGGTGAGTGGGCGCTGCCGTTTAAATCGTCCACAGGTAAGTGAAAGTATCTTGACTGTCTTTCACCAGTTTAAATCTTTATTGAAAAACGTAGGCGTTGTCTCAGAATGGGAGCCATGGAAACAATAGAGATGTTAGACAATGATGTGCTGCTAATGGAAGCGCCATTTGGATCGGCCCGTCGTATTATGCATACTAAGTACGGTACTTATGCAATAAGGTATTGTGATGTATGGTTTAAAATGAGTGTTAGACCGTTTCCCAGAATTGGTAGTTTTGATAAAGATGTATTAGATAATGTCCGGGATCACATCAGTCTGATGCACTCCCGAGAGAAAAAGGTCAAATATTATGAATGTTTAAAGTTGTGGCAGCATGTGGCTTAAAAATGCGCAAGCGACGCAAACTAGCGTTGCGAGCGCATTGCCAGAGAAAACATATGCGACGCTGAATTGCAATGCGGGCGAGCCACAAAATGGCGCGCACGTGCAGCAAGGTAGCGTTGCAGAAGGTACTGCCAGCAGTTCACGCGCACCACCCCCACCTTATGTGGATGGAGGTGCAAGTACAGTTATCAAAAATACCCATAAAAATGTAACAAGCAATTTGTACCCTCTCTTAAGCAACTATAAAGAAAATGTTTATGGTGTGGATGATGAGCCTATTGTAATGTCTGCCATTTCCCATGCTGTACAAATGATAGATGCTACGCCACAACAATCACGAGTGGTACCATCGCTAACAGCAAGGGAAGTGCTAACACCCTCTGCACCCATAGAGGAAGTTGTTAATACCATACGTAGCAGCAACAGATTAAACCCCCAGCCATGTAACAAGGTCAAAGGTAGCAGCGCTACCGGTCTGCATCCCATTCGGACAATAACTGTTCCGAATGGATATGCAGATGCGAACGGTGTAGTGCCCACGGGGGAAGTGGTAATGCATTGTCCTTGGACAAGAGCAGAACTAAATTCCATCATAAATGATTTCCCCGATCCCAAAAAGGAACTAGCCAAATGTCAAAGATTTTTGAGGAATTTGGGTAGTTCTCATGAGCCAACTAATAAAGATTGGCGTGTGGTGTTAAAGGCCTGTCTACCATGAAATACCGACGTGACAAAATTTATCACGGATTGTGTATTGGATGATGACGTTCCCTTAACGGACCAAGTAAACCAAGGTAACATTTCCAGCATTGTAACTCAATTGGGTATATATTTTCCGGTAGTAGTTAACTGGAACAAAATTTTCACCATAAAGCAAAAGGAGAGTGAATCTGCAGAAGAGTATTGCGACCGGGCTCTGCAGGCTATCACCCAGTACACTGGGATAGAAGATATTAAAGATAGCACTCACCTCAGGGGAATGATAGTCACGGTACTCATGGACGGTCTTAAGGAAAACTTAAAGACTCGGGTTCAGACCTCGCAGCCTGGCTGGAGGGGAGTCACAATACATACACTCATAGAATCTACCATAGAACATGATAAGAACATCTCAAAGAAGAGAGAGACCCAGAGCGAAAAACTAATGGATGTCAGTATTCAAGCTCTGGAAGGAATGACGGTAACATCACAGCCAACAGACACACTTGCATCTACACACACCTATACCTGAACAGTTATATGCCCTCACTAATCCCACGCAACAACAAACACAGCTCTTTTCTACTAACCCTACACAACCACAGGTCCCACACTACTCACAAACTTCATATCCCCCACAATACCCTTATCCTCCATATCCCTACCCATATCCACCACCTTTTCCCCCTGCTTAAACCTCACAACAACCCGTGTCTTCATCCGTTCCACGAATATGTTTTAATTGTAACCAGCCAGGACATTTAAGTAGAACCTGCAGAGTAAAAAGGGTAGGACCCCCAAACCAGAGAGTACCTGCATATCCCCATAAGAGATATGCACAGAGACCAACAAATATCCAGCAAGCACCAGCTCCAATTGTGGCCTTTAGTGCATTATTGGAGAATGGTAGCCAACGCTAGGGGTCAGATCATACCTGTAGTCTACAGATAGTCAGGTTAACGGGAAGTACTAGGGAAGAAACAGTCATGATGGTTGATGTAGCTGGTACTGAATATCCTTTTCTTGTAGACACAGGGACGACCAGGTCAGTGCTAAAATCTCCCGTTTAATTTACAGGTGACCAACGAGACAGTACCAACAATGGGTGTAACAGGTAAAGGGCAACATTATCCTTTAACAAAGTCCACAGAGGTTACTATTGGGCCGTTGCATACCAGGCATTCTAACTAATCTAACTAACCTGCTGGGTAGAGATTTGTTATGTAAGATCGGATGTGTCATATATTGCACCCCTGATGGTGTATTTTTAGATATCCCAGAGAGAGTTGCGCATGAGGTGCGGGATATGTTGGACACTCCCCAAAGGACAATGTATCACTCTACCAGTTTAAATGAAAATCCATCTCAGGTAGATCAAATGTTGTCCCTAATTCCAGATTCCCTTTGGACTAAGGATGGACAGGACACTGGATTAATGGCAAACGTAAGCCCCGTTATGGTAAATTTAAAAGGCGGTAGGCAAGCTCCAAAAATTCTCCAGTACCCACTAAAACAGAAGGTAGAATTAGGGGTTTTTCCAATAATTGAGCGATTATTGCAACAGGGAATTTTAGTTCATACAGCTAGTGTAGCCAACAGTCCCATCTTTCCAGTGAAGAGTGGTGGGAGGGGTTATAGGCTGGTACAGGACCTTAGAGGTGTTAATAAGGTAGTAGAGAGCCAATTCCCTGTAGTGCCAAATCCAGCTGTCATTCTTATGCAGATCCCTCCAAACGCAACCCATTTCACTGTCATTGACCTCTGTTCTGCTTTCTTCTCTGTGCCTCTCCACCCTGACTGTCAGTATCTATTCGCATTTACATACAGAGGTGAGCAATATACATGGACACAGTTGCCCCAAGGTTTCATAGACAGCCCCAGTATCTTTTCCCAGGCATTCCACGACTGTTTACAATCTTTTCAACCTGCAAATGGATCTGTTCTAATTCAATATGTGGACGATTTATTGCTGTGTTCTGATTCGTTTATGTCATGTTTGAATGATACTAAACTTTTGTTGCTTCATCTCTCGCATACAGGACACAAGGTGGCTAAGGACAAACTACAGCCGTGCCAATCCAGAGTAAAATATTTGGGACACTGCCTAACCCAGGGGTTAAGACATCTCACAAATGACAGAATCCAGGCCATACAGAACATGACACTCCCGCAGAATCAACAGCAAATTCATACCTTCTTGGGAATGTGTGGATACTGTAGAATGTGGATCCCAGGTTTTTCTATTTTGGCCTTGCCTTTACAGGACTTGGGCCCTCATTCAGAGCCAAAATCACTCCCACTGACATCACTAGTGATGTCAGTGGGCCGGCTTCTGACGGGAGGCGTTTCCGTGGGAACGCCCCCGTCAGGGAGGCACGCACCCGGCACGCCTACCAAAGGGGGCGTGCTGTCAATCAACATCGACAGCACGCCCCCTTTGATCAGACACAAGGAGCGAAGGACTTTCCTTCGCTCGTCGCGTCTGGCGCACGACGGAGCTCCCTCCGTCGTGCGCATGCTCAGTCCAGAACATTGACCCACTTGCGAGCGGACAGCCACTCGCGAGTGGGTCTGAATCAGGCCCTTAATCTCTTCCTCAAAGCCTGATAGTGTCATACACACAGAGGAATCAGAGCAGGCTTTCCTTAATCTTAAACATAGTCTGACCAAAGCACCTACATTGGGAATACCTGATTATGAAAAACCTTTTGATTTGTATTGTATGGAAGCCGATGGTTGTGCCGCAGGTGTCCTTACACAAAAACATGGTGGTGCCAGCAGGCCCGTAGCATACTACAGTGCCCAATTGGATACTGTGGCGAGATCACTCCCCACCTGTTTGAGAAGTGTAGCAGCTACCGCTTTATTGCTGAGTAAAAGTGAGGATGTAGTATTGGGTCATGATATGATTGTATACAGTCCCCATGCTGTATCTGCTCTGCTGAACTCTGCCCAAACCAGACACATCTCTTCGGCTAGGTTTACCAAATGGGAACTAGCTCTAATCGCACCTGCAAACATCACTGTTAAACGTTGCAGCACACTGAATTCAGCAACGTATTTACCATATGTACAACGTGATGTACAAAGGGTGGAAGGAGAAGAGTTGCTGGCGGAGGGTGAGTTCAGCAGACATAACGATACACACGATTGTATGTAATATCTGAATCAGACCTTTACTGCTAGACCTGACATACACGACACACCTTTAGAGAATGTAGATGTGACTTTTTACACGGATGGGAGATGTCATAGACAAACAGACACAGGTGAATTATGTACAGGTTATGCTGTTGTAAATGACACAGACATCATAGAAGCCAAACCTCTTGGTCCTCCTCACTCAGCCCAGGTGGCAGAGTTAGTAGCACTAACTAGAGCATGTGAACTGGCAGCAGGCAAATCTGCTAACATTTACAGTGAGTCGAGGTACGCGTTCGGGGTGGTGCACAATTTCGGGGCTCTATGGCGTCTGAGAAATTTTATGACAGCAGCAGGCACACCAGTTGCACATTCCCGACACATAAAACATCTTTTAGAAGCAATCCAACTGCCCAAAGTGGTGGCAGTAATCAAGTGTAAAGCCCATACATGTGAGAATGACCCGGTGTCACTGGGCAACAACAGAGCCGATGAAGCTGCAAAATGGGCAGCAGGGTTAAAAATGTTTTCTCCAACTGAAAAAATTATGGCCCTCATTCAGAGCCGCTCGTTAGCGGCAGTACGCTCGTTCCGAGCGATGTTTGCACATCTGTGCATGCGTACGGTTTTTAGTACGCATGCGCGAACCAGTCAGTGCGGCCGAAAATCGTTTGTATGCTATATAGCGAGTGCCTGCTATTTTGAGTGACAGAATGAGGCGTCTGTGGGTGGTAACAGGGGAAGGTGCTTGAAAACGGGGGAGTGGAATTCGAACGCAGGCGTGCTTAAAGGTCAAAACGGGCGTTTTAAGGGTGTGCATAATTAATCCAGCAGCGTCATTGACCACGTCACTTGGTTTTTTTAAACTCAGAACTGCTCGCAAAATAGCGGTTGAAAAAACCAACCACAAGAATAGCGAGCAGTTCATACGCTGTACGATGTACTCGATTAATCAAATAAATAGCGGACATGACGTATGGTGCGAGCGGCCAGGGGGCGTTTTTATCAAATAAACGAGCGTATGTTTTGCTCGCTCGTTCAGACTTAGAGGTGTGAACAGACTGCAATTTGCGAACGGATCATTTGAATAGCCACCCCTTGTTTTTGAACGAACGACCGCAAATAGCGAACGGCTCTGAATGAGGGCCTATGTCTTTCCAAACAATTTATACAGTATGCTGAAATTAATTGAGATGCAAAATTTGTGTTCAATCCAGGAAAAGTCCATTTGGAAGTCCAAGGGATGTGGGCAAGAGTCCTCCGGGCTCTGGAGTGACGGACAAGGTAAGCCAGTAGCCCCCAAGGCATATTACCCCAGCCTGGCTGAGGCAGCACACGGTCTGACTCATCTGGGAAAGCAAGGTATGTGCAAGTTGGTGAGAGCATACTGGTGCGCACCAGGTTTTTCTTCACAAGCAGAAAAGATAGCAATGTCCTGTCTGACCTGCTTGAGGAAGAACATAGGGAAAGCGATCCCTACCGAACCGTCCCACATTCCACCGACTGATGGACCTTTCCAGGTGATACAAATTGATTTCATCCAATTACCACCCTGCAGGAATCTTAAGTATGTATTAGTGTGCACTGATGTATTTTCTAATTGGGTTGAGGCCTACCCAGCGGCCACTAATACTGCTGCGTTTACTGCCAAGAAAATAGTTCAGGAATTTGTATGCAGATACGGTATCCCTAAAATCATCAAGAGTGACAGGGGTACTCATTTCACAGGTGATGTTTTCCAAAATATGTGTAAGCTGATGGGTATTAATAGCCGACTTCACACCCCCTACCGACCGCAAGCCAGTGCCAAGGTAGAGAGGATGAACGGGACTATTAAAAATAAGTTAAGTAAAATCATGGCAGAGACTGGACTAGGATGGCCAGAAGCATTACCTTTGGTCCTACATAGTATAAGGACCACTCCTAGACCCCCTCTAAATCTGTCCCCATTTGAAATACTGTTCGGTAGACAACCTCATTTGATTATAAGTCCACAGGAAGACTTGAAGGATAACAACGAGGTAACTGTAAAGTATCTTATATCAATGAGTAAGCAGTTAAAACAACAGGAGCAGAAACTGAAATTGTTGTCCAATGATATGCCTGAAACTAACTGTCATGATGTTGAACCAGGAGAATATGTTATGATCAGACATTTCTTGCGTTCAGGTTGTTTGACTGATCGGTGGGAAGGACCATACCAGGTGCTGCTGACAAATACTACATCTTTGAAGGTGGCTGAAAGAGATACCTGGGTCCATTCTACTCACTGCAAAAAGGTCAACCAACCGGTGGAGAAACGAGTTGGAGACAAGGCTGATAGCGTGGACCTGTCGCTCGCGAGCTTGTTCCGGGAGGATTGAAAAGGTCGTAGTGAGATACTTGAACTAAAAGAAATCTGCAGGTCTTGTTGTGGCAATGGACGGGCCTGCTGTGTTCATTTTTATGTTCTCTTTTAGAGTGTTCACCATCCTGGTCGGTTCGGGAATGTCCGGTTTCTGTGAAGGGGGACAGATTATGGAGAGGGGAGTGTCTGACCAATCTTAGTACTGTTATTGTTAAGAGAGCTGTTATTCCGGATACTCGGGGACGGTGTGGAGGTTTATCGTCTGAAGATTCCTGTGTTTGTGAGCTTTGTGGGTCCCTAGTTGATGAGAATTGTATCCAACGGTGCCAGCCTAAATATAACCCGTACTGGGGTGGGTATCCTCTAGAGGATTATCATAGCATGGTAGGCAAAGTGTTAAATCAAACTGATTGCCGGGTGTGTTTACATGTGCCACAGGGACAGCATAACGTAGGATTGGTGCCATTTCCACTGAATATCACGGAAATTTTAGAATTACAGAAAGGGAAAACATTGGATGGAAAATTCCTCTCATCCAAACCACCTCATTTCAAACTCTATCAATTCCAAGTAGATAGATCACTTTTGTGTTTAAACATAACTAACCCCAATAAACCCGGGAGTTGGGAAGTGACAGGGAATAATCAGACGATGACCTTCTCACAAAGAGCTGAAAATGAGTCCATAAACCATGATCTGTTACGCTCAATTAAATCAAGTGGGAGACATTTTAGGTACCGGTATGCATGGAGTTCCACCAAAGAAATTATTGGTAAGGTGCCAGATGGTTATTGTGCTAAAATAATACAGCCAGAAACTTGCATGTACCAGATGGAAGACCCAGAAATAGAATTGTTTGCAAGGGAAATGTGCTTAATGGTAATGATGCATACCATTCCTTATGTTCTCCCTGATATTTTATATGTGGAAGAAAAGCGTATAAGTGTCTCTCCCCGAGTTCCGAAGGTTTGTGTCACCTGGGAAGAGTAGTCCCAGAAGTTATGACCCTCACACATGTTGAAATGCATGGTAAAAATAAAAACACACAGTCACCATATCTTCACACACAATATGAACACAGAGGCAAACGAAATATGATACCTGGTGACGTGCACAAAACCACTCAGTTAATTAGTGAGACAACTGGCTTTCAAGTTTCAGTCACATTGGATCCCACCAGGATCGCTCGGGGTACATTAAACTTTAGATATATTCACGAACTTGCTAAATTGATAGATAATATCACCGAGATGTACGATGACACATTCAGGTATACAGGGAGAGAATTGCAAGCGTACAAGAAAGAACTGGTGCAACACAGGCTAGTGTTAAATTACTTAACTGCTGTTACTGGAGGGTATTGCGTAACGTTGGCCACCCAATTCGGAGTAAAATGTTGCACCTATGTCACCAATGATACCAGCGACCCCAAGGAGGTGATAGACCGAAAGATGGATGAAATTCTGCAGCTAAAATGGGAATTTCGTAAGAACCATAATGCTTCAGTGGCTGAAGTAGGGGAGAAGATAGAAGGATGGGTTCATTGGCTGAACCCAGTGAAATGGTTCTCAGGTCTAGGGGAATGGGTCCAGGAAGTGATCACCAGCATAGGCAAATTCTTAATCCTTATACTGATTGTCATCATAATAATTGGTGTATGTGTCCGGTGTGTTCCTATTGTGTTGAAGTGTAGAAAATGTAAAAATAGAGTAAAACGAAAGAACGAAATTATGATGGTGGTCAGTATGAATACCGAGGTAAATACAGAACTGCATTACAACCCTGAACTAGGAAATACCATCATTTAATGTATTATATTTAGACATGCATAGAATGTATTATTGAAATGTTATTTTAAAACACCTCAGATAATGTAAAGTCTCAAATTTCCCCTTCAAGACTGCCTTTATAGGACTGGTGTATCCCCACACCTTTCACATGATCTTCCAAGATCCGCGGTGTGCGCATAATAGTAGTTTTATGTCCCCACTCAGATACACATTATTGATGGATTAAGAACCGCCTTGTGCCATCCCATAATAACACTAAATAGTATATAAATGTAAGCCTAAATTATATTTTAAAATCCGATTGTGATAGCATGTTGTTCGCTATCAAAGGGTGGACTGTCGAAGCTGGATAATTGGCTGAGACAAGATCAGTTTAAAATTGGATCGCAGCGACGCAATCTTGCGACTAGCCGCAAGACACCATCTTGGAAATGAGATCGCAAGACGCCATTTTGCGAATGGCCGCCTAAGCGCCATTTTAGATAAACTCACACTTTAGTACATGTGGCGATATTACTATTAGCATCATGCGATTGCATCTTTCACCATTAGTCATACACACATTAATACGCACAATTGCACTGTTAACTAGTCGCATATTAGTGAATGCATAAGATCCTGTATGAAAATGCTGAATATTAGCTTCATGCACACGTATCTGCCCCAAGTTAACTAGCGTCTTTACATCAAACCCCACATACTCACACAGTACATATTCACATACAAGGTTCCATAAACTTTAAGGTATAAGATTCAAGTATGCACATTTACTATAATTGCTATGAAATAAAGATTATTTTGTAACTAAGGTTTTATACGTGATAAGTAAGCCATGTTTGGTATTGTACCGATGCATACTCTCTCAACAGTATTCCGGTAATATCGATGGAGAGATCGCAACATGCATTCTCAACTTATGGACCGCAGAGACTTCAAGCAACAAAATGTACATTATATGACCAACTGTTAGGATTTGCATGAGGCGGGAAACCAGAGACCACCAGTTGGTAGAGGCTGGACTGTGTCTATTTGAACCAACCTGTTAAATGCCTTGTAACATATGCCCTCTCCTTTAGGACCAATGGTATTAGCAACAAACTTCTCTATTGTGTTGTTTATTTCTGGGGGGTATAAATATGTGTGCCCTGACCCATGCGTTCCTAGTCTTCGTGCTGAATGCTGATTGATGGGGGTTTCTTGCTGATGCCTACATCTGGACCAGAGAGCGCTGCGTATGTATAACTGTACTTGGGTCTGTATAATTTCTTTGCGCTAAAATTATGAGGATCATAGCGTGTAACTGCTGTACTTTTACTTGAATAATACTTTGTGCTTTGGAACCACAGGTTCTAGGTCTGGAGTCTTTTATTTACTGTATGACTGTGTACGCAAAATAGCGTCATCCTTAGAGGTTTATAGGAAGGATATTAGAAGGTATAGGCAGGGGTATTTATAAGGTTCAAAGGCAGTATCGTTAGGCCCTACACTGACTCAGGTCATTATCCAATTCAAATACAGTTTAATTTCTTCACACTTACTTATAAACCTCCTACCCTATCCTGTCCCTCCTTATCTCCAACCTCCTCTCCCTCCACATTCCCACCTACCCACTTTACTCAGCCAATGACTGCTGCCTTTACTCCCACTGATTACCTTCTCCAAGATTCACCAGTGCTGTTCCCCACCACTAGAACTCTCTACCCTCCCCGAATCCGATTATCCACCTCTCTCCAAAGTTTCTAATGGACTTCCAAAACCCACTTCTTTATTAAAGCCTTCCAGCTCTGATCCTAACCCATCACTCCATCCTGCTCACTCACTGTCTATTCCCTCTGTGTTACCGCTGCCTATCCGTTAGATTGTAAGCTCTCATGAGCAGTACCCTCTTCTCTTATATGCTTTTTCCTACCTCACTTACACCATGGCTGTGAAAATGGCTGTGAATTGCTGAGCAGCTATTAACATTCCCAGTCTATTCAGGTCACAGCCATTCAGTGACTGGTGTTCCTGGTGACCATCTCCCATTGGATTATGACAGCACTTGTAAAGTGGTAAACCAGTTGTTTTGGTAAATTTTTTAACCTCAAACTTTATTTGAAAAATGTTTGACTTTTCCTACTATTGTGTTATGTGCAGTGTATTCAGGACCCCTACCATTATACTGGGAGTGGGACTTCTGAAGAGGTTCCACTCTAGGGATCCCAATCAATTTCCACTGCCCAAATTGGCTGTAATAGCATCGGACTTGCATGCACAGAACTAAGGGCCTGATTCAGAGATGTACGTACATTAAAGGATGAACGCACACCTGGTTAGGGGTATGCGCCAGCGCAGGACCTGTTCTGCACATGTGCAGAATGGGTCCTGCGATCATGTTAGCAGACCCCCCAAGCCGCAGCATAGCTGACATGCTGCGGCGTTTGGGTTGGCGGAGCGGGAGCGTGCCTGGTCGCCGTTCCCGGAAACGGGGGCATGTCGACCCCGTTTTCCAGGAGGGACGAGGCCAGGGTCTGCTTTGGTGGATGCAGATTCCTGGCATCTTGAATGACGAGGCACTGGCCAGGCTGTGGGGAGCTTCAGCTCCTGCAGCCTGACCAAAGGAGCAACCGGTCGCAATGGTGATCCCAGCCTGCTACATCGTTCGCAGGGCTGGGATTGCAAATGCGGCAAGGAGCTATCTAACACCACCTTATGCATTTGCATCTGAGATGGACGGAATAGCACAGCCGCTTGTGTGCAGCTCTGCAAATCCATCCATCTCTGAATCAGGCCCTAAATGAGAATATTCATCTGTATATATGCTGAGTTGCGAACAACTTTATGACGGACTGCACCTAACCATTTGCTTGCTTTCATGGCCATAATAGGTGCACATTTGCACCAGCCCTTTCCTTTGAGTAAAAGATCTGTCTGAAAACAACCACACTTCAAAAAACATAATGGTAGGTTAATTTGCATAGTGTACAGGAGATTTCTTTGAACAAATTGTATTTGTAAATTGAACGAGGAACTCTGTATTTCATTACTCACACAAGCCAATAAGCATAAGGTTTTCAGCACAAAAGTAGTTTGATGATACAATAAGCTCCCCACTGAGAGTATAGGCAGAGAGCCTCATTTACCATGTAGAAATCAGGTTACCTTGCAGAAGTACAGGGATTGGACTGCTGAGGCCTGGGGTAAAGTTATTTTTCTCTGATGAATCCCCTTTCAGATTGTTTGGGGCATCTGGAGTAACACTTGTCTGGAGAAGGGGAGCGCTACCATCAGTCCTGTGTCATGCCAACAATAAAGCATCCTGAGACCATTCATGTGTGGGGTTGTTTCTCAGCCAAGGGAGTGAGCTCACTCACAACTCTGCCTAAGAAGACAGCCATGAATAAAGAATGGTACCAAAACATCCTCCAAGAGCAACTTCTCCCAACCAACTAACAGTTTGGTGACGAACAATGCCTTTTTCAGCATGATGGAGCACCTTGCCATAAGGTAAAATTGATAACTAAGTGGCTCAGGGAGCAAAACATCGACATTTTTGGTCCATGGCCAGGAAGCTCCCCAGACCTTAATCCCATTGAGAACTTGTGGTCAATCCTCAAGAGGCGGGTGGACAAACAAAACCCATAAATTCTGACAAACTCCAAGCATTGATTAGCCAAGAATGGGTGGCCATCAGTCATTATGTGGCCCAGAAGTTGATTGACAGCATGCCAGGGCAAAATGCAGAGGTCTTGAAAAAGAAGGGTTAAAACTGCAAATATCGACTCTTTACATAAACTTAATGTAATTGTCAATAAAAGCCTTTGCAACTTATGAAATGCTTGCGATTTTACTTCAGTATACCATAGTAACATCTGACAAAAAGGTCTAAAAACACTGAAGCAGCAAACTGTGTGAAAACCAATACTTGTGTCATTCTCAAAACTTTTGGCCATGGGTGTACAGCAAGTGTTCACTCTCTTAAGGTAACTACACGACTGGGATGCTCAAAAATCTCAAGAGAGACTTTACTCCAGGCATTGTTCAAATCCGAAGTTGATATCTGAACTTTGTTTTACCCTTTTTTATTTCCTTTGAAATTTACTAATCTGCGTGTACTTTTAACAATCATAATAATCTTTGTAATTGTTTTTGTATCAGTAAGCTTTGAAGTTATTCTCGAAATTAAAATTTACTTTCTAGTTCTGATATTCTGTGTTCTTAGACCTACCTTGTGGGGCGCATGCTACTGATTTTTAAAGCGTATATACTGTGAGCGGAACTGAAGGGCCGCTGTGGGAGGAGTTCCTTTCTAATGTAGTCCCTTGGTGGTGGCAAAGAGGTATCATTTATTGTTAGGGCAATTTGCAAAACACCACGGTCACGACCACCCGACTGGGATGGAGTTCTGAGTCCGGGCCCGATCGTTACACTGCCCATATTATATGATTTTGTAGGAGCGACTTAAATTATTTTTTGCTACTTTCATTTGTACGCGATAATGAATATTATGTCTGCTGTATTATAATAGAATTATTTTTATTCATTTTAAATTGAATAGAGAAAGTACTTGTCACTGTCAAAACAAATGTTAAAAAAATCTTTCTTGTGTCTATGACCTGGTTATGTGGGCGAGCATATATGGGTGTATATAAACCGTATTGCCATAATTTATCAATAAAAGCTCACCAAGGCAGCTGAACAATACTCAGCTGTCTCAGCAACACTGGCCTGGAATTGTAAGGCTTAATTTCCTGCTTCACTAGGCCATTTTCAGGGAATATATGCACACGTTCCATGGCTATCCGATTCAAGCACATGCAGTGGAACTAATACCGTCTTAGGTCTCCCTTCAGGTCCGGTGGCCTTTATCCATTTGTAAGATGATGATAACAGAAAAAGGACTGTGGTGGTACCATGCTGAGAAACAGCAAATCATTTTTCCAGGGAGCATCATTTTTGCAGAAGAAAGTGCTTTTGGCCCTTTAATAAAATGAGCCCACGCTATTTATCTGTATCGATATGATTTTGCTACAAGATTTTCAACTTTTTTTTGTTTATTGTAACGGTTTATAATTGACTGCTGTAGTTACAGGTTATCCATTTTTTGACAATATAATGTTTTGGCTGTGCTCTCCTGTTTGATTTTGGTGTTGGAGTGTCGTACGCTGGGTACACATTATACAATTATCTGGTCGATTACTTATTATCGGATAGTCAGACATGCCGAATCGTCCAGCATGTCCCATACATCCAAGCATTGGTTGGTCACATTTGGCAGTGTATAGGTTGCCACAGCTGATCGCTCAACATTTCCCTTTTTTTTCACATGGGAGGAACAGAGAAATGTCGCCTAGCCATGGGAGGAACCCAGATATTGTGTGGTCATACACTGTGACATATCTCATAGTGTATAGCCACAATATCTTCAGATTACCAGATAAAATGTCTGCCAATGTATGCCCAGCATTAGGCCCTTTTCTCCACCGTTTAAAAATACTTTGTATATTAATAGAAATGAATTTGGTCTAAAAAATTACGTGGACACACACTTGTTGCTTTTTCCTATAAAGAGTTTTATTTTTTGCAGGGATGCCAGATGGGCAAATTGTGCTCCTGCTACCCAAGTAAAAATAGTATAACATACCAAGGAAGTTATTTGCTATTTGGTTAATATACTTAATATAGTACACATTTAGTATTAGTGTTCAGAATTATAAAAGAATATTTCACTAGGTGTATTTATATAAAAGGCAATGGAATCATAGTTCGTATAGAGCATCAATTGCACGATGGTTACTTTTAAGTATTGACCTAGCAAGTTGTGTGACTATAAATATATGCTTAGAAACTTAGGTCAGCTTAGAATTTACAATAGAAAAGTTTCTTTCAGAAAAACCAAGGTCAGCCCATAGTTTGAATTCTTTGTTGGTTTTTACTTTCTGTGCAAGTTCAACACGAGTTCAGTGCATTCACTTCTTATAGCCAATATGCTAAGTATGATCTTTCCTGTGAAGTTTAAGAACTTGTTGCTTTTTAAATACATATATTAAGTGCATGCACTGGTCAGAAGAGGCACCGGGGGAGTGTTAAGGTTAGAGGGGAAAGGGTTAGGCTACTTACCAGCCCCTGTCGGTTTTGCAAGATTGAGATGCCGCTGTCAGTCTTCCGACCGCCGGAATCCCGTCCACCGGTAAATCATACCGATTCCCAGGGTGTGTGGGGGCCAGATTCGCACACCCTGCAGCCAGATTAGTCCCCAATGTGTTCAGAGCAGTGAGCACACCTTTATACCTGCTGCTGACGGTGATCTATCAGGTGATATAACGCTAGCAGGTGATAAATCTGCCTCTGTCAAGGCTTGTATCATACTTACCTTATATGGATCGAATAGAAAGTGGAGTAGAAGATGGTGGAGGGTTCTGTCAGCCCCATCGCCAAGGTGGAACACTAGTACCTCATGTTTTCTTTACTTTTTTTTTAAACCTATTTATCAGAAATCTAACTCAGTGTAGAAGTAGAAATAACATTGCACAATGTAACGGGATCTGTGGTTTTATATTCATTTTGGTAGAACAACATAAGAACATAATAAGTAAATTTAAAAAATTAGTTTGGTAGGGAATGGAGGTAGAAGGGGATGGGTTTCACAACTCTTATGTCCAAGTAAATTACGGTGATGGAAAAAATAATCATCAATAGCTAATTATATAAACAGGCAGAAAAAGGAAAAGAACAACCTGTACATAGGCAATAGGTATTGCAGACAATTTATATGACACTGGAATGTTTGGAATACAGACTAGTGATATTACTCATAGTTCTCAAGACCCAACATACACAAGCCAAGCTTGACTCTTAAATATAAACAAACATATTGAATACTGACAATAAAATCAAGTTTTCTTTTTTTATATTTTTTCATTCATCACTGTTTTAACATTAGTTGCATGTATTTTAGATGTCATCCTTACCCATTAGTAACTTGTTATTAAAGCTAGGTACACACTGGAGCGATGTTGCTACGATATTCCGTTTCATAATAACATATTCCCAACTTCGCTCAGTGTGTACGCAACGAATGCCCATCGCTCCATTGTGTACCTAGCTTGAGCTTCATCTAAAGTAACTGGATTGATACAATTCATATATCATCCAACATAGTACCAAATACAATCTAACATGCCATGTTTCATCCAACATACCATGTGTCATTTAACATGTCATGTATTCGACTACATTTTAAATCCAAAATAATTACACTAAGTTACTTCATAAAATACATATGACTTTTAACATGGATATGTCATCTCCACACAAGTTGAAATTGGTTCTCTCCATGCTTTGTACATTTTCAGTCTTTATTCCCCTCCTTTTAGATCACAACTGTAACTTTGGTAGGTATTCCACTGCACCCTTGAACAGCCACCATAATGCCGTGTTTGGAGCAGGTAGGGAAAAGATTTTACACTAGGTCTCAGCTTGAAAAAGGCTACGGTTTTAGCCGAAATGCATTGCTGCTCTCCTCTAGGATCACTGGGTATTTACTCCAGTCCAGTCCAGCCACCCGCAGACCTTCCACTCCACGGCTGCTTCTGAGTGTTCATCTTCCGCCACGGGCTCCACACAGCCAGGTCATTACTGAGACGTGGGCTGAATACGGAGGTTGGCTGCCTATTAACACCCGCTGTGTCCCTATGATCCCAGAGTCCCGGCACCTTAAGTCACCTTCCAGCGCTGGGTCCAAAGCCAGCATACAGGTACAGAGCTGGGTACAGTGGGCCAGCGGTAGGACAGCAGCTGGTCCCCCTCTGTTCGTCGGCACTCTTACGAAATATACAAATGGCAGATGAGTCAGGGGTGACACTGGACTTTATTTATTGGGTTACTGAACGGCTGAACTGTTACATACTAAACTAGTCCGTTTATTTGAACAACCAGCCTGATATTTATGCTGAAGGGCTAAATATTTTCTACTTATCTTTCCATATTCATACCTAAAGGAAAATTTGTATCAAAAACTGCCCATTCATATATCTTTCAAGGAGTATCCCCAGGAAATCAGCATCTAAACACTGATTACCAAGAATCAGGTGTGTGGACACATTAAACCACAACTTGGAGTCTGAAATCTAAAACAGCTATGTTACATTTTCAAGCTGCTACATATTGATACATTTTAACTGTTTCTTTGAGCCTGATCAACATTTTTTATGTGTTTGAATGTATTTTATGTGTAGATATTATATGTTGTGTCTAAAGTTTATATAGTATTCTACCTCCTATATGTCTTTTTGAATTATATGCCTAATTTATGTGTTTATACATTTTGTGTCATTAGGATTGTTTTTTAAATCAATATTATACTACTCATTTGTCCTTGGATTTCACTTTTATCCCAGAATAAGAGATTATGCACAGTATATTTTTGTATGTCTTGTTCTGTAAGTGAGGTACTGCTGCATTATTTCTCAATTTTCTTGCTCATTTAGCGCTTGGTATTTATGGACACTAGGGACTCAGGGCCTGATTCAGAGACGCTCGTAAGCGGCCGCTCGTACGCTCCGAGCGATGTTCGCACATCTGCGCATGCGTATGGGTCGTAATGCGCATGCGCCAACCAGTCAGTGCGGTCGGAAATCGTGTGTTTGCAAAATAGCGAGTGCCTGCTAATTTGAGTGACAGGATGAGGCGTTTGTGGGTGGTAACAGGGGAAGGTGCTTGAAAACGGGGAGTGGAGATCCGAACGCAGGCGTGCCAAACGGTCAAAACTGGCGTTTTAAGGGTGTGCATAGTTAACAAAGCAGCATCATCGGCCACGTCACTTGGTTGTCTCTTAGCCTGAACCGTTCGCATGACTGCGGTAGGAAAATCCAACCACAAGCACTGCGAGCAGTTCAAACGCCTTTCGATGTACTCGATGAATCTAATAAATAGCGGAGATGACGTATGATGTGATCGGCCAGGGGGCGTCTTTACAAAATAGCAAGCGCATGTTTCGTTCGCTCGCTCAGACATAGAGGCGTCAACAGACCGCAAAGAGCGAGCGCTCAATTTAAATAGCCGGCCCCTTTTTCTGAACGAGCGAGCGCAAATAGCGTCCGGCTCTGAATCAGGCCCTCAGGCTGCAAGGTGGTGACATGTGTATTGAATGTCGCATTAAATTAAATGGCTCTATCTCCTGTTAGAACAAGATCTGCATTAACAACACTCCTCCAAGGACGGTAGCTTGCCCATTTCTGTATTCCAAGCAGGAGCGCAGCTCGGTTTGGCACCAAGGGCAAGGGAATAAACGGTGCCAACCCCTATCAGTGCCACAGGCCTAATTACCCCATGGAACTAGTCCCTGACAACCTAGTGGTCTAGGGTGGGATTAATGATAGCCTACCTGTCTGGTCCTCAGCCGCATTCTTCTGCAGCTGGCATGTCCTGGCCAGCGGCACCGCCTCCGGAGCGCTTTTTTTAAATATAAATATATATTTTTTATTGAGGCAAAGAAAAATTTACACTCATGAGGGCTTATGAGAGACAAAACATCACATAGGGTATGGAAATGGATTAAGCATAGTTTGCATTTACAGAAGCTATAATCATAATGATTCCAAAATACCAATATACAGTAGTAGAATTGGGTTCAATTGTCTCTTGTTTTACTTTATGTCTTCATAGCGTCAGACAAAAGCAAAGAAAAGTCCATGGTGTAATGCAAGTTCCTCATGAGTACGTTCAACATGAACAATTATTAATCTGTGTAATTTTCATTGGTAAACATAACAAATACACAAAGATTCATCATTAAAGAGAAGAATAAGCATAAAGAGTCAACTATTTGTGTCTTATTTGAAGATAAGGAAACATTGTAGGAGAAAAAGAAAGAAGGGAAGACTGGAAAAAAGGAGATTAAGGGGGGGTAGGGTATTGGAGAAATAGCCAGGAAAGTGTGAGGGGAAGGAAGGGGAGTAGGGTAAGGGGATGCGGCCGACCCAGTACAAGGGAACACCCATGTCAGTATGAACACCAGCTAGGCTACTCATAGCAAGGCCACTTAAATTATCATAGTTCGAATGAAACATGATAGTGAGTGCCCGATCTACGGTGTCACGTGTGTACCGGGAATACCTAAAGAAAGGCTTTACCACCCACTGTGGACAGCGCCGTGGCCAACCATGGGTGCTCAATGATTGTGACCCGCGGCGACTGGCTAGAATTGTCCGTAGTAACAGACAAGCAACACTGGATCAAATCACATCCACATTCAATGCAGGAGGTACCAGACGCATATCCAGCAGGTCAGTGCAGCGTTCTTTAGTTTCCATGGGATATAGGACCAGAATACCCACACAGTTTGCCTATCAACACTACAACACTGTATACAGCACCTCATCTGGGCTTGTGACAATGCTAATTGGACCCTGGAGGAGTGGTAACATGTGGCATGGTCTGATGAGTCACGGTTCCAGTTGTTTCGGGCTGATGGCAGGGTTCAGGTGTGGCACAAACCCCATGAGGCATGAACTCCAATTCTCAACAAAGCATCGTGCAGGCTGATGGTAGGTACCATAATGGTGTGAGGTGTGTTCACGTAGCATGGGTTGAGACCACTTAAACACGTTATTGACCAGTAAATCGCTATATTTTATTGCTTGATGACCAATAGTAGCCTTTCATGGACTTCATGTACTCCCTAAATGATGGAATATTCCAGCAGGATAATGCAACGTGTCATTGGTCCCTACCAGGGCCGGCCCTAGCCCAAATTTTTTGGTAAGCGAGTATTTTTTTGGCGCCCCCTCCTATGCAGTGCCCCTTTTACAGTGCCCCCGGTAGTGGTCCCGCCAGTGCAGTGCCCCTTGTGCCCCCAGTAGCAAGCCCCTTATATAGTGCCCCAGTAGTACTCCCCCCCCCATGCAGTGCCCCCAGTAGAGGTACCTCCCTATGCAGTGCCCATTATATAGTGCCCCTAGTAATAGTCCCCCCCCTTGTAGTGCCCCCAGTAGTATCCCCCCATTGTAGTGCCCCCAGTAGTATTCCTCCCCTTGTAGTGCCCCCAATAGTATTTCCCCCCCCTTGTAGTGCCCCCAGTAGTATTTCCCCCCCTTGTAGTGCCCCCAGTAGTATTCCCCCCCCCCTTGTAGTGCCCCCAGTAGTATTTCCCCCCCTTGTAGTGCCCCCAGTAGTATTTCCCCCCCTTGTAGTGCCCCCAGTAGTATCCCCCCCCTTGTAGTGCCCCCAGTAGTATTTCCCCCCTTGTAGTGCCCCCAGTAGTATTCCCCCCTGTAGTGCTCTCAGTAGTCCCCCCCTTGTAGTGCCCCCAGTAGTATTTCCCCCCCTTGTAGTGCCCCCAGTAGCATTTCCCCCTTGTAGTGCCCCCAGTAGCATTTCCCCCCTTGTAGTGCCCCCAGTAGTATTCCCCCCTGTAGTGTCCCCAGTAGACCCCCCCCTGTAGTGCCCCCAGTAGTATTCCCCCCCCCTTGTAGTGGCCCCAGTAGTATTCCCCCCCTTGTAGTGGCCCCAGTAGTATTCCCCCCCCTTGTAGTGCCCCCAGTAGTATTCCCCCCCCTTGTAGTGGCCCCAGTAGTATTCCCCCCCCTTGTAGTGTCCCCAGTAGTATTCCCCCCCTTGTAGTGTCCCCAGTAGTATTCCCCCCCCTTGTAGTGTCCCCAGTAGTATTCCCCCCTGTAGTGTCCCCAGTAGACCCCCCCCTTGTAGTGCCCCCAGTAGTAGTCCCCCCCTTGTAGTGCCCCCAGTAGTATTCCCCCCCTGTAGTCCCCCCCCTTGTAGTGCCCCCAGTAGTCCCCCCCGCTTGTAGTGCCCCCAGTAGTCCCCCCCCCCTTGCAGTGCCCCCAGTAGTATCCCCCCCCCCTTGTAGTGGGCCCAGTAGTATTCCCCCCCTTGTAGTGCCCCCAGTAGTATTCCTCCCTGTAGTGTCCCCAGTAGACCCCCCCTTGTAGTGCCCCCAGTAGCAGTCCCCCCCTTGTAGTGCTCCCAGTAGTCCCCCCCCTTGTAGTGCCCCCAGTAGTATTCCCCCCCCCCTGTAGTGCCCCCAGTCGTAATCTGCCCCCCCGCAGTAGAGACATAATAAAAAAATAAAATAAACCACTTACCTGACACCCGCTCCTGGTCCCGCCTCCGATACCAGCTCCTCCGTCCGCCGCTTTGCATTATGGGAGTGACGTCACTCCCATTACCCACTGCGGGAGCCGGAAGATGTCCGGCTCTGGCAGTGGGAGCAGCAGCCGATGAGAGTCTGTCTGACTCTCATCAGCTGCTAAAGCAAACACACAGCTGCCGGCGCCGGCGGCTGTGTGTTTGTGCTGTGTCCGTCCGGTCAGCGCTACACACACGGTGTAGCTGTGTCACAGAGACACAGTCTGCACCGCGGCCCGCATGGTACGCAGCTGAGGTGCCCTTCACTATGTGGCGCCTTACGCAGCTGCGTACCATGCGTAACGGGAGAACCGGCCCTGGTCCCTACGTTGTCCAGAATTGGTTCGAGGAGCATTCTGGAGAGATCCGAAGAATGGTGTGGCCACCATGTTCACCTGACATTAACCCAATCGAGTATTTATGGGACATGGAGGAGAGGTCCACTCGTCACCAAGATCCTGCACCTACAAATATCAGGGATCTGTGGGAAGCTATCCAGATGGCATGGGTCAACATCTTTCCAGAGGTCTTCCGTCCACTTGTGGAATTAATGCCACATTGAGTTGCTGCACTTAGCCGGGCTACAGGTGGTCCTACACGATTCCAGGCATCTATCCCATGACTTTTGGCACTTCAGTGTAGTATACCTACCGTAGTAATACTATACTGTGTACTGCAATGCTGCCCTCCTGATTTTTTTGTGATCCATGTTCGATATATATATATAAAATAATCCTTGATGATTCATTGTGGATTTAATCATGTCTTAGCTCCTCCTGCCAATTAATATAAACACATTTTAAGCTTTGTTCCTGCATGGTATTAAAACATACTGTGAATGGTATCTTTACTAGAGAGAGACTCTTCTTATCTGTACATACTGTCCTGGGCATGATGTATTTTGTGTGTTTAATACTTGTAAAAAAAAAAAAAGACAAGAATATTGATATGAAAACATCATGCTATGCTCACAAGGGGAAACGTGAGGACAGACGGGGTATTAACATGCCAATCTTTCAAGGTTGAAGAGTAGCAAAGACGACACAATCTCAGGAATTCAGTGTTACTGGCCAAACCACAACCAGACATTGTGTCTGAAGGATGGCATTCACCTGCATCCCTTGCCAGTGCTTTCACAGCATAAGAATCTCAGGCAAGTGTTTTCAGTTTCACCTTTAGTTGAACACCTGAATAGCAGCCGTATCTTTTACAGGCATTAATATGTCTGCACCAGAGCTGAATTAAGGCTTTGTAGGCCCGGGGCACTTGACTGAAGGGCCCTAAAAAGCAACATTTGGGCTGCAGGGATCGCAAGCTTGTGCGCAAGCATTCGGCACGCACACGAACAGGGATCACACCTACACATCACACCCCATATTTCATGTTGTGCTGGGGGTGTACACATCGCACCCCCAGCCTTCTGCGCACAGTAGGTGGAAGAATTCCGACTCTACCTTTCCTCCCTGTGTTGGATAGCACCCAAAAGGCAGAACTGTTCCACCAAAATCCAGATTGTTGGGGATATGCATAGGTCACACACATATACACAGACATATTGTCAAATGCATAAACACTTACATAAATACAGTCACACACATACACATATACAGTATATGCAGTCACGCAAATACATACCTTATAGACCAGAGAGTCATCATCACTCTGGGTACTCTGTAGCAGCTCCTCCCTTCCTCTCTCCCTTGCTGCTTGCACTCACTATACAATGTCGTGCAGCCCGGCCCCCTGCACAGACTCCACCCTCCTTCTCTTTTTCAATTTCTCCAATTCACAGTGCAGTCGTCTAGTACTGCAGCTATTATGAAAGGCTGCGGGCAGAGCCGGATTAAGGTTTCCAGAGCAACTAACTTCTAGGATGCCTACCAATAACATTGTCAATTTGATATGATGGCGATGTCATTAAATAGTATAATGTGCAAATACTCCCAGTACCACAAATGTGTTTAACACACTGTAGTGTCCCCAGTTCACTGTATGCCACAAAGAAACCCCAATTCACATATTCCTCACAATGATGATGTGTAGGAGGCCCCAAGGCAACAGCCCCAGTTGTCCTGTTGTTAATCTGGCAATGACTGTCCCCTCCTCAATCCGGCTCTGCCATGCACCTGTATCACAATTTTGTGATGAGTTAACAAAGGTTTTATCTTATTACAATGTTTAATATATACCATCCAAAATGTATACAGTAGCAGTGGTTGTCAAACTCGCCCCTCAGGACCCCAAACAGTTTGTTTTCCAGACAACCTGTAGATCTTTAAACTTTGACAATTGGTAATACCTTTGTTCACCTGCTAGGTGGTCTGGTAAACGTGAACTACTAGTAGTCCTTAGGACTGGGGCTGAGAAACACTGATGTACAGTATAGCATTACTAGAAACTAAATACATTTTAAAACTGCTCAACAAAACATTTGCTTCATTTTGCAATTATATGTCAATAATTGCCAGTAGAATTTGCCCTTAAAGTGTTCCCAGTCCTACCTCAAACACATTTAACACTCCAACTGACAGTAGACAGTGTGGAAACGGTATGAAATGGTGGCTCAATAGCCGCTGGTTCAAATCTCAACAGCGGCATCCCGACATCTGAAGATCCTGACAGGGGTGGTAAGTATGCTATCCCTACCCCTCTTCCCCCTCCTAACCCCACCTTAGTGGTGCCTAACCCTAACCTCTCCCCCTTGGTGCATAACCCTAACCCCCCTTCCCGCACCCTAAACCTAACCCCCCTCCCCCGTAGCCTATCCCAAAAAAACCCTGGGGGTGCCCAAACCTATCCCTCTTCTTCCCCCCCCCGTGGCTAAGAACTAAGAAGCCCTGCTACCTTTGTTCGGGGTGCTGGGTGTTGGGATTTTGGTGCGGGGCTAAAGCTAGGCGTCAGGATTTTGATGCATAGGTTTAGTCCCAGGTCAGGCTTCCACTGTCGGGATTCCCGGCCACTGGTAATCTAACTGCATCCCGGCAGTGTAATACAGTGCTATGTGTGATCTGTTAGTAAAGAGAGGGGCAGAGTGAGATACACGGCTGTGGTGATTCCTGAAAATATAGGAGGACATGTTAGTATGGATGGCCGATCGCCGATTACTTATCGATATTCTGTATCGATATGGAATCGGCCTGTGTGAACCGAGAAAAAAGCTATATAATCACATGAAAATATGATATTTTGGGGTTATGCTGCGCATGCACAGTAGCAATATCCACTAGTTCTAGGTGTGAGGAGAATAGGATAAAGTAGCTGGGTGGCACTTAAAGAGCTCTGTCATATCTAGACTCGCCTGATATACAACCCAACGTATATATCTGGCAGAGAATTACATCGAATTGTGCAGGAATATTGATGGTTCATATCGGTAATTGATACCCATCCATAGGTCTGAAGATTTCCTCAAAAAGTGCTTAATAAAAATGTATCCCTTAAGAAAAATAATCTGCAGTTTAAATAGTCTTTTTCTGTTAACACGTTTTGCTAAAATTAGACTAGCAATATAGAATTACATTTTATGGGGTCTTAATGAAATGATTATTTTCATTACAAGGATAGCAGAACAAGCTGCAATTTCCTTTTACTGACACAGTTTCCTCCGGTTTCATAAGTGTAAATTCTCGTATTGGACACCATTAGGTGATGGCAGTGTTAGTCAGACATTGCTTTGCAGTATTTGTTGGCAGACAGCTGTGACATTTTTTAGATTACAGTTAGCTTCCTGTAGGAAAAGACAAACCAAAGGTGAAAACACACTCTCAAGCATTCAATGAATGCCTCTTATTATTGTGCTGGCACAGACTGCAAGCATTTACTTAGACATCTCCGATCTGACTCTTGTCACTTCTCGCTTACCTCTAAGCACTGGAAATGGCTCTCTTCCAATGTAAAATGGAGTTTCTTACCTTTACTACACGTTGTAGCCCATTAATCTCTACAAAGACCATAGTTAGCCAATAAAATCTATGGGGCCTATTTTTAATTCCCAAAATCTCTATATTGGGAATAGGTAACCTGGGACATATATTTTAATTGTTGAAACAACTTTTATTATAGTGCATTGACCTGCAACTTGCAGTGATCAGGAACTTTGTATATTGTACAGGCTTGGAGAATTCAGCTGAAGATATCTAGAGGCCTCACTTTGTGCTGTAAAGGTGCGTATCCACATACAGACTGTGAAACGAGTGCACGATTACGACATTGTAATCTTGCAGTCGTTTCACAGTCTGTGATGTGCCTACACTGAACGTTCAGTCATTCAGTGTAGGCACCTCAATCATCCCCGAACATGGGCAACCTGACATCGTCGTCAGGTTGACCAGCATTTTCGGTCGATGATATATGTCAAAAACGACCAGCGGGCATGCACATTGCTGGTCGTTTTTGACATTTAAATGGCCAATTTGCAAACGATTAACAAGCGCTTCAACGATAACGATGTCGTTATCATTCAATCGGCCTGTTTAATCACGCAGTGGATACGCACCTTTACGTTTTGCACATGCCTTAAGGCGCACATCCACTAGACTATATTAATGTGCGATTGCACATCCACTAGACTATATTAATATGCGATTACACAATTACAACATCGTAATCGTGCAATCGCTCATTAATCGTGCACAAATCATGCACTATAATGTTGGAAACGACTAGCGATGCACGCACCCGCTGGTCGTTTCCGACATCTATCATCACCTGAACTTGCAGACCAATCTGCTGATAACGACAGATTGGCCATGTTCAGGGGATGGGGAACAACTGTACAATTACGATGTTGTAATTGTACTGTTTTTCCCTAGTCGCCTAGTGGATGTGTGGCTTTAGCCTCAATGTCTGGCACACAATACAACCTATTTATAAAATCTGCTCAGTCTCTTATTAAATTCTTCTATCAGAGCTTATTTGGCCCTGATTTGACTTGACTAAATATTTGGAAACATAATGTATCCAATACAGGTCTTGATTCAGAGATGTTTGCAAAGTCGATATTTACAGTTGACCGATTATCAGTAAACTGCACATGTATCTAAGTCGCACTGCGCATGCATCAAGGTAAATTGTGATTGACAGTCAGGGACCATTTGTGGGAGGTAATGGGGGAGTGGCCGCGAAAATACAGGTGTGTCAAAAAATGGCATTCCAGTACACGGGGCCATTCTGCACGACCATAGGGTTAACCAGAAGGTCGCTGCCGCGTCTTTGTACGCAGTCGCTTGGAATTGTGATGCCGCGTCTCAATACAAATCCTGGTGGCTGCGACTTTTGCATAATTTCAAACAGCCGCTGCACTGCATCATTAGCGTACCTCTCTGAATCAGGCTCACAGTCAAATATAGATAGATAAAATTGATCCAAGCAGAGTACGTGGACATTTTCATTCAAATTGATACTGGAGTTTTTTGATGTGATACAGATGTGTCCACATACATCTTACCTCCGTGCGCTACAAGTCACGCTACACAACGCTGGAGCTCTGTGTGACTTCATAGCACTGTTGAGGACTCCCGGTATGAATACCGCTGATATGGCCGGGAGATTGCGCTCCGCCCAGATCAGGATGCGGGACACCTCTACGAGTGCCGATTTATGTAGGCCACGGTGGTGGCGTTGTCCGACTGGACCTGCACGGGATGACCCTGGAGAACCCGATGGGCCTGCTGGAGAACATTGAAAACGGCGCGGTTCCAAGATGTTTATCGGAAGCTCCTTTTCCGCCTGAGTCCATCTGAACTGGAACAAGTGTGGACCCGAGACCGCTCCCCAGCCCCGAAGACTGGCGTCCGTCGTCAATAGGACCCAGTTCGCCACCCAAAACGGACGACCCTTGTTGAGATGGGTCGTCTGCAACCACCAGGCAAGGGACAGGCGAACCTCCGGAGTGAGCACCATAGTCTGGGATTTGAGACTCTGAGGCAGTCCATTCCATTTGGACAGGATCAATTGCTGCAGAGGTCTGGAGTGAAATTGGGCATATTCCACCATGTTGAATACGGACACCATGGAGCCCAGTAACCTCATTGCCGAGTGAAGAGACACACGGCGACTCTGCAGACAACTGCGCACACTCAACTGCAAGGCAGAGATCTTCTCCCCCGTCACAAAGATCCTCTGCTGACTGGAGTCCAACAAGGCTCCGAGGTGCAGAATCCTCTGAGACGGGATCAGGATGGACTTTTGCCAGTTTATCAACCAGCCGTGCCGTTGCAGTACTGCAATCGTCAGATCCAAATGGTGTAGAAGGAGCTCCGGAGATCCTGCTACCAACAGAAGGTCGTCTAGGTATGGCAACATGCGGACTCCCTGCAGCCGCAGGGAAGCCGCCATGACCAACATAACCTTGGTGAACACACGTGGTGCTGTCGCCAGGCCAAAAGGTAACTCCCGGAACTGGAAGTGATCGTTGCGGATTGCAAACCTGAGGAACTGTTGAAGGCGTAAAAGAATAGGGACATGCAGGTAAGCGTCCTGTATGCCCAACGACACCATGTAATCCCCAGGTTCCAGCGCCGGAATGATGGACCGTAGGGTCTCCATCCGAAACCTCTGCACCCGCAAGGACTTGTTGAGTGCTTTGAGGTTGAGGATCGGATGGTATGACCCATTGGGTTTCTGCACCAAAAACAGATTGGAATAGAAACACAGGCCCCTCTGGGAGAAAGGCACTATTACTTCAGCCTGGAGCATAGTGTGCAAAACCTTCCGCAGTTCCGTGGCTTTGTTCCGGTCTGATGGAAGACCCGTGGTGAAGAATCGGGATGGGGGTCTGTGCCGAAAGGAGAGGGCATACCCGTGAGAAACCACCTCGTGAACCCAACTGTCTGTCGTGGTTACCGACCAACACGGGGCGAACCGTAGCAGGCGGCCTCCCACTATGGGATCCCCCAAAGGGAGGCCCGGACCGTCAGGCCGCAGGTTTGTCATCAGACTTAGGGGCCGGACGTCTGGAACTCCAGGCCTGCTTCCGGGGCTTGGCCGATTTCTTGGGGCCAGCCTGTCGGGGAAAAGACTGTGCTTTAGGCCTACCCTGGGCCCTGTAAGGCCGAAAGGACTACGTAACTGAACTGGAAGGAACTGCAGCAGACGGGAGACATGCCGATTTGGCTGCCGCCAGCGTGGCTACAATTTTGTCCAGATCCGGACCAAATAGAACTTCTCCATTAAAAGGCAAAGCTCCCAAGCCCTTTTTGGAATCAGCGTCCGCCTTCCAAGATCGCAACCATAAGGTGCGACGAGCCGCCACAGCTGCCGAAGAAATCCGAGAAGTCGGGGTACTGATATCTAAAGCCGCTTCATTAATGTAAGTGGCTGAATCCCGGAGATTGCCTATCAACTCGGTCTGTTCAGCCGAACAGTCGGAATCGAAAGACGCCTCTAAACTATCTGCCCAGCGCTCCATAGCTCTGGCTACCCAACAAATGGCCATAGCCGGCCTGGCAGCCCCCCTCCCGCGAGGGAATAAACGGACTTCAGGCAGATCTACACCTTACGGTGCGTGGCATCCTTTAAGGAGGACATGGAGGGCATGGGCAACGTGGCACTTCGGACCAGGAGTGTCACATGGGAATCCACCTGTGGCGAGGAATTCCCACTTAGAAAAATAATTGTCCGCAAACGGATTATCCACTGCTAAACGTCTTTGAGGCTGATACCGTTTGCCAGGATGTTTCCACGCCTCCTCTAAGTGGTCCACCAATAGACCCGAAAGAGGAAACACTGTGGCGTCACCCTTAACATCCTTGAAAAAGGTATATTTGGATTTTGATACCGGAGGTTCATCATCCTCAATAACTAAAGCTGTGCGGACTGCACGAATAAGTCCAGGTATATAAACCTTAGACTTAGCGTCCGACTCTTTAATACGGAGAGGTTCTTGGTCCGAAAGATCCAGAATCTCCCCATCATCGGTCGTCCCCTCGTCATCCTCATAAGGAGTGGACAGAGATGCCACCGGCTGCTTGTGAGGCCGCAACACAGAATCCCCTTGTAACACGTCTGACAAATGCTGCACAGAACTTGTCAGAGAATTAACCCACGCAGGCTCCTGAGAGACCTGAGAGAGGGAAATAGGGAGACTGTGGGGTACCATCAGTTGTCTCGGGAACCCCTGCATGGGTGACGACACCACTGACTGCTGGGACACTCCCATCTGAGGGAACGCAGTTTGCGGAGCTAACTGGCCCACTAGGGTTGTAAGCGTTTTAGCGAAACAAGCCCAGGGCGGTTCCTGAACCGGAGCCGTGACAGTAATTGGCCGCGCCAAAGAAAAACACTGTCCGCTATAGGTACCTTACACGTAGTACACAGAAGCTGGAGAGGAAAATCACTCTCAGACATGATGGCAAGTATGTGACCCCTCTCACTGATACACGTTAGTATAGTGGGAGAACCGCCCTGCAATCACCGCACCGCAAGGGCTTTAGCAGAAGAAGAGTAGAGTACAGTGAAAAGGCTGACAGTAGAAAGTGAAAGTACAGGCAGCAGACGCTAGCAGCAGTCACATACTATGTAAAGAAATCAATCCCTGCACTATAAGCGCTGATCCTCAACTACGCAGACAGAGAGTCTGGTAGGACACAGCACTGCATACACAGACCTGTTCCAATGGAGGAGAGGTATGCCAGGGGACCCAGACCACGATGCCACCGATCAGCAGTGTCCAGCAGCGTTCACCATGCTTTCTTGTAAAGATGGCCACCGAGGAGCAGAGAGGCGGCCGGCCAGGGGGAGGAGCGCTGCCACAGGGCCAATCGGCAAGTACAGAGAGGCTGTGTGCAGCGGGGGAGGCGCCGGCTGTGTACAGGGAAGGCGCGCTCCCCTGGCATGCATTTAACCCCTGGGACGCCGCAGCGCTACTGCTCAGCTGAGGTCCGCTGTCCCATGTCTTGTGATCATACAAGTATCCAACAACTATCTTACATTGTACATGTACTGAAAACGTCTGTCAGCTTTGTCAGGTCAATCGATGAATGCAGATAGCGCGGCAGGTGATTGGCTGGCGGGACTGCAAAGCCCGTGCAGTCCCGTCAGCTGGCATTCGGGAGGTATCAGTATGTGTGACAACACACATACTGATACTGGGTGCGTGGATTGGTAAGCTCGGTTTTTTTTTTACGAAAGTCCATGGATTACTGCGGAAACCAGCGCCAGGATATAGGTGAGTATGCAATCTTTTTACAGGGCCAGTTATTACAAAACTACTGGAGAAGAGGACAGAAGCATCTGGTATAGTTAAGTATGTGTGAATGGGTAGGTGTATGTAATCTAGTTATATTTGGCACGGTGTGTGTGTTTGGTCTTTCTTTAACTATTTATTTTACAGTGGGGGTACAGGTGCCGTCAGTCTGCTGGCACTTGTAGTTCCACAAGTGCCAAAGGGCAGGCATACTGGCACCTGTAGTCCCACTGTAAAATACAATAGTTTACTTCTATTTCCCCACTTTATTACCCCGTACCCAACGCTCCAGGGGTGCGGGGAAGAGCCCCGGGCTGCAGTCCTAGCTTCAGTCCTTCTTGGGGGGGGTCCCCACATCCCCTGAGATCCCCGGCTTGGCATGATAATGAATGCTTTGGCAACGGAGCCCCGGAGAAAGGGTCTCCGGGCTGTGGCATTACAGCCCGGCCGTTTTGGGTCTGGTGCTGGTTTTAAATATAGGGGGGACCCTACGCAATTTTTTCCCCCCTATATTTAAAACCAGGACTGGCCCTGCAGCCTGGTGTTGGTTTCTAAATTACGGTGGAACCCGACACATTTTGCTCCCCATAATATTAGAAACCAGGACAGGCTGACAAGTCCGGGGCTGGTTATGCTTTGGGGGGGCCCTTAACCCGTTTTTTACACGTACAACACAAGCAGCTTACACATATCTCACTGATATGTGCAGGCTGCTTGCTAGGGAGAGTTTTGCAGAGAGAAACTGCAATCCCGCGTGGGTCATCTCCTGCAAAACCTGCTATTCGGGGGAGAGATCTCTGCAAAACCTGCTACTCGGGAGAGAAATCTCGGTCTGCTTCACCATTGGCCATCTCACTCTCAGCTAAATTCACTTCTTTGTAAATTTGAGAGTCTCAGGAGCTTCAAATCACCCAAGTTTAGGTGTAGCTAATCAAGTTGAAAAAAAAGCAAACTCTCCCAGACTCGATTCTTAGTAAATTTACCCCATGGTGTTTAAAAATCTAAATTGAAAATCACAGCAGATGTCAAGGGATGCAACTAAAAAATAGAAACAGCCCCATACACTCCCCAAAAGACAGTTTCCTAATAAAATTAACATTTTAACAGGGGAATAATTTCCTTAAAACTAGCACCTACTGTAAAAGTTTATTATTTTTTTTTAAATTAAGAACATTCTTTATTAACTAAATGGGCTCTAAGAGTCATTTCCGAACTGCAAAAGTGAAAAACCGCAGCGTAAATTTTATTTGATCACTTCCACTGCAATAGGTTGTACAGTGAAGCATACGGATTTGGATTATACTATATAGATATATATATATCTATCATACAGTACATACTTATATACATATGTGGCTGTGTGTGTGTGTGTGTGACCTTAAAGTATGTTAACCTTTTAGAGTCTTCTATCTTTCTTTGTAAGAAAAAATTAAGAGAACCCAATAACGCAAGTAACAAAAAAAGAACCAATATACTTTTTCATGAATTTATTGATTAAAATAATCCAACACTACACTTTTTTTTTGTAGGAAAAAATATGTGTAAGTCTAGGACTGAAAACACAAACTAATCTGCTTTACTGGCTTCAATTTCTGATGACGCCCAACCAATTTCCGCTAAGATCCAGCCATTTTAACAGTATGACCTATACAATAGGGGGCTAATTCAGGGAGCAAAGAAAAAAAAAAACAGAAAGGAGCAACATTGCACATAGACAAACATAAATATATATATATATATATATAATGCATTGCAGAGTAAATATGGGCTGCTTTTGCGTGTAGCCCACAAATGCTGGACAGCTTTAATTTGACACTATAGTACACTGGAGAGTTCAGATAGGAGACACTCCTCCCAACTCTAATGCTGGGTACATACTTCACGATGTGTACCCAGCACATCATCGTCAGCAACAGGACCCGGCATGCGGCAAGGGCATACACACTTGCCGATGCCGGGTCCGACGGGGAAGGGGGCGGTACATGTCATGCTGCATGGCATCGTTAGCGGCATCCCCCATCAGCTCTGCAGTAGGGCTGCATATCAAGGCTACACACTAGACAATATACCAGATATGTCGCTGCGATCCACGGGATCGGACGACATATCGTCTAGTGTGTACCCAGCTTAAATCTCTATGCACATTTTAAATCTGCCCCACCAGCAGTGCAACATGGGTTTGCCAACGTGCAAATTTGCCCCTTTTGCTTTGCTCCCAACACTGAATCATATGTGTCCAATTGTGCAGCCGATGTCCAATCAACGTTGCGACTATTGTGCATATTGGGGGATTACAGCCATCTCAGTCAGAAGTCCATCAGCTGTGGCATTAGAAGAATTGTGCAAGCAACACCCTTTTTATTACACTATATTGTGTGCATTTATTGTGGAAATTCTGTGTTCTGCATAGATCATCATGATCTCTTCATGTCTGGCCCGCTCTGCACTTCATCAGGGATAAAAATGTTCTCTTCCTGGAAGTGACTATAGTACATACCAACTGCACACAGAGAAGTTTGCGGACAGGTTATTCTCGATATGTTATGAAGCATTGTACCACGTCATATTGCAGTAAAGTAAATATCCTATGTGTACAACTGTCGTCCATTCCTCTGCCAAATGCATAACTTCTCATGCAACGTAGACAATAAATAGATAAGTGATCTGACGCCAATAGTTTACACTTAAGGGATGTTTCCCAATAAACAGTGAGATTTATCAAATCCCTGCAACCTCCAGATGTCTTGGAATTCACCCTCCACGAAACTAAATAGTTCTCCTCAATGAAAACAGACACAACAAGAAAAAAAGAAACTGAATAACTGTTATGTTAGGAAACTGCAGCTTCATCCTAATGTGTGAATGCCAATAAAACAATTGCTGTGTTATTGTACTCGTGTACACAAATGTGCTAAAAGTCATAAAATAAATTGAGAGACACACGATAATATATGGCCAAAAAGGAGGTTCTCCTATAAACATTTTGGGGGAAAAATCCTTATATTTCCCATTGCCAGTGACTGCTGCCATGCAGATGTTTCAGGTCACCATTGGAATCTGCTGCAGTAAACATATCCCAGACGAAACTTCGTTAGTTTTGCTCTTATATTTACATTTTCAGGATGATGCCATTTTAAACCAACCATTTAAAATGGCACCACAAAAGTTATACTATTTTATTTCTCCTCCACCCACCACAGTATATTTTTGTCATATAGAATCTTTTACATCCTTCTTCGATTTTTTTTTCATGGTAATGCACTCCGTCTCGTGATTAAACCTTTGGTGGGTATGCCATTGTGCTCACAGGAACCATTCATCAAATGCAATTATCCAGTGTAACCATAAATATGAGGCACAAGCACCAGCTAATATAATACATTCAGGCTATAGACCGAATCTAACGTGAGTTTTAATCATTTAGCCATCACTATTCCCACAGGAAGCGGCAAACATTTTTGTACAATATGTAAACTCTCCAGTAAGAAGAGCTCATTCGACAATGATCAAGCTACAGAAGTTGTATACAAAGGCCCTTTGTACACAAGTTCTGGAGAGATTAATCCATATTGTTACTTGGAAAACTCTCCACGGATCACCTTTCTGTGGAGTAGGGGTTTTATCTTACAGAAGAAACCTGAAAATATTTCTATTTTATTACAATGGTTTTATCAAAATGTTACAATAAGATTGCATAAAGGACATGAAACTATGACAACTGTATGGAAAATACTTTCTTACTTTTAGTCCTTCTAAGTACAGTGATGAATTTATGCCTTCAAGGTTCCTGTCCTACAGCTATCTCTCAGTGGAATCAGAGATCAGTGCAGGCCAGAAACAGTGCTATCAGCCAGTAGTGTGGTATATCTGACAGGAGGAATCACTGATATTGTAGGGTCGGGAATAATGGGCTGCCTGGGACCTGGTGGGAAACAGTTTCAGATTGATAAGTCATATACTTTACTAGTAAATGAATCCAGTGCTGAGCCCCGGCTCCTACTGTGCATGTCATAGAGTCATAGGCAGAACAAGACGGGAATTATATTATTTATTTATTATTACAAGTTACTTATTTAGCGCACACATATTCCGCAGTGCTTTACAGAGAATATTCAGTCATTCACGTCAGCCCCTGCCCGAGTCACATGCACGGGTTCATTGTTGTTGAGAGCCAGTTATCCTACCAGTATATTTTTGGATTGTGGATGGCAGCTGGAGTACCCGGAGGACACCCACATAAGCACGGGGCGAACATACAAACTTCACAGTTAGGGCATTGGTGGGAATCAAACCCAAGACACTTCAGTGCTGTTAGGCAGGAATATTGACCAATACGCCATCCATGCTGCCCATATTATAGCTATGGCTTGGTGCCTCCTCTTCAATTGCAGTGAGTGGGCCGGGTTAGAAGTATAATGAAGCTGGAATCGTGTGTGAAAGTGGAGCTTGTCCAGTGTTCTCAGTGTATCATGAATTCTGTCTAAAGGGGCCTATCCATTAGGAGATGTAATTCTGAAAGATGAAAGACAAAAGATATCTATTGAAAATTCTGGTGGCTGTGCTGAAAGATATCTGTCATGTACATGACAGATTTTGGCAAAAGACGAACGATGAACTAAATCGCATGACATCATTCAGGGAGTGGATTTTTTTCTCTGCAGCGCTCTGTAGCTGCTGGTAATATCTTTCGTCGTTTACCGCATATAAACTGCCAGATATTTCTAATAACTGGCATCGATATGCGATAATTGGCCAACATGTTGGAAAGATGAAAGATTCAATTTATCGGCTGCAGGAGTGCGCATCTGTCATCGTTCAGGGCCTATCCATAGCCGATAAATTGAACGATTGAACGATATATCGTTCTATCGTTCAATTTATCTGCTAATGGATAGGTCCCTTAAGGGGTATATTTACTAATAGTCAATTTTAATAAATTGGGGCTAAATCACACATTTTAATAAATTCTGGGGCTAACTCACACATTTACTAACAAACAGACATTTTTTTTTTTTTCAGCATCAGTAAATGTGTGATTTAGCCCAAGAAATACAACAATGAATTTAAATAGATCAAAATCGATTAAAATTGACCTCTAGTAAATATACCCCATATACCTATTTGGTGTAAAACGGCCCCTGATTTTTGAGACAAAAAAAAACTGACTTTACTGTGACATTTTTATTCCATGGTAAAATTAAATCTAAAATGCTAAATTATTTATTTTAAACCTCTAGGAATTTGTCAACAGTGTAGATTTTTCCCAATGATTTGACCTTTCTCAATGGGAACTGGTATGTTATACCGCCAGACGTCAGCCCGCCGGAAGGTTGGCATATGGACATACCGACAGGGTAAGTATAAAGGCCATCCCTAACCCTCACACCCTAACCCTCCCTCAGGGGTGCCTAACCCTAACCTCCCCCTAGTGCCTAACCCTAACCCACCCCCCCCAGGGGTGCCTAAACCTAACCCCCCTCCCCACACCCTAAACCTAACCCTCCCGAGGTGGTGCCTAACCTTAACCTTCCCCCTGGGGTGCCTGATCCTAGTTCCCCCTTCCCCTAAATCTAATCCTAACCCTCCCGGGGGAGTGCCTAACCCTAAGCCCCCTGGGAGACCCTAACCCCCCCCCCACCCTCCCTGACCGGCTTACCTATGATGGGTATGCCAGGCGTTGGGATTTCGGCATGGAGCTAATGGTAGGCGTCAGTATTTAGATGCCTATCGTTAGTCCCATGCCAGGATTTCACTGTCGGGAAGCCGGCGGTCGGCATTTCGACCGCCGGCTTCCTGACTACATACCTCTCAATGATATGGGGTTTTTTTTTAACATGTTTAAAACACAGTGAAGGAAGTACTATAAGTCATTGTAGACAATTGCTGAAAACATTGGGGCCAACGCAGTGTTGCACCGTAAATGGCACCCACTTTTCGTGCATACAACAAAATGTGGATATTCGCCTGTATAAAGTTGTACGTAGATCTGCGGCCAGATCACTACTATCAATATTCTTGGTTTCACAGCAGTGTTTATCGGAGCGTACTTGCACTCTCTGAAAACAGATGTTATACGCATACACATTCTGCATAGTTTCCACTTGTCACTGGAATATGCTCAGTGCAAAAATATTTTTCACACACTTGTGCATCAGTTTTTCACAATCATCCACCCGACTTGAATTGGTGACTTTGCACCAATTTAGCACAGTATATCAAGACTTGATTAGTCCAGTGTTAGTTTTTATCCTCGGATGGAAAACTGAGACAGTGAGAGGCCACATTTGTAGAAAGTGATTTAGATTGGCAGACTCACAAACACTAACATACTACACTGTTAAGTCTAATTCAATAGCCAATGTCAAGATCAAGTTAACTGTACCAGATCAGGGTAGTAGTGCTAACAGGATCCCCTGGCCCCACAGTTTGCTTATGCATCACTTCAAAAGCATTCCTCACTATACTCTAAGAACAGTTCATCTTAAAAACATTTAGGTCTAACCCCAAAGGTAATATTAACAGCGCTACTTAGTAATGATTCTAGCAGCCCAGCACTGTGTGTTTCCATAGAGGAGAATTGATATTCCAGCTCTATGTGCTCACAGATATAATACAAGCTAACTACACTAGCGCATACATATGCATATTATATATATATGCATATTATATATATATATATATATATATATATATATATATATATATATATATATACATACACACACATATACAGACACCAGAAAACCCGGCACTCTCATGAAAGGGATGAAATAAAAATACTTGCTAGGGTGCCTCTCCAGAGGTGCAAACAGCTATCTCCATGTAGATGGTGAAGAAAGGATGGCACTCCATAGACTGGCAAAATGATAATGTAAAAGCAGTCCTAAATTGACGTTTCGGGGTTTCCCCCTTCTTTCGGGACAACAGTACAAATAACACATACATGAGGAAGGGGGAAACCCTGAAACGTCAATAAAGGACTGCTTTTACATTATCCTTTTGTCAGTCTATGGAGTGCCATCCTTTCTTCACCATCTGTATATGTGTGTATATATATATATATATATATATATATATATATATATATATATATATATATATATATATATATAGGCTCTTGTTCCCTCCTGCACCCATGTATTTACTATTATGTGGACTCATATAAGGTATTGGGCTTTGTAGATGCTTCTAGCATCAGTTGTTACGGGAGACGACGCTGGTAGGTGGAGTCCCATGGGTTATGTCCGCCGGATGTTGTCAGGTGGCCCGCAAGCATAGCGGTTTCCATGACAACAGGAGGGGTGCGGCATGGCGTTCGTGCTCTGGGTCTCTGCCGCCGGAAGTTGTTTTCTATCGCGAGTTTTTAACATTGTGGGGGAGGTGTGTCCCGGGTGTTTGGTATGTATATATGTCTGTATTGTTTCAGTATATGTTTGTATGGTCCTGAGGAAGGAGCGACAGCTCCGAAACTGTAGATCAGTCAATATAAAATTTTTCATATATGATGGTGTCCTAGTGCTGTTCTTTTGGTGGAGTTATTCGTGGATGGCTGAACTTGGCACAGGATCAAGATTACCTGTTATTATGGAGTGCCGGCAGAACTGTGGAGATATATATATATATATACACACACACACACGCAGGCTTTTTCCGAGTAAACAAGACGCAAACAAAAGTACCTTAAATTGTTATTAAAAGTCATTGATGTGTAGATTGTAAGCTAATATGAGCAGGGCCCTCTCCCCTTCGTCTTCTCTACATAATTATTCTACTGCTCACCGTAATTATGCATCTATGTGAATATATATCCTGTCTGTACTATGGGGCCCATATATATAAGATGGATTGCCGCAATTCCCCAATATTGTTGACGCCGGGGTCGTGGAGTCTGGGAAATTCAACATCTCAATTCCCCGATCCCGACTCAAAAAATGGCCGGAATCGGTGAATCTGGGATTTTTTACATGTTGAATTTCCTCGATCAGCCGGCAGATTGCCGATGATCACTGGCCGCCAATCTACGTATCTGATCACGGATTGGCTGAGTGGGGTATCGGGGCCGTAGATGTGGATAGAGCGCAGATACGTGCGCTCTCCCATTTCTTTGCATGGTTACATATTTTATTTAAGTGCTCTTATTAGATCTGTTTTTAAATACAGTTTTTGAAATGTTGTATTCAGTGATGTAGCTGGGTACAAACTATATGATCGTCATTTCATTCCGACCCAGACTTGAAAGATATATCGTGCACATTGTATAATGTGTTTGCCCAGTCTGTCATTCATTGAATTGTCTTATCTGCTGTGCTGCATTTTTGATGGGAAGATTCCTCAGCCGGTGCAGTGTTGTTACATGCAGCATACTGTACATTGCACCATCGTACGCCGGATTGTGTAGTGTGTACGGAGACGCAATGTACCTTTACATCGCATCGTCTGGTTGCACCACTGACTGTTTAGGTGCGTACCCAGCTTAAGAATAGAAGGACAGGAATGTAGTTCTTATAGGGCTGAGCAGTTCTTCAAAATGTATCAATAACTAAAAAAAACTGCAAAGTCCCAGAGTTCATTGGAGAGGTTAGTAAACTAATCCTATGACTCCAGTCAGTACAAAAGGCATAATGTATACAGCAAAAAGAGGTCCACTGATATTCTGCTTAGCATAGCACACCAATGCCTGATTGGATAATCAGAACAAATTAGGCAATTCCAGTGAGCTCTGACCATGTTATAATCTGAACAAGCCATGCCCAGCCACGTTCCCCTCTCCAGCAGCCTATGCCCCTTGTTTCTGATGGAATTCAAAAAAATGTTACTAAGAACCTGTCAATTAAAAAATATGAATATAACATTTTATTTACGCAAAAGATATTTTATTTGGAAAATAAATCTGTTATATTAATAAGTTTAACCCCCCACTTCCCCTATGCCTGTGTTTCCCTGAAATAAACCAGTATATATATGCAGCACAGCAGTATTTTAATGATTGACACTGGTGGATTGCTAATTGTGGTATAGGCAACTGAGCAATAGCAATGACTTATCTCATGGGGGTATAAGTACTAATGTTCGGTTTTGATTTTTAAGTGATTTGACATTCGATTTTAATCTGATTTTGCATTTGGAGATTTACTAAAGGCAAAATTGAATGTCAAATCAAACCTAAAACCGAATTTCACTCAAATCCCATTCAAAATCGAACATTGGACCTTTTATATAGACCAACACACAAATCCCTTATTTACTAATATTCGATTTGAAATCGGACAAAACTTTAAATCTAGCTTCAAATTCTCAAATGAATAGAACAGCTTCAGGCTATCGATTTTAGCATGAGTAGGTCTGATTGACACAGATGCATGCTTAGATCAAAAGATCAAAAGGAAAAGCACGAAGCAGGTCTAGTACTTTTGGGATTTGATGTTCGATTTGCATATGAGCATGCAAAATCGAACATCAAATCACTGTTCAAAGTCGAACCAAATCTAATTCGATTTAGAAAAGCCTTCTAAAATCGAATTTTAGTAAATGTGGCATTTTGACAGGGATTTGTACATGTGATTTGATTTGAGGTAAGCGAAATCGAATATCAAATTGAATGTAAAATCGAACTTTGATAAATATACCCCATGGTGAGTATTAAAGGTGCAGAGTGGAGCATGTAAATGATGGCTATAATAGTATGGGGTTGGTCATCAAATGGTCATCACCAGTTTTTTTAATCCTTTAATTGTCTTAAAAGCATATTAAAATGACACAACTGAAGTTCTGTCTATATAAACTCGGTTACTGAAAAATAGTATTCTATTGATAAAGTACTATATTAAAAAACATAATAGGGATAATTGAATTCCACCCATAGTAGTCAATAGCTAATCATTAATTAAGATGCAGATCAACAATAATACTTAAAATACTATTTGATTGACAACATCTACAGTAACTGAAGGCAAAATACTAGTACATTAGCAAACAACAGCATATTACTCACGTAAAAACGGGATAACAATATCTTGTAAACTTACAAAAGTTAAGTAAAAGGTATGGTGACATCTCACATTTCCGAAGATATTAGAAGTATGCAAGTATGATACTCCTATATTTGAAAAACAAAAGACAAGCCTACATCTTTGCAACTAAAAGTAAAATATTAAATGCACAACAAACAATTGGTATCGTTTGTCTTTTAAATGACTTTACTGGTGCTAAAAATGAAAGAATCCTTTAGAAAGGTCTTTTAAGGTTCAAGCTTAACTGATCAAAGGAATGCCTTTAAGAGAAGTCCCATCTCTATTTCACACTCATTCAGCTTTTTGCATTCCTAGCTTGGTCAAACAGCTTTGAATCAGGAAACACAAATTACTGTATAAGAATTCTGGTGATAAAAGCCACTTTGTGATGGTGAGACCCACTTTTCGATCATGGCTGTAGCAAGTAAATATACACCTGAATGCTTTCTATATGAATAGCAATTGTGGAGTTTAAACTTAGGGGTTAAATAAACATATGGCCTGAATTTACGAAGGGATGAAAAGTAGTGTAATTTTGTTTCCAGAACTCTCAGGCTACAAAGAGGTACATTTCATTGCTTAGGTTGGACATGTCATGGCTGAAGACACTATACAGTACATAAAGCTTAGACTTTTTTGTTTGTGGCCTCTCAGTTGCCAAGTATATAATACAAAACATAGCTGAATTCCAGTGACGTGCGGTTAGGTCAATGGCTGGGTAGGCACACATGGAGATGGGTCTGAGTGCCTGTCTCACCCCCTACTCACTAACTCTTCCCTCACTACACTAAGCTTCAATGTCCATTGATTTTCCTACCTGCATCACTGTCTTCTCTTGCTGCTGTGACCCCCGATCTCTAAACACTGCAGGGCACTTCCTGGTCACATGAGACATATAAGGTGTCCATCAGTGCTCAGAGGCATGCCTCTATTAGCTCTCTTTCTGTGCAGCTTACTGCCCATGGTGTGGTCCCGCCCCCAGCTCTGCAAGCTGTATTTACTATATAATGGCAAGGTTGAGCTGTTGCTGCCTCGTCTCTCATCTCCCTGCAGTCCCATGAAGCTCCACAAAGCTGGTGAGTGTTAACTATAAAAATGATTACAATAAACAAAGATGATGTTTATAAGTTCTAAACATCTTCTTTGTATTATTCTTATCATTTTTAGATCACATCTCAGGATTATAACAAGGGAGGCTCTGTCTCCCCTACCTACCCTGACTGTAAATCCCTACTGCATTCATCTGTAGGCAAAACAGGTCAGTTCCTACGGATGGCAAATTCTGAGATGCAAAAAAAAGGGATTTTCCCTCCAGCACACTGCAGCAATATTGGCAAAAATACTTGAATCCTACATGATAACAGAATTCAGAGGTATTAGTTGCATACATTTGCAAATATATGATTAAGCGTCGGGGCCAATGTCAAGGCTCCTCTATACCGGCGTCCCTAAAATTAAGGGGTTCACATCCGAGGCGTAAAGCACCCCAAAAGAATCCAGCCAAGGACCATCCCCAGGGCATCACATGAAAATGGAAGAAAGGTGATAGTGAAGTGTAAAGTATAGATGTGTAAAACATAACTCAATAAGTGTTAATGTAATAAGAAAGAATTAAAATTACATAGATAATAAACAAACAAATAGAAAAGTGATGAACAAGTATTTATGTGAATTAAGTGGTGATGCCCTGAAAAAGGCCCATCCAGTACAACCCTGGGGGCCCCATGTCCAAACGCTCACCCCAAAATAATTATTACTACCAAATAGTAGCACCCACTCTGGGTCATATAATTACAATTAATGTACTGCATAATAACAGCACATATATAAGCCGAGAGCAGACTCACCTAGGAGGTACCCCAGAAACCTCCAAATGGCACTATAAGGACCAGCACATCCTCTCAATGCTGGCTCCCTTTACAAGCACCTGGGCATTATCATTAAGCTGATTTGAGCGACCACCATACTTTCTATTTGAGATTCTGAGTTGCAATGGTTTCCTTACACTGTACTATGTTCCCCTCCATGTTTTATTCTTTCATCAGCAATAAAAGAAAATAATTAAAGGAATAGAAAAAAAATAAACATGTGTGTATCTGATATGGTAATTATTTTTTGCTACTAAGAAATTATTTGTTGGTGTTCAAGAAAATGAACATGACAAACCTGTTGGGATCATAGAATCTTCTTTAGTTCCGATTTACATGTATTTACTTAGATTGTAAATGCATATAATCTTGCGAACAAGGCCGTCTTACCTTTGTTCCCAATTGTAAAGCGTGACTGAATATGCTGGTGCTATATAAGTAACTGTTAGTAATAATACTGTTTCATTCATGTACTCTCATTCTCTTGCATCATGAAATCCTACTCTACTGTCATCCAATCCATCATCACTTCATGTCCTCCTCTTACATCTAAACAAAACATCATTTCACAGTGTACCCAACATACCCAATGTCATTTCATCCTGCACTCTGCCATTACTCACCCCACATATACAACTATTCAGAACAAACTCGTCCCAAAATGTGTCCTTACAACAGTACTCAACATCACCTCAACCAGCTCTCTTGTGTCACCACCAAGGGGATCATCACTTTATTCACAAATAGCTGGAAACTTCACTTAACAGAGCTTTTATTTATTTTAGGTCACTTCCCATTTACGTCTCAGTTCCATTTCTCACTTCTGACTCATACATAAAGCAACTGTACTCTAGATAATATATTAAAGGGCATACAAATGTACCTGGCGTAATATGGTTTCATTTTTGTGTAATAATACAAATGTGAGAAAGGTACATTAAATACAGACATCTGGCCATTAGCAGTAATGTTATTTGTTTTTAACCAAATATGTTTTTAATGTTTTCACTAATCTCTATTTACTTGTTTGATTTTTTTTGTGCTTAAAATGGGAGACCCTTGCCTTAAGCTGCATACACACAAAACGATTTTGTTACCAACGCTTTTCTGAACGATTTTCTGCCAGATTTTTTAAAGTGTAATGAACGATTTTTTGAACTACAAACGATTTTTGCATATTCCCTTAATGAAAATCGTTCAGTTGGTCAGTCTGACTGAACTACAAACTACAAACTACGTGAAGGCGCATGAACGATAATCGTTCATCGTTTGACTCAGAAAGTGAACGATTTTTTCAACGATTAACGATATCGTTATCGATAATCGTTCAAAAAATCGTTGTGTGTGTATGCACCTTAACACCTCCAATCTTCTCATCCACTCTAAGTTGTCACTATCTAGAGTAATTTCTATTCATTACCCATCCACTTTACATGATTTATATAACATGTATTTATAGATCGCCAGCATATTCATTCTGCTGCGCCTTACACTTGGGAACATAACAGTGTTAGAATAAGGTAGCTGTCTGTCTGTCCCTATTATTACCAAGTCTTCTTTTCTTTACCCACCCCACACCCCTTCTTCCCTATTTATTATCACCTCCATATATTTAATTTCCACAGTTCTCATAATTAGACATCAAATGATTAAAGAAATGTCTTCGTTTCCAGACATTCTGGTTCTTTCCTGATCACTCCGAAAATAAATATTAACATACTGTATGAAATACACATGGCTCATTCACATTTGTTAGAATTTTATTTACTAAATGTGATTACTGAGTGACTCAATGGGACATAGAGTCTCTAAGTGACTCATAGATAGAAGGTCACAAAAGGCGGTTGTACATAGAGCAGGAAGGAGGCTATATAAGAGACATAACCAGTCAGTGACAAGCCACAAGGATGTAAACTGTTCTCCCAATATTGTTAATAGGGATGTAAGAAAAGCAGCTTTGACCCACATGTCTTAGGTCAAACAAACAGAAGTGACATCAAGTCAAGCCAAGATCCCAAATATACCAAAGACCACATCCAAATAAATAAAGTAAGTAACTTGATTGACGCCTAACAGAGAACAATGCAGATTTAAGTAATGCATCTAATGAAATAAATGACTGTAGGTTTGGTGGCATAAATATATCTAAACTTTATATAATATCCAAAGGTCAGATGCTGAATACTTTAGTCATTGTAACTCATTTATCATTGCTCTACAACAAGAAACTATTCTATGAGTTTGACCTCGTATGTCCTGGCAGGGACAGCCCACAGATATATAGAAAAATAAAGCAGTTGGTGAGTTCTAAGTGGTATCATATTTAAACTACCCTCCAACATTCCAAGACCACACCCACACCAGGGCAAACCGCAACCACTGATGCCTCACACTCTAAAATGTGAAATCTTATGGTGCATACACACTGGGCGATAAAGTGGACGACTGAACGATAACGATATCGTTATCGTTCAGTCGTCCACTTTATCGTCCATTTTTAACCCCAGAAAGATGAACGATGACGACGACGCGCGTTCCCGCTGGTCGTTCGTCATTATCGTTCAACGGGCTGACATGCAGGCCAACCTGACGATCTCGTCAGGTTGCTGCATGTCAGGGAATGGGGGAGAGAGCCCAGCGCTGAACGATATCGTTAATGATATCGTTCAGCGGCTGTGCTCAATGTCATGAACGACATTGAGCACAGCCTGCCGGGGTCAACACTACACGATATCGCTCAGGGAGCATATCGTGTAGTCTGTACCCACCATTACCTTTTTCATGTCCTGAAAATTAGGTCTGTAGGGTAATCCCATTTGTTTTTACATATTTAAAAAATAAACCACAAAAAGTTTTGTGCAATCCATTCCTCTTTCCAACTAGGACACACACCTCTACGTCACTGGAAATTGGGAAACTCACATAGAAACCAGGACTGTTGGCCAGTATGCTTACTGTCTGCTACAGAAACATTTCTTCCCACCAGTAGGGCATAAAGAGACAATATTTACTGTTTTTTTAAACAGTTATTAGCTACATTCTGGTACAAAACATAAAAGAGGTTAAAGAACAATAAAGTACACACTGTGGGCCTGATTCAGACCCGCTCGCGAGCGCTGAGCGCTCGCAAGCGGGTCGATGTTGGCCAAGTGCGCATGCGCGATACCCGAATAACGATGGTCAAGCCGTCGTTATGGGTCTCGCACCAAAGGGGGCGTGCTGTCGATGGTGAGTGACAGCATGCCCCCTTTGGTGGGCGTGCCGGGGGGGCCAAGCCATCGTTATGGGTCTCGCACCAAAGGGGGCGTGCTGTCGATGGTGAGTGACAGCACGCCCCCTTTGGTGGGTGTGCCGGGGGCGTGGCTGCCCAGACGGAGGCGTTCCCATGGGAACGCCTACCGTCTGGGGCCGGCCCCACTGACATCACAAGTGATGTCAGTGGGAGTGTTTTTGGCTCTGATACAGCCAAAAGGACTCCAGGGCTTGCGGCAACGAGACCCTACCGCAAGGGTCTCGTCGCAAGACTGATGGTCGCGATGGTCTTGACCATCGCGACCATCATTTTGGCCGCTCGCTATAGCTGTGGGGGTCACCCCCAGCTATGCGAGCGGCCAGGAGGCTGCTCTTAAATTCAGAGGGACGGCCCTGATTCAGAGCGAGTGCTCTGTCAGAGCGTCCGGCTCTGAATCATGGCCTGTGATTTCTCTGCTGTTCCTATAACCCTCTAACAGGGCTGACCATGGGTGGTGACAGGGGTACACGTCAAGGGGCCTGGCCAGAAGGGGTAAAGCTGGGGGGGGGGATATCTGTGTATAGGGGCACAAGCAGGGGCATCAAGGCGAGGTTTAATACCTAAAGTGACTACTCAGCTTGCCATCTGGGCTGCCCCACAAACCCATTCTCAGAAGAAATGTCTGTGTTCACTCCCTGTCTAAGCAGCATAAAAGGAGCACACAGAGCACAATGGTAGCAGAAGATAACCCAGGCTGTCACAAGTTAAGTTTTTATGGGTGCAATGAAAGATCTATGGACTGAAGGGGGCAGTGAGAGGTATGGGTGGGGGGGGGGGGGGAGTTCCATAGACTGGAGGGGTCGCATTTGGCTTTTCAACACTTGGGACTCTTTTGTTCCAGGATTATCGGTTATGCTGCAGTGATCTAATTATAGTCAACTAATATACATTACTAAGAATTTGCACCTCCACAAGTGTGGCTCCAATACACACACACAAATAAATCTATATACGAGTATGCATCAGAAGACGCAGACACTGGCATCAGTGCACCTCGAAAATGGGGGCGACACACCCTCGCTTTCTTAAACACTACCCGTTGCCGCCCCTTCCTCACCTCAGCCACAACATAGATGGGCACATGCGCAGTACCAATCATGTGCATGCGCCGATAGGGAATCTTCAGAGTTGTACGCAGAATTTGGGGAAAAGTACTCAAGCACGGGAATTACTACCAGTGGTGGAGCTTCTAAGTCACAACATATGGAGCTAAAAGGATAGGTTTATGAGGACACATCTGTACTATCTAATCTTCTATTCCTCCATACAGCAGGTAGAAGTACTTTACTATCTTATCATATGTTAGTTAAGGGTTAGCAGGAGAATATGGAAAGAGCATTTGGGACCTAAGTAGAACACTCTGCCTGCCTGCCTGCGCCCGTTGTATGTAAGTAAGCCCATAGTCTCCATCAGAAATGTCTTCATCCAAAAGATCATAAAAAAAATAATTTTGCTGTAACAGTCTCTGTTAACTAAAATACCTTCTGTTTTGGACAACCACTGTTGCCCCAGTACTGACTATTTATTATACTGAAGATACATCACAAACACCCCAGCTAAATTAAAACACTGTTATATATTCATATGTCTTCTCTTTCGTGAAGCAATAACTTGTGTTTCTTGGTGCTGCAATCAATGTAAAACTTTTGCTAAACACAATGATTTAGTATCTACAATATAAGAAAAATACAACAATGTAGTAAATGAGTTCTGCAAATGTAAAACCAAGTCAACACAATTTTTATTTTTTTGCTGAGAATGGGGATTTCTTTGTTTTTGAATATATGAACATTTTGTCTCAGCTTTAGCCTTATCCCATTTTTCTCTCATAGCTGTGGTGATTCATCTTTTAACCGTCTCCTCTGCAGTACACTGAAGCTGCTCTGTTCTGCTCCTGTTGTGGGAAGCCACGTCAGCAGGAAACCCTGCTGGCTGCCAGTTCACATTCATAACTGTCTAGAGCAGTCAACAAGCAACACAGTCCAGTTATTTTGCTTTTCACAAGTACTGTATACAGGGCTCAAAGCCTGGAACCTAGTGAAGGCCAGAAGACCGAGCTACCTCTCTATGTCAAATGAAGCTCCATCAGTACTACTGTAGCTCTCGCTTGTGAGTTAATTAATTCCCCGTGGTCTGAAAAAAATATAAGGAATATCTTATCACTTAAAATGGTGACAATTATTTCCAATATATTATTTTCAGCAATTTACATGACTAACATTTTTGCAAAGTGACTGCTAAATCTCACAAAGCTGGACACTCACATTTACTTTTATGTTATGTCTCTCCCAAAGCCATTCCTCACTTCATATTGGTATAAAAAGTGATTCTGCTCTGAATTAAATTGATGGTTGAAGGTAGAAATAGAACTAGAATGATGTTTTCTATTTAAACAGTTTCAAACTTAGCAAACTTTACTTCTGACTGTTATTCAAAACCAGAGCCGACCCTAGCTAATTTGGTGTCCTAAGACCAGCCACAAGGAAAAAAAAAATAATATATATAACTATATATATGCACTGCCAGCACCCGTCTCTGCCCATTGCCCAGTCAGTGCCCGCCCGTCCGCCCCTCCTGACCTGTCTCCCAGCTTCAGCCTGAGCTAGCTAAGTTCCCCAGAGTAAGACTCACTCTCCAGGCTGGAGTGGGAGTCGCTGGGACAGTCTGTCCTCCTGGACTGTGCTGGCTGGACTGGTGCCTCGTGGTCTGAAGGGCAGCTCTGGGTGGTGGCTAATATGGAGAGAAGTGGGCGGAGCCATGTGTTGTCACTCACAGCTCTGCTCCGCAAAGGCCCATGGGAGGAGGGCCGCGGCTGAGCATGCTGCGCATTTCCTCCCACGGCCATCTTCCTTGTATCCTCCAGTAGCCAGAATGAGTTTCTGTGCAGAAGCTCATTCTGACCTGGCTGTCAGTGACTTTCACCACAGTCACCTGACCGGCTGGGCTGACCGCTGCACTGCCCGATCGCCAGCAGCGCATCGGGGTAGATGTAGAGCTGTGAAATGCCCTTAGGCATTCCAGATGCCCTAGGCCTTTGCTTAGAATGCCTATGCAAGGGCTCTGTTCAAAACAGGTCGCCAACCTTTGCTGCAGACTTTCGTATTACAGCTGCTGTAGAACTACAAATCACATAATTCCCTGTCAGCCTCTGGTTTTAGTTCTATAACAGAGGAAGACCATGGATTCAGTACCTCGGCTGTATAAGGTACTGGACAAGCTTTTCATGCAATCAGCCAGACATGCTCTGGAACTGCATGCTGACTGCCAGATCTGATTACATAAATGGCACTAGGTAAGAGATGATATGATGGTGTATTAATGTATACTGTATGTATAGATGTGTATGTTGGTGGGCACAGAAAACCTTCGACAGTTACATATGACCTATAACCACAACATCAGGTGATATATAGGTATAGACTTCCCTTTTACACTCCTGTCCATCATGTATTCACTCTACTTATTTAGTAATGACTACAGTTTCACTTTTACACTTTATCTCTATGCCCAATCTATGTACATTCCACCTGCTGCTCTGTTGGGAACCCTGCTTTTATTTTAGAATAAGTTATGATAGCTGCAACATGGTTATATTTCCTGATCATCAGACAGACAGATATGTCATAGAATGGACCTTCCTGATCATCAGACAGATATGTCATAGAGTGGACTTTCCTGATCATCAGACAGACAGATATGTCATAGAATGGACCTTCCTGATCATCAGACAGACATGTCATATGCTGGCCATACACGCTGCAATTATCGGGACGATCCGCCCGATATCGGCGTATCGCCGCGATAATTGTAGCGTGGGGGGGGCGACCGAGGGTTAAATATTGCTCGGTCGGGCATGCTGGATTGTCCAGCATGCCCGTCCGATGCGATATTTCCCGGGAAACTGTCGGCCGCATCGGGCAGTGTATGCCCAGCGCAGCCGACAGACAGACATTTCCTGTGTTCCTTCCTACGGAAGGAACAGGGAAATGTCTCCTCCCCCGGGGGCGGAGTGCAGATGTCGGGCTATACACTGTGAGATTTCTCTCACAGTGTATGCCGCGGACATCTGCGGCTGGCAGGCTGCCAGATAAAATGTCTGTCGGTCTGTCAGACATTTTATCTGGCAATGTAGAATGGACCTTCCTGATCATCAGACAGACAGATATGTGGTAGAATGGACCTTCCTGATCATCAGACAGACAGATATGTGGTAGAATGGACCACACACTCAGATGGACAGAGCAGGCAGATCTGGCAGCTTGGCCGCTAATAATAATTGGATTATTATCTGCCCTATTGGCAAATGTGGTACAAAGATTACTGCTGCTGGCTGGTATGCACCTTCATCCTCTGACCTCACTCACAGACCCCAGTGAAGCTAAATGAGACTGAGGACCTCATATAGATTTGCATACAAGAAGCCGATAGTGCTGTTTATGGGCTCAGTAGCCACAGTCAGGATTACTGACAGCATGGGGCAACCTATGACACCAAGTAAAACTTTGTGCAAGGTGACCTGTGCACAGACAAATCAATCAGACAGAGGGATAAACTAAAACTTTGAAGTTTCATTTGGCAACAAAAATGTAATTATGCTATGTATGTATGACATTGTGCTTTTACCTTTTCAGTTACTTACTGTTTTACAATATGCTACTCGGGATATATAAATCACAAAATATGCATACAGCCAATGTATTTCTATTTGCAGGAATCTACCTAATGCACATGTCGCAGTGAACGCCCTCTTTCTGGATTTATGAACTGCCCCCATAGTAAAGCTGGTAACGTGCTTGGTGAATAGAGCACAAATATCCTGCACACCACCACCTTCATTATATACCATTTTAAATGTTTCCCCTACAGTACTACCCATTTTAGCCTAACTGAGATCTGAAATTATCCACGAAACTTAGTGGACATGAGGCTGCATATTACATAAGTCACTGGTGCATGTTTTCATATTTTTAATACATCAACTGATAGTGCTTTCCGATAAGGAAGAAAATATATTCTATAGAAAGTCTAGGCCAATACCTTGTTTTCTCCTTCTTAAAGGACCTCTACATCACCGAACGTGTGACAATGAAGTGCAGACTATGACAGGGTTTAGCATGAATAAAAAAAACACAGGCAGCGACAATTTACAGTGAAACCAATTTGGAGAACTGAGACCATGGTTATTGTAAATTAACTGTAAATTGGAGCTATAATTGTGCTGTCAAACCTTAATATTTTGTGAAACATCATCACTGTATAACAAAATTCATGTGAACTGCAATATAATGCAAATAATTTGAAGATGTTGTTGACTTGGTAATGTAACGCATTCAACACACTTGTTTCTCAAATTCTATGTTATTTAATATTAAGAAGCTTCTCTATGGAAAAAATAAAGGAACAGATTCAATTAATGGCTGGGTAAGTATGAGAGGGACACCCTGTGGTACAGGCAGAAATTAACGAGATTATCCTGTCCAAATTATAGCAGGACGAGAATTCCCAATGGAACTTTACTCCTAATTGTATCAGCCCACAAAAATTAATTTAAACTAATTTAAGGGAACTAAACGTTCTTGTTGTAGTAAAAATGACAGTTTATTCAGAAAATCTTTCAGAAGTTGCTAATAGAATACTGCCATATGTCTTTGAAAGTCCATACCACATCCAAACTTAATGTTATCAGGAATGTATATTGCTTTTTTGTTATTTCCTTTAACTATTTACAAATCACACTATAAAAAAATAAATCCAGTGATGGTATCCTATTGATTACTGTAACTTAGACTGTATACAAATGCACACATGTTCATGGGATGTATGTCAGATTGTCCCTCAGGAACTGATTCATTATCCCATGACAGAGTTGTGTGGGTTAGATGGAGATTTATTAAGCAATGATTTATCAGAACATAGATAACAACAACAACAACACTATAAAATTTAATGGTAATAGTGGGCTCTTCTAGAACTGGATCACCTAATATATTTTGCAGAAAGGCAAAGGAGTCATGCAAAGAATTGCAAACATATTAAAAGATACTTTCCTCATAAAAATACATTAAAAAAAAAGAATTTCCCCTCTTTTTCAGGCACATCTGGGAAGAATACGGTTCTGTTACTTTGAACTTTTTGACTTAATATGATGCTTCAAACTGTCAGTGTCCACTTCAGATTCAATTAGTATTCAATTAGTTTCTCACCCGCGATACTTATCTGCCTGCCGGACTTGTCGCCTACATCGTGTGTTTTGGACGTGAAAATTTTTCGTGTGCGCCCCAGCTATTCGCCGTATTCAATTCCAAAAATTGCGAAAACGCATCCTGGCGAAACTCAAACAAGCGAAAAGAGCTATCAAAGATGGGGAAATCAGCCTAACACCCCCAAAAGATGCACTAACATTGGGGATCAGTATAGATGTCCCCGATTAGCCCCACTGAAGCTATTTGGGGTACTTTAGTGCTTTCAATTGCCTCTATATAGCGACTTTGAAGTGGTGAAGAATACCATTAAACAGTATTTTTTGGGGAAAATAAGTAGTTCTGTCAAATTTGGGGTACTTGAAAATAGGTGCAAGCATGGTTTAAATTAAAGTGAAGTTTTAAGTGACGTCAAAAACGTACCTTCAGAAGCACCTGCAATCAAAAAAACACCTACCCCATACTTGCAGACTCCCCAAAAGTGTATTTCGCTACTTTTTATGTGTATACCCCCAATTTGTACTTTTTCGATCCCATTTTCAAAGTAATTTTTTGGGGTGTTCCTCTTTTTTTTTAGTTTTTCTTTTATGCAGTTAGCCTTTCGGGAGCTCTCCCAAGGGTGCAGAGTGGTTTCCACACCTTTGCACCCCAAGAGCGCAATTCTGTACTTTTTTCCGCCTGCTATTCATAGGCGAAACATTTTCACCTATTACATTGCATTGACTTTCTGCGTACGCGAAAAGTCATTGCAATTGAATACGGCGAAAAGTTTCCGCCTAGTGAAATGACGTCATACGCGATACTTTTTTGCGGATTACGGCTTTTCGCCTCTACTTGAATACGGCCCTTAGTATGTTAAACAAAAGTGACAGAATGTGCCTGTCTTGAGATGCTGCATTACGTGACTCATGTAGTTTATGTAATGGAGCAGAGGAAGCCTGGCCATGGAAAACTTAATGTGAGATAGTGTATCTATAGTCTCTCTACTTGGATCTCTACAAGCTTAATGGCCAATCAGTCTGAAGGTGGTCAGGTCAGAGGGGTAGATTTACTGAAGTACCTTAAAAGGAAAAGCAGAGGTGCTGCCCACAGACTAGTGATCACTCAGATTGTAGCCATCATTTATCTAGTATTGTCTAGAAAATGATAACTATAATCTAATTGGTTGCTTAGAGTAATACCTCTACTTTTAATTTTTATATATTTTAGCAAATTTACCCCAAGCTCCTCACTGGCATCATGATAATTATCACAAATCTTATTTATTGCTTATACACTATGTAGACAAAAGTGATTGGACAATGACAGCAAATAGAGCAACAAAATTGTATTGACGTCAGTACTTTGTAGGTCCACCACGTGCAGTGATTACTGCAGACACCCTTCTTGGCAAACTGTTCACAAGTCCCTGGATAACAGCAGGCGGTATGTTTTGCTATTCCACCTTAAGTACAGTGACCAACCGGGACACTGAAGAGTCGGCTTGGAATGCAGCCGTCGCTCCAATTCACCCCAGAGGTTTTCAATGAGGTTAAGATCTGAACTCTGAGCTGGCCAGTCCATCCGGGTTACAGAATTTATTGTATACCAGTCCAGCGTCGCCCTGGATATGACAGGTGGCATTGTAGTCCTGATAAAAACATTTGTTGTTTCTGTAGAACTGCAAGTGCACGGGCCTCCCTACAAAGTGCTCTTGTAGAAACTGCCACATTAGTGGCCATTTGGAACTCGTGTGCAATGGAATGCATTTTGCTCGCGTGGGGGTGTCCAATCACTTTTGTTTACCTAGTGTAGGACAAAGAAACCTGTACTAATTTCATAGATAATGTGCCTCATGCCTCTACATGTACAGTACATAGAGTAGTGGGATGTTTTTCTTTAGTAGTGTCTTTTTGTTTTACATTGTCATATTAAAAATTGTAGGACATACTACACTATGTAAACAAAAGTGATTGGACACCCCCACGCAAGCAAAATGCGTACCATTGCACACGAGTTCCAAATGGCCACTAATGTGATGGTTTCGACAAGAACACTGTATAAGCACTTAGGGGCCTATGTATTAATAATCGTGGAACTGCAGCGATTAGTAAGCATCCATTTTACTGCAGATATTTTTATTTGCAGGTACACTGGTAGCGGTAACCACTGTCCCTGCGAGTAATGTCCCCGGCATTTTGTGGAAGTAATTCGTTCACGTCTTTTCCAGGGGAAGTTGACACTGCGCATGCGCTTAGTGTTAGCTTCCACAGCCGGCTGCAGGAAAGAGATTGAATGATATATCTCCTGCTTGTAAGCGTTCATAGGCTTAAAGCAGTTTACACCATCTAAAGATGGTGTAAACTAACACAGGGCTAAACTCCAAACAGCTTTGCTTTTCACAGTTTGGTACATAATAAGTACTGCGATATGCAGTGATAATTAGCCTTCTACAGGAGAATTCTGTAAAATCTGCTGCATTGTGCTATTAGTACACGGCAACAAACAAACAAAATGATGCAGAAAATGCAGTTTCTACATCATTTTATGGGGTTAAAAAGCTTGCTAAATAGGACCCTAAGTCATGTCAGCTTATACAGCCATGGATGACCAGCATTGGGCTACGATGTGATCAGAGGAGCAAGTGTTGCACGTTTCTCAGTTCACCCCAATTGACACTAGTTCAAAGAGATTAGTCCTCAAACAATAACTTGGCAAATGCCTTTGGAGCAAACCAAGTTCATGCTCAAAGAAAAGCAGACTGAATAGCATGAAGATAACAGTTCAAGAAATGTAGACTGTTTCTAAAATATAAAAATAGCAGCAACAGTCTGGAGTCAGGAGAGGTGCTACACAAATAATACATTCAATAATTTGACCTTACTTTCACAGAAGAAAAGTTACATTATTGAATGCTGTTTGGATATGTATTATTCTGTTGTATCAAACTTAAGGGATGAACACTATTTCAAGGACAGCATCTGTTATGAACCGAACATTGACCAAATATTATCTGAATGTATCATTTATGCAGTGGAAGCCTGGGAACAAATGAGGAGTGTAGGAGAAACAAGTAAAGTGTTTAGAAGATATTACCCACTGTATGTAAACCTCTATACAAGCTGTACTCTTTATTAGACAATGCGACAATGAATAAGTACCACTGACAAACAAGTAAGAGTGCAGTGCAAATGTTTCGGGGGTTACGTCATATTACCACTTATGAGCAAATGCAGCTTTTTAAATGGTAAATGCAGAAATTAAGATAAATGGGATTTTTTTAGGGGGAAAATGAAAATTTTAATGCTATGAAGGGAGTTGTCCTATTGTGAATAATTTGGATTTTAGTGACATTTCCTTCTTTTGATCATGAACATTTTTAGGTGTATCTAAAATTCTTCAATACTGGGCAAAGTCATGGCTGTAACTAGGTCTGTGCAAGTGGTGGTGCCACGCAGGGCATAAAGTTAAGGGGACGGCACTGTCGCCATCCCATGGCACCTGTATTTGGATACTTGGAACAGCATCCTGCAAATCTGCCACAGTGCCGCCCTGCATGTCCTTAGAACTTGCAGATCTGCCAGAGAGCCACCCTGCACAACCTTATGAGCTCATCAACCTTCAGGTTGGGTATGAAATCCCGGCTGACGGGATGCCATGGTCAGAATACCGACAGTGGCATCCCGACACAGAAAGTAACGGTGAGTATTTTTCTAACCACTACCCTAACCCCAAACCTCCCCCCTAGTTCCTAAACCTAACCTCCCTCTCCCCGCACCCTAAACCTAACACCCCCTCCCCGGTGCCTAAACCTAACCTACTCCCCAAGTGCTTAAACCTAACCGCCCCCTTCCGGCAGCCTAATCCTAACACTCCCTTCCCGATGCCTAACCCTAACTCTCCCCCTAATGCCTAACCCTAACCCTGTTACCTAATCCTAACCTACCCCTAACACCCAGATACTTACCGTCAGGATGCCGGCGGTCAGGATACTGGTCCCGGGATCCCGACCTGTGGGGATTTTGGCACTGGTATTCAGACCGTCTGCATCCCGCATGTCATGATGTCATAACGTTGCATTTGCTAGCGTGAATTATCGCCCTACTATGGCTTTGCATACATTGATATTCTAGAAGCAGTTCCAAAGCCAGGAAATTGGAGGTGCATCTTGGAATGTGGTTGGCGGAGAAAGAGGCATACTTCTGCAAATTAAGAAGTTGTACAAGTTTGTCTTTTATAGGGTTCATAAATAAGGTTCAATGAATGCAGTTGCAACTGTAGCAACATGACAATAGATGGGCTCATTTCCTTCTCATACTCAATTCTATAGTGTACCTACCACGCAGTGAAGGACAGCCATTTTGCTGGTCTAAACCAATATTTTCATTCACCACTTTAAAATTGCTGCAGGACAGCGTTGATAGAAGTAGGATCAATGGGTGCACTCTCTGTAGCTGAACGTGCAGTGTAGACATTAAGTGATTTGTAAAAGTTTTTAATTCTTCAATAGTGGTCAAATGTATGCCAAACTTGTCAACTTTAATATTAACAATGGGAAAGTCCTAGTATCACTGTGGTGGTGGTGTAACAATGCAAATTGTGAGTCTGTGAAAAGGAGGCATGGCCAACATAAGGCTATTCACTAACAAGTGGGCGGGACATGTGAGAGTGACTTACCCTCTAGGGCAGGGACGGGGAACATCAGGCCCGGGGGCCGTATAAGACCCACGGAATCATTTGGTCTGGCCCTCTGAGCTTTTTTTCTGCTAGCCTCATCTGGCTAGCAGGGTGCCTAGAATGGCATCCTGCAGCCAGAATCTATGCAGCAGAGCCACCTGAAACGTCCTTAAGACACTTCAGACGGTCACACCGCTGCTTTTACAGCTCCTCAGGATGCTCCGGGCATTGCTGTAATCACCGGTGATTGAGGCCCGCCCCCGTGTCACTTCATACGGAGGGGGCGTGGCCTGCACCGGGCCCGCGAATAATGTTATATATATCAAAATGGCCCTCGGCAGAAAAAAGGTTCCCCACCCCTGTTTTAGGGAGTCCATGGGATGCCCTAAACACTTGTTAGATGCAAATATGCAATGAATAAAAGAGAGGCAGCGTACTCAAAATGGCTTTGCAATATGCAGTATATACTTAGGAAGAAGATATTTCCACTCCCGGATGCAGGTTTAATGGTTGTACTGGAGCACTCTCGCAATACAATAAATCTCATAAGCTTTCATGCTTCATTTTCAACACAAAAATAGTTTAAAAAGCTATAGCCACTGTGTACTCATTGCCCAATGAAACCAACATTATGAAGTTACTGGAGCTTTTAAGATTATTATAACTTAGGCTCCAGCAGAATATTCAACACAATGAAACAAAAATGATAACGTAACACATGAGATAGACATACCACAGAACATACAAAACATTAAGGAGATCGGCCATATAAAACGTAAACAGGAAAACACCAGTCTTATAAAGGAAGCTCTTTGTTATTTATCCTAATGAGTGTATGACTAGTATTTCCACACAATACAGGCATCCCCCTCTGCTCACCGACCTAGGAGTTCTGCTATTGTGTGCGGCATGGATGCAGCTGGATAAGACAGAGGATAAAATGTATGATATTTCATAGTGCGCACTTATTTCTAGATGCACAGGTAGTCTCAGCAAAGTTCTCTAACGCGGTGCACAGGAATGTATATAGCAACAGGGCTACTGAAACTTTCCTCTAAATAAACCCATTATAGTTCAGCTTCAAGTGGAAGAAGTATAAACCAAGTGTAATTTTCCCTTCTGAAAAGCTGACTGAACGGAGCTCCCAGGCACCAGAAACCACAGTGAAGGATTTAGAAGTTTCAGTGTCACATATTAAATGGGCTAGTGTGAGAAAAGCTCTGCAGTTCCAGTCTAGCACAGACGTCAGTCTCCCTTACCTTGAATGCACTGCAGTGTTCCGTCTTCTGCTCTTATTGTAAAGGTTTCTCCTGGGTTAACCTGAACTAGAATGACCTGTCAAAATAAGATAAAAGTCCTTCAGAATATTGTAGCATCTGGTGACTCTATTGGATAACGGACATGACTTCATACACTAACAAATCATATTTAATTAACATACTTCAATTAAACTATATACTGTATATTTTTAAAGTAAGAAAACTAGAGAGTACAATAATACTTTAAAACAAATAAAAAAAAACAAATAAATAAAAAAAATTATATATATCTATATATATATATATATATATATTTATATTATTCACGTGCACAAATATATATAACTCATTTACACACACATCTTGCATGCTGCAGTTTTCTTACAGAATATTACAAATGCGTATTGGCATAGTGTTTTTTGACCGCTGAATCACGGTGCTAACAGTCCACCAACCTAATGTATTTGAATGTAGGATGCACAGTAAGAGCGCACGACACGGTGTCCTCTGACCGTTGGATCATGGTGCTAACAGCCTACACACACAGGACCTCATTCAGACCCGCTTGCAAGCGATATGCGCTCGCAAGCGGGTCGATGGTGGGGCACTGCGCACACGCCGCACGCCCCATACCGAGTGAGAAATTCACTCGTTCCGGGGCTTCCTACAAACGGGGCGGCTGTCGGTGATCGACAGCTTGCCCCGTTTTGTAGGCGGGAGGGGGGGGTGGCTGGACAAACGGAGGCATTCCTGAAGGAACGCCTGCCGTTTGTGGGTGGCCCTACTGACATCACTCGTGATGCCAGTAGTGAGCTTCCTGCTCTATTTGAGCAGGAAGCTCACTGGGGCTTGTGGCAGACAAGACCCTACCACAAGAGTCTCGTTGCAAGCACGATGGTCGTGATAATCGCGACCATCACCTGGCCGCTCGCAAAAGCTGTGGGTGGTCACCCACAGCTTAGCGGGCGACCAGGAGGCCGGTTTAAAAAAAAAAAGTGACCGCCCGCATTCATGAAGTCCACAGTGAGCCTGAATGCATTAAGCGCAGTAACAGCGCACGATCTCTAATTACACGAGAGACCATATAAATAGCAGCGGGCAGTATCAGACCCATCTGCTTTCTCTAACATGCGATGATAGGAAGGGGAAATTTCTAGTGTAAATAATACTGCAGCTGAATCCATAAGTACCGATAGAGCTGTTGCTGACAGAAAAAGTGACAGTGCTATATGGAGCGGGGGTTCTGCATATATACCAATAATAAGGATGAATAAACGATACCCTGCCAATTAGGGGAACCATCAAAAAATAATATAAATAATAAAAGACAGAGCGTGGCTGTTTCATCAACAATTAAAATAGATTAACGAAGAACCAATGAATGTTAGGAGATATCGTATATGACCTCTATTTATGTCATATAATCACTACTCTCTGTCCCCCTATCCCCACCCTTAATTTTTTTCCAATAAAAGGAAAATAATAGCAAAAATATTATCTGTGGACTGTTACAACATTGAGGCAACTAACAGCCTACAATGTTGCAAATGCTCTTTTATTACATAATACATAAACAACTTGTGTTGCAATAAAACAGTACTGCACTACAATATAGTAAAGTCATACTAACCACATACCAACGAATCCGAGTTGAACATTTGAGTATCAATTACTATTTGAATCTGCAGACTGTACCAACTAAGGAACATAATTAAATAAATTATAAATGTAAAGCAACCAATAATAATACCACTATGATTCAGCGGATCAACTTATTGATTTTAAATGTAACACACTTTTTCTTACCTTTTTGCAAACATTCTTATTATCTACAGTCAGGTGCATAAATATTGGGACATTAACAGAATTTTCATATTTTGGCCTCTATTCACCACCACAATGGCTTTGAAATGAAACAAACAAGATGTGCTTTAACTGCAGACTTTCAGATTTAATTTGAGGGTAATTACACCCAAATCAGGTGAACAGTGTAGGAATTACAACAGTTTATATATGTGCCTCCCACTTTTTAAGGGGCCAAGAGTAATGGGACAAACTAAACAATCCTAAATCTAACTTTCACTTTTTAGTATGTTGTTGCAAATCCTTTGCAGGCAATTACAGCTTGAAGTCTGGAACGCATAGACATCACCAGGCGCTGGGTTTCATCCCTGGTGATGCTCTGCCAGGCCTCTACTGCAAATGTCTTCAGTTCCTGCTTGTTCTTGGGGCATTTTCCCTTCAGTTTTCTCTTCATCAAGTGAAATGCATGCTCAATTGGATTCAGGTCAGGGGATTGACTTGGCCATTGCATAACATTCCACTTTTTAACCTTAAAAAACTCTTTGGTTGCTTTTGCAGTATGCTTCGGGTCATTGTCCATCTGCACTGTGAAGCGCTGTCCAATGAGTTCTGAAGTATTTGACTGAATATGAGCATATAATATTGCCTAAAACACTTCAGAATTCATTCTGCTGCTTTTGTCAGCAGTCACATCATCAATAAATACAAGGGAACCAGTTCCATTGGCAGCCATACATGCCCACGCCATGACACTACCACCACCATGCTTCACTGATGAGGTGGTATGTTTTGCATCATGAGCAGTTCCTTTGCTTCTCCATACTCTTCTCTTCCCATCACTCTAGTACAAGTTGATCTTTGTCTCATCTGCCCATAGGATATTGTTCCAGAACTGTAATGGCTTTTTTAGATGTTGTTTGGCAAACGCTAATCCGGTCTTCCTGTTTTTGTGGCTCACCAATAGATTACATCTTGTGGTGAACTCTCTATATTCACTCTTGTGAAGTCTTCTCTTGATTGTAGACTTTTACACATATACACCTACCTCCTGGAGAGTGTTCTTGATTTGGACAACTGTTGTGAAGGGGTTTTTCTTCACCAGGGAAATAATTCTTCTGTCATCCACCACAGTTGTTTTCCGTGGTCTTCCGGGTCTTTTGGTGTCGCTGAGCTCTCTGGTGCGTTCTTTCTTTTTAAGAATGTTCCAAACAGTTGATTTGGCCACACCTAATGTTTTTGCTATCTCTCTAATGGGTTTGTTTTGATTTTTCAGCCTAATGATGGCTTGCTTCACTGATAGTGACAGCTCTTTGGATCTCATATTGAAAGTCGACAGCAACTGATTTCAAATGCAAATGTCACACCTAGAATCAACTCCAGACCTTTTACCTGCTTAACTGATATTGAAATAACGAGGGAATAGCCCACACCTGTCCATGAAATAGATTTTGAGTTGATAGTCCCATTACTTTTGGCCCTTTAAAAAGTGGGAGGCACATATAGAAACCGTTATAATTCCTACACCGTTCACCTAATTTGGATGTAATTACCCTCAAATTAAATCTGAAAGTCTGCAGTTAAAGCACATCTTGTTTGTTTCATTTCAAAGCCATTGTGGTGGTGAATAGAGGCCAAAATATGAAAATTCTGTCAATGTCCCAAATTTATGCACCTGACTGTATAATTTTATTATACAGTGTGTGATCTTAATTAATCACCAATAAAGGTTATTTTTTACAATTAAAACATTAATAAAAAAATAATACACAAGAAGGCCCTGGAGGGCACCTTTCAATCTCACACTGGTCTTTTTTGTTTTGGTTTAAACTGTATTTAGTAAGCTAGGTAGCACCACTCCCCATTTATAGTGGTCATAAATACATAATGGAATGTTTACCAAATGTGAAATATATTGAAGTATCATGGGAGAAAAGGGACAATACATTTGAAAATTGAAGAAAATCAGTGCGGGATTTCCCCAAAAACCCTTAAGAATATTACAAAGTATGAACATTTTTTTTAAAGCATGTAACTGTATTTATCACTAGTTGTCCAACAATTAGTGAATTTATAAATAGGTAAGTCTAAATGGGCCTATCCATTAGGCGACCTGAAAAATGGTGCCCGCACTGAATGGCGTTCACTGAACGTCATTCAGTGCAGGAGACCGACCTCCTATCTGCGAACATGTGGAACCTGACGATCATCGTCAGGTTGATGAGCATGTTCCACAGATAGTCTGTGTCGGCAAGGACCCAACGCGCATGCGCATCGCTGGTCCTTGCCGGCTATCCATTAGACGACTTTCTGAACGTTCTGGTTTTGGTCGGATTGTTCAAAAAGTCATCTAATGGATAGGCCCCTTTACATAGAAGAAAAAAAAAGTTTTTCCTTCATTTTAACTTCTGTATCATTAGTTATTTATTAACCTACATTTACAAAACCATTAATTTATACAGCACCAGTGTGCTCTGCAGTGCTTTATATTTGGCATATCGTCCTAAATTTGATACAAGTATAAAATATATCATCGATAAAATACTACAAATAATGAACAAGGTAAAATGAGGTAGAGGTTAAGGACCATCAATGATGCCTAAGTTTTTCATGGGAATGCAAAATAAATGCTAATAAATATTTTTTTTTATAAAATCCATATACAATAAATCGTTCTGGTATACAAAGCCACAATGGTATAATGCAAGGGGTGCCAAGAGCCAATATCCTGGATGGCAACTATACTGTAGGTGTATGGCAAAGGTGCTTTTGGATAAGAAAACATCATAACGTAACTCATCCTCAGAGACCAAAAAGCAGAGGTAAATATGAGATTACCAACCTGAAAAAGGCTTGTTTCATTTATACCAGTGTGACACTGCAGGGTTGTTTTTTCAGCTGTTGCTTAATCTTTAATGTGAATATGAACACGTGAAAAACATAAGTGAACTAGAGGGACATATGAGTAAATAAGCCTTAAAATTAGAGTGTGTACCTTACTATGCTCCACTTTCCAACACTCTGTATATCATTATTTTTACTAGGAAACATGCTAAAGAACAATTAATAATAAAAGATTACTGGAAACTAAAATACAATGAACATAAAACAGCTCCTGTACTTTTTCCCAAACCGAGCAGCCTCAGGCATGTGCCTAGATTGCCTACTAGGCAAATACCTGTCTGTTTTCCATTCAAGGTTTAGAACTTTGGAAGCTATTAGTGGGGAATTACGACTATTCACAGTACAGATTAATGACATTCATTTAGCCACAGGCTACAAAGGTCGATGATCAATCAACTAAATGTTCAGGGCACTGTATATGAGCTTTTGATATGTTTACATATACAGGATTATGTAAGTTAAGGTGGAAACTGAACTGCCCTCAGACTTCAGCAGAAGTGATAGGAAAAGTAATTCTCCATGTCCATATTTAGCAGATTAACCATCTGTACCCACTTGTAAAATGACCGGCTCAAACTGTTATAAAAAAAATTCTTAAAGCATAATTTTTAAATTAAAAGATGAAATTAAAAAGAAAAATTATTTTACAATTTTTTTTAATCATTAAAAAAAGATTTGTGAATCTATACATGAAAAATAATAACACTGGTCCACGCGCACCTGGAAAGGGGTGTGATCTAATTTCCATAGACCACACCTTCTAGATGACGATATTTGGGGGTGTGCCTGTATGACAAGCCTCCCGTATTACGTCAGGCTGGGGCCGAGCCCAGCACTCCGTCATCAGCTGGATTGCCCCCAGCCGTCTCCCTGCAAATTTTGTTCCAACATTACACCACGTCACTCTGGCCTCCCCACATCCGAGCCTGTTCACATGCCCCAAACATGCCACTCAGCCCTCTTCACATGCCCCCACATGGCACTCAGACCTCCCTTTATCTCCTGACTTTTCAGACATGTCTCACATATCACTTAGCCCTCTCAAATGCCACTCATTTCCCCCACATGCCACTCACCTCCTCCACACAGTGGCATAACTAAGGGGGGTCGGGCCCGGTGGCGCACGCTGGGGGGGCTGTCAAGGTAAGTGGTTTTAGTGTGTAATGCGGTCCGCACTACACAGTAAAACAAACACACCGGCGCTGGTTTGTATACTCACTGACAGTGAGTGTACTATCCGTCGGCGGTGTTTTGTTTTAGCAGCCAACAAGAGTCAGACAGACTCTTATTGGCTGCTGCACCCATGGCCAAAGGCGGGCTGGAGCTCACTCAGAAGCTCGGCCTTCCGGCTCCCGCAGTGGGTTAAGGGAGAGATGTCATGACATCTCTGCCTTAGTGCCGAGTGGGAGGAGTGGACGGCGAAAGAGGCAGGAGCGGGGATTCAGGTAAGTATAGTTTTGTGTTGTGTGTTTTATATGTTTGGGGGAACTACTAGGGACACTGTATAAGGGCACTATATAAGGGGCACTACCGGAGGCACTGTTTCAGGGGCACTACTGGGGACACTGCATAAGGGGCACTACTAAAGGGGCCCTTGCATAAGGGGCACTACATAAAGGGCACTACTGGGGGCACTGTATAAGGGGCCTGCATAAGGGGCACTACTACAGGGGGCACTGTGTAAGGGTCACTACTGAAGGCAATGCATAAGGGGCATTGCATAAGAGGCACTACTACAGAGGGCACTGAATAAAGGGCCCTACTACTGGGGGTAATGCATAAGGGGCACTTCTACTGGGGGCATTAAGGTGTATATGGAATGGAGAAGCAACGGTCATGTTGACACGCCCCATTTTTCCAGTGACCACGCCCACTTTTTTTGGCGCACACGCAAAGTGGGGGCACCATTTTTCATCTTTCCCAGGGCTCTAAAGACCCTAATTATGCCACTGCCTCCACATGATACACTGCTGTACTTTTCTCTCCTGATCCCCTAATTGGCTATGCTGCATGACTTTCCTGCATTGTGCAGAGGAGATCACATGATGTGAAAGCAGACAGCACTTCAGTCTTTTTCCTTGCTTTGCAACAAAGCAGAGAATAAGGGAATAGCTATCAAACCTTCTAAGGACTAGAGAAATGGACAAGTGGAGAAACTGCCCATAGCAACCATGCATCTACCCACAAGTCACAGCACTGCAGAGATTTGGAGGCCACAGGTAAAGTCTCGCTGTGCCTCTGGTGGGAATGGGATTGATATACCTGGCGGCTGTCTAGCCGTTGGTTCAAATCCCGACTGCACAAGCCCAACAGGAGGATATGTCGATTGTTGCCTGTTTCTGACCCTCCCTTCTCCCCCCCCAACCCTCCCTTGGTAGTGACTGGCCCTAAAACTCCCGGGGTGGTGCCTAACCCTAAGTCCCATCGGGGGTGCCTAATCCTAACCCCCCCCTTCCCACACCCTGCGGGGGGGGTACCTAAACCTAACCTCCCCCCAGTGGCGCCTAACAATAACCTCCCCTTCCCCTAGCCTAACCCTCCCTTGGGGTGTCTAACCCTAAGTCCCCCCAGGGGTGCCAAAACTAACCCCCCCCCGCCCCGCAGCTAACAGTTAAGATGCACCGGACTTACCTTGATCTGTCCGGCGTCTGTCTTCCAGCATCAGGATTAAAACAGGAGTCGGTATTTCGAAACCTATCTTAAGTCCCATGTCGGGCTTTAGGTGTCGGTATATAGACCGGTGGCATTCAGTCTAATAACTGCCTCCCCTCTGGTGGCCTGCTGTCTACCTGTTGTCCACCACTGATCTACACTACAGTACATTCAAGTCTATAATGTCAATAATTCCAGATGTCATCTGCCAGAGGTTGAAAAAGAATGTTACTAATAGCTTCCTGAGGTACATTAGTTAGGCTGCTGATGTTATCTGTTGCAGGTGAATAACTGCAGTTGTTTGATGTTGTTTAAATGTAATGACAGGCAGGCACATGGATGATACAGAACTTGGTGCATCACACAAGATGAGTCACTCACAGGCAGACTGTGTAGAACTTCACTTTCATTCTAACTAACAAGCTCAAGGATTTCATAAATAGTCCCTGAAACAAGAATGGCAGTAGTGCTCATCTGTATTACCCTGCGCACAAGTATAATTTATTGGATCTTACACATATTATACATCAGCAAGTATATTGTTGTCCTTTCTGTCACTTTTTCTGTTTTGCATAAATACTGTTTTAATTTGTCATCTTTACCCAGATTTGCTATTTTGCATAATGAGACACAATACAAGATCTGGCAACAGCTCTAGTATTTATCTAAGCTCCAATTCATTTTCTAAAGCCAAAATACAATGTTATTTCCAGTAATTGGATATATTTTCATGTCTCTGTCAACCAACAAAATAAGTTGCAAAATGGGGATGCTCAGTCAGATTTCCAGGGGCAGCTACAAGCATGTGTTGTTCCTTAGGCTCTGTCAGTCCTGTAATACAGGACCCACATCATGGATGGGGAGCAATAAGTGGTATGTTACTTTTAGACTTGCAAACATTTTAATAAAATATTGTTCAAAAAGTTTACGATTTATATAAATGTGGTGCAGAGGAAACTACTAATTAAAAATAATAATATTTTGGTATTTTTGCTATACTAAATGAGCCTAATTAGGTACATCACCAGCTGGGGTCCCAAGGCTGTGTAGGTGGTACTCGAGCTTGTACCACCTAGCTTTGCTGATTGAACCATCTGTGATATATGTGTACCACAATTTGAGAACCACTGCTCTAAAGCAAGAAGATTTTATTGAATTCCCCACTTTCTATTTAGATTCCAAACTCTAGTAAAAAGGCCATCTCACCTACTGTTGCAGTATATGTTACTGGAATGGCACCCTGCAGCCAGGATCGGTATTGCCGTGCCGCCCGTAGCGTCTTTTGGACACTCCAGGCAGACACAATGCAGCTGATTGGACCGTCCTCAGGACGCTCAGGTCAGTGCTGCACTTACCAATGCTGGCGGCCCTGTCCCCTCTCCGCAAGATCATGATATTATGTCACGCGCTTAGTTGAGCCCTGTTATGGCACTGATCGTGCATGTCAAGGGCCCTCCCACACAATTGTATCTAATAGTATTACTTTAATGAAAGTTGATATTGTCTGGTGAATGTTGACCACAAGATAAAATATAATTTAAAAGAGGGTACTCACCTCTTCAAATGCGGGTACACCTGAGTCTGAAGGAGCTAGAATGTCGAAAATATGTCATTTTAATGCTGTTCCCCATTTCTGGCATTTTAAATTTTTCCTTTTCTTTTTATTTATTTTTCATTGAGGGAGTGGGTCTTAATGGCATCATCACTCAGAGATTATGGAGGCGATGTAGCAAAACTTTTAAAGATTGGAGAAGCGGACAAGTGGAGAAGTTGCCCATAGCAACCAATCAGCTTCAACCAATCATTTATGGAAGGTACTTGATAAGTGCTAACTAGAAGTTTGTTCACTTCTCTCTTTAGAAGGTTTAATACACATCCCCTATGTCATCAATTTCTGCCACTTTACGACTCCCAGTGAAATCAACTATTAAGGGAGGTATTTTAAGTAAATTTCCACCCCATTTGTTTACCTACAGGCTACAGTGCTCAACAGCAGTGAAGAGACAAAGGGGGAGATTTATCAAAGCTTGGAGAGAAGGACCAGCAAATCGGCTCCTGCCATTTTTCAGGATGTGTTTGAAAAACGACAGTTAGGTGATGATTCGTTGGTCCTTTATCTCTGTCCACTTAATCCATCTCCAAGTTTTTATAAATCTCCCCCAAAGTGATGTTAGCTGTCATCATCATTATTATTGCATCTCACTGCACCAGTCCTCCAGCACAATAGTCTCCTGTCCTGGCAGATGCAACAGTGTTGGTGTTAGGTCTACTTGACCTGCAATTACATGAAAATGCACTTATTGTACTTGGCCTATAATTCCCCTCCTTTCCTTGTTCTAACTCTCCATGTTCTGATGCACTGATACATTTTTTTTACCTAACGACGGTCTCAAAGTGAGTGCAGCCATTGGAAACCACACTGACAAGGCCCCGTCTGATCCATTGGTTTGGTTAGCATGCCTTACAGCCAGCAGGATCTGTGTAAGTTGGCCAACTATGTGTATGAAAACATAAGGCACAGATTTGGTAGTTGGGCAAACAGACTGAATAACCGGTATTGCCTGCATGGGGCATCAGAAGACTCCCATCTGTATTCTAATTTTAATTAGTTACCCTTTAAAAGCGACTGCTTGCAGATTATTAGTTTCTCGTTAATAGAGATCTTATATTTTGTTATTCTATGGAGTTCAAATTACTGATGATTCCACTAGCTATTTTGGAAAACCCATTCCCCCCACCATTCAGGTAGACAGTTATAAATCAATTCAGTGAATACCTGGACCAGAATACTGTATTATTGCTCTCAAATTTCTGTTGTTCTTGAAAAAAAGTCAAGTAATGACAGAGAAAATATCCTGCATTAAAAAAAAAAAAACAGGACTAACAGTGAAGTGATTTATAAAAAAAAACATGAATGTTCTGTCCCTATAACTCATTTAGAAGCACAGGAAATGTCTCAATAATTGCCATGCTTGGCAAGTCTGTTAACAAAATTCTGCAAACTGTAAACTCCAAGGCAAAACACACAACGGCCCTTCCAAATAACACACACGGCAATTACTATAGGTCCTGTTCTCAATTCTGATTGGTTGTGCATATTGCATAAGGAACTTGCATTGAACATTTAAATATTTGCATTTTCCAGTTGTCACACACAAGAACATTTTATTACATGGAATAGATGTAATAAGACAGCAATGCACCATCAAATTAATAGGACTGACATTTTTATGGTTTTTAACATATATTCAATTTCAGAAGAGCTAATACTGTAGGGTAGCAATCCTATAAAAACAGCACTGGAGTCTGTACATTGATAGCATACTTTGAGTTCTGTAATGGCACCAAGGATAATTCCTCCAGTCATAGCTGCACCAGGCCCATTTAATGTATTTTATTACAGACAAGACTAATTGAGAAGGTATTTGTTATAGCTTGGAGGCTCCCCTTCCTACAGAGATATGCAGTCATTAGAGTTCCTTATAGGTTACAGGGAAGTCAGATTGCCTGGAGCTCACTATAGGAAGTGTAACCACAGCACGCCACTGTAATGAATATCAGCACTAAGATTGCTTTCCATTAACAGCTGGCATTACAGAACATGGAAGGGGCACTATGAGGAGGGATATGGTGGCAATATGGGCCTGTATGGTGACATGGCATTTTTGGTAGCAGTGTCTGGTTATATGGAGTCATGCTGCTAATTACAACAGGGACATGTAGCTATTACCTATCACTTGCTGACCAATTACATATAGATGCATACCTTTCAACATTTTGGAGTTTGGAATTGGACAGAGATGCAAGCTGCAGCATGATGTTTACTGCAATATTAATAATGAAAATAGAATAATTGAATAGCCTGGCTAACATGGGGGGAGGGGTATATCCAAAATATGATGTCCTCCTTCCCTGCCCCAGCACAATGCCAGCTTCCGGAATAAAATTAGGTATGATAACAGGACTATTGTCAGTGGCAAATGCAGGATTTCTAGAGGGGGGTTTCCAAATGCGTGATTTTAGAGTGAGTGTGGCCAGTACATGAAGAGGGCATAATTATCACTTACCCAGCTATAATGTGCATGATACAAAGTGTATTGTGTGTCATAATTCGAGCACAGTATGCAATGAGATGCAGCAGTAGGGCCATCCTCCCTGAGCTGAATGTTCTTATTTTAGATGTTGGCACCATTCCAGGGTATGGGAGCAAGTCCGGGAGTCTGGGGGAGCAGCAGAAGAACCCAGCACTGTCCTGGACATATAAGTAAATATTGGGCTCTATAGCAGTGCATCCCTAACAGTGCATGTTTTCCAAATCCCCTAATTGGTGCACAGGTTATTTATTAGTGGCTGATACATGTTAAAAGATCCACAGGTGATGCTATTTATTTCATTTATGATACTGAGAACAACATGGAGCACTAGTAAAATTCCTTTATATTACTATTTATATTGTGGTCATGGTGTGGGCTGGGGAGGGGGGTTTCCAGGCTGATGGAAACCCCCCCTGCGTTTGCCTATGATTGGATGGGCGAGGTAAAGTAAGCGATTGTGAAAAAGGCTGTAATTTAAGAGCAAAATAAGCCACACTAATAACTGTTAATTGTCACTTCTAGTTGTGCCATAACAATCTATGCTCGTAAATGGAGATGTCAGATCAGATCAGAAGCACAGAGCTGGGTGCCATACTGTAGGTCAAGACTCACTGGGCATCCTGTTGCCCACCACTACAGCACAGGGTAGCTTGTAGCTTTCCAGGCGCTGTAGTAGTTTTGGGAATATTTATTGAAAACCCAAAATAAATTATGTGGTCTCAGATCTGCTTGTGTATATCACATGAACAGATTGTCCTGCTTTGCAGGTAAGGAGCATTCTAAACCAATTCATTAAAAAAGCATCTTACAATGGCTACTGAACATTACTCAGCAATAAGGTCCCAGAGACAGTCTCTCCCCATTGTCACATGCATGAGCCAAGCATTACGATTTGGGATTTCAGTTCCACTAATTTCAAAAGATAAAAAAGAAGAAATTGTTAAATAGATTAAAATAAAATGTAAGCTAGCTCCAGCAAAAGCCAGTGGCTCTTACTGCCCATTTATACATATACCACCATAGAAGGTCTGCTATTATCTACTAAACAAGAAACAAATTCCCCCAGCACACTGCAAAGGATCATCAAATGAGATTTACATTCTACATTATGAGACTGAGGGGTCTATTTACTAAGCAGTGTTAGGAGACAAAGTGAAAAGTGTTAAGGTGCCAGCCAATCTGCTCCTAACTGCCATCTCACAGGCTGTGTTTGAAAAATGACAGTTGGGAGCAGATTGGCTGGCACCTTATCACTTTTCACTCCATCTCCTAACACTGCTTAGTAACTAGACCCCTAATTCAGAGATGTACGCCAATGCCACCGCAGCTGCGAATTTGTACACAGCTATTGTGAGAAGATATCAAACTGTCACAGATGCCGGGAGATGTATTGAGGTGCCCACAGATGACTTAGCAGATCCAAGCAGCTGCGTACACAGATCCTTGGATAATTGGCCTCCTGAGTAACCCTATGTTGCGCAGGATGACCGTGTGTACCATGACGCCAGAGTTTAATGCATATGGGATCGCAGGCGCAGCCTGTAACATGCCCCCTAAACTGTCACGACACTTCTACGGTTTTGCAGCCACTCCCCCGTTACCTCCCCCAAATGCACCCGGACTGTCAATCAATTTGCAAATAAATCATCACTGCAAGCAGCATCAGTAATGTACTTTGACACGAGCGTGGTGCGCACTTTACTGATAATCGTTTATCGTAAATATCGGCATTGCGTACAACTCTGAAATAGGCCTGGTAATAGCAATGCAGAGATCTCAGTTACATACATTAGCAAACATATGGTAGGCCACCAGCCACGCCAATGCATCTCTGCTTTGGGGGTCCTACACTACATAACAACAGTACACACTCTGGGACATACGTTTATGTATTCTCTTACGCTACATAATAAATATCATGTAGTGTAGGACCACCAAAGCAAAGACGCCTTTGTGTTGTTGTTTTCTTGTCTGATTGATTGAAGAACTGCCATTCTGTGTTATCACATATCTACTAAACAAGCCATGAGCAGGCTCACATATGGCTCCACTGCATACGCATTAGCGATCCTAGCAAATCTTCCACTAAAATGAAAACAGACCAATGAAAAATGCCACAATATTGAGAGATCTGCAACACGCTTGTTTGTTCATAAGTTATAAATTAGCATTGAATAATAGCAATAGCAGAACAATATGGCAGCTGATAAGCTTCTTTTAACATTCCCACCAGGCAACAGAGGATGTCTACCTCTTATCTCTCTTTGGGGTCCATTTATCATTGAATATTTGAGGTAAAATCCCCGAAAACACCCGTTTTCGGGGGTTTACCTCAAGTATTAAGGTTCCCCTGGATGTATCAAGGAAGGACAGCAGCAGGTATCTAATACCCCTTTTCCACCGGGCAGCACAGACGGTGTAATGGTTAGCATTACTGCCTCACAGCACTGAGGTCATGGGTTCAATTCCCACTACGGCCCTAACTGTGTGGAGTTTGTATATTCTCCCTGTGCTTGCGTGGGTTTCCTCCGGGTACTCCGGTTTCCTCCCACACTCCAAAAATATACTGGTAGGTTAATTGGCTTCCCACACAATTGACCATAGTGTGTATGTGTGTGAGCATGAGGTAGGGATTATTAGATTGTAAACTCCACTGGGGCAGGGACTGATGTGAATGGCCAACTATTCTCTGTAAAGCGCTGCGGAATATGTGTGCGCTATATAAATAACTGGTAATAATAATAATAATAATAATAGTAATAATAAATTCCGGGTCTGACCCGGAGTTGGAACAAAGTTCCTATCCGGATCAGACCCAGAATTTTGCCGGCGCTGACTCGGGATATTCCCGAGTCAGCGCTGCTCACACCGCAGTCGGGTCTGCATAGACCCGGCTTTTGCGGAGTGAAAGTGGACGCTTGGAGATGACGTCATCTCCAAGCACCACTGAAGCCGGACCAATCGGCCGGCTAGCAGCACACTCCAGGTCTTCGTGACCCGGAGTGCGCTGTTCCCATAGCAGAGTTTCATGGGCTACGCCCGTGTTAAACCCTGCTAGTTACCTGGGTTGGATTGCCGGGTCACTCGACCCGGCGATCCAACCCTCTGCCCTTTTACACCAGGGAGCTGCCCGGGTTAACTAAAACCCGGGTTAACCCTTCAAAAACCCGGGTTTTAGCTCCGGTGTAAAAGGGGTATAAGATACTTGCTGTGGTCCCTCCATTTCCGCAGTCAGCCACATTCCCCCATAGGTTTCTATGTGGGATGCGATGCTGCCAGATTTACCAATATCCGATATGCGATGTATTCCAGATATTGGCCCCCTCAGCTAAGGCCAGATGAAGATGGTGTTAGCCGCTGTAGGCTATGGGCTACACTGCGCATAATTTGCCAATGGAGGGTTCCCCCGGCAATGGTGGCCAGTCACCGGTACTGCACATGCGCAGCAGCCCCGGCACTGGCCAGCAGGTCTCCGGAGACATCGCAGGGACAGGCTCCTTTCGGAGCCCGTGTCCCTGCATATCCGGATGATACATATGGCCGTTATGATCGCAATGCGATCATGGGCGGTACTTTCATGCCCTGATCGTATTGCAAATGTGATCATTAATAAATGGGGGCCTATCTGTGGATAGCAGGAAAATAAACCCTATACCTCAAGCTTTCTGTCTGGGTGTTCTGCTGGGTACACACTGACAGATATATTGGCCAATCAAGTGATCGGCCAATATATCTGGTGTCCGTCGGCCAGCGTGTATGTCTGAACAATGTTGTTCACATGTTATCGCATGGACAGATATATTTGTGTACGGGCGATCGGCCGGTCGCCCGTACACATGCAGCGGCTGCCTGGAAGATGATGGTCGCTCCGTGTGTATGAAAGATCTGCAGATATATCTTGCAGTGTGTACCCACCTTTAGCCTTTACTTAGAATGGTCCTTTGTTCTCCACACTCTGAATCCAAATCCTGTTACTGTACATCAAAATTTTTTTCCAGAATATGCACATATCTTATGTAAAACACTGCAACAACTTTAATACATGAACTCATTATAATCTCACATTGACTATTGCAATTCCCTTCTTACCAGTCTTCCACTAAGCAGACTTTCATCCCTACAATCTATTTTGAATTCAGCAGATATAATACCATCCCCTTTAAAATGTTTTTCTACTACTGCTAACTTCTGTCAGTACTTTATTGAATTAAATATAAAATGCTTCTATCAAACAAAGCCATTAGCAAAACTGCAGCAACATGTACTGTACATCTTTTCCCTTGTCTTACAATATCGCCTAACTCCAGCCCTCCACTCTGCACAGGATCTTCATCTCTCATCCACACTCTGGGCCTGATTCAGAGCCGCTCGCTTTTTTTTTTTTTTTTTGGGAGCCCCGCAACTATAGCGAGCGGCCATGATGATGGTCGCGAGAGACCCTTGTGGTAGGGTCTCGTTCATCGCAAGCCCCAGAGAGCTTTCGGCTCTAACAGAGCCGGAAGCGCTCCACTGACATCACTTGTGATGTCAGTGGGGCCGCCCTCAAATGGCAGGCGTTCTCATGGGAACGCCTCCGTTTGGGCAGCCACCCCCCCCGGCCCGCCCACCAAAGGGGACGAGCTGTCACTCAACATCAACAGCTTGCCCCCTTTGGTGCGAGACCCGGAGTGACTGATTGCCCGTCGCTAGCCGGGTCTCGCGCATGCGCACGACGGTGCCGGCTCCGTCATGCGCATGCGCTGTGGGCCACCATCGACCCGGTTGCGAGCGCTCAGCGCTTGCGACCGGGCCTGAATCAAACCCTCAGTACAGTGCCTGCTCTCATTTACCATTACTACAACCATTTTCTGCACTCAGGGCCTGATTCAGCAAGTAACGCAGATGCGATTGCAATAGTGATTACGCACGCAGTCTCACTGCGAAAGTATGCTAATCCATTGCGATCACAATGCAATCTCAGCACAGCATAAGGACGCCCACTTTACCTTACACACATCCGTAATGTTAGCAAGACTGCAAAAACATTGGTACAATCGAGTACCATCGCAGCATCACACACACTTGCACAAGTCCTGACCTAACTCAAACATTGCTAACTTCCATGCACGCTATCAGGCCTCAGGCTGCGTAGGGCATCGCAGTGGCTAATTTATGCACGCCCCTGCAACGGCATTCAAACGCACTGGCACGCCTGTGTTCGGCTGACCACCCCCCATCACCACCCACTTCCTGTCAATTACTCTATGATGTCTCTGTGTAGTCACTGCAACCGCAGTCCCGATCGCAGTGGCCGGTTCGTGCAGGTGCACTGTAACGCATGCGCAGAATGCAACAATTGGCTGATTGCGCACGTATTAGCAACTGCATTCTTTGCCAAGTCAGGGGTCTTATAACGTGCACTGCTGAACGCAGATTCCCGAATGGCTTGATCGCGTCCTTACGGCCCACCCAGCCCTTCACTATACAATGGTGAGATTCCCAGCATTGCAAACCTGGGGGCGGGGCTACAATGACGCGATTCAGCGAGAATTGTGTCATCGTTCACCCTCCTGTGAAACGCCCACTTTCACTCGGTAAGTGTGAGGATGCGGGAAAGGGGGGGGGGGAATTATGTGCGAATGGCGGCCTGCAGCAAGTGTACAGACGGTGAGCGGGGCGCTCATTCACACAGCCAGACATGTCAATATATCGGCTGTGCTGCAGGGAAGATGCGATATACCTGTGAACGACATTGTTCACAGACATATCATCTGTACACACCCGCTGATGCACTATAGATATATCGCCCTTTCCATTGAATGGGCGATATATCTGTCAGTGTGTACCCAGCATTAATGTGTGGCTGCGGGTTTAATGCCCTGGGCTACCCAATTATCTGTCAATTTCCACACGTGGTTAGCCAGAGGCAAACACACATTAGCTCATAACTCTCGGGTTAAGTGCCCCATGCTATGAAATGCTCCCCCTGTGCTTACCGCGTGTGGTTACTAGGTTCAGCCAGAGCTACAGCAGCAGGGAAAGTCCCGCAACTAATTTAATCTGCCCCTATATTTTTATGATGTATAAAAGCATTTAAAAAAAAAAAAAAACAGCTAATTGTTATACAAAAGACCCATAGTTGCACCATAAGTACCATTTAGTTATTAAATAAAATACAGTCATGCTCAAACATCTGATTGGTTGCTCAGGGCAACTACAACCTTCCATTGCAATGAGCCAAATAGGCCCGTATTCAAATGCCGGCAAAAAGTTCTGAACTTCTCGCATGCCGGAGCTTTCGCCGTCATCGCCAGTTTAGGCTCCGAAAAACATTGCGCTCGTCACCGCAATTCACCCATTCAATTGCAAAGGAAACAAAAACGCGTCCCGGCGAAACTCAAACAGGCGAAAAGTCCTCTCAGATTTGGGGAAATCAGCCTGACACCCCTCTAAAGATGCACTGACATGGGGGATCACTATGGATACCCACGAATATCCCTGCTGAAGGTATTTGGGGTGCTTTAATGCTCTCAATTGGTGCTATTTAGTGTCTTTGCACAAGTGGTTAAGAATAGCATTTTGCAGGGGTTTTTTGGAAAAATAAGTAGTCCCAGCAAATTTGGGGTACTTGAAAATGGGTGCAAGCATGGTTTAAATTAGCTAGACTGCGTTTTTTTAAAACGTAAAAAACGCACCTTCAGCATGCACCTGCAATAAAAAAAAAACCTTGGGCATGTTTGGGGAACCCCCTGGAGTCTATCTCACTGCTTTTTAAGTTTGTCCCCCAACTTTGTTTTTTTTCGCCCCCAAAACAAAAGTACTTTTTTGGGGTGTTCTAAAGTATTTTTGAAACTTTTTTGATGCAATTTGGGGGACTGTTCCAAGGCTGCAGGTGTGTTCCCGCAGCTTTGCACCCCAAACCCTCAATTCTGCACTTTTTTCCACCTCTATTCACAGGCGAATCTTTTCCACTGGTTACAAGGAGCAGATTTTTCGCACTGGCGAAAAGTGTTTGCAATTGAATACGGCGGAAAGATTCCGACAGGCGAAATTACGTTATCAGCGAAAAACTTGTCGCCGAGAACGGCTTTTCGCCGGCAATTGAATACAGCCCTTAGTGTCATATTTAAAGTAACATAAAAGAGAATTTGCCTTAGCTCACTAACAAGAGCACTTACTAGTACAGATGTGCCCAGCTAGTTTGTTGCTCCATACGCTATGTAGCAGGCCACGCAAGGTGCGCCACACACCACCCCATGAGTCGCGCCACACAAATGTAGCGTAGGAAAAAAAGTCATAACGTGTAATACAACTTTTTGTCCACCAGATGTCACATTTCCTAAACTACACAGCACATGCGTCTGATTTCCAATGTATGTTCTGTATCACCGCCTGATGATTGGCTGACAGAAGCGGTGACTCGGTACACTACACAGTAGTACATCGTTTTCCACATGGAATCAGGAATGTATAATAAAACGGTAGAAGAATGTCTAATAAAGTTTGAACTCATTAAGCTCTGTATTACACACTGTGCGGTTGAAATTGCACACTTGCGCCAATGTAAGTACTGTCGGTACTGTCCCAGACTTAGACATTGTAGTGATTTCATTACTTTAGTAACTTCTGTAGTAATGGGATGAGGCATGTGGCCTAGGGGGCTAATGCCTAGTCTCACTGCTTCTCCCATCTTCTTGTCCCATGGGTTCAACACCTTGAAAATATAGGGTTTTTTGTATTTTTTATTTTTTTTTAAATCTTCACTTATTCAGTATTCAATACATTAACCACAACTTCCCACCACCTGGCATTTCTATGCTACTTTATGCCACTGTGTGCTCAAGAAAGGGTGTGTGGCGCTCCAATAAGTTCCCACATAGCACAAAGCTAGTCGTGCTACAGTATGGAATTTCGAGTCTATTTCTACTGTGCATGCCCAGTGGGTCTGGAGTCAAACACAGCAAAAGTGGGATGTCTTTATTACAGTACATACTGACTGTGCATTTAAAGCGCAAACTTGCGTCAATGTTGGCGCTGTCCCAGTCTTGGACACTATAGTGATTTCTCATGACCAGTAACTGGTAGTGGGCTCTGTTTGAGAGAGAGGTCTCTGCATTACAACTGACTGTGCATTTAAAGCGCATACTTGCAACAAAGTCTGCACGGTTGGCGCTATGGTGGCTGAGAGCCAGCTCCAAGGGGTTACAAATTGGATCTCTGGCGCATGCCCAGTGGAGGGGTTGCAATGGGATTTCTGGCGCATGCCCAGTGGAACCAAGCAATACAGTACGCCATGTAGTGCTATACTATGCCATGGTGTATGGAAGATCACATCACTGCGCATGCCCAGTGCGTCGGGAGTCAATCGCAGCGAAAGTGGGACGTCTGTATTACAGTACATACTTTAGAGCGCAAACTTGCGTCAATGTCGGCGCTGTCCCAAACTTGGTCGCTATAGTGATTTCTCATGACCAGTAACTGGTAGTGGGCTCTGTCAGAGAGAGGTCTCTGCATTACAAACTGACTGTGCATTTAAAGCGCAAACTTGCATCAATGTCTGCACGGTTGGCGGTATGGTGGCTGACAGCCAGCTCCGAGGGGTTACAAATTGGATCTCTGGCGCATTCCCAGTGGAGGGGTTGCAATGGGATTTCTGACCCATGCCCAGTGGAGCCAAGCCATACAGTACGCCATGTAGCGCTTCAGTATGCCATGGCATATGGAAGATCACCGCATAGTAATACAGACAACTGGGCATGCACAGTGCAATGATCTTTCATACATCATGGCATAGCGCTACATGGCGTATGACTTGGCTCCACTGGGCATGCGCCACAGATCCCATTGTAACCTCTCCACCCGGCATGCGCCAGAGATCCCATTGCAACCCTTTGGAGCTGACAGCCACCACAGCGCAGACATTGACGCAAGTTTGCACTTTTTAAACGCACAATGAGCCTTACTATTAAACAGCCCTCTACTACAGTAGTTTCACTATAGTGTCCAGAGCCGACAGTGGCAAAAAAAAAATAATTTTGCAGGGCTCGAACCTGGGACAATCATTGTTGCAAAGCGATCACCTAACCACTAGCCCACAAGCCAGCTACAGTATATGAAGGATAGCACATACTGTAGCGGGCTCATCCTTGGGCACTCCACTCACCCGCTGCTGTTTTTAATAATACAAAAATTTGTCTTCCTTTCCAGATATTATACAGTACTAGTACATACTGTATATACAATACACAGTACCCCACCATTCGAGAATAATTCATCCCATCTCATTGAAAGCTGTGCGTGCATCTCATTAATCTACAGTATCAGTTATACTGTGATAACTCGGGCAACTACACTACTATACAGTTATGTACAATATGTGTACTGATTTGCATCCCGTTCTAAGAGCTTACTGTAGGTACTGTATGTGATATTAAAAATATTGGTTGATACACACTAGTAAACCTATATGCCCCCAACAACAACACGGGTGACTTTCTTCGCTCGTTATTACAGGTGTTGGCTTGTAGGTCCTCTTATCCTCTGGTGGTGGGTGGGGATTTTAACTCTTTGGATGACCCGGTACTGGATAAGTCTCCTTCTGCCTCTAGACTATCCTCCCCATGCTGGAAATACATACAGGAATTTAGAGAAACGCTACAGTTAAGTGACCCCTGGCACTTATTAAACCAGACAGATCACTCCTTCACCCATCTATCTAGAGCCCATGGTTCACTATCCAGAATCGATTACATCCTCTTAGCTAACTCTTTACTCAAAAGGTTGGCCCTGGGTGACATCATAATTTCAGACCATACCCCAGTGACACTAGAGTGGTACTGTGACTCTGTCCGTACTCCTGGCTGCTTTTGGAGCTTACCGGATTATTTAACCAAATCTGAAGATTTTCGAAAATACTTGGCATATTCATGGTCCAACTACCTGGACAACAATATCGAACACTGGGACAACCCAGTCCTGTTCTGGGAGGTGTCGAAGGCGGTCATGAGGGGCCATATAATCAGCTATGTTGCTAAACTCAAAAGAGAAAGGGCCTCCAAATATAATCCTTCCAAGAGGCTGCCTCACAGAGCTTTAATAAGTACATAGAATCACCCTCTGAGACAACCCTAGAAATATATCTTAAAGATTAAACAGCTATTTGATTCCTTTCTACTTCACAGGCACAACAACGCCTGGATGATACAAAACAATCCCACTACAAGTGGGGAAATCGCTCGGGCAAACTGTTGGCTGCAATGTCCAAGCCTTGGAAAAAGCGCTCATTTGTGACTGCGCTGCGGGGTGTCTCCTCGAACACAACCTATACCCATACTAAAGACATATTGGAACAATTTCATCAATTTTACTCCAAGTTATATAGCCCTATCCCCACACAGGAGGCTACACATGCTCACCTATTATCTCAAGCTAAATTGCCCAAAATAACGCAATCTCAACGGGCGGTTTTGGAGGGAGACATCAGGGAGGAGGAATTGGACTATGTGATTGCTGGCTTGTTGCCTCACAAGGCCCCAGGGCCGGATGGTTTCACTGGAGCATATTTTAAGATGCTCAAAGGTGAAATCATACCCACACTCCTTGAATTGTTTAATACAATTTATAGATCCTGTCCTGAATACCCTTCCTTTACCAAAGCACTCACTACACTTATTCCTAAACTGGAAAAAGACCCGATGTTGGTGAAATCCTACAGGCCAATTGCTCTCCTAAACATATATTTTAAGGCATTTTCAAAGATACTGGCTAATAGGTTACAACAGATCCTTCCGGAGCATCTAACTTCCCACCAACTGGGTTTTGTTTGGGGATGACATTCTGTAAAAGCAATACCCACTGCAATAGTGGCAACAGTGGCTGCATCTCGAGGGGGAAAAAGGGGGCAAATGCTCTTAAGTTTAGACACACATAAGGTCTTTGACACCGTGGCCTGGCCCCATCTGTTTAAGGTGTTGGAGGACAGAGAATTTGGTGACAATTTTATAAAACTTATTCGTTACTTTTATACAACACCCCCCACTTCCCTTCTAGTTAACGGCCTCAGAGGAGAACAATTGACTATGCAAAGGGGTACAAGGCAAGGGTGCCCATTATCGCTGCTTCTCTTTAGTTTATCAATTGACCATTTACTGCGTCTTTTACAAGATTCATCTATATTTAAGGGAATCCAAATAGGTAATATGGAGGTAAAAATATCTGCATTCGCAGATGACATATTGCTATATATAAGCAACCCCCAAACTTCTCTGCCCAAAGTCCTTGACCTCTTGCGAGACTTTGGAAGTGTGTCAGGATTTGAGGTCAACTTCTCAAAGTCAATAGGTATGTACTTAGGACCAGGGGTAATTAGGCCAACTTGGAGCCGAGAACTTCCGCTCAAATGGGCAAAATCCCACTTTACATATTTGGGCATTAAGTTATCTAAACATCCCTCAGAATTATATTGGTTAAATATAGGGGAGGCAATATCGCCCATTTCAAGTGAATTGGAAGGATGGAATCATTTGACTCTTTCTTACCTAGGCAGAGTGAATCTAATTAAGATGTCAACTTTCCCACATTTTTTGTATTTAATGCAATCCCTACCGCTACTGATAAGCAATACTGACTTGATAAAAATTAATGGTCTTTTCCGAAAATTAATTTGGAAAGGAAAGAGACCAAGGATAGCAATGATAAAGCTCCAACAACATAAATCGAATGGAGGTATTAACTTTCCCCAGATTCAAATTTACAATCATGCGGCTATAATGAGACACCTGTGGGATTGGATTTCAAACAGCGACATTTATACTAACACAGTGTTAGACGCCCAATTCCTTTCAATAGGTAATCTAACAACCCTTCTTCACTGTTTTGAAGCGGAGATAGATCAGGATATAAAAGATAACCCTTTACTCTGGTCGACATATCGCTTATGGCATAGACTGCGACGTAAAGCGAATCTAAATGAATACAAGTCTCTATTTCTGACATTTCTGGATAATGAGGCTTTCCAGCACGGGGAGGCTGCTCATCCTTTTACAATTTTTTGGGAAAAGGGACTTAAAAATCTTAGAGGGGTAGTAGACTCGTCTGCCAGAAAGCTTTTACGCTTTGATGAGGCCAAAACAAATTTTCCAACTCTACAACACTTCCCACTGGCTTATTTCCAGATGCAACAATACGCTGCCTCTGTCGCAGAGAGATTCTCAGAAGGAGATTGGCCGAATCCGCTAGATGAACTGTTGGGTTCCCTGCCTGCCAGCAGAAAAGCCATAGCTACACATTACATATTTTTATGTTACACGATGGACCATTCTACTAGTCATTCAGGAATACGACAATGGCTAGTGGATTTCCCAGATCTTAATTGTCCCCTCAGACAAAACTTGGTGGGAATGTCCACTTCTAATGAGTGCCTCCGCTGCCGAGCACCTAGGGCAGATCTTTTTCACTGCCTCTGGGCATGCCCTCTGCTACGACGCTTCTGAATCCAGGTTAAAAAAATGGATCATTTAGTGAATTATCTGCCATTTACAGCTGAATGGGCTATTTTTGGTATTATACCGGAGAATCAGTGGGTCTCTAAAGGCTGCAGAAAACTGCTACTAGCAATTAGTACAGCTGCACGCAAATCCATCCTACGGGAGTGGATTCTGACGCCCCCCCCTCTTTAAAATTATTTAAACAGAAAAACCACCACATTTTTCAGATGGATTGGTAAAGACAGATTAGTTGCTACATTTTTTGATTCTTGGGAGAGTTGCATCTCCCTCTTACCAACAGATCTCCAGAGTCGAATTAAACACTCACTTCATAACACAGAATGGTATGAGACAAGAATTCTACTGGTTGAACCTCCCATATTACTAGAGAACTAGTAATTTTCCTTGATTGTCTATTGATTTTGGGCTCTTCTTGGCTCTCCTCGTCTCTAGGCCCTAGCTGGAATATATCTCCAAGACATCAGCTAGGCTGCGGTATATCCACCTATATATAGGAGAACTGTTTTTTTTATTTATATGTATCAGTCTGTAATTTTGTATCTTGTGTGGAATTGCAGACGCATATATATGTACACCAGTATATCCTTTATTGTATTATACTATGATGGACTATTGTAATTTGATGTGATGCTTAAATAAAAGTATTTGAAAAAAAAAAATATTGGTTGTGCGAACATGCAAATACTGTACAGTGCGTGAATGTGATATCCATCCAATTTAACAGATGGGTATTCAGTACAAATTACAACAGTGGAGCACTCACCACACAGCGGTTAAGCGCTGTATTACATGCCGTAGCGTATCCTTTGTTGAAGAATACCACGGTACTCCACAAGTCCAGCCATCACGTAACGTTCCATGGCGCGACTCAGAGCCATGAACAACAAACTAGCTGGGCACATCTGTATATACTGTATTTATCACTGTCATAACATGGCATTTCAGAGGGCATTAACTTTCTTGTACAGGGGATCCTCACATTCTTTTTTCTAAACTTCAACAAATTTATTTTGCACAGGTTGATCAAAACAACATGTTAAACACTATAAAAGATTATTGCTGATTAAAAAAAAAAAAAAAAAACACCAAAAACAAGAGAAATGTCTCTGTTGAAATTATGGAGCCAAAATACACTCAATGATGTTAACAGTGATCTCTACTTCAATCCAAATTCTGCAATAGTCCTCACTAAATGATAGAGCGGTAATTTGCATCTGAATCATATTATACAATGTTATAATTACATACATTAAAATTTCCAATTGTAATTCAGTGTACATGTACATGACTTGGGGTAAGAACTTCAGCAAGGGGAAGCAATGATCACATTTTAAATTATGGTCATTGTAATCCAGTCCTCAACATAAACCATTAAATGAATACCTTTGTATTATTAACAGCCTGGGATCAAACAACCATAAAATGATGATTTAATATTGTGGTTGGAAAAACTTTTGAGAAATGAAAAAAGAAAAGAAAAGGGAAGAGAATGAACAAAAAAAAACAATTACACAAGGAAGGTTTCCCAGATTTTTCTTTACATGGAAAAATCTACCCGGTCCAGGACAAATATAAAACTGAATACTCAGCAAGATGCACACTCGACCATGCAAACAAATCAAGTGAAGATATATTATTATTTAGATAATAAAAATTATAAAAACAATTACATATGGGATAATACACCAATTGCTGTGAGAATAGATATGAGGATACTGGAAGTCATGAGGATTCATTGACCATAAAAGCACAATGTTACAATCCCAGTTACTTGTCCTTACAATCTCAGAGTGCTTTATTTTTTATAATACATAAGAAGCAATTTTATGAAGATAATAATAAATGTAACGATTTACATATTTTTTTGTTTGATCTTACATGTTATTTTTTTATTTTATTTTAACCTTGAGGTGATTCTACAGTACCCATGAAAGGTTGCAAGGAGCAGGGACAAGTCTGGGCCAGGTACAGGGCAGATCCTGTGTGTAATTTATGCGCTGCAATGCCTAGTTTATGTAGAATCATCCAGATTAATATGAAGAAAAAAATGATGAAAGATGAATAAGAAGACGAAGGAAAGTATATGCAAGCTGCATTCATAACAATCCAAGAACAAACTTTAAATATATTATTTGTGTCACAATCCAGCTTTACCAACCTGCTGTGATCCATCTCCATTTACTATGTGTGGCATCATGGCTACCTCCCCATTCAGCAAGGGTGGCAGTTCCAGTGGGATTTGGTCGGTCATCATCATTGTGACGTACATTCATGGAGAATTTTAGCTCAGCTGCCTTCCTAAAGATACCAGAAGAAAGCATTAAAATAAGAAGGCCTATAATATTTTACTTTAACATAATTGAACAATTTACAAATTACAGACTGATGGCAGAACACTCAAACATTTAATGGACCTCTAGACCTAAAGAAAAGTTTCAAGACATTGCCAAAACTGAAGCTGTGTCAGGAATGTTGCTCCATGTGGAGACATTTTGATGAACACCTAACAAATCTGCACTTAGAACTGCAGTGAGTTTTCTAGTTTTATGGTGGGCCTTAGATACATTAAGCTATATATCATTGGACAAACTGCCAATAACCGTTCATGGTTAATTACATCCTGCAACAGTTATTACCCAGCTTGCTAACATTACATAGACTTTATTCTGTCAAAGCACCATAAGGCAACTTTTTCTCCTCATATTTTCAGAAAGGCCATTGGAGCTGCCATATTACATATCTATATGGGACATATAGGACATGGTTATATATTAATATCCTGTTAACATTTACTAACACCCCTTTTAAGCCGATAATGTCTATTGAACAAGCAGTTAGTTTTGTATTGTGCGCAAGTATGGATCAAGGCCTTATAGTACATATTAACTATTGTACTGTATGAACAGACCAGTCTATTAAAATATCCATAGGAGTGGAACAGTTGCTAAAATTCGCATTAATTAAAAACTTTAGTCAGGCATAGCAGTATGAAGGACAAGGCCGAGCCATGGCTAGCAAGGTAGCAGGGCCGGCTCTTGTGAAAATATTGTGAGACATGACCCAAACCAAGAAGAATGTACACAGCTGCTGGACCAAGCAACAAATAGTCTGGAAATTGTCGCTTTGTCTCTAGTGAAGAGTGAAATCACACGTTACATTTTGCAGTTACATTTCACGGAATAAGACTGATGGATTTCCGTGAACGAACATGCAAAATGTAGTAAAATGCCATGTGATGAAATTTAGCGAAGCACTTTAAAATTAAATCACACTGTGCCCATACACACTGCCTATAAAGTTATGTCATTATTTTTTAATTCAGCTGGTGCTTTGGCAGTCTGGGTGGGGGCATTAAAAAACAAGCAGAAGCTACACTTGATTACCTGGGCAAGTTTAATATTACACAGATTCAGAAGCGTCAAGAGATAGATTGGATGCATGAATTTCATTTCCTACAGAGGTATGTTTGACACCACAATCTTTCTACATCAGGAGCCTCACATCAATATTCTGTGCCATCAGTTAATCCTTGCCCTAATTCTCCTCCACACATCACATGCATCCCCTGCCGTCACTTACCCAGTCACACACATAGAATTAAATTATTTCGCCCTCTGAAAAATTGAAAGTCTAGTGACAAAATGCGTAAGATGAATTTTGGAACTGAATTATTTTACAAGTCCCAGAAGGGTTTTATGCATCCAGGTGACTCTAATCTCTGGATTAACATCAAGCACCAATGGAATATTTTGCTTAAGCATACTGGGACTTTTGAGGACATTTACAACTTGCAAATATAATGCTTGCTAATGGTTTTCATCTTTCTGTTCTATCAATGTGGATATATGAGATTCTAATTCATTATCTGTATGAGAGTCTCCATTTTCAGAAATTTGGGAGAGTTTTTGCTTTTCTATAGTCTGACTTTTTTTTTTAATCTCGAGATCGATATGATTAATTATTTTTTTCTCTTATCTATATTATATAATTGGAATGCCTATGTCCATAATTTTTCACTGCTGTGATTGTTATTGATTAGTATTTATTTGAATAAAGCTTTTTTATAAAACTAAAAGCTATTATTATAATTATTAGCAGTAGTAGTACAAAGTGGTTGTTGTGTATCACATATATATATACAGTATATATATCTTAACTATAGCCTTTTGTCAAACACACCTTAAAAGACAGATAATTTATTTATTTTTTAAATATTTTTATAAATATTCATTAGAATATAATGGAATATTACCATTATTAAAAGTAGGGAAGGGAGGGACAATGTGGAGGTTAGAATAATAAAAAGGAGGTAGTATGGGCTACATAGGTACAGATATATGAAAAAGGTTCTGTCATGAGTTCTGAGCTTCAGAGATTCCAAGAGCCTGGAAAGTTTTCACCAGATAAAATTGGAAATTACTTAGTAGCATTAAACCTATAGTAAGAGATGGTATATTAATTAGAGGAATTACATCCTTCATTATTGGATTCAAAAAAGATTCATCATATGCACGCTTCTCCAAAAACTTGTTCTCTATCATGGAAATAATCAGCAAACTTGTTGCATAGAGGCTACATGCCAAATGAGGTTCGTATGGGTTAGTGTAGAGGAAGGAAGGGGGAGAAAGGTTCAGGGATGTTTCTGAGCTTCAAGGATAGAGTTTAATATAAAAAGTACAAACAGATCAAACATTGGGATACATTAAACAGTGAAATTATAAGATGACAAAGTAATTGACATTAAAAAAAGTAGCAGTCAATGACCCAGTGCCCTGAGAAGGGTGGATAGAAAGGATCATAGACATAGACACTAGAGACAGGTATAGTACAGAGAGAACACAAGAGGGTGGAGGGCCCTGCACGTAACAGCTTACAGACTAGGGGGTTTGAGAATAACAAAGGTAAAGAGGGAAGAATTGAGACAGAGCGTTGAGAGTTAAGAATGACAGGTGTGTTCATCAAATAATAATAAAACATACAATAGTTTTTAGCTATCTTACAAAGCATTTATTAAGAAGTTTCCCAATTCTTAATGAACAAGACATCCCGTAATACTGTACCGTATGATTAATATAGAGAATGTGTTATATGTTCACTGTGATAAGTATAGTCAGTATTAAGTTTGCACCATACAAAGCTTGCCTTTAGATTACTAGGTATATGTGACCAGTTATTTTAATACCAGCAAAAAAGTTTTATAATTGAATTAGAGTAAAACTGTGTAGGACAACATATAAAATCTGCATATATGGTACAAGCCTAATTTTATATGTTTAATGGAAACCAACTAAGCCCTCATATTGTAATATTTGTACACAAACACATCAAGCCAGATTGTGGGCTCTCAGTTTATGCTTAGTTATAAATAAAAGTGATGCATTAGTGAATTATTGTTATTAAGATGGCTAATTTCACATTGTCACTTTCTACAACACTTTGCTCAGGCCGTGGTGCTCAAAGCTCCAGCGCTAATAAATTTCTCGCTTGGCTTTAAATAAGTGATGACTTGGCTACGTGCAGGGCAGATACAGCATTACTGCAACCTAGACACTCCTTTATACAGCTCTAAATGCATCTTGGACCCAACAGCACATAAATAGGTGGCATATGCTGGGATCTCAATAACTCAATTGAAGGGCCCAAGGACTGAGAGATGTATTGTTAAATAGATGTATATGAGCCTTTACTCATTCTCTTATCACTAAAACATCTGAAAGTGAAACTAAAAATGTTATTCTCCATTAATTTATACCTTCTTGGATTAGAAGCATTAGTGCAGAATAAAAATTCAGTTGTTATGCAAGAAGTATATGGCTTTAATTTAAAAAAGCAGGTTATTTATAAATGCGTACTAGTGATGAAAAACATCTGCTGACTCACAGACCAGCAAGGGAAGAAATATATTAGGTTGCAACTCTAAATGTGGTGCTGAGCTATTGCTGTAGATGATGCAAGTAAATAAGAAATAGGTCTTCAGTATTTATCTTTTTTATTATTTTAATAATATTTAAAAACGGCTGTTATTCTATGCGGTAGTAATTAACTCAATTTGTCACCACATAAATTGTGCAAATTTAGCAAAAATAAAAATCTGACAAACTGCATTCATTTAAAATGTAAATGTAAACTCTGTATAAATAGATGTATATTAGGTAAGGAACAGTTCACAGTGAGGTAGAAGTGGCATACTCAAGTGTATTACAGCTCTGAATCTGGCCAACTTGCTGACAAGATTGATTGCCAATGTGATTTATATTGGCAATGATACTGAGCATGTTGTCCTTTGTAGGTCCTGTGAGGAGTCACCATGTAGCCATAATATATGCGAAAGTAATCCCTCATGTCTGTAAATGATTACTGAGAACCCATTATGGAGGTAATGCTAAATAAATATTGCTTTTTAAAACATTTTATTTTCTATTCATATTTTTTATTTGAATAATTTTTCTTTTTCTTTTGTATTACTATATATTTGCCAAGTATTTGCCCCACTCCCAGCCCCAGCAGATTTCAGATTCACAAATGATAACCTAAAATTTCAGTGACTATATTTTGTAGTCCATGGCCGATACCACCCATGTGTATATGGTGCAGGCATACTCTGTGCTGTGTACAGCCATGGCCAAAGGTTTTGAGAATGGTTTTGGTTTTCACAAAGTTTGCTGCTTCAGTGTTTTTAGACCTTTTTGTCAGATGTTACTATGGTATACTGAAGTAAAATTACAAGCATTTCATAAGTGTCAAAGGCTTTTATTGACAATTATATTAAGTTTATGCAAAGAGTCAATATTTGCAGTTTGAGCCTTCTTTTTCAAGACCTCTGCAATTCGCCCTGGCATGCTGTCAATCTACTTCTGGGCCACATACTGACTGATGGCTGCCCATTCTTGCCTAATCAATGCTTGGAGTTTGTCAGAATTTGTGGGTTTTTGTTTGTCCACCCGCCTCTTGAGGATTGATCACAAGTTCTCAAGGGGATTAAGGTCTGGGGAGTTTCCTGGCTATCGACCCAAAATGTCGATGTTTTGTTCCCCGAGAAACTTAGTTATCACTTTCACCTTATGGCAAGGTGCTCCATCATGCTGGAAAAGGCATTGTTCGTCACCACACTGTTCTTAGATGGTTGGGAGAAGTTGCTCTTGGAGGATGTTTTGGTACCATTCTTTATTCATGGCTGTGTTCTTAGGCAAAATTGTGAGTGAGCCCACTCCCTTGGCTGAGAAACAACCCCACACATGAATGGTTTCAGGATGCTTAACTGTTGGCATGACAAAGGACTGATGGTAGCGCTCACATTTCCTTCTCCAGACAAGTGTTTCTCCAGATGCCCCAAACAATCTGAAAGGGGATTCATCAGAGAAAATAACTTTACCCCAGTCCTCAGCAGTCCAATCCCTGTACCTTTTACAGAATATCAGTCTGTCCCTGATGTTTTTCCTGGAGAGAAATGGCTTCTTTGCTGCCCTTCTTGACACCAAGCAATCCTCCAAAAGTCTTCGCCTCACTGTGCGTGCAGATGCACTCACACCTGCCTGCTGCCATTCTTGAGCAAGTTCTGCACTGGTGGTACCCCAATACCGCAGTTGAATCAAATTTAGGAGACGGTCCTGGCACTTGCTGGACATTCTTGGGCACCCTGAAGCCTTCCTCTCAACTATCGAACCTCTCTCCTTGAAGTTTTGATGATCCGATAAATGGTTGATTTAGGTGCAATCTTACTAGCAGCAATATCCTTGCCTGTGAAGCCCTTTTTGTGCAAAGCAATGATGATTGCACATTTTTCCTTGCAGGTAACCATGGTTAACAGAGGAAGAACAATGATTTCAAGCTCCACCCTCCTTTTAAAGCTTCCAGTCTGTTATTCTTACTCAATCAGCATGACAAAGTGATTTCCAGCCTTGTCCTCGTCAATACTCTCACCTGTGCTAACGAGAGAATTACTGACATGATGTCAGCTGGTCCTTATGTGACAGGGCTGAAATGCAGTGGAAATGTTTTTGGGATTAAGGGCCTGATTCAGACCCGGTCACAAGCGCAGTGCGCTCACAACCGGGTCGATGGTGGGCCAGTGCGCATGCGCACGATGGAGTCGGCTCCGTCGTTCGCATGCGCGAGACCCAGATAGCGACTGGCAATCCGTTGCTCGGGGTCTCGCACCAAAGGGGGCGTGCTGTCGATGTTGAGTGACAGCACGCCCCCTTTGGTGGGCGGGCTGGGGGGGTGGCTGCCCAGACGGAAGCGTTCCCATGAGAACGCCTACCGTTTGGGGGCAGCCGCACTGACATCACAAGTGATGTCAGTGGGGCTTGAGGCCACGAGACCCTACCACAAGGGTCTCATTGCAAGCCCAATGGTCGCGATGGTCTTGTCCATCGCGACCATCATCCTGGCCGCACGCATTAGCTGTGGGTGGTAACCCACAGCAATGCGAGTGGCCCGGAGGACGCTCCATAAAAAAAAATGTAAAAAAAGACGCCCTGATTCAGAGCGAGCGCTGGCGTCCGGCTCTGAATCAGGGCCTAAGTTCATTGTCATGGCAAAGAGGGACTTTGCAATTATTTGCAATTCATCTGATCATGTCGTTCTGGAGTATATGCAAATTGCCATCATAAACACTGAAGCAGCAGATTTTGTGAAAACCAATACTTGTGTCATTCTCAAAACTTTTGGCCATGGCTGTGTATGATTCAAGTAGGTGTACCCTGTGACGTGTACAGGGAGCAGGAGGTGTACTCTGTGCTTTGTATAGGATTAAAGTACGTGTACCATGTGACGTGTATAGGGTACAGGAGGTGTACTCTGTACTTTGTAGAGGATTAAAGTAGGTGTACCCTGTGATGTGTATAGGGTGCAGGTGTACCCTCTGACGTGTATACGGTGCAGGAGGTGTACCCTGTTACATGTATAGAATTAAAGTAGGTGTACCCTGTGACTTGTATAGGGTGCAGGAGGTGTACCCTGTGACTTGTATAGGGTGCATGTGGTATACTCTGATGTGTATAGAGTGCATTTTATATACAGAATATTTATACATATGTATATATACATATATTCATACACACGGGATCCTGGCGGATAAAATGCCAGAGGCCAGAATTCCAGGGCAGGAAATCCGACAGCAGCCAGAATTCCGGCTCAAAAATCCAGACGTCTGCGATTCTAACAGTGAGTATTATGGTTAGGTTTAGACTGCAGGAGGGGAGGGGTCGGGTTAAGCTGCTTGGGGGGGGGGGGGGGTCGGTGGAGGTCTACGGTTAGGCTGCAGGAGCGTTAGGCTGTGGGAAAGGTGGGTTAGGGGTAGGGTTAGGAGCAGGACTACAATACTCACTGCATGCATTGGGATTTCAAACGCTTCTGGGATTCTGACCGGCGGCATTATCAGCGCCAGGATCCTGTACCAAACACATACACATACACACACACACACATATATATATGTATATACACACACACACACACACTACCGTTCAAAAGTTTGGGTTCACTTAAAAATGTCCTTATTTTTGAAAGAGAAGCACTGTTTTTTTCAATGAAGATAACATTAAATCAGAAATACACTCTGTACATTGTTAATGTGGTAAATGACTATACTAGCTGCAAACATCTGGTTTTTAAAGGAATATCTGCATAGGTGTATAGAGGCCCAGTTCCAGTAACCATCACTCCAGTGTTCTAATGGTACATTGTGTCTGCTAAGCGCGTTAGAAGACTAATGGATGATTATAAAACCCTTGTGCAATTATGTTAGCATAGCTGAAAACAGGTTTGCTCACTAGAGAAGCTATAAAACTGGCCTTCCTTTGAGCATGTTGAGTATCAGGAGCATCACATTTGTCGATTATACTCTCCAAATGGACAGAAAAAGAGAAGTTTCATGTGAAACTCGACAATCAATTCTTGTTCTTAGAAATGAAGGCTATTCTATGCGAGTAATTGCCAAGAAATTGAACATTTCCTACAACGGTGTGTACAACTCCCTTCAGAGAATAGCACAAACAGGCTCTAACCAGAGTAGAAAAAGAAGTGGGAGGCCCTGATGCACAACTGTGCAAGAAGACAAGTACAATGTTTGAGAAATAGGCGCCTCACAAGTCCTCAACTGGCAGCTTCATTAAATGGTACCCGCAAAACGCCAGTGTCAACGTCTACAATGAAGAGGCGACTCCGGGATGCTGGCCTTGTAGGCAGATTGGCAAAGAAAAAGCAATATCTGAGACTGGCCAATAAAAGTAAAAGATTAATATGGTTAAAAGAACACAGACATTGGACAGAGGAAGATTGGAAAAAAGTGTTATGGACAGACGAATCGAAGTTTGAGGTGTTTGGATCACACAGAAGAACATTTGTGAGACGCAGAACAAGGGAAAAGAGTGCCTGTCGCCACCTGTCAAGCATGCTGGTGGTAATGTGACGGTCTTGGGTTCCTTTGGTGCTCGTAAAGTGGGAGATTTGTACAAGGTAAAAGGGATTTGAATAAGGAAGGCTATCACTCCATTTTGCATCGCCATGCCATACCCTGTGGACAGCGCTTGATTGGAGCCAATTTCCGCCTAAAACAGGACAATGACCCAAAGCACACCTTGAAATTATGCAAGAATTATTTAGAGAAGGAGCAGGCAGCTGGAATTCTGTCTGTAATGGAGTGGCCAGCGTAGTCACCAGATCTCAACCCCATTGATCTGTTGTGGGAGCAGCTTGACCGTATGGTACGCAAGAAGTGCCTATCAAGCCAATCCAACTTGTGGGAGGTGCTTCAGGAAGCGTGGGGTGAAATTTCTTCAGATTACCTTAACAAATTAACAGCTGACATGCCAAAGGTCTGCAATGCTGTAATTGCTGCAAAAGGAGCATTCTTGGACGAAAGCAAAGTTTGAAGGACAAGATTATTATTTGAAATAAAAAAGGATTTTGGTACTTACCGATAAATCCCTTTCTCCGATTCCACAGGGGACACTGGAGCCTCAGTACAATGGGGTATTGGAGTGTGTTAACCGGGAGCTGGCACCTTTAAATAAAAAGCTACTGGTAGCTAGCTCCTCCCCCTCTATACCCCCCCCCAGGTCAGTCTAAAAACAACTGTGCCCGAGGGGAGCTGGAAAGTAAGGAGAAGGAGACAGAAAAGCTACATTAATCACATATACATAAGAAAACCACATATACATGAAAACAAGAACAGGTCAGTCAGACAACATTAAAACGCAAACTAGTGGGTGTCCAGTGTCCCCTGTGGAATCGGAGAAAGGGATTTATCGGTAAGTACCAAAATCCTATTTTCTCCTTCATCCACCAGGGGACACTGGAGCCTCAGTACAATGGGGATGTCCCAGAGCTTACATCCCGGGTGGGAGAGCGCTGAGAGCCCTGCAACACCGCATGGCCAAACTCCGAAGCGGAGGCCGCAAAAGTATCAAAACGATAGAATCGTAGGAAGGTATGCGTGCCTGACCAAGTGGCTGCTCTACAAAGCTGGTTTAAGGAAACCCCGCGAGCAGCCGCCCAAGAAGGACCTACCAAGCGCGTAGAATGCGCCGTAATAGGACTCGTTGGTTGTTTGGAAGCCACCACGTATGCTTGCCTAATAGTGAAGCGAATCCATCTAGAAATGGTCTGTTTGGAGGCTGGCCAACCTGGACGGGCCACATCAAACCGAATGAACAAAGCATCTAATTTACGGAGGGAGGCAGTCCTGTCGACGTAAATCCGGAGTGCTCTGACTACATCCAAGGATTTTGAATTAGAAGAGTCATCCTTAAACACCGGAACCACGATAGGCTGGTTTATATGAAAAGCCCTTTGAGTACGCAGCTCCGCCCTATCCTCATGGAAAATAAGATAAGGAGGGCGGCAGGATAAAGCACTGAGTTCTGACACATGCCTTGCCGAAGCGCAAGCCAACAACATAACCACCTTCCAGGTTAAGTACTTTATCTCCACTCTCTGTAATGGCTCAAAAGTATCAGACTGGAGGAAGGCCAACACCAAATCCAAATCCCATGGTGTTGTGGGAGGCACAAAGGGGGGTAGAATCCTCACAACTCCTTGGAGAAAAGTCTGTATATCCGGAAGCAAAACCAATTTCCTCTGAAAGAAAATGGACAACGCGGATACCTGTACTTTTAATGAACCGAGACGAAGGCCTGCTGTGAGACCAGCCTGAAGAAAAAGAAGGAGACGTGATACCTTAAAGACTGAAGGAGGAGAATTACATCTCTCACACCAAGCCACATATGTCTTCCATATGCGGTAGTAATGTTGAGAAGTGACTTCTTTCCTAGCCCGAATCATTGTGGGAATGACACTAGACGGAATACCCTTCTGTCTGAGGATGGCCAGGCCGTCAAACGAAGCCGCCTTAAGTCGCGATAAACAAATGGGCCCTGATGAAGGAGGTCGTCCTGAAGAGGCAGTGGCCACGGCTCGTCTATTAACAGATTCTGTATCTGGGAGTACCACGCTCGTCTGGGCCAATTTGGTGCTATCAGAAGCACCTTGATCCCTTCCCGCTTGATTCTTTGAAGCAGGCGCGGAATAATGCGGAAACGGAGGGAATAGGTAAATGTAATGAAACTTCCACGGAGCCGTCAGTGCGTCCACTCCAGCTGCCCGTGGATCCCTTGTTCTGGAGTAGTAAACTGGTAGTTGGTGGTTTAACCTTGACGCCATAAGGTCGGCTTGAGGATAGCCCCACCTCAGAGTTAGTTGCTGGAACACCTGGGGATTGAGTGACCATTCCCCTGGATGAACGTCCTGCCGACTGAGGTAGTCGGCCTCCCAGTTGTCTACTCTACCATGTTGCACCCCAAAACTAGGAATGGTGAGTGCCGTGGATTAGTGCTTTTTGTTTATTATGATTAATTTTTATAATTAATCATTTTTGTGATCACATTTTCTCATGCACCCCTTTTAACTAGTTATCTAACTTGTGTCAGCTGTTTTCCTAGGTGCTTTGCAACAGGTGTGCTTGGTAACTGTCTCACATTTAAAAGCAAAGTTGCTGTGAGCTTTAAACCTTGATAGCATACCCTGAGTTTAACACTAATGTGATGGCTATGTCCATGTTATAATTTTGAGCAATAGAGTAGGGACTTGCAGTAAAATGGGGTCCCGTGACAATGGGCTGCAAGCTTAAATACATTGATCAATTCATGTACCAATATATATTTATATTGATAGGTGTGTGTGTATGTATATATATATATATATATATATATTCACACCTATGTGTGTGTGTGTGTGTGTGTGCTATATATATATATATATATATATATATATATATATATATATACATACACACATACACGCACATATATATATATATATATATATATATATATAGCACACACACACACATAGGTGTGTATATATATATATATATATATATATATATATATACACACTCACACACACACCTATCAATTTTACAGTTATGAGATAGACTGAAATGACTGACAAGACCAACTAAGATAATTAGCTGACCTAACAGACTAATTTCATGATCAACATCGAAGTAAAAAATATGTTTCTATATAGTGTAATACTTTCCAGTGCTTTAGTCAGCTGATCTACAATTAAATACAGACTGCCAAAGATGACCACTTCCATTTAGCAGCTGAGGGAGAATGAAATGACCACATCCTAACTATCAGGATGAGGGTGGCCAGGCCAGACTTCACTACTAAACAAATGTATTAATCACTGGAATCATTAATTCTAATAAAATCGAGCCAACCTGATATATCACATCCCTAAAAGTTCACATAAGGGGAAAAACATTGATCCATGACTCCTACACTATAGCACAAGATACCCTGTAAACAGAAGTACAGTGTTTTACTACAAGTGTAAAACCAACAAATTTAAGTAAAATAAAACTCATTCTATTCTATATGTCCATAGCCATTTGCATTCATACTTGTTTCTGAGTGCATTTGTGTTGTGGAGCTTTTTGTTGGACACTGCTGGTCATTGCATTGCAGTGTGTTTAAAGCATGTCACAACACTTGAAATAGTCCATTTCTATACGAGTGTATTGCGTATATACTTTCTAAGTGTTAACACAAGTGCCTTAACCAGCATTGTTCTACATTTGCCTATTCATAGTGATTCATAGTTACTAAAGAGAGAGTTTTTAGAAGTGGAGATGTCGCCCATAGCAACCAAGCAGATTCTACTTAACATTTGATTAGCAGCTTCTAGAAGATAATAGCTAGAATCTGATTGGTTGCTATGGGCAACATCTCCACTTCCAAAAACTCTCACTTTAGTAAATAATATACCCGTCTATTCATTTAATGTAATTGTGCGTTACAGGTACAAACTCAAATTAACAGGCCATTGACTAAAATGCAGCTCTCCATCAGTGCTTTTTTTATCTTTTTTTCCACACCAGTCTGTTCATCTCTATTGATATATGGTCAAAGCAGGGAGCCCTTGGAATAATTACTTAGCACAAGCCAATCACACCGTGGCTAGCGTGGAAACCTACTTGTGAGAGGCTGAGTGGCTAAGAATTACTCCAATCAAATGAGATCACTGCCATTCTAAGGATCACATTCTTTTTTTATGATTTTAATTTGTTTCCTGTGAATAGGAAGATTTTGCCTTGAGTCACAAGGAGGAAGATTCCCTAGTACTACAGGAATTCCTGTGGATTATAGATAAATAACATCTGCCCTTGGATTACAAAATAAAGACATTTCTCATTGATTAGAAAATTAATGATTGGATTACAAATTAGGAACATTTTTAAGCATAAAAAGGGGAAAAGGAAACTCTCAGGTCAGGGGCACTCTGTCAATAGAGACCAGAGAGTTTCCTTTTCCCCTTTTTTTTTAACGTAAATTTAGTACACCCTTACTGGATGAACCTCCACTGCTTGATATCTGCATTACTATATATTTAATAATTTGTGACACAGTGGATAGTCCTATAAATGGTCACCAAGGATTACCAGTGCTCAGCTACTAACCCTTCTCCCATTATCTCTGGGATATTAAATTAGGAACATTCCCTGTAGATTTTCCTTGGATTATAAATGTTTTTTAGGAATTCGAATTATGGATATTTCCCATGAATTCCAAGAAGATTCATTGTAATAGAATGCAAATTAACATTTTCTGTGGATTTAATCACAATGGATTACAAATATTTAAACTGAATTAAAATAAGAATTTCCATTGGATTACAAAAGATTATTCCCTTGGAATAGAAGAGGAATAATTTCTATTTTATGAATAAATTGGTGAATAAGGATTTGGGGTGTTATTATTTAAATATTTATTTGTGTCCACAGTATGTTTTGATTTCATTTTATTACTATTTTTTTTACAATGGAACAAGGATTAATAGACCCCTAGCCACTATACTGAAATTAATTAGGGGCAGTGGTCATACCAAGGAGGCATACTGTACGTTTTATTATGCTCAGAGTACTATGTGTAGCACTTGTATGTTATTTCCATGTTTGCCAGACTCCCTCAGGGTGCTCTGATTTATGTTCATGGTTCACTGGTAGGTAAACTGGCATCTGACTAAACGGATTTGTAAAGTGTACTGGGGAAGAAAACAATGTAACAAAATAAAATTATTTGATACAGCGATTATCGGAAAACTGTGCATGCGCAGGACCAGTTCTGCACATGTGCAGGGCGGGTTCTGCGATCTTCCTCTCAGATCCGCCAAGACAAGCTTTTGGGTGGAAAAGTGGGGGCTTGCCTGGCCAGTGTTCTCCAAAACGGGAGCTTGTTGCCCTTGTTTTCCAGGAGTGATCAGTACGGGGTCTGCGTCGGTGGACATAGATTTCCTAGTCTCGCAGGCGGTCACGCTAAGAAAGCTTTATCGGTCACGATAAAACAGATAGTCGCAATGGTGATCCGAGGCAGACTCTATGGCTCCTGCCTCCTGCAGTATTTTAATATTTGCTGGACAGTATTGCACAGCAACTTCTTTGCAGCTTTGCAATACCGTCCGGACCTGAATCGGGCCCTTTATGAATAAAGAAAGCATAGCTTAAAAACTCAGAACAGATTGGGCTTTAGGTCTGAACATCTTTTCATATAATTTGTAACATTTTATGTACTAAAAAAAAGTTGTTGTTTTTTTTTTTTTTAAATAAAATGTGTAAAAAGATTTAAAATAAACCACAAAGTTTCTGAAGTTCTGTTAAAATCTAGATACAGAAGATACAGTGAAATAATGAAAGACAAAAAAACACAACAGCATAAAAATAAATAAAAACAAAAATATAAATCTGCAGTATGTTTGTATTATGAAGGAAAAAGTCTCAATAGGGAATATAATATGGAAGTTTGACATGGTTAAACATAGACAAGTCTTTGTGTTTTGAAAAGCTTTCCTCACATGTGGATTTTGCACAGCTACACATCTGTTCACAGCGGAAGTAACATTGGCATGAAAATATTTCTAAGCATGCAGCAAATCAATTGACCATTGTAAGTACATCATTCATTGCTATCTGATACAACTGCAATGAGGCTGACATTTGCATGAATTAGAAAAAAAACAGAACAATACAATTATTCGTAATTAAGAGTGTGATGCTTATTTTTATAATTTGACCTTACAGAGTATTTTGTGTTGGTCATTGTTAAGAATTAGTAAAAAAAAAAAACTGATTTATTTATGTAAGAAAATAAAATACCAAAGTGGCTGAATATATTTATAGCCCCTGTAGGACAGGAAATCACACATGTGCACATATTATTTAATAATTACAGAATTATTTATCACCATAAGGGGAGCGTGGCTGTGGTACCAGAAAGGGTTACAGTCAGAATGTTGATAGTCAGAATGTCGATATCAAAATGTCAACACCAGACTGTCGACATGTTTTGATTGTGACCAGTCAGGATGTCAACATGTTTAAAACGTTAACATCCACAATGTCACCATTGACAAAATGTCAACATTGTGTCAACAGTAACAATGTCAACATATGGAATTAGGGTTAAGGCTAGGCAACAATTAGGGTCAGAAATATCAGTGTTCGGTTAAGGCATATTACGGTAAGGTTTAGGGCATATTAGGGTACTGTTTACAGTTAGTTCTTATCCTAAAAAACTACAGTCGACAGTCACAATGTCAACATTCTGAACATGTCGACATTATGTCGGTGTCAACATTGCGGAATGTCGGCATGTAATCTGTTGACGCTTTGAACACGTAGACATTCTGAACATGTCAACATTCTGCATGTTAAAATATCATGCCTAACCCCCAGGAAGGACCACAGATGGTGTTCTAAGAACTATAGTCAACTAAAGCACCGTTGTGACCTCATAATCAAATTATTTGGCCATCTGATGCCCTGATTTTGTTAACCAAATACATTTGTAATGATCAGAACATCATAAAAATAAGTTTCATCTTCTAAATTTAAATGTAATAAATGATAACTTTTTCTTTTGCAGACTTTCCATTTTTAGCCTAATTACACTGGATACTTCTCAGTATTAATTCTCCCACCAATCATTAGATAATTAGCTACATTGTGCCTGATTTAGAGTTGCATGCTATTACATCTGCCAATTTGGTTTCATGATTTTTAGCAGACAGCGCATGCATGCGTTGTGGCCAGCATCAGGGTGTTCACGTGTAGGATAAGTATTCTGTAGGTGTGCTGATGGAATTGCAGGCTATTCAGAAGGGAGCGTATGAAGAGATTCAACCGGCTTCAGATGGATCAGGTCTTAATATTTGTAGATGGGGTCTTAATAATGAAAAATGACTATTAATGTACTACAGTCCATAATACTTTGAGTTAATTACAAGAACATCATAGTCAGAGAGAGCATATGAAGAGGCAGTAACAATTAATATGGAAATGTGGTATACTATGTGTGTGCCTTAAGTTCAGCCCTGTTAAACAGGATCATAGAACAGAAGTCTCTCTCCAGCTGCAGTTAAGATGCCACATTCAGCATGTTGGAACAAGCAGCTCGCAATCATGTAAGAGTAACAGATGATATAAGCAATAAAATAGACAGCGCACTGCAATTTTTCATAGCATGGCATGAGCCTACAGCAGATTAGTGCATACAGAGCACGGCTCCTCCCCCTGCAGTTAGGGTGCTCCCAGTGATACTGTAACTCAGATTGATTAACCCTGCCAGTTTAATACTTATTGCACTAGTAAAACAAATAATACATTAGACAAGGGGTAGGCTACCTGTGGCACTCCAGCTGCTGCAGAACTACATTTCCCAGCATGCCCTGACTCAGTTTTGCTATTAGGGAATGCTAAAACGTTGGTTGGGCGTGCTGTGATGTGTAGTTCTACAGCAGCTCGAGTGCAACAGGTTGACTGTACCTGGTAGCTTTAACAGACCTGATCAGCACAAAGAAAATTAAACACAATCAGCTATATTACTGTGACCAAGATGTAGTACACATAAACAACAATATTTCCATTTTGTGAAGTGTTAAATTCTAATTTAGAAAAAGCCATTTGGTTGTAGTGGCCGCTATACTGTAACCCTACATGAAAATCACATTAAGCAGCATTTCTTATTTGAGTTCCTGTGCGTAATTGTGATTACCTTCTTATACTGATATATGACTTATTGATGGATACAATTGCATTTTATTATAATCTCATCCTGTGTTCATATACATCATGTAACAATTGTACTGCCCTATGCACATTTCAGCCTCACCCTCCTGAATGCAAAATATTCTTGGATATTGTATTCAACTGCTGGCAACTATAGCAGATGAAAATGCGTATGTAACCTGCATGTTCAGTACTTGAATTTTGTCAGACAGGAAATGTCATCTACAACCTACACCTATTTTCCTAACATTCCTTGTGGTAATTACTGACCAATCCTTCCTGGAATCTCAAAATATCTTGCACACCATCTATAATATGTTTACTGATATGTGTGTATTGTGGGCCTGATTCAGAGATGGATGCTAATGCGATCGCAACTGCGTTTTCGTACGCCACGCAGTTGCGAAAATATGAAAATGTCAGCAAAGATCACCTGAGCATCAAGACGCCCACAGCTGCCTTCTCACCTGTGCGCGAGTACGCATACCTATGTAAACATCGGTAACATCGAAGTACTTCGGCGGCCATCTTACCCTTGTGGCAGGTATGATCTGCCGCAGCCATGGGAGCACTTCTGACACCCAGAGCTGCATATGCAATCGCAGTGGCTAATTTATGCACACCCATTTAACGGCGCTTAAACAGACAGGCACGCCTGCCTTTTTGTGACCATTCCCCATTACCACCCCCAAACACTGGCAGTCAGTCACTTGCTTGACAATGGATTCCTCTGTGCATGTGTGATTGTAACACGACTGCAGTACGGTGCATACGCAATGTCAAACAATCACTCGATCTGTGAGAAAATTGCATTAGCGTCCGTCTCTGAATCAGGCCCTCATTTGGCTCCTTCTCCCTTCATGGACACAGTAGATATTTAACTGACTTTGGGCCCGAATCAGAAGTGGACGGTAATGCATGGTGGCTGTGAAGTTACAGTGTGGTAATATGCAAATACTAATTTCAGGCATCCTCTTGTGTACTAGTGTACAGAGCCGTAACTAGACTTTTTGGTGCCCTGTGCCAGAAAGAGCATTGGCGGCCCCCTCATTTTTCAAAGGGACATAATGCACTCAAAAAAGGGCCATGGCTTCATGGGGAAGGGCCAGGGAAAGTATAGGAGAGGCCAGGAGATGCTGGGGATGAAATAAGAGGAAGCTACAAGCAAGAATGATAATAAACAGAAATTTAGTAGGCCCAACCAGTGCCCCCTGACCTGTGGTGCCCTGTGCGATGGCACCGGCCGCACTACCCTAGCTAGGGCCCTGCTAGTATATGACGGACTATGCAAGCTCTGAGACGCCTACTTTCAATGCTCGCTGACAGTGCAACTCCTCTGGCATTTGTCAATACATCACCATCGGGGCACTATAGCTTGCACCATCGATACTTATGATGCAGTGACTGCTTCTGAAAATTCTCTAAAAATGGCCTCGGTGAATATGAACCTGCATTTGAGAACAGTAATGGGATGCAGTTCATATGCCAACGAACGGGATGCTGGTAGTCAAAATACTGATGCCGGAATCCCGCTGCCCGGCATAATGATGATGCTGATATCCCGAAGGACATCAGGATACCAGCATCGGCATCCCGACCTTCCGGAATCCCGAAAGTCCAGACGGCGGTAAACATGCGCGATTGGCCGGGTATGGGGAGGTACGGATTAGGCACCCCAGGGGGGGATATTAGTGTTAGGCACCCCCTGGGGAGGGTTAAACTACGGGAAGGGTGGTTAGGAATAGGCACCACTGGGGGGAGGTTAGGGTCAGGGAGGGTTAGGTTTAAGGTGCGGTAAGGGGGGGGTTAGGGTTAGTCACCACCAGGGGAGGTTAGGGTTAGGCACAACCAAGGAAGGGTTGGGGGGTGGGGGAGAGGGCAGGTTTAGGGTACTTACCTGCCCCTGTCGGAACTCTGCACCATTTGGGTTTCCAGTGTCGGTATTTGAACCGGCGGGTATTATACCGATTCCACAGGAACACCCATGGCTTTCTGCCTGTAACTCAAATGGGAGTGATGCCATGTGCAACAGCGATCTCTGCATACACTCAGTGGTACATATGCGCCGAAGGGGACATTTTGCGCATGCACAGTAGCAAATAATCATTCAACTGCTCAAACAGCTACATTGTGTCCACCTCTGTATCAGGCCCTATTGCCTCATTTCTCTTATTTACTTCTCCAAACAATAGGTTGCTCCTACATCCTTCTGTTTAGTAACAAATATGCACTTATCAAACAGCTGCTGCTCACTGTACATTAGAAAAGGTGCAGTCCCATCCTCTGTACAGTGTTTTCTATTTAACTCATGGCAGAACAAATGAGTCCGGATTCTGAGTCGGACGCAGTTTTTCTTCTGCGCATGCGTCTGAGTCAGTGGGACTCAGACGCATGCGTCAATGCGCTCCATATCTGTCCAATACACTTCTGCTACCGTGTGTCTAAATGTGCAGTGCAACTCTGTACAAGCCAAATCGTGACGCATGTGTAGTGCAGACATGCATCACGATTTTGCTTGTACAGAGTACGGTAGCAGTGCACATTTGGACACACGGTAGCAGAAGTGTATTGGAAATATATGGAGCGTTCCTGGGAGGTATCAGGGCTAATCAGAGGCATGGAAATGTTGCGCCTTATGGTAGAGTCGCGTACATATAGAAGGCCAAAATCAGTTGGATAATCTGCACCTGCTATTGGGCTGATGCAAGTTTCCATGGTGGCGCCCAAATACGCTCCAAGCGGTATTTGAGCGTCTAAAGATGCTGAAAGTGGGCGTCTCAGTCCTTGCACATTTAGACACAGGGGTGTACACCAGGGAAGGGCTTTGTAGCGACTTCGGTAAAAGAGGAAGACACTGGTGTGGCTGCATCAGACTTAGTATTAGGACCATGGTGCCCAAGCTGCATGTAAGTAAATGATGTATTAGGAGTGTGTTGTATACCTTTCTGTATAGGTATATAACAACATCAAAAAATAGTATCACAAATATTCTGATTCAGCTACTGTCCCAAACTAGCCCATGATTTAATATTCAGCAACAAAGTCATAAACTATGCCATGATTTTGTAAATAAATCAGCCATATAATAAATTATATGATCTAGTATTATATACTGTATTCATCAGTTATATCACAATTAACATTTGATTTAGTATATTCAGTAGCAACATTAAGAATGACCTTATGATTTACTAGACTCTGCCGCTACAGCACTAACTGGCCCATTAATCAATTTATATCAATAAATATCAATAAATGTCGTTTTATTTACTATATTCACCTAATTTCGCCCCAAATGTAAAATCATTTACTACACTGAAGCACCAAAAGTCATGGGATAGCAGTATGTAAAGGTAATGGTGCCACCGTACTGTGACATCTTGGAAATGCCCAGACATGCATCAGTTGTAATCTGAGATCTTGTGAGTCAGTTTGAACACCGGCTAGGCTGCTCATGGCAAGGCAACATGAATTGCCGGTGTTTGGATGGGGCATGATAGTGGGTGTCCGAAGGATGGGACTTTCCATTTCCGAAGATGTGCGGACATTCAACGTTCCTCGATCTACGGTGTGTCGTGTATACCGGGAATACCTCCTGGAAAGCAGTACAACTCCACCGTGGACAGCGTAGTGTCCGACCATGGGTTCTTAATGATCAGCGGCATCTGGCCAGAATTGTCCGTTGTAACAGACAAGCGACACTGGTTCAAATCACATCCACATTCAATGCAGGAGGTACCAGACACATAGCCAGCAGGTCAGTGCAGCGTTCTTTAGCTTCCATGGGACATGCGTGCAGAAGACTCACACTACGAAACTGGTAGAGGCTAAGACAGTGGTGCAATTTAAACATGCTTAGGACGTGTAGGACTGGGGCATGAAGGGCCCACCAGGGAAATATAATGGAAGGGGCGTGACCAGCCAATTGGTAGGTGTTGTTATTAACTGGAGGGGTGTGGCCAAAGAGTTTTAGGACATTAGAGATAAAAATATTATGAATGGACGCCAGTTTACTGCAGACAGATCTAGCAATCCAGAAAGTGCCCAAGAATGTTGGAGAGGGTCTGAATCAGGACCAGAGTCAGTAGGAATAAGATGTAGACGGAAGATTTATAGGTGAGGGGAGTATACTGGAAAGAGTAGGTAGCTGAGGGGATGTAACCAGTGCTTGCAGTGGTCCTAGAGAGGTGGTGGAACTCATCTCTTCGGCCGCCTACTTCCCCCTCACACACACACTTGGCAGAGCTACTCTGAGAGGCCAGAACAATGTGAACACTGATCGTTACACGCACACATACACAAAGTGAATGCAGCTCCAAACCCACAAGAGCAGCAACCTAGCCTCCCGGCAGCCTCTCCCCGGCACCCCGTCAAGTCCAGCACCCAGGCCACGTGCCCACTTAGCCCCCCTAGTTGCTGCTCTGCCCAATGTCTCCTCTCCCACCAGCAGCTTATACCCCCTGGGTCCCTCTAGCAGCAGCTCCCTGCCCCTGTGTCTCCTCTATCACCATCAGCTTATCCCTCCCATGTCCCTCTAGCAGCAGCTCCCTGCCCCTGTTTCCTCTCCCACCAGCAGCATACCACCATGTCCCTCTAGCAGTAGCTCACCTTTGTGCCTGCCCTGGCCCTTGCTCCTCTTCATGGCTCCTCAGTGCACTATGCAGCAAAAAAGGCATGACATCACATACGCTGTGCCGCAAAAAGAGCCGCCAGTCCGCAGGACAACAAAGTGAGTGACAGGGAGAGGCAGGCCCCGGAGGAGAAGGAGGAGGAACATGGAGCCGGAAACCGAGGGTGGGGAGGCGGCCGCCACCAGACAGTGGTACTCTGTCTGTAGGACATCTATTCAGGAATGTGGCAGAGGGGGAACTAGTTCCACTAACCATTAGAGGTGACAGAACTCAGTTCCATCCCGTTCCTGTCCACTTTAACCACTGGATGTAACTAAGGGTGGCAAAATATATCATAAGAAATTTGTACCAGTGAGGAGTAAAGTGGAGGCAGGTGGGTGAGGTGAAGGATGAGCTGGTTAGGAGGAGGTGGAGGAGGAGGGATGGTGCAGAGGAAGCAATTTGGAGCAATGCAAAGTGAAGGAACATCAACAGAAGAATGGAGCAGATGCATGGCTGTCAGGGCTATGCACTATCATACCTGTGCTGCCATTCTACAGTACTTTAATGGAGAACTCCCCCTGCTCTGTTAGTGGAAGAGCTTTTAGGGCCTGATTCTGAGTCGGGCACTATGTCAATGCTGGATACAGTTGAGCGTTTTGTTTTTTGTTTTTTTTACTGCATACACATTCTGATAGAGTAACAGTGGAGATGCACGGATGCAGAAGTATACTGAAAATGGACTGGGCATTCCTTGGCGGTGACAAGGAGGTGGCTGGTCAGACACATGGATATGGTCCATCTTATGGGCGTGTTATGGGTGTGTCCCAGGCGTGTTGCTGAAATGGTTCTGTACACAGACACTACATTGGAGCCCATACTTAGACAGAGATTCTGCGCCTAGCATGGGGATGCTGTAAGTTCCTATGCACCAAGATGCATCAAAAAACACTGCAGTGTTTGGGGACGTACAAAATTAGCGTTCCTGTCCTTGCACATTCATACACACTGGTGTACACCAGGAGAAGGGCTTGTAGCAGCATTAGCATGAAGTCACAGACGTGCAACTGGCACAAGATGCTGCGTCCAGCTTAGAATCAGCCCCTTCGTCTCATCTTCAGTAATATCCCTGCCATATGCCACTATTTTATATTATTTTTTTAAATGTCCACTAAGATATCAGTATCAATATCTTATTTCTGGACCAGAAGTTGTTTCCTCCCCCTACTCACCACTGGTAGCAGAAGTCTCAAGGCCATTGTGATAGTGAACTTAGATATTTACTTACCATTACTGTGCCTGGTCAGCTGTGCCCTCCATAGACACGGCACTCCTTCAGAAGTTGGGGTAGGATTTCCCCACTGCTGCTGACATGGTAATGGATAGATCCCCTTCCGTAGATGTACCCTGACGTCATTAGTTACTTTCCAACATCATTCCTTACTATCCATGTGAACATAGAGGGGGAATATGACCTGCGGCAAGTGAAATGAGCCACCTCACCCGAAGTGTGGCGAGCGAATCTAGCCTGCACAGTCCATCAACTATAGAGCTCTCTCACTGTAAAGAGCACAGCAGCATGTAATAGGAGTTTGGGGACAAAAGGCAGAAAGCTGGCAGGCAAATCTGGCTTGGGGGACCCTGAGAGAGGTGGCAAGGGGCAATTTAGCATCATAATTCAGCTGACTGCAGCAGGGATCTCTGATCCTCACAGGACTGCTCCTGGTGTTAGGCTTCGCCCCCTGCATTAGGCTTAATTCCCGTTGCTGAGCTGCTCCATAGCAGCATTAGGCAGGGATCTGGGACAAGGTGCAGGTATTGGATGGCAATGCCTAGTGCTAATCCTGGCAGGTTCTCAAGAAAATAAATTGCAGATGCACTATGTGATCATTATTCAAGTTTAAATGTATATTGTAATTTGTTAGTGTTAGGGACATGCTTGGCGAGGTGACCTTGACACTGGTGGGCAGGCCCATATCATCGGCCAACAATATGCTAACTACCTCTGATATGATATTAATTACGATATACATTTAAATTTGAATAATGATCACATAGTGCATCTGCAATTTCTTTTCTTGTGTATATTACTTTAAAATCTCAGCATGATAGCACCGTTCATTATTATTTTGGTGTGCAGTCTAGAGCCCCTCCCCATACTCCATACCTGCTAAGCCCCGTCCCCTCCATAAAAGGGGTGTGGCCTGAAATCAGTGGGGTCAACCAGGGATTTACCAAAATCCCTGGCAGCCCAGTCCGAGCCTGTGCTTGGGTTAGGTATAGTAATATCCTTACAAAGAACTAAGGAACAAATAGGGATGAAGTTACCAAAAAGTTAAAAAAGGGGCAGACTAGATGGGCCAAATGCTTCTTTTCTGTGGTCAAATTCTGTTTCTATGACAACGGACACAGCACCTCACCTGGGCTCATGACATTACTAATATTAGGCCCTGGAGAACTGGCAACATGTGGTGTGGTCCGATGAGTTACGGTTTCAGTTATTTCGGACTGATGTTACAGTTCAGGTATGGCACAGACTCCATGAGGCCATGGACCCCAGTTGTCAACAAGGCAGGCTGGTGGTGGTTCCATAATGGTGTGGGGTGTGTTCACGTGGCATGGGTTAGGACCACTGGTCCATCTGAACATGTAATTGATCGGTAAATCACTATGTTGCATTGATTGATGACCACTTGCAGCCCTTCATGAACTTCATGGACCACAACGATGGAATATTCCAGCAGGATAATGCACCGTGTCATTGGGCCCAAATTGTCCAGAAATGGTTTGAGGAGCATTCTGGAGAGTTCTGACGAATTGTGTGTCCACCACATTCGCTCGACAGGAACCCAATCAAGCATTTTTGGGATGTGATAGAGAGGTCCATTCACACCCAAGACCCTGCACCTACAAATATCAGAAAGCTTTATATCCACAAGAAAAAAGTGCATGACTACGTCTGTATGGATACTTGCTCACATCTGGAACTTGCACATCCTTACACTTGAAGAGACTGAATGGGGGGGGAAGGGCGATCAAACACAATCTGAGTATAGTAAGGGCATGTTCCCATAATTAAAAGCTGAGAAGCTGCTTGTAAACACAAAACTACTGTCATTAGTCATGTCCAGGTGTTGATAGTCATCAGCACAAGCTAGTTGCTTCTGGTTGGCTCATTGTTTATTCACCTCTGAAGCTAAAGTGTCTTATTCATGGATCTTGCTTATGACTTTGTATTTTAAAAGTAATATAATGCTACTTATAGTCATACACAAGAAAGAAGATTGTACCTGCTGTATAGAGGGTCTTTTTGGTTAAGTAAAAAAAAATGTAAAATAGAAAACCTATGTAGTTGCTATCAAAATCAATATTATAAAACTTTCCTTATGATCTTGTGGTTGGATTTAAGCCATACTTGCCAACTCTCCTTGATTGTCAGAGAGACTCCCTAAAATACTAGCAATCTCCTTGTATCTCTGAAATGGCTAGTAGTCTCCCTGATTGCACCCATTATGAAGCTGCTATATATATAAAAAAAAACAAAAAAAAACAGATATATACATTCAAATGGTATCATTAGTATCATTTCCCTGCATTGGTTATAAGGCACAATGATCCCTATGGCTACATGCATTTTCTGAAACGTATCAGTGTGTTTTCATCAACAAATAGATCTTACTAACTGCTTTGAGGCTCATTTACATTTGTATAAGTCACTTCTATGACACGCCTCTCAGATGTAGCGGTACACATCTACTTTAACGTGCGCTCATAGGTGATGCTTTCACAATCTCCCTGAAATGGTTTTCAAAAGTAGGCAACTATGATTTAAGCCCCATGTTATAAACAGGGGCATTTCAATAGAGGAGGGGGCCCTTGTGCAGTCTTCGTCACGGGCCCCCACCTCTCAGTCAGGTGGCCGGCAGCGCACTGAGCGCAGGCGGCCAGTGCCGCATTGATAGACTGTGGGCACTAGAGTGTGCCCTGAGTCTATAGCGCAGGTCACCGGGAAAATGGCCGCGTCGACCATTTTCCAAGCGTTTTGACATTGCTGACACCGGCGCCAACATGGGACGCCGGAGAGGTAAGTATAATATGGGTGCAAGGTGTGCGGTGCAGGCTCCCCCTGGAGCCAGGGACCTGTGTGCACCGCACACCCTGCACCCATTATAAATATGCCCCTGGTTATAAACCTGAGGACTATGCCCCTGTTACATATTTCGAGATGCCTCTTAGCTATTTTTCTGGCCAAAACTGTTCAGCTTGTTTTTTTAGATAGATTTGCATCCTACTAGGTATAATCTCAAAAATTACTAACTATCCTGGTATTTAGTCTATTCCCCTGCTACGACCCAAACTAGACCATGGTGATTTAGCATATTCCACAGCTATATCACTATCATCTTATTTACTATATTCAGTAGCGATGTCCCTATCCCATAAACTAGTATGATTAGTACTGTATATGCCACCATAAAGATTACAGTAAAGCTCCAGAAAAGCATCCTCAGTCCAGTAGAAAAGCATCCCACGGTAAGACTATTGTGATTACTGCATGGATTTCAAAGATGTATCACTGGTTATATATCTACATGTACCGATCTTCCCTGGTCTTAGCAGGCAATAAGGAAAGCGGATGAGCAGAGTATTTGATATGCATTCTTCTGCTCTTTGTTGCACTGAATAAGCCGGTTATCTATTTCCTCCTCAATTTACCCAGAAGCCATTGTTATAAATGCCATCACCTCTTGTGCACCTGCATATCAAACTCTTGACTCTGAATCCTCATACAGTGAGCTTTGCATTCATTTTGATTGTATCTTAATCTTACTATGGGACGTTTCTATCCAATCCCTTTGAGATACATGGAGAAGGTTTGGATTCCCTCTTTGGTATACAGTAGATTGATAAGACATGCAAATGACAAGCAGTATCTCTCATTCAACAGAGCTACACTGCCAGAGAATGTATATTATGCAACCTATTCACTGAAGATGGTTGTTGCACTGGGCTAACAGAAAACACTTTGGTTTTAGTAACTGATCTCTCAGTGGAACCAACAAAACCATTCTTTATAGATCAGATGAACCAAGTTTCCCAAACGTTTTCTTCAATAGTTTCTCTGTAATCTCCACAAAAAAATATACTGTAGGTTCTTTATCAGTTAAAGAAAAAAATATATATATATAATCCAACATGAAATTAAATCTGAACCTTGGTGTTTTGACAGTAAATTCATATTTTTGTCATATTACTTATACAAATTAGACAGTTCTATATGTTTGGATGATACTAAAGGGGAAATTTACTAAGATTAATATTCAAGCCGTACATGAAAAATCAGAATGGCTTTTGCATAACAGCTTGATTTTGTAAAGCTCTGCATCTATATCTTATGTTGAAAGGTTTAAGAAATTAATTCTTCTCTGGCAGCATAAATGAGACGACAAACTTCACTTCAGTAAATCTCCCTCCATGGTTTTTTTTAACATGGTTTCAAACAGTACACCAAAATGCAATAGTGTCATAAGAGAAGCACATAATTAGTGGTAATAACGTACATTTACTATCAGTGCAAGCTGCAATGAAGAGTCAAATCTGCGTTATGTGTTTTGAACTCAGTCTTCCATAACTCAATGCAATAATTTTTACTCTTAACTATTCCTCCTCCCTAATAAATCCCACGACGATCAATTACTGCTGTTGTAAAACAATACCCGCTTGTGACAGACAATCCATGAAATTTACATGCAGTATTACAACCAGGAAGCAGACAGGTTGGTTACAGCAGTGGGAGGCAAAACAAATATAAAACATTTTGTTTCTAATTTGCAGTCATATCTCCTATGTTTGTGTGTCTGCAACCAGTAATGTTTAAGATGGAGGAATTGTTTGTGAGTGATGATATTATTCTACAAATATGAACAGAACCAGGCTGCAAGAATGGTGTTTTAAAGTGGCAATAGCCTAAACTATCTCCTTCTCTGCCAAGGACGACTGGTACTCATCCAAAGGGGTGTGGTATTAGAGATAGACAGTAAAAAGGTTGACAGTGTCTAGATAGACACCAGATGTTAGAAAGTCAATAGGAGGACAGGGACAAAAGTTCGACAGACAAAAGGTCGACATGCAAGAAGGTCGACAGGTACAAATGGTCAATAGAAGATGGGCGGTAGAACTGCGCTCTCGCTGACCAGGGGGTGGTGTGTTGTGGTTTCGGGGTGCTGCACCTTTGTGTGGGAGTACCTTTCCCGCACTGAAAATGTATGGGGGTAGGGGGGGTAAGGTGCGCTCTTCCTGCTAGTAATGGTGATGGTGATGACTTGTGTGTGTTTGTGAGTGGTGTTAATTAGAATGTTTCTTCTGGTGGTGGTGATGTTTTGGGAGTGAGGAGGGTGTGATTGGGTATGGAGTGTAGTTTGGAATAATGTGAAAAGGGGAATGGAATAGGATCAAAATGAGGCCAGCTAGACACAGTAATTTTGGGCAAAATCTTTTATTGAGTAGTCACAATGCTGCTCTGTTAAGATCCCGGGCAGGTGGGTGGGGTTCAGTGATGAGTGGTGATGAGACTTGGGAGGTAGGTGGACCCTTTTAGGGGGCTCCTTCCCGTGCGGTTCAGTGACCTTGCACGTCACCCCTGCTGGACCTATGGTCGACAGTCTAGGAAGTCTCGGGGGGTGGGGGGATTTGCAGAGTGGGTTGGAACACCTGTGCGGCGTCCCGCGTGTTGGTGTGAGTCTTGGCAGTACTTACCTACCGGTAGGTTTTTTGTTATGGTGATGTAGGTCGACGTTGCGGCCGTTGCAGATAGGTTGGAAGCTGCAGGTTTGTTGGTGAGCTGGATCAGCGTGTTGCTGGTGTGCTGCAAGTGCACGGCTGTTCTGATTGGTCTGCGGAGGTCAGCGACCGTAGTATGCAGCTGAAATTGGCTCTTGGTCGTGCCGCTGGTGGTGCGGAGCCAGAGGTGTGGATGGGTGAGCTGCTGGGAGGCTGGGTTGCAGCGTGTGTGCTGGGACCACCCCTGAGCTGGTCACTGGTGATGTTGGCTGGGCGGACTTGCGGCCGGATGTGCGGGATGCTCTTATCACTGACGGTCCCTCGTGGAAATGGGGATCGACGGTGGAGACACCCCTGGCCAGGAGTGAGTTGCTGAGCACGCCTGGGAGCAGGGGGGGAGAGGGGCTGGTCCGGGGTGTAGCCGGTCACTGGAGGTGTGAGTGGTGCGGACCAGCAGGCGGGTGGGCTGAGAGCTTTCTGCACTGGTGGTCCCTGGTGGGGATGGGGATCTTTAGTGGAGGTCAGCCTGGATCGGTGTCGGGTGTGATGTGAGGGTCTCCAACGCATTTCGGCACAGGTGCCTTCTTCAAGGAGGTGTGGGAGGATCAATGCTTCTGAGGTTCTTATGTAGGTCACTTCCGGGGGTGGGGGTGTGATCAGGTGACTCATGGGGCCAATGGTGTGTTTGATAGGTAATATGGTGCAGGTGTGTGCAGGGACTTGCTGAATGGTGATGCGGTGCAGGTGTGTGCAGGAGCTAGCTGGAGTGGTAAGTGTAACCATATTAGGCCAATGGTGTGTTTGAGAGGTAATGCGGTGCAGGTGTGTGCAGGGACTTGCTGAATGGTGATGCGGTGCAGGTGTGTGCAGGGACTTGCTGAATGGTGATGTGGTGCAGGTGTGTGCAGGGACTTGCTGAATGGTGATGCGGTGCAGGAAGTAGCTGGAGTGATAAGTGTGATCAGGTTAGGCCAATGGTGTTTTTTTTTTTTGAAAGGTAATGCGGTGTAGGTGTGTGCAAAGAATTGCTGAATGGTGATGCAGTGCAGGTGTGTGCAGGGACTAACAGGAGTGATAAAAGGTGAGGTGATAGGGGTTGGGGCTGGAGTAGAGCGTGGGTGGGCTGGTTGGAGATTACTTCGTTATAACGGATTTGACTTCGTTGTCAATGTTGAGTCCCCCCTGGGGGTTAATGTTTTCAGCGTGAATATCCATCTAAGTTCCTCCTTGTTGAGGATTTTGTTATGGTCTCCGCCTCTCCAGTTTTTTTGCATGTGTTTGATTCCTATAAAAGTGGTGCCTTGTGTGCTGCTTTGGTGGTGCTTCTACTTGTCACTGGCACTTACTTACGGAAGATGCACAATTGACAAGTATCCTACCCAACAGACCCAAAGTCATCTACCGCAAGGCCCCCAACATCCATAACAAACTCGTATCCAACCACATTCCTCCACCCATCCGAACACAAAGCAGGCGGGTGGGCTGAGAGCTTTCTGCACTGGTGGTCCCTGGTGGGGATGGGGATCTTTAGTGGAGGTCAGCCTGGATCGGTGTCGGGTTTGATGTGAGGGTCTCCAACGCATTTCGGCACAGGTGCCTTCTTCAAGGCGGTGTGGGAGGATCAATGCTTCTGAGGTTATTATGTAGGTCACTTCCGGGGGTGGGGGTGTGATCAGGTGACTCATGGGGCCAATGGTGTGTTTGAAAGGTAATGTGGTGCAGGTGTGCGCAGGGACTTGCTGAATGGTGATGCGGTGCAGGTGTGTGCGGGAACTAGCTGGAGTGATGAATTTAATCAGATTAAGCCACTGGTGTGTTTGATAGGTAATATGGTACAGGTGTGTGCAGGGACTTGCTGAATGGTGATGCGGTGCAGGTGTGTGCAGGAGCTAGCTGGAGTGGTAAGTGTAACCATATTAGGCCAATGGTGTGTTTGAGAGGTAATGCGGTGCAGGTGTGTGCAGGGACTTGCTGAATGGTGATGTGGTGCAGGTGTGTGCAGGAAGTAGCTGGACTGATAAGTGTAATCAGGTTAGGCCAATGGTGTTTTTTTTTGTTGTTTTTTTTTTAAAGGTAATGCGGTGCAGGTGTGTGCAGGGACTTGCTGAATGGTGATGCGGTGCAGGCGTGTGCAGGGACTAGTTGGAGTGATACGTGTAATCATATTAGGTCAATGGTGTGTTTGAGAGGTAATGTGATGCAGGTGTGTGTATGGGCTTGCTGTTGTTTTTTTTTTTTTTGTCAAAGGTAATGCGGTACAGGTGTGTGCAGGGACTTGCTGAATGGTGATGCGGTGCAGGTGTGTGCAGGAAGTAGCTGGAGTGATAAGTGTAATCAGGTTAGGCCAATGGTGTGTTTGAGAGGTAATGTGATGCAGGTGTGTGTATGGGCTTGCTGTTGTTTTTTTTTTTTTTGAAAGGTAATGCGGTGCAGGTGTGTGCAGGGACTTGCTGAATGGTGATGCGGTGCAGGTGTGTGCAGGGACTTGCTGAATGGTGATGCGGTGCAGGAAATAGCTGGAGTGATAAGTGTGATCAGGTTAGGCCAATGGTGTTTTTTTTTTTTGAAAGGTAATGCGGTGTAGGTGTGTGCAAAGAATTGCTGAATGGTGATGCAGTGCAGGTGTGTGCAGGGACTAACAGGAGTGATAAAAGGTGAGGTGATAGGGGTTGGGGCTGGAGTAGAGCGTTGGTGGGCTGGTTGGAGATTACTTCGTTATAACGGATTTGACTTCGTTGTCAATGTTGAGTCCCCTGGGGGTTAATGTTTTCAGCGTGAATATCCATCTAAGTTCCTCCTTGTTGAGGATTTTGTTATGGTCTCCGCCTCTCCAGTTTTTTTGCATGTGTTTGATTCCTATGAAAGTGGTGCCTTGTGTGCTGCCCACCCACGCTCTACTCCAGCCCCAACCCCTATCACCTCACCTTTTATCACTCCTGTTAGTCCCTGCACACACCTGCACTGCATCACCATTCAGCAATTCTTTGCACACACCTACACCACATTACCTTTCAAACACACCATTGGCCTAACCTGATTACACTTATCACTCCAGCTACTTCCTGCACACAACTGCACCACATCACCATTCAGCAAGTCCCTGCACACACCTGCACCGCATTACCTTTGACAAAAAAAAAAAAAAAACCAGCAGCAAGCCCATACACACACCTGCATCACATTACCTCTCAAACACACCATTGACCTAATAGGATTACACGTATCACTCCAACTAGTCCCTGCACACGCCTGCACCGCATCATCAATCAGCAAGTCCCTGCACACACCTGCACCGCATTACCTCTCAAACACACCATTGGCCTAATATGGTTACACTTACCACTCCAGCTAGCTCCTGCACACACCTGCACCGCATCACCATTCAGCAAGTCCCTGCACACACCTGCACCATATTACCTCTCAAACACACCAGTGGCCTAATCTGATTAAATTCATCACTCCAGCTAGTTCCCGCACACACCTGCACCGCATCACCATTCAGCAAGTCCCTGCACACACCTGCACCACATTACCTTTCAAACACACCATTGGCCCCATGAGTCACCTGATCACACCCCCACCCCCGGAAGTGACCTACATAAGAACCTCAGAAGCATTGATCCTCTCACACCTCCTTGAAGAAGGCACCTGTGCCGAAATGCGTTGGAGACCCTCACATCAAACCCGACACCGATCCAGGCTGACCTCCACTAAAGATCCCCATCCCCACCAGGGACCACCAGTGCAGAAAGCTCTCAGCCCACCTGCCTGCTGGTCCGCACCGCTCACACCTCCAGTGACCGGCTCCACCCCGGACCAGCCCCTCTCCCCCCCTGCTCCCAGGCGTGCTCAGCAACTCACTCCTGGCCAGGGGTGTCTCCACCGTCGATCCCCATTTCCACGAGGGACCGTCAGTGATAAGAGCATCCCGCACATCCGGCCGCAAGTCCGCCCAGCCAACATCACCAGTGACCAGCTCCATCCCGGTCACACTTTCCACATCCCCCCTCCTCCCTGGCTTTTTTTGAATCAGTATCTCGGGCAGACCACCCCCCAGGGGTGGTCCCAGCACACACGCTGCAACCCAGCCTCCCAGCAGCTCACCCATCCACACCTCTGGCTCCGCACCACCAGCGGCACGACCAAGAGCCAATTTCAGCTGCATACTACGGTCGCTGACCTCCACAGACCAATCAGAACAGCCGTGCACTTGCAGCACACCAGCAACACGCTGATCCAGCTCACCAACAAACCTGCAGCTTCCAACCTATCTGCAACGGCCGCAACGTCGACCTACATCACCATAACAAAAAACCTACCGGTAGGTAAGTACTGCCAAGATTCACACCAACACGCGGGACGCCGCACAGGTGTTCCAACCCACTCAGCAAATCCCCCCACCCCCCGAGACTTCCTAGACTGTCGACCATAGGTCCAGCAGGGGTGACGTGCAAGGTCACTGAACCGCACGAGAAGGAGCCCCCTAAAAGGGTCCACCTACCTCCCCAGTCTCATCACCACTCATCACTGAACCCCACCCACCTGCCCGGGATCTTAACAGAGCAGCATTGTGACTAATCAATAAAAGATTTTGCCCAAAATTACTGTGTCTTGCTGGCCTCATTTTGATCCTATTCCATTCCCCTTTTCACATTACTCCAAACTACACTCCATACCCAATCACACCCTCCTCACTCCCAAAACATCACCACCACCAGAAGAAACATTCTAATTAACACCACTCACAAAAACACACAAGTCATCACCATTACTAGTAGGAAGAGCGCACCTTACCCCCCCTACCCACAAATGGTCAATAGGGTCGACCTTTTTACTGTCTATCTACAATCCGGAAACCCATCCAAAGCACTGCAGGAGTTTAAATGGGGAAGAAGCTTATCAAAATGTAAGGGACCATTTTTATATCATTAAGTCAAGCCCAATCAGGCAAAACACTGTCCTCTCTTTCAAATAATGAGACTCCTGATAAGTTATTCTCTGGTGATCATGTCTGGTCTCCTGAGTACCCCCCTGCACTGCAGAAATCATTATGAAATCCAGGGACTGGGGAATATTTCTCCCGTATGGGCTTCAAAACCATATGTTAAAGAGGAGAGACCCCTCTTTCAAATGATTTTGCACCTTAGGGGTTATTGTCTGATGATCATATGTGGTCTCCTGAGAAAACCAAACCTGCACCTAAACGCTCATGGGGCACGCTCATTTGAAAAACAGAGTTTTCCCTTTCAAACATGTGCTTCTCTTGGAGATCACAGACAATAACACCCTATACTATAGAAAAGGTCAGCAAATACAGAGATGGAGAGGTTCTAATGCCCAGATCTCCTCTATCCTGGCATCAATATACACTGGGGTCACCACACCTGATGTATTTTTGGAAGTTGTATATACCCTGTTGAGTCGTCATGTTATTCCTACATATTTTATGTGTTTCATTCAACATATTTAAAGAAAAAAAAAAAAAAAACATTTTTATTTTCCAAGTGCAGATTTTATTATGAATGCTTCTGTTTAGAATCCATCTTTTTGCTGTTTTATTGGGAAGGTGGTTTAATGCCAAAGTAATATCCACAAATTATCACTTGGTGGTGGATAAAAAAAACACAGGTGCTTTTAGCTCACTTTCTGGCAGTTTCAAACAAAAAAGCACTTTTTTGGGCTATTTTGGCTAGATTGCCTATTACTCTTGGCAAAACCAAACTAATGCAATTTCCAGGAAAGTCTTCTGAAAAAATAATAAAAACAAAAAAGTTTTCAATAGTGGGTACTGCATAATTAATAACTAAATATTAATGTAGGAATGTGACCAGCAAAAAGTGCCAAAATAGGCAAGGAAAAGCGATGGGGCTAAAGATGCAATAAGGCCAGTGACATAAGTTATTGACTACATTCTCAGCTATTTGGCCGGTATCAGAGGCAGATTAATTTAGTGCTCTGTGGACCTGATTCAGAGTTGTACGTTATGCCGATGCTTTCGCAGTTAAGCGATAACCGGCAATCTGCGCATCCAAGTCACACTGCGAATGCATCAAGGTACATTACCGTATTCGCTCAGTAGGGAAGCATTTGTGGCAAGTAACGGAGAGTAGCGGCAAAGAATGCAGGTGTGTCGCGACTTGTTGGGGTGTGTTACTACCTGCATCTGTGAACTCGTACGCAAGAAAAAGGTCTCTGGAGTCTCAGTACATACCGCCATTCTGCGCGACCATGGGGCTACTCAGAAGACTGATAATCGAAGGATCTGCGACCTATGATGCGTATTTGCTCCAGATGCTTAGATATGCAAAGCCGCGGGTTGGGCGGCTCAATACATTTGACTGCGACATTTCCATATTTTCGAACATTCACTGCGTACACAGATATAGCAGCGGCGGCATTAGCGTACAGCTCTAAAATCAGGCCCTGTCTTACCGATGTGGGATGAGCTTAAACTGCCTAATGAATTGGAGAGGTAATATTTTACTTTTCACAGAGTTGTAGTGAAATGTCAGATTATCAGTGCACCATACTTGTCTGCTCTCTGGGAGAAGCCAGGAGATGCAGCATATTACTGTAGGGAGTGGGGCCAGACTGACACGGCATTAGGCTCTGCCTTGTCACTGGAAAATACGGCAAACCCTGGGCCAGTGGGGATTGGCGGGGCTAACATTATGTGATTGCGTTATGTTAGCCCCGCCCCCTCCCTATGGACCGCCGATTCCCAGTATTATTTCCCCATCCTGCCCACTTCACTAGGAAAAATCGGAAGTCTCCCGCACCTTCCGGGAGAGTAGGCAAAAAAGCAGTGAACAATGTGTTTTATCTTCATGGTTCATCACAGCTGGGTACACACTGGAGCAATGTCATTCCGATTTGGCCAAATTGGGAAGACAAATCGTGCATACCGTGCAGGGTGTATGCACATAGGTATGCGCGCTCCCGCAGTCACTTGCAACATCGCATGGTTTGAGGTGCTGCACATCAAACCTGACAATATCACATGTGGCGCCATGCAGTGTAATGAAGGACGGAACGAGTGATCGTGCCATCGTTCATTACATCGCTCTGATGTGCAGACGGGATCCGATATGTTGGCCTGTCGGGCACACATTGCTCAGTGTGTACCCAGCTTAAGGTTCTATTTTGAAGTCTAGAGGACTTTCTGTGGAAATTTCATACGCAAGAAAATGCAAACAATGTAGACTGTATACATAAATACATTCAAATATTTTTAAATAAAATTGCTAGACACGACAGTGCTGACTTTTGAGTTTAGGAATGAACATTTCCAGCAAATGCTTAGTTACCAAATACAGGTCTATAGCCATCAATAACGATTTCACTCCTGCCATTTACTGATACAGAAAACAAATTTAGTACAAATCCCAACATACCATTCATCTGAATGTGACTTTTAAAGCATCTATCTCTGCAACAATGACATAACCATTCAACTCGCCAAACCACAATATTCTCTATCACAGGCATTTTCCAAGATTGAGCAATTTCACTTCCTTTGAAATGTTATTTTATTCACTGAAGTCTGAGGCAACTTGAACATAAAATTGTGTTCCGTAGATGGAATTTCTAACATCAGCCATTCGAGTCTCAGTTAGTCTGACTGCAAGGCCATTCAATGGCCTTGGCGGTCTGACAGGATATACTGTAGTGTGCATAGGAAAAATATCTTCCCCATGAAACCCTTGACTTAAATATCTTCAGCTCTGATATTTTTTTATTTTCAAAACTTTTTAATTAAAAATTGTGAATGTTTTTAGTACAGAAGTACCATGCATTTTATGTTTAGTTGTAATTAAAACCATGGGACTTCCCCAGTGTGATGTTAGACTTTAATTTGGGAGCTTATAGCGAGTACTTACAAATGATTAAAATGTAGGTTTAATATAAAACTGCAACCTTATTTTTATTCTTTTTTATTCATTTCAAAATCAATCACTATTTGTTCTGTTGAGTTTTGGCTCTTAAAACCACTGTAGGATACTTCTAGAGACTTTGAGGTAAAAATTGCCGTTGATATGCCCCAGTTTCCAAACTGCCAAAAACAAAATCCTGCAGACTGATACATTTCCCCCTATGGGGGAGAATACAATTAGCCGCGATAATGTAAACTTTACCGCACTAAGGGCCTGATTCAGAGCCAGATGCTCTAAAAGAGCACTCGCTCTGAATCAGAGCTTTTTTTTTTCTTTGGTGCGGCCTCCTGGCCGCTCGCTTAGCTGTGGGCGACCACCCACAGCTATTGCGAGAGGCCAGGTGATGGGTGCGATGGTCTCGACCATCGTAACCATCGGGGCTTGCGACGAGACCCTTGTGGTAGGGTCTCGTTCCCGCAAGCCCCAGTGAGCTTTCGGCTCTATTAGAACCGGAAGCTCACCCACTGACATCACCTGTGATGTCAATGGGGTCGCCCCCAAACAGCAGGCGTTCCTTGAGGAACGCCTCCGTTTGGCCAGCACCCCCCCTGCCCGCCTCCAAAACGGGGAAAGCTGTCAATCAAAATCGACAGCTGCCCCACTTTGGTCCGAGACCCGTAGAGACGGATTGCCCGTCTCTAGCCGGGTCTCACGCATGTGCACGTCGGAGCCGGCTCCGGCGTACGCACGCGCAGTGGCCAAACATTGAACCGCTCGCGAGCGCATATCGCTTACGAGCGGGTCTGAATCAGGCCCTAAGTTTTCTCACCCTTCGCAAGATTTTACCGCTTATCACGTCAATGTGCGTCCCTGTTTTTTACGCAATCCTATTACAAAAGTCGTGAAACAGCATTCACGTGATAAGATTTCATTTATTTTGTCACAAAAAGTATTGGTAAAAATACCAATCTGCCAAATACCAAATCTGCCTGTACCCCAAAAAAAGCCAAACTGATATAGGATAACAATCTAAAAAAAGTGTATTAGCGGCTATAATAAAAGTATTTGGGGTTCTGAAAATGTGTCAAATGGCTGTTATGCATGTGTCTAAAACAGTGAAACCTTAAAAACACTCCTCTAAAACCCACCTGCAATCTTAAAAACACTTGTTCATACAGCACCCCCATATACCTATCCCACATCAATTAGCCCATTTTCCTGCATTTTGGACTTTCACCCCAAACATTACGTGATTATTGTCCAAATGAAGCTAAATAAAAAAATATTTTTGTCTAATTAGCCATTAAGGATAGTGTTCCAGTGAATCTTAATCAAATCCTGACATTTTTAAACAAAAATAGGGGTGATAGAATAGAATAGAAGGTGGTGAAAACTTTTTGCGGCAAATGGTATGGACGATTCACCCCCCGTGAAAAGTCACTGCTAATAGGATTGCGCGATAAATACCAATTTGCACTATAAGCCGTTTTTCACAGAAAATCGGCTTATTGCTTATTGACTTCCCCCCTAATTATTAAACAAGTAAATAAACTTAAGGTGCATACACACGGGACGATGTGCTGTATGAACGATATTGGTGTAAGATTTCCCTTGAACTTTCTGTAGCGCAGGACAAACGATATTGGGTGTACACACTGATAGATATCTATTATTATTAAATATATCTTTCAGTGAAGTCATCCTGCCACATCTCTGAACAGGCAATTATTGGCGATATCGTCAGACTGGCCTGCATGCATGGACGACCAATGATATCATTATCGTCCAGCGCGCGCATCGTTGGTCGTTCACTGCATACACACTGAACTATATGAATGATATATCGTTGAACAATATCGTTATTGTCCATATCATTCATAAAAATCGTCCCGTGTGTATGAACCTTTACTCTATTATGTGCAGCAACCTAAAATCTCTCTCTCATCTGGCATATTGGTGCAGCTAAAAATTAAGGCAATTGCCAAATTTCCATATACAGCAGTATATCAGTCTACAGATGATCTTGAGGCAGCATGTCAAGACAGCAACACATTAGCAGTGACTACAATGTGTGATCAGTGAATGCGAATGTCAGCATGTCTGTGTTAATGTCAGTGTTAGTGCCAATGTCAGCGTATCTGTGTCAGGGTGAATGTCAATGTCAATATTTCTGTGTCAATGTTAGCCTGTGCATATCAATGTCAATCTATGTTACTGTCACTCTGTCTCTGTGTCACTCTAGCACACAGGTTCTCAAACTCGGTCCTCGGGACTCCAAACGGTGCATGTTTTGCAAATCTCCTGACAGAATCACAAGTGAAATTAGCTCCACCTGTGGATCTTTTAAAATGTGTCAGTGAGTAATGAGTACACCTGTGCACCTGCTGGGTGACCTGGAAAACGTGACCTGTGTGGGGTCCTGAGGACAGAGTTTGAGAACCACTCTAGCATATGCTTTGCTGAGTGTGTTTTCATGTGTGTGTGTGTGTATGTTCAAATAAAATAAGTATATTTTAACAAATAATCACCCAAATACAGTGTACTGTACTATAGTAGCACCTAAGTTTAATTGTGGGACTTGTAGAATTGTTATATTTCACAGTAGAGGGAGTATTATTTTATAAAGAATAATTTATTGTGTACTATACATAGGGGTCAATTCAATTAGGTGCGAGTTGGATACTGTGAGCCCTTCTCCTGGCTAACTCGCATTGTGAATTTTATTTGCAACCAAACTCTAAACTAGCATTGCTTATTCACAGGAAATTCGCTTTTTTGTGCGCAGCCCCATGAGCAGGTGAAAAGGTAGGGAAAATCTTTATTTTAAGGTAAAAATGTGAAAAAACCTCTGGCACACCCCTGCCAATGAATAACCACAAACTTTGAGGGGGTTTAAATAGCATAATTTGCCCAAAAGTGACGTCACTTTTCAGGTGAATGTTTCTAAAAAGCTCAATGAGGACTTAAATGATGTGAGACAGGTATGTGGAGGTATAAATGATGTGGGGCAGGTATGTGGGAGGTATAAATGATGTGGGACAGGTGTGTGGAGGTGTAAATGACGTGGGACAGGTGTGTGGAGGTGTAAATGACGTGGGACAGGTGTGTGGAGGTGTAAATGATGTGAGACAGGTATGTGGAGGTATAAATGATGTGGGGCAGGTATGTGGGAGGTATAGATGATGTGGGACAGGTGTGTGGAGGTGTAAATGACGTGGGACAGGTGTGTGGAGGTGTAAATGACGTGGGACAGGTGTGTGGAGGTGTAAATGACGTGGGACAGGTATGTGGAGGTGTAAATGATGTGGGACAGGTATGTGGAGGTGTGAATGATGTGGGACAGGTATGTTGAGGTCTTTTATTGATGGGAGAGGTAAAAGGGTTTTGTTCCAGCTTTTTACAATCTATATATATCAAATCAAATGTCCTGACTGACTGATTGACTCATCAACGACCACCCAAAATCCCTGGACCTAGAAACATGAAAATCGGGGAGTATATGCCTTTCATGATGTAGGTACCCACTAAGCAGGGATTTCTGTGACTCCTAAGGGAGTTAAAAGGGCTAAAATGTTTCCTCCCCCTGTGCAATATCCTGACTGACTGACTCATCGTATCTTCAGCATTATTCAATATTCAAACACCAACTGTCACCCCAAGTGCTGCCAAACATCACTGGCAGTTGGCGCGGCTCCCCTATTTGAATAGTGAGGGAAGGAAATGTGTTACTACCGAGGTATGGGAGGGGAATTTGTTAATACAGTTGTGTGAGAAGGAATGTGTTACTACAGAAGCGAGAGAGGAAAATGTGTTAATACAGAGGTGAGAGAGGAAAATGTGTTACTATAGAGGTGAGGAAGGGGAATGTGTGACTACACAGACCAGGGAGGGGAATGTGTTACTATATTGGTGAGGGAAGGGAATGTGTTACTACATAGGTGAGGGAGGGAAATGTAAAATGTGTTACTACTGGATGAGGGAAGGGAATGTGTTGCAACATGGGCGAGGGAGGGGAATGTGTTACTACAGGGGTGAGGGAGTGGAATGTGTTACTACAGAGGTGAGGGAGGGTAATATCTTACTATAGCAGTGAGGGAGGGGATGCATTACTATAGAGGTAAGGATTAATGATGTGTTACCATGGTGGTGAGATGGAAATGGAAACAATAAGGTCTACCTGGGTGAAACCATGTACATCAGCTAGTCTTCTATAAAAACACACAAAAAATTACTCTGCAGTCATTTTTCTGTACCCCAAATGTTGGAAAGACTTTAATTTGTTGAAAAACACTTGCTTGATATAATTTTTCAACCATTAATAAAAAAGTACAAAAATCAGCTATTTGACACTTATTAAAAACCTCCAGTACTTTCCTTATGGCTACTGACAGAATTCTTTATGGTCCTGCTACCTCAGTTGCCTCTTGTTTGGGGTCCCTGGTAGTTTGCCCACTTTTTCATGCACTTTTCTCAGGTCGCATTTTGTAGGAAAGTCGTGCATCCTCACCGCGACTACCACGAATAGGCATTTCTAATTGGATTTTGCATTTCTGAGGTGCGTGCATTTGTGTGATTTTCATGAAACAAACTTGCATTCTCAATTGGATTAAGCCCTATAATGTCAGATATAAAGAGTCATCTTGGAAATCCATTTCCAATTATCTATATAATAATGCAGGATGGGATGTCCTAAGATGGATATGCGCATTCTAAACTGGGAAGCGAGTTTTCCTCCCTCCCCACTATCGACTTCACTGCAGAGCAAGGGGGAAACAGGGAAGCAGGTTTCTGCTGGGTTATGGGAGAGGGTTGATGCTGAGATGACCCAGGTACATTCTTCTAATAATACGTAATCTATACAGTCATGTAACTCAATCTGACAATATGTAGTGGAGTATGAATTTGTACCCTATGAAACACTTATTCGCCATTAAAAGGACAGTAATTTTTCATCCAAAAGAACAATATAACAGACTATTTCTGAGAGCACAGTACATTGATTAGAATGGTAATTAGCAAATCAATGTTATTGCCACTATTGATGAACTGCCACTAAGACCTGTACTGATAGACGTGACATGGGCCTGAATACATCTCTCCTTTTGCCAGTACCTGCTTCCCACAAACTGTACTAATCTTTGCCTCATTTACACACACTATACCAGCCTGTGCCTCCTTCACACATACCATATGTACCACATACATGCCTACTCTCCCAGAAATCACAGGAGGCTCCCGATTTTTTGGGTAAACCCCCTGCACCCCCAGTAGAGTAGGCACCTCTCCCGCATTCCTGCCCACTTCCTAGTGAAGTGGGCAGAATGTGGAAAATTTTCGTGGAGATCGGGGGTCCCCAAGTAGGGGGCGGGACTTAATTTAAATATGCAATATTCACAGCAGTTTAGTGCAGGGGTGGGGCTTAATGACGCAAACCATAAGGCCCTGACCCCCATCGCCGCTCACCTGAAAAGTAGGCGAGTATAGTGTACCAGCCTGCATCTCCTTCACACACTATACCGGGCTTTAACTCCCATACACTACAACAGTCTGTGCCTTCTTCACACACTGTACCAGCCTGTGCCTAATTTACACACACAATACCAGTCTGTGCCTCTTTCTTACATACACTGTACAATACTGTGCCTCACACACACACACGCACGCTAGAAGTTTGTGCCTCCTTCACAGACACAATACAAGCATGTGCACCCTTCATACACATTATGTGAGCCTGAGCCCTCTTCACATACATTATACCAGCCTGTGTTCCTGAAAACACATTATACCCCTATATGTACCTAAAAACACATGTGGTAAACTTGTGGCCTCTTCACACATATTGGGCCTGATCCAGAGTTGGGAGTAAAGCACAAAAAGAGCGAGTACTGTAACTGTGCATCTGGGTAAAACCTTGTTGCACTACAGGTGGGCAGATTTGAAATGTGCAGAGATTTAGTTTTGAGAAGAATGTGTCCAACCTTTCCTCACCTATCCCTTTTAGTATTATGCTTACACAAAATAAGAACAAATACCTATTTTAATACCAAAAAAATCCGTACTTACAAAACGCATCATAAAAGATAACATTGAATAAATCATCGTAATCTTGTTAATAGCAGCAGGCACAAAATTAAGGGAAAAATTTACTAAGTGGCGGGTTCTAAACCGCGGCGATTTTGTGGCGGTTTCTAAATGACACCAAAACTGCTGCTTAGTAACTTTAGCCCTAGCCCTGTTCTATTCTAAATTGTGTTTTGACGGCGGTTTGCAGAGGTTGTGGGTTTGCTAAATCTGCGGATAGCAAAGCCACCTCCAAACCGCCAGGGTTTAGAACCTGCCGCTTAGTAAATTTTTCCAGAAGTGTCAATTCTTTCTACTGGAGTTGGATTTTAAATATGCATGTCACTGGTAAAAACCAGGGAGGGGTGGGGGGGGGGGGGGTCGTCGGAGGCGGGCAGAGCTGTGGGATCAGCCGGAAAGGGTATTACTTTTGTCTGCATTGACACTGCCATTAGTAATTCATCAAAGACGGCCCCTCGGCCCAGGATATTGACTGGCACCTTTCTGAATAGTTTTTTTGGGGGAGGAGCAATATGGCTTATATTTGAAATCTGTAGCTGCATACTTTGCTGCCAAAGGTGTAATATATTTCCATTGCATATTTCCCAATAGTCCTAATTTTGTAATGACTGTCCCAATTTGTTGGTCCTAAAATGGTGGTGTAGTCGAGTGGATTGAGCAAATCACATTGTATAGTGTTATGCCCAATCCGTCATTCACTGCCATTGTTCACTGAATCATCGGATGGGACGATGCGGTGTTGTTACATGCAATATAAGTCATAAGCTGGATGGTGTAGTGTGTACCGTTACATCGCATTGCTGGGTCACACCGTCATACAGTGTGTACCACTTTAGCCAATCTATGATAATATATGACTATTTCCTGGTAAAATGTTATAAGATAAATCATGGTTACAAAACTATTATCATCATTTTCTTATATAGCGCAACACAATTGGAAACTTAATTAATAGTACAAAACTAGGTAATAACAGCCAGACATAGAGGTAGGAAGGCCCTGCTCAGAAGCTTACAATCTATAGAAACTAGACCATCTCTAATAGAAGGTCATTCAGGTGAGTTCTTTACAACAATTCAAAAATATGCACCTGTATATATGGCTTTATTTATGAAGGAAAAAACTACTGTACTTTGTTACATATAGTCACACGTGCACATTGTACATTCCAAAATATGCCAAATATTCCAGCACATATTTTACATTAGGATTGTTTCAACAATGTATGGGTTATGCTATAACTTGCAACTGCAAAAATGCAACCTCAGCAACACAAGGCAGCTGTTTAACTATTTAAAGACAGAGAAAACTTTCTGCACCAGTCAGCACACACAAAAATTGGGATATAAGCCCACCTTTTCCCCATGTACTCCATGTAATATTCTCCAGCTCTTACAGACTGTAAAAAAGGGCGCACTTAAGCCCGACAGCCGGCTTCCCGACTGCTTTATCCCGGCGAGGGTTAAATGACTGGCGTCTAATTCTAGATGCCTGTCATTTTACCGACGCCGGGAGTCTGGCATCCCGATAGAAGTGATGCTGGGCGCCGCTGCGGACAGCCGCGGGGGGGGAGGGATAGGTTTAGGGCCCCCGGGGGAGACTTAGGTTTAGCGCCTCCCCGGGAGGTTAGGGTTAGGCTAGGGGGAGGGGGGGGGGGTTAGGGTTAGGCACCCCCCGGGAGGTTAGTGTTAGGCTAGGGGGAGGGGGGGTTAGGGTTAGGCACCCCCCCGGGGGACTTAGGTTTAGGCGGCGGGGAAGGGGGGGGTTAGGTTTAGGCACTGGGGGGAAGGTTAGGGTTAGGCACCCCTAAGGAGGGTTAGGGGAGTTAGGTTAGAACATACATACCTGCGGACGATCGGGATTTTCAGCCATGTCGGCCTGCCGCTGCTGAAATTTTGAACCACCGTGTCCAGTGGTAATTCATATGTATTCCGTAAAAAAGTATGAATCTTGCAGAACAGTTGCCCAAGTATCACCGAAAGCTGATTGGACAAAACGAGGCTGCCATCCTATCAGAAACTGTGGCCAAAATGAAAATACTATGCAGGTAGTAAGGTTATTTCAAGTGCAGGCTCTATGTATCACCTGACACATGGACATCCTAAGCTTTGGTCTACTGCAATTCTTGCAGTTACAGGATGGGGGTTAAAAAAAATTGACTTAAAGACACCCTTAACAGAGATGCTACAAATATTTATATTCCTCACTCTTTCATAAACGCATTTATTATAAAATGTTTTCAGTTTCAATTTTACTGACGCAAGTGTCAAACCACAGACAATATAACGTCACACCATAAGTCATAAATGTACGTTGTTTAGAGGTTTTTTGAAAACATTAACAAGTTACTCCTTCATTTTTAACAAATTATAGAATGCATTGTAGGGTTAATGAATACAGATGCAACTTACAGAGTTATTTTTTTTAAGTCTGTTGAAAGGTGCAAACTTGCACTAAAAACAGCAAGCATCAGTGACGTGCATGGGCACAGATGATTAATGTACATCTCCGATGTGATTTACATGCTGCAGCGTTTGAGTGGGGTGTGCCTGGTTACCATTTCCGGAAACGTGACTAGGTATTGGTGGACGCATATTCCAGGCCTCTTGCATAACTAGGCACCGGCCAGGCTGCGGGAAGACGTGTTGCTGACAGCAGGGGCGGATTAAGGCTTTTGGGGGACCCAGGGCAACTAAGTTGTGGGGGCCTCCTTCAAGTCACACAGAACCCCCCCCCCCCAAGCCAAGCAGAGCCTTCCCCCCCCTTCCCAAGCCACACGGAGTCTAAACACTTACCTCACCTCCCAATTCCAGCAGAGCTGCTCTCGAGTCCCCTCATCAGTGCCACCATGTGTCACGTGATGCCGAGGAGGGGTCTCGGGAGCCGCTCTGCACTGTATGTAACAGCACTGACTGTGCTGCTGCATGCAGAAAAACACAGAGACGCGGCAGCTGAGTCCCCATCCAGGAACAGGTGCCACTGGACACCTGTTCTTGGCCGGGTCACATCGACCCTGTGTAGGGGGCCCCTCTGTGTGTTGGGGGGCCCTGTGGCGACCTTCCGTGGCTCCCCTGGTGGGGAGATTAAAAGGGGGGGCCCTCCTCTCTCCCCATACACCGTCCCTCTTTCTTTCTCTCCCTTTACAGGTGAACTGTGGTTCTCCAAGTACCAGCATGCGGGGGAGGCTTGCTGGGACCTGCAGTTCTAAGACAATGTTTCACATATTCTATTTTTACACTATATTTACACAATCAACACGCCACCCACCACCCAGGGGAGGTGGGGATAGCCCCGGCCTATCAGCCTAGGCTAGGGGTGCCCTGAAGAGGGGGACCCCTTTATTGGGGAGGTCCCCAACTCCACAGGGATCCCTGGCCTGGGCTAACTAGCAGTCAGGACTGATGCTGCGGCCGGGGGGCCCAGTGATAGGGCTCCCCTGGCTGTGCCATCAGCCCCCTGCTAGAAAAGGTCCGGTCCTGGTTCTGGAACTTACAGTGGAACCCTACGCAAATTTTTCTTCCCTGTGATTCCAGAACCAGCACTGGTTCCCAGAGCCCAGTGCTGGTTGTATTAAGTCCAGTGGAACCCTACATATTTTTTTCCCTGTACTTAAATAACCAGGACTGGCTTTGCAAAGCCCAGGGCTGGATGTGTGTTGGTGGGTACCTCACGTAATTTTATTTTTATACATTTAACTCTTTATTTGCTTTTTACAGTCAGATACACGCAGGCATCTCACTGATGTCTGCATGTATCTGTGTTAATTCTACTTGCTCATACTCATTTGGGGATTGAAGTTCGATTTTTAGTTCGATTTCAAATCGAATTATAGTAAATAAGAGTTTTGTGTGTTGGTCTATGTAAACGTACCAATGTTTTCCCGATGCTCGATTTGAAATTCGATTTGGCCTTTAGCATATACCCAAATGCAAACTCGCATGCAAATCGCATGCCAAATCACTCAAAATGCTAAATCGACCCTTAGTAAACTTACCCCTAAATACTGTATAAAGCAGTGTAGTGAATGTTCTTAGTGGATTGGTTTGGTTTTATAAAGTGATAGTAATGAAAAAAGTTTACTAGACATTTAGTTTCCTGAGTTTCTTAGCGACCATCTTACAAATGGTGATATTTATTATATTATTTTATACTTTTAAATATCCTTTGAATTTGTGCCATATACAGTATGCCCGTCCTTGTCGTATCATAAAATGAATGTTTATCTCCTTAATATATCACCTAAGAAAAGTGCGGATGGACTCACAAAACATAACAACCAAAGCAGTTATTTTAGGTGAGGTAACATTATCCTGCTTCATAATAAGCATAACTGGGTCTACAGGAATTTTTAGCATATTCTATGTCATATATAGTGATACTGGCCTAGTACTGAATATTTTAAAGGTAGATTCTATACTAAAAGGGGATCAATGTCTGGGCATGTTCTGTAAATACAGTAAAAGCAGAATATTTACTGTTGCTCTTTAAAGCCCCAGCAAACACTAGGAGTAAAATGATATAGGGTCTGATTCAAAGATGGACTTCGTAGAAAGAGAGATAACAAGGGTAAGTTCTTACCATATCTCATATTTTCTACTTCAGGGTCCATAGGGTATCCACAGGATACCTTGGGGATGTCCCAAAGCACTATCCTTTAAGGGTGGGGACGCTCCTGTGCAGAAAGGAGAATCCGCCGCCCGAAGGAAGCATCCTGAGAGGCGAAGGTGTCAAACCTGTAATACCTCACGAAGGTATGGACAGAGGACCACGTAGCAGCCTTGCAGATCTGGACTGCAGAGGCACCACGTCGAGCTGCCCACGAAGGACCAACAGACCTTGGGGAATGAGCCTTCAGAGAAGAAGGAACCGGTAGGCCTTCATGAAGATAAGCTTCAGAAATAGCCATACGGATCCAGGCTGCCAAAGTTTGCTTTGAGGCAGGCCAACCCTTTTTACGGAAGCCATAGAGGACAAACAAAGCGTCCGACTTCCTAAACGAAGAAGTGCGGTCAACATAAGTCCTTAAGGCCCGCACAACATCCAAAGAGGCCTCACCCACGGAAAGACCCGGTGAGTTAAAGGCCGGAACAACGATTTCCTCGTTAACATGAAACTAGGAAACAACTTTTGGGAAGAAACTCTGGCTCGAGTGCGGAGCACTGCCCTGTTCCCATGAAAAACCAAGAAAGGGGGTCTACAAGAAAGAGCCCCTAACTCAGAAACACGTCTGGCCGAAGCAATAGCCAGAAGGAAAACAGTCTTAGCTGTCAACCATTTAAGATCCACTGAGCCCAGTGGTTCAAACGGCGGTCCTTGGAGAGCCCTCAGGACCACAACCAAATCCCAAGGCGCCACAGGTGGAACAAAGGGCGGCTGAATGCGGAGAACACCTTGCATAAAGGTGCGCACATCCAGGATTGTAGCAATCCTACAGTGAAACCAGACAGACAGGGCCGAAACCTGTACCTTCAAAGAAGCAAGGCGAAGCCCATGATCTAGTCCCGCATGTAGGAAGGCGAGAATCCGAGACAGACGAAACTCCCGCGGTGCATAACCTCTCGGTCGACACCACTGGAAGAACGTATGCCACACGCGATGTTATATATGTTGAAGGCAAGGACCCTGAGACAGAAGGTCCGGTCGTAGCGGCAACCGCAGAGGACTGTCCACGGACAGACCCTGAAGGTCTGAGAACCAGTGCTGTCTGGGCCACGCGGGAGCTATCAACAGGAGCGTCCCTCCTTCCTGTTTGAATTTCCGGATTACCCGTGGAAGAAGGGAGACCGGAGGGAACAGGTATGCGAACCGCAACGTCCACCGGACGGACAGAGCATCCACCAGAGACGCCCCTTCGTCTCTTGTGCGAGACCCGTACACCGGCAACTTGTTGTTGTGCCGGGACGCCATGAGGTCGATCTCTGGAATACCCCATCTGTCCACCAGCAGTTGAAAAACGTCCGGTTGCAGGGACCATTCCCCCGGATGAACGTCCTGGCGACTTAGAAAGTCCGCCTCCCAATTTAGCACTCCCGGGATGAAGACCGCTGATATGGCCGGAAGATTGCACTCCGCCCATACCAGGATCCGAGAGACCTCTACGAGAGCCGCCCGACTTTGGGTTCCTCCTTGCCTGTTTATGTAGGCCACGGTGGTAGCGTTGTCCGCCTGGACCTGTACCGGGCGACCCTGGAGAACCCGATGTGCCTGCTGGAGAGCATTGAAGACCACACGGAGTTCCAAGATATTGATTGGAAGCTCCGCTTCTGTCGGCGTCCACCTGCCCTGGAACAAGTGTGGACCCGAAACTGCTCCTCCGCCCCGAAGACTGGCGTCCGTTGTCAACAGGACCCAATTTGGAACCCAGAACGGACGTCCCCCGCTGAGATGGGTCGTCTGTAACCACCAGGCAAGGGACAGGCGAACTTCCGGGGTGAGCACAATTGTCTGGGACTTCAGAGACTGCGGCAGCCCGTTCCACTTGTACAGAATCAGGTGCTGCAGAGGTCTGGAGTGAAACTGGGCATATTCCACCATATCGAACACCGACACCATGGAGCCCAGTAACCTCATCGCCGAGTGTAGAGACACCCGGCGACTGAGCAGACAACTGCGCACCCTCGACTGTAAAGCAGAGATCTTTTCCTCCGTCACGAAGATCCTCTGCTGTTCCGAGTCCAATAAGGCTCCGAGGTGCAGAATCCTCCGAGACGTGATTAGAGTGGACTTCTGCCAGTTGATTATCCAGCCGTGCCGTTGCAGTAGCGCAATGGTCAGGCCCAAGTGGCGTAGAAGGAGCTCTGGAGATCCTGCCACCAATAAAAGGTCGTCCAAGTACGATAACATGCGGACTCCCTGCAGCCGCAGAGAAGCCATGACCGCCATCACCTTGGTGAACACACGTGGTGCTGTCGCCAGGTCAAAAGGTAACGCCCGAAATTGGAAGTGGTCGCTGCGGATTGCAAACCTGAGGAACTGTTGATGGCGCAAAAGAATAGGGACATGCAGGTAAGCGTCCTCTATGTCCAATGACACCATGTAGTCCCCAGGTTGGTAGGGTCTCCATCCGAAACTTCGGTACCCGCAAAGACCTGTTGAGAGCTTTGAGGTTGAGAATCGGACGATATGACCCATTGGGTTTCTGTACCAAAAAAAGATTTGAATAGAAACCCTGGCCCCTCTGGGAGAATGGAACAGGCACTATAACTCCAGCCTGGAGCATAGTGTGCAATACCTTCTGCAGCTCCGTAGCCTTGTTCCGGTCTGATGGTAGACCCGTGGTGAAGAATCGAGCCGGGGGTCTGTGCCGGAAGGAGAGGGCATACCCGTGCGAGACCACCTCGAGAACCCAAGTGTTTGTCGTAGTGACCGACCAACACTGGGCGAACTGCAGCAGGCGGCCTCCAACTTTGGGATCCCCCAAAGGGAGGCCCGGACCGTCAGGCCGCAAGCTTGTCATCTGGCTTGGGGGCCGGACGTCTGGTACTCCATGCCTGCTTCCGGGGCTTGGCCGATTTCTTAGGGCCAGCCTGTCGAGGAAAAGACTGTGGTTTGGGCCTGCCCTGGGCCCTAGATGACCGAAAGGACGATGGTCCAGAACCAGAAGGAGCAGCGGCTGACGGGAGACAAGCCGATTTGGCTGCCGCCAGCGTGGCCACAATCTTATCCAGATCCGGACCGAAGAGAACATCTCCGGTAAATGGCAACGCCTCCAGACCCCTTTTGGAATCTGCGTCCGCCTTCCAGGATCGCAGCCACAAGGTGCGACGAGCAGCCACCGCTGCTGAAGAAATTCTAGACACCAGAGTACTAATGTCTAAGGCCGCCTCATTGATATAAGTGGCCGAATCACGGAGATTACCAATCAACTCCGCCTTTTCGGCCGGACAGTCGGAATCAAAAGATGCCTCTAATGAATCCGCCCAGCGCTCCATCGCTCTGGCAACCCAGCAAATGGCCATAGCCGGTCGTGCTGCCCCCCCCCCCGCAAGGGAATAAGCAGACTTCAGGCAGATCTCCACCTTGCGGTCCGTAGCATCCTTAAGGGAGGACATGGATGGCATCGGCAATGTGGCACTACGGACAAGACGGGTCACGTGAGAATCCACCTGTGGAGGGGATTCCCACTTTGCAAAATAATTATCCGCGAACGGGTAAGCCACCGCCAGGCGCCTCTGCGGCTGGTATCTTTTGCCAGGCTGTTTCCACGCCTCCTCTAAATGGTCCACTAACTGACCTGAAAGAGGAAAGACTGTGGCATTGCCCTTCACATCTTTAAAAAGGCGTACTTAGATTTAGCCGCTGGGGGAACTTCGTCCTCAATCACCAAGGCTGTGCGGACTGCCCGAATAAGTCCAGGAATATATACCTTGGACTTAGCGTCAGCGTCCTTAGTATGGAGAGGTTCCTGATCGTAAGGATCCAGAATCTCCCCATCATCAGACGTCTCCTCGTCATCCTCATAAGGAGCCGACAGAGACGCCACCGGCCGTTTATGTGGCCGGATCACAGACTCCCCTTGCAACACATCCGACAAGTGCTGTACAGAACTCGTCAGGGAGTTAACCCACGCCGGCTCCTGAGAAACCAGGAGCGGGGAAATAGGGAGACTGTGGGGTACCACCTATTGTCGTGGGAAACCCTGCATGGGTGACGACACCACTGACTGCTGGGACAAACCCATCGGTGTAAACGCGGGTTGCGGAGCTAACTGGCCCACTAAGGTTGTAAGCGCCTGAGCGAAACAAGCACAGGGCGGCTCCTGTACCGGTGCTGTAACCGTAAGAGGCCGCGCCATGGACAAACACTGCCGGCAGAAGCCCTCCGCGCTACCCTCCCCCTCCGCTAACAGTACTTTACACGTAGTACACTGTAGCCGGAGAGGAAAATCACTTTCAAACATGATGGCACCAAGTATGTGACCCCTCTCACCAATTATATATCAAATAGGCGAGAGACCACCGTGCAGCACCGCACCGCAAGGGCTTAGCAGAAAGAACAGGGATAGTAATAAAGCTGACAGTTTAGAAGAAAAGTTACAGGCAGCAGCGCTAGCACAGTCACATACAATGCAAAGAAATATCAATTCCTGCACTAACAGCGCTGATCAATCAACTACGCAGACACAGGGCCTGGTAGGACATAGCGCAGCATACACAGACCTGACCCAAATCAGAGGAGAGGTATGCGGGGGGTCCCAGACCACGATGCTTCCGTCCAGGCTTCCAGCAGCGTTCACCATGCGTTCAGAGGAAGATGTCTGCCGAGGAGCAGAGAGGAGGCTGGCCTGGGGGAGGAGCGCTGCCACAGGACCAGTCGGCAGCGCGCAGAGAGGGCTGTGTGCAGCGGGGGAGGCGCCGGCTGTGAGACAGGGAAGGCGCGCTCCCCTGGCATGCATTTAACCCCTGGGACGCCGCAGCGCTACCGCTCTGCTGCGGTCCGCTGTCCCAGGGGGTAGTGGAAGCGCAGGTTGGTCGCCTGGCTCCACGCTGTATCCAGTCCCCAGGGAGCCCCCTGCCTGGGGACTCAGGACCATGTGATCAGCGGGGACCCACCGCGGGACCCCGCTGCTTACCTTTGTCCCCCTTGAATCCGGCCATGGTCCGGAACATCTGGGGTCACCGCTAGCTGTGACCCCAGATGCTCACCAGCATCCCCGGATCGGTACAGGCTGAAAGCTTCACTCTTTGGTGCCCGATGACTGACGTCACACCTATACCCCAAGGTATCCTGTGGATACCCTATGGACCCTGAAGTAGAAAAAAGAAATCTGTTTTTGAATATAAGCTAAACAACATATTAAATAGCATTAAAACAGTATCTAAATTTACAAATAAATAAGTGGAAATGGGTTTCATGTGTACTGGGGCCCACGATTTCTGATGGCAGCTATATATGTACAGCTCTGTGTATGTGCAGAAATACACCATTTATTTGACAAATACAGTATGTACCCATTTGCCTATCATCTCGGTGAGAACTGGTGCCATCTGGCAAGATAGGTGCTGGATTTAAGTTTATTTTCAGGTATAACCAGGTTGCTTTTTCACTTTAAATCTAGAGGTGCCAGTGTCTGAAATCACTGGCTATTACATTTGGGCAATAGTGTCTAAACCTAGAACAAATAGGTAAGGCATACAGATACATGAAAAGGATATAAAATTGCACAAGCTGGTTTCAATTTTACAGCCCTGATTTCTCCCAGATATCCTTTCCAACATTTTATGTAACTAAACAGTTAGATACAAATCAGAATGGGGGGAGCTATTACCACAGCCATAACTAGCTATGGGTGACAGAGTGCAGCACCCCGTGGATGCTCCAGACGCCTGCTCAGCGCTGCACTTACCAGAGCTGCCAGTCAGGCCCCTTTTGTGCGACATAATGACGTCAAGCACGTGACATCATGATGTCGCACTTTCAGGGGCCGGCACAGGGCACAATTGTGCCCTGTTACGGCTCTGGCTATTACTATATATTGCAATAGCAGTTCGATGTTATAGGGCTCGTACAGATGTATGTAATAGGTAAGGTGCATAAAAAGGAACATACTTATGATACATTTGGGTTGCGATTTTATAGTAGTTTACAGTGCACTTTTCATGCATTGCACCTTTATCAATACAGCCTAATGTACTGGTAGCATGCATTCATGCATGAGAATTAGGTCATGCTGAAGGGTTAAGTGTTGGTAAAATTAGACAATGGTGGTAATGAGCCTGTAAGAAAACATCCATGACATTTTTAATGCACTATTCAGATGTTAGCTCAGGAGAAATGCAATAAAAACGGATTTGTGTTTAACAAACCCATAAAAATGTTCTCCATCTTATTTTATTAGTCTATTGTAACTGATGTGAGTACTTTGTAGTCAATGTTTAAAGCAGTGGTTCCCAAACTGTGCGCCGTGCCACCCTGGGGTGCCTCGGGACACTTGCAGGGGTGACTCAGGTTGGTGGTCCATCACCAAATCAATTTATTTATTGTCAATGTAATTTAAATATGTGGACAAACAGAAGCTCAAACCTGTCCCCACCACATAACTGAGCCTAAGGATGACAGATAAGCACAATTTACTTCACTTTACTACATTTTTTTCTGAATTTCTCAATAACAAGCTTTTGGCTTAGGGGTGCCATGAAAACAATGCTGATACTCTAGGGCGCCGTGATTCAAAAAAATTTGGGAACCACTGGTTTAAATCAATCTTTAGAAAGGCTTTAGTAGTCATAATGTCGACATCCAGAATGTCGACAGACGATTTTAGGGTTAGGGTTAGAGTAGGGATAGCCTTAGTCTGTAGTGAAGATTAGGTTTACATTCAACGCGAATGTAAAATCGCATTGTCGACATGACAACATTCTGTCCATGTCAGCATTCTGAATGCCAACATTTTGAACATCAACTTTTTATACTACACCCCTGGAAAGTACTCGGGCCCAGGATGCACTAGTCTAGAGGCAAAGAAATGCATAGACACTTCCTCCACGATGCCACAACCACACCCCCATCTGCGCACCCCACCCAAGTGCAAACATGAGAAAAGAGTCTGTGATGGGAGTGGCCGTGCCCCTTCCAGAGGCCACATCCTGTCCACACTGAGGCCCGACCGATGTCTCAGCAGCCAGGGGGCAGAACCCTGCAGTGTGAAAATACTGGTTCTAGTGTTCGCCAGAAAAGCTGTTCTAGCATGAATATTTTGCTAAGTTATTCCTTATAGCAGCAATATGTGGAGATAAGGAATTATCTTTTTTTTTGGGGGGGGACCCACTGCCACCAATGAAAAATACTCTCCTTTATCTTGAGACAGGCCATTTTATATGTTGTGGATTAATAACCTTTGTTTGAGGAATTTGTGAAGAGTACATAACTGGGCAAATAGGAAGCAAATTGCAGGAGACGTACGCTCAGCGCTACCAAGTCACATAGTGCTCACACGTTATGTTTAACGTGACTTGTAGCGCACGGAGGTAAGATGTATGTGGACACATCTGTAAAACAGATCACAAAAAGTGTATTAAATAGGAAACTGTATAAAATTAGGAAAAATACATAAAAAACACATTTAAAATGTTCTAAAAACCAGACGTGAGCATTATAAATATGCATACAGTATAAGGTTTGTTGGAGGGGTATGATTTTTTCCCTATGCATGTCTGACTTCCTGTTTTTACTCTCACTGACAGACAAATTGACGGTATTAGTCAGACTGAATATTTTTGATAACAAAGAACAATACCTTACATTTAGCTGTATATCAAATGTACGTAATTACAATTTCAAATTGTGTCAGGGTATTGGAATAGATGGAATTTCCGTATTATATAAACTTGTATTCTAAGTTTAGCAATCCTTTAAGAAACATGATCTACAGTATGTCCTGGAAGATTATGCTGTTGTGATATCTTGTGGAACTCATGGACTGGAGCTATTTTTCATGGTTTCTCACCAGCAAATCCCCAACGAGTACTTTATTTTGGCCAAATCCTTATCAAGTTACACCTAATTTTCTTATAAGAATTGAAAATTACTGAATATATTTAAAAATATATTTCTGGGGATGCAGTATCTGGCAAATAATGTTGTAATGTAATGTAAAGGACAGTTAATGCTTTGGAAAAAAAATGTTTCATAGTTAAATGTACCTAAATTCTGCAATTGTGGTCACAAAGAGACCAGGAAATGTGTTTATTTTCAAGCAAACTGTACTGATATTACCAGATATTTGGAGTCAAAACAACCATAAGCCACTCAAACGCTTGTTAGATTTGATGACATTGTTGACCCCAATGCTTGCATGGAAGCTAGACCCAGTTCTTTTTACAGATTTGTCCATGGAAATGTTTAAATTATTCAATAATAACACCTGCAAATATTTTGTACATAAATTACACTAATTATTTCTAGTTTGTGGTCTTTAAAGTATGTAATTTTAAAAGTGGAATATGTAAAATTAAACAAAATATAAAGTATAATAAGCAAGATCATTAAACATGCCACAATGTGAGCTGATGTACATAAGTGTCCCAAAAATGTATAGTGAGTTTTTGGACACCAAATGATTCAGTTATTAAACATGATTGCTTAATAACAGATTTGCACTATTTGGACAACAAAGTGTGGGCAAACTGGAAACAGATGTGGCCGGTCTGTGATCACGCTCGGGAACTGAATATGCTTAGGTCTTTGCAACTTTATATGAAGAGGAACTATTACATTTATATGTGTGATTATTACATAATGTCTTTTTGTACTGTATCAGTTTACATCTGGAGGACTGGATAACAATCACATGCTCACCCCCTTGCAACAAAATATACACTTTATCTACTGTTTTTAATATAAGCATGTATATTGGTATGTCAATGGAATTGTGAGCGTATGCGTTGTAGCATATTTTCTTCAATTCTGGCTGTCCCATTTACTTGCCTGATAATGATCTTATTGATTTCAATAAACCCATGATCATTTTGGGCCACACTGTTGATGATATTGGACCAACTGGCCGACAATGCAGTGCTTGTGACCAGCATTAGAACCTCCATAGCTCCTATTGCATATATACACAGCTAATCAGGCATGTCTATGTTCAGAACAGTCGGGCTCATTGGGTAACTTGCACTGGGCAGTGAAAAAGCTAAGTGCAGTTTTGTGTCTGTGTTTCTGAGCCAGTGTTGGAGGAACACTCTTGAATGGACTACACTCTTTTTAGGTATATTTCACCGAGCTGTGGGGGCCTCTTTTGATTTTTGTTTTCTTGGAGGGCCATCATTGTGTAACCAAGCTTTGAGTGGTCTATAATGTTAACGTGACTAATATGTAGCAGAGGTGTCCACTTCACGGAAAAACAATTATTTTCTTTTACTTGTGTGGGCAAAGATAAACATAATTGATTTGTTCAACCTTAAAGCTGTACTAGATGATTGTGGTTTGTGATTCGTCCTCCAGCTCAAAATAAAAGGTGTAGGTGGTAGCGCAGTTTAAACAACTATGTACTGGACTCGTCTCAATTTGAGCTTTGTACTCTTGAGTAAATTAAAAACAAGTCGTCTTTTGCCTCATATTTGTCTATATAAAATCAACATCAAACAATACAACTCACCAATTTCCCTTTAAAACATATAAGCCATAACAACATTATGAAGACATAGCAACAGCTTTAAAAAAATACATTTTAAAAAACTTCTTGCAATTCCCCCTTTAACAAGCGGAATAGTAGACTCTCCTATCCTATACTAATGCTGGTGTCTTAATAACACTTTATAACTCTAACCAGAATTTCAGATTTCCAGAGCCCGTTATAAAAAAAAAAATGTACAAAAATAAATGATCATAAACATTGTAAAAAAAATTGGATTTGGCAAATACTATTGAAGTTTAGGTAAATAATGTTAATGTCAGTCATTACCTAGTGATCTATAACCATTTGTTCATGGCCTTTCTCTGTAGCGGGAAGAGTATTATTGTAATAGAATAATTTCATAATAAAAAAATGGTAAATATATAATTTGGCTGAAACCTAGCAAATAAGAATGAATAACCCTTTGTTCAGTTGACATGAGCTCCTAAGCATTACCCCTGGCAGCCCTAAATTCCAATATCACAATAAACTTCTGCAGCATCCTACAACTTAGCAGCATAAAGATGACACAGAAGAATCTGGGTTAACACATATCATACCAGCAAGCTATTTGCAACTCAGGAGCTCGAGAAAATCTTTATGTTCCCGATGAAACCTCATACAAAAAAAAAAACGACTCTGTCCCACGATTAATCATGACAGACTACATAAAATGTGTAACAGTTTACAGCTTAGCAGAGCCTCACATTTATTTTTTCTTCTATCTAGTTGTTTTTCTTTTGCTGAAGGTCATGTAATTAACACACACTGATGCTAGTGCTTTCATGTGACACTGTTCCTCTGCACTTGACTGGATCCACATGAAGAAACAGTAGGGTGACTGCACAGAGAAAGACCCAAAGGTTATGTTTTTATCACCCTTCAAGCGGCCCCTATTAACTTTTAGGATGGATTGCACCTTAAACAGAGAGAAGGTAATGTTGCATTTTAGGCACAATAAGATAAATTCTGAAGACTCTAGAAATAAAAACTGAGTACACACTACATGATGTGTGTACCCAGCGACGGAACAACGTAATATATCAGAACGTAGCCAAAACTTTGTGTGCCCCATACAACATTTTGAAGGGGCTCCTCCCCGATGCTTCTAGGGAGACACCTCTCTCTACAGTGCTTGTTAATTTTATGCCCCACAATATTGCCTTAGTTCATTTTATGCACCATATAGTAATAGTGCCCTAGTTCATTTTATGCACCATACAGTAATAGTGCCCTAGTTCATTTTATGCACCATACAGTAATAGTGCCCTAGTTCATTTTATGCACCATACAGTAATAGTGCCCTAGTTCATTTTATGCACCATACAGTAATAGTGCCTTAGTTCATTTTCTGCACCATATAGTAATAGTGCCCTAGTTCATTTTATGCACCATACAGTAATAGTGCCCTAGTTCATTTTATGCCCGACAGAAGTGCCCTAGTTCACATTATATCACACAGTGCCAGCAGTTCATAATATGCCACATTGTAGTGCTGCCAGTACACATTATGCCACACAGGAAGCAAGAACCAACCAGCTCTTACCTGAGGGGATACTTCCTATTGCAGGACATTTCATTTTGAGTGAAGATCTTCTTAATCTAGACACACTGCCCTTTTCTGGGACAGTCCTAATCTCTGAGCCAAATTACTGCCCCCCCAGCTTCACAAAAACTGTAAACAAGGAGAAGCCTATTCTCCGACAGTGCTGGGTTTACCGACTAGCCCAGCTGTGTCTGTGAGCGTGAAACAGGAGTGTGGGAGATGGCTCATATCAGTGTGGCGCTTTCCTGAGAGGGAGAGATCACCACTGAGGAGTCCCTCTTTTCAGGCATGTCGGAACAAATTTCTCGGCAAGCAATTCCAAGAACATGGTAGACAACTATAGGAACTGGGTTTGGAGCTACGCAAGTAACTGAGCTCCATAGCAATGGCAGATTGCTAGAGTTACGCCCATGATCACGCGCCATACACACTACACAATCTAGTGTATGATGGTGCAATATTATTACGGGTTGGGTATGAAATCCCGGCAGTCGGGAAACCTCCTGTCAAAATGCTGGCAGCGGCAGCCCGATGATGGGATTCCTGACAGAGGTCATGTAAGTAGGTTAACCCTCCCCCCTTCTCCCCCTAACCCTCCGGGTTTGAACCCTAATCCTAACCCTCCACACCCTGTACCCTAATGCTCCCCGATAGTGCCTAAACCTAACCCTCCCCCCTTAGTGTCTAAAGCTACCCCTCCCCCCTTAGTGCCTAACCCTAACCCTCCCCATTGGTGCCTAATCCTAACCACCCCCCAAAGCCTAACTGTATCCCCCCGTGGTGCCTAAAGCGAACTATCACCCCTCCTCCTTACCTTCGATCGGAATGCCGTCTGTCTCGATACCGGCGGCGGTCTGTGAGCTGGCCTCGGGATTTAGCTATATATGCTAAATCCCGATTCAGGATTCCGACGCCGCGATTTCATCAGAGTCCTGGCTGTCGGTAATTTAACTACATCCCTATTGTTACACGCTGCACTGCATCGTTCATTGCATCGTCCCATCGGTTGTGCAGCACAGCAGATCGGACGATGTGATGAACGGCCACCGTGCACACGCAATCAGGTGGCCGTTCAATTTGTACGATATATCGTTCTGATCGTCAATGGAACAATATATCGTACAATTATAAAGTACTTTACAGACTACAAATTTACTTTTTTAGGCAACTAAAAAATAAATATTTATAAAAAAAAATTATATTTTTAGTTATTAAAATGATCCTGAAAAACATTGTAAAGATTTGTATTTATTTGTGTAACTGTGTATTGTTACTCTTACTAAGCAAGCTACTTGTAATTCTACTGAAGCAGAACAACCACCTCTCCAATGATTTCATTCACTTCCCCATGCAGTAATTTTCTGTATCTTCTCTTCTCTGATCCGCTACAGCCCAGGCTGGAAATCCAGAAAGGTGCTGTGATCGGGAAGACCAATAAATGGGCACCCTAAATTTTTAATCCTACAGGAAATCAGTCAACGTCTTAAGGCGTTTTTGACCCTCCATAAGTAATAGCCACTCGTCTTTTGAATCATATGTGGGGCTCCCTTCCCTGACACTCAAATGGAGCCTGCCTTACACAGAATGCAGAGGAGGTGTGTAGTGACAGCAGCACTAGCTGTTCACAAACTTCCACATCTTTCAGTTTTTAGGGTGAGGTGAAGCAAACGTTCTAAATAGAAAGAAGTGGAGTAATTGCCCATAGTAACTAGTCAGCTTCTAACTGCTCTTTTATAGGATAAGGATAAATGAAAGCTAGGAGCTTATTGGCTGCTATGGGCAACTTATCCACTTTATCTCTTTAGAAGGTTTGATACATCTCATTAGTCTGAAGTGTTACAGAATCCTGTACACAGCGGGCACCAGGGTAATATTAAGACAAAGGAGGAGCAGCTAGCATCACCAACAGAAGGGGGTAGTCGAAGTTTTATGAGCAACATTTGTGCTGGTGATGTTAATTTATATCACTATAGTCCAGTGGTTCCAAAACTTTTTTGAATCACGGCGCCCTAGAGTATCAGCATTGTTTTCACGGCACCCCCAGGCCTAAAGTTTGTTATTGAGAAATTCAGAAAAAAAATTAATAAAGTGAAGCAAATTGTGCTGACCTGTCATCCATAGGGTCAGTTATGTGGTGGTAGACAGGTTTGTGCTTCTGTTTGTCCACATATTTACATTACATTGACCATCAATAATTTGATTTGGTGCTGAACCACCAACCTGGGGCACCCCTGCAAGTTTCCTGAGGCACCCCACGGCACACAGTTTGGGAACCACTGCTATAGTCTATTCATGAGCATTAGAAGCTTGTTTACAAGCTTCTAATGCTCATGAATGTTTGTTATGTGAATTTCAGGGAACAATGGCAGTCAAATGGGTAGAGCAGTGTGATGGGCAGGGGAAGCACCTAGAGCAGTGATTCCCAACCTTGGTCCTCAAGACACACTAGCAGTCCTGGGTTTGGTGATATCCATGCTAAAGCACAGATGGTTTAATCAAAATAACTGAGGTACTAATTAAGTTGCCTGTGCTCAAGTATGGATGTCCATAAAACCTGGACTGTTAGTGTTCCTTGAGGACCGTGGTTGGGAACCCCTGACCTAGAGGCTCCTGTAGGTTCAGTCTGCAGGGAACCCTGCGTTTCTCTCCCCCCGAGTGGGTAGCATTGGGGGACAATGAAATTTCATTTGAGGTGAGTAGAGTTAAATAACATAGGAAGGGGAGACTGATGGATGAGAAATTAATAACAATGGATGGTATTGGGGGACAGTAAGTTACTCTATGCATCTATACGTTAGATCTAATGTCAGATGTTTTCTAAAAGTTTTTACTGTTTCCATACCTCTGGTGCAGCACCATCCATATGGGAATCTGGATAAGTTTTTGTGACAATTCAATATATAAATATGTCAGAAACACCACCAAGGGCAAAGACTAATGATGTCCACCTTACCCACAGATCCCTTGAGCCTCTGACACTAAGCACTCATACTATACTGGTCATTGCTTCACAACTTCCACTCATTTGGACCCGTTGGACTTGATCATAAATCGTCCATAATTCACCCATATGCAAAGCTGATGGCACTTTATAGTGAACCAGCTAACTATACGAACACTTAGTATGATACTCATCAATATCATCTGGGGTATCTGCACAAACCGATACTTGTTGCAAATGAAACCCCTGGAAACAGACATAAGCCACACTTCCGTGGACACACATTCACTGAGCTTTGCCCCATTACAACCCAGTTACGCTGTCTCTGTCACAGAAGAAGATAAGGCAAATGTGTCAGAAAAGCGCACGGCTGGCTCCAGAGCACACGCAGTATAAAATCATGCTTCGCTAAGGGTCATACTCCAAACTCAGCATCGGGTCCTTTGAATTTAGCAGTAAAGTTGTTTATCACAATGAAACAGGCTGATGACTTTAAAGTCTCACAATACTTCTAATTAAGAGAGAGAAAACAAGAAAAAAGCTAACAGCGGATTTGCACTATTTAGCCCACCAAGTCTGCATATTTTTCCTAATGACTGTAAATACTTAAACTTTATCTGAACTCTGGCTTTCCCCCATTTTTGGTCCCCTTTCCTCTATTCCGAGAATTATTTTAGTGTATCTAACTCAGTTTGACATCAGGGAGGCCTGTGTTGCATTTGCTCAGCGGTGCAGGACAAGTTTCTCCACCACCATAGGAGTAAAACGCTGCAGTCATGTCTGGCTTTCTTAAAAAGTGTATTCAGAACATCTGGCCTTGGCTACAACTGAACATAGCAACAAAGGCATCTTCTTTTTTGCAAATAACATGCTAAGAAGCCAGGAAATCTAAAAATCTAAGGATAACATTAATAGGAATTAAAAAAAGAGAAAAGGTTGTTTTTTGTTAACTGATATATTGAGAGCTGTGAAACAAAGAAATTTGCAAACACAGCTAAATCTGAATGACTACTCAATGAGTCAATTAGTAATTTACAGCCAAAAGACAGTTTAGCCTCACTGCACTATTGTTTATTGTAAATATAATATTAGTATGATGGGTGGGGAGTCTCGGACTCACAATAAAATGGAGGTGGGAGGTGTGCCTCTTAAGGCGCATACACACTTAATGATTCGCTCCATGAGCGATATCGTTAAGTGTTAGCCAAGCTCAATGTTGTTAACGATATCGTTCAGTGACGTCACTGGCAGCATCCCTGAACATGCACAACCTGCCTGCATGTCCAGGTGATGAAAGATATCGTTAACGATCCGCGGGAGAACGCATCGTTAACGATATCTTGCATATACACTTGCCGATATTGTGACCGGTTGAACGATAACCATATTGTTATCGTTCACAATATCAGCAAGGGTGTACACAGCATTAGCAGTAGCCCAGAATAAAAATGCAAGTGCCAAAAAATCAAAGGGGAATTACAGGTACAGTCAAGGGCTCATTACCTGGTAAGTCCTTGTACAGTGGGACAGTGTTGGACCAGCACCATGTGAGACCAGCACTTGGAGTTGTTGTGAGACACACACACGTTTCAGTGCCAGCTTACCAAAGCACAAGCTTACTCCTAGTACAGCTAACAGCACCTATGATGATATACAATACGTGTAAGCTGGATGTTTGCAGGACTTTGTAATCTGTCAGTCTTCCAGAAACACCTCCGCATACTGCATAAACATAACACAGGAGTGCACTCAATTGAAAGTTGATGACATAGAAGGCCACATTGTCAGACTGAATAGGCACTCACATCAAAAAAAGTGAAATGCATTTCATGTGCCATCTGCCACTAATGGGAATAGTTAACCCATATTTACATTTTATAATATCACAAGCTAAACTATAAATGGATATGATGAAAAATCATTAAAGCCAGTCACCAGCTGTTCTCACATCATGTATCCAAATGCGGATGGGATGTGTGTCAAGTTCATTCTGGTATTAAGCAGTTGAAAATTACTTTTCATTCAGAAAGCAGATGGCATACTAGAATTTCTAGCTGTGTCCAATAATTCTTAATTACATGGCATATCATAAATAAATCCATAATATATAAACCACTGTCACTTATCTTGCTGATCATTCTATACCCAAGTTGAAGACATCCACCAGCACAGCAGTACGGGGCAGAACTCTGGCTGCCACAGAGTACATACAGCTTATACAGGAAACCCATACTTCCCCATCACCCAGTGGGCCTGATTCAGACCCTCTCACAAGCGGCCTCTCGCTTGTATGCGGCCGATGTTATGCAATTGCGCATGCATCGCAGTGCGTGAAATAGTTAGAGCGATCGGGAGGCGCTCGCTCGCCAAGCAAAGACACCTCAGAGGAATGAGTGACAGGAGAGGAGTTTGTGGGTGGTAACAGGGGCAGGCCAGTAGTAACGAGGGAGTGGAGGTGCGAACGCAGGCGTGCCTGAGTGTTTCAACGCCGTTTCAGAGGCGTGCACAATTAACAGGCAGCGCCATAGTAAACGTCACCATGTTGAATTTTACACTGAACTGCTCGCAGTGCTTGCGGCAGGGTACAGTGAACCACAAGCGCTGCGGTCAGATTCGATGGAACCCGATGTACTGATGGTTGTATATACTTCCTGGAGATGACGTTTGCTGGTGGGCGGCTAAAGACAGGCTGGTGGGCGTCTATAAACACAAAGTGATCGCTCGCCAAGACATAGTGGGCGTGCTTATGCCTTGCCGTGCGATCGCTTGCCTTGACGTCACTTAGCTGAATTTCCATACGCTGGGAGCGAGCGGCCGCATCTAGCGAACGGGTCTGAATCAGGCCCAAGGTCCCTCAGGAATACTAAACAAACAGTATTTTTTATTTTTTTTAAACAGTGAAACAATATATTAATGAAAACGAATGCAACTATTAAGCAGTGAAAAGAGTGGAGAAGTTGTCCATAGCAACCAATCAGCATCTACCTATAATTTTATAGAATATACTTAATAAATTATATCTTAAAGTTGATTGGTTGCTATGGGGAACTCCACTGGCCCACTTCTCCACACTTTTCATAGCCTGATACATCAACCCCAAAGTACCAACCAATCAGCTTCTACCTGTCATTTTACAGGCTGTGGTTGAAAAATTAGGAGCTGATTGGTTGGTACTTTAGGGGCAATGTGGATAGAGATAAAGTAGAGATATAAAGTTCTAACCAATCAGCTCCTAACTGTCCTTATACAGGCATGTTTGAAAAATGACAGTTTGGAGCTGATTGGTTGGTGCTTTAGATCTCTCCGCTTTATCTCGCTCCAAAGCTTGACACATCTCTCCCTTAAACTAGCTACAACCAGGCAGCAGGATTAATGCTTAGTTTGATCACGCCCATAGGTGGAAAATTATAATACTTTGTTAAAAATAGGATGGATTAGTATTTGGAATCGCAGCTATGCAATGTGAGATATTGTGAATTGCTGGTATTAGATGCAGCATCATAGCATGTGTGGCTAGCATAAAAAAACTAAATTCCTCTTACATACATGATGATCTGCTTTCCAGTACAAAGTTGGACCCAATGTGCCAGAAGCTGTAGTTAGTTTTGCTTAAAAAGTCTTTTACGCAGATGACACAGAGAGCACCAGTTATTTTGTATGTCATATATTATTTGCTGATCTTTAATAGTGGAAGGGTTAAGAATAGGGGATATCCAGATATGTTGAAAAAAAAAAAAGTGAACGTTATTGAGGCACTATTTCCATACTGTCCCTCTCTATGTTCCACATTTCATTTTTGGAATATAGGATACCACTTACTGTAGTATCCACTATACCAGCAGACCCAGGTGATATTTTCATTAAACACTACATTAGTATGAGTATATTAACATCCAGCAACTATACAGTATATCATTGCTAGCCCAAACATTCAGCTGATGCACATCCCCAGATCTGTGAGAAAGCCGCGCACAGAGATGTCAACCTGACCGATTTCATCCAGAAGATAAGTGTCTGCTCCTGCAGATAGCATTGAGTTTTTTACTTGAGGTAATTTAGGCTGAATTAAGTAGCTGTAATAGATTTTTTTAAAGAAATACATTTTACATCAAATACTTAATGGAACACAGATTGGTTCAGGAGTAAAGTCAGTGCTAAGTTAGGGAACAAATATCAGCCACATAGAACATAGAGAGGCATTTGTGCTGGTTCATCCTGTGGCATGAGGGTGGGTGGAATTTGCCTGCACATGATCTATGAGTAAATAGAAGAGAGGTCACTGATAGGTGTGTACCACTGTATAAGATTACATGCTATAATACCAAACCAGTAGAGATGTTAAAACTAGGCCTGTCTGATACCGAAATTGGTCAGCTGGGAACTGTACCATCTCATTTTGTCATAAATGCACCTAAAGGAAAGCTGGAGCTGGATGACCAGCAACAAGTGACTTTTACTGCTTTCAGACATAAAATCCCGGCTCAGACTCGGGACACCGAGAACGGGTGGCAGCCGGGCTACCCTTTTCACACTAAAGGGGGACTACCCAGGTTATTCCCGGGTCGTCACCCTACACACCTTTCAGCATCAGAGGGCACTTGGAGATGATCTCATCTCCAAGAGCCACTGTCCCCAGCCAATCAGTTTGTTTTAGGCGAGACCTGGGTCATCAAGACCCGGGTTGCACCTTTCAGACCCAGGTTGCAAGTCCTGGGAAAGACCCTGCTAGCGAGCCCGCGGACCCGGGACTGTCAACCCAGGTTGCACCTTTCAGATTTACGTCAGACCCGGGTTGATGCACGTTCACGCACAAAAACCCGGATTTTATGCTTAATTCTGAAAGGGGTATAAGATACAGGGGGCTAATAGCATGACCCCAGGCCTTTTTGCATATTGGCTCTTTATTACATTTTCAAAAATATAAAGGGTACAGAAAAAGCCTAAAAAATGGGGTTATATAAACTGGAAGCAGCAATTTGATTAGGTCTCATTCAAATCCCCCAGGGATTTATTAGCTGTAGAAAAAAAAACAGAAATATGCATATACTAGTTAACAGCAAGTTAATTTACAGGTAATTACTCTTAAGTAAAAAATATAATAATTTGGGAACAGAAAAATATAATGGCTTGTGGGTATCTGGGGAGTATGCACAACATAGTGCTGCCTGATCCATCTGCTTATTTGCACTATCACACTATACTCTACTGTAAGATCATGATATACAAGTAACTGTATAAATATAGATTTGCAGTGTCAGATTAAGGTATACATGAGCTTAAAGCTGAAATATATAACGGGCCTATTGTGCCGCCGCAGTAGGTGTGACCAGAGCTGTGGGTGTGGGGCCTGCGCCATGGGGTGTGATACACTGAGAACTGTGTCACTCTTGTTCAATGTTTCAGTCAAAAAAAATTATCAGAAACATCTTGATAAAAGTATCCTTGACTGAAACGTCGAACGAGAGTGACACAGTTGTCAGTGTATCCTTGTCAAGACACGTGAGTGCCGCCATTCATTTTTACTAATAAATATAATATATACATATACACACACATACAGACATAAACTAAAGATAAGGGGTGGCACTGGTGGTTTTAGTGAGCAAAAGATAGTTGTTAAATCCATATTGTTTGCTTACTAAGACCTCCAGTGCCGCCCCTTATCTTTATTTTGTTATCTTAATCATGGAGGGCACGGATGCAACTTAAGTGTGAGGACTCGTAGTGCTGGACCGCATTGGACCTTATATATTACACATATATATATATATTTTTTAGAATATGTGGGGTATATGTGCATATGTCCACACATACATAAGTATAAATACAACACATATACAAAATATATATATATATATATATATATATATATATATATAGCAGTCCAGTGTCCCTATACTATATACTATTCAGCTTTATGCCCCACAGAATGTGCACTGAATCACTGCCCCCTTTATCATCATCACTGCAGTAGGGCTGAACATTGACGGATCTGCCATAGATGGTGTTTTCACCATCAGTGGGAAGCCATCAATGGTTTGTCTATGTACATGCGCAGACGGTGCCCGATGTGTATAGCAGTGTAGGCGCTCACCATCAGGGATCAGCCACAGATGCTTACCATCGGCGGCCTTCCATCGATCCCCATCAGTTAGAATAGGATTCCCGGGGTAAATACCTACAATAACAGGGAATTTCTAAACTTGTAAACCGAAACAATTATTATAATGTGACCAGTGTTTCTGCTGACTGTATAGCTCAGCCCATTGTAATAATATAGTAATTGTGGGAAATATTAATAATGATAATGATTTACGATTAACGATTAATGTGCCGGAGGTTACAGGCAGAGTGCATAAGGGATGGAATAGTTATAAGTAGGTCTCCAGGTCTTGTCTTATATTCTGATTAAGGTAAATCAAGTGAAAAGTTTTTAAAAGAGTCCAGTGTCTGTCCCTTCCAGAAAAGTGCATGCACTGAGCAGATTACCTTCTGCTTACCAGCTCTGATTTATATTATTGAGCTCCGTCTCGGGAGGTTCACAGGTGTCTGTGTATTGAAAGGCAGGGTGTGCCAATCTCTCAAACAAGGGTGCATCAGCAGAGGTTGATCCCCAGTAAGTGTGGATGGCTATTACAGCGCATCCCTATGCCATGCCATCACCCCCCCTCCCCCCTCCTTTTTCTACACAGCCAGGTTACTAATAAAAAAAGAAAGTAGTAAAAAACAAAAACGGGCAATAGGCTGTCTGTAACTACCACTGATGGGCGGAGCCAGACCACAAGATTCGGCGGTAGGTGAAGAGCATGAAGGGGAGGATCGGATCAGCCCATAGTAATGAGGAGGAGGGGACAGCCGCTGGAGGCAAGTTAAACATGTTGGATACGACCCCTAAGAGGACAGAGGGTTGAGGCCTATTTTCATGAGGAACCTGAAGCTGCAGCTCCACCCGCCCTATTGTTAAGCCGGCCCTGCTGCAGATCTGGTTAAAAAAGTGAAATTAATAATATACATAAAACACAAAGTAATGTTTTATTATTTCAAAACTTTTTAGTATAGAATGAAATATTCTCTGACCATCTGGAGCTAGTCATGGCAGGGAGCCAACATTTTGCATTTCTTTCCTCAAAGTAAATGACAGATCCGTAACTGCCACGTTGCTAATAAAGAGCTAAGAGGGAGCACATCTTATCTCAGGGAGGATTCAGACTAGAGAATAGAACAACTATACCTACAATGCTGCAAAATGTGCAAAGTCCAATCAACTTCAGGTATGCCCCAGGTTGTTACACTGAATGTACATAGACCAATTGAAACATATTATAGTCAGGCAAATAGTTAATAACATTAGTTTCAATTTAGCATTCTGTGAAAAATAAAAAAAAGACGCAACATCGGTCGCAGATAATTTTATTATCGCAGTTCTGAGTAAACTTATGGTCGTGCAAAATGGACACATGTACTAAGACGTTTGGAGCCACTTTCTCTGCGTACGGGATCACAGACACAGGCAATGTCACTCCCTTAAAACGGTTGCGACACGCATGGGTTATTTGCCGCCACTCCTCGTTACCTCTCCCAAACGCTGCCTGTCAATCACACTGGGAGTAAAAAGTCACTACGATCCACTACGGTAATGTACTTTGATGCATGCGCAGTGCGACTTAGACGGATGCGCAGATTGCCGATTATCGGTCAACTGTGACAACATGGGCATAGCATACATCTCTGATCAGGCCCATTGTCACAGATGTCCTATATAACATTTTGAAGGATTCTACCCAATATCCATCTGGTCCAGGGGATACAAGATACCTAAATCATTTCAGAACATGTAGGGGGGATTCATTTCAGAGCGATAGGTCACCAGACATCACCGCAGTGCTTAGCTATGCACATTACCGTCTATCATGGCAGACAAACTACGCCAATTTTCCTGCGCCGGCTTAGCTTTATGCGGTGCAAGAGAAAATTGGTGAGGTTAACGGACATAAAGTGCTTTCACTGACCATTCCCGAGACACATCGTGGCCATTGTGCTTACTAGAATTCCCCCCTTAGAATCTCCTCTATTCAGAACAAACAGTTATTATCAGGGGAACCATTTTGTATACAGTACCATAAAATTATGTAACCTAATATCAGAGCATTTATGTAGCAGTTTAACTGATTTGTTTTTGAGGATGAGAATATTGGCATTTCACACTTCACAAATAAGACAAAATCAGATTTAAAAACTATAGAATCAGTATTGCAAGTGAGACATTTGTGTCTGCTCAATTTGATGCTTCATGTCATAATTATCGGTATGACTTACATTGGATGAGTGACTGCCTTAGCTTGGCTAGCAGTGTGTTATATAATATATACAGCTAACATGGGAGTTTACCAGGTTAGGATTCATTTTTCCACTATTTACCACTTTACCAGAACTCCAGACAGGGTTATCTATAGGTTGTTTATCCTCAGCAGGACAGTTCTGTAAACTTTTAGCATCCTCTGAAAAAGACCTGAGCTCGTAAAGGGGCAGATGTACTAAGCTCTGGAAAGTGATAAATTGGAGAGTGATAATGGGCTCGATTCAATTGAACGCAAATTAAATAATGCTGGGAGGGAGCTCCAGGAGCTATTCAATTCAGCGAACTGTTGAGGAAATCCAACAAAAGTCCATACGCAATGCTGTTTTCTGCCCTTAACGTGGCGGAAACAGCATCGCGCCGGCCAGTTTAGTCGGAGAATGCCCGTTCTCACGACTAAACACCCAATAAGGTAGATGTATTAAGTGTCAATATGGGGAAGAAGTGGTATAAGCATACTTTATGTGCCCTGAAACCTCTTCTGCTCCATGTATTACTGAGGGGTTGGGTGGTAATTGAGAGGGGCGCTTTGCACCCGTTATTGGCGCTGTTATCTACAAGTTAGCAGCCCAGAGGCGGGATGCACTGAATGGAACATGAAATAAAAACCCTGTTTCCGGGGTTTTACCGCATTTCCATATGCACTATTGAGTGCCAGGGCTCCAATGCGGAGGATAATGCCAGCTTTTGCTGGCTTTACCCTATAGAAGCCTATGGGCTTCTACCGCATCGCGCTGGTATGAGGGATCCGATCGGATCCCTCCCAGTATGCCTCGAGGCCACTGCATCACTCTGCGCATGGGCAGATGGACTCCCGGCTTCCTGGGCTGCACGCGGGATCTTGCGATGCTTACAAAATCCCGCGTATGCCCAGTGGAACGGGCCCGGGAGTGAGACACAGCGCATCAGCGCTAGGCTGATTCGCTGTGAACTCAGCCGGGGATTGCCGGAGGGGGGAGTTTTCACTCCCCACACTCTGGCTCATCGTTAGTGTATCGCTTCGCCTCGGTAAAGAGACGAAGCAGAAAGAGATCTGTGCCGCTATAATACATCTACCCCAAAGTACCAACCAATCAGCTCCTGTCACTGTTCAAACATAGCCTGTAACATGACAGTTAGGAGCTGAGTGGCTGGTACTTTATCACTTTCCAATTTATACCTTTCCGGAGCTTAGTACATCTCCCCTATAATGTGAGGTGGCATGTGTATCTGAAACTAAATTAATGCATGGCGCTAGATTTGTATGGGCTCTGTGTGTTGTACAAATCCAGGAGAGAGGGAAAAAAAGAGGTTAGAATGAAGTCTATCCTGGGTATTGTGTCATGTGCATTCCACAGACACATAAAACCCTTCTGGCCATATATTGTGCCATAAATCTATAAAGTAAAATAGTTTTATTATATTTGGCACCCTGAAAAAAAGTTTTTATAATGAAAAGGTTGCTAAGATGATCTGTCAAGTATATTCGAAGTAACAATATTAAATTCTTCACCCATAAATTAAATTACTCTGGGCCACTGGATATAATGGACCAAGACATGAAAAATAATTGTTTCTCCTAAACAATCAAAGAATCTGTAACAACACAAGTCTTCCATTAGGAACTATAATCCAGGACTGTTCCTCTAGTTGTCAGATGTCATTCCTAACTACAATACAAACACCTATGACTTTAAAAGTAATGGAAGCATATGCTATGTGGATCATGCCTCCAATATTCAGGCTTTCATGTTCTATGGGTATTAATTGGGTCTTTTGTGAAATAAGTGAAATTTATGTGTTTGAAGATAAGTAAACATTTACTTTGCTTTCATTGTCTTCTGGGGCTGGCACAGTTAAAGCCTCCCACATTTAGGGTGGTATATGTTGCAGCTTTGCAATATATACACATATTGGACCTCATTCAGAGACAGTCGTTAGATGCAAGCGGTCGCTCTGAATGAGGGCGGTCGCTTGCATCTTGTAGTGCCGACCTTTGGTCGATCGCTAAGCTGTGGGTTACCACAGCTCTAGCGAACGACCAGGGTGATGGTCGCGATGGTCAAGACCATCGTGACCATCGGGGCTTGAGACGAGACCCTAAGGTTGGGTCTCGGCACTCGCAAGATACTAGACGATTTTTATGAACGATATGGATGATAACGATATAGTTTAACCATATATCGTTCAGTGTATATGCAGTGAACGACCAACAATGCGCGCTAGGTACATGTAGGCCAATCTGACGATATCGTCAAGAATATCCTGTTCAGAGATGTGGCAAGATGACTTCACTGATTCACTGGTGGGTTGTAGTGGAGCGATTTTTTGCTACTGTACATGAGATTCTGGGCCTAATTCAGACCAGCTCACGAGCGCTGAGCGCTCGCAAGCGGGTCGATGTTGCCCAAGTGCGCATGCGCACGACGGAGGCGGCTCCATTGTGCGCATGCGCGAGACCCGAATAACGACGACCAAGCCGTCATTATGGGTCTCGCACCAAAGGGGGCGTGCTGTCGATGGTGATTGACAGCACGCCCCCTTTGGTGGGCGTGTCAGGGGCATGGCTGCCCAGACGTAGGCGTTCCCAAGGGAACGCCTACCGTCTGGGGCCGGCCCCACTGACATCACTAGTGATGTCAGTGGGAGTGCTTTTGGCTCTGATAGGCTCTGATTTTGGAGAGCAAAAAGCACTCCAGTGCTTGCGGAAGCGAGACCCTACCGCGAGGGTCTCGTCGCAAGCCCGATGGTCGCGATGGCTTGATCATCGCAACCATCATTTTGGCCGCTCGCATAGCTGTGGGTGGTGACCCACAGCTATGCGAGCGGCCGGGAGGCCGCTCCAAAAAGGAGCAGGTATGGCCCTGATTCAGAGCGAGCGCTCTGTCAGAGCGTCCGGCTCTGAATCAGGGCCTCTGTACAGAGTCGCAGCTGCGGATTCAGACGAACGCACGGAGAAGTGTATCGAAAATGTAGTGGGCATTCCTGGGTGGGGACAGGGAGGTGTATCTAGTTTATTTAGAACATAATGTACAGCACAGTATAAAATGCAGGTGCTAATAAATAGTACACAAACAGGTAGCAGAATATTTATATGCTAATACCTCAGCCAATAGGATTCCTAGGGGGTATATTTACTGAAGTGCTGGTTTTTAGAAGTGGTGATGTTGCCCATAGCAACCAAACAGAGTCTAGCCATTATCTTCTAGAAGGTGCTAGATAAATGTTAAGTAGAAACTGATTGGTCGCTTTGGGCAACTTCTAAAAAAAAAAGAAAAAAAAAAAAAGTACTTTAGTAAATATACCCCCTACAGAGACGCCCACCAGCTGCTTCGCAAATCTGCTGCTTTGCGTAGTAAATCATACCATCAGATGCACATCGGCTGCACCATCGGACATTAGAGCAGTTCTATGGTTGCTCAGAATGTCCTTTGAAACATGCCGCCGGTGCCATTGCAACTGCGAAAAATCTCAGGCCGTAGTCAGCCACCCCCATTACCACCTAGGAACACCCTCTAAATTTGTCTCTCTCTACGTCCCCCGGAGCTAAGTAAATGGGACACGTGCGCAGTGCGACTTGGATACAATACGCAAACTAAAACAGTGTCCACTTGCGACTGAAATTGACACTGCGTCCATCTGTGCACCACACTCCAAGAATATACGGATATTATTTATTTATTAACAGTTTCTTATATAGCGCAGCATATTCCGTTGCGCTTTACAATTGTAAGCATTAATAGGATCGGCTCCCGATAAAAAAAAACAAAACTCTAGTGTCTGTGTACATGTGGTAGGGAACATAGGGGTCTATGGCCCTCATTCAGAGCCGTTCGCTATTTGCGGTCGTTCGTTTAAAAACAAGGGGTGGCTATTCAAATGATCCGTACGCACATTGCAGTCTGTTCACACCTCTAAGTCTGAACGAACGAGCAAAACATACGCTCGTTTATTTGTTAAAAACGCCCCCTGGCCGCTCGCAGCATACGTCATGTCCGCTATTTATTAGATTAATCGAGTACATCGACCAGCGTATGAACTGCTCGCTATTCTTGTGGTTGGTGTTTGCTACCACAAATTTGCGAGCAGTTCTGGCTCTAAAATAACCCAGTGACGTGGTCATTGACGCTGCTGTTTTAAATATACACACCCATAAAACGCCCGTTTTGACCTTTAAGCACGCCTGCGTTCGGATCTCCACTCCCCATTTTCAAGCACCTTCCCCTGTTACCACCCACATACGCCTCATTCTGTCACTCAAAATAGCAGGCACTCGCTATATAGCGTACAAACGATTTTCGGCCGCACTGACTGGTTCGTGCATGCGTATAACGATCCGTACGCATGCGCAGATGTGCAAACATCGCTCGGAACGAGCGTACTGCCGCTAACGAGCGGCTCTGAATGAGGGCCTATGTACTAAGCCTTGGAGAGAGATAAAGTGGACAGGGATAGAGTACCAACCAATCAGCCTGTAAACTGACAGTTAGGAGCTGACTAGTTGGTACTTTATCTTTATCCACTTTATCTCTCTCCAAGTCTAAGTACATAGACCCCATAGATTGTAAGCTCCTCTGGGGCATGGACAGATGTGAATGGGTAAATACCCTCTGTGAAGCTCTGCAGAATTTGTGTACGCTATATAAATAACTGGTAATAACTAAGAAATATATCTCTATATATCTATAATATCAATATAAATAACATTACTATATAAGCAGATGTGCACAATACAAACTGCAACAGAAATGTCATGTAATAATTATAGACAGTAACTATGTATACATTATAGGCAAATGATCATGCTGTACTTTACCTGACACATCAGCAAGAATATAAATAACATCAATAAGAATATGAATAGGACTTTCTTTACACAATATCTACCAGATGAGATGTATCTAGCTTTGGAGAGTGATAAGGTGGAGAAGTTGCATCCAGTCAGCTTCTAACTGTCATTTTAAAGGCAGTGCTAGATAAATGACAGTTAGAAGCCGATTGGTTGCTAGGGGCAACCTGCCCACTTTTTTCTCCATCAAAAGTTTGATACACCTCCCCTATAATGTTGTATGTATTAAGACGTATTTGCCTTGGGACAGCCTCTGAGTATAAGTGCGCCAAAGGTAGGGATCAGACGAGTCAGACTGGAGCAAAGGTGCCTACATTGTAACAAGATTAACGATAATGATATGGCCTTGACACCGCTCCAGCCCTAGGACAAAATCATACGGCGCTGCTCTGTACATCATTGACGTAAACTGTACATTATTGATGTAAACTGCCTTCCATACAATGGTGACAAATCTAGTAAACAGCAGACACGTAAGTAGAAGGATGTAATTAAGAGGACTATAAACACATAATGACAAAGTTGCCCACTACAAGGTAACACCATTTTACAAGGCCTGCTTGAATTTACTGCTGTGAAAGAGAACACAGCTTGTTGGTTGAACTGACCTGGCCCTCATCAGCTGGGTCACATAGTTTGAACATACCAAGCCATTTCCTGCCTACCATATAAAGACATTCAACTGACTTGGATTCTGCTGTAACTCGTTTGGGAAGTTATTAAGTTTACAACATGTTATCAGTACACAATGGTAGACAGTTCTATACACACAGAGAGCTTAGCACCACACTTCTTTCATTCCCAGTCTAATAATCCCAAAAAATTGATCTTGAATCACTAGAATGTCATTTTGAGAAGGGGCACGTTCTTTTCAATACATGCTATCTTTATTTAAACTTTACTAGATATTAGAGTAATGGTGGGTACACACTACACGATATGCTCCCTGAGCGATATCGTGTAGTGTTGTCCCCGGCAGGCTGTGCTCAATGTCGTTCATGACAAAGAGCACAGCCGCTGAACGATATCATTAACGATATCGTTCAGCGCCGGGCTCTGTCCCCCATTCCCTGACATGCAGCAACCTGACGAGATCGTCAGGTTGGCCTGCATGTCAGCCCGATGAACGATGATGACGAACGACCCGCGGGAACGCGCGTCGTCGTCATCGTTCATCTTTTTGGGGTTAAAAATGGACGATAAAGTGGACGACTGAACGATAACGATATCATTATCGTTCAGTCGTCCACTTTATCGCCCAGTGTGTACGCACCATAAGTCAATGTTTATATTTACTACTTGCTTGTATCACAATGACAAGGCACTGTAAAATGGGCAATTCACTTTGGGCTATATTAGTCACACTCACAAGAGGAAGGAACTTTTTTTCAAGAGTTCATCCATGGCAACATAAGATTTTAACATTTTTTTTTTTATCCCTATCAGTGCTCTAAAAATAGAATAAAAAATAAAAATATATGTAGTGCAAATCACAAATTAAACTTGCTAATACTTCATGAGACACATATGTAAACTGGACATCCGTTGTAGAAATACAATTTATGATACTTATGCTGCACATTTGTGAAAATTTAGCATGTGCGGAATTGTAAAAACATGAAGCCAATATACTGGATATACTATGCTCCACATAGTCTAACCTGCCACCATCTATAGAAAATATCTATATGGAATGAATATGGCCCATATAACGTTACCTGCCAGTATATAGCCATTAGGCCCACATGCCACCAGGTAGCCAATATGCAGATATTGTGGCATGTAGGCGCCACATCATCTGTATAGTCCGATAGCTCTCCATATCAACCAGAGGCATGAGTTTCGGGCACCTCCATGGCAGTGGCCAGCACTCATTGGGGGAATTCTTGATGATAATGAACTTGTGACATTATGTCACTCATTCAGGGAGAGATGTATCAAACCTTCTAAAGAGGACAGGTGAAGTTGCCCATAGCAACCAATCAGCTTCTACATATCATTTTATAGAATGAAGTTGATGAGAACTAGAAGTTGATTGGTTGCTATGGAAAACCTCTCTACTGTCCTCCTTAAGCTGGCCATATACCTACACGACCAGCATAAGATCCGATTCATCATACGATTTCCCTCCGACTCCCTGGCAGTCTCGGCAGCATGTTTGTAGGTTTTCTTAGCACAGGATCTGTCATATGATCGATCCTGTGTCTCACAGGCTCATAAGGGAAACAGTCATTGTAATGACTTCAATTTCTGCACGATGGATCGCATGAACAAAATAAACGACACGATCTGCACACGATACGATGGACAAGATGTGCTGCACATCTGATCATAAGATCCGATTATAGAAGCTGCGGGAGTGCACATTGGATCGTATCTTGCTAAAAAAAAATACACGATTTTCACAAGATCCATCTTATGACCCGTCGAAAATTGGGCAATCGGCCCGAAATTGTGCAGGTGTATGGCCAGCATTAGAAGCTTTGATACAACCCCCCCCTCCCTTGGTGTTTAGGTAGAGATAAAACAAATCAGAACTTGCGCAATGTTGGCGCTAAGAACCGCTTGTCTCTAGTTTTAGGAACCCCCTACATTTTGGTGACCTAGGCAACCTACAGTATCAGCATTGCTTTCACTGCACCCCTAAGCAAAAAGTTAGTTAATGAGAAATTCAGAAAAAAAAATTTAGTAAAGTGAAGTAAATTGTGCTTATCTGTCATCCTTAGGTTCAGTTGTGGACAGGTTTGCATTTCTGTTTGTCCACAAATTTACATTACATTGACCATAAATAATTTGATTTGGTGCTGGACCACCAACCTGAGGCACCCCTGCAAGTGTCCCGAGGCACACCAGGGTACCATGGTGCACAGTTTGGTAACCACCGACCTACTGGTAACACTGTCCCTGCTCCATACTCTATATGGGGCATATAAAAGACCAATGTCACCATAATGGCACATTGTTGTCTCCTGCCATGATCAAGGGTGCTCATCCCCACTTTGATATGCTTTATGGCCTTAAGCAGACCTACCTAGCCACACAGGTTCTTATTCAATTTTTGCTGCCCACACTGGGTGTAACAAAAGCCTGTGTTTCCGCTCTGACTGCCTTCTAATGGAACATTACCTGGCTGTTTACCTTGTTTGATATAGCCCTGACCTTAGCCTAGACCCGGGCCTATGTGCTGTTTTTTCTACCAGTGCAGTGTACAGAAGCTGGTACTTGTTGCTATGTAAATCCAGCTGAGTACTATGGTGGGTCCTGTTCTTGCTACCTGTGTCTGCAAAGTACCCTTCTCTGTCCATTACTTCAGTCTCCAATATATAATGCACCAATGTCAGATCTGGTGTAAGCTATTACTAGCAGGTAGCAAGTGTTATGTTCTAGGGGAAATTGAGTACTGGTGAGGATATTGCACTCTATGGGAAAGGGGGCTGCTACAGCTGAACGCCACTTGCACCTATTTCTATGGGACTTATCCCAGCCTCACAACGACCCAAAAGTAGTTAGGCAGGTAAGTATATGGGCCTATAGAAATATTTATTAATGATATAATTTATTCTACAGCAGCATCACCACGGAAATATTATTCATAAGTTCATTACAGCCAGGAGAATATAAATTTGTCATTTGTATTCCTTTAGGATTTACTTTTTTTTGTATTTACGACTTTTTGGCATACTGAAATGTGTTATTATGACTTCCTAAATGAGTCTTCATAAAATGTTATGCAGCTGCAATAATTAAATTGTTTCTGAATCATACAGTACTATTTTCCATGACCATGTATTTAGATATTTCAAAGAGATCTGGGCTTAGATGAGTGACAAAACATATGAAAGGGAATCAGGGAATGTACCAGACATTTCATTTTGCCTGCTTACCCCAAACAATGATTATGGTATTATGGGGGAAATTATTATTACTGTGCATGCCGTACTTCCTGTTTGTAATTTCAGATGAAAAACATGGCAACAAGCGAGAGAAAACAAATTCACATGTACGTTTGTGTTATTAGCTGCTTTGTGATGCAAAACAACTTGCACTTAATTGTGTAGCCCTTTATTACAATGACAAATTGATGGTACATTATGTACTCAACATTAATACATATATGTTTTATGGTCTGACACTTTCAAAAAGGTATAACAAATACCCTAAAAATATCCAATTGTCAAATTTGAACACAACTTTTGTATAAATATAAAAACGTTGTTTCAAGCATTTATATTATGCAGAGCCATACTAATATCTAGAAAACACTGAACACAAAGAAACAAATTCATGTGAAAATTACTTCATATAATAGTAAACATACAATTATGAATAACCAGCAATATACTTGATTCACTTAGGTGACTTTATAAACCTGTTACATATACTGTTATATACCAGACAATAAAAGACAATTATGGGAGGCTATCAATCACAAATTGGGACTAAAAATCCAAAAAGAGACTTAATTTCAGTAACTGGATCAACAATGCCTGTTTTACCCCCCTTTTGTGAGGTAAATATAGGTTAATGAAATGTATCATAATAAGAATACATGGTATAGACATGTAGGCCAATAACCGTAAGTCCAGAATAAAGAAAGTCAATCTGTGTCTAGTTCTCATCTGTTAGAGCAGTGATTTTCAACCTTATCAACTCGAGGCACACTACACAAGATTTTCAAATTGCCAAGGCAAACCATTCAGCGATGTGTTGTGCGTGGACCAATGAAAAAAAACATACACATTGGCCTCCACATAAAGAAAACACACTACATTGGCCTCCACATAAAGAAAACGCACTACATTGGCCTCCACAGGAATAAAACGCACTACATTGGCCTCCACAGGAATAAAACGCACTACATTGGCCTCCACATAAAGAAAACGCACTACATTGGCCTCCACAGGAATAAAACGCACTACATTGGCCTCCACAGGAATAAAACGCACTACATTGGCCTCCACAGAAATAAAACGCACTACATTGGCCTCCACAGGAATAAAACGCACTACATTGGCCTCCACAGGAATAAAACGCACTACATTGGCCTCCACAGGAATAAAACGCACTACATTGGCCTCCACAGGAATAAAACGCACTACATTGGCCTCCACAGGAATAAAACGCACTACATTGGCCTCCACAGGAATAAAACGCACTACATTGGCCTCCACAGGAATAAAACGCACTACATTGGCCTCCACAGGAATAAAACGCACTACATTGGCCTCCACAGGAATAAAACGCACTACATTGGCCTCCACAGGAATAAAACGCACTACATTGGCCTCCACAGGAATAAAACGCACTACATTGGCCTCCATAGGAATAAAACACACTACATTGGCCTCCACAGGAATAAAACACTCTACAGTACAAGTGCACTGAGCTGACCGCTGCGGCACATTTGAAAACCGCTCGCAGCACACTAGTGTGCCGTGGCACAGTGGTTGAAAAACGCTGTGTTAGACAGTAAATATGATCTCTGTGAACTACATTAATTAAATTACACAAATCATGAAGGCTCCATATTCTTATTATAAAAGATTCAAAAGAAAGCCATATCCCAGTGTCTCAAGTATTGCACCCTTCAGCAGAATGGGGCAGGAGTTTCATGTGTGGAATTATTAATGTCAATTCAGATGACTTTACCTAGTAAGTCAGTATCAATCTCCGCTAATGGTAATGATGTCTATAGGTTTGCAAGTATTGCTGTCTTCTTATATACTTCTGTGGTGGTCTACTACATGGGCATGTGTCACAAAGAAATTAAGTTAATTATAGTATATTTCAGAAATTTACCAAATGACAAAATCAATAACCCATTTTAACTAAGAAGGAATGAAATGCACCAGCAAATATACATATAAAAAAATAAAATAAGACAATAAATGAATCAGTTACTGAAAGAATCAGCCCACATTTGTTCATTATCTTATTGATGTATGCTGACTAAGCTGAAACACTCTACGTCATCTGGTGTTTTGGGGTAACACGAAAAAACAATGACATTATATAAAGCTGAATGATATTTACCAGCAATCAGGTGCATATACCTACCAAGCTGAAAGGACAATGAATATTAACCCTTGTGTTAATGTGTCATTTTCATCCAATATGCTCTATCCCATTCAGTACAACCCCAACATTTATAAAACATCCACATACTTCTTGGCCTTTGCCAAACAATATCTGTGAATCAGCTCCAAAACATTGTTCGGTTTAGTCAACAACCCTATTTGTTGTAACTTTACTATTGTGTACGATTTAAGTGTATGTTATATTGCTAGTATATGTAATTTGAAGACAATAATATCCTCTTTATCATGTCTGCACCATCTCCATCAACCTCGTATGTCCTTCTCGCAGGTATGATTTTTTCGTGTTTGTGGGGGTTTTAATGATATTTTTGATATACTGACTATTTGACTTTGCAGAGTTTTTTGTTGTAAATACATGATGAGTATGAAAAAGTAGTTAAAAACTTATGCAAGATATACACCTGGCCGACTTGTCCGAAGACCCACATATCCACCTACCGAGAGGCCATTTGGTAAACCAATACACACTTACTAATCTGCCGCTCAATATGTCAGGGGTTCAATCACAACTGGGCAGGTATTTAAATGTGCCCACGCAGTTCAGATGTCAATGTTGGCAGTACCTGCAGCGGAATCAGTATGACATACCGCCAGACGTGAGCCCTGCGGATGTAATACCTATGCCGGAAGACAGAACAGTGAAGATCCCGACAAGGTAAGTAACTATACAATCCATAACCTTCTCCCCCCCCTAACCCTTAGGGGTGCCTAACCCTAACCTCCCCCCCAGTGCCTAACCCTAACCTCCCCTCAGGGGTGCCTAACCCTAACCCCCCCTCCTCGCAGCCTAAACCTAACCCTCCCGGAAGGGGGGGTTCCTGACCCTAACCTCCCCCCCGGGGGTGCCTAACCCTAACCCCCCCTTCCTCTAGCCTAACCCTCCCGGGGGGGTGCCTAACCCTAAGTCCCCCAGGGAACCCCTAAACCTAACCATCCCCCCCATGGCTGTCCGCTCCCGACACCAGGCTTACCTTCGTTCGGTATGCCGGGCGGCAGGTGGATAAAGATAGGCGTCGGGATTTCGACGCCTATCATTAGTCCCATGCTGGGATTTGACAGTCGGGAAGCTGGCATTACGACCGCCGGCTTCCTGACCGCATACCCCTGCAGCAACTATACGGGCGGTGGACAGGTCACCCATACACACAGCCATATGTACAGATATATCTGCAAAATATATATCAGCATCGGCTGTGCTACAGGGCCAACATGGTATGTCTGAACTACGTCATTCACAGACATCTTCTGTACACAGACTGAACGAATGAAATATCACATAATGTGTACCCAGCATAAGACTAGGAAAACTTGCATTAGACTCAGCACCTGTTTAGTCTGTTTTTATGGTTTTATTTTCTATTGTTCATTTGTCAGGGTCTTGTGGTTACTCTGTGCAGGATGTCACAATATGTTGATAATAAATAGATAACATAACATTAATAATTCAAATAAATATTTCTTAATAATGTATTTTCTTTAGTATACTTTAGGAACTTGCATGTGATATAAGCAAAACATACCTTTAAGTTCCCTGACCAATATACTTTACACTTGGCATAAACCGGGTACATATGCTCCTGATGCAGACTCTTGCGCACGCATCTTGCCATAGTTGTAACTTTATACACGCACACAATTGCTTCTTTTCTAGCAAACTAATTTTTACACCTGCGCTTTGCTGCGTAACTGTGGCCAACACTGTGTCAGCCCCTATGTATTATATTTGTTATTCAGCAGATTTATTTTATAAGTAGGGCAATCAGCATTTTACTGACGCAGTGAATTTCAATGGCATCAAACTGGACCGTTATTGTTTATGTGTGGGTGTACCACTATCTCTGTGGGAACTTTAACATTTTGATATTATACAGATGAGGTTTTCATCACAGAATAGAGTCAAACGAGGACATTCTGCTGGAATATGCAGAAAAACAAATGCAAAGTGATGGATGTTAAAGAATATTAATGACATAAGAGATCTTGGCTATGCAATAAAATATTAGAGCCAGAAAAGAATTCAAGCATTGCTTTTACATTAGTTGGTAAATATTAAGCTTCTATATAAAAAGTCATTACACATTCTCAGCTTGAACGAATGTGTGCAATAAGTGAAACATTACTGACTTATTAATACATATAGGTATATAAAACTCTAAAAGAAATGAACAACATATGTCTGAGAACACCGATCTATTTTGACATTTGTTTCTATAAAATGGCATTTATAAACGCATACATTGTTAACCTTACATAAATAGCTGATTATCTGTAAAGCATTTCGGAATTTGTGCACGCTATATAAATAACTGGTAATAATAATAAATGATGTTGTAAACACTAAAGACCACACATCAATAAATGTATAAGAAAAATATATATACATGAGACATTGCGTGAAATACTGCAATTAAGCGTGATCAAACGATGTAAGAGCTTGATTTTTGCTATTAACACTGGGTAAAGCATATAGTGTAGTATACATCCTAGTGATGTTTACTCAGCATCTAAAAATGACATACAGCTAGCAAGATAACGGTTTTGAACCAAACCAACTTCAGCTAAAATTGATAGAGAACCCCAATCAATTAATTATATTTGTGTAATTCAAATAATGTATATTATGCCAGCAAATAAAAAGCAGTCATATCCAAAATCACTGCGACAGACTGCAAAACTGAAGGGGTAGAAGCTGCATTCACAGACTCTGTCATTGGGAAATGACAGAAGTTACGCAAACTGTGCTCAACCAATGGAGATATAGATGTCTGTTGTACTTACTTTTCATTGGTTAAATCCCTCTTGTACTTTAGAACATTGTCATACACATCCAGTACAATCAGAGAGAATATAACCCGCACGCTGTTATTGTTAAGAAAAGCACAAACGTAATAAATACAATGCACGATTAACTGTTGTCGCAACTGAGAACTGATTTCTTTGAATGAGTACTTAACAAAAAACCATACTCAGTCCAATTGTCAATTTTCTGATAGTACCTTTCCCACAAAAAAGAGGTATTTGCCTCCTAGAGCAATCATGGTTCAGCAAAAAGCCTAGACAATCAAGTATGAGGGGAATGTCCCGTTAATGACAAGATCACCGTATTAATTAGCAACCCATCAAAGAGTCTTACAAAAGCTTTTCTAATTTGTATGTATTGACCAATAACATGAATATACATAAATATAAAACTGTATATGCTACAGATTTCTCAAATAAAAAACAAACAAAAATCCTTTTTTTTTTTACTGCAAACAATGACAAATATATAATCACTGCTGTGTCACAACCAAACCAGATACTACTAAAAGTTGGTAAATTCTAAAAAGCCAACATATTACTGTATAGTGCTACGTTATGAGTTACAGACCAAAAGGGAAGAGGTACAGAAAATACCAGAATGCCAAGATGCACAACTTTAATTTATCCTAATGGTGAATAAAATCTACACAAATTATACAACACATAATAACAGAAAAACAAATTAGGACCTGAACTAGTGCAAATGTTTAACATTTTCAAAATGCCTTGTTAAGTATAAACATAAAATAAAATTCACAAAGACAAATCACACACAAACATGGTATTTTGAAGTGTATAGAAATTACTTAAACCCCATCAAATCGGAAATGCAAAAACACCTATATGCTGTCTGATCCATTAAATAGTAACTGTGTAATGTAAAATAACAGAGGAACTGTTTGTAAGCTACATCAAAGGTGGTATACAAATACTCCATCCAGGGCACATTCCACCCTGCAGGTGGTGTATTACAGTTGTGTACCTATCCTCTGCTATGTCCCATTCTTAATACTTTTTTTTTCTCCCTTCACTGAACTGCTGTATCTAGGGCTAAATCCCACACTGCACTAAAGACAGCTAAAAATATAGGTAACTTAGGGTTCTGCAGATATTTACAGATTAGAAATTTAAATCACACTAATATGTATGTTGTAGGGAAGCCCAGGTTATCTACCAATTCAGTTTTAAATGTACACATGTATTTAATTTATGTAATAACTAATCCGCATTAAAGTACATTACACCAGATTATTTTCAAATCTTCTACATTTAAATTAAATTATATTATCCACTACATATAACTAGTAAGGATGATGTTTCAAATCTGTTTTATTGAAATTTTTACATAATAATAAAGGTCAAAAGAGGGAGAATCAGTCCAGAGTATTGTCATACATGTGGTGTACAATGTGAAAGACCTGAGAGCATCTCAGAACATTTACTAGTATTATATAAAGGTAACAAATATACCCAAGCCAGCAACATCTATCCAATTTTAAACAACAAAAGAAATGTACAAATCAATAACAGTTAGTATAAACCTGACCAGTTAGACTTGACAAACAAAGGCAACATACAAATACATATACACACATACATTAGGGAAAAGTACATAAGGGGAGAAATGGTGGGGTTGGGGAAGTGAATATGAAGCAAGTATGTAATCCCAATATGTTCAGGTGAAGACTATAGTATAGGACATTAGTAAGGGCAATGTATGTTTAAATGTTTTCTTGGAAAAATAGTAACTACAGACTTAGGAATGTGAGAGAGGATCTCTAGGGTTTCCCAGCAATTGTGGTACTACAAGTACAAACATGCCCCGCCTGCAGTCCCACCACAGCTGGGAGAGTAAATAGTTGTCTGAGACTGAGAACAATATTGCTGGCTAACTTTCATTCATTGGTAAATCGAAGCCTAGCAACAAAATTGTATTGGCATGATCCTGATTTTCAGGAGAAACCCTACAAGCAACAATGGGCCACAGGATAAAGAGGGATAAACAGTGGTTATTCATTTTATTGCAGCTAGTTACATTAACTCGTGATCTTCGGTATGAATAGCCCCAAAACATATAACAAGAATAAAAGAATAATGCTACAACAAAATATTAAAAGCAGCTAACTTTTCTTGGTCAGTCAATAGAAAATCATCTGGTTAATAGAGTGAGATAGATTATTGTGCAAATAATAGCAGTGACAGAGTGAAAGAGCAGTGGTGTGCCTCAATTTCTCCAATGTGCCCCCTGGATCCAGACATTTGCACTGTCTTTCCAGATAGCTGCAGGCTTCGGATTCTTTGGGGTTTTGTTGTAGGAGGAGTTTTGTCTTCACCTGAGTGACATCTGGCAGAACTCTGTGCCAGACAGTACGTGCCGCACAGAACCTTCCTTCATGGCAAGCCTCTTCCCTCTGTCTGCCTGCCTCCAGGATGACATGGCTGCTGCTCAACGGGAAAGCTCTCCTGTTTGTTTTCCCACAGGTTAATTGGAACTATGGACAGGGGAAATGCCATACCAGTCACTGTTACAGCCAACGTATAGGACTCCTGGCTGCTATAGGCACAGAACACACCTACCTACAACCTTATGGATGGTACAATGTGACACTGAGAAACCACCCACTGATTACAAATAATGAGAGCCAATGACAACTAAACAGATGCATGCAACAGCCAGGCGATGCTCAGAATGATGGGCATCAGGAAATCAGTCACTGCTAAAGACACACGCTCACTGCGGGACACTGACACTGATCTACAGCTAGTGCACTATAGTAACAAACAAAAAAAAACACATAAAAGCAAATAGGAAGAGGTATGAGGCTGCAGCTGCAGTAGCCCCAGGCCGGGGTCTGTGTGTGCACAGCAGAGCCAGAGTTGGCAGGGAGCTCACAGTAAGTCATCCCCGGCCAGATGGAAGAGAGTCAGCGCACTGCAGACAGACGCAGGGAGAGAGCGGGGAGAGCCTCCCTGGAATGCTAGGGTATGATGGTGGGAGCTTCCCAGCAGACAGTCACATAACTTCTCCCCCATCATACATGAACCTCACACACATCATCATTCTGCAGCCCTTCTCCCCTCTGCGCTCACAAGACGCAGCTGCTGAGTGCACACTGTGGCAGGGGGGATACGTCTTACAGCAGATTCACAGAGAACAGAAGTTTCCGCCAGTCCCGGGTGAGTGGGCAGGGGGTGTCAGTGAGGCAGACCACAAAGCATTACAGACGGAGGGAAGAATGAGAGGGGATAGAGTAATCACTGACACTGCCCAAATCACCACTCTCCATAGAGTGCAGCCCTGCTGAATGATGCCCATCTGATGGGTGCCCAGCATTACAGTGCCATGCTGGTGAGCTAACGGATCCAAATCACAGCTAAGCTCTGGGCGCAGGGAAACTTTTTTTATTGATTGCTGCTAGTGCTCCCCTGCTTCATGTCGGCGGCTACACACAGGCGGGGAGGACGCGACACACAAGCGGCTATACAGCTCTGTTACCTTATGTAGCGCTGGAATGGGGGGGATTGGACGGCAGGTCGCTCGACGTGCACAGCTACTCCAGTAAATCCCTGCCAGCATGAGACCTATGAGAGGCAATGAAAGGGGCCTCCTGATCCCAATCCCTGTCTGCTCAGGGCACAGCCTCCACATCCATCCCCGCCTCCGCTGCTGCACGATTGGCTCGGGGTCTGAGCAGGGTAACACAGACTGCTGCAGCCGAGACCACACCCAGCCAGCTCTCCTCTGTTTCCTGAAGCCTGGGAATGGGATATATAGCACAGCAGCAGCATACTGCAGGGTTACACCGAACATTACATTCTCAATGTTACTTTCCTTGGGGAGGTCTCACATAAATAAATTCTGTTTAGAGCAGTGTGTGCTTTCCCAATACTGCTACCTTACACCTTGGTGGATAGGATACATCATTCATGATGCTCCTTTTGTCTGTGTAAAATATAATATTCTAGTGGGTCACTTACAAATTAAGGGGTCTGCTAATTACAGAACTGCAACAATTCACCTAATTATCATGCCAGGTCTGCTCTGGCAAAAACCCTGCTCAGCGATGGTTTCCCCACTGTCACTGGCAGCCTAACGCTGCCTACGGTTTTGCGAATGATTAAAGTGATATACGCGTGCGTGGCAAACATCGGCCAATGCGTGTAGTGATTTCACCAGGAAGGTATCCAGTAAAACGTCTCTGGCTGCTTGGTAATTTGACTAAGGCCGTTGTCCCCTTATAGGTCTTAAGGAGCGTACACACTAGACGATATGCTCCCTGAGCGATATCGTCTAGTGTGTCCCCGGCAGGGTGTGCTCCATGTTGTTCATGACATTGAGCACACCCGCTGAACGATATCGTTCAGCGCCGGGCTCTCTCCCCATTCCCCAACATGCAGCAACCTGACGATATCGTTGTCAGGTTGGCCTGCATGTTTTCCAGATGAACGATAATGACGAACGACCCGCGGGAATGTGCATCGTCATTATCGTTCATCGTTTTGGTGTTACAAATGGACGATAAAGTGGACGACTGAACGATATCGTTATCGTTCAGTCGTCCACTTTAATCGCCCAGTGTGTATGCACCATTAATCCTTGATTTCTCCAGAGTCAACTACTTCTTAAATATTTGAATAGCACAATAAATATTATTTAATTATAGCTGATCACAAAATAATGAACATTTTCAATCACTTGCTTGGAGGGCAACTTGATCCCTCAAATCAATGTATGACAAGAATAAAAATAAGCCAGTAGCACTGACAGTGTCATAAAATTACAATTTGCACTTTAACAAGGGTACTCAATTTGGAGCGAAAATTTCGGAATCGGTGATAAATTATCGCTGATGATGTCATTTTCGGTGATTTCAATTATCCCCGTATTCAATTTCAAAGACTTTTCGCAGGTTCGAAAAGTCTTTGAAAAAAAACAGGGATAACTTTTCACCACTGAATAGGTGGCGAAAAAAAGTGCAGAATTGGGGTTTAGCGGTGCAGGCTTAAAAAAAAATAGCCTGCACCCCTGGAAATGACATTTAAAAAATAACGGTGTCAAAAAAAGTTTTTAAAAAAAAAAGGTACACCCTAAAAAATCAATAAAAAAATTTGGGGTGAAAAAAAAAAGGAAAAACAATGTTTAAAAAAAGGGAAATAGGTTCAATGCTATTCTGCAAATATGCGTCAGGTATTTTCTAGAATAGATTATTAGCGGCATGTGCATTTTTGCAGAATTAAAAAAAAACACTTTAGGGACTTTAAAATGGAATCGGTATGAAATACCGCTGGCCGGCAGCGCCTGGCCAACAAAAGCAGAGTTCCCGGCAGCGGAAGCCCGACAGCGCTGAAAATCCCGATTGTCGCTAAGGTAAGTATAAACTAACCTAGCCCTCCTTAGGGGTGCCTAACGCTAACCTCCCCCCAAGTGCCTAACCCTAATCCCCCCTCTAAGTGCCTAACCCTTCCCCGCTGCCTAAACCTAAGTCCCCCGGGGGCGTGCCTAACCATAAGTCCCCCCCGGGGGTGCCTAACCTTCCCTCCCCCTAGCCTAACCCTCCCAGGGGGGTGCCTAACCCTAAGTCCCCCCCGGGTGCCCTAAACCTAACCCTCCCCCCCGCTGCTGTCCGCTCGCGGCGCCCGGCATCCCTTCGATCGGGATGCCGGGCGCCTGTCTCCCGGCACCGGGGAAATGACAGGCGTCTAGATATAGACGCCTGGCATTTCACCCTCGCCGGGATATGACGGGAAGCCGGCTGTCGGTATTAAGGCAGCCGGTTTCCCGATTGTATACCCTTTAAAATATGCTAGTACCCATTTTCATGTACCCCAAATTTGATGGGACCACTTAAAAAAACGAAAAAAATAACCTAAGTGCCCTTCTGCATCACTTCTTCAATGTCGGAAAAAAAACACCTGCCGCGGCTATTTAAAACCCAGACTTTCATTTGCAGGCTAAAATGGGGGTACCCATAGTGATCCCCCTTGTTTTGACAGCTTTAGGGGGGTTCTACATTTTATTCCAGGTAAATCCCGTTTTTTTCCGCCGATCCTATTTCGCCGGGTCCCGTTTTCGTAGTTTTTTAATTGAATACGGGGATAAAGCGGGCGCGCACCCGATACTTTATCCCAGGAAAAGCTCCGATGTGGAGCGAAAAGTCCAACACGGACTTTTCGCTCCCATATTGAATTTCTGGATTTATGGACAGCAATATCACCATGTTATCAGAAATTGTATCACCAATATTTATTGTGCGGGTTTTATGCATAATTGTATTGATGCGTTATCTTGTTGTAATCCCCATGCAAAGTATGGGAACCTATCACTGAAGATGGCTAATGCCAGTAAGACTCACCACATGCAATAGTCTTTGATAAACAGATAAACAGAATATTTTTTTCCCTAAGGATACAAACTTTTTTCCCAAGAAGTATCAGTATATGAATTTATACCACACACATTCTGTTTCATCTTTGGATGTGTTTCCATCAACAGCATTGTTTTGTGTCCTGTTAACATTATACATGGTTGTATTTGAGCACCTATATTTGTGGTGCATGCTGATGTATTGATATTGTGTATTTATATATTCTCTTCTTTTACATTCATTTTTATTTTTATTTATTTTTTATTTTTATTTTCACCTTTATTATTGTTGTATTTTTACATGTGTTTTATTTCTTGGAATTTTATTCTTATTGCCCTATATTATTAAATGCCTTTATTATCATACCATACCTTTGATTAGCGCACCACTACTTTTTGTTATTTGATATTCCACATGTAAGAGGATGCAAGAACATGAAAACTCGCATGTTACTTGCATTTCCACAACTCGCAATGCCAAATCTTGCATCCAGATGGTTTCCCATAGAAAACATACAACTCAGCCAATGTAATAGGGTGCAAGTTTTTAACTCTCACAAATTTGCCTAAATCATGTAAAATAATAGACCTGCTTCAGGCTAGGGAATATAGGCTGAGCAGGTGTGAGTTAGTCAGAAGCCTTCATAGATCAGTGAGATCCGTGAAAGCTTCTGTGTGAAAAGCTAGTAAAGTGTTAAAATAATAAAAAAAAATGACTTGGGGTTTCCTCCCAAAAGCACAACCAGCACCAGGCTTTTTTTGAGCTGGTCCTGGTTGTTAAAATACAGGAGAAAAAAGATATAGGGGTCCCCGTATTTTCAACAACCACCACTGGGCTCAGTGAGACGGTCTGAGTTGTGGAATTATCTGGGGAAAAAAAAGAGTTGGGGTCCCCTACTAGTCTAATATCCACAACCAGCACCATACTCTTTCTACTGGGGGTGTAATGCCACAGCCATGGAACGCGATTCACTGGGTTCTTTGTACCGGCCCTTTTTGTTCCACGTAGGCATCCACAGTCTTCTTAAAATAAAAAAGACAAGCACAGACCCAGCAGACACAGTACCGTCCTCTAAGGGCAGTACTACCCGAATGTCGTTGCAGTTGCCGCATTTCCCATAGAACTGCATTGGCTGAATGTTCATTGGCTGAGAGAGGCAAGCCTCCACCTCTCAACCAATGAGGGCATTCCCACCATTGAAGGTACTTGTGGTTCTCTAAGTACCAGCATGTGGGGGCGGTCGCTAGAAAGTGTCCAGTGCTGGTTGTGGCCCCCTACTCATTTTGTCCCCCGTATTTCTACAACTAGGACCAGCACACTGAGCCTGGTGCTGGTAGTTGGAAATACGGGGTACCCATACGTCCCCCCCCCATATTTTCACAACCAGGACCAGCTCAAAATCGGTTGTGCTGTTAGTAGGGGGACCCCACGTCATTTAAAAAAAAATTTTTTTTAACAATTTCATAGCTTTTTACACACAGAAGCCTTCACTGATCTCACTGATCTGTGAAGGCTTCTAACTCGCACATTGTAATGAAAGTCACATTACAAGGTGCAAGTTTACCCGCAGTTTAACTCGCATGCCAGTCAAACATGCACCCTCAAACTCGCACCCTATTACATATGCGAGTTGCGGGACAAACCCACGCCTTCAAAAATGTGCGAGAAAGTGCGAGTTTGTACTCACACAAAAACTCACACCCTATTACATCCCGTTCAGAATGCAGGAATAATAGGCAATGTTCATCAACAATGTGTCACAGTGTGGGGAACTTCTGTGCTGGAGGAGATCTGTTTGAGAGGGGGGGATTTCAGTGCTAAGGGAGATCTGGGTGGGGCTTCTGTGCTAGGGGGAGATCTGTGTGAGGGGGGACTTCTGTGCTATGGGGAGATTTGTGTGTTGGGGGATCTGTGCTATGAGGAGATCTGTGTGTGGGGGGAGATTTGTGCTAGGAGGAGATTTGTGCCAGGGGAAGCTGCGTGCGATGGAGTGAGAGCTGAGTATGAATTTATTATACATTAATACAGGGCCCCTAGAATCTTGCTTAGGGCCCCGTGAGGTCTTAATCCGGCTCTGCCTCTGCCCCACCATCCAGCCTCCTGCCGTCTTGAGGAGTGGGAACTGGAAGAAATCACAGGGGTGAGCGGGGAGTGTGGGTCATGCAATGTCATGGGAGGTGCGGAGGTAGTTGTCGCTGGGCCAGTAGGAGTAGAATGGGGTGGGGAAGTAGCCTGCCATAGCCAGTGTCATTGGTTAGGTGAGGTGTAGCAGAGCAGGAGGCATCATAGGTTTGGATAGGGGTCCCAATCAACAGGGTCCGACACCCTGTTGTCCCGACTCAGCATCACTGCGTATGTAGTGTGTTGAGTGTGGGGCTGGTGCCAGAGCGTGGCTGATGGCATTATAAGCTTGCCAGACTAGGCATCTGATGTCATCCACAATGAGGACTCTGGCTTTTTCAATATATTGCCATGTTAAGAAGGATGGTCGGCCCGCACTTGTAACATTCTTAGTTATCTCTCCATGGGCCTGGCCTAGGCATATTTCATTTACAAAAAGCCAAGACCTTGCATTATTATTAAAAAAAAAAACAGACCTTGCTTAATTAGTTAGATTAGGGTCTGGATTCAATTAGAGGCAAAAAGTGCCGTTTGGAGAAAAGTTTCTGCGGATTCGGACTTTCCGCCTGTATTCAAAGTATATCCATATTCAATTTCAGGACAATTTCGTCTAAGCGAAAAGTCAATGCATTGTAATAGGCGGAAAAGTATCTCCTATGAATGGCAGGTGAAAAAAAGTGCTAAATCGTTATTTTGGGGTGCAAATGTGGGGACATGACTCAGAACCCTTGGGACAGCCCCCCAAAAGATAAATCAGCAATAAAACTTAAAAAAATTACCTCAGAACACCCCAAAAAAGTACGTTTGTTTTGGGGGCGAAAAAGTAAAAAGTGGGGGGACAACTATTAAAACTAGCAAAATAGACTTCTTGGGGTGCTCTAATGAGGGGCCAAGTGTTTTTGGGATTGCAGATGCATGTATTTGGGTGTTTTTTCACGATTTGTAAAAGTTCACTTTAGAGACACAAAAATATGATAGCACCCATTTCAAGTACTCCAAATTTGACTGGACTACTTATTTTCACCGAAAAATACTGCTTTATGCCATTCTTCACCACTTTTGCAAAGACGCTAATAAGAAGCAATTTATTCTACTTAAGTACCCCAAACACTTTTATTAGGGCTAATAGTACACATCTACATTGATTCCCTATGTTAATGCATCTTTTTGGGGTACAGACTGATTTCCCCACTTCTGACAGTACTTTCCGCCTATTCTGCATTCGCCACTTTCCGTTTTCGCCTGTTTAGGAATTGAATATGGAGAAAAACGGGGACACACGTGTAAAGTTTCCGCCTCTGAAACAGGCGAAGGAGGCGGAAAATCGGACAGGCGAAACTTTTCTGACATTTCGACTCTAATTGAATAGAGGCCTAGATTAGAGCATTACCACATTCTTGTACTATGTAGGTTTGTCATCTATGGCTTTTCTGTATACTGTGGGCCTGTTTCAGTAGAGATCGCTACTGAGATTGCTGCTGTGAATTCGCAAAGAACACAGCTGTGAAAATATGCTAATGCTTCTCAAAGCACCACCGACATAAATACGTCCACTTCTGCTTTCTCAAATTGTCCACTGTCGCTCTTCTGTGTAAAAATCAGTACCATCAACGCACATCGACCACTCACGCAGCATTTATACCAGGTCTGACCTGCCGCAGACACTGCAAGTCTATTCGCACGCAGTGGGCTCTCAAGCTGCATATAGAATTGCAGTGGCTAATTTATAAGTGCCCAAGCAACAGCGTTCAAACGAACAGGCACGCCTGCGTATTTCCGACCACTGCCCTGTCTCCACCCCCAAACGCTCACAGCCTATCACTCACTCTGCAATGGATTCCTCTGTGAGTCCGTAATCGCAGAGTGATCGCAGTGCATGAGCAGTGCGGCTTATACACATGCGCAATGGCTAACAATCGCTCGATCTGCGTACATAGTTGCAATTGTTATCCATGCTGAATCAGGCCCAATGACTGCTGATGCAGCAATGTTTATAAACCTTGTAGTCCTTATTCTGCAATTTTTGGTACTGTATTGCTGAGTACACAATGGTAGATATATTAGCCGATCCATTGATTGGCCAATATATTGTGTGCCCATCAGCCAGTGTGTACCAGCGATATGTCTGTGTACAATGTCATTCACAGAAATATCACATTGGCTGTGCTGCACAGCCAATGGCAGATATTCACTATATGGACAGAAGTATTCGGACACCTGACCATTACACCAGCAGGGACTGTAATGACATTTTATTCAAATACATTTACTTTAATATGGAATTGGTCCCCCTTTTGCAGCTATAACAGCTTCCACTCTTCTTGGAAGGCTTTCCACTAGATTCTGGAGTGTTTCTGTGGGAATTTGTGCCCATTCATTCTGTAGAGCATTTATGAGGTCAGGCACTGATGTTGGATGAGAAAGCTGGCTCACAATCTCCATTCCAGTTCATCCAAAGGTGCTCGATGGGGTTGAGGTCAGGGCTCTGTGCGGGCCAGTCAAGTTCTTCCACACCGAACTCATCAAACCATGTCTTTATAGTCCTTGCTTTGTGCACTGGGACACAGTCATGTTGGAATAGAAAAGGGCCTTCCCCAAACTGTTGCCACAAAGTTGTAAGCATAGCATTGTCCAAAATGTCTTGGTATGCTGAAGCATTACGATTGCCCTTCAATGGAGATAAGGGGCCTAACCCTGAAAAACATTATCCCTCCTCCATCAAACTTCACAGTTGGCACAATGCAGTCAGGCAGGTAATATTCTCCCAGCATTTGCCAAACCCAGACTCGCCCATCTGACTGCGAAACAGAGAAGCGTGATTCATCACTCCACAGAACACGTTTCCACTGCTCCACAGTCCATTGTTGGTGTGCCTTACACCACTCCATCTGACATTTGGCATTGAACTTGGAGATGTGAGGCTTGCCTGCAGCTACTCGGCCATGGAAACCCATTCCATTAAGCTCCCGCTGCACAGTTTTTGTGCTTACATTAATGCCAGTAGAAGTTTGGAACTCTTCAGCTATGGAACCAGCAGAGCATTGGTGACTTTTACGCACCATGCTCCTTAGCAGTCACGCTCTGTGGTTTTATGTGGTCTTCTGCTTCATGGCTGAGTTGCTGTTGTTCTCAAACGCTTCCACTTTGTAATAATATCACCTATAGTTGACCGTGGAATATCCAGCAGGGATGAAATTTCACGAATCAACTTATTTCAAAGGTGGCATCCTATCACAGTACGATGCTTCCTATCACAGTACCATGCTTCCTATCACAGTACGATGCTTCCTATCACAGTACGATGCTTCCTATCACAGTACCATGCTTCCTATCACAGTACGATGCTTCCTATCACAGTACGATGCTTCCTATCACAGTACCATGCTTCCTATCACAGTACCATGCTTCCTATCACAGTACCATGCTTCCTATCACAGTACCATGCTTCCTATCACAGTACCATGCTTCCTATCACAGTACCATGCTTCCTATCACAGCGCCACGCTTCCTATCACAGTACCATGCTTCCTATCACAGCGCCACGCTTCCTATCACAGCGCCATGCTTCCTATCACAGCGCCACGCTTCCTATCACAGCGCCATGCTTGAAGTCACTGAGCTCTTCAGAATGTCCCATTTTGTACCACCAATCATTTGCCATTGAATACTGCATGGCTAGGTTGTTGATTGAAATACCTCAATTCAATAATTATGTGGCCAAATACTTTTGTCCATACAGTGTATCTGCAGATATATCTGTCCATCGTGGTGTGTGTACGGGCGGTCAGCTTGCAGCAGAAGCCGTGGGGTATGACGTGACCCCTGGCCAGCGGGACCCGCAGCCAGATGACAGATGATGGTTGTACAGTGTGTATGAACAACCATCATCTGTAGATATATTTTCCAGAGTCTTTTTTTTCTTGTTTTGTTCCTACTGTTTGTTTATATATATTGTGGCGCCATATAAATAGAGGATAATAGTAATAATAATAATAATAATAATAATAATAATAATAATAATAGTAGAAGAAGAAGAATATTTAAGAAAAATATAATTGCAAAACTTGTGCAAAGTGGCAACAATCTTAAAATGCATGCTGGTCAGTAACGGTAGCATACAGCCTTGGTATATGCCAGTCATAATTCTCATACACTTACATCTCTCTTGTGCCCATGATTAAAAACTGTTGAGTTGCAACAAATGCATTTGCTATTAGACATCAATAAAACTGCCAAAACCTCATTACTACAGAAGGATCAAGTATTCTCAATCAACCAATCACAAATGGTTTGTAATCAGCATCTCCTCTTTGCACCTGTCCATGAATACAAATAATCCGTCTTCCTGAGGGCCACATAGATCTTTGTCCCAGTCTGCATGTGTTTTCCATGCACAGGCAGGTGTAAGTGTCACACTCACACAAATCTGCATGCACAGAGTAAAGTCAGACAAAGGGCCTGATTCAGACCCGTTCACTATATGTGTGCGCTCGCAAGCAGCCCGATGTTCTGCGTACGCGCATGCGCACACGTCATTCTGTGTGTGCGCGCACTACTAACTGCGATTGCATACCGCTCGCTCGCCCTGCAAAGACAGCTCAGTGTACTGAGTGACAGGAGAGGCCGTTTGTGGGTGGTAACAGGGGCAGGACACTAATAACGGGGGGTTGGAGATGCGAACGGTTTCAACGCCGTTTTAGAGGCGTGCATAATTAACAGGCAGCATCATAGTACACGTCACTTGCCTTTTTTTTACACTGATTTCCTCGCAATACTTGTGGTAGGGTAAAGCTACCTCAAGCACTGCGTTCACATCCGATAGTGCTCGATGTATCAATGTTTTATACACTTCCTGGAGATGACGTGGTGCTGGTGGGCGGCTCTGCCTGTGCGATTGGGCATACGCATACACAAAGTGGCCGCTCGCTAAGACATGGTGGGCGTGCTTATGCCTTGGCGAGCGTTCGCTTCCTGTGGCGTCACTTGGACAAATTTGCAAACGCATCCAGCGAGCGTACGCAGATAGCGAGCGGGTCTGAATCAGGCCCAATGTACGCTACTCAAAGTGGTGTAGTACTAACTTTGCATTAGTTCCTATCATTTTGCTAGTATGGAGAGCATACAGTATCTACGTGTAAGCAGAAATAGAAGGATGTGCTCTGGATCATCTGGCGCTTCAACCTGAGTGACTTCTTTATTAAGTTTTATCATTTCTCTTATGATTGAGCATTGCTAATGCCATTGAAAGTATCTCTGAGGTATTTAACGTTATACTGTTGTCATTTAAACTGAAGACTGCTCTCTAATAAGACTTTCATGTTCAGCTAAGTAATGAAGGATACCACAATCCCCATTATGCCCATGGTCTTGGACAATTATGTTGGCTTTTCAGAACTTGGTTCCGACAGCTTATGCCATCTTCAGATGGGGTTACACACTACAGGCTACAGTTTTGCAAGGAAGGGACCTTCAGATTCCTCTCTGACAACTGTACTGTGTGCAAGCGTAGCTTCCAGCAGGGCACATAGGCAATAAAGTCTTTTACTGCTGCTTTAAGCTTCTACAGACTTCATTTAGGGGAAAGTGCTTACCCAGGGCAATCTGTTTCGGATGTGTTGTACCAGCAAGCAAAATGTCATAAATAGCTCCAATAAATAGCCGCTATTTATCAGGTAAAAAAAATTATAAATAAGCCCCAAGCCATAATAAGAGGGTTGCAAGCCCCTGAATCAATTACTGCATGTATGTGTGGTTATCCAGAGGACTACCCTTACCTTTCTTGGAGAGTGGGAGTCACAGTATAATAGTTTGTGCTTAGGGGTATTACAGTAGACAAGTTTAGAACTTTAGATATATTGTAATTAGTAGTTTAGTGGTGGTTGCAAAATCACCAGCCGCCTTCCACTGGGCCCATCACCAGCTCCCTGCTTGCATCCATTTTGCAATGATTCCACTGAACCTCAGACATGAAATTAAGGAGTAGTATTTTTACAATGAGAAGTTTTAACTTAACAATGTTTGTTTGTGTATTATTGCACTGTAAATGTGCATGTTTGTTTACTACTGCACTGTGTGTATCTGTGTATTACTACAGTGTTTCAGTATACTTGTGTATTTTTTCACTGTGGAGTCCATTCATCGTATTAATTATCAGGAGCCGGGCAGTCCCCGATAATTAAGAATTAAACTTGCTGCGAGTAGCAGTGGTGGATACATATTCACTGGAGCAATTCACCAAAAAAGGGGCATGGTCTCACAAGGAAGGCGAGTGGCCACATAATAGTACCCCAATTCAGACAACTCCACACGGTAGCACAATCTTATTCACATTACACTGCACATAGGGCCTGATTCAGAGCCGAACGCTCTAAATCAGTGCCCTCCTACCTGAAAATAGAGCGGCCTCCTGGCCGCTCGCATAGCTGTGGGTGACCATCCACAGCTATCGGGCTTGCGACAAGACCCTGCGATAGGGTCTCGCTGCCGCAAGCCCTGGAGTGATTTTTGGCTCTATCAGAGCCAAAATCACTCCCACTGACATCATTACTGATGTCTGTGGGGCCGGCTTCAGACGGTAGGCGTTCCCATGGGAACGCCTCCGTCTGGCAGCCACGCCCCCGGCACACCCACCAAAGGGGGCGTGCTGTCACTCACCATCGACAGCACGCCCCCTTTGGTGCGAGACCCTGAGCGACATATTCCTCGTCGCTCGCCGGGTCTCGCGCATGCGCACAACATCGACCCGCTTGCGAGCGTCCTTTGCTCGCGAGCGGGTCTGAATGACCCCCATAGTGCCTCTTATTCACACTACACTACATAGTAGTGTCCCTTATTCATTTTATGTCACACAGTAGTGCCCTTTATTCACATTATGCCGCACAGTAGTAGTGCCCCTTATACACATGCCACAGTAGTATTGCCTCTTATATATATATATAATGCCACAGTGGTAGTGCCCCATATACACATAATGCCCACAGTAGTGCCCTTTATACACATAATGTCACACAGTAGTAGTGCACCTTACACATAATGCCTTCAGTAGTAGTGCCCTTTATACATAATGCCTTCGGTAGTAGTGCCCTTTATACATAATGCCTTCAGTAGTAGTGCCCTTTATACATAATGCCTTCGGTAGTAGTGCCCCTTATACACATTATGCCCACAGTAGTAGTGTTCCTTACACATAGTGCTCACAGTAGTAGTGCTCCTTACAGGGATGTAGTTAAAATGCCGGCCGCGATATTCTGATGCTGGAATCCCGATCGTTGGCAAAATGCAGACGCCGCTATCCCAAATGAATCAGATACCATGCTGATGTTGGTAAGTAACACATATGAAACAGATATATGTGTGGTCTGGCGCGCCCTTGAACTGTAAGCTAGTAAAGGGATGGTTTCTCAAAGTATTGGAGTTCCTGTGTTGATCTTAATCCTAATGCTGCCTTTAATACATGTGGCTTTCCTTTGCCACTGTGATTCAAATAGTGAATGTGAACCATACCAGGCGCAAAATAGGATAAATGATTTTATTAGGGTGTCTTGAAGCGATGTTTATAAAAAAATTGTGTGTAGGTTTGCAGTAAATACAGTTATCCTGGTAATAATAAATGGTGTTCAAGATTGCACTATGTAGACTAAGAACAGTTTCCCCGGGAATGGGGGGTTAGGTTTAGGCCCCCCCCGGGGAGAGATTAGGGTTAGGCACCCCTCAGGGAGGGCTAGGGTTAGGCTACAGGGAAGGTGGATTAAAGTTAGGCAGCACCGGGGGAGGTTAGGGTTAGGCATCCCCCAGGGAAAGTTAGGTTTATGGTGCTAGCAGGGGATGTTAGGGTTAGGCACAACCGGGGAAGGATAGGGTTAGGCATCAGTAAAGGAGGGTTAGGGTTGGGAGAGGGGGAGGGTTAGAGAACTTACCTCCCCTGTTGAGATCTTCACCATTCGGGCTTCCGGCGTCAGGATTTGAACTGCCGACATATCTTACCCAACCCCCCCTTACACATAATGCCCACAGTAGTAGTGCACCTTACACATAATGCTCACAGTAGTAATACCCCTTACACATTATGCCACACAGACACACAACACAGTCCTTACCTGAAACCCCACTCCTGGCCCGCTTCCGCCCGACAGTTCCTTGCGCTCGGCACTATGAAAGAGACATCATACACACTGTGGGAGCTGGAAGGCAGAGCTCAGGAGTGAGCTCCAGCCTCTGGCTGCAGGGAAGAAACCGGGCACCCGTTGAGTGGCAAACGCAGGATTTTGAAAGGGAGGTTTCCAAATAATTGGTTACAGAACCAATGACAAAAAAGTCTAACCAGAATAGGCCTGCAACATACACTTTATTGTGTACTTCAAATGTTTTAATATAAATAATAAATAATATAAATAACAAGGCAACTGGGTATAAAACTTGCTTATTCACAATGTGTAACAGTATGTACGAACAAAATTTAAACTACCAGTGCAATTTACGCCACACAGTAGTCCCTTATTCATGTTATGACCACAGTAGTGTCCCTTTTCACACAATGCCCACATTAATGCCCCTTATACACAATGCCCACAGCAGTAGTGCCTCTTATACAATGCCCACAGTAGTAGTGCTTCTTATACAATGCCCACAGCAGTAGTGCTCCTTATACAATACCCACAGCAGTGGTGCTCCTTACACAATGCCCCTGGTAGTGGTTCCCCCTATGCAGTGCCCCCAGTAGTGGTGCCCTTTATGCAGTGCCCACAGTAGCAGTGCCCACTAAGCAATGCCCCATTAATAGTGCCCCCTAAGCAATGCCCCATTAATAGTGCCCCCAGTAGTACTGCACCCATTAGTAGTGCCTCCATTATTAATGCACCCTGTAGTAATGCCCCAAGTAGTAATGCCCCCATTAGTAGTGCCTCCAATGGTAATGCCCCCATTAGTAGTTCCTGCAGTAGTAATGCACCCATTAGTAGTCTCCCATTAGTAATGAACCCAGTAGTAGTGCCCCTGTAGTAATGCCCCCAGTAGTAATGCCCCCAATAGTAGTGCCCCAAGTAGTAATGCCCCCAGTGGTAATGCCCCCATTGGTAATGCTCCCTATAGTAGTGCCCCCAGTAGTAGTGCACCCATTAGTAATGCTGCCATTAGTAGTGCCCCCAGTGGTAATGCCCCCTATAGTAGTGCACCCAGTAGTAATGCACCCATTAATAATGCCCCCAATAGTAGTGCCCCCAGTGGTAATGCCCCCTATAGTAGTGCCCCCAGTAGTAATGCCGCCAGTGCTAGAGCCTCTAAAACAAAAAATAAAATTAAAAATACAAACACAATCCTTACCTGCATCCGCTGCCGTCTGGTCCGACCACTCCTCTGATCTATGGGAGAGATGTCATGACGTCTCTCCCATAGTGCTTACTGTGGGAGCTGGAAGCCGGAGCTCAGGAGTGAGCTCCAGCCTCTGGCTGCTGCTGCGAGGAAGGAGCCAGGTGCCCATTGGTAACAAAATCTCAGAAGGTGCCAGCAAATGGAGCCTCCTTGCGGCGGCTAGAGGGGGGCTGCGGGTAGATGGAGCAACGGTCAGGGGGGGTTCTAGGTACTCAGAACTCCCCAGGCGTGTGCATATGCCGTTGGTAACAAAATCTCAGCGAGGGCCTGGGAAATGGAGAAGGCGGTGGCGCCTCTCCAGCCTAGCGCCTCCCTGCTGCACAGGGCCTGTATACCACATCGAGCTTGCCCTGGCAGGACAGATCGGAGCTGAAAGTTAAGCAAGAGATATCAGTGATATCGCCTGCATTATCTTTATAATGAAAAGCCTGATCTTTAATTTCTACAAAAGTAGGTTACAAATTTAATTTTCACCTGCTTTTGTTGAAATTAAGTGATAATGAATGGACCCCTTTGTGTATCTGTGTAGGACTACAGTGTTTTAGCATATATGTGCATTACAGTACTAGTGTATTGGTGCAGTGTTTTTACCCTTTTTCCACCAAAAAACTCGGTCCAACCCGGGTTTTCAAACATGGTTCCAACCCATTTACACTGCACATTGGAACCGGTGATACCTGGGTCGGCCCCGTTTACACTGAACCCACGTATTGCTCTGAAAAACCTGTGCATGTCATTAGAAATAGCCTTTTTTAGGCTCTCAAAGAAGAGGTCATAAAAAATTCACTGAAGCTTCAATCAGCTTCTTTTTTGCGTGATCCGGGTCGGATAACCCGCGTTGCACCATTAACATGGCACCATTACCTGGGTCTTTCCCTGGTTTGACCCTGGTAGCTACCAGAGTTGGATTCCCAGGAAACTTGTCCCGGATTAATTCTCAAGGACCCTTTTACACTGAGCCACGACCCAGGTAGACCCGGCAATAACCTGGGTTATTGCGGCTGTGGAAAAGGGGTATATCAGTGTATTGCTGCACTGTTGTGTACATATGGAGGAACAGTTGATTACCAAAGTTATCAATACCCATTTCAGACCAAGACTCTAACCCGGGATATTGCCATGTCAATCCGGGTGCGTGCTTGGTTTTAAAGGGTCATCCCGGGATCTCGACTCTGGTCGAAACCAGGTTCATTCCCAGGTCCGATCCTGCTTGTAACCCGAGTTACAGTAAAAGGATTTCAATGGCGGCTCAGAAGCGCTGACACCCAGTTTTCATGATTCATCGTTGTGGACCTGTAACAAAATGTCCACTTCTAATGACTCACACACTTGGCAGGGCAGACATGGGTCCAGTGTGAAAGGGATCAACCCAAGAATAACCTGGATTTTTGGTCAAAGTGATATTAGTTACTCCTTTACAATTACTGTCTAGCTGTATATCTGTTAGGCCAAGGGGCCTATTCATCAACACTAAAATAAAGTTTTTAAGGACATTTTGCTTAATTAACGTTACTTTAGTATTCATGAAGAGACTTAACACAGGAGATATCAGTGCTAAGCTCCCCTGCGTTCATTTCCACACTCCCCATACATTAGTATGGGGATATGGAAATTATGGTATTCATCAAATTCCGAAAATTATGTATTTTCAGAATTTCATGGAGTTACTATCCGCCACTGTGAGGTGGTGAATAGCAGGTAAAACTTACCTGTGTCAGCGTGTTCAGGTCCCCTGGCATCTTCCTCCGGCGCTCTGGTTCGTCCTTTGGCTTCGGTGGCTGCTCTGACACGTGTTCTCCCAGCAGAACACAATAAAGTTTAGAAAGAAAAAAAAAGTTGTTTTTTTTCTGAACTGTACTGTGGTCTGCTGGGAGAACACGTGTCAGAGCAGACACCGGAGCCGGATGCGGCTGAAGTGGGCAGGTAGGTCGGGGATGGGGGGGAGGGTATGCGAAGGGGAGAGAGGGGGTGAGGGGGACACAAAATTACCGCAGGTGTAAACAGTGCTGCGCATGCGCTGGTTTTACAGATGTAACAGCGCATGCGCAGCACAGATTGCAGCTGCGGTAAGTTAGGATAGAGAGGGAAAACTATCTATTTCCTGAAAAGCTGTCAACGCAAAAATGACAGCTTTTCAGAATAGATAGTTATAGGGAGGAGGAATGATGAATTCCTCCAGCAATTAGGTAGTACTCCATGCGAGTTCTAAACCTAATTACCTCCATCGATTTTTTTAGGTATGATGAATAGGCCCCCAATTTATTAATGTGCTAATGTAGTGCAACTGTAGGCATCTTTAAATTGACATCTTATGCATCACATGTCATTTAAATGAATTGCAATGTAAAGTTTGCTTCATCATCACTGACTATGGGTTCTCTAGTCTTTTTTTAATAATGTGTATTCAACATCTTGAATTCTGATTTTTCCTCATCTACCTTTCCCCTTTCTTTTATCTTCTCCCTCTCCCTTCCCACTTTTCATGATGGATATAATCTAATAAAATTCCAACAGACATGTTTATGGTACAGCTGTCTACAGACGCCATGTCATACTTTCCACATTCACTGTTCGTGGTACGCTGGTCATTATCTTGTTTCTACTTCACTGCTCACATTAAAATTAGTATTTTAAAATATTTATATATTAGGGCACTATTTAAATAATGTTTAAATAAGAAAAATATTTTACCTTTCTAAATTGGAATTGCTAAGACATCTGTTTGCATTTGCATCTAAGTATCCCCACTCACTTTTGCGGTTCGAGATTCACAAAAACTAAAATATGTTAACGCTTATCAATTTTTAGCTTGAATGCGTTTGAACTAGTTTGCTTGAACCCGCTCGTTCATGTGCAAATCTTCTTCACCGTGGTCGAACATAGTCAAACCTGTTCTCAATTATTTTTTTTTATCAATAAAAAATTTCTGCACATTTATGGCTTATCTAATTATTGTTTTTTATACTTCAAATATAAACTGTTGTGATGACAACTATTTCATCCACTTCAGTGTTTATAAACAATGCTTTGGGACACTACTTCGGTGTCATCTAAACCTCTCTGCATGTACCGTACTTTGCAGCAATGTGTGGCTGCTGCTTTGCAGTTAATTAACAGTTCTATGGGACAGTTTTCAGAGACAGATCTTGCCTTGACTTCAATAGATTTTCTTAACTTCATTTCTTATTGATGTTTCTGGTATTGGAAATGTTGACCTAGGAGCATTTAGATATGTTGTATAGCCTCCTCTTGCATAGCAACAGTCAATTATTTTTATGTTCAAGTTCTCAGTCAAATTTTTAGAAGACTTCAAACAAAGCACAGCGCACACTTGAAGCTGCAATTAACTCATGTCACTCACTGCTACTGATAACTGTGAAAAAATCACTTTGAAAGGTCCTTCAATGACAAACTTGCAAAAAGGAAATCACAAGCTACACATGAAGACGTGGTATAACTCCTACCAGCATGTGTGTTCCGAATGGGCTAATAAGAATTACAGGTAGGTGAAGGGTAATTAGCACTTGTGGCATCAATGACATGTATAGGTAATTGAGATATAAATTACAAATTACAATGCTCACAAAAATTACTTTGTGCCATAATCATAGTGAATAGTGATGGATATGCAAGGTGAATCCATTGATTTTGTAAATCTAAAATAAATATATTATGTTAGATATTAAATCCATTGTAATTGTAACATATTGTCTGTTAACTAAAGATCGACTAATGAAATAGATAAAAAATGTTTTCACTAAAATCGCAATTTCTGTTAAGACAGAAGAAATAGCCAACGTTGAGGAAACATTTAAAACAGAAATGAAAATATTTACAACTAAACTAATTCATAGGCTGGGCTATGATTGATCATACTTGAAAATGTTTGGCTATATTACAGAATAAACCTGTTTGGGAGCAACTAATTGTGACCGGATGCAGAGGCATAGCGTGGAGCCATGGCAGCTGGATCAAGCCCATGTTACGCTGTCCCCATCCAGTACTGAACTGTGCCAGGGGGGAGCAATGCCAGCATATAGGGGAACGGTGAAGAGAGAAAAAAAAAATAACACCCACACACAACAAAAAAATGCTTATGAGTAGGCTTACCATACTATCCCTTTAAACCGTGACTCTCATGAATTACACAGGTTCTGTGGCTGATTAAACCAGGTGAAATGTCGGCTTGAAATCAGCCAACCACAGAACCTGTGTAATTCATGAGTGTCCCGGTCTAAAGAGATGGTATGGTAAGCCTACTTATCAGTATTTTCCTTTAAAATATTGCAAACGTGGGTCATGGAAAATTAAAGTTGCCTCAGCTTACACACTCCTGGGAGCTACATGAGGAAAAATATCTATGATGTTTATTTACAAGATAATAAAATAAAAATCCATCTGGGCATAGCTTTATAGTTACTAATAGGTTTTGCAGCAAATATTGCAAATATCGCCCATCTTTGATCGCAATAGCAGCCACCAAAGGTTTCTATGGGGTCTGCTATTTACCAAGCTCAGAAAATGTGAAGCATTCAGATGCTTGGCTCTGGTAGCCCTCTTTAGATTGTTGTAATTTGATCATTCAGTTGGTAATATTCAGCATCCCAATAAGAGTATAGCATTTCCATGTAGTAAATTACACACCTGTGATAGGTCAAATGATGTTTAACACCTCACATGCCTGTAAAGCTGAGGTTATGTCTGCCAAGAAAAATCAAAAACTGTCTGGCATAACATAAAATCCAAATAAAAATTACAGCCAGATATCACTGAATTCAGCCTTAAGGCAGAAAACTTCTTAGTGCAACATATTTTTAAAGGGTGCAACATAAATTTGCAGATAGGTTACATTTTTGTACTAATAGCATTACCCAGCATTTAAGAAAGTTGGTTGAATGTTTGTTTTTTATGCCATGTATAGAAGCCATTATTATTGAAGTACTGCAAGTCAATGGGCCTGATTCTCAGTTGCACGCAGGTGTGGTCGTGAATACTGTGATGCCTACTTTCAGTAGTGCAAATCCATCTCGGTACACCATTGGACACTCCATTGAAACTTGCACCAGCCCTATGGAGCAAGCGATTGTGCATCTTTGGATGTAATCTCTGTCAGCAACACGTTCTCTTCTGCTTAGCCACCCCATGTTACTTCCCAGTAATGCCCACTACAAACAACACTCCCTGCGACCAAATTCGTTCTGCGTCTCGGTGCAGTAACAATCAGGACGCATGCACAATGCATAAAACATAAGCCAACTAAGCTCATATCAGCATAGCATGCAATTCTGTATCTAGCACACAAGAGTAATTTCTGTTCTACTGATAAAATGTATATACTGCATTACTCTCTCACTCTAACATCTGACACGTATTGTTAATCTCCCCTCCCTGAATTGTGTGCTGTATATAGAGTAGACTTTATTCATGTTACCTTGGGGTGGTTAGGGCATGCCTTCTGTATTATTCCTATATTGTGATTTTAAACGCTTCCTTTTAAACAGGGTTGTTAATCAACACTTAGCAACTACTTCCCAGAATATGTGTCGTCTGGTTTAGGTCTAATCTGCAATCATGAATGTCTGGTTTGCACGCTTTTGGCACATTCCCGTTTTAGTATTTGTATCTTAAAGAGCAGTAGAAATACACTTCCTATTGCAACATTATTTCAGCAGGTACCGGCAGGTCCCTAAATTAAGCCTTTTCTTCCCAGTCTGTGTTTACATTCACCTGGTCTTTTAACTTTTATCACATGCTGGGAATATTGACTGTTTGCCAATAAGCTAGGTTCTTTCCTTCTCTTTCACTAGGGCTGCTCCAATACCAGTGTAAGCAAAATTAAACATTGATTATTTTAAAAAGCTAGATGTGTTTCATATGATTGTTCTTACAGAACAAGGGGTCTATTTATATAGGCAAAGAGGTCTAAATTCTTTGAAAATAGGATATGTTTGTACAATTTAGTTCTGCTCAGCACTGGATTTAAGGGTAGAGAGAATAGGCTGCAGCCTAGTGAACTCCACCAAGAAGGGACTCCTACCACCAAGAAGCAGGACTGTATGCTATTTGCTATTGCATGCTAATATTAAATCACTACCCTGGTGGCTGCTGGCAGCATCAGCCATAACTCCTGCCGTGGTTGACATTTAGCTGTAAGGCTGGAGCAGGAGGATGCAGGGTTTGGAGCTGGAGAGACACTGGGGACTGGAGAGACAGAAGGGGACAGAAGAGACAGAAAGGGTCTGGAGCTGAAGAGAGAGGGGGCTGAGAGATAGAAGGGAGCTGGAGAGACAGAAGGGGCTGGAAAGTCAGAAGGGGGCTGGAGAGACACAAGGGGGAATGAACTGGAGAGAAACTTGGGGGCTAGAGCAGGAGAGACACAAGGGGGCTGGAGAGACAGAAGATGGCTGTAGCTGGAGAGACAGACGGGGTCTGGAGAGACAGAAAGCCTGCTGTGGGTGCTATGGCTATATACTATGACTCTGTGTGGAGGAGGCTGAATGATGTGTATGGCATATGTACAAAGGAAAAAAATTATAGGGGAGGGGGCAAAGAAGACCAGGCATAAATAAATATAAATATAGGTGGCTGACAGAGAGAAAGACCAGGCCCAAATGGAAAAAATATATAGGGAAGGGGGGAAGGTGAAAGGACCAATCCAAAATGGAAAAAATATTGGGGTTAAGGGTGGCAAAAAAAAGCTTCAAGCCCAAAAGTAAGACAAAGGGGAGAGAGGGACAAGGTCCAAATGTAAAATATATACAAGGGAGAGAGGTAGAGAGGACCAGGCATACATACCTAAAATATTGGAATTGGAAGCCTGAGTCACTCCAATTTGTATGCAGGAGTCAGTTAGCTGGCTCATGCATGCGCTGATAGATTATTTACTGGCTTGACAAGTAGTAAGAGTACACTTACTACTGCCGGCCAGTGATGGCAAGGAGCTCAGTGTTGCTCATCTGCCATAGTGACTATGGGGTCTATTTACTAAGCCTTGGATGGAGATAAAGTGGAAGGAAATAACATGCCATCCAACCAGCTCCTAACCTCTATTTTTCAAACACAGCCTGTGACATGGCAGTAAGGAGCTGATTGGCTGGTACTTTATCTCTGTTCACTTTATCTCCATCCAAGGCTTAGTAAATAGATCGCATAGTGGTTTACAGGATGAAAATGAAAACGCATCAGGTGGACGCAGTGGTGATGTTACACACAAATGGTCGATGTAAGTCTGCGCATGCGTCGTACTGTACATGTACCCTGAGGTGGTAACTTGGCTAAGCAGATGCGGGCATGTCGCAAGAGCTGTGTCAGAAGATGCTGAAACAGTCACATGGGAGGCCATACTCAGATGGAGAAACTGCACCTGCCATAGGTGCCAGCGTTGATGGTGCATCTAAAGGTGCCTGAGCCTGAAATGCACCATCCCAAGATGCTGAAAGTGGGCGTCTCAGTTTGTAGAAAATCAGCCTGGTCATTAGCATAAGATGCAGATGCGACTGCAGGAAAACTAGTGACCACGTCTGCGCCCAACTCAGAATTAGGTCCCCAATGTGTTGCGGTTTACAAATCTACTAAACTGCATATGGTGTTACTCTCAAAATATAGTGCACGCTCTTGTGCCAACATGCACATGGGCACCAGTGTATATACTAGTTGTGCCACAAGGCCATTCGCTACAAGTGTTTATAACTAAGTAATGTGTCACTCATTGATAAAATATATCATAGCAATTCCATTGATAATTATAATAAAGTAATAAAAGAATTTAGGTAAATATTTAGTAGGGAAACCGCATTTAATAATAATTTGTTAACAAGCAGTGGTGTCACACGAGGGGGGGAGAGGGATTGTGAGCTGCGCCGGGTGACACCAACCAGGGAGTGACACCAAAATAAAAGAGCTGCTCTGCTATTCTGGTGTCACCACCTCGGATAGTGCCACGGGCAACACTGCAGCGGTGATGGATAATGTGCACGTCATCCACACTGTGCTGGGAGAGACTGAAGGCTTCCCAGCAGCTCGTGGAGCATTGGGCAAATCGCCAGCAAGATGAGAACGGGGGCATGACATGTGGTCAGTGGCGTAACTTCATCCCAGGTGCCCGGAGGCAAGATAAATGTTGGTGCCCCCCCAAACTAAAATCTACCACCCCCCAGCACCTATGCCAGCCCCAGCTGCCGCCGTCCCCCTTATGCAGTTCCTTTTATATAATGCCCCCAGTAGTGGTCCGCCTATGTAGTGCTCCCCAGTAATGGTCCCCCTATGCAGTACATCCAGTAGTGAGCCCCCGGTAGTTGCCCCCAGTAGTGAGGCCCCTTGTAGTTGCCCCCAGTAGTGAGCCCCCGGTAGTTGCCCCCAGTAGTGAGGCCCCATGTAGTTGCCCCCAGTAGTGAGGCCCCTGTAGTTGCCCCCAGTAGTGAGGCCCCTGTAGTTGCCCCAGTAGTGAGCCCCTGTAGTTGCCCCCAGTAGTGAGTCCCCTGTAATTACCCCCAGTAGTGAGGCCCCTGTAGGTGCCCCCAGTAGTGAGCCCCTGTAGTAGGCCCCTGTAGTTGCCCCCAGTAGTGAGCCCCTGTAGTTACCCCCAGTAGTGAGGCCCCTGTAGTTGCCCCCAGTAATGAGCCTCTGTAGTTGCCCCCAGTAGTGAGCCCCTGTAATTGCCCCCAGTAGTGAGCCCCTGTAGTTGCCCCCAGTAGTGATGGCCCCCACCGCGCGCGCACAAACAAAAAAACAAACAAACAATTACCTTTATCCCCGCTCCAGTGCTGCTGCCGTCCATCCCAGGTGTCTGCTCCTCGGCACCATGGGAGTGACGTCATTACGTCACTCCCATAGTGCACTGTGGGACCCGGAAGACGGAGCTCCCTCCTGAGCTCCGTCCCCGGCGTCCGCTCCTCGGCACTATGGGAGTGGCGTTATGACGTCACTCCCATAGTACACTGCCGGACCCGGAAGACGGAGGGAGCTCCGTCCTCCGGCTACCGCCAGGAGGATAGGAGCCGGGCGCCCGCTGGTAACACACTCAGTGGGCGCCCGGCAAATGGAGGGTGCAGGGGTGCGACCGCACCCCTTGCACCCTCCGTAGTTACGCCAATGGAGGTGGAGCGCCGATCAGCGGCGCTCCTTCTCCATGCAGCTCCCGGGGACAATGGAGCCAGGTGCCCCCTTCAGGGCTGACGACCGGCGGCAAATGTCTCCATTGTCTCCGGGAGTTCCGCCACTGCATGTGGTTACACTCCCAAAACGGCACACATTGGGGGCTTGCCTTTATGGGCACAAGGTTACACCCCCTTTCAGAGAATTACTGAAGTGTTGCACTGGATGTCAGCACCCATAGTGATGCCACTGTCAACAAGTGCAAGATTATTTATATAATTATCAATAGGGACACTATTATATATGTTATTATCTACAGGGCAACGTCATTTATTTAATTGTCAATGTGGGCAACGTTGTATATTTTTTACCACTCTGACAGTCAAGATGGCTGAAGCTCCATGTCTGAGCCATCTTGCCTGTGTGAAACATGTCTTCTTTTTTTACTAATATATTATAGTATAGACAGAATTTGCATGACTTCCTTCCATGTATTAAAGTTGCAGTTGGTTTTAAACACAACACCTCCAGGTTCCTCCTAAATCCCTAATCTCCCGGTGTAAATCGCACCTGTGCTCATTTGTTGTTGAAAGTTCTTAGTTCTTTTAGTGACTTGTTTTCTTTTATCTTACCTTGTGTCTGGTTGGTTATTTCTTGTACCACGCAACCAGTGTCTTTCCTCGGCCCCCCACCCCTTCCTGATTTTTTTTTCTCGTGTGTTTTTTTTTTAATAAAAATGAAGAAACTAAAACCCATTTATTTCTACTGTTACCCGTGTGCTGTGCCGTTTTCTGCTTTTCTCTTTATGATCCTTTTTTTCTTGCCTGCACTTGTCTACATCTGACTGTGTTCTTGTTGATTCTCAGGCTGTTGTTGTAAATAAAGAGTATTAAAAAGAAGTACCTGAAAACATGTCATTTAATCCATACATGATTTTTCGGGTAACCCCCCGCACCCCCGGAAGGGTAGGCATTTCTCCCGCATTCTGCCCACTTCCTAGTGAAGTGGGCAGAATTAGGAGAATACCCGCAGTGATCGCGGGTCTCCGTGAAGGGGGCGGGTCTTAAGCTGTGATTCTGCATGAATCACAGCATTTGGCCCCGCCCCCTATGTAAATTGTACCACGAGGGGGCGGGGCTTAATGACGCGAATCGTCAAGCCCCGCCCCCGTCGGCCCCCTGCTGCTTCTCTTACCCGGGTTCTCCCGGGAAGAGAATGTTAAAGGTAGGCAACCCTGATTTAATCATATCGCAGGTTAGTGAATCTCACAAGCTGTGTTTGAAAAATGACAGTTGGGAGCTGATTGGCTGGCACCTTATCACTTTTCACAATGTATCCTAACACTGCTTAGTAAATAGACACCACAGACTGATATGTAGAAAAAAAATGGGCCTGATTCTGAGTCCCTGGTAATTTTGTATTTGGCAGCATCTATCAATTTATTGCATTCTGCACATGTGTCCCAGGCTGCATCTTTGTGATCATACAAATAAGAGTCACATGTACATCACCCATTTTTCTGTGTACACTGAATGGGTTTCTGGGTGCCCACTGGATAGCAACATTGCCACCGCATGCAAAAGAACCATATCATGGGTGATTCGGGGTATGTCGTGGCCATATAGGCAGTTACTATTCTGAGTCTTGCATATGCATTCTGTACGCCAAATTCAGACAGATCTCCATCTAGCACAGGGTAGGTGTAAGTGATAATGACGGCAGCTCTCACAAATGGAAGGTGAGGTTGTCCAATCACATAGATAAGCATGTATTAGGACATGTGTATAGTCACATTACCATTCTGTAGGTGGCTTCATATGGACCTGGGTGCAACTAAGAATCAGGCCTCTACTGCTTAGACCTAAAGAAGAACTCTTGAAAATGTGTCTTCAAAGTTGAAGTATCAAATGGACAATGTATCACCGAACACTACTGTGCTCACTTAGGGTTCAGTGATTCTAATCATAGTACAAAAACAGAATATAATGTATTTAATTATAATATAGTTTTAATTGTTTGAGATACATTTTACGTTACTACATACAATTATTTAAGAGTTTGTGATATAATTATTAATTGCTACTTTTCTTAATTTATTTCAGTCTTTATACTCAACACTGAGACCTATGTTTGTTACATACTGTACCAGCATTTTGGCCACCATTTGTTGAACCATGGTCTTCTGTCATTAAATCAGCCTCCTTCTCTGTGTTATGAGGCATTTGTCTGCTCTGGTCTGTTTTGGAATCATTGCCTCCTATACTTGTGTCCCCTCTGTGGCCCTTAATGTTATTGGCTTCCTGTATAAAATCCTTCTGTTGCACTTACTCCTTGTCCATGCAACGGGTTTATTTACGCTGCTATATGACATAATCCAGTGGTTCCCAAACTTTTTTGAATCACGGCTCCCTAGAGTATTAGCGTTGTTTTCACGCCACCCCTAAGCCAAAGTTTGTTACTGAGAAATTTAGAAAACAATGTAGTGAAGTAGTAAAGTGAAGTAAATTGTGCTGACCTGTAAGCCTTAGGTTCAGTAATGTGGTAGTGGAAAGGTTTGTCCTTTTGTTTGTCCACATATTTACATAACATTGACCATAAATAATTTGATTTGGTGCTGGGCCATCATCCTGAGGCACCCTGCATGTGTCCCAAGGCACCCCAGGGTGCCGGGGCGCACAGTTTGGGAACCACTGATAAACATTGCCTGGATGTGCTTGGTATCTGCCTGACCTCGGCCTTATCTGAACTATCATTTACTGCTCCTTTCCCTGACACCATTGGCTGGTATTTTGCTTGTTTTGAAATCAGCAGTCTTCTGGTACAAATCCATTGGTGGCCATTAATTTTTATTGTGGGGTTATGAGGTGACAATCAGGTGATTCATAACACACTCTAATCTCAAAGAGACAATTGCAATATAATGCTCTATTGAGTGCTTTCCTGAAATATAGAGCAAAGTAAATGTAGAAAGTAAATGATGTGCTCCTCTACAGCTTTGTGATGTGAAACAGGGGTTGACTAATTATAAACTTAATTATATGAATATATAATATTTATTTTAAATGGGTGTAAATATAAATAAATGCATAGATTATTTTAGTTTTGCATTTTATCATATTTATGTCATTTTTACTTCTCTAATTATAGTTTTCATATCTTACTCTTGCACTACTGACTAAGGGCCTGATTCAGTGATGTACTGTATGTTCATGCGAGGATGAATGCATATCTCCGATGGTTAGGGACCTGTGCATGTGCAGAATCAGTCCTGCGTTCTTGCTCGCAGATCCCTCGAAGCCACAGCATGATTAACATGCTGCGCATTTGGGGGGGGGGGAGGGGGAGCAGGGGCGTGCCTGGTCGCCATTCCCAAAAATGGGGATGCATCGTCCCCGTTTACCTGGAGGGAGGAGGCCAGGGCATGTGTCTGCGGACACAGATTCCTGGCCTCTTGTGTGACCAGGCACCGGCCAGGCAGTGGGAAGCTTCAGCTCCCGCAGCCTGACCAAAGGTGCACCCAGGTAGCAATGGTGATCCCAGCCTGTATGTCTCCATTTGCATCAGAGATGGACGTATTTACACAGCCACTAAGTACAATGTGTGTACTGCTAAGTGCAATGCCCATGCTCACGTGATTGTCCTCTTTAGCAATCCCTGTTTTCCTTAATGTCAAGTAAAAATGTGGAGAAGGAAGAGGTAAATGGAATGATCTGGCACTATGTACAGATAACATAAAAATATTTAGAATTGTATTATTATTCTAAAATGCCAGCAGTTTACCACTGGGGACTGTGGACCTCATTCAGAGTCGGTCGAAGCGGCTGCACGGTCGTACGGGAAAAGGGGCCGGATATGCAAATGATTCCCTCGCAAGTTGCGTCCCTAAGTTCGGATCAGTAGGTGGCCGACCAAGGGGAGGAAGCGGTCGGAATTCATAAAAATACGCCCCCTTCTCGTACGCATTGCACGTCATCTCCGGGCATATAAGGATTAATCGAGACCATCGGGAACCATCTAAACTGGTCGTAGAGCTTAAGGTTGACCATACCCTCTCTTAAGCCCTACGATCATGTCAGTGTAAAAACCTCCCATGTCACATGTGCCATGACGCTACTTTGTTAATTATGCACTCCCATAAACCGTATGTACTCCCATAAAACGCCGTTCGCATAATTAGGCACGCCTGCGTTCGGATCTCCACTCCCCCGTTTTCAAGCACCTTCCCCTGTTACCACCCACAAACGCCTCAATCTGTCACTCAAACTACCGACCTGGCTGTGTTCAAGGAGAGAGAAATTTCTGATTGTAGCGGATAGTTTGCGCACGCGCATTGCAAACTGTACGCATGCGCAGTATAGCGAACATCGGTGGCGTAAGACCGTGCGACCGCTTCGACCGACTCTGAATGAGGTCCTGTATCCCCAAAATATTAAACAATGTTAAAGCTTATGTTTACTACTGGGGACTGTGGGCCTGATTCAGCAGTGAACGCAGATTCCCGAAGTTTGGGAAACTGCGCAGGCGCAGGACCCATTCTGCGAGTGTGCAGAATGGGTCCTGCTACCTCGCTTGCAGACTGGCAGCAGAGCAGACTGGCAGTGATTGACAGTCTGCTGTCATTTGTGGGCTGGGGCGCCGTTGCCCTCCGTTTCGGGGAAACGGAGGCATGTCGCCGCCGTTGCGGGGGAGAGAAGAAGCCAGGACCTCCATCAGCTGATGGAGACTTCCTGGCCTCTTCCTCTAAACTGCGGCGGCCGGCTGTGGGACCCCATGGGTCACCGCAGCCGGTCGATGGTATGCAGATTATCCGATGCTGCGTTGGACAACGCAGCTCGGATAAGTAATGCACAGGAGGTGTGATGCCTCCTGCTGCAGTACCATATCTGCAAGGATCACAATTGCAAAGCTGCCTGCGTACATACATCATATCTATAGCCTGTGTGCAGCTTTGCAATTACGACAATCCTTGCAGAATCAGACCCTGTATACCCAATACAGTATATTAAACAATGTTAAAGAACAAAATAATGCAGTGCTGGGAAGGCATCATAAATTTTAGCTATAAAAATGTCAAGTATACATCAAAATATATATACAGTAGAATACTATTAATAAATATGATATACTTGTGTGACTTGTATATTTAGCAAAATTAGATCCTTTTTAATTACCAGGGGTGGATGTACTAAGGGCCTGATTCAGAGCCGCTCGTAAGTGGCCGCTCGTTCGCTCCGAGCGATGTTCGCACATCTGCGCATGTGTATGGGTCGTAATGCGCATGCGCCAACCAGTCATTGCGGTGCCTGCTAATTTGAGTGACAGGATGAGGCGTTTGTGGGTGGTAACAGGGGAAGGTGCTTGAAAACGGGGAGTGGAGATCCGAACGCAGGCGTGCCAAAAGGTCAAAACGGGCATTTTAAGGGTGTGCATAATTAACAAAGCAGCATCATCGACCACGTCACTTGGTTGTTTCTTAGCCTGAACTGTTCGCATGATTGCGGTAGGAAAATCCTACCACAAGCACTGTGAGCAGTTCAGATGCCTTTCGATGTACTCGATTAATCAAATAAATAGCGGAGATGACGTAGGATGCGAGCGGCCAGGGGGCGTCTTTACAAAATAGCGAGCGCATGTTTCGTTCGCTCGCTCAGACAAAGAGGTGTCAACAGACTGCAAAGAGCGAGCGCTCAATTTAAATAGCCGGCCCCTTTTTCTGAACGAGCGAGCGCAAATAGCGTCCGGCTCTGAATCAGGCCCTAAGTCTTGGAGAGAGATAAATTACCAACCAATCAGCTCCTAATTGTCACTTTACAGGCTGTGTTTAATAATGAGTTAGGACATAATTGGTTGGTACTTTATCTCCATCCACTTTATCTCCAAGGGAGTATAAGTACATTTCCCCCCAGTGTGAAAGATACTTATTATAACCATATTATTCAAATGAAGAGAAACATCAGCCAAAATGAAAACTTTGGGCCTGATTCAGAGCCACTCGTAAGCGGCCACTCGTTCGCTCCGAGCGATGTTTGCTCAACTGCGCATGCGTACGGATTGTAATTAGGGGTGTGCACCGGCCACTTTTCGTGTTTTGTGTTTTGGTTTTGGATCTGGATCTTTCTTCGTGTTTTGGATCTGGATTGGTTTTGCCAAAACCACCCTTCCGTGTTTTGGGTTCTGGGTTTTGTGTTTTGGATCTGTATTTTATTGAAAAAAAGCATAAAAACAGCTAAAATCACAGAATTTGTGGGTTTTTCTGCTCCTATGCTATTATTAACCTCAATAACCTTAATTTCCACTCATTTCCAGTCTATTCTGAACACCTCACACCTCACAATAGTGTTTTTATGTCCAAAAGGTTGCACCGAGGTAGCTGGATGACTATGCTAAGCGACACGAGTGGGCGGCACAAACACGTGACCCATCTAGGCGTGATACTGCAGTGGCAGACAGGATGGCAGTTTGAAAAACTAGGCCCCCAAACTGTGCATAATTCAAAGAAAAAAAAGAGGTGCAAGATGGAATTGTCCTTGAGTCCTCCCACCCACCCTTATGTTGTATAAACAGGACATGCACACTTTAACAAACCAATCATTTCAGCGCCAGGGTCTGCCACACGACTGTGGCTGAAATTATTGGTTCGTTTGGGCCCCCACAAAACAAGCTGGCAATGAATCTGTCCCTGCACAAACTGGCTCTACGGAGGCAAGATGTCATCCTCATCCTCCTCATCCACCGATTCCTCACCCTCTTCAGTGTGTACATCCTCATCCTCACAAAGTATTAACTCGTCCCCACTTGAATCCACCACCACAGGTCCCTCTGTACGTTCTGGAGGCTGGTCTCCCTGGAAGAGCTGATAATTTATTTTGATGAACATCATCTTCTCCACATTCTGTGGAAGCAACCTCCTACGCCTTTCGCTGACAAGGTTCCCGGCTGCACTAAACACTCTTTCGGAGTACACACTGGAGGGGGAGCAACTCAGGTAAAATAGAGCCAGTTTGTACAGGGGCCTCCAAATAGCCTCTTTTTCCTGCCAGTACAGGTATGGACTGTCTGACATGCCTACTTGGATGCTGTCACCGATGTAATCCTCCACCATTCTGTCAATGGTGACAGTATCATATGCAGTGACAGTAGACATGTCAGAAATTGTTGCCAGGTCCTTCAGTCCGGACCAGATGTCCAAACTTGGTCCTGCCTGCCCTGCATCACCGCCAGCGGGTTGCTTAGGATACCTAAGTTTGTTCCTGGCAGCCCCAGTTGCGGGAGAAAATGAAGAAGGAGCTGTTGACGTGTCACGTTCCGCTTCAGCTGACAGTGTGTTCACCAGCAGGTCTTTGCACCTCTGCAGGCTTGTGTCGGCCGGAAAGAGAGACACCACATAGGCTTTAAACCTAGGATTGAGGACGGTGGCCAAAATGTAGTGGTCTGATTTCAACAGATTGACCACCCTGGAATCCTGGCAAAGCGAATGAAGGGCTTCATCCACAAGTCCCACATGCCGAGCGAAATCGCTCTGTCTTAGCTCCTCCTTCACTTTCTCCAGCTCCTTCTGCAAAAGCCTGATGAGGGGAATGACCTGACTCAAGCTGGCAGTGTCTGAACTGACTTCACGTGTGGCAAGTTCGAAGGGCTGGAGAACCTTGCACAACACGGAAATCATTCTCCACTGCGCTTGAGTCAGGTGCATACCCCCCCCTTTGCCTATGTCATAGGTGGATGTATAGGCTTGAATGGCCTTTTGCTGCTCCTCCATCCTCTGAAGCATATAGAGGGTTGAGTTCCACCGCGTCACAACCTCTTGCTTCAGGTGATGGCGGGGCAGGTTCAAGAGTGTTTGCTGGCGCTCCAGTCTTCGGCACGCAGTCGCTGAATGGCGAAAGTGGCCAGAAATTTTTCGGGCCACCCAAAGCATCTCCTGCACACCCCTGTCGCTTTTCAGAAAATTCTGCACCACCAAGTTTATTGTGTGAGCAAAACATGGGACGTGCTGGAATTTGCCCAGATGTAATGCCCGCACAATATTGGTGGCGTTGTCAGATATCACAAATCCCCAGGAGAGTCTAAGTGGGGTAAGCCACTGGGCGATGATTTCCCTCAGTTTCTCTAAGAGGTTGTCGGCGGTGTGCCTCTTACTGAAACCGGTGATACACAGCGTAGCCTGCCTTGGAATGAGATGGCGTTTCTGAGATGCTGCGACTGGTGACGCTGCTGCTGTTGCTGCGTAAGGTGATACATCTACCCAGTGGGCTGTCACAGTCATATAGTCCTTAGTCTGCCCTGTTCCACTTGTCCACATGTCCGTGGTTAAGTGGACATTGGGTACAACGGCATTTTTCAGGACACTGAGGACACTTTTTCTGACGTTTCTGTACAGTCTCGGTATCGCCTGCCTAGTGAAGTGGAATCTAGATGGGATTTGGAACCGGGGACACACTACCTCCAGCAATTGTCTAAATCCCACTGCACAAATGGCGGATACCGGACGCACGTCTAACACCAACATAGCAGTCAAGGCCTCAGTTATATGTTTTGCTTCAGGATGACTGCTGTCGTACTTCATCCTCCTCGCTAAGGACTGTTGGAGGGTCAATTGTTTAGTAAAAGTAGTGGTGTTCCTACTTCCTCTCTGGGATGATGAACGACTCCCAGCAGCAACAACAGCAGCAGCGGCAGCAGTAGGCGTAGCAATGCAGGATCCTCTGGAGGAATCCGGGATAGGAGAGTCAGTCATGCCAGTGACATGGCCTGCAGGACTACTTCCGATCCTGACTAAGGAGGAAATTGACGAGGAGGGAGTTGACGGTGTGGTTTGCAGGCGCTTGGATACAACAGGACAACGGGATTTAGGTGTCCCTGGACTGCTTACGGTCTTAGCCAAAGTTTCTGAACTTGACAGTAACTTATTATGAACGCGCTGCAGGTGCCGTATAAGGGAGGATGTTCCTAGGTGGTAACGTCTCTACCCCTACTTATTCCACCTTTACATAAGGTACATATGGCAAGACAGTTGTTGTCCGGATTTGGATAGAAATATTGCCAGACCAAAGAGGTGGAATGTTTGGTCTTCTGCCCAGGCATGACCGTGATGGGCTTTTTCATCCCACAGACAACAACTGTCTCCCCCGGAGCCTGATTTAAACAAACCACATCACCATCAGAATCCTCCTCGCCAACTTCCTCCTCAGCGCCAGCTACACCAGTATCCTCATCCTGTTGTACTTCAACAGTGACATCTTCAATTTGCATATCAGCAAGTGGACTGTGGGTGCTCCTTTCAGCACTTGCAGGGGGCGTGCAAATGGTGGAAAGAGCCACCTCTTCCCGTCCAGTGCTGGGAAGGTCAGGCATCGCAACCACCACCACACTTGGACTCTCCTTGGGGATTTGTGATATCTTCTTAGAAAGCACAGTTCTTCACTGTGCTTTTGCCAGCTTAACTCTTTTGATTTTTTTAGTGGGAGGAGGGCTTCCATCGTCATGTGAAGCTGAACCACTAGTCATGAACATACTAGGGATCGACCTTAGCCGTTCCTTGCCACTCCGTGTCGTAAATGGCATATTGGCAAGTTTACGTTTCTCTTCAGCTGATTTAAATGTTTTTTTCAAGGTCATTTTCCTGAACTTTGTCATTTGGGATTGTATGTGCCCTCTATTATGACATTGGGCATCGCCCTTGGCAGACGACGTTGATGGCATGTTATCGTCTATGTCATGACTAGTGGCAGCAGCTTCAGCACTAGGAGGAAGTGGTTCTTGATCTTTCCCTATTTTATTTTTATCGGAGAAAGTTTGGTCCTCCATTTATGTTATATCGATTTGATATATACTTGCGGCTAAACACAGAAAATATTTTTAAATTTTTGCTGGAGAGTAGTGCACTTTGTGGGGTACACCAGCCTTTAAGAAATGAGCCAGCCGGCTCTTTACTTATGGGACACAGGCGCACGCTTGGCGCTGCTCCTTTGTTGATGCACGTGCGGCTACTGCGCACACAATTCACAAACACAGAAAATATATATTTTTTGGTTTGGAGTGTACTTTGGGGGTTACAGCACCCTTTAACGGTCAAGCCAGCCGGCCCTTTACTTATGACACAGGCGCACGCTTGGCACTACTTTGTTGATGCACGTGTGGCTACTGCGCACACAATTCACAAACACAGAAAATAATTTTTTTTTGGCTTGGACTGGAGTGTACTTTGGGGGTTACAGCACCCTTTAACGGTCAAGCCAGCCGGCCCTTTACTTATGAGACAGGCGCACGCTTGGCACTACTTTGTTGATGCACGTGCGGCTACTGCGCACACAATTCACAAACACAGAAAATTATTTTTTTTCTGGTTTGGACTGGAGTGTACTTTGGGGGTTACAGCACCCTTTAACGGTCAAGCCAGCCGGCCCTTTACTTATGACACAGGCGCACCCTTAGCACTACTTTGTTGATGCACATGCGGCTACTGCGCACACAATTCACAAACACAGAAAATATATTATTTTTTTTGCACTTGGGGGGAGCACCCCTGACGGACAGAGCACCCCCTGGACAACACTACAGCACCCCTTTAGGACTGGGACACTGCACAGGACTTTGGAGTGGACACAGCCCCTATGGAGAACTGACTGCACAACACAGTCCAGCCAGCCCCTATGGACTTTGAAGTAGTGAACACAGCCCCTATTAACAACAGCAGCACAGCACAACACAGCCAGCCCCTATGGACTTTGAAGTAGTGGACAACAGCAGCACTACACTACACTACACTACACAGCCCAGCCAGCCCTAACTCCCACCCTCCCTCTTCACTGTCCACAGCCGAGTGAAAAAATGGCACCGACGCGGGTACCTTATATAGGATCCAAAACCCGCGATACTTGGAAGGCGGGATGATGACGTTTTGCCTCGATTTCAGATCCGAGTCAGGCGGGAAAAGTCGAGCCTGACTCGGATCGGACTCGGATCGGGGGGGCTCGGGGGGGTTTGGATTTCAGAAATCCGAACCCGCTCACCCCTAATCGTAATACGCATGCTCGAACCCGTCAGTGCGGCCGAAATTCATGTGCTCGCAAAATAGCGAATGCCTGATAATTTGAGTGACAGGAGGAGGCGTATGTGGGTGGTAACAGGGGAAGGTGCTTGAAAATGGGGAGCGGAGATCCGAATGCCGGCGTGCTTAAAGGTCAAAATGGGTATTTTATGGGTGTGCATAATTAAAACAGCAGCGTCATTGACCACGTCACTGGGTTATTTTATAGCCAGAACTGCTCGCAAAATTGTGGTAGCAAAAACCAACCACAAGAATAGCGAGCAGTTCATACCCTGGTCGATGTACTCGATTAATCTAATAAATAGCGGACATGACGTAGGATGCGAGCGGCCAGGGGGCGTAGTTTCCCAAAAAACGACCGCAAGTTTTGTTCGCTCGTTCAGACCTAGAGGCGTGAACAGACCGCAAACAGCGAATGGTTCATTTGAATAGCCACCCCTATTTTCTGGACGAGCGAGCGCTAATTGCGTCCGGCTCTGAATCAGGCCCTTTATCCATGAACAGTTTCATGTATCCTATTAATTTTGGGAAGAAGATGGGTAATCAGTAATTCACTACTCTTTTTAAGAGCATAGCTGGTCCAGTTTCTAAGTGTAGAGTTTCCACAGAAAAAAACATAACTCACCAGTCAGGTGTAAGAAAAGTTCCCATTCACTTAAGGTGCCCACACACATACCGATGTCCTCACGATACGATTTTATGACCAATTTCCTCATGAACTTTCACCGGAGCTCCCATGCCGTCGTGATGACGATTTTGGAAAAAAGACACCCAATCTGTCTTACGATCTCACGATCTATCGGATCGTACGCATCGTGAGATTGGCCATAACAAATCGTGAGTTTAAAAAAGAAAATAAAACAGGCTCTTGACTATTGGTGGGAAATTTAAATAGCCATAACAATGGGAGGGGCTATCTAGGGAGTATAAACAGCAGGAACCCTTTAAACTCTGTGTACATTCTTCTCTGCTACTAGATGAGGCTAGGTGTATTCCTGCTGAATCCTGTACATTGCTACTGTGCTCTTTGTATTTGGCTTGCCTTATACACAGGGGTGGATTTACCGCTAGGCAACCTAGGCGTCCACCTAGGGTCCGGCAGGTCCGAAGGGGCCCGTGTCTGGGGCCTGAAATTCAACCCTGACTTTCACAAATGCAGGCTTCTCTTCTTAATTTTGTAATGTTTTGCAGAGGCTCCGTTACTGTGCCTCTGCAAAACATATCCCTGACGTAATGTGGTCCCGCCCACTCTTCTGCACTCTCAGTACACAAGCCCAGGTTCAGCAGTGAAGTGAGGACCGGAGTAATTACAGCCCCTGCAATTACAGTTATGAGATGCAGGGCTTCCCGCACGTCTAAACATCGGTATCGCCGCAGCGCTGTCCTTACAACAGAACAGGGACATTGATATGATATACTGGGGAGCAGAGAGGAGCAGAAGAGTCAGGAGCTGATGAGCGCACAGGAACCGAGGTTAGTTTTAGTGCTAAAGGTGTCTCCAGAAAAAGGGGAAGGTGGGTGGGGGGTTGTCTGGAGGGGACTGGGAAGATGGGAAGTGTCTGCATCGCTAATTTTTTTCAAGTAGTGACAGTGACATAGAGGTATATTTATTAGCAATTTGACATTTGTGCCAATATATGATTATACATTGTATAGTATAACCTGCCTAAGTATAGTAAAACCAGGCTCGGACTGTTATTGAAATTTCTTGCGCAGGGGAGAGGTGGTGTTTGATGTTTTCATCACCCACCTGCTCCTGGTATAGTCTACGGGGGGAGGGGGTTCTGCGGGGGGAGGGGGTTTGGTTTGTTTGCTGCAAGCAAATGAAGACTATCTTCTTGTAATGTGTGAATGTATAATAAATTATGTCAGTGTCATGTAAGTGCATGTCAGTAAGTGGTATCTGTAAGTCTGTGTGCCAGTAAGGGTTATTTGTCAGGAAGTGGTGTCTGTATCAGTAAGGGGTTTATGTGTCAGTGAGTGTATTTGTGTCTGTAAGGTGTATGTATGTCAGTAAGTTGTATCTGTGTCAGTAAGTGGTGTATGTGTCAGTAAGAGGTGTATGTGTCTGTAAGCACTGTCTGTCAGTAAGTGGTGTCTGTGTCAGTAAGTGGTGTCTGTATCAGTGTCAGTAAGGGGTATCCGTATCAGTAAGGTGTGTGCGTGCGTGCAGCTACTGTATAGGGGCAATGCATGTATGTATGTGGATATGGGGGCAGTGTGTGTGTGTGTGTGTGTGTGTGTGTGTGAGGCTTTGGGGCAGTGTGTGTGTGTGTGTGTGTGTAAAATTACACGCAGTTGAGGAAGGGGGGCCCCAAACTGATATCTTGCTTAGGGCCCCATGAGGTCTAAATCATACTTGCCTACCCTCCCGATTTGGTCGGGAGCCTCCCGAAAATCGGGTGCCGCTCCCGACCTCCCGGGAAGGCAGGCAAGTCTCCCGGAACCAGCCGCAGCCATCCCACACCCCCCCGTTGGCGGCCACATAGTATGCAGCCCGGGGGATCAGATGACGCGATTCGCGTTAAAACGCGTCATCGAAGCCCCGCCCCCCGCAGTACAGTGTCTGTATTACGGGCTCTGCACAGCGGCGGGCGGGGCCACGATGACGTTTTGAGCCGCCACGCCCCCCGCTCCACCCACCTGATGTGTAAAGAGCGTGGTCCAGGCTGTCCCCTCCCGGAAGGGACAGCCTAAAGGTAGGCAAGTCTGGTCTAAATCCACCTCTGCTTATACAAAGTTTATTCTACCTGCAAGTGTGTGCTACCTACCTGCATTCTATCCTGTTCCTGAATTCTGTACTGATGCATCCCTATCAGTATAGAGTGTTGGTCGCTGAAGCTGGGGTCCAGGAGATTAGGTAGAGGGCCCAGCGAAGAAGGACGAGAGCATGCTGGACCAAGGAGTGGCTGCTACAAAGGGATACCCGCTCTCACATGTCCCTGCTGATGGAGATCAAGGAGAACAACCCGGAGGACTATCGGAACTACCTGCGCATGGATGACGCCAGCTTCCAAGAATTTCTGCATCTGTTGACCCCCCCACATCCAGAGACAGGACACAAGGTGGCGGAGGGCAATCCCTGCTGAAGACAGACTGGTGGCTACCCTAAGGTACATGGCTTCAGGAAGGTCACTGGAAGACCTAAAGTTTGGGACACTCATCTCACCTCAGTCCTTGGGCGTCATCATTCCGGAGACCTGCAAAGCCATCGTAAAAGTGCTACAGTACCATTATTGCAAGGTAAGTTAAAAAAAACCACCACACATTGTTTTCTTGTGGAAAGAAAAACATTTTTTTTATTTTTTACTCAACATAAAGCAAAAAATAGCCTTCATTTAGTACAATGTGCACTGACCTGCAGGCAACTGAAAGTGTGCACTAAACTGTAGGCAATATCCTTTTTTTATAACAATTTTACAAAAGAACATTATCACCAAATTTTATGAATCCCAATAGGTAGCCCGCTGTATGTGATAGGGTGGGTCAGACGCCAGTTTGAACAGGCCAATACAGATATGGCACAAGTATACATTGTGGTCCCGGCTTCCAGCAATGTGTACTTGTGCCATGTGCGTAGTGACCTTGTCCAAATGGCGTCATCACCACCCTATCCCATGCAGCAAGCACCTATTAGAATTCATAAAATTTGGTGACATTAAAAGCAAGACAGAAAAAACAACCAAATTAAATATCAAATAAATTTACATCTCTGTATATTGGGGCGACTCATCTGCTGCATCCAGCAGAGCATTATACAAGGTGGTGCTGGTGCTTGGGGTGCTTGGTGGGGGAGTAATATCTAACTGGGCAGGGGGGGGGGCGGACATACGTATTTGGGGCAGGGGAAAATAGCATTGGATCTGCAATGTATGTAGAATTTGTGAGATTTTTGCTCATACAGCGACTCAATAGGTTGTGGGTTAACCTTAGAAAATTTCTTTGGATATCTGTATCCATATTTCTCAATGTGCTGTTCACATGAGCTGTGAAATCATCTATTGCAAATGGGGGTTTCTGCAGCAGCCGTTCTGCGTTTTGTAAAAAATGGTCCTCACGTTCAGTAAGATTCTCCTTTCTCCCTTGTTTTTTTTTTCTTTTTTTGGGGTTGTTGAGAAGATGAGGGTCCAGGTGGAAGTGGAGTTTCCACTTGTGTGCTATTCTCCGGATCACTGTCACCACCGAGCAGACTGAGGTCCTGTGTGGATGCTAAATCAGGGTGTTGGGTGGGAGTCTATATAGGAAAAAAAGATATAAAAAAAATGATAGTCATGTTTTAACCCCTTTTTTACTATTTTTACAGTTTCCTAACACGGTGGAGGAGTGGACCAGCATCGCGGAAGATTTTGAACAACGTTGGAATTTCCCTAACTGCGGAGGAGCCATCGATGGGAAACACATCCGCATCAACCCACCTGTCAACACCGGATCATACTACTACAACTACAAAGGATTCTTCAGCATCGTTCTCATGGCAGTAGTGAATGCCAACTACGAATTTCTGTTTGTGGATGTCGGCAAGAATGGGCGTGCTTCAGATGGTGGGTCCTTCAAAAAGACGGCTTTCTACCAGAGACTCGCCAACAAAACCCTCAACTTGCCCTCACTGGACCAGACAAAGCATGGCCTAAATTACGTTTTCATTGCAGACGAGGCTTTTGCATTACATGAACATGTGATGAAGCCATTTGCACACAGGGGCCTGACCAGAGAGAAAAGGATCTACAACTACCGTCTATCCCGGGCACGGCGCATTGTGGAAAATGTTTTCATTGCAGACGAGGCTTTTGCATTACATGAACATGTGATGAAGCCATTTGCACACAGGGGCCTGACCAGAGAGAAAAGGATCTACAACTACCGTCTATCCCGGGCACGGCGCATTGTGGAAAATGCGTTTGGAATAATGAGCAACCGCTTCCGCATTTTCCACACCACCATCAATCTACATGTGGAGAAGATAGACTGGGTCGTGATGGCGTGCTGTGTGCTGCACAACTTTCTGCAAAGAAAATCTACTCAACGAGGACCTGTCCCAGCTAGACCAGAAGATGTAGGACCCCTGGAGGACATTGAACATTTGACATCTGTGTCTGCACCACCAATTACAACAACATCCACCGCACATGCCAAAGAAGTGAGGGAGGAGTACATGACCTATTTCAATGGACCAGGTGCTGTACCATGGCAGGAGGACTGTCTGTGAACTACTGACTAAATTGGAAATTTGGGATTTAACAACAAAAACATTAAGGATTTTGGTTTAAACTGTGTCACTAATTACCAAGACTTCTGCAACCTCCTCATCTCCCTCACGCTCAGACATCAAGATGATTGATTCCCTTTGAGGCTCTTGTTCACTGATGAATGACATCATATGGTAGTACCACAGTGCAGGAGTATATATTTCATCTGTGCCCACTCCTGATTTTTTTGAGTCATCCACCTTCTTTTTTTCTTTGATGTACACTGTCCTGAGATTTTGAATCTGTTGCCGTACAGTTTTCAGGTCTGCATCAGATATGTATTTTTTTGTATACACCAAAAGTTCCTCTAGTGCTGCCAACTTGTGCGACTTATTGTGGTACGTCCGAGAACTGATCTTCCACAGACACTCTTTCGAGTTCAGGATTTCAATGAATCCTGTAACGAATTCAAGTTCAGAATCCATGGACATTATCTATGAATAAGAAAAAAAAGGACATTTAAATATTTGTGTATATAGGCCCTGATTCAGAGCCGGACGCTCTGACCAGAGCGCTCGCTCTGAATCAGGGCCCACCTCCATTAAAATGGAGCGTCCTCCTGGACGCTCGTATAGCTGTGGGTCACCACCCACAGCATATACGAGCGTCCAACAAGATGGTCGCGATGGTCTTGACCATCGCGACCATCGGACTTGCGAGTGAAACCCTGTGGTCGGGTTTCTCAACCGCAAGGCCAGGAGTGATTTTGGCTCTATCAGAGCCAAAATCACTCCCACTGACATCACTAGTGATGTCAGTGGGGCCGGCTTCAGACGGTAGGCGTTCCCATAGGAACGCCTCCGTCTGGCAGGCACGCCCCCGGCACGCCCACCAAAGGGGGCGTGCTGTCAATCAACATCGACAGTACGCCCCCTTTGGTGCGAGACCCGGAGCGATGGAAAGTCCTTCGCTCGCCGGGTCTCGCGTATGCACAGTGGGGAACATCGACCCACTTGCGAGCGTACTGCCGCTCGCGAGTGGGTCTGAATGACCCCCATAGTTTTGTTAAATGTAATGTTGTTATAGTTCACATTTTTTATGTTTTAATATTATCTTTTTTACAGGTTTTTAAAGGTTTGTTATGGTATTCTAATCATGTTTTCTTTTACAGGAATGTCATGTGTTTATTGCTTGGTAATATAATGTTTTTCTTTGTTTGACAGTATGGGTTTTCCACCTTTGGGCCTGTCATTGTGGTAGAACTACAGATCCCAGGATGCCCTAAAAACAGTTTCAAAGGTGGGTGGCAGGTCATCCTGGGATCTGTAGTTCCACAACAGCTGGAGACCGTAAGGTAGAAGACCCCCAGTTTAAATAATGTGTGTTTTTAAATGTAATGTATGGTGATTTTTTTGTAAAATACGTGTTCATTTTTTTGTTATATTACACACATTGGTGGGCAGCAGGCACTAAATGCATGATCCAGCCACCGCCCGCCTCAATACGGCGGGCGGTGGCTGGGTCATGCATTTATTACCTGGGGGCACACATTGGTGGGCAGTGGGGAGCACATATTGGTGGTCAGTGTGGTTGTATTTAAACTGTACCAATACTCACCAAAACAAGAATCCAGTGTGCAGGCTCCTCAATGTGCGACTGTCTTGCTCCATACACGATGCTGCACAAGATGGGGATGGGGCGTGTCCAGGCTTCTGTCAGTCAAATTCCGCATTGTGTGATTAATCGTATGAATCATCATGAGGGAAAAAACCCTCACGATCTGCTTCCATCGTGTTCATGGCTGGCTAATCTGCCCTACAGCACGGCAGATCAGAAAATGCGATGTACGACGAGCGGGGACGCGCATCAGCATCGTGCTCGTGAGTACAAACTCACGATTTGTACTTTTACCCGATTCATCGCCACGATTCGTCGAAATCGTCCAGATCGTGTAAAATGTCGCTATATGTGTGGGCACCTTTACACTGTTAGGTGTATCAAATTTTGGTATTATTCCAGGTGGAATTTGATTCTGAAGCACTGTTCGGACAAATCTCTAATCCATGGATCGTGTTCTAATGTCCCAGTTGTAAAACTCTATTAACATTCTGACACAATTCATTGCAGATGGCAATTTCTGCATAGGCACTCTTGTTTACCTTTAAAACGTGATAAATATACCATTAATCTAATACCACTGGGTCTGTTGGGGATGAATGGGAGAGTGGCAGAACTATCTCTGTACTCTCTGCAATGGTGGAATATCAAACACTGATGCTAACTCATCTCACAGATATTGATTAATATGGGTTATTGTCAGCCTCACTTATAATATGCTTAATTCAGGGTTTTTGAAACTGCCCTGTAAACTCAGTCTGTGCCGACTTATTTGGGATGGGGTTGAGGGGGCGGCTGAAGACACGGGCTGAAAGGGCCATTGCCTGGAGCGCCATAGCCTTAAGGGCGCATCCATGCGCCCCCAGCCGCCTCCTGAACTAACTTGCCACAAGAGAAGATCCCCTTCTATTTGCCTGAAGAAACTTGTCTTCATGCACTGGGCGGAGCTGGGGGTGGACCATAGACAGAGGAGACGGATTGATGGAAACTGAGGACAGTAAGCAAGTAAAGCTGGTTACACACTAGGTCGACTTCAGGTAAGTATACACACTTACTGATCAGCCTCTTGACATGTTGTCCTGAAGTCACAGCTGGGCGGGCTGAATTTGCCCACCGAGCTGTGACATCAGACCCTGCAGCAAGTGTATAGATGGACGGTGGACCGCCTAATTAAGCTAATTTCCAAGTAGCTTAAGTAGTCCTTAATTACTCACCTTCTGAAGAGCTGTTCTCCTTCTCCGTCTCTTCTCCGGCATCGCAGATAGCTTTTATGGACTGGCCGAGCACAGGACAGGTACTATCTCTAACCTTGCACACACTACCTACACTACACTACCCCTAACCCTGCACCCGCTCCCAGCAGTCACTACACTACGCTACACTGGACGACAGCTGTGTTAAAAAAAAATCCCTCCCATGGTAGTTTTCCCGTAGAAAACCCAGCAACTCATTTTCTAAAAAGGTATAAAGCGAGTATCGGGAGCGTACATACCCGCGGTAATCCAAAATTGGTTGCCAATTCCGCGTAATATTTTGCAGGCAAAACCTTTTGTTGGGAGAAAAATACTGTGCCTAGTCATCAATTAGGGCTATATTTAGAGGTATCATCCAGCTACAAGGTACAAATTAGCACCTGGACAAACCATAATGTGATGCCAGGGGTGCAAATAATATTTTTTTGAAACACAGGGAAACAACTAGTGTTGAGGTACAATGAACCCCCTCCCAAATCTAAATATGTTTGCACAGCATAAATGTGCCCCTCTCCACCACAACTAATGGGAGGTGAAACTCCGGGAGGGGGCAGCCAGTTCGGCACAGAGGGGGCTATGACCCTGTATAGGTGGGCGGTGCAATTGCGAAATCATGTCCCCGCTACCCAATGCCAAGATTACCACCATTGTAAAGTGGGTGGTGTGGCTACAATGATGCGATTCAGGACAAATTGCGTCATAGGACGCCCGGACCGCCAACTTAACTCAGGCAGTGGGTGGCACCAGGCAGATGTGCAAGGCCGGGTGGCTGAGAGCAGCACTTGAAGTTCTTTAGCTTCCCGAACGTTCTGGGAGAGTAAGCAAGTATGTATCAGATTGACCATGCAGACACCACACTACAATAATATATACCTGCTTCACCAATATCAAAAACATAAACGTGCTTAAGAAGCAGTACTGGTGCCAGTGCTGGAATCGATCTCGCATTGAATACCCTCTGTACACATAAAAATGACAGTGCATAAGATGCATGTAGTGGCAGGAATCTTTTATTGAACGAACCTTACATGAAACTTGAATGTTTTGTACCCTCAGGTGGTACAGGTTCCACTGGTTAAAAACCCTTGTTCTAGACTAGTGATGGATAACAAGCAGCATTCAGAACAGTGGCCCAACTAACACCTGCGGCCCCCCTGGCTCAGTGTCCCTCCATTATTCCCCACTGAGCTTTACCCGCAGCCCTAGCCTTTATTGGCTGAAGGTCTAAATGTGATTATAACAGCAGGCTTTCACAAAGCATGACCTTCTCTCCAGGGCGCTCATGCAGCACCTATTAGGAGGAGGAGACGAGAGTACAGTAATCGACACCATCTGATCTCCCTTGTTACTCTGGGTGAAAAGACTGATGGAACTTCATTAACAAGAAAGCATGACATTTTAGGCAAGGTGGTGTCAATAATTAATAGTGAATGCAATTACAACCAATTAAAGTCTGCGTTGTGTTTTAGCATTATTTATAAAAGATGGGTTTGGCTGTACGGGATCTGCCAAGTAACGATGAGTTGTGAATATTATAAAGAACAATAGTTCAGAATAGAGTCCATGTATTTGCATTGTTATGGGGTGATGTGTTATGGGGTGATGTTGCAAATTCATATGTATAAAAGATCTGCCAGATACGACTAAAGCAGTCCACTGCAACGTCCATCAAAATTTTAGGGTATAGTAAGCAGAACCTGGGCAATTCCCATAGGATAAAATGGGGGATGCCTGAACCTCAATCCACAGCCACCAAAGTACTATATTCTAACCATTGTTGCAAAGTGGATACAATTCTGGATAATATTCAGAAGAAGTCATCGAGATATTTTCCATATTAATATAGAAATCAATTCTAGTAACCCATTCCCTAATATTTGTAGGAGAGGGGGACCTCCAATGCATTGATATTAATGATTTTGCTACATTGTGTTTTCTTGTAACAAGAATTGGAAGCATTTGATAGATTAAGAACCATGGGCCCTCCCACACTATTTCCAAAAGAATTTCAAAAGCATAAAATCTGACTTTCCACCAAAATGGGACAATTAGCAAGCATTCCCACCAGATGTGTCTCTAGCTCACATGTATTGAGAATGTCAGGGTACATCTTGCTAAGTTGATTAGGATAACTTTAACAGGGAAATAAATCTGAATTTAATTTTCATAACTGACAACTTGGACCAGAAAACATAAATGAAAATATTTTATGCCAGTGCTTCTTTTCGGAGCAGCTGTCCCCGCACTGGAGAAATTATGAATTGCTTCGGTGTCAAGTTTCCCCCACTGCAAGTTGGGTACTTTAGTATCCCTCGCAGTGAGATGATAACATAATCATCGGGGGCCATACGACCTCCAATGATGAATAAGCCCCTATGTCTGAAAGGGTCTGACCAGGGTCATGCCTAAAAGGGCTTGATTGGTGGGCACAGTAGTGCTTATAGATTACATCATCTCCAAGCATCGGCTGTTAGACGGAAGACCCGGGTGCGGTATGAAGGGTGATGACCAGAGTTTAACCTGGGTCCATCACTCAGGTATGAACGGGGGTAAGTTGTGAAACCCCAGCTTCAACCCGTGTTCAGAGTCCAAGGGCTGAGCTCTGTTAAAGCTGGGGTGTATGTCTGAAAGGGGTATTAGAGTTACTTTCAGAACACTGAAAGCAAGGGATTTGAACACGAAACTTCCTATACCATATGCATACTCTTAACTTTTGAGCTATCAATAAGAGTGTGATTTTTGTGTATCTTGTCATTCACCCACATCCCCTTTTATTTAAAGTACACAATACTCAGTATGCCATACTCTGGGCTCAAACTCTCAACATCACATACTACAGTAAGACACTTAACACACAGGACTATTTGGTCCTGCGTAGGAAGCCTGTTAATTTTAATTATATGAAGCTTGGTGCAATTGTCAGTTGAAACCATCGCAGCTAAGCAGATCTATGTAGTGTGCATCCACACATCCAATCCCCAACTAGCTTCATATACTGTAGTTAGAATTACCAGACTGCTCCATATGTTAGGTGTCTGACTAGAGTGGATGTGGAGAAATTTGTGTTTAAATATAGGGGGATATAACTGAAAGTGCATTCCCCCAAGTACATCATGGCCCATTGTAAAGACTTTGTCTCATAAAAAAAATTGGTCCGTCATGGTGGGTAATCTGGGTACTTAGAAACCCCCCCTGCATGTACCACTGCTTTCATATAGTGTGCTCTCTTCAGATTTCTTGCCTTCCTGAAAACCTTGGTACAGTATGCTGTAGTTTGCAATGTTGTCTCTTGACTTCCGAGTAGGCACAATCTTAAAATGAACTAGGTACAAGTTCATATCCTGAGGTTAGCTGGGGTACCAACTGCAATAGAGACTGGCAGCTGAGGATGCCATTTTCTGGGCCTCTTAACTGGTGGGCCTCACGTACCTGGCACTTGTGCCACCAAAATTTTATTTATACCTGTGACTGGGCAGATCTTTTCAAAGCCGTATTTGTAGTGTCTGCGTATGTACTCATTCATACAGACATACAAGTAGATCAGGAGCTGTAGACAGCATGCTTTCAACACCTTTACTGACCTGGGGACAAAACATAAAGCAACAACATTTTACAACAGTGCTATCAAACAATGCAGTGAATATAACACAGTGGTAAGATATGGTACTGCAGGCATTAAACAACAAATCTGGCAGAGTCAGATTCCAATATATAACAGTATTAGTATAAGCAAGCTTCTGTTTCATGAATCCCCCTCTCTCCCTACAAGACTGCCTTTTCTAGACTGACTTGCAACCTTGGTAACCTGGCTGGTCCTTGGAGGGGGCATATGTCACCATGAGATCTGTCCCATGATCTTATATACAGTCGAGTCACATTATTATGACCACCAGCCAGAGTAACCACCATGTGCAGCACAGACAGCAGCTAGATGGGCTGGGAGTGACTCAATAAGGTGCTGGTAGGTTGGCACAGGTATCGGGAGCCATGCTGACTGCTGTGCATCCCACAACAGCTGGAACCCTGTGGAGTATCCATAGAGGGAACACAACGTTCGAGGTGGTCCCACAGATGCTCAATTGGGTTCAAGTTCAGGGAATTAGGGGGCCAGGGAAGCACTTGGAAGTCTTGGTCGTGCTCGTCCAACTACTGTCTTACATTTCTAGCACGTGACATGTTGCATTGTCTTGCTGGAAGACCTCATCCGTCTCAGGGAAGACAATCAGCATGTATGAGTGTACGTGCTCTGCAAGGATAGAGTCATAATCAAACTGGTTGAGGGTGCCTTCCACATGGATGATTGGGCCCAGAGAATGCCATGAAAACATTCCCAAGACCATAACGCTGCCACCACCAGCTTGTGTTCTTCCAGCAATGGTTGCAGGGTGTTTGTTCTCTGATGTTTCTCACCTGACACGCCAACATCCATCCATTCGATGAATCAGAAAATGTGACTTATTGGAGAAGGCAACCCCTCGCCAATCAGCGGAGGTCCAATTCCGATACAGCCGTGAAAAGTGAAGCCTTTTCCGCCAATGCACCTTCGTTAGCATAGATGCAGTGACCATCTGTTTGCTTCGGAGCCCCATACTCAGCAGGGGTTGCTGAACTGTCATTTTATACACATGTTTGGTGGCCCCCAGGTTCATTTTGATGGTGAGCTGCTCCACTGTAGTGTGTCGGTCGGCCGTCACTCACCTTCGTAGCCGACATTCACCTTTCACATCAATGGCACGTTGTGCTCTGCAGTTTCCACGTAGGTTATTTGCCACGATACACCTCCACCACAGCAGCAAGCGAACAGTTCACAAACTGCGCTCTTTCGGAATTACTGCCACCCTTGGTACGAAAGCCAATAATCATCCCTTTTTACAACTCTGAAAAATTGCCCTTTTTACCCATGACAGCAACGAGTGATATGCGTGCAGACGACCTATCACACACCTTAATATACCCACCAAGCCAGCGCATGGCAACATGACGTACTTCGTGGGCTACGCACTGCCGACTTCAGATGTAGGAGGTGGTGATAATAATGTGACTGTGTAGATGCATTGGTGCAAAACAAGACGCTTTACAATTGTAGTTTAGGAATGTTACAGGTAATTATTATATAACTCTATGAATAAATTGAAATAACATCTGAATTGAGACAAATTAGTTAAATACTGCAAAAAATCTTACATCAGTGCAAAGGCAAAGTTTGAACTGTTTGAGTCCAAGGTTTGTATCTGAATATTACAGGAGGCCAAAAATAAGAATATTTTAGTTAAAATAAAAGGCTGATAAACTCATAACTCTGACCCTCCCAGTCCTCCCCTGTAAACATGCAACATATTTATTGTAGTCTTTGCAAAAAGATCACAATGATGTCTTAAGGCCTTGTTAAATATTGTCCATTATCTGAACCACTACCTTATATTTTATTATTATTATTATTATTATTATTATTATTATTATTATTATTATTGTTATTATCAAGTTAGCATCAGCATACTCTTTAGACAGACTTTGCGGGCGCCCTGCTCGCAAGTTTATAATCTACAGGAACAAGTTTGTTATTCAAAAATTGGATACTTTCATCTGTAGTGAATTATTAATATAATTACAGGTTGAGTCTTCAATATCCAAATATGCCGAAAAACTGAATATTACGAAATACGGAATTTTTCTAGCATGACTGAGATAGCAAAACCTTTACTTTTTGATGGGTCAATGTACACAAACTTTATTTAAGGCACACAATAATTAAAAATATTGTATAAAATTACCTTCAGGCTTCGTGTATAAGGTGTATATGAAACATAAATAAATTTAATGCATGTGCACAAACTTTGTTTAAGCCACAAAATTATTGAAAATATTGTATAAAATTACCTGCAGGCTGTGTTTATAAGGTGTATATAACACATAAATGCATTCTGTGTTTAGATTTGTGTCCCATTCCCAAGATATCCCATTATGGTATGCAAATATTCCAAAATACGTAATATTCCCATATCCAAAATAACCCTGGTCCCAAGCATTTTGGATATGGACTGAGGGCCTGATTCAGACCCGGTCGCAAGCGCTGAGCGCTCGCAACCAGGTCGATGGTGGCCCACAGCGCATGTGCACGACGGAGCCGGCTCCGTCGTGCGCATGCGCGAGACCCGGCTAGCGATGGGCAATCTGTCGCTCCAGATCTGAAACCAAAGGGGGCGAGCTGTCGATGTTGAGGTTCAGCTCGCCCCCTTTCGTGAGCGGGCCTGGGGGGTGGCTGCCTAAATGGAGGCGTTCCCATGAGAACGCCTGCCGTTTGGGGGCGGCCCCACTGACATCACTTGTGATGTCAGTGGAGAGCTTCCGGCTCTGTTTGAGCCGAAAGCTCTCTGGGGCTTGCGATAAACGAGACCCTACCACAAGGGTCTCGTCGCAAGCCCGATGGTGGCGATGGCCTTGACCATCGTGACCATCATCATGGCCGCTCTGTCAGTGCAAGTGGCTCTGAATCAGGCCCTTAATCTTAAACTTTTATGTGAAATGAACATAGGGCCTGATTTATAGGGCCCGCAAGCAACTTTGCAATTCCATCTGTGCAGATATGGTAATACTGCAGGAGGCATCACGCCTCCTGCTGCACAAAGTTCTCCAACGCAGCATCGGATACTCTGTAGAACATCAGTCGGCTAAGGTGACCCATGGGGGTCATGCAGCCGGCCACCGCAGTTGATGGGAAGAAGACAGGAAATCTCCGTCTGCCGACAGAGATCCTGGCTTCTTCCCTCCCCCCCAATGGCGGTGACACGTCTCCGTTTCGGGGAACGGAGGGCATAGCCGCCCCCTCCCCACCCACAAACGGCAGCAGACTGTTAATCACTGACAGTCTGCTGCCAGTCTCCGTGCGGGATTGCAGACCCGTTCTGCACATGCACAGAATGGGTCATGCGCCAGCGCAGATTCCCGATCATCGGGAATCTGCGTTCAGCAGTGCACTAGCGTGCACTGCTGAATAAGGGCCATAGGGCCTGATTCAGAGCTGCTCACTAGATGTGATCGCTCGCACAATGTGTATGTAAATTGCGTAGGTAGTGCTACTGCACAGCAATGCATTAGCACGCCCAGTATTTCTTAGAGAGCGATCACATAGTGTATGCAGACACCCACCAGCCTGTTTTAAGATGCCCACTTGTGCACGTCATGTCCAGGAAGTGTATTCAACCATCGGTACATCGGGTAACATCGGATGCTATCGCAGCGCTTGAGGTTGACCTTCAGTGTAAAAACAAGCCAGGTGACGTGTACTATGATGCTGTCTTTTAATTATGCACACCTCTAAAACGCCATTGAGATGCTCTGGCACATCTGTGTTTGCACCTCCTCTCCCCCGTTTTCAATGGCCAGCCCCTGTTACCCCCTACAAATGGCTTCCCCTGTCACTCACTCTGCTGGGCTGTCTATGCGCAGCAAGCAAATGCATTGTGAACATTCGCTAAGGTATGCACATGCGCACATTGCACATTGAAGAGTATTAAAGGATATATTCATGTACTTTTACAGTACTGAATTGCTACTTTTTACTACAGATGTGATCTATAGCTTGGTTAAGTAGCAATTCATGCATGTATACTTACCCTTCCGGCGAAGTGATCCGTTATCCAGGGCTTCGGTGGTCCTGTTTCTGCAAAGCGTAGAGTCGGCAGCCAGGTCCATTCTGCGCATGTGACGGGGTCGCAGATCATGAGACACTGCAGGGGCTGCTGGGATATAAAGGGGCGGGGCTAGAATTATTATTATTAACATTTATTTATATGGCGCCACAAATGTTCCGTAGCGCCTTACAAAGCACATAAACAAGTTGTAGACAAGCGACTTACAGAACAATACAATACAGGACCAGGACATGGATAATATATATTGCTACATTAGTGACCATAACACCCAGATAAGCAACACAGCATAAGCAGCCAAGTGTTAGGTGCCCTAGTGGGGAGTAAGAAGTAGATGAAACTAAAGTAGGGAGAAGCACAAGAGGTTAGAGAGAATGAGTGCCTGGCTGACAAACAAGGAAGTAAGTAACTTCCCTGTCCTTTTCGCACTGTAGAACAGATTATGCTATCCTGAGAGGGAGAATCTGTACACGGCAGCTTTTCGTTCTTTTATGAATCTCACTCATCATATAAAAGTATGGTGAATGCATTCAGCCACGGAGTGGGGATGCAGCTGGAGAAGTAATGAACTTCTCCACGGAAACCCACTCTGTGAATAGCACTGAGCAGAGAAAAGCCTTGTTTACCGATAAACAGGGCTTTTCCCTGCTCTATGAATAGACCCCCAAGTCTACAATGATTATGTGTCAGGGAAGACCCATTTGTAGGAATTCAAGTAATGGTAACAGCTATGAGACAGTCACACAGAAAATGTCTTCCGTGATTAAGCCATGCCCCCTTCCCCCGGGCATAGGCTGGCTCTCTACGCCCCTGCCTACAAGCCCCACCTCCCACACAGCAGCAGTACATTGGACACTGAGGGGGGCCCTGCAGCTTGCTGATTATTCTGGCAAAAAACTGCTTACATCACAGGTGAGATCATCGGCAGGTTGCAGGCCCTCCTCTGAGACCAGGTCCAGTTCATTAGTACTGTTTGTACTCCCCTGAAGGTGGCCTAGTATGTGTAAAATATTTGGAAAAATGACACAGGTGATAGTATATACTGTGCCAGAGCCTTTTCTATGGCACTTGCAGAAAATATCCCACAAAAGGTGGTGCTGCATTCAGAAGGTGGGGGGCTGCATGGTAGGTGGCAGGATGCAGCACACAGGACCCCCAATCCCCTAATATAGCAATAAAAAACTACTAGTTATGTATACATAATTATTATTATAATTTTTGAGAGCAGTGTGGAAGTGTCAGTAGGGCCGAAACTAGGAGTTTTGTCCCCCTGGGGCAAGGCAGTAATTTGGCACCCCCCCATTATGCCACATACAGTAATGCCCCTTACCCCAATATGCAATACACAGTAATGCCCCTTCTACATAATGCCACATGCAGTAATGCCCCTTATACATGCCACACACAGTAATGCCCCTTATACATAATGTCACAGACAGTAATGCCCATTATACATTATGCCACACAGTAATGCCCCTTACACATTATGCCATACACAGTAAAGCTCCTTATACATTCTGCCACACACAGTAATGCCCCTCACACCATTATGGCACAGTTGATTCTATTTCCCCTTCATCATGCCACACACAGTAATGCCACTTACACAATTATGGCCACCCATCCTGCAGCCGCTCATCTGATACCCCTTCTTCCACAGCAGCCCAGCGGGTGTTGATATGAAGTTGCACGCCCGCTTTGCAATCAGCTGCCCGCAGTCAGTCCTTGAGAGCAACACAGCGCCTGCCGCCATCATTCTAATGTGGCACCAGTCGCGAGCCAAACGGAGCTCGCGGACCAGCAGCCACTGCTGATTGGCTGCCAGCCCGCAAGCCGATTGGCCTGCGACCGGGGCCACAAGCGGCCACATTATAATGAAAGTGGAGGGCAGGGTGTCTCTAAGTGCTGCGGGCGGCTGGGTGCAGGGGTGCAGCTTCAAATCCACTCCTGCTTGCACCAGCCCTCCCTCGGCGGCACACATTCTTTGCCTGGGGTACGTGCCACCTTAGCCCCCCTCCTAGTTGCGGCCCTGGTATCAGACTGGCATGGATCCAGAGCATTAAGTGGGGAGCAGAAGCCTCCAACCAGGAGAATGACCAACATTGCCAGGCCCCCATCATTTCTGTGCCCTATAGTTGCTGCACCCCCTGCACTAAGATAGTTCCATCGCCTCTGGTTGTATCCTTAGTAAATATGTGAAATCTCCTTTTATTCTTCCATTTTGGAATACAAAGAAACCACAACCTACAGTAAACATTAAATTGTTCCCGAGAAGCACATGATGCTAATCTATGGTGAGACTGCCTACTTAATAGCAAGACAGCCGATCAAGAGTGGTCTCTTATCCATAAGGGGGGAGGCAACAGTGACATAGCCCTACAGAATGAATTTATTTAAATTAAGTTTTTAAATGCTCTATTTTCTATTTCTCAGTAGGTATAGAAACCTTTGGATTTCTGGCTCTTGGGGTACTACAAGTCCCTGTCACCTTTCTGTCTTGATCTACTGAGCTTAGAGCCATAGGTTATCTGCTTTTGTCTTACTCATTGTATTTGACTCGATTTATATTAGGATGATGTGTACTATAATATATTATTTCCTGATATTTACATGTACATTCATGGTATTTCGCAGTCAGTATTCTTTGGCATTGCACACTTTCTTACTGAACATATTTCTTCGACAACTTGAGCACTGACTGTATAGATGTGATAAAAGTGGCAACAGTGCACAGCAACATATGAAATAATGGTTACACAGTTCCTTTGTCTTTGTTCTAGTTTTGGAGTTTTGTCTTCGAGGATTTGTTCCCATAAATGTGGTAATGAGTCATCGCACATTGCTGAATTAGTGGAAGGTTACTTACTAATGTTTTCCAGAGAACTTTAGCATGGCTTTTGCCAGGATTTTTTTCTTAACAATGACGAAGTTCAGATTTATGCATTTAAAGGGATATTAAGGACTCTATCCAATTATATGCGAGTTCCCTCTCTGGGCAGTAAGTGAAATTGTATGCCACACGTACTGTACCTCTGGACTGACGGATTTTTACTTGCAGTCCCATAGGGCTGCATACAAAAATGTGCCAGTCCAGGGTGAGATCAGACCACAAGGGGGGCGAGTTGTGGTGCCATTGCTGGCGTTTCTATGCTGTTGTAACAGCAACTTGCCCCCTTTGCAGCTAATTAAATTGACCCCTAAAACAGTAACATGTTTATTTATTTCCTGATAATATTAACATTATTGTTTATTAATAAACCTTTAACTGCGACACACCAACCAGTCAGCAGTTTGCTTTTATCTGCTTATCCCAAGTTAAACAGTGAAAGCAAGTGCTGGATTGGTTGCTAAAGTTTGGTCCAAATTTTACATCTAAATGCAAGTTAGTAAATACACCCCTAAATTTAATTATTTGTGCAAAAAAAACTCTAAAACTGTCCTCTTTGTGTAAAAAATACCAGTGAATACAGTAAGGGAGTATTTATGTAATTGCACACTGAGGCAAAGTACACGGAGACTCATTTAGTCAGTTGTAGTATCATTTTCAGGTGCCTGATGTTTGGTGCAAATAGACACTGATGATGATGGCTGCAACCAGCACTAACTAGAGATGAGCGGGTTCGGATATCAGAGATCTGATCCCACCCGAACTTAGTGATCCGAGCCGAGATCCGAGTTGGCTCGGGTTTTCCCGCCTGACTCGAATCTCAAAGCGAGGCAAAACGTCATCATCCCGCTGTCGGATTCTCGTGGGTTTTGGATTGTATAAAGGTTCCCTGCACTCGCCGCCATTTCATTCCGGCTGTGGAGACTGAGTGAAGAGAATGCAAGTGAGGGGCTGTGCTGCTGCTGTGCATAGGGGCTGGCTGCTGTGCATAGGGATTGTCATAGGGGCTGGCTGTTGTCCAATGTCCATAGGGGCTGGCTGTTGTGCTGGGCTGTGCCTGTTGTCGATAAAGGCTGTGTTGACTCTATCTATACTAGAAGCTGTGCTGCAAAGAGAAAAGGGGGGCTTCAGTGGCTCCTGTGTCACTGCAGTCCATAAAGGGGTGCTGCTGTGTTGTCCAGAGGGTGCTCTGTCCACCAGGGGTGCTCTTCACAGTGTAAAAAACCCCCCAACAAATTAATGTGTTTTGTTTTCTGTGTGTGCGCGTGTTAGCCACACTTATCAGCAACATAGCTGCGCAGGGGTGTTGCCTGTGTCATTTATCAAGGGGCTGCTGCCTCGATCAGGAGGGCTCTCCACCCCCCCAGTGTAAAAAAAACCCAACAAATTAATGTGTTTTTTTTTCTGTGTGTGTGTGTGCGTTAGCCACACTTATCAGCAATGTAGCTGCCTGTGTCGTTTATCAAGGGCTCCTGCCTCGTTCAGGAGTGCTCTCCTCCCAGTGTAAAAAAACCCCCAGCAAATGAATAAGTCTTTAATTTTCTGTGTGTGTGCACGTTAGCCACACTTATCAGCAAAGTAGATGCGCAGGGGTGCTGCCTGTGTCATTTATCATGGGGCTGCTGTGTCCATTCAGGGCAGTGGCAAACCCAGAATTTTTAGAGGGGGGTTTCCAACTGCTTGATTTTAGAGTGAGTGTGGCCAGTCCATGAAGAGGGCATAATTAGGACTTAACCATCTTTAATATGCATCATACAAAGTGTATTGTGCATCATAATTCCAGCATATCCAGGACCAGCAATCACAGTAAGCCATTAAATGTGGCAGTAGGGCCATCCTGCCTAAGCTGAATGGTTTTATTTCAGATGTTGGTACCATTCCAGAGCATTGGAGCAAGTCCAGGAGTCTGGGGGTGCAGCAGAAGAACCTAGCACTACCCTGGACATACTGTATATGTACACATTGGTCTTATTGACTGAATAGTGTATTATACAGTATTAATAATTAACCCTATTGATGGCCTGTAACAATGCACCCCTAACAGTGCATGTTTTCCAGATCTCCTATTTAGTGCACTGGTGTATTTAATACTGGCTGACACATGTTAAAAGAGCAACAGGTGGTGCTAATTATTTCATTTGTGATACTGAGAAGAACATGCAGCACTAGAAAATTCTATTATATTACGATTTCTATTGTGGTTATGGTATGGGCTGGGGAGGGGGGTTTCCAGGTAACTGGAAACCCCCCTGCGGGGGCTGCTGTGTCCATCCAGGGGTTGTTGTGTTCATCTAGGGCAGGGGCTGCTGTGTCCATCCAGGGCCAGGGACTGCAGGGGTGTAACAGTATTACTATTCGTAAAACATATTTTCACATTGTAAGTGCAAAACGCAGTGTATTCGTACAAAATATTGTCACACCGTAAGCACAAAACGCAGTGGATTCATAAAAAATATTGACACTGTTAGTGGATACACAGAGTATTTGTAAAAAATATTGTCACTCTGTAAGTGGAAAAGGAGGTGTATTCGTAAAAATAATTGTCATACTGTAAGTGGTAGCGCAGTGTGTTATTCTTTGCTTATTCATAAAAACTTGTGACACTAAGTGGAAACTTCACAATTTTACAATTTAATAACACAAAGTAGCAATAAAAAATGCAACTTTTCACTTCTTTCCTCAATCATGAATAAATGATTATCTACTCTGCAAGCCGACTACAAGACCACAACAAAGTGCTAAATAACGTGCATTATATATTAAACTTAGTGACATCACAAAGCTGAGATTCACATAAACATTGTCAAAAGGTGAAAATAGAGGATATCATTTAAAAAATGGAATAAAGCAGCTAAAACTGCGTTCTCTGATTATAGTGTCCCTACTCCCTACCCATGGCCCCTCTACCTGAATTTCAGTGAGTCAGAGGGGTAACTACATGCAACCGTATGCCAGAGTGCAGCTGCTTCTCCTGTAGCCCAGGTCAGAAGATGTGTAGGAGGTGTGGTGATATGGACTAAAATGGAGCTCACATCCACTAACGTGGACAATGAATCCCCAATCTAACAGGGAGCGCAGCTTTAATTTATACACAACACAGGATGGGATGACGATATAGGCTTGAGTGATGGTATAATCTGGGTGATGTATACATCATCTTCTTCACACAATATTAATTTATCCCCGCTGGCATCCAGATCCAAAACCAAAACACGAAAACAAAACACGGAGGTGAGGTTTTAGCAAAACCAATCCAGATCCAAAACCAGGGGAGATCTAGATCCAAAACCAAAACACGGGGGTCAGCGCACATCTCTACTAATTATGCCCTCTTCATGGACTGGCCACACTCACTCTAAAATCAATCATTTGGAGATCCCCCTCTAGAAATCCTGTGTTTGCCACTGGTCTACTATGCAAATTAAAAGTCATACTGTGCTGTCTCTACACAACTAATTAGTGATTGCAGGAGTGTTACATTTCTTATACACATATTAGAGATCTGGTAATGGGTGGTGCCAGTTTTAGCACCATGTCAGATATTGGGAAAAAAACACCAGTGGTGCCCTTCCCCATGGTGTCACTGGAGCAAGAAGGCATGTGGTGTGTGCGGTGCCGCAAAAAAGGGCACATGGCCTCGTGATCAGGGGGCGTGGTCACTTGAGAAGGGGGAATGGCCTCGCAGCCCGAACCCCAGTGTTCTGGTGTGTGTCTAAGAAGTACAGGTGAGCACTATGCAGTGCCGGCTCCCTCACACTGTCAGGAGCAAAGTGCTGCATTTGATGCTACAGTGCAGCACCCGGCTCCTGTCACCTTGTTGTCACCCCTAGGCGGGTTTTTGGGACCCCAGTCAGTTTGAAAGTCTTTTCTTACCTACAGTATATGGTGGTTTCTCTGCAACAGGGAACCTCTGAGGAATTTGGGCTTCACTGGGCAGCGTCTTCAGCCGGTATTCACTATTCATGTAGGAGATCACAATGTCTGGAAGATGCCTGTTTACGTAGATATATAGCCCATATCATCATCATAACCAGATAATATATACTGTAGTAACAGAAGCTTTTGTGCAGGAAAAATGTGAATTTCCCTGATTAAATTTCTGTGTCTTTCCAGGCTCCCCTGTGTTACTCCAGACCCCTCAATGTCTCCATCCCCAGGCCCCTCTATGGTTCTCCAGGCTCTCTGTGTCTCTTTATCTCCAGGCCTCCTTGTCTATCTATCTCCAGACCCCCTGGTCTCTTTCCATCCCCAGGACCCCCTGGGCCTCTCCATCCCCAGGACCCCCTGCGTCTCTCCATCCTCAGGCCCACCTGTGGCTCTCCATCCACAGGCCCACCTATGGCTCTCAGCTTTACTCCACCAGCCCCAGTGTGCATCTCTCAGCCCCATTCCCCCAACCCCAGTGTACGCCTCTCAGCCCCAGTGTGTCTCTCAGCCCCATTCCCCCAACCCCAGTGTGCGTCTCTCAGCCCCAGTGCCTCTCTCAGACCCATTCCCCTGGCCCCAGTGTGTGTCTCTCAGTCCCAGTGTGTGTCTCTCAGTCCCAGTGTGTGTCTCTCTGCCCCAGTGTGTCTCTCAGCCCCATTTCCCCGACCCCAGTGTGTGTCTCTCAGCCCTAGTGCATCTCTCAGACCCATTCCCCTGGCCCCAGTGTGTGTCTCTCAGTCCCAGTGTGCGTCTCTCAGTCCCAGTGTGTGTCTCTCAGTCCCAGTGTGCATCTCTCTGCCCCAGTGTGTCTCTCAGACCCATTTCCCCGACCCCAGTGTGCATCTCTCAGCCCCAGTGCATCTCTCAGACCCATTCCCCTGGCCCCAGTGTGTGTCTCTCAGTCCCAGTGTGCGTCTCTCTGCCCCAGTGTGCGTCTCTCTGCCCCAGTGTGTCTCTCAGCCCCATTCCCCCGGCCCCAGTGTGCATCTCTCAGCCCTAGTGTGCGTCTTTCAGCCCCATTGCATCTCTCAGCCCCATTCCCCTGGCCCCAGTGTGTGTCTCTAAGCCCCATTCCCCTGGCCCTAGTGTGCATCTAAGCCCCATTCTCCGTGCCCCAGTGTGCATCTCTCAGCCCGATTCCCCCAACCCCAGTGTGCGTCTCTCAGCCCCAGTGCATCACTCTGCCCCAGTGTGTGTCTCTAAGCCCCATTTCCCCGACCCCAGTGTGCGTCTTTCAGCCCCAGTGCATCTCTCAGCCCCATTCCCCTGGCCCCAGTGTGTGTCTCTAAGCCCCATTCCCCTGGCCCTAGTGTGCATCTAAGCCCCATTCTCCGTGCCCCAGTGTGCGTCTCTCAGCCCCATTCCCCCAACCCCAGTGTGCGTCTCTCAGCCCCAGTGCATCACTCTGCCCCAGTGTGTCTCTAAGCCCCATTTCCCCGACCTCAGTGTGCGTCTCTCTGCCCCAGTGCATCTCTCAGCCCCATTCCCCTGGCCCCAGTGTGTGTCTCTAAGTCCCATTCCCCCGGCCCCAGTGTGCATCTAAGCCCCATTCCCCCTGCCCCAGTGTGTGTCTCTCAGCCCCATTCCCCCAACCCCAGTGTGCGTCTCTCTGCCCCAGTGTGTCTCTCAGCCCCATTCCCCCAACCCCAGTGCATCTCTCAGACCCATTCCCCTGGGCCCAGTGTGTGTCTCTCAGTCCCAGTGTGAATCTCTCTGCCCCAGTGTGTCTCTCAGCCCCATTTCCCCGACCCCAGTGTGCATCTCTCAGCCCCAGTGCATCTCTCAGACCCATTCCCCTGGCCCCAGTGTGTGTCTCTCAGTCCCAGTGTGTGTCTCTCAGTCCCAGTGTGCGTCTCTCAGTCCCAGTGTGCGTCTCTCAGTCCCAGTGTGTGTCTCTCAGTCCCAGTGTGTGTCTCTCAGCCCCATTTCCCCGACCCCAGTGTGCGTCTCTCAGCCCCAGTGCATCTCTCAGACCCATTCCCCTGGCCCCAGTGTGTGTCTCTCAGTCCCAGTGTGTGTCTCTCAGTCCCAGTGTGCGTCTCTCAGCCCCAGTGCCTCTCTCAGACCCATTCCCCTGGCCCCAGTGTGTCTCTCAGTCCCAGTGTGTGTCTCTCAGTCCCAGTGTGTGTCTCTCAGTCCCAGTGTGCGTCTCTCAGTCCCAGTGTGTGTCTCTCAGTCCCAGTGTGTGTCTCTCAGCCCCATTTCCCCGACCCCAGTGTGCGTCTCTCAGCCCCAGTGCATCTCTCAGACCCATTCCCCTGGCCCCAGTGTGTGTCTCTCAGTCCCAGTGTGTGTCTCTCAGTCCCAGTGTGCGTCTCTCAGCCCCAGTGCATCTCTCAGACCCATTCCCCTGGCCCCAGTGTGTGTCTCTCAGTCCCAGTGTGTGTCTCTCAGTCCCAGTGTGTGTCTCTCTGCCCCAGTGTGTCTCTCAGCCCCATTTCCCCGACCCCAGTGTGTGTCTCTCAGCCCTAGTGCATCTCTCAGACCCATTCCCCTGGCCCCAGTGTGTGTCTCTCAGTCCCAGTGTGTGTCTCTCAGTCCCAGTGTGCATCTCTCTGCCCCAGTGTGTGTCTCTCAGCCCCATTCCCCCAACCCCAGTGTGCGTCTCTCTGCCCCAGTGTGTCTCTCAGCCCCATTCCCCCAACCCCAGTGCATCTCTCAGACCCATTCCCCTGGGCCCAGTGTGTGTCTCTCAGTCCCAGTGTGAATCTCTCTGCCCCAGTGTGTCTCTCAGCCCCATTTCCCCGACCCCAGTGTGCATCTCTCAGCCCCAGTGCATCTCTCAGACCCATTCCCCTGGCCCCAGTGTGTGTCTCTCAGACCCATTCCCCTGGCCCCAGTGTGTGTCTCTCAGTCCCAGTGTGTGTCTCTCAGTCCCAGTGTGCGTCTCTCAGTCCCAGTGTGTGTCTCTCAGTCCCAGTGTGTATCTCTCAGCCCCATTTCCCCGACCCCAGTGTGCGTCTCTCAGCCCCAGTGCATCTCACAGACCCATTCCCCTGGCCCCAGTGTTTGTCTCTCAGTCCCAGTGTGCATCTCTCTGCCCCAGTGTGTGTCTCTCTGCCCCAGTGTGTCTCTCAGACCCATTCCCCTGGCCCCAGTGTTTGTCTCTCAGTCCCAGTGTGCATCTCTCTGCCCCAGTGTGTGTCTCTCTGCCCTAGTGTGTGTCTCTCAGCCCCATTTCCCCGACCCCAGTGCCTCTCTCAGCCCCAGTGTGCGTCTCTCTGCCCAAGTGCATCTCTCAGCCCCATTCCCCTGGCCCCAGTATGCATCAGCGTCATTCCCCAGCCCGTGTCACCACAGCCCTGTGTTAACTCCAACCCGCCCAGCCCTTTGCAGTTCAGCTCCAAACCCCCCCAGCCCCCTGTGCAGTCAGCTCCAAACCCCCACAGCCCTGTGCAGTCAGCTCCAACCATACCCCCCAGCCCACTGTGCAGTCAGCTCCAATCCCCCCTCCCCCCTCAGCCCTGTGCAGTCAGCTCCAATCCTCCCCAGCCCTGTGCAGTTAACGCTAGCCTTCCTCCCCAGCTCCCCTGTGCAGTCAGCTCCAATCCCCCCTCAACATTGTGGACAGCTCCAATCCGCCCCTCCCCCCCTCAGCACTGTGCACAGCTCAAATTCCCCCTTCCCCCCTCAGCACTGTACACAGCTACAATCCCCCCTTCCCCCCTCAGCACTGTGCACAGCTCCAATCCGCCCCTACCCCCCTCAGCACTGTGCACAGCTCAAATCCCCCCTTCCCCCGTCAGCACTGTACACAGCTACAATCCCCCCTCCCTTCTTAGCACTGTGCACAGGTACAATCCCCCCTCCCTTCTTAGCACTTTGCACAGGTACAATCCCCCCTCCCTTCTTAGCACTTTGCACAGGTACAATGCCCCCTTCCTCTCTGCAGTCGCTGCCAGCACTTATCGCCTGTTTTTCTGTTTTGCTACTTGTTGTGGGAAAAGCGGTTGCCGAGCATGCCCAGCAGCTCCCGCGGTGGCCATCTTTATTTTAATTTTTTTTAGTGAACTGGGCTAATAGGTGGTCCTGTGCACCCCCGGACCACCCCCCAGTTGCGCCTATGCTTATACATCTTCACTACAAATACACCTGACTTAGGGGCCTATTTATCACAGCCCCTGGTAATTAAGTATCCAACTTACTGTGAGTTGCAGCGGTGCATACTTAAGTACCGGAGCAATTCAATATTTCTCTGGTGCAGTTCAATATTACTTCGGGGAGGGGACAGCTATTTCGAAAAGCAGCTGTCCCTGAGATCTCTAGCACTACTACCAAAGTAGCCATGTTACTTTCCCCTCTGGAGCTGGCCTTCTGTACATGCACCACCTGATGTCACACATGTGCATGGCCGCTGGTATGGCAGTACGTGATTAGGAAGAAGTTTTGGGGAGGGCACAGAACTCACATGCAGGAATGGTTGGGATCACTGAGGCCAGTCTCTCAGTAGCGAATGCAGCCTGTTGTGAGAAGCAGTGTTGGACAGAGAGAGGTGATTCCAATGAGGCTACTCCAAGTGTCAGTGAGTGCCTGGTGTATGCAGGGGCGCCGAGATGGAGGGGGGGAGTGTGTACAAATTACCTGGGCCTGGGAATGCCAAGGGCCCGGACCACACCAGTTCCATTGCTTTTTTTTATCTTTACATTTTTGTCAGTCATTTACTTTTAATATACCTCCGCAGATGAGCAGCGGGCAGCGGGCCAGGAGGAGGGGGAGGTCGAGTGAGTCACTGGCCAGCATGAATCTTCCTAGCTCTGCACTGTACACTTGTGCAGCTGCCGCTGGGCTGCGGTGCTACTGCTGTGTCTCTCGAGATCAGGATATCATCTCTGGATTTTCTTCTCCAGGCTCCGGGCACTGCACTGGGAGGGACAGGCAGGGCAGCTGGGTGGGCGTGGGTTATGTTCTTGAATCTTGTGGCCGCAGCCGCGCAGTGTCAGAAGAATCAATCAGGGACAGAGTTTGTCCGTCGGATCGGTGCGAGGGAAGAGCGCAGTGGCTGCCTGTGAGTGACACTGTGGTGCTGCTATATTGAATATAAATATACATCTATTAAGTCTGTTCAGAATCATGCTGATTACAAAGTGAAATATCGTTTTCCGTCATGATTACTTTGTGAAATGATTATTGTGAATATGATCAATATAAAACTTACAAATTGTTAGTTTACTGTGGGTTCCTACCACACACACATACATATGTATATACTATATATATATATATATATATATATATATATATAGATATGTGTGTATGTACTATCTATATATAAATGTATGGATAAATATGTATGATATATATATATATATATATATATATATTAGGGGTGTGCACCGGCCACTTTTCGTGTTTTGTGTTTTGGTTTTGGATCTGGATCTTTCTTCGTGTTTTGGATCTGGATTGGTTTTGCCAAAACCACCCTTCCGTGTTTTGGGTTCTGGGTTTTGTGTTTTGGATCTGTATTTTTTTTTAAAAAAGCATAAAAACAGCTAAAATCACAGAATTTGTTGGTTTCTCTGCTCCTATGCTATTATTAACCTCAATAACCTTAATTTCCACTCATTTCCAGTCTATTCTGAACACCTCACACCTCACAATAGTGTTTTCATGTCCAAAAGGTTGCACCGAGGTAGCTGGATGACTATGCTAAGCGACACGAGTGGGCGGCACAAACACGTGACCCATCTAGGAGTGACACTGCAGTGGCAGACAGGATGGCAGTTAGAAAAACTAGGCCCCAAACTGTACATAATGCAAAGAAAAAAAAGAAGTGCAAGATGGAATTGTCCTTGGGCCCTCCCACCCACCCTTATGTTGTATAAACAAGACATGCACACTTTAACAAATCAATCATTTCAGCGCCAGGGTCTGCCACACAACTGTGGCTGAAATGATTGGTTCGTTTGGGCCCCCACAAAACAAGCTGGCAATTAATGTGTCCCTGCACAAACTGGCTCTACGGAGGCAAGATGTCATCCTCATCCTCCTCATCCACCGATTCCTCACCCTCTTCAGTGTGTACATCCTCATCCTCACAGAGTATTAATTCGTCCCTGCTGGAACCACAGGTCCCTCTGTACGTTCTGGAGGCTGGTCTCCCTGGAAGAGTTGATAATTCATTTTATGAACATCATCTTCTCCACATTTTGTGGAAGCAACCTCCTACGCCTTTCGCTGACAAGGTTCCCGGCTGCACTAAACACTCTTTCGGAGTACACACTGGAGGGGGGGCAACTCAGGTAAAATAGAGCCAGTTTGTACAGGGACCTCCAAATTGCTTCTTTTTCCTGCCAGTACAGGTACGGACTGTCTGACATGCCTACTTGGATGCTGTCACCGATGTAATCCTTTAACAGACAGACGCACGCTTGTCGCTGCTGCTTTGAGGATTCAAGTGCGGCTACAGCCCACACAATTCACAAAGACAGAAAAAAGAAGAAGAATATTTTAATTGTTTGTGTAGAACACTTTGAGGTGTCACCACCCTTTAACAGACAGACGCACGCTTGTCGCTGCTGCTTTAAGGATGCAGGTGCGGCTACAGCCCACACATTTCACAAAGACCGAAAAAAAAAGAACAATATTTTAATTGTTTGTGTAGAACACTTTGAGGTGTCACCACCCTTTAACAGACAGACGCACGCTTGTCGCTGCTGCTTTAAGGATGCAGGTGCGGCTACAGCCCACACAATTCACATAGACAGAAAAAAAAAGAACAATATTTTAATTGTTTCTGTAGCACACTTTGAGGGTGTCACCACCCTTTAACAGACAGACGCAAGCTTGTCGCTGCTGCTTTGAGGATGCAAGTGTGGCTACATCGCACACAAGTCACAAACACATTAAAAAAATAGTTTTTTATTTTTTGGAACACTTTGAGAGTTACACCACCCTTTAACAGACAGACGCACGCTTGTCGCTGCTGCTTTAAGGATGCAGGTGCGGCTACAGCCCACACATTTCACAAAGACCGAAAAAAAAAGAACAATATTTTAATTGTTTGTGTAGAACACTTTGAGGGTGTCACCACCCTTTAACAGACAGACGCACGCTTGTCGCTGCTGCTTTAAGGATGCAGGTGCGGCTACAGCCCACACAATTCACATAGACAGAAAAAAAAAGAAGAATATTTTTATTGTTTGTGTAGCACACTTTGAGGGTGTCACCACCCTTTAACAGACAGACGCACGCTTGTCGCTGCTGCTTTAAGGATGCAGGTGCGGCTACATCGCACACAAGTCACAAACACATTAAAAAAATAGTTTTTTATTTTTTGGAGCACTTTGAGAGTTACACCACCCTTTAACAGACAGACGCACGCTTGTCGCTGCTGCTTTAAGGATGCAGGTACGGCTACAGCCCACACATTTCACAAAGACCAAAAAAAAAAGAACAATATTTTAATTGTTTGTGTAGCACACTTTGAGGGTGTCACCACCCTTTAACAGACAGACGCACGCTTGTCGCTGCTGCTTTGAGGATGCAAGTGTGGCTACATCGCACACAAGTCACAAACACATTAAAAAAATAGTTTTTTATTTTTTGGAACACTTTGAGAGTTACACCACCCTTTAACAGACAGACGCACACTTGTCGCTGCTGCTTTAAGGATGCAGGTGCGGCTACAGCCCACACATTTCACAAAGACCGAAAAAAAAAGAACAATATTTTAATTGTTTGTGTAGAACACTTTGAGGGTGTCACCACCCTTTAACAGACAGACGCACGCTTGTCGCTGCTGCTTTAAGGATGCAGGTGCGGCTACAGCCCACACATTTCACAAAGACCAAAAAGAAAAGAACAATATTTTAATTGTTTGTGTAGCACACTTTGAGGGTGTCACCACCCTTTAACAGACAGACGCACGCTTGTCGCTGCTGCTTTAAGGATGCAGGTGCGGCTACAGCCCACACAATTCACAAAGACAGAAAAAAGAACAATATTTTAATTGTTTGTGTAGCACACTTTGAGGGTGTCACCACCCTTTAACAGACAGACGCACGCTTGTCGCTGCTGCTTTAAGGATGCAGGTGCGGCTACATCCCACACAATTCACAAAGACAGAAAAAAGAACAATATTTTAATTGTTTGTGTAGCACACTTTGAGGGTGTCACCACCCTTTAACAGACAGACGCACGCTTGTCGCTGCTGCTTTAAGGATGCAGGTGCGGCTACAGCCCACACAATTCACAAAGACAGAAAAAAAAAGAACAATATTTTAATTGTTTGTGTAGCACACTTTGAGGGTGTCACCACCCTTTAACAGACAGACGCACGCTTGTCGCTGCTGCTTTGAGGATGCAGGTGGAATCTAGACGGGATTTGGAACCGAGGACACACTACCTCCATCAATTGTCTAAATCCCACTGCACTAATGTCGGATACCGGATGCACGTCTAACACCAACATAGCAGTCAAGGCCTCAGTTATACGTTTTGCTTCAGGATGACTGCTGTCGTACTTCATCCTCATCGCTAGGGACTGTTGGAGGGTCAATTGTTTAGTAAAAGTAGTGATGTTCCTACTTCCTCTCTGGGATGATGAACAACTCCCAGCAGCAGCAACAGCACTAGGAGGAAGAGGTTCTTGATCTTTCCCTATTTTATTTTTATCGGAGAAAGTTTGGTCCTCCATTTATGTTATATTGATATATATACATGCGGCTAAAGCGCACACAAACACAGAAAATATTATTTTATTTTTGCTGGAGAGTAGTGCACTTTGTGGGTTACACCACCCTTTAAGAAATGAGCCAGCCGGCTCTTTACTTATGGGACACAGGCGCACGCTTGGCGCTGCTCCTTTGTTGATGCACGTGCAGCCACAGTGCACACAATTCACAAACACAGAAAATATTTTTTTTTTTGGTTTGGACTGGAGTGTACTTTGGGGGTTACAGCACCCTTTAACGGTCAAGCCAGCCGGCCCTTTACTTATGACACAGGCGCACGCTTGGCACTACTTTGTTGATGCACGTGCGGCTACTGCGCACACAATTCACAAACACAGAAAATAATTTTTTTTTTGGTTTGGACTGGAGTGTACTTTCGGGGGTTACAGCACCCTTAACGGTCAAGCCAGCCGGCCCTTTACTTATGACACAGGCGCACGCTTGGCACTACTTTGTTGATGCACGTGCGGCTACTGCGCACACAATTCACAAACACAGAAAATATTTTTTTTTTTGGTTTGGACTGGAGTGTACTTTCGGGGGTTACAGCACCCTTAACGGTCAAGCCAGCCGGCCCTTTACTTATGACACAGGCGCACGCTTGGCACTACTTTGTTGATGCACGTGCGGCTACTGCGCACACAATTCACAAACACAGAAAATAATTTTTTTTTTGGTTTGGACTGGAGTGTACTTTCGGGGGTTACAGCACCCTTAATGGTCAAGCCAGCCGGCCCTTTACTTATGACACAGGCGCACGCTTGGCACTACTTTGTTGATGCACGTGCGGCTACTGCGCACACAATTCACAAACACAGAAAATAATTTTTTTTTGGTTTGGACTGGAGTGTACTTTCGGGGGTTACAGCACCCTTTAACGGTCAAGCCAGCCGGCCCTTTACTTATGACACAGGCGCACGCTTGGCACTACTTTGTTGATGCACGTGCGGCTACTGCGCACACAATTCACAAACACAGAAAATATATTATTTTTTTAGCACTTGGGGGGAGCACCCCTGATGGACAGAGCACCCCCTGGACAACACTACAGCACTCCTTTAGGACTGGGACACTGCACAGGACTTTGGAGTGGACACAGCCCCTATGGAGAACTGACTGCACAACACAGTCCAGCCAGCCCCTATGGACTTTGAAGTAGTGGACACAGCCCCTATTAACAACAGCAGCACAGCACAACACAGCCAGCCCCTATGGACTTTGAAGTAGTGGACAACAGCAGCACTACACTACACTACACTACACAGCCCAGCCAGCCCTAACTCCCACCCTCCCTCTTCACTGTCCACAGCCGAGTGAGAAAATGGCGCCGACGCGGGTACCTTATATAGGATCCAAAACCCGCGAGACTCGGAAGGCGGGATGATGACGTTTTGCCTCGATTTCAGATCCGAGTCAGGCGGGAAAAGTCTAGCCTGACTCGGATCGGACTCGGATCGGGGGGGGCTCGGGGGGGTTCGGATTTCAGAAATCCGAACCCGCTCACCCCTAATATATATATATATGTATATATATTAGGGGTGTGCACCGGCCACTTTTCGTGTTTTGTGTTTTGGTTTTGGATCTGGATCTTTCTTCGTGTTTTGGATCTGGATTGGTTTTGCCAAAACCACCCTTCCGTGTTTTGGGTTCTGGGTTTTGTGTTTTGGATCTGTATTTTTTTTTTAAAAAGCATAAAAACAGCTAAAATCACAGAATTTGTTGGTTTCTCTGCTCCTATGCTATTATTAACCTCAATAACCTTAATTTCCACTCATTTCCAGTCTATTCTGAACACCTCACACCTCACAATAGTGTTTTTATGTCCAAAAGGTTGCACCGAGGTAGCTGGATGACTATGCTAAGCGACACGAGTGGGCGGCACAAACACGTGACTCATCTAGGAGTGACACTGCAGTGGCAGACAGGATGGCAGTTAGAAAAACTAGGCCCCAAACTGTACATAATGCAAAGAAAGAAAAGAAGTGCAAGATGGAATTGTCCTTGGGCCCTCCCACCCACCCTTATGTTGTATAAACAGGACATGCACACTTTAACAAATCAATCATTTCAGCGCCAGGGTCTGCCACACAACTGTGGCTGAAATGATTGGTTCGTTTGGGCCCCCACAAAACAAGCTGGCAATTAATGTGTCCCTGCACAAACTGGCTCTACGGAGGCAAGATGTCATCCTCATCCTCCTCATCCACCGATTCCTCACCCTCTTCAGTGTGTACATCCTCATCCTCACAAAGTATTAACTCGTCCCCACTTGAATCCACCACCACAGGTCCCTCTGTACCTTCTGGAGGCTGGTCTCCCTGGAAGAGCTGATAATTCATTTTGATGAACATCATCTTCTCCACATTCTGTGGAAGCAACCTCCTACGCCTTTCGCTGACAAGGTTCCCGGCTGCACTAAACACTCTTTCGGAGTACACACTGGAGGGGGGCAACTCAGGTAAAATAGAGCCAGCTTGTACAGGGGCCTCCAAATTGCCTCTTTTTCCTGCCAGTACAGGTATGGACTGTCTGACATGCCTACTTGGATGCTGTCACCGATGTAATCCTCCACCATTCTGTCAATGGTGACAGTATCATATGCAGTGACAGTAGACATGTCAGAAATTGTTGCCAGGTCCTTCAGTCCAGACCAGATGTCCAAACTTGGTCCTGCCTGCCCTGCATCACCGCCAGCGGGTTGCTTAGGATACCTAAGTTTTTTCCTGGCAGCCCCAGTTGCGGGAGAAAATGAAGAAGGAGCCGTTGACGTGTCACGTTCTGCTTCAGCTGACAGTGTGTTCACCAGCAGGTCTTTGCACCTCTGCAGGCTTGTGTCGGCCGGAAAGAGAGACACCACATAGGCTTTAAACCTAGGATCAAGCACGGTGGCCAAAATGTAGTGGTCTGATTTCAACAGATTGACCACCCTGGAATCCTGGCAAAGCGAATGAAGGGCTTCATCCACAAGTCCCACATGCCGAGCGGAATCGCTCCGTCTTAGCTCCTCCTTCACTTTCTCCAGCTGCTTCTGCAAAAGCCTGATGAGGGGAATGACCTGACTCAAGCTGGCTGTGTCTGAACTGACTTCACGTGTGGCAAGTTCGAAGGGCTGGAGAACCTTGCACAACACGGAAATCATTCTCCACTGCGCTTGAGTCAGGTGCATACCCCCTCCTTTGCCTATGTCATAGGTGGATGTATAGGCTTGTATGGCCTTTTGCTGCTCCTCCATCCTCTGAAGCATATAGAGGGTTGAGTTCCACCGCGTCACAACCTCTTGCTTCAGGTGATGGCGGGGCAGGTTCAAGAGTGTTTGCTGGCGCTCCAGTCTTCGGCACGCAGTCGCTGAATGGCGAAAGTGGCCAGAAATTTTTCGGGCCACCCAAAGCGTCTCCTGCATGCCCCTGTCGCTTTTCAGAAAATTCTGCACCACCAAGTTTATTGTGTGAGCAAAACATGGGACGTGCTGGAATTTGCCCAGATGTAATGCCCGCACAATATTGGTGGCGTTGTCAGATATCACAAATCCCCAGGAGAGTCTAAGTGGGGTAAGCCACTGGGCGATGATTTCCCTCAGTTTCTCTAAGAGGTTGTCGGCGGTGTGCCTCTTACTGAAACCGGTGATACACAGCGTAGCCTGCCTTGTAACGAGCTGGCGTTTCTGAGATGCTGCTACTGGTGACGCTGCTGCTGTTGCTGCGTAAGGTGATACATCTACCCAGTGGGCTGTCACAGTCATATAGTCCTTAGTCTGCCCTGTTCCACTTGTCCACATGTCCGTGGTTAAGTGGACATTTTGTACAACGGCATTTTTCAGGACACTGAGGACACTTTTTCTGACGTTTCTGTACAGTCTCGGTATCGCCTGCCTAGTGAAGTGGAATCTAGACGGGATTTGGAACCGGGGACACACTACCTCCATCAATTGTCTAAATCCCACTGCACTAATGGCGGATACCGGACGCACGTCTAACACCAACATAGCAGTCAAGGCCTCAGTTATACGTTTTGCTTCAGGATGACTGCTGTCGTACTTCATCCTCCTCGCTAAGGACTGTTGGAGGGTCAATTGTTTAGTAAAAGTAGTGGTGTTCCTACTTCCTCTCTGGGATGATGAACGACTCCCAGCAGCAGCAACAGCAGCAGCGGCAGCAGTAGGCGTAGCAATGCAGGATCCTCCAGAGGAATCCCGGATAGGAGAGTCAGTCATGCCAGTGACATGGCCTGCAGGACTACTTCCGATCCTGACTAAGGAGGAAATTGACGAGGAGGGAGTTGACGGTGTGGTTTGCAGGCGCTTGGATACAACAGGACAACGGGATTTAGGTGTCCCTGGACTGCTTACGGTCTTAGCCAAAGTTTCTGAACTTGACAGTAACTTTTTATGAACGCGCTGCAGGTGTCGTATAAGGGAGGATGTTCCTAGGTGGTTGACGTTCCTACCCCTACTTATTTCACCTTTACATATGGTACATATGGCAAGACAGTTGTTGTCCGGATTTGGATAGAAATATTGCCAGACCAAAGAGGTGGAATGTTTGGTCTTCTGCCCAGGCATGACCGTGATGGGCTTTTTCATCCCACGGACAACAACTGTCTCCCCCGGAGCCTGATTTAAACAAACCACATCACCATCAGAATCCTCCTCGCCAACTTCCTCCTCAGCGCCAGCTACACCAGTATCCTCATCCTGTTGTACTTCAACAGTGACATCTTCAATTTGCATATCAGCAAGTGGACTGTGGGTGCTCCTTTCAGCACTTGCAGGGGGCGTGCAAATGGTGGAAAGAGCCATCTCTTCCCGTCCAGTGCTGGGAAGGTCAGGCATCGCAACCACCACCACACTTGGACTCTCCTTGGGGATTTGTGATATCTTCTTAGAAAGCACAGTTCTTCGCTGTGCTTTTGCCAGCTTAACTCTTTTGATTTTTTTAGTGGGAGGAGGGCTTCCATCGTCATGTGAAGCTGAACCACTGGTCATGAACATACTAGGGATCGACCTTAGCCGTTCCTTGCCACTCCGTGTCGTAAATGGCATATTGGCAAGTTTACGTTTCTCTTCAGCTGATTTAAATGTCTTTTTCAAGGTCATTTTCCTGAACTTTGCCATTTGGGATTGTATGTGCCCTCTACTATGACATTGGGCATCGGCCTTGGCAGACGATGTTGATGGCATGTTATCGTCTATGTCATGACTAGTGGCAGCAGCTTCAGCACTAGAAGGAAGTGGTTCTTGATCTTTCTCTATTTTATTTTTATCGGAGAAAGTTTGGTCCTCCATTTATGTTATATCGATTTGATATATACGTGCGGCTAAACACAGAAAATAATTTTTTTTTTGGTTTGGACTGGAGTGTACTTTCGGGGGTTACAGCACCCTTAACGGTCAAGCCAGCCGGCCCTTTACTTATGACACAGGCGCACGCTTGGCACTACTTTGTTGATGCACGTGCGGCTACTGCGCACACAATTCACAAACACAGAAAATCATTTTTTTTTTGGTTTGGACTGGAGTGTACTTTCGGGGGTTACAGCACCCTTAACGGTCAAGCCAGCCGGCCCTTTACTTATGACACAGGCGCACGCTTGGCACTACTTTGTTGATGCACGTGCGGCTACTGCGCACACAATTCACAAACACAGAAAATAATTTTTTTTTTGGTTTGGACTGGAGTGTACTTTGGGGGTTACAGCACCCTTTAACGGTCAAGCCAGCCGGCCCTTTACTTATGACACAGGCGCACGCTTGGCACTACTTTGTTGATGCACGTGCGGCTACTGCGCACACAATTCACAAACACAGAAAATAATTTTTTTTTGGTTTGGACTGGAGTGTACTTTCGGGGGTTACAGCACCCTTAACGGTCAAGCCAGCCGGCCCTTTACTTATGACACAGGCGCACGCTTGGCACTACTTTGTTGATGCACGTGCGGCTACTGCGCACACAATTCACAAACACAGAAAATCATTTTTTTTTTGGTTTGGACTGGAGTGTACTTTCGGGGGTTACAGCACCCTTAACGGTCAAGCCAGCCGGCCCTTTACTTATGACACAGGCGCACGCTTGGCACTACTTTGTTGATGCACGTGCGGCTACTGCGCACACAATTCACAAACACAGAAAATAATTTTTTTTTTGGTTTGGACTGGAGTGTACTTTGGGGGTTACAGCACCCTTTAACGGTCAAGCCAGCCGGCCCTTTACTTATGACACAGGCGCACGCTTGGCACTACTTTGTTGATGCACGTGCGGCTACTGCGCACACAATTCAGAAACACAGAAAATAATTTTTTTTTGGTTTGGACTGGAGTGTACTTTCGGGGGTTACAGCACCCTTTAACGGTCAAGCCAGCCGGCCCTTTACTTATGACACAGGCGCACGCTTGGCACTACTTTGTTGATGCACGTGCGGCTACTGCGCACACAATTCACAAACACAGAAAATAATTTTTTTTTTGGTTTGGACTGGAGTGTACTTTCGGGGGTTACAGCACCCTTAACGGTCAAGCCAGCCGGCCCTTTACTTATGACACAGGCGCACGCTTGGCACTACTTTGTTGATGCACGTGCGGCTACTGCGCACACAATTCACAGACACAGAAAATAATTTTTTTTTTGGTTTGGACTGGAGTGTACTTTCGGGGGTTACAGCACCCTTAACGGTCAAGCCAGCCGGCCCTTTACTTATGACACAGGCGCACGCTTGGCACTACTTTGTTGATGCACGTGCGGCTACTGCGCACACAATTCACAAACACAGAAAATAATATTTTTTTTGGTTTGGACTGGAGTGTACTTTCGGGCGTTACAGCACCCTTAACGGTCAAGCCAGCCGGCCCTTTACTTATGACACAGGCGCACGCTTGGCACTACTTTGTTGATGCACGTGCGGCTACTGCGCACACAATTCACAAACACAGAAAATAATTTTTTTTTGGTTTGGACTGTAGTGTACTTTCGGGGATTACAGCACCCTTTAACGGTCAAGCCAGCCGGCCTTTTACTTATGACACAGGCGCACGCTTGGCACTACTTTGTTGATGCACGTGCGGCTACTGCGCACACAATTCACAAACACAGAAAATAATTTTTTTTTGGTTTGGACTGGAGTGTACTTTCGGGGGTTACAGCACCCTTTAACGGTCAAGCCAGCCGGCCCTTTACTTATGACACAGGCGCACGCTTGGCACTACTTTGTTGATGCACGTGCGGCTACTGCGCACACAATTCACAAACACAGAAAATAATTTTTTTTTGGTTTGGACTGGAGTGTACTTTCGGGGGTTACAGCACCCTTAACGGTCAAGCCAGCCGGCCCTTTACTTATGACACAGGCGCACGCTTGGCACTACTTTGTTGATGCACGTGCGGCTACTGCGCACACAATTCACAAACACAGAAAATCATTTTTTTTTTGGTTTGGACTGGAGTGTACTTTCGGGGGTTACAGCACCCTTAACGGTCAAGCCAGCCGGCCCTTTACTTATGACACAGGCGCACGCTTGGCACTACTTTGTTGATGCACGTGCGGCTACTGCGCACGCAATTCACAAACACAGAAAATAATTTTTTTTTTGGTTTGGACTGGCGTGTACTTTCGGGGGTTACAGCACCCTTAACGGTCAAGCCAGCCGGCCCTTTACTTATGACACAGGCGCACGCTTGGCACTACTTTGTTGATGCACGTGCGGCTACTGCGCACACAATTCACAAACACAGAAAATAATTTTTTTTTGGTTTGGACTGGAGTGTACTTTCGGGGGTTACAGCACCCTTTAACGGTCAAGCCAGCCGGCCCTTTACTTATGACACAGGCGCACGCTTGGCACTACTTTGTTGATGCACGTGCGGCTACTGCGCACACAATTCACAAACACAGAAAATAATTTTTTTTTTGGTTTGGACTGGAGTGTACTTTGGGGGTTACAGCACCCTTTAACGGTCAAGCCAGCCGGCCCTTTACTTATGACACAGGCGCACGCTTGGCACTACTTTGTTGATGCACGTGCGGCTACTGCGCACACAATTCACAAACACAGAAAATAATTTTTTTTTGGTTTAGACTGGAGTGTACTTTCGGGGGTTACAGCACCCTTAACGGTCAAGCCAGCCGGCCCTTTACTTATGACACAGGCGCACACTTGGAACTACTTTGTTGATGCACATGCGGCTACTGCGCACACAGGCCCTCATTCAGAGCCGTACGCTATTTGTGGTCGCTCGTTTAAAAACAAGGGGTGGCTATTCAAATGATCCGTACGCACATTGCAGTCTGTTCACACCTCTAAGTCTGAACAGGCGAGCAAAACATACGCTCGTTTAATTGTTATAAACGCCCCCTGGCCGCTCGCATCCTACGTCATGTCCGCTATTTATTAGATTAATCGAGTACATCGACCAGCGTATGAACTGCTCGCTATTCTTGTGGTTGGTGTTTGCTACCACAAATTTGCGAGCAGTTCTGGCTATAAAATAACCCAGTGACGTGGTCAATGACGCTGCTGTTTTAAATATGCACACCCATAAAACGCCCATTTTGACCTTTAAGCACGCCTGCGTTCGGATCTCCACTCCCCATTTTCAAGCACCTTCCCCTGTTACCACCCACATACGCCTCATTCTGTCACTTAAAATAGCAGGCACTCGCTATATTGCGTACCAACGATTTTCGGCCGCACTGACTGGTTCGCGCATGCGTACTAAAAAGCGTACGCATGCGCAGATGTGCAAACATCGCTCGGAACGAGCGTACTGCCGCTAACGAGCGGCTCTGAATGAGGGCCACAATTCACAAACACAGAAAATAATTTTTTTTTTGGTTTGGACTGGAGTGTACTTTCGGGAGTTACAGCACCCTTAACGGTCAAGCCAGCCGGCCCTTTACTTATGACACAGGCGCACGCTTGGCACTACTTTGTTGATGCACGTGCGGCTACTGCGCACACAATTCACAAACACAGAAAATAATTTTTTTTTGGTTTGGATTGGAGTGTACTTTCGGGGGTTACAGCACCCTTTAACGGTCAAGCCAGCCGGCCCTTTACTTATGACACAGGCGCACGCTTGGCACTACTTTGTTGATGCACGTGTGGCTACTGCGCACACAATTCACAAACACAGAAAATATATTATTTTTTTAGCACTTGGGGGGAGCACCCCTGATGGACAGAGCACCCCCTGGACAACACTACAGCACCCCTTTAGGACTGGGACACTGCACAGGACTTTGGAGTGGACACAGCCCCTATGGAGAACTGACTGCACAACACAGTCCAGCCAGCCCCTATGGACTTTGAAGTAGTGGACACAGCCCCTATTAACAACAGCAGCACAGCACAACACAGCCAGCCCCTATGGACTTTGAAGTAGTGGACAACAGCAGCACTACACTACACTACACTACACGGTCCTAACTCCCACCCTCCCTCTTCACTGTCCACAGCCGAGTGAGAAAATGGCGCCGACGCGGGTACCTTATATAGGATCCAAAACCCGCGAGACTCGGAAGGCGGGATGATGACGTTTTGCCTCGATTTCAGATCCGAGTCAGGCGGGAAAAGTCGAGCCTGACTCGGATCTGCCTCGGATCGGGGGGGCTCGGGGGGGTTCGGATTTCAGAAATCCGAACCCGCTCACCCCTAATATATATACATACACTGTGATGATCACACTTACATGCAATAGAAACATTATTAATCCCAAAATTACAGGGGATGACCCACTGTTACAAAATTATTGGGGGAACCCGTGGACACACCCTGCAGCCAATGGCGGCTGAGACGCACTGCAGTCAATAGTATCCTGCTGTGGCCAATAGGATCCTGCCCTATCCCCCAGAAATGTCATCCACTGTGTATGGCTGCCGACCCTCCTGCTGTTTAGGGGTGGAGACCCAGGTCATAGAGAGGAACAGCCACTGTGAAGCAGCAGCCTAAGACTTTGGACTTAGGAAATAGGGGAAACAAAGAGTGAGTACCCTGGAGAGAGAAGTGGCTGGCTGCAGAGACTGGCCCCTGGAAGCCCGCAGCCAGGTAAATATCTCTGAGCATCGGCAGGCACCAGCTCAGTGCTGCTGTGGGGTAGGGGTGGGGGTTGCAAACGCAGGATTTATAGACAGGGTTTCCAAATGCTTGATTTCACAGTGAGTGTGGCCAGCCAATGAATAGGGCATAATTAGCACATAAGCTATACGTCTGTGTATGTTATGCTTTATACATACACAAGGCCAGCACCACAGTAAGCCATTAGATTCGGCAGTAGGGTAAGCCTTTCTTCCCAGATGTGGGCACCATTTTACAATTTAGGTCCCCTGCTCTGTGGAGCACTGGAACAAGTATGGGATTCTTGGGGAGCAGCAGAAGATCCTCAATAGTGTTTGTAATATAGTATTAATAATTAACAGTATAGGTGGCCTATAGTATAATCCAGGTAGTGGAGGGGATTTCAGGGCAAATAGAACCGCCTCCTGCCTTTGCCTATGGAGGGGGGCAGGCTAGGGAGGGTGCTGTATGTGACCAAGAACACAACAACAGCAGTGTATAAACAGTATAAACAAACAGTACATGGAACATGCATGGCACATGCAGCAACATTGGCAGTTGCCCTGTCACTGACAACTAAGCAGAAGTTCTGTCAGTGTGCTGCTGTTTGCTGTCACTGTGTCTTGTACCCCGCTGGCTGCAGCATCCCGAACACAAACACACAGGGTGCAGTTTGTTCCCTTAGAGGTTGTGTGTGACATGCACCCCATGATGTTACCGGCTCATCACAATAATCCCATCCCATCACAGTAATCATCCTCAGTTGTTGTGACCACACCCCCTCAAGGCGGGGCCCCGGGAAGTTGTTGTACTGGGGCCCAAGATTTCTTTTGGCAGCCCTGGGTGTATGAACACTTCTCCACAACTAGGAAGCAAAGTCCTACATGCAGGGACAGTGTGTGAAAGCAGCAGTACAGCTCCTCACCACTGATGTCTGATTGTTATCCAGAAGTAGACAGCACCAGACACACTGAATGGGAAGGCCTGCAGGACTCACATGCAGGAATTGTGAGTGTCATAGTGCTCACTGACTTATGCCTTTAAGTAACAGAGGCAGCACAGAGTGCGTCTCTAGCAGATGGGCTACATGTAAAAAAAATAAAGATCCGGATGAACAGGTGGCCCAGCAGGCACGTCAGCCCACAGGGAATCTTCCCAGTGAGGCCTATGGCAAAGCTGCCACTTTTAGAGGAGAAAAGACAGGAGGTCATTCTTAAGTAAGTAAACTACTGAGAGACATGGATAGTGATAGGTTTCTCTGCGCCCAGCGCCGTCCTTTGCTGCACTGTCTGTCGCCCCTTCCCTCCATCGCTCCCTCCCACTGACTGAGCGTTTACCAATAATGCCGGCGGGTGGGTGGAGGGTGGGTTTTTGTAGAGCCGGTGGTGAGATGTTCAGGCCACTACTGGAGAATCATGACCCAGAACGTAGAATGGGAATAGAGGAGCGCGATGAGAAATATACCACAGTGGATGAGGCTTGGAAGCTGATAGATCCCAACCCCCGACATAAAGAAACTCTTTACCGAGTTCATTGCTTTCTTCGGCTGGTAGTTGGCATATGTACCCGTTGCGTGTAGCTCTATGCTGATGTTAGACCAGTTTATTATAAGATATTCCTGCTAAGAAATACACTATTTAGTAACGTTTATTAATATTGTCTGCAGCACCTGGCATTATGTTGACATTTATATTATAATAAGCTTGCCCTTACAGTGCAGATAACTATATTTAGATGATATTTAATCTAAGAAAGTTTAATTGAATCCAAATATTGACATTGGATAGTTAATGTTATGTTGTTCATATCACAACAGGCACAAAACTGTCACTGCGCTCACTGGTTGGCATCAGAAATTATACTGTTACAAGGTGAGTCTCCAATATCCAAAATGCTTGGGACCGGGGGTATTTTGGATATCGGAATATTCCGTATTTTTGAATTATTGCATACCATAATGAGATATCTTGGGAATGGGACCCAAATCTAAACACAGAATGCATTTATGTATTATATACACCTTATACACACAGAAGCCTGCAGGTCATTTTATACAGTATTTTAAATAATTTTGTGGCTCAAACAAAGTTTGTGTTCATATATGAAATACATTTATGTTTCATATACATCTTATACACACAGCCAGAAGGTAATTTTATACAATATTTTTAATAATTTTGTGCCTTAAACAAAGTTTGTGTGCATTGAACCATCAAAAAGCAAATGTTTCACTATCTCAGTCATGCTAAAAATATTCCGTATTTCGGAATATTCCGTATATCTGAATATTTGGATATGGGAGACTCAACCTGTACTAGCATTTTACTCTAATAAAGCCATGTAAATGGGTATAGAGATAAGAGCTGGATCATCCATTAGGGAACAATGGGCCTGATTCAGAGCTGCTCGCTAGATGCGACCGCTCTCACGATGTGTATGCAAATTGCGTAGGCAGTGCTACCGCACAGCAATGCATTAGCACGCCCAATATTTTTTAGAGAGTGATCATATAGTGTAAGCAGACACCCACCAGCCTGTTTTAAGGCGCCCACTTGTGTACGTCATGTCCAGGAAGTGTATGCAACCATCGGTACATCAGATGTTATCGCAGCACTTGAGGTTGACCATACCCTTCCGCAAGCACTGCAAGCACTTCAGTGTAAAATTCAACATGGTGACGCGTACTATGATGGTGTCTTTTAATTATGCTCTCCTCTAAAACGCCGTTGAGATGCTCAGGCACATCTGTGTTTGCACCTCCACTCCCCCGTTTTTAACGGCCAGCCCGTTACAACCTACAAACGGCTTCTCCTGTCGCTCACTTTGCTGGGCTGTCTATACGCAGCGAGCGAATGCATTGTGAACCTTCGCTAAGGTATTCACATGCGCATTACGATGCATACGAATGTGCACAATGCATACCATTGGCAGCAGCTAGAGTATGCATTTTAGCAAGCGGGTCTGAATCAGGCCCCATGTTCCACTTTGAGGACTACAGGTAAGCAGATTTCAGTGAAATCTCCTGCCTTACCTGTTTGATGAATGGGGCTAGTACTTAAGTTTTACAAAAGTAGGTGAAAATAAATATTTTCACCTACTTTTCAGGTTAATGAATAGTCCCCTTATATTTAATCTAGGACATACCCCTTTCCAGCTCTACATCTCTCTGCACATTTTAATCCTGCTCTACCTTCAGTGCAACATGGTTTTACCAATGCATAAATGTGCTCCTTTTGTTATTAAATTTGCTCCTAACTCTGAATCATGCCTAATCCTGCTACAACATAAGTGACATGTAATGAACATCACAGCAAACTATGTCTCCCATAGAAGATACTGTAAATGACATAGGACGGGATGTACGATGCAGTACATCCCACCACTTATCAGGTACATACCAGCGTTAATAATGCCGCTATGTACCTAGAAATGTGATTACAATTGCAAAGGACAGTTCTTCCGAAAAGAGCTGTCCTTTGCAAAGAGAGGACTTCGAGGTTTATGACCCACACTGCGCGGGGTGCTGAGAGGGATGCGATTGGATGCGAAAAGAAACCCAGTGGCTTCTACTGGGCAACGCCGTGTGCAGATGGCATTACCCACCGGGTCCAAGTGCATTACATTCCAGAGCTTGGTACATATGGGGAATGTGATCACAACTCAGAAAATGGGGGTTCTCTGAGTTTTGACTGCATTTCAGGCATTGTATATCCCGCCCCTTGTGTTAAATCTAGCCTTCTTTTAAAACTTGTAGTACAATGAATTCTGAAATCTATAGGGAAGGCATCCCCACCTACAGTATGTGTGCATCAGTATTGAGGAGTGAGCTGATCACCTTCTGATGCATTGCGGAGGAAGGAGAGCAAGGCTACATGCAAGTGAGGAGCCATTTTATGGGGGCTAACATATGCACTGATATTTTATTGGTGCAATTATACAAGAATGATCTAGAATACAAATAGCTGACAAAGCCCTTGTTACTCCTGCAACTGTGGAGTCGTGAGGACGGGATGCAGTCAGCTTGCGGCCGCTGGTCTAAATGCCAACGCTGATATCCCGACAAGGGAGTTAAGATAGGCGTTGAAATACTGACGCCTATCTTAATCCCAACACCGGAAAGCAGATGGACGGATGCCCGAACGAGGTAAATCCGGGGCGCCTGTCCTGTTAGCCACGCGGGGGGAGGGATTAGGGCAGTTAGCGTAGTTAGCGTTAGGTTTTGGGGGGGAGGTTAGGATTAGGCACCCCTAGGGGGGATGGTTAGGGTCAGGCACAACTGGGGGGGTTAGGTTTAGGCACTAAGGGGGGAGGGTTAGGTTTAGGCACGAAGGAGGGGGACTTAGGTTCAGGAACTAACGGGGAGGGTTAGGGTGCGGGGTGGGAAGGGTTAGGGTTTGGCTATTACAAAGGAGGGTTAGGGGGGGAGGGTAAGTATACTTACCCGACCCCTGTCGGGATACCAACCTCTGTCGGTATTCTGACAGGAGCCATCCCGACAGCCGGCATATAATACCAATTCCGTGTGGACATCATTCATTATCACTCTGATCACTACATAAAGGTTTATTAGCACACCAATGGAGATTGTTAATGAGGCAGTAATAGTGCATATTAATAACAAGTTTGTTACATACATTGGACCTGATCCAGAATTTGTAACAAAATGGATGCAAATTATTGAATAACATAGTGATCACACAAATTGTGTAATTTGGCACATACGGAGTACTGTACACATTTTGAGTAGGGGTGTGCACCGGCCACTTTTCGTGTTTTGTGTTTTGGTTTTGGATCTGGATCTTTCTTCGTGTTTTGGATCTGGATTGGTTTTGCCAAAACCACCCTTCCGTGTTTTGGGTTCTGGGTTTTGTGTTTTGGATCTGTATTTTTTTGAAAAAAAGCATAAAAACAGCTAAAATCACAGAATTTGTAGGTTTTTCTGCTCCTATGCTATTATTAACCTCAATAACCTTAATTTCCACTCATTTCCAGTCTATTCTGAACACCTCACACCTCACAATAGTGTTTTTATGTCCAAAAGGTTGCACCGAGGTAGCTGGATGACTATGCTAAGCGACACGAGTGGGCGGCACAAACACGTGACCCATCTAGGAGTGACACTGCAGTGGCAGGCAGGATGGCAGTTAGAAAAACTAGGCCCCAAACTGTACATAATGCAAAGAAAAAAAGAGGTGCAAGATGGAATTGTCCTTGGGCCCTCCCACCCACCCTTATGTTGTATAAACAGGACATGCACACTTTAACAAATCAATCATTTCAGCGCCAGGGTCTGCCACACAACTGTGGCTGAAATGATTGGTTCGTTTGGGCCCCCACAAAACAAGCTGGCAATTAATGTGTCCCTGCACAAACTGGCTCTACGGAGGCAAGATGTCATCCTCATCCTCCTCATCCACCGATTCCTCACCCTCTTCAGTGTGTACATCCTCATCCTCACAAAGTATTAACTCGTCCCCACTTGAATCCACCACCACAGGTCCCTCTGTACCTTCTGGAGGCTGGTCTCCCTGGAAGAGCTGATAATTCATTTTGATGAACATCATCTTCTCCACATTCTGTGGAAGCAACCTCCTACGCCTTTCGCTGACAAGGTTCCCGGCTGCACTAAACACTCTTTCGGAGTACACACTGGAGGGGGGGCAACTCAGGTAAAATAGAGCCAGTTTGTACAGGGGCCTCCAAATTGCCTCTTTTTCCTGCCAGTACAGGTATGGACTGTCTGACATGCCTACTTGGATGCTGTCACCGATGTAATCCTCCACCATTCTGTCAATGGTGACAGTATCATATGCAGTGACAGTAGACATGTCAGAAATTGTTGCCAGGTCCTTCAGTCCGGACCAGATGTCCAAACTTGGTCCTGCCTGCCCTGCATCACCGCCAGCGGGTTGCTTAGGATACCTAAGTTTTTTCCTGGCAGCCCCAGTTGCGGGAGAAAATGAAGAAGGAGCCGTTGACGTGTCACGTTCCGCTTCAGCTGACAGTGTGTTCACCAGCAGGTCTTTGCACCTCTGCAGGCTTGTGTCGGCCGGAAAGAGAGACACCACATAGGCTTTAAACCTAGGATCGAGCACGGTGGCCAAAATGTAGTGGTCTGATTTCAACAGATTGACCACCCTGGAATCCTGGCAAAGCGAATGAAGGGCTTCATCCACAAGTCCCACATGCCGAGCGGAATCGCTCCGTCTTAGCTCCTCCTTCACTTTCTCCAGCTGCTTCTGCAAAAGCCTGATGAGGGGAATGACCTGACTCAAGCTGGCAGTGTCTGAACTGACTTCACGTGTGGCAAGTTCGAAGGGCTGAAGAACCTTGCACAACACGGAAATCATTCTCCACTGCGCTTGAGTCAGGTGCATACCCCCTCCTTTGCCTATGTCATAGGTGGATGTATAGGCTTGTATGGCCTTTTGCTGCTCCTCCATCCTCTGAAGCATATAGAGGGTTGAGTTCCACCGCGTCACAACCTCTTGCTTCAGGTGATGGCGGGGCAGGTTCAAGAGTGTTTGCTGGCGCTCCAGTCTTCGGCACGCAGTCGCTGAATGGCGAAAGTGGCCAGAAATTTTTCGGGCCACCCAAAGCGTCTCCTGCACGCCCCTGTCGCTTTTCAGAAAATTCTGCACCACCAAGTTTATTGTGTGAGCAAAACATGGGACGTGCTGGAATTTGCCCAGATGTAATGCCCGCACAATATTGGTGGCGTTGTCAGATATCACAAATCCCCAGGAGAGTCTAAGTGGGGTAAGCCACTGGGCGATGATTTCCCTCAGTTTCTCTAAGAGGTTGTCGGCGGTGTGCCTCTTACTGAAACCGGTGATACACAGCGTAGCCTGCCTTGTAACGAGCTGGCGTTTCTGAGATGCTGCTACTGGTGACGCTGCTGCTGTTGCTGCGTAAGGTGATACATCTACCCAGTGGGCTGTCACAGTCATATAGTCCTTAGTCTGCCCTGTTCCACTTGTCCACATGTCCGTGGTTAAGTGGACATTGTGTACAACGGCATTTTTCAGGACACTGAGGACACTTTTTCTGACGTTTCTGTACAGTCTCGGTATCGCCTGCCTAGTGAAGTGGAATCTAGACGGGATTTGGAACCGGGGACACACTACCTCCATCAATTGTCTAAATCCCACTGCACTAATGGCGGATACCGGACGCACGTCTAACACCAACATAGCAGTCAAGGCCTCAGTTATACGTTTTGCTTCAGGATGACTGCTGTCGTACTTCATCCTCCTCGCTAAGGACTGTTGGAGGGTCAATTGTTTAGTAAAAGTAGTGGTGTTCCTACTTCCTCTCTGGGATGATGAACGACTCCCAGCAGCAGCAGCAACAGCAGCAGCGGCAGCAGTAGGCGTAGCAATGCAGGATCCTCCGGAGGAATCCCGGATAGGAGAGTCAGTCATGCCAGTGATATGGCCTGCAGGACTACTTCCGATCCTGACTAAGGAGGAAATTGACGAGGAGGGAGTTGACGGTGTGGTTTGCAGGCGCTTGGATACAACAGGACAACGGGATTTAGGTGTCCCTGGACTGCTTACGGTCTGAGCCAAAGTTTCTGAACTTGACAGTAACTTTTTATGAACGCGCTGCAGGTGCCGTATAAGGGAGGATGTTCCTAGGTGGTTGACGTCCCTACCCCTACTTATTTCACCTTTACATATGGTACATATGGCAAGACAGTTGTTGTCCGGATTTGGATAGAAATATTGCCAGACCAAAGAGGTGGAATGTTTGGTCTTCTGCCCAGGCATGACCGTGATGGGCTTTTTCATCCCACGGACAACAACTGTCTCCCCCGGAGCCTGATTTAAACAAACCACATCACCATCAGAATCCTCCTCGCCAACTTCCTCCTCAGCGCCAGCTACACCAGTATCCTCATCCTGTTGTACTTCAACAGTGACATCTTCAATTTGCATATCAGCAAGTGGACTGTGGGTGCTCCTTTCAGCACTTGCAGGGGGCGTGCAAATGGTGGAAAGAGCCACCTCTTCCCGTCCAGTGCTGGGAAGGTCAGGCATCGCAACCACCACCACACTTGGACTCTCTTTGGGGATTTGTGATATCTTCTTAGAAAGCACAGTTCTTCGCTGTGCTTTTGCCAGCTTAACTCTTTTGATTTTTTTAGTGGGAGGAGGGCTTCCATCGTCATGTGAAGCTGAACCACTAGTCATGAACATACTAGGGATCGACCTTAGCCGTTCCTTGCCACTCCGTGTCGTAAATGGCATATTGGCAAGTTTACGTTTCTCTTCAGCTGATTTAAATGTCTTTTTCAAGGTCATTTTCCTGAACTTTGCCATTTGGGATTGTATGTGCCCTCTACTATGACATTGGGCATCGGCCTTGGCAGACGACGTTGATGGCATGTTATCGTCTATGTCATGACTAGTGGCAGCAGCTTCAGCACTAGGAGGAAGTGGTTCTTGATCTTTCTCTATTTTATTTTTATCGGAGAAAGTTTGGTCCTCCATTTATGTTATATCGATTTGATATATACGTGCGGCTAAACACAGAAAATAAATTTTTTTTTGGTTCGGACTGGAGTGTACTTTGTGGGTTACAGCACCCTTTAACGGTCAAGCCAGCCGGCCCTTTACTTATGACACAGGCGCACTCTTGGCACTACTTTGTTGATGCACGTGCGGCTACTGCGCACACAATTCACAAACACAGAAAATAATTTTTTTTTGGTTTGGCTTTGGACTGGAGTGTACTTTCGGGGGTTACAGCACCCTTTAACGGTCAAGCCAGCCGGCCCTTTACTTATGACACAGGCGCACTCTTGGCACTACTTTGTTGATGCACGTGCGGCTACTGCGCACACAATTCACAAACACAGAAAATAATTTTTTTTTAGGTTTGGACTGGAGTGTACTTTCGGGGGTTACAGCACCCTTAACGGTCAAGCCAGCCGGCCCTTTACTTATGACACAGGCGCACTCTTGGCACTACTTTGTTGATGCACGTGCGGCTACTGCGCACACAATTCACAAACACAGAAAATAATTTTTTTTTGGTTAGGACTGGAGTGTACTTTCGGGGGTTACAGCACCCTTTAACGGTCAAGCCAGCCGGCCCTTTACTTATGACACAGGCGCACGCTTGGCACTACTTTGTTGATGCACGTGCGGCTACTGCGCACACAATTCACAAACACAGAAAATAATTTTTTTTTTGGTTTGGACTGGAGTGTACTTTCGGGGGTTACAGCACCCTTAACGGTCAAGCCAGCCGGCCCTTTACTTATGACACAGGCGCACGCTTGGCACTACTTTGTTGATGCACGTGCGGCTACTGCGCACACAATTCACAAACACAGAAAATAATTTTTTTTTTGGTTTGGACTGGAGTGTACTTTCGGGGGTTACAGCACCCTTAACGGTCAAGCCAGCCGGCCCTTTACTTATGACACAGGCGCACGCTTGGCACTACTTTGTTGATGCACGTGCGGCTACTGCGCACACAATTCACAAACACAGAAAATAATTTTTTTTTGGTTTGGACTGGAGTGTACTTTCGGGGGTTACAGCACCCTTAACGGTCAAGCCAGCCGGCCCTTTACTTATGACACAGGCGCACGCTTGGCACTACTTTGTTGATGCACGTGCGGCTACTGCGCACACAATTCACAAACACAGAAAATATATTATTTTTTTAGCACTTGGGGGGAGCACCCCTGATGGACAGAGCACCCCCTGGACAACACTACAGCACTCCTTTAGGACTGGGACACTGCACAGGACTTTGGAGTGGACACAGCCCCTATGGAGAACTGACTGCACAACACAGTCCAGCCAGCCCCTATGGACTTTGAAGTAGTGGACACAGCCCCTATTAACAACAGCAGCACAGCACAACACAGCCAGCCCCTATGGACTTTGAAGTAGTGGACAACAGCAGCACTACACTACACTACACTACACAGCCCTAACTCCCACCCTCCCTCTTCACTGTCCACAGCCGAGTGAGAAAATGGCGCCGACGTGTGTACCTTATATAGGATCCAAAACCCGCGAGACTCGGAAGGCGGGAAGATGACGTTTTGCCTCGATTTCAGATCCGAGTCAGGCGGGAAAAGTCGAGCCTGACTCGGATCGGACTCGGATCGGGGGGGCTCGGGGGGGTTCGGATTTCAGAAATCCGAACCCGCTCACCCCTAATTTTGAGATGCGTCTAGAACAGCATGGGCAGCAAATGAGCCTAGTTTGCATCACCATCATCATTAATGTTATAGCAGGTGCAAAGATACACTTCCAATCATTTGCTGGTCTGAATAGATACATGTGTGTGAACATGACCATTCTGATCATTGCCCATATGAGACCATTCTGATCATTGCCCATATGAGAGCGTTCCTTCCCACTCCCTTTACACCTCTCTGATTGTGTCCATAATGCAACCCACTGTGAACTCCGTCATTTGCATGCGTTGCACAAATTATGTCACACCAACTAGCGTATTGTTCTCTTCATCAACCTCATTGTTTCTAACATTATTTATTTGACATTTATATTCTGTAAGAAAGCCAGTAGTAATATGTATACAGTTTCTGTTAAAGTTATTGAGGAAAAACTATCAGTTGCCAGACACTGTACTACATCATACAAGTCTCACCTTGCACAGAGGACTGAAATCAAATGTATCTAATATTAATATTGGGAATTAATCAAGGTTTTTCCTGGCTTGCTTACGGTGCAGGCTTGCCTATTTACAGTATATACTGTATGTTTATAAGTAAGTACAAAAATGTATAGCTTTTCATGTGAAACAAGAACAATAGTGTATTCTTGGACATGGAAGGTTTTATTGTGTGCTTCTTTGTGATATTCAATATAGGAGTTATTACATGAAAATATCTCAGAATAAATATCACATTAATTTCTAAGGCATCAGCACAGACTGACAAGTAGAGGTGAGCATGCAGAAAATTGGCAAATATTGAGAGGGCAAGGTTCAAAGCATTCAGCATTTTCTGGGTCAATGCTAAGCACACATCAGCTTGTGTTCAAACTCTGTTATATGCTCAAAACAAACATGCTAATTAAACATACATGTGAGCATATACTGGAAACAGGCTGACTTCCTGCTAATATCTAGCCTGTTTGCCAAATCAAACACATAGCTCCTAGTTTAACTTTGATACTCCTGTTTTTTTTGTGAAAAATATTTTTTTCTTCCACTAGTAAACAACATAACCTTTATTTTTAGGTCTAGCTTAAGAAAATAACAGCAGCATGTAAATAAATATATACAGTAATTCACATATTCTAAACCAGTGCTTCTCACCCTCAACCTTCATATTTTCCCAACAGTCATGTTTTGAGGATTTCTGTCTGTGAAAGCAGGTGGGATAATTACTGACCCAGCAAATACAGATTAACTCACCTGTCTGTGATTAAATAATTTCCCAAAACATGACCAGTTATACCTCTTTTACAATGGCCAAATAACCCGGTCTATTGCCCTGTCATCCTGGGTCGTGGCTCAGTGTAAACGGGTTCCTGAAATACAACCCGGGTCCAGTGACCCCGCAGTCCAACACGGATAGCGAGCAGCGTTGGACCCGGGAAAGACCCAGGTTACGGGGCAGTTTAAACGGGTGACCCAGGTCATCCGACATGGGACCCGTTTACAGCATAGGAACAGTTCAGCTCACCGGCGCTTGTAGATGATGTCATCTCCAAGCAACAAGTTAACACTTCACACGTGTGCACTGTAAACGGCGCAACCTGGTAATGTTCATGGGGTCTGTCCCGGGTTGGAAGTATACAATCGACCCATTCTGACCGCAGATATTGCTTAAAGAAAAAATAATAATGTGTATTTTTTAAATAAATATATATAGTTTCAATTTATATAATTTATGTAGTATTTATTGAGTATGTATACACATATGTAATGATTTACCAGTGTAAAGTTTCATCTGTGTCTGAAGCTCCAGGTTACTGGCTCTAACTAGAGTCGCCCTCCTGGGTGGTGCTAGGCAGGCCGCTCTGATGGTGCTATACTGGCTCTTTTTTATTGAAAGTGTTAGTATAAAAGTGGGAGCCAGTTATGCTGTGCTATGACGTGCACCTCTGTATATTTTTCTTCCTCTTATTTTGTAACCTGTTTTGCCTGCTATAACTTTATTTTGTTGAAGATTATAGAAAATATGTATAGCATCCAGCCATTTTATGTTTAAGTATGAAAGAAGGCTGTTTTGATTTTTGAGTCTCTTTGTGACAGGCCATTAATAGTGGATATTGTCAGGGGTGAGGATTAAACTTGTTTGGACCATTTATTGGTGTACCGTAAGTGTGTAATATGTGTCTTCAGTAACTAAGAAACTATGTTGGAATGAACAATGAACCAGATAAACTGTACATATATTGGCTAGACACAGTGAGCAAACTTCCCAAACATTTTGGCAGGACAGACCCACTTTTCGGGCACTGTACAGCTTTCTCACCCTTGGGTCAGAGTGTCTTGTGGAGGGCCAAAGGTTGTCAGGGAACCTTCTGTCACCACTGAATATATGGATGGTGAATGGATGCCACACAAGAAAAGAGACACACAGCCACACCCCCATTGTGATTCGCATCGGAGACATGCAGCGTGGCCATGCACCTAATCGCATGTGCGGAGTGTATCTTGAGTGTTTTCGAATTGTGCATGTTCTGGAACCAAACACTTTGGGGGTTACACCACCCTTCAACAGACCAGCCGGCCCTTGACTTATGGCGCATGTTTGGCGCTGTTACTTTGTTGATCCACACAGGCGCATGCTTGGCGCTGCTACTTTGTTGATGCACATGCGGCTAACGCGCACACAAACACAGAAAAAAAATATATTTTTTTTTGCACTTTGGGGTAGCACCCCTGGACAACACTACAGCACCCCTGTAGGACTACAGTGACACAGGAGCCACTGAAGCCCCCCCTCTTCTGTCTGCACACAGCTGCTATGGACAACACAGCCTTTATGTGACAACAGCACTGCCTAGCCAGCCACTATGGACTTTGGACACAGCCCCTATGGACAACAGCAGCACCAGCACAGCAACCCCCACCCTCCCTCTTCACTGTCCACAGCCGGAGTGAAAAATGGCGCCGACAAGGGGATCTTTTATAGAATCCAAAACCCGCGAGAATCCGACAGCTCGAGGATGACATTTTGCCTCGTTCCAGGAACCGAGTCTGGTGGGAAAACGCGAGCCGGACTCTGTTCCCGGCTCGGATCAGGTGGGCTCGGGGAGGTTTGGATTTCTAAAATCTGAACCCGCTCATTCCTAATATATATATATACACACCGCCCCCCCTAAAGCAAGAGTCTAGACCCGCCCCTGTCCCATAGAGCCTTTTTGGCATCGTGGGAGCCGTGGAGTCAGTTTTTTAGCATGGCAGGGTTCTAAAGGTCATTGATTCTTATCTTGATTGCAGCTGCCGTTGTTCTTCTTTGTTTCAGGTGTTTGCGTTTTGCGAGCCCGGGAGAGGTAGTAGAATGGTTGGCAGTTTTTCTGAACTGTTCCCTCTCCCTACTTACTTCAGGTTTTCGGGGACTCAGTGAGCAGTGTGCAACGTTGTAGGGCCTGCCTACTTTTGGTAGAGGTCGAGGGATGTATTGCAGCACTGGAGGGGTCACAGGCAAGTTTTGGTGGCCTCTGCAGTGGCTGTTTTGTGTCTCTGCCTTTGTGTCGCGGGTCGGCTTTACGGCCAGCTTAGTCTCCAGGGGGTATTGCGACATTGCACTTGGTTGCTGGGTTGGTGGTTTGCTGATTTCTGCAGCATCGTTTTTACTGGGCAGATTGACCAGTGCATTTTGTTGGCTTGGCGGGAATTCAGGCACTTAGGCGGATCAAAGACTGGTGTTCGCTTTGTTACATCAGAGTTTGGTCTGCTTTCCATCCTAACTTGGGAACTAGCTACTCGCCACTACAGTGGGGGTCTTGAGGAATTTTTGTTTTACCACTGGTGTTAACCAATGGCTTCTGCCAACCGATGAAGGTTTTGTGTTTTTGCCTCAGGTCAAGTTGGGATTTTTTTCCCCTGCCCAATTATCCATTCCTTGTCTGGTGCTAGGGTTCTTTTAAATAGGCCTAGTATGAGATTAGGGAGGTGATGCCCCATTTTAATAATTTTAGCTTGGCTACCATTCTGGTTTATAATTTGAATTTTTAAAAATATTATTATCTTTCTTTAATTTTCTACCAAGTTGTCGATTGGATGACTCGTTCATATGGGTTTTGTGTCATTGTTATATTTTCTGTTGGCTAGGTCAGAGGTTTGTTTTGGGTTTGAGCGGAATGCCTGAAATATGCGGTGGATCGGGCATCGGGGTAGGCAGTGGCAGGATTTGGAGTCGTATTGGCTGACTCTTTGGCTTGGTTCGGTTGTCCCTGTTCCTTATGGTGAACGTGGGAAGAAATTAAGGATTTGGTGGGGTTGATAGAGAGATGTCCCCTTTTGTCGCCTCAAATGGTCCGAAATAGTTCAGAGATTATTTTGGTGAGGGGCGGTGACCTCTACAGCAATTGAGCAGTCTAGAAGGAGGATTAATTCTGTCATTGGCAGAGAAGTGATGGAGAGAGGTGGGGCTGTAGCAAGGCATCCCGGAATTATATTTTTTTTTTTATAGGCAATTTTTACAAAGTGATGGGGTACATCTATCCAGGGGAGGTTGTAGTTATTTGTAAAGGACTTAGTGGATGTTTTGAGAGGTTTAGAAGTTTAGTGTTTAGTGAGTTCAATGGTCTCGGCTGCGGACTTAAGTCCTGGGTTGTCCTGGTTCTGAACGGCCTTTGGGTAGGTAGAGTGGTTCTGTGTGTTTTAGTGCCCTGGGGAGTTTACCCATGCAGCTGGGTTGCTGCGATGACGACTTGAGGAGGATTTGGGTTAGCCACCGGTCCAGGTGGGTCCTGTCATTCTAGGCTGCAGGGGTGGTTCCCCAAGTTGTAGTCCCCGCAAGGTCAGGCAGGAGGTTAAAGACCTTTGCAAGTTGCATTGGAAGGGGGCAGTGGGTCCCATGAGTTTAATTTCTAGCAGGCTGATTAGGCCCGTCATTTGTTATTTTTTACATATTGTATTTGTTTTCAAGATTTGCCATGTGCTAGGCCGTTCAGATCCCTGCCACCATATTTTCTTAGAAGGATTAGTATTTTCATTAGTTAAATAAAATGTATTTTAATTTAAAAAGGTTTTTATTGTAGCTGTTCCTGGCAATGCACTGTGGGGCTGATTCAGACCCGTTCGCTATGAAGCGAACGCTTTTAGCTGGCTGATAGTCGTTAACTGCGCATCCATATGCATCGCAATGTGCGTGCTCAAAACAATGCAAGAGATCTGGATGCGTTCGCTCGCTGTGTATAGACTGCCCAGTAGAGTGATTGACAGGAGAGGCCATTTGTAGGTGGTGACAGGAGCTGACCACTGGAAACGGGGGAGTGAAGGTGCGAACGCAGGCATGCCTTAGTGCCTCAATGCCGTTTCAGGGGCATGCATAATTAAAAGGCAGCATCACAGTACACGTCACTTGGTGGGATTTCACTCTGAAGTGATCACTGTGCTTGCGACAGGGTAAAGGCAACTTTAAATGCTGCGATCGCATCCGATGGTGCTCCATGTACCAATGGTTACAAGCACTTCCTGGAGATGATGTGCGCAAGTGGGCATCTTACCAATGGCTGGTGGGCATCTACATACACAAAGCGATCAGACGCCAAGACATAGTGGGTGTGCTTATGCCTTGCCGTGTGATCGCCTGCCATGTCATCACTTCGCTGGGAGTGAGCGTACGCATCTAGCGAGTGGGTCTGAATGAGCTCCTGTGTCTGTCTCTTTGTTTTTAGTGATAAGATGTGTGACAGGTATGCAGTCAGGATGCCGATGGTCTAAATGCCGACCGTCAGCATCCCGACTGTCTAATCCCGGCAAGTGTTTAATGACAGGCGTCAATATCCCGACGCCTGTCATTAGGCCTACGCCGGGAGCCCGACACCCGGCTAACTGATCGACGGTAAGCTGGGCGTGGACAGCCACAGGGGGGGAGGGTTAGGTTACGGGCATCCCGGGGGGATTTAGGGTTAGGCACCCCCCCACGGGAGACTTAGGGTTAGGCTGCGGGGAAGGGGGGGTTAGGTTTAGGCACTTAGAGAGTGGTTAGGGTTAGGCACTTGGGGGGGAGGTTAGGGTTAGGCACCCCTAAGGGAGGGTTAGGGTTAGGGGGGGAGGTTAGGTTAGTAAATAGAAAAAATACACACCTTTCGGGATCTTCACTGCCGGGCTTCTGCGGCCGGCGGTAAATCATACTGATTCCGTGTGACATGGTGTGTGTGATGACTGTTTTGGGTGATCTGACCATAGAGGGTTTATTCCCTGTACATGAACGTACATTGCCCAGGATGTTAATAATGCAAACAAGCACACAGGCATACTGCCCTTATGAATAATTCCCTCTAAATGTATGTATAATCCCCTATAAATATACCTTATAGAGATATAAGACTGTCACATAAATAGTGTAAGGGAATATTGGAATAGATTATGTTTTGTGGCCTTGTTATTAATTTATTAAATATTTCATAAAATTAATATTTTATTTTAGCACGGGACATGGCTTTAGAAATAAGTCAATACTTCATCCATGATGTGATAGAAGCCTACAGAGCTCACCCATACTTTTGGGAAACCAAATCACCGGATAATAGGATAACGAGGGCAAGAGCCTTGAAAGACCTGGTGAAGGTATGCCAGCCTTTTCATCACCCTTCTGCCAACATTGCATGGGGCAGGACAAAGATCTCAAACCTCCACACAGTGTTCAAGAAAGAACTGAACAATAGATCTGGTGCAGGAATAGATGAGGTGCATGAGCCAAGACTCTAGTATTTTGATTTGCTGTCATTTCCTGGCCAACCAGGAGCTTCCTAGAGCATTTGTCACCAACTTGGAAGAGGACATAAATGAGGGGCATTCATGTCTTCTAGTATATCACCATACATGGATGAGATAGCTTACAGTGGCATTGTAAGTATTAAAACAATAATGCCAAATTTGTATGTAATGTTTATTAATGTAATAATATACAAGAGATATGTATTCTGCAATGTCCTGAAAACAGGATGTTGTACTGCGCATAGTGGAGGCTTTGCGATGAAGATAGATGTGTTGGACATAACATGCCAGTTCCACCAAGTCTATTTTATCAAGACGCAGATTTATTGCAGTGGGAACTCCAGAAAATGGGCCATTGCAGGCCATTCCTCAGAGTTGATGGTAACTGAAAAAACAATTGTGAATGTTAAATGACAAGAACACAATGATTTGTTAGAACATACATTTCAATTATTATTATTTTTTTTCTAAAAGCCATCGGCACTGATGAAGCATCAACTATGACAGTGACTAAAACAGATGAGGCTACAACTGCCATCCAAGTGACCCTACCTCCATGCACCCAAGTCTCAGTACCTCCTGCCACCCTAAACCCACAGCAATCTGCCTTTCTATAAGGAGGGCAAAGAAAAAAACCATGTGAGTCAGGGGAGAGCACAGATCAGCACAGGTCATGACTGGTTGGATTCTGGAGTCCACCAACTGACTCATGGAAAAGAATCCAGACGAGTATGACATTGTGGCAGCCAATATAGCACAGAAGCTGTGATGAATGAATGACAGCAACAGAGCTGAAGCACAGAGGATATTGGCTGATGTGCTATATAAGGGGACGAGAGGTCTACTCACCCCTAATAGTGACCTAATGGAGATGCCTCCTTGGTCACAACAGGATCCCTGCACCTTATGTATACCTCCCAACTTCCCATATGCCATTTCAAAAGGGAATGCACCACCATTATGAGAAGCCCTATGTTAACCCTCAGGTTTACACTAGGACTTCCCCACCTGCCACTTCTGGGAGCAGAACGTCATTGGACTACAGTGCCAGCCCTGCCTCACTTGAAAGTTACCATTTATACAGTCAACTTAGGAAGTTTACGGCTATGTTTTATGTTATGTGTGCTTATTTATATTTTTGAGAGGGAAATATATATTTAATGTTTTTTCTATTACATATGTTTATGAATATTTTATTAAAAATTAAGTTGATCAGGATTCTTTACAGTTAAATACAGTTTGAAAAAAAAGTACTCATTTAATAAAATGATTCTGAAAAACAAACATCACTGTGATTATTTGTGAGAACTGTTAAGAATATGTATGATGGTCAGTGTCATAATGTGGGTGGAGCCAGCAGGGCACACGCCCAGGGGGCAAGTGCAGGGGAGGGCACTGATGTGTGGCTTGGCAGACAGTCAACACAGATTACATTCACCCATAGGAGGCACCGAACACTACAAGTAGTAGTATTGTATGATCTATAGCTGGACGTTAAACACATCATAATTTCAGCAACCCCTGTCACATGGAACACAGAGGAGTTAAGGGACTGGAGAGAAGACTATGTGCTGCACTCTCCATGGCGACAGTGCACACAAAGTTGCAGTGACGGGAGATGAGTCAGCATATATCGGGCAATGTCAGGATCAGGGGCTGGCTGGCAAATTTTTGCCTGGGGGGCAAATGCATGCAGGCAGCCCTGGCAGAGGGGTAGCGTGTAGCCAGGGTGACTGAAGAACATGCGTGCTACGGCGCCCCCCCCTCAAGTGTTCCAGGGAGGAGGCGGGTCCATATGGGATTAATGTAAAGTAAAAATAAAGATTAGGAACAGCCCCATCGTGGTGCCCATATGCAGTGCCCCCCTGTGCCCCAGGAGAGGATCCCCTTATGCAGGCCTCCAGTAGTGCCCCCAGTAGTGATCCCCCTATGCAGTGCCCCTTATACAGTGCCCCTAGTAGTGGTCCCCCCTGTGCAGTGCCCCTTGTGCCCCCAGTAGTAAGCCCCTTATATAGTGCCCCCATTAGCAGTCCACACCCCATGCAGTGCCCCCAATAGTGGTAACCCTTATGCAGTGCCCCTTAAATAGTGGCCCCAGTTGTAGTCTCCCCCCTAAGCAGTACCCCCAGTATTGCCCTTTTTATAGAGCCCCCAGCAGTGGTCCCTCGATGCAGTGCCCCCAGTGGTAGTCCCCTCCCCCTATGTAGTGCCCCTAGTAGTAGTCCCCTCCCCCCTATGTAGTGCCCCTAGTAGTAGTCCCCTCCCCTTGTAGTGCCCCTAGTAGTAGTAGTCCCCCCCTGTAATAGTAGTCCTCCCCCTTGTAGTGCCCCCAGTAGTAGTCCCCCCAGTTGTAGCCCCCCCCTTGAAGTGCCCCCAGTTATAATCCCCAGTAGTGGTCCCCCCTTGTAGTGCCCCCCCTGTAGTGCCCCCAGCAGTGATCTCCCCCTTGTAGTACCCCCAGTAGTGGTCTCCCTCTTGTAGTGCCCACAGTAGTAGTCCCTACTTCTTGTAGTGCCCCCAGTCCAGTAGTGGTTCCCCCTTTGTAGTGCCACCAGTAGTCCCCCCCTTGTAGTGCCCCCAGTAGTAGTAGTCCCCCTCTTGTATTACCCCCATTAGTAGTAGTCCCCCCCCTTGCATTGCCTCAAGTAGTGGTTCCCCCCTTGTGGTGCCTCCAATAGTGGTTCCCCCCTTGTGGTGCCCCCAGTAGTGGTCTCCCCTTTGTAGTGCCAGCCTACCCCCCAGTAGACACACGTAGTAAAAAAACCCAAAAAACACTTACCTGAATCCCCGCTCCCGCCGTCGCCATCCGCTCCTCCGTCTGTCCTTCCCGGGCATTATGGGAGAGACGTCATATGATGTCATGACGCCTCTCCCATTGCCCACTGCGGGAGCCAGAAGATGGAGCGGCTCCTGCAGTGGGCGCAGCAGCAGCTAATGAAAGTCTTGCAGGAGCAAGCGGCTGTGTGTTTGTCAGCTGTGTGTTTGTCACTTGTGTAGCGCTGACCGAACTCCGTCCGGTCAGTGCATCACACGCGGTGCAGTCTGTGTCACAGTGACACAGACTGCCTGCGGCCCGCGGCCCGCATGACGCTGCAGCACGGGGGGCACATGGCACCCTGCCCCCCGGCCCAGCCCGCCACTGGTCCGGATGACATGACTCAGACCAGCACTGGAGCAAAGCTTAATTGCTGATTCAAACTGTGCTGTCCAGCTTCAGCAGCAAGATGATATGCAGTTTAGTGAGAAGAGCTTTGCATGGCTCCTTCCTTTTTATCACGCCCATCAGTAACTGCTAAACTACCACAAGTGTTAAACTCACTTAACATCACTGCTGATTGCTTTTGCACTACTGTTTAGTAAACCTCCCTGTCCCCACATTGATAAGAAATAGCGCTTATTACCTCTTGTCAGATGACTTTGGTGACTTGTTGCTGCTGGTAAGACTTCCCCAAGTGTCACCAGCCTTGATGCCGGGAGAGTGTTTCGGTGCAGGAGAGGGGACTGTTGCACCGTCTACTCTGTACAGCTGCTGTGAGACTCCAGGCCGCTGATCAAGAATGGGGACCCCGGCAGCACCCCACCCTTGCAGAGTTGGATTGTGAGGCAGAGACAGATGCAGGGACCATGGCAGCAGTGTGCTCTTGCCTGAGGGTACACTGTGGGTGCCAAGAAGGTTTTAGACACCTGGAGGAGCTCTGCCTAGATATGCTGGGTGCTGGGACCAACCCCCAGAAATATCTGATGGCATTGTCTTAAGGGCATCCTGTGCTGTCATTGGTGGTCTGCTGGTCTCTGAGGGTTTTCTTCCTTTTGTTAGTCATTGTGCAGACTCCGGTGAAACCAAATATCCCTGATATTATATGGAAATAGACGCCATAGATGACAAACTAAAAGAAACACAATAGAGAAGATATAATTAAACAAAAGTAAAGTTACAGTATGATAAGGGAAATTATTATAGCAAGTGGTCTGGTGGCCTATTTATTGTATACCTCCCAACTGTCTCGCTTTTCTAGGACTGTCCTGTTGTCCCACTCACGGGTCGCAGTTTCTCGTGGGTGGGGTGGGATTGTGGAGTTCACAGGGAACACTCCAAGTCTCACTGCTGGTCTGTGGCATGTGCTCGACATTTGTTCACAGTGCAGTGAGAGCCTGAGGCAGCCCAGCATCTCCAGGAGTGCTGGGTACACCAGCAAGTTGATGAAAGTGTGGACTTGGGACAAGGCCACACCCCCTTCCCACGAGGTCACGCCCCTCGCACAGTGTCCCGAGCCCCATCCTGAGAATGTTGGGGGGCATGTTTATTGTATAATGATCTGGAGAACAGCAATCTCCGCAGTTTGTTCAGTTTATTAAATAGTTACCGTGGGATCAATGAGAGATTTCTCTGTCCTTAACCTCCTTTAAGTTAACGCCATCCCCATAGGGATCCATGGGGACAGCTCCATCCACCCCAGGGAATAGCATTTCATCAAACGTCAGTTTTATTTTTGCAGACTCGCACTAAGGATGGCAGTACCATACATTTAACATGGATTTTTTTAAGTACATATACTGGAAATAACCCAGAATAAAGAACAAATGGTACATTTATGTCATAGTAAAATACACTTGATTTTTACATTTCATGTTATATTTTATATAAAACACAGTAATTCCCTTACTAGTTTGCACATATGTATAGGAAACAATGTGATGGTGGCCAGGGCGTCCTTACCTGACTGTTGATATATAGCTTTGTACCAGTCACTGCTAAGTTCGTAATTGCCAGCAACAGCAGGGATGCAACATTGTTTATCCCAGATACCAAAGCGAATCTTTCCTTTCTCACGCTCACAGCAGTATTCAGCCTAGGATAGGAGTGGGACATGCATCAGTTATATAACACAGTACAAGACATGTTGATACTGTGGGTAAGATCTGTATTGGTTTACTGCTTCACAATACCTTAACACCTGATTAGCTTACTTAACTTAAGTTACAAATAAATAAAGACACGGACACCAGAGCTTGGCTAAAAAAGGTCACAGCTTTTTATTTATAAATTAAATTCAATCAACCTAACCAGGGTGGCCAAGAGACGCTACAACTCAGTTCTAGCTTTCACCTTGATCAATACTCGGAGGACGACTAAACGACCCCCCTTCAAGACGTACTAACGATGCGAGAGTCTCACTTCCCTCCTGGGCCAATCCGAGGTGCTTTCGCACAAAACAGCACCCGGGTCCCCCCGCAAAGAGAAGGACAAATTCGCCAGGGGCAATGAGGGACAGTGCCCCCACAAAGTTGTCTTACGCCACCTAAAGCCACTGAGTTGCAGCGAACTCCCGCCATGCTGTGCCTCACCTAAATTGGAAAAAAGCAGATTAGTGAACACAACTTAAATGTGGGTGGGATGGTGGGTTCCGAAATTCCACTGCAAAAGGGGCTGAGCTGCCCTCTAACCCTGCCTTATATATCCTCCATTTAACTCCTCCTATCCCTCTGCTTATAGGATGAACTGACCACCTGACACAAACCCTTCACTCAGCCAACAGGCTGTCATATACAAACACCTTGCAGAAACCATCAATCTTATCTATCCTCAATCCTATACAGATTTCGTCTACCATAAGATCTGTATTGGTTTACTGCTTCACAATACCTTAACACCTGATTAGCTTACTTAACTTAAGTTACAAATAAATAAAGACACGGACACCAGAGCTTGGCTAAAAAAGGTCACAGCTTTTTATTTATAAATTAAATTCAATCAACCTAACCAGGGTGGCCAAGAGACGCTACAACTCAGTTCTAGCTTTCACCTTGATCAATACTCGGAGGACGACTAAACAACCCCCCTTCAAGACGTACTAACGATGCGAGAGTCTCACTTCCCTCCTGGGCCAATCCGAGGTGCTTTCGCACTAAAACAGCACCCGGGTCCCCCCGCAAAGAGAAGGACAAATTCGCCAGGGGCAATGAGGGACAGTGCCCCCACAAAGTTGTCTTACGCCACCTAAAGCCACTGAGTTGCAGCGAACTCCCGCCAAAGCCAGGCCCTAAGGAAAGACTGGCCCGCCACCCAAAAACTACACCAAAAATTAGAATAAATCCTTCACAAACAAACTGGTCCCCAAAACATTCAAATGCACACCATCATGACGAAGGAACTTCCCAATATCACCAACCAAAAAGCCATGACTCACCAAAATTCCTCCAATTTTTTCCACATGCTTGGCAATCGCAACATTGGCTTTCTTACGCGCTCTCTCCAAAGCACCATACTTGCGCACTCCCCTCCATGTCAAACGAGGCATCATTTCAGACCATACAATCCGAATAGTGGGCCACTGCAAACGTATCTCGTCCATCACTTCACGAATCCTGACAATCAACTCCACACCTTTCAACTGGCCCACATCATTGCCACCAACATGTAAAACCAATATTTTTTTAAACTCCCCACTTAGCCACTGATGAAACTATCAGTGCCAAAACAGATGCCACACGCAAGCCCCTTACACCAATCCAACGCACTCTAAACCTGCGAGGCCACAAAACCTGTTTTTGGGACAACACATATTTTTCCGGCCAAAAAATATATGAGTGACCAAGAAGCCACACCTGCCCCTCTTCTTCCGCCAATGCTGTGGAAAAAGAGAGAACCTAACCGTGAGAACCGCACCAAATCCAATTCCAACGAACACAACTTTAGTAACACATAGCAACTGACTAGCAGGGATGCAGAACTGGGGAAAACAGGAACCCGAGTGAAGAAGAAAAACCAAAAAACCTGCCCGTGAACCAAATGGGTCAAATCATGGCTAACGGGAGGAAAAATTAAAAATCCCTTCACACCCCCAATTGCTCAACGCTAACCGTTGACCAATTGGCGGGTAAGCAACGTTTTCGGGTTAACGCAGGGTGCGCCCCTATACCTTATCGCAACACACATACTTTTTATATGCAGCTGACTTCCCACGCCCCACCTTCTGAATGTCCTGCACAGATGCCCCTGAGAGGGCCGCACAAGTAGCAGCGCCAATACGAAAAGAATGCGTGCCATACTCTGAAGGATTCAAACCCAACTCTAACAAACCTTTCTTAAAAACCGCTGCAAATTGAAACTTGGTCAGAGGAGTGCCATCCGCATGAATTAGCCACTGCGCACCCCCACTAGGACGTAACTCCATAAACCTTGCAGCTAACTGAACTGGACAGATGTCTAAATCCCTATTCTTATGCAGAGTAACCCATTTCCCCCTGCCTGTTTGATCTGTTTTGGAGAAACGCAGCTTGCAAAGTATCGCTGAGTCACGAAAAACAATGTCTTTTAACAAAAGACCAGAAACTGTGGAAGTTTTATTGCTAGACACTACCTCGCTAACACGAAACGCCCCAAAAAATGCTACCGCAAAAGCAAGCCTAAAAAGAAAAGTTTCATAAGAATCAACCGCTATCTTTCCCATTGAAGTCAACAAGCCAGACAAAAGCTGCAAATCAATTGGCCGGCGAGAGTCTGAACGTGCTGGCAACCCCTTAGCCCAACCCCTCAAAGCCTTTACTAACACGAAAGCCTTGGTGGGATCATGTAAACCTTTTAATTTGCAGAAAAAGGATATACCAGCAAGCGCGGAACCTATAAACGCTCTAGATCTGCCCTGCTGATATCTAAACCAAACAAAAGATGAAATCAACTGTTCCGGAGACTTACCCTCCACGTCTGGGAGAGCACAATGCGTGCACCAATCCCGCCAAGCGGCTGAGTAAGCCCGGAAAGTCGATGGAGCAAGCGACTTTAATACCAAACCTTCTAAGCCGGCCTGATAATCTGCCACACAAACGAGGGGCATACCAAACCAACGTTAGAAGCCGACGGCACAAGCGCCCGGAAGCGATCAAATTGAAAACGGGACAGCGCGTCTGCAATGTCATTACACACCCCTGGCACATGTTTCGCCCTGAATCTAATATTAAACTCCAAGCAGCGCAAAACTAAATGCCGAAGCAAACGCAAAACAAAATGTGAAGACGAACGCTGGTTGTGATGGCATGAACCACACCCAAATTGTCGCACCAAAATACTACATGACAGTTGCTCAGTCGCACGGACCAAAGTTCAACTGATACGACAATTGGAAAAAGTTCCAGCAGCAACAAGTTGTCCGTCAAACCCTCCTCGCGCCAAGCTATCGGCCACGGAGCCGCGCACCATTCCCCATTGAAAAAGGCCCCAAAACCGGATGATCCGGCCGCATCCGTAAAAAATTGCAACGAACTGTTCGCTAACGGAGGCGAAGGCCAAATGCGTTCGCCATTAAAGTGTATCAAAAACCTATTCCACATACGAAGATCCTCCTTTATCTCTGCGGACAGGCGAATGTAGTGATGCGGCCGAACCACGCCCGCTGTTGCCCTCTCCAAAATTCTACAAAAAACCCTACCCACTGGAATAATACGGCAAGCAAAATTTAAGGAGCCGAGGAGAGACTGAACTCTACGTAACCTAACCGAATCCTCTGCTAAGCAGACCTCAATAAGACCCCTCAGTTTCTCAACCTTATTAATGGGAAGTCTACAACAGCCCTCCAACGTATCTATCTCAATTCCCAAATAAGATAAACAAACAGACGGACCCTCTGTCTTCTCATTAGCAACGGGAACACCAAAAACTCTAAATAAGGACTGCGCGGAAAAAAGGAGGTCAGCACAAACGTCACTTCTTCCTGGACCAATAAAGAGAAAATCATCTAAATAGTGTGCTATGCCCGTTTGTCCGGTCCCGGCATGTAGACACCACTGCAGAAAGGAGCTGAATTTCTCAAAATAGGCACAGGAAACCACGCAGCCCATAGGTAAACACTTATCTACAAAATAACCCGAGTCTAACCTAAAACCCAGAAATCTCATGGCCTCAGGATGCATTGGTAATAAACGAAACGCCGATTCTATATCTAATTTTGCCAACAAAGCGCCATGCCCAAAACTACGAACTAAGTTCAAGGTATCGTCAAATGATTGGTAAACGACCCTACGACAATTCTCTGGTATGGCATCATTAACAGAACCTCCCTGCGGATATGAGAGATGCTGAATCAAACGAAACTTGCCCGGCACTTTTTTAGGAACTACTCCCACTGGCGAAATACAGAGATTATGCAAGGGAGGACAAGGAAAAGGACCCTCCATCCTCCCCAGCAAAACCTCCGCACGCACTTTAACCCTCAATTCCCCGGGAAAATCCCTGGCAGAGCGCAAATTCTGGGATGCCCTAACTATCAACTGCCTGTCTATGGGCAAACGAAAACCTACTGAAAAACCTTCGTAAAGAAAAAGTGCATCCTCTCTACATGGGTATAAATGTAACCATCTAATAAGATAATCTAAATGAACTGGAGAACAAGCCTTAACTAGCACTCTTGTGCCCCTCGGCACGGTCCTGGGAAATACCTCCTGCCCCACGTCGACAGTCCTTGGCCGGATGCTCACCTCCGCAGAGACGACAGGAGTGGCGAAAGCGACACCCCGACCCCCTAGTACATTTGGAGTCATTATAGGCAAAGCATTTCCCTCTCCCCACTCCTGTCGACCCCTGTCCGCTGGCAGCATAGCTTTTCCGAGGAGGCGCACCGTCCAAGGGAGGCCGACGCTGTGGAGAGACCTCTAACCATACCTCAACATCCTTAACCCCGAAAGGAATAACTGAACATGTTTTTTCCTAAATTGTGAATCATATTCACGCCATGCCAAGTTACGAGACCTGACGAACATGTCGAGCACTAAAAATAGATACCTGAGAATGTTAACGTGCTCCTGCGCCCTGGTCTCCAAATAACATGTCGCAAATATGAGCATGCCTTTCAACCAAGTATTAAAGCTGCAAAAAGCATCTTCCCCCATGCCTCCCGATTTTTTAGCCTGCGCCAAGCCTTTCTTCATGTCATCTGTGAGCGCAAAAAGGTCTACAAATTTCCCTTTACGAATTTTGCCTTTTACACTTTTCCACAAGCCTCGTAGCACCGCGGTATTCGCGCAATGCACTGTATCAGCCCCTGCCTCCTGCGCTTTTGCCCCTGACTCATCAGACTTCTTAGTCTCGCTACCTGACTTCTTCGCCAGCCGTCGCGCAACCAGTCTAGCAATTTTACGGGGGCGAGCGGGGGAACCAGAAGAGTGAGATGAAGAAGAAGAAGAGCCAGAAGAAGACAAAGGAGTTTCATACTCACCGGAACCAGATGGAAGCGGATCCGCTTCCGCAGACGACGCCACAGCTTCGGATACCGGTGCCGAATCTTCCTGTCCCGAAGCAGGCAACGAAAGAACCGCGGACACCTCACCACCTGGACCATCAGATACTTCTAGGCCTGGAACTAAGGAAGACGCGTGAGCCACCGCAGAAACAGACCAGGAAACCTCCGACGTGGGGAAAGACATGGGGACCGGCTTAGGAGGAGGAATGGCTGGCGCCCGTGGAAGAGGCGACAAACTGGGCGGGGGCAAAGAAAAGGTGGTTTGGCCAGAGTGCGTGCTGAAAGATGACACTGAAGGCAAAGGCGGGGGCACGGCCGAGGCAGGTGGGTAAACATGCCAAGCTGGCATGTAGGGGTACTGAAATTGCGCATTCTGAAAAGCAGGAGGATATGCCGAAGGAGGGGCCGCGAAATGGGGAGAATAAAAGGGGGCAGGAGGAACAGCAACAGAAGATGTAAAGATCGGAGGAGCCCCGCCTGAGCTCCAAGAAGTCTGACCCCAAGAAGGGCCTGCCATAGAAAGGGGGGGTGGCACATTAAAGGAGGGTGCCTGGCTGCCGGCCGGAGTGTACCATGGGGGTTGAATCGAAACTGGCACCATGTGCCCAAATGATACTCCAGCGAATGGAGTTGCGGGCAGAGTTGGGGAGCTTAAACGCTGCACTGAACCCCCCGAAAAATGTGAAAAGGTGCCTGGGAAATAGGGAGACCCCGCACCTAAAATGGCCGCCTGAGGCAAGATGGCCGCTGGACCCGCCGCATGGGCCAGGCCGGCTGGGCCACTGGAAATCAAAGCGGCGGAGGTCGCAGCCGGGGTGTATACACCCCCACCGAACCCAACATAAGGCCAGGTCGGGGCTGAGGTCAGGTGAACCCCGCTGACCGCATGGGGCAGACCCGCGGCAAACGCCGCGCGCACGTCCCCAACGCCGCCGAGGGCCCCCGCAGGCGCCGCGGCCAAAGCCGGTATGGTAGGGGACCCCAGCGGCGCCGAAGGAGACGCGACGCCGACCGGAGTAAGGGTGAGTGGAAGGGGATGTCCGGGCGCGACGCGCGGCGGAGAACCAGGGGCCACGACGCTGCCAGAAGAGCTGGCGCCGGGGCGTGGTGGGGAAGCAGCCGGGCCAGATACTGACGCGCCCGGGGAAAGAGTGCTGGCAGAGGAGGGAGCGGACCCAGTAGCCACTGGGGAGCCGACGGCAAGCGGGGCAGAGCCGCTCGGGGAAGATAAATGTAACTGGGAAGGGGAGGATGGGGGAGATAAGCGGGCTGGCACAGAGCGCAGAGGACATGCAAATTCAGCCAGCCTGCGGGGAGGGGGGGCATCGCGACGAGGACGGGACATGGTGAAAGAGACAGTTGGTAATAAATAGATAGGATAAATATGCAATTGATACTCAGCCTTTCCGAAATTCCACTGCAAAAGAGGCTGAGCTGCCCTCTAACCCTGCCTTATATATCCTCCATTTAACTCCTCCTATCCCTCTGCTTATAGGATGAACTGACCACCTGACACAAACCCTTCACTCAGCCAACAGGCTGTCATATACAAACACCTTGCAGAAACCATCAATCTTATCTATCCTCAATCCTATACAGATTTCGTCTACCATAGTGTAGGTCATAGGACTGTGGCCAGACATATATCATTGTATTACACAGGGTCAGAACAGGGCCCGTTATATCATGCCTAGGGAACCGCCAGGTCCAGGAAATAGAGCACTACCCATAGTAGGAAATAGAGCACTACCCATAGTAGGGTACTACAACTATAGGGTACTACAACTGTAGGGTACTACAACTATAGGGTACTACAACTATAGGATACTACAACACCTGTAGGGTACTAGAACTATAGGATACTTCAACACCTGTAGGGTACTACAACTATAGGCTACTACAACTATAGGATACTACAACTGTAGGGTACTGAAACGTGACGCATGCGCAGTGCGATTCATATACATGTGCAGGTCACAGATCATTGCTCTAACTGTGCAAACTGCGGCATTGCCTCCATCTGTGAATCAGGGCCATTGTACAGAGCACATTGGGGCCTATAATGACTAACGATTAAAGAACTGGGAATAAAAAATCACGTTGCCTGTTTTACATGCAAAGGAAACAAAATAATTAGTCAGTGACTGTTATAGATCTGTACATGGTAAATATATGACACATAGGCATCTCAGTAGTAGTGGTATAGAGAGCATACTTACATTGTTATTGTGGCAAGTATCATATAGGAGGCCTTACATATAATGTAGCCAGCATAGCCCACCCAGATACTGTTAAAGTAGGAGAATACGGCAGCACTGTCCACTGCACAGAGGACACACAGAGCCAGCTCTCCCCAGAAGCTCCAGTCCATCTTCATGCAGCCCATCACAGAGAATGCAAATACACCTGCAGGAAACAAAAAGGTGCAGAGTAGCTAAGAGCTGTCATAATGTATTTTACTGAACTGATATGATCAAAGGAACGTAAAATGAATATTATCACCCGTTCTTGATACATAAGAGAAATAAAATCTTCATTGTAAATATTCAATGTTGATATTTTAATCTTCTTTGCAGAAGTTATATAGGTTATATAGTTTCATCTTTCTTATTTAAATTCTGTTGACTGCAAAATCATTGAGTTTTAAGAAAGTACAATATGCTCATTGAACAGGGCCAAGTTCTCTATAAAACATACATTTCGCAAGGCACATAGGCAAACACAGGGGGGGTTTCTGGCTGACACAATAGCAGAAGTATAAAAAATTATTTGATACAACATGCAGTTTAAGGGACAGTACAAAGCTGCTCTACATGCCCAGTGGTAGTAGCTTCTCCTACCAAAACCCCGGAAAATGGCATTTACCGCATTTTTCAGTTCAGTACATCTAATGAGAAAGGGATATTTGCCTAGGACCTTGCCCTCCCTAGCCAGTGTGTGAGGTTAGAGATAAGTGTGATGGAGACACATAATTACCCACACTGCGTAAACTATGTCATACCTAGCACAGCTGCAGCAGCTTCCACGCCTCCAGTAAGCACATAGACGCTGTCAGAATGTTCTAAGCTATCCCAGAGCATTTGGGAAGAGCCAATTACTTGGTAGGATCCAGCTGTCACAAGTGCCCAAAATAAGGACCAGGTAACGGTGTTGCAGGAATAGCACTCGCGCAACTCTAGCCACTGTTGCTTGAAGAACTTGGCCACCGTGTTACAACAGCTGTGCACAGCGTTCATGTGTCTGTGTTTGATGTGGTCATTTGTACACTCTGAACATGGCTGCTCCTTACCGGGCATGGGCAAGAGAATGGAGATGATGAAAGCTATTGATGCACATTCCAAGGTAAGGGTGTTCAGGTAAAAGTAGGAGGAATGACCAACTGGCACCATGAGCTGACCACACACAGCACCTATGGTGTATCCCAGCAAGCTAAACCCTCAGAAATAGATCTAGGCCTTCTCATATCGATCAGCGGTCACCACACTGTGTACATATGAAGAGATGGCAATGTCGCATGCAGTGACCATGGCTGAGGTAACCTGAAGGTACTGCATGGCCTGGACACTGGAAGCAAAACACAGTAGGCTGTAGCTGATGACTTGGAATAGGCCCTGACACACAATGACTGGTTTTTATCGGCAGAGGTCACTAAAGAGAAGCACTGGCAGCTGGAGAAGCAGCACACTGTATGTCCATTTTGTGGAGAGCTTATTGGTGACCTGAGGAGAAAGAAAACACATGATCAGCAATCTGGTAGTGAAAACATAGTTTGAGTATCAGTTTTCATATTTTCAAATGTACAACCAGGAGACAATGGCCCTCATTCAGAGACGGTCGCTAGAAACAATCGCTCTCTCTGAATGAGGGCGGCCGCTTCTTCTCTTTAGTGCGGCCACCTGGTCGCTAGCTACACAGCTTAGCGACCGACCAGGGTGATGGTCGCGATGGTGTACACCATCGCGACCATCGGGGCTTGCGACGAGACCCTAAGGCTGGATCTCGGCAACCACAAGCCCCAGGGAGCTTCCTGCTCTGATCGAGCAGGAAACTCCCCACTGACATTACTGATGATGTCAGTGCAGCCGCCCACAAAACGGTAGGCGTTCCTTAAGGAATGCCTCTGTTTTGGAAACCACCCCCTCAGCCCGTCTACAAAACGGGGTGAGCTGTCGATCAACATCGATAGCCGCCCCTTTTGTAGAGAGCTCCAGAGCGAGAGAGTTTCTCTCTCGCTCCGGGGCTTGCGCACGCGCAGTGCGGCTGCTGCGCCTGCGCAGGGCTAACCATCGAGCGCACCCAAAATCCTTAATAGAATTATATTTCCATTATATCGTAAGCTTATCACAGAATTAGGGGGGAATTTAATTAGACCCCATATTTTTTTGTCGAATAAAACGGGATTTTAACGCTTGAATTGCCTTCGGGCACTTTCATACAATTCATATTACTGATATACATGTTACTGATATAACTAAGACTTGTGTTCTCTTACCTCATCCATGATGAAGTTTTTGCTGGGTCTAGTCATGTATGACGTGTAAAAGGGTTCTGCAGGTCTCAGGTGGAAGAAGAAACCATACAGACATAGTAAGAACACCGGATGCTCTTGAAGCATGTTCTTAAAAGGCGTTCTTATATTCATGGATATTTAATAGCGCACAGAATCTGAGCAATTGATGGTAAATTCTCTTCCGAAAGATAAACACAATGGTTGTCAAGTAAATGAAACAAGTAATAATGTGAGTTGCTATAACTTATTTACATTTTGGCTTATTACCTACATTACATATATACATTTATTTTCTATGTACACTGGAAAGATGGATCCATTTTTTAAACTTTATTGCTATCTGTCTACTAGCGATGCATAGAATGAAGTGTAGGACAGGGGTGCCAAGAGGGGGGAGTGGGCCTGGGCCTGGGGAGTTGGGTCCAACTCCAACTCACCCACTTTCACCTGTCAGCAGCCAAGCACTTGCTGCTGGGCTGCAGTGGGAGATCAGGGAGACTGTTCGCTGCCACTGAGCAGCAGTCTTCTCTCCTCTGCCTGTGGGGGGGAAGCAATCACACTAAACGTGTCCACCCATGGATTTGCGCCAGGCTGAGGAGCTTGCAGCACTCCCCAGCGCTCAAATGGGGGGTTTTGTTTTTTTTATTTTTTCTAAGGTGGCATGGCCACGCCTCCCGTGATTAGGCCTTGCCCCCACGATAGTACTGGGGCCCAGGCCGGCTCCCTAAGGCCCTAGTGTTGGGTGTGTGGGGCCGGCAGAAGCACCCAGAAAAACAGGTGTTTTGCTAGCAATTCTTTTACAAATATAAATAACTGCATTTTATTTTATTTTAATCTACAACTTATTAATTCATATAAAATGAAAATCTGACACTGCAAAATGGAGAAATATACTGATTGGCAGATCAAATCAATTTAATGATGTTCTATTATACAGTTCCCAGGCCAGCTGCTTCTTCATTTTATTAATCATTTTTTTTAAAGTTGCATTGTATAATACACTTTCTATTTTATTTTTGAATTGTAACAAGTAAATATGATATAATATACATAAGTAGAAGTTATTGTGAAGTAAAAACTAATAATACATCTTTCTTAGGGCTCTATTTATTAACATTATTTTTACTAAAATAAAGTGAAAAAGGGTGTTTTCATACCCTTTTCACATTATTTTAGTTTCACCTGTAGTTATTACAGGGCAATTGGAGTAGAATTAGTAAAATTCTACTCCAACCCCCAGTATCACTTATTTTTAGTAAAGCAGATCGCATTTCCCATAATTGCAATGGGAAATGTGATCCGACCTAAGTTACTAAAAATAAATTGTAAAAAAATATCGGGGGAAGCCCTGTGATAATAACGCCACCTGGAGGTGGCGTTATCCAGGGTCTCCCCCGGTTACCGGGCTCCCACTCTGCTCTAACGGGGAGAGCAGAGGCGGGAGCCGGTACCAGTAATCAGCTGTGTGGTCTAAGCAGACCGCAAGCTGATTGCTGTAAAAAAAAGAAAAAAAAAATTAAACATTTTTTTTTTCCTTACCTGAATCCAGGGACCGGTGATCGGGCCTCCGGTGATGGCTCCTCTCCGGTCAGCTGGTCTCCCATAGTACACTGGGGCCCGGTCATCAGGTGATCGGGCCCCAGTGCAGTATGGGAGATCACCTGATCGGGAAGCCCGGAGATGATCACCGGAGGCCAGGAGGATGCAGGTAAGTGTAATGAAGGGGGGGGGGGTCGCGGGTGGGGGGAGGGGGGATCACGGGGGTCCGCAATCACGGGGGGTGGGGCTTAGCGCCGGGGGGCGGGGCTTAGCGTCGGTGGGGGGTAGTAGCAGTGGTCGGTCGGCGCATGCGCGGGCTCTTAGACGCGGTATTTTTTCCAGAAATACTGCGACTAGAGTGCGGATGGGATCCGCAGGGACAGAGCTTTATCGCAAGCTCTGTCCCTGCAAGGGATTTATAGTAAATCCCTGTGATATTGCCTGAATTCGCAATGCGAATTCACTCGGTAATATCACACTACAATCCGCATTCAATATGCGGATTGTAGTAAATAGAGCCCTTAATGTTTACCCAATCCACATAAAGAAAGTAAATATTCACTTCTAATAGATGGGGGATGTTTTAATGAACTTCCCTCTATGATCGAGTCCTATTAAAGGTTATAAGATGACCGAAGCACATTATAATGCATGTAATTACAGTATGTTAAGATAATATAGATTAAGATAGTTACATGTCATCTAATACCATATTATAGAGCAGTGGTGGCTTACCCTGGCACTCCAGCTGCTGTGGGACTACATATCCCAGCATGCACTGCCAGAGTTTTGCTATTAGGGAATGCTAAAACTGTGGCAGGACATGCTGGGATATGTAGTCCCACAGCAGCTGGAGTGCCAGGGTTCGCCACCACTGCTATAGAGAATAGATATCAGATAACACATGGAAATTTTGAAGCAGCCCATCTTCTCTACATATAGTACATTCTATACATGTAACAGCCTAAATGTTTTTTGGCTTTTAAAATGTCCATATGGACTTGATTATATAGGTAAAAAAAGTATAAAAATTGAAATTAGACTGACTAAACATAAGAGCAAATTAAGAGCTATAATCCTAAAGCTGCTTAAATATGTTTTAAGGGTCATTTTTAAATTATACGGGTGAACAGCCCCAAAAAAGTTAAGAAAATGAAAAAACATGAGTGATGATGGCATGTACAATAAATGTAAAATAATGGGAAACAAATACAAAATAAAGTAATCCACCCCCCCATAACCACCAAAATTGATCCAAGCACCAGCGCCTGCGACCTGGTAGGCTAACAGCTATTAACATTTAGATTAATATAAACTTACCTGAAACTGTAAGAAGTCAAATATGCGTAAAGAGTTACAGCAATGAGAAACTATCTTTAGATATAGATACAACGCGCACTCAGCTAGTAACTCAGTGTCCCTATACCGGGCAGTGGCTTTTATTCTAAACTTAGTGACATCACAAAGCAGTCTGTCACAATCATCCTCACATTGGGGAGATGCACTAAACGGAGAGTGATAAAGTACCAACCAATCAGCTCCTAGCTGCCATTTTACAGGCTATTTGAAAAATGATGGTTAGGAGCTGATTGGTTCATACTTTATTTCTCTCCAAGCTTTAATAAATCTCCCTTTCACTTCCCAGCACCCACTTTGTTCTCTCCCTTTCTCTCCCCCAACTCTAGGGAAGATGCAATAAGCCTTGGAGAGTGATAAAGTGGAGAGTTAAAGCACCAACCAATCAGCTCATAACTGTAATTTTTCAAACACTGCCTGTAAACTGACAGTTAGGAGCTGGTTGGTTGGCAGTGGCGTCCCTCCCCGTGGTGACACCCAGTGCAAATATGATTGTAGTGCACGCAGTGAATCTGTACACTGGTAAAAAAGGGTATGGCCTAGCTGGTAGGGGGTATGGACTCATTGGTAGGGGTGTGGTCTCACAGCACGAACCCCTGTTTTAGTCACTCCGGGGGTCCCCGAGATGTGACTACCCATGGGGACCAGTCTGTGTGCAGTGCCGCTTGCCTCACTGTGTCAGGAGCTGAGTGCTGCATGTAATGATATAGTGCCGCACCTGGCTCCTGTCTCTGAGGAGGAGTCTGCACTTTGGTGTCACTGTGGAGTCCTGTTTCATACATGGTTCCCCAATTACATGTTTCAGCACTGGCATCTTAGTAGTTTCTTTGTGTATTGATTAATTTATTAATTATTAACAGTTTCTTATGTACTACAGCATATTCTGCTGCACTTTACATTTGGAAACAACAGTAATAGAATAAAACTGTGTAGTAACAGACATAAAGGTAAGAGGGCCCTGCATACAAGGTTAAAATCTATAGGAAAATACCTATTGAATTGATACACACGGATAGGTGTTACCTATTGCAAAATGGTCCAGCCAGATTGCAAATGTTCTTAATGGGCTTCATCATATAGCCACACACCAATGTTGGCCTAGGGTCAGGAGGATGTGAAAGTGAAGAAAGAGAAAATATGTGTGGACTGTAAAGCGGAGATGTAATTAGATAGTGAAGCCTATGAAGGTTATGTGGGCAGTTTTAAAATCTGATAATCTTGTCTGTACAGGTGAGCTTTCAGGGAATGCTTGAAGGTTTGGAGACTAGAGCAGAGTCTTATTGTGCGTGGTTGGGCATTCCACAGAGTGGGTGCAGCCCAAACAAAATCCTGTAATGCAATTTTAGGGGGGGTGAGGATATAAAAGTCTAAGTGCTGGAAGGTGCTATTAAATACACATGAATAATAATAAGCTGCTGCTTCCCTGAAAAGAGGAATGCCAATCCTCAATGCAAACAGACAGAGTATAAAATATATAAACAGGTGGCGCTGCTATATGTATAGGAAACAAAACATGAAATATAAATATATAAATTTATTAAACATAAATTCCACAACATGTAATCTCCCAGGAGTATAAAAATAACATAAATAATATGCAAAAATATATACACCAATCACCATGTACAAGGGTAAAAAGATGAATACTGAAAATCAGTATACAGACGTGAATAAAACAATTAAACCGATATATTGTATCTAATCGCTATCCAAATCTCTGTGTGCGATACATAATTGCCATTTGAAAGAGTCATATATAATGAATCAATGTAAACAAATGGCTCTCAAAGATAAATGACAGTCACTGTGTGAATACATCCAATGTGTGCCAGCTGAGGCAAAAATGTCCATGCGGATTTGTGCACAGTGATATAGCATGATGAAGAAACAGTGCCATGGAGACTCTCGGTGGCATCCTCGTCAGTCTCAACACGGTACACTGTAAGAATGATAAATGTCAATTGAGCTCTGTAGGCTCATAATGTGAATAGTATAATTACCGTCAAGACACCAGAGCGATGTGTGAGCAGACGGTGTTGCAGAGCGTTAGCCCACCGAGGACAATTTGCAGGCGCTTGTCGTCTACCTCTGCTGGGGTTTCTTTAAGATGTTATTACCTCCAAGCATCTGTGCCAGGGTATTGAGTGCAATTAAAGCCGGTATGTAGAGGGCTGCTGGTACAGCTGATGAGCCGAAGCCGGCAATGGAAATAATGAGCAGCCACTGAAATATCAGCTTGAGCGGGTGATAAGGTGTAAAGCAGGAATCCTTAAACCCAACGCGTTTCTCTGCACGTGGCAGCTTTTTCAAGAAGCGGAGATACCTTCCTGTATCTTGGGAAGGAATAATTACCTCCTCCACATCTGTTATTTAATTGATCAGAAGTTAATTAACAGTCCAAGTGCCCTGTATGCTGGAAAAATCTGTAACATAGAGATAGTTTTGTTGTGGGTTAAAATCTATCAAATCACATTGCGTGATAATAGAAGATACAGTTAAAATTATAAACTAAAAAATCATACGTGGTCAAATAGAAGAATAGTGTAAATACTATGCTATTTATTAAATGGATAGACTAAGAAATATAAACACCAAATGTGTCCTGATATTCTTTTTTTTTTTTAAATCCAATAGTTTTTTATTGAATTTTGTTTTTGAATATGCAGATACATTTACATTAATAAAACATTATAAACATTACAATAATACAATAAAAACAATAAAGGCAACAAAAAATAAATACATGTGTGGTTTCTCTTCTTACTATTCAAATATCTCTGTATAATACAATCTTTTCTCCACATACAAATCAATTAGTAAATATGTTATTCTGTCATATATAATCATGGTAGTGATTTACTCTTATTCCTTGGCTCTACTCGGTAAATAGGCAAGAGTCTACCACCCCCGAACGATTATATGGAGAATCTAGCCATCTACCTCATACACTATAATATTTCTGTATTATATCTCTAGCAGTATAAATATACTTTTCATGTGCGGCAACTGCTCCAACCAGAGATATCCAGGTTTCCAGATTTGGCCCAGTAGTTGCCATCCAATCCCTTGCTATACATACTTTGGCAAGTGTGCAAAGGTATAACGTATAGCAGGCTTGTCAATTGTATCTGCATCTATTACAGCCAGAATACATGCCGCAGGGGTAAGAATATCCTGAGGTATGCCCGTAGAAACAATAACCTTGAATACGCTTTGCCAAAAGGAGTTTACTATAGGACATAACCATAACAAATGCCAAAAATTACTGTCGGACAAATTGCATTTGGGACACTATGAGTCCGTCCTACCCCCTATTCTCAGTAACCGGACGGGTGTCATATATACTCTATGTAATATGAAATATTGTATCTGCTGATATCTTACAGACATAGTGGCAAGACGAGGACTGGCAAGAGCTGCATTCCAGTCATCCTCTGCCAACACCCCAACGTAATTTTCCCATTGTTGTTTTATGGATACTAATTCAGACTTTTGATGCTTGTTCAATAAATTAGTGTAAATCACAGATACCAAGCGACTAGAACTAACAGATTGTAATAGAGTTTTAATAGGAGATTCCTGTATATTCAAAGGAGCTTCAGAGAATTGGGCATTAATAGCATGTCTGAGCTGAAGATATCAAGAAAAAATGATTGGGGACATCAAACTCTAGCTGCAATTGATGAAAGGACTTTAGAATTCCCACCTGAAACATCTGTCCCAGAGACACTACATCCCACTGACCCCAGGCTTCTCTGACCTGGAAGGCAGAGAGCTCCTTGAGACTATTGGCATGAGCTAGCGGAGTATCAGGATCTATGCCTTCCGCCTGCATTATACGCGAGACAAGTTTCCAAATAGTGATGGCCTGCTTAATTAAGGGCATATTAACTATGTGTATATTATCACTCAATAGTAGACGTAACGGCGATAAACCTGTCTTGGACTGAGCCAGTATAAGGGCAAGTAAAGAATTAATCAGTTTTATCATTTATCCATTCCCATATATGTGTTAATTGTGCGGCATAGTAATATAATTTGAAAAGGGGTAATGCCAAGCCACCATAATCACGAGGTCTGGTCAAAGTGTCTAATTTGATCCTAACTCTTTGTCAACCCAGAGTAATGAAGACAATAGATCATCAATCTGTTTGAAAAATTACTGAGGGATATATACCGGAGAATGATACAAAATGTAGAGGATTTTAGGTTGGAGAACCATTTTGACTAAATTTACTCTGCCCGTTAAAGTTAGTGGCAATTTACACCATATCGGGACACAGGACTTGAGATACTCAATCTGTGGCTGTACGTTCAATGATATATACTTTTGAAGTGTATTAGAGATCCAGATTCCTAAATATTTAAACAAATCCACCCATTTCAGGGGAAGATCTATGATAGGATCATTGGGGCGAGTTCCCCTGAATGGAAGGATACAGGATTTGTCCCAGTTAATTAATAATCCTGAGTATTTCCCAAATAAATCAATAATTTTGAGGGCCTTAGGTATAGAAATCTCATATCACGAGTTAAATAGTAGTATGTCGTCCGCATAAAGTGCAATTTTATCTACCCTTGAACCTAGCAGAAACCCATGAATATTTGATTGAGCTCTAATCATACAAGCCAAAGGCTCAATAGCCATAGCAAATAAAATGGGTGACAGGGGACATCCTTGCCTTGTTCCCCTATAAAGTGAAAATGATGTAGAAACAAAACCGTTTACCGACACTCTCGCCACAGGATCCATATATAATAGTTTTACCCACTTAATATATCCCGGGCCAATACCAAAGTGTTCCATGGTTTCCCAAAGAAATAACCACTCGATCAAATCAAACGCCTTAAGGCATCCATTGAGACAATAATAGAGGTTTGTGCATCCTCCCATTTTAACTGTGTGTGTGAATAATCGGCATAGATTGACTGACGTGGACTTACCAGGCATAAAGCCTGTCTGATCAGGATGAATTGTTGGGTTGGGTTGGGTTATGACCTGATTAATCCTGGAGGCCAGTACTTTTGCTAGGATTTTTACATCTGTGGGGAGGAGTGGTATAGGTCTATATGAATCGGGCCGAGTAGTATCTTTGTCTGGCTTAGGTAAGACAATTATTAATGCCTCAGACATAGATTTTGGTAAGTGTCCTGATATTCTAGTAGGAATATTCTACATCTATATGAATATAAATAATATGTAATAGAATTGACAGCAAATAAAAATATAAATAGATGATCAGAGATAATAGTGTATACATAATTTACATTGATTCATTATATACAGTATGACTCTTTAAACTGGCAATTGTGTATCGCACACAGAGATTTGGATAACGATTGGATACAATATATCGGTTTAATTGTTTTATTCATGTCTGTCTACTGATTTTCAGTATTCATCTCTTTAGTTTTTACCCTTGTACATGGTGATTGGTGTATATATATTTACATATTATTTATGTTATTTTTATACTCCCAGGAGATTACATGTTGTGGAATTTATTTTTATCTAATTTTAGGGGGGTACCCGATTAGCCCCAATAACCTGTTTTTCCTTTATTTTTGCTAAAAATGTCGGGACTTGGTGCAGAACCACTGGGGCACCCTGCTTAATGACTAATTAGGCAAAAATATATTTTTAATTAGCTTAATTTAGCCAATCATGACATGTCATTTTTGGGGTGAAAAAGTAAAATGTGTTGGAAAATGGGTTAAGTGGAATACATATGATTTAACATGTGGCTGGCGGTTCAAATCCCAACAGCGGCATCCCGGCAGAGGAGGAACTCCCGATTGTCAAAGGTAAGTATTTACTAACCTAATTCTACCCCCTAACCCTCCCTTAGGGGTGCCTAACCCTAACCTCCCCCCAAGTGCCTAACCCTAATCCCCCCACTAAGTTCCTAAACATAACCCTGCCTTCCCTGCCGCCTAAACCTAAGTCCCCCGGGGGTTGCTTAACCCTATCCTCCCTCCGGGGGTACCTAACACTAACCCCCCCTTCCCATAGCCTAAACCTATCCTCCTGGGGGGGTGCCTAACCCTAACCCCCCCTTCCCATAGCCTAAACCTATCCTCCTGGGGGGGTGCCTAACCCCAGGGTCTGACTGGCCCACAGGGGTACAGGGGAAATCCCTGGGCCCCACCTCCCTTTCTAATGTCAGGTTGAATTTTACATTGTTACACTATTACAGAGTCAGTAACCTGAGAGAGCAGGAACATGGATGAACAGACCGTGCGGTGTAGTCTCCATGTTGTCCTCTATAATGTTTAGTCAATCCTTTGTGGTGGCTGGCCACACCAATCTGGAGGTTGGCCACATCCTTTAAGTCTGGGCCCATACCACTGTTTTCTCCCAGTGGGCCTTTCATGCCCCAGTCCGAGACTGCCTAACCCTAAGTCCCCCCCGGGAACCCTAAACCTAACCCTCCCCCCCGCGGCTGTCCACGCCCGGCTTTCATTCAATCGGTAAGCTGGGTGTCGAGCTTCCGGCCTAGGTAAAATGACAGGTGTCGGGATATTGACGCCTGTCATTTAACCCCTTGCTGGGATTTGACAGTCGGGAAGCCGACGGTGGGATTCCGTCCATCAGCTTCCCGACTGCTTCCCGTTTAAAGTATTGGGACAGCTATATGGGGGTGCTGTATGGATGTGGCGGGTGTTTTAAACATTGCAGGTGTAAGTGACAGGTGTATTTTAATTTTTTTTTTTTTTTAAATGCTCTTTAATGACACAAAATATACTTACACCTATCTTAATGTACCCCTAATTTAACTACAGCATTTATTTTAGCCAAAAAAATATTGCTTTCTATCATTTTTTCACTGTTAGAGAAAAATGCATATAACAGTCATTTGACACAAGAACCCCAAACACTTGGATTATGGCTAACACACTTCTATACATTAGTTTACCTTTTTATGGGGTACAGACTGATTTCCTAATTTTCTCCTGTGCTTAGAGGTATATGAATTTAAGTTGGTGTTGTTTACACCATGTGACCAGAAGGAGTCGTATGTCTGGTCCTTGGTCCACACAACTAGTCACTCTGATTGGTCCACGCGACTTTGTTTACGTCACGTGACCAGAGACGTCCTGATGTTCGATCAACAAAGGTAACTCTTAGATTATGAATATGTTCCTTAAGTATTCAGGAAGTGAAATGCTACATGCAAGAGAGTGGCTATGTGCCACTTATATAATGGCACATGCTGATGCTGATAAATATTATGCCAGCGGTCATGTGACCTATAGAATTGACAGTACTATCTGCCTTGTAAGCTGTTAAAGCTCACTGTATTAATATAATACTGTACCTCCACATAAATAAATAGATGTGCCTTCGAAATGCGCTATATATGTATGTATATATTTGTGTTTTATGGATGAATGTGAGATTTAATATGCTGACTGAGACCAGCTTCTAATCAGCATCCATATTGGTAAGGGTATATAAAGTGTGCCCTCACAAAACCTAAACAAACCTTTGAAAAAGATGCAGAATTACAGCGACACGTGTTATTTGGCAATTTGAACATCATTACTTTGTCTCCAGTGATCGGATGGACCCTTTGTGGAATCCATGTGGATCTTACCTTATTCCTGAGGAGATGCCTTTGTCATATTGGAGGACCAACACAGTCCATACCATCATTAACCATTCTACAGCTCTCAAGCACCAGCACCTTCACCGTGCAACGGAGGGGACAAACTTTATTGCATCGGCTACTCTTTGCCACATCTACCCCTAAACTAGCTGCATGGCGTGGTAACTATAATATATGCTGGATTACAAAATCCTTCACCATCTGTGACTGGTAGTCATAATCATATTATGCTGGACTGTACATTATTTCATACACTGTGACAGCTCTTCATGGTGTAATGGGCCTATTGAAGTGAAGATACTACCTTAAAAAATCCACAACTGGTCAACTGAGAGACCCAATATATATAAAACATATATAGGATTATGAAATTTATGGGATGCCCCTTTTAATATGTTTCTTGACATTATTGTATATGTCAGTTATTTGTGTTACTAAATAATTTTTTTATGACATACTTTTAATCAGCACAGCAATCACTTTATGGAATATTTATTCTAGGGGTGTGCATCGGCCACTTTTCGTGTTTTGTGGTTTGGTTTTGGATCTGGATTTTTCTTCGTGCTTTGGATCTGGATTGGTTTTGTCAAAACCACCCTTCCATGTTTTGGGTTTTGGGTTTTGGATCTGTATTTGTATGGAAAAAAGCATAAAAACAGCTAAAATCACAGAATTTGTGTTTTTTTTGTTCCTATGCTTTTATTAACCTCAATAACATTAATTTCCACTCATTTCCAGTCTATTCTGAACACCTCACACTACTGTTTTTTGGCGAAAAGGTTTTACCGAGGTAGCTGGATGACTATGCTAAGCGACACGAGTGGGCGGCACAAAAACGTGGCCCATCTAGGAGTGACACTGCAGTGGCAGACAGGATGGCAGTTTGAAAAACTAGGCCCCAAACAGTACATAATGCAAAGAAAAAAAGAGGTGCAAGATGGAATTGTCCTTGGGCCCTCCCACCCACCCTTATATTGTATAAACAGGACATGCACACTTTAACAAACCAATCATTTCAGCGCCAGGGTCTGCCACACCTGTGGCTGAAGTTATTGGTTTGTTTGGGCCCCCACAAAACAAGCTGGCAATTAATATGTCCCTGCACAAACTGGCTCTAGGGAGGCAAGATGTCGTCCTCATCCACCGATTCCTCCCCCTCTTCAGTGTTGTGTACATCCTCATCCTCACAGAGTATTAATTCGTCCCCGCTGGAATCCACCACCACAGGTCCCTCTGTACTTTCTGGAGACTGGTCTCCCTGGAAGAATTGATTATTCATTTTGATCAACATCATCTTCTCCACATTTGTGGAAGCAACCTCCTACGCCTTTCGCAGACAAGGTTCCCGGCTGCACTAAAAACTCTTTTTTCTGCCAGTACAGGTACGGACTGTCTGACATGCATACTTGGATGCTGTCACCGATGTAATCCTCCACCATTCTGTCAATGGTGACAGTATCATATGCAGTGACAGTAGACATGTCAGAAATTGTTGGCAGGTCCTTCAGTCCGGACCAGATGTCCAAACTTGGTCCTGCCTGCCCTGCATCACCGCCAGTGGGTTAGTTAGGATATTTAAGTTGTTTCCTGGCAGCCCCAGTTGCGGGAGAAAATGAAGAAGGAGCTGTTGATATGTCAAATTCCGCTTCAGCTGACAGTGTTTTCACCAGCACGTCTTTGCACCTCTGCAGGCTTGTGTCTGCCAGAAAGAGAGACACCACGTAGGCTTTAAACCTAGGATAGAGCACGGTGGCCAAAATGTAGTGGTCTGATTTCAACAGATTGACCACCCTCGAATCCTGGCAAAGCGAATGAAGGGCTTCATCCACAAGTTCCACATACCGAGCAGAATCGCTCCATCTTAGCTCCTCCTTCACTTTCGTCAACTGTTTCTGCAAAAGCCTGATGAGAGGAATGACCTGACTCAAGCTGGCAGTGTCTGAACTGACTTCACGTGTGGCAAGTTCGAAGGCCTGGAGAACCTTGCACAACACGGAAATCATTCTCCACTGCGCTTGAGTCAGGTGCACACCCCCTCCTTTGCCTATGTCATAGGTGGATGTATAGGCTTGAATGGCCTTTTGCTGCTCCTCCATCCTCTGAAGAATATATAGGGTTGAGTTCCACCACGTCACAACCTCTTGCTTCAGGTGATCGCAGGGCAGGTTCAAGAGTATTTGCTCCTACTCCAGTCTTTGGCACACAGTCGCTGAATCTGGCGAAAGTGGCCAGAAATTTTTCAGGCCACCCAATGCATCTCCTGTATGCCCCTGTCATTTTTCAGAAAATTCTGCACCACCAAATTTACTGTGTGAGCAAAACATGGGACGTGCTGGAATTTCCCCAGATGTAATGCCTGCACAATATTGGTGGCGTTGTCAGATATCACAAATCCCCAGGAGAGTCTAAGTGGGGTAAGCCATTGGGCGATGATTTCACTCAGTTTCTCTGAGAGGTTGTCTGCGGTGTGCCTCTTACTGAAACCGGTGGTACACAGCGTAGCCTGCCTTGGAATGAGCTGGCGTTTCTGAGATGCTGCTACTGGTGACGCTGCTGTTATTGCTGTATAAGGTGATACATCTACCCAGTGGGCTTCATCCTCCTTGCAAAGGACTGTTGGGCAGTCAATTGCTTAGTAAAAGAAGTAGTGGTATTCCAACTTCCTCTCTGGGATGATGAACGACTCCCAGCAGCAACAGCAGCAGCGGCAGCAGTAGGCGTAGAAATGCAGGATCCTCTGGAGGAATCCCAGATAGGAGAGGAGTCAGTCATGCCAGTGACATGGCCTGCAGGACTACTTACGATCCTGACTGAGGAGGAAATTGACGAGGAGGGAGTTGACGGTGTGGTTTGCAGGCACTTGGATACAACAGTACAAAGGGATTTAGGTGTCCCTGGACTGCTTATGGTCTTAGCCACAGTTTCTGAACTTGGCAGTAACACTTTATGAACGCGCTGCAGGTGACGTATAAAGGAGAATGTTGCTAGGTGGTTAACGTTCTTACCCCTACTTATTACACCTTTACATACGCAACATATGGCAAGACAGTTGTTGTCCAGATTTGGACTGAAATATTGCCAGACCAAAGAGGTGGAATGTTTGGTCTTCTGCCCAGGCATGACAATGGGCTTTTTCATCCCACGGACAACAACTGTCTCCCCTGGTGCCTGATTTAAACAAACCACATCACCTTCAGAATCCTACTCATCAACTTCCTCCTCAGCGCCAGCTACACCAGTATCCTCATCCTGTTGTACTTCAACAGTGATATCTTCAATTTGAATATCAGCAACTGGACTGTGGGTGCTCCTTCCAGCACTTGCAGACGGCGTGCAAATGGTGGAAGGAACCACCTCTTCCCGTCCAGTGTTGGGAAGGTCAGGCATCGCAACCGCCAACACTTGGACTCTCCTTGAGGATTTGTGATATCTTTTTAGAATGCACAGTTCTTTGCTGTGCTTTTGCCAGCTTAACTCGTTTGATTTTTCTAGCGGGAGGAGGGCTTCAATCGTCATGTGAAGCTGAACCACTAGTCATGAACATAAGGAAGAACCTTAGCCGTTCCTTGCCACTCCGTGTCGTAAATGGCATATTGCAAAGTTTACGTTTCTCCTCAGATGATTTAGATTTATTTTTTAAGGTAATTTTCCTGAACTTTGGCATATGGAATTTTTATATGCCCTCTACTATGACATTGGCCATCGGCCTTGGCAGACAACGTTGATGACATTTCATCATCTATGTCATGACTAGTGGCAGCAGCTTCAGCACTAGGAGGAAGTGTTTCTTGATCTTTCCCTATTTTATTTTTATCGGACAATTTTTTGTCCTCCATATATATGTGATATTGATACGTGCAGCTACGGCGCACACAAGCACAGAAAAATATATTTTTTTTTTTCCGGCAGTTGTGGGGGTTACACCATCCTTCAACAGACGCGCCAGCCGGCCCTTGACTTATGACACAGGCACACGCTTGGCGCTGCTACTTTGTTGATGCACGTGCGGCCAAGGCGCACAAAAGTCACAAACACGTAAGTTTGAGCAGAAGCCAAATGTATAATACAATAAGTCACAGTGCTCAAACTTATGCCTAGGGTTAATAATAGCCCGCCCTTTGGGCTCATAAATTTACTCATTTAGTGTGTACTTTGCAGAGTATTGTGGTTTTTCCATATACATATATTTATTTGAATTAACAACACAACAGAATCCGCTATATACCTGCAGGGCCCTCTCTCCTTTTGGACATAAGTGGTAATTATTTTCCATTTTCAGTTAAACTCTCACCATATAAGACAGCAAGGTTAAAAATATTATCTGAGACCTGATATAAGTATCTGATACGAATTAACAACTTTGTTGCAGAAATCTTTTTGCATAAAGATTTGATAGAATTTAGTTACTGTGTGTGCAGTACCAGGAGGTATCAATTTCTTTTGGATTTATTTTCATGCATAATTTTTTTGAGAATATTGTGTCGCTGTGTCTCATGTTGAATTTATGTTGGACATACAGTCAGGTGCATAAATATTGAGACATTGACAGAATTTTCATATTTTGGCCTCTATTCATCACCACAATGGCTTTGAAATGAAACAAACAAGTGCTTTAACTGCAGACTTTCAGATTTAATTTGAGGGTAATCACATCCAAATCAGGTGAACGGTGTAGGAATTACAACGGTTTCTATATGTGCCTCCCACTTTTTAAGGGGCCAAAAGTAATGGGACTATCAACTCAAAAGCTATTTCATGGGCAGGTGTGGGCTATTCCCTCGTTATTTCATTATCAATTAAGCAGGTAACAGGTCTGGAGTTGATTCTAGGTGTGACATTTGCATTTGGAATCAGTTGCTGTCGACTCTCAATATGAGTTCCAAAGAGCTGTCACTATCAATGAAGCAAGCCATCATTAGGCTGAAAAATCTAAACAAACCCATCAGAGAGATAGCAAAAACATTAGGTGTGGCCAAATCAACTGTTTGGAACATTCTTAAAAAGAAAGAACGCATCGGAGAGCTCAGCAACACCAAAAGACCCGGAAGACCACGGAAAACAACTGTGGTGGATGACAGAAGAATTATTTCCCTGGTGAAGAAAAACCCCTTCACAACAGTTGGCCAAATCAAGAACACTCTCCAGGAGGTTGGTGTATATGTGTCAAAGTCAACAATCAAGAGAAGACTTCACAAGAGTGACTATAGAGGGTTCACCACAAGATGTAAAACATTAGTGAGCCTCAAAAACAGGAAGACCAGATTAGAGTTTGCCAAACAAAAAAAGCCATTACAGTTCTGGAACAACATCCTATGGACAGATGAGACAAAGATCAACCTGTACCAGAGTGATGGGAAGAGAAGAGTATGGAGAAGGAAAGGAACTGCTCATGATCCAAAACATACCACCTTATCAGTGAAGCATGGTGGTGGTAGTGTCATGGCGTGGGCATGTATGGCTGCCAATGGAACTGGTTCCCTTGTATTTATTGATGATGTGACTCCTGACAACAGCAGCAGAATGAATTCTGAAGTGTTTTGGGCAATATTATATGCTCATATTCAGTCAAATGCTTCAGAACTCATTGGATGGCGCTTCACAGTGTAGATGGACAATGACCCGATGATACTGCAAAAGCAACCAAAGAGTTTTTTAAGGCTAAAAAGTGGTATGTTATGCAATGGCCAAGTCAATCCCCTGACCTGAATCCGATTTAGCATGCATTTCACTTGATGAAGACAAAACTGAAGGGAAAATGCCCCAAGAACAAGCAGGAACTGAAGAGATTTGCAGTAGAGGCCTGGCAGAGCATCACCAGGGATGACACCCAGCGTCTGGTGATGTCTATGCGTTCCAGACTTCAGGCTGTAATTGCCTGCAAAGGATTTGCACCAAAGTATTAAAAAGTGAAATTTAGATTTAGGATTGTTTAGTTTGTCCCATTACTTTTGGCCCCTTAAAAAGTGGGAGGCACATATAGAAACCATTGTAATTCCTACACCGTTCACCTGATTTGGATGTAATTACCCTCAAATTAAATCTGAGAGTCTGCAGTTAAAGTAAATCTTGTTTGTTTCATTTCAAAGCCATTGTGGTGGTGAATAGAGGCCAAAATATGAAAATTCTGTCAATGTCCCTGACTGTATGTTATCTGTGTAAAATCTGAACAAATTTTATTATGCAAAGTCTAAGTATATTCAGAATTACAGTATGCTTCAGTAAATAACCAGTGAACTGGTTAACTATATATATCATCCCTTGATAGTAATCTTTACTTCCCTTTATATACTTGGACCTGCAAATTTTGTGGCATAAAAGTTGAGAGCATCTAGTTATTTTATGTGCATTATCAGGAGATATCCAATTACCTTTTTGGATTCATGCTCAATTGGATGAGAATACTGTTTGGACCGTTGCAATCTAAAAATATTTGCCGTGACCTATAGCTCCTGTCTAGTTATCTTTCACATTATTACTTTGGTGCATGATGCACATTTATTTCCCACCCATCTCAAGTGGCACTCCAGTCAGCACCTACTGACTGGGGTAACTATAAGTCTGTACGTTATTTGTTTTGTATTATAAACCATTTATATTATATATAAATTAGAATAAAAGTAAAGTTTTAAATTTCTTCATTTAATCCATTAAGATGTATCAATAGAGTGTCCCCAACAAAGAGTCTTCTTTTCTCTACCCATAACACTTTGTATTCTTCTGACTCTGGGGAGCACCGCCAACTCTTGAATTTATTAATTTTTTCACAATATTGTGCATGTTGATCTTTATTTAAGTTGGCAACGTCAAAAATATCACTACACCTCCCATTTTGTAAAAACGACTACCAGGGACGGTGTTTGCCTTTTTCTGTTTTTATCCTGTGCGGGCCCCAAAGCCTGCGGGCCCCAAAGCCCCTTCTCCCCTGGAATAATAAAATGTAATATTAACAGACAAAAGTATAATAATACACTGTAATAAAGAAAAATATTACAAACGCAGAAAAGCTGCCAAAAACTTGAAGAAGGACAATGTCATAACTTATTCCTCAGCTTTAGATTGGATAACTGAAGACAGGTTTGCAAACCCAAATTTGAAAAAAAATGGAAACTATTTCCTGGATAGTTTTGCAATGTGGCATATTGTACTCAAGGAACTGTATGTGATTTATGTAAACTGTTCCTCAACGTGTATGAAAGCATTCCAATATGAAGACATTTACAAAGTCTTTTCACTCTTTCATAAATACAGAACCATGAAATGAGAATCAGTTGAATGCAATCAGAACTACTCTGTATAACGTAAAACTAATGTGTTTTTTTCTTTTACTTTACTCAAATAAAAGGTTTAAACATTAATAAAAATGACAACTTATGGTGAAATCATCATGCAAAATGGAAAGGTATGTTAAGGTTATTATTACTATACTCATGAGAACAAGGGTACTTAGAATTTGCTATTAAGGAAAGAGGATTAATAGTGATTTCAGAAAAAAAGTGTCCTACAAGAGAGCTATCAAGAAATAGAAGGGAAAAAAAGGAAAAAGTGAATATATTACACCAAAATAATAAATATTTAAATGCAGTACTGTTTCATGGTGCAAAATATATATAAATCGACCTTTGCTGTAAACACACAGACTTGGCAGTATGAAGTGGTTGATGTCAGATTTTATATATTCAGCAGTTTTCTAGTCAGAATATAAAAGCTGGTCATACTTGCCAACTCTCCCTGGTTGTCAGGGAGACTCCCTGAAATAGTAGCAATCTCCCTGACTCCCTAAAGAGTCTAGCAATCTCCCTGATGGCACCGTAAACCACATTATTTAGCTGTTATATACTTGGAGGGGGGGAAGAAATTCGAGGTATATACATTCAAATGGGGCCGTAACTAGGGCAGTGTGACCAGTGCCATGGCACAGGGCACCGCAGGGCAGGGGGCGTTGTTTGGCCCTGTCAATTTTTCTGTTTAATATCATTCTCACTTGTAGCTTCCTCTTCTTTTATTCCCCGCTTCTCCTGGCCTCCCCTATCACTTCCCTGGCCCTTTCCCTAGAAGCCATGGTACTTTTTCAGATGCACTATCTTATGTCCCTACTTAAAAAATGGTGGGCGCCAATGCTCTCTCTGACACAGGGCACCAAAAAATCTAGTTACGGCTCTGCATTCAAATGATATAATCAGTGCAATTTTCCTGCATTGGTTATAAGTAGGGATGAGCGGGTTTGGTTCCCTGAGAACCGAACCCACCCAAACTTCGAGGATCCGGGGTGATCCAAGGCGCTCCTCGGATCTCTCCTCCTGCCCCGGATGCCTAATCGAGGCAAGACCTCCCAACCCTCTGTGTCGGATCTCGAGGTTTTGCCTCGAGCGGCCATTTTTAAAAATGCCTTTGCCTTCAATGGACAAAGCGCTGATTGACTGACAGAGCCGTCTGTCATGGCTCTCAGCCAATCAGCGTTATGGTGCTTATTTGCATGTAGCATGTGAGATCCATGCTACATGCATCTGTGTGATGGACACAGAGCACGGATGGGTCAGTGAGACCCATCTGTGCTGCTGTGTATTTTATTGACTCAGATGCCCAGCACGGACCAGGAGATCCATGCTACTTGCATCTGTGCCATTGACACAGAGCACTGACGGACACGTCTGTGCTGCCACGGTAAAAAAAAAAAACTGTGTAAAAAAAAAAGAAAATGGCGTGCTCCCCCCCTTCCAAAAAAAAAGAGCAACCAGCCTCGGGCATTAGTAACCCAGTGCCGAGTGTGCTTAAATACAGAGGACAAATGATGTAGGCGTGCCCTGTACTTAAGCACAACCAGCACCGGGCTAGTCAGAACCAGCCCTGGTTGCCAAAATACTGGGGACAAATGACATAGGGATCCCCCGTATTCTGTGCAACCAGCACTGGGCTCTGATCCGGTCCTGCTTCTGGAAATACAGGGGAAAAAAATTAGTAGGGTTCCCCTATATCTTCCAGAACCAGCACCGAACTTTTTCTAGTGGGGGGCTGATGCCACAGCCAGGGGAGCCCTTTCACCGGGCCCCCCAGCCACAGCAACAGCCCTGACCGCTAGTCAGCCCAGGCCATGGATCCCTGGAGAGCTGGGGAACCCCCCAATAAAGGGGTACCCCTCTCCAGGGCACCCCAGGCCCAGGCTGATAGCCCGGGGCTATCCCCGCTACCCCTGGTGGTGGTGGGTGGTGGGTGGATTGTGTGGTGTGGTGTAAATAAATAATAGCAAACATTGTCTATACAAGTAGAACTGCAGGTCCCAGCAAGCCTGCCCCGCATGCTGGTACTTGGAGAACCACAAGTACCAGCATGCAGGGCATTAAGGGCCCATTAGTACCTGTAGTTCACCTGTAAAAAAAATTTTTTTAAAAACACAGGACACACACACTGTGACAGTATAAGTTTATTAAACATACATGCACTCACATATGTACACACACATACACATACACATGTACACATGCTCACCTATGTATCCCTGTAGCTATCGGTCCACTTCTCTGATAAAGTATCCATAGGGGACCTGTGAAAAAACTATACTCACCACCTCCTATGCGAGGTTCTGTCCTCTTCATTCCAAAGTAGGCCCCTACGTCGTTTGTCCCCTGTATTTAAGCACACCCAGCACTGGGCCACTAATGCCTTGCCTGGTTGCTCTTTTTATTGGGGAGGGGGCACGCTATTTTTTTCACGGACCCGTCAGTGCACTGTGTCAATGACACAGATGCAAGTAGCACAGATCTCCTGGTCCGTGCGTGCATCTGTGTAATTGAAATACACAGCAGCACAGATGGTTCTCACTGACCCATCCGAGGTCTGTGTCAATCACACTGATGCATGTAGCCAGGGCCGGATTAAGGGAGGGGTGACAGGGGCGGTCGTCCAGGGGCCCCCACACACAGAGGGCCCCCACACAAGGCCATGCCCGGCGACAGGGGGGTACACCCATGCCGGGCCCTGAGCTCCAAAGGGGCCCCGAGATTGAGAGTGCTCAGTGGTAAAATGGCATCTGCCACGGTCCGCGGATAATAGGAAACAATAAATTGACCACCCGTATCCTCCCCCCCCAGCGGCCGCATCTGGCCAGCCCGGCCCATGTGCCGCCGTGTATTCTATGAAAGCTCCGAACCCCAAAGTTAAAGCCGACTGCCCCGTCACCTGGTCCCTAGCTGACGCATATTGCAGAATGGCGTCACTGAGCATGACGCTGCACCACCCCTTCTTGTCCCTGGAGTACTGCCGCTGAAAACCATCCACCGAGGAACAACAGGACCACCTCCGGGCACACAGACCGCACACAACTTCAAACTGTGCTGTAAGCTGCAGCTCCTCTCCTCCACTGTCCTAGCGGCTGTTTGTGAGGGTAAGTGTAACTTCTATTACATGTTGTTTGAACTTTATTTAGAATCGTTATTGACAGTTAGTGAGTGCCCCCCTTTCTAATTTTACAAATAGCCCCAGCTACTATCTATCTATCTATCTATCTATCTATCTATATATATATATATATATATATATTACATATAGGCCCAGCCTCCAGTTCAATATATGTATATGCATAAGTTGAGGGTACATATAAATATAAATATATATATATATATATATATATATACTGTGTATATATATATATATATATATATATATATAATTTATTATAACCCTCCACTTATGCATATATTGAACTGGAGACGGGACCTATATGGAAGGGAGAGGTAGGCTCTGTGTGGGGCTTTCTTTTTAGGCTCTGTGTGGCTTGGAGGGGCCCCCACAACTTAGTTGCCCTGGGGCCCCCACAAGCCTTGATACGGCCCTGCATGTAGCATGGATCTCCCGGGTCCGTGCTACATGCAAATGGGCTCCATAACACTGATTGGCTTTCTGTCTGCCACTGCAGTGCGACTTATAGATGGGCAACATGTTTGTGCCGCCCACTTGTGTCGCTTAGCATAGTCATCCAGCTATCTCGGTGCAACCTTTTGGCCTAACAACAATATTGTGAGGTGTGAGGTGTTCAGAATAGACTGGAAATGAGTGGAAATGAATGTTATTGAGGTTATTAATAGCGTAGGAACAAAATAAGCCCATTTTATGTGATTTTTAGCAGTTTTTTTTATTTTTTAAGAAAAAATCCAGATCCAAAACCAAAACCCGAAAACAAAACACGGAGGTGAGGTTTTGGCAAAACCAATCCAGATCCAAAACCAGGGGAGATCCAGATCCAAAACCAAAACATGGGGTCGGCGCACATCTCTACTAAATAGACCAGAAGCAGATCACTGTAAAAACAAATTATGTAAATAAAAAAAAACACTTACCTGCATCCAGGGGACCGATGGTCGGTAATCCGGTGAGGTCCTCTGTGACTCTAATCAGCTGAGAACTGCAGGGTAGAATTTCGCAGGGACAAAGCTTTATCGCAAGTTCTGTCCCTGCATGCAATTATTAATACATTACATTCTTGTGAAAATAAGAAAACTCGCTATGCAAGTTCAATCATTATTTTCACATCACAAACACAAATTAATTGCAGTTTGTGATAAATAGGCCCTTAATTAATTATGTTGCTGAAAGAGACAACCTTATGCCACTTAGTGATGGTGGTAGCCATGGATTTTATAAATCACAGTCACCAAACCTGCTTTTTTCATTTGTCCCCCTGCAGTGGCTGCAATTAGGGAGGCCAATCCCGGGCCGTTTTTTCAATCCCTAAATTCGGGCTTGGCATGGTTTTAAAAAAAATGCCCCCCACCTATCCCCCACAGTGATTTACCCTCATCCGGGCGGCGGGGCTTTCTAACAGCATCCAGGAAAGTGTTGGGTGGACGAGCGTTCCAGCCGGCATAGGGCTGCGCAGCATGACCTCTGTCATCATGTCAAGCTGCGCAATGCGCACAGCCGGGGGAAGGGGGAGGCATGCAGCATCTGAGCAACCTGCTGAAGGTGCTCAGCACTGCCTGGCATTTAAAAATAAAAAAAAATTTATGGCCAATCTGGATCCCGGGATTGGAAGCTTCCAATCCAGGGATTCAATCACGGCCATTTTTAGGCCAAAATCCTGGGGTCCCGCCGATCCCGATCCCGGCATTGGCCTCTCTAGCTGCAAATCCTGCTAAGCCAGAGTGCTGACATTTCTGATACGCTATTTCAGCTCCGCCTGCAATGGGCCACCTATTTGTATGTTAGGGTCTAGGCAATAGGGGCTCACCATAGCCTCAATCCAGCTCTGCATATGTTTCTGTCTGGCCTAGAATGTCAGCCTAATATTAAACAATGTACTTATTCATATCTGAAAATTTTAGGTTTGGGCTTTAGTGCTCCTTTAGGTTTGTCCTTTGGTTTGTCCTTTAGGTTTGTCCTTTGCTTCGTCCTTTAGGGCAATGACGAAGATATATTTGCCAATTCAATAAAACACTATTGCTGATGGTTAATTAAAAAAAAGGATTTGAATCACAAGCACAGACTTTGGTACTACAGTACTTACATAATAAAAATCATATCTGGCTTGATGATTTTCCCTGACATTTAGAACACCTGTATGTTGAACAATTTACAAGATGATATTTTAAACCGTTTAGCCAGGAGAGGTTAAAATCACAATCCCTTTATTCTATTAGGAATTTATCTTGAAGTCCTGGTAATGGTTTACATCTTACATCTGTATAATATCGCAACCTGTTGAAAGAATCATTCATTATGTTGCAATCAAAGCTCCGTTTTGAAGCAGGCAATACAATTGCTTTCAGCAAACTCATATCTCTGCGAGATGAGCTATAGCTAAACATTTCACCACTAACTTGCTGACTACATTTATTAGATAGTGGTGTAAGTTTGTACCAAACAGCAGGGCAATCTCTAAACAATTGATATCAAACAACATGAGAACAAGTTATTGACTGAAGTGCCAACAGAACTTCTTGCCTAGCTGGTGGGAGAATGACCCCACAGGCCTACTGCTAGAGATCATCAGGCAAACAGATTGAAGGTTTTAATAGATAAAAGTTTATTTGATTGGATTGTGATTACACAGAAGGGCACACATTATAGTGTTTGGATAGTTTGGTATAAAATAGGCATATCAAACTCGCGCCCTGTGGGCCGCATGCGCCCCAAATAAACATTTTATGCGGCCCAACAGTTTGGGCCCAAATAAATACATTATGCGGCCCAGTCACCCCTGCCGTGCTCGGAGCTGAGCTCCGATCACGGCAGGGGTGACTTAGCCACATAATATTTGTGTTTACTCTATTTAAAACTTAGAAAACTGGTCTCTGAAGCGATCAGAGACTAACGAAACCTCTGATCGCTTCAGAGGCCAGCGTTCCCAATGATGCAGTCATGACGTCACCCACATCACCTGCGATGAGAGGAGCCTGCCCTGCTTTATCTAGTTAGATCCAGTCAGCGGCAGCGTCTACACGGGACCAGTGCCCAGCAGCCAGCGTGTAGAGAGGTAAGTACAGCACAGGGGAGTGGGACCTGTTCTATACTGGGAGGGAGCACATCATAAGGGGCATTACTGGGAACACTACTAGGGGAATTACTGGGGGCACAACATAAGGGGCACTACTAGGGACACTGCATAAGGGGCACTATTGGGGGCACCGCATAATGGACACTACTGGGGGCACTGCGTAAGTCACTCTAATACAGGGGGCATTGCATAAGGGGCACTGCATAAGACATTACTGAGGGCACTGCATAAGGCGCACTACTGGGGCACTGCATAATGGGCTCTAATACGGGGCATTGCATAAGGGGCTCTTATATAGGGGGCATTGCATAAGGGGCTCTTATACAGGGTGAATTGCACAATGGACACAACTACAGTGGCATTGCATAAGGGGCTCTGATACAGGGTGAATTGCATAATGGGCACTACTACAGGGGTAACTGCATTGGTTTTTATTAATAATAACCCTTTCAAAATTGCATATAAGACTTTTTTTTTTTTGTGGCCCACACACTCTTAGACCTTGAAAATTCGGCCCGGTTGGTATTTTGAGTTTGGCATCCCTAGAGTAAAACAATCAGGCAGCAGTACTGAGGTATAAGCTATCACCGGCAGGGAATGCTGAGACTGACTGCAATTTAACAGGTAGGGGAACCAATGCAAACCAGCCTCCTTGATGCTGACTAATTTGCAGCTTAACTGCAGACACACTGAAAGCTTGATTACAGACTGGTTGCAGCTGAATGGCTCCACAATACTGACAGCTTCCCTGCTGCCTAGCAACAGCCAGGACTAGAAACTCCTAAGGCTGTCAGAAATCCTGCCAGCGGATCGTAACACCCGGGATGTGTGCACATTGATTACTCCCCTCGGTCACTTCCTGTTACTACCGTTGTCTCGGATACTTTGTATACATAACGCCCAGCTATTTCCTGTTTACACTTGTAGTCTAGGAGACCTCTGGGTTGCGGCTTATATTTCTTTATGTAGCCACAGAGATATGTATAAACAAAAGCACTAGAATATTATACAAACAAGAGACTACGCTAGCCAGTCCAGCAAGATCAATACTATACATATTATAATGGTTAATATATTGTATCTATTAGATTTGATTCATAGATTTCTTCCTCATAAAAACAAAAAACTTTCTAATTTATGCATAAATGAATAAAAAATAGGTAATACATCGAACATATGTATTTAAATTAAAACAAGTCCCAGTTTAAATGAGTGAGTCTCTGGTTCACAAAAAGTGGGCCTGACCTGCAGGTCAAGGATAAATGATTACCGTGTCCAAATGTGAATGTCCATACCATCCGGAGAGAATATTCCTGAAGGTGAAAATAATTCCTGTAGCTCCGTGCAGGCCCTGTGATGGGGTGAAGATGTAACAAGGAGATGGAATTCCTGCAGCTTTGTGCCGTCGCTTAGGGTGTAATTTGTACTCCTTAAATGAGGTATGGTTCAAAGGACCAGGTAAAAATTGGCAGATATTCGATGAACCAGATCAATCTGGTGTTTGTCCGGGACAATAAAGTTCCAACTAACGCGTTTCTCTGTCTGTAACGCTCCGTCAGAGACTCAGCCTGACCCTCTGACGAAGCTGCAACAGACAGAGAATATCCTAGCGTGGGTAATTAGTGCTAATTGGATTCCCCCTTAGGGCCTAATTCAAAGTCTCACAAGTTTCAGCAGCTCCTGCAACCACATTGTGTGCTTGGAAATATATATGGATCTTTGTATGTATTGTTGACCGCATCTATGTGGCCGCACCGCCCCTACTTGTGAAATTAGATCTCTGCATGCTCTCAAATCTGAAATCCCTGCAATTTCCTCTACACGCCATCGGCACACTTACTGCCCTCCAGTTACACCCACTGAGCCCATAGTTGATCAAAGTTATGTATGCAGGTTCTGATGAATGTGCAGTTACCATGAGATCCATTCTGCTAAGTGGACTTTCGTGTGACTCTGAATCCAGCCCTTAAAGTGTAACAGCTCATTCATGGTACCTAAAACCACCTTCTATGAGCCAGTGATGTCAATTTCAAACCTCAGGCCAGGGTCAGATTAACAGTGGTATTGGTGGAACTATAGCTTCAGGCCTCAACATATAAATAGGCCCATCATTATGGCAGCATGAGGATGACCAGCCACCAGCTGGCCACATGGTCAGTGACAAATTATAAGTATTAAAATAGTATTTTTGTTTTCCTCACAAAATGATGCAAATTTTTCTACTTTTACGTATTTAGGGAGACATTAGGACTTAAGTGTATGGGGTGTACATGGCCATGTGACACTGGCCACACCTACACAGCACTGGTCACAGAATCTCCCCTTCTCAGTCTAGTCCTTTCAACATTTTCAGCCCCAGGCCCATGTGGCAATAAATCTGGCCCTGCCCCAGGCTATAATGCACTGTAGTTACCTACATACTGCATTCCCTACATATTTCCATGTCTTCCATGGGCTGGCCACAACCCCCCTGATGGCTGCCTAATACTGTCAGCAGCAATATTTCATGGGCACTTACCATGTTTTTCTACAATAGGCTCATCAACCCCAATCTAATAGGGACAGTCATATATATATATTTTTTACTTACTTTAAACTTACTATATGCCTATATATGCCCATTGCCACTCCCACTCTTCTGTGTTGGGTACAGAGCCGGCGCAACCCACCCAGCAATGTATGCAAAGCAGGGAGGTGCCAGGCAGGAGAAGCGCTCTACCCGCTCTGGTAGCCTGCAGAGTCCACTGTTGTGCCTGTCAAATTGTATGACAGGCAGTGGAGTCCCTAAAGTGTGGCTCTTCAGTCTCAGTCCCCCGCCGCCATTGCTGATTCCCTGGGCTGGACTGGGGCAATGCACTACTGGGAAATATTTCCCAAGAGACTGTGTTGAGGAGTGAGAGGAGCATGGACCTGTGGAGATCATCAACAGCAGCAGCAGCCTCATGGGAGAGATTCATTCTAAGGCTGTGTCTCTGCTCTGCTGGGTGCCTGATGCTGCTTCCTGTGAGTACACTGTGGCATAATGTAGGGACACTAGAATTATGTGCATAAGGGGCAGTACTACTGTGGGCATTATGTGTATAAGGGGCAGTGATACTGTGGGCATTATGTGTATAAAGGACAATACTGTATGGCATTATGTGTATTAGGGGCAGTACTACTGGGGGAATTATGTGCATAAGGGGCAGTACTATTGTGGCCATTATGTGTTGGGCAGTACTACTGTGGGCATTATGTGTATAAATGGCAGTAATACTGTGGGTATTATGTGTATAAGGGGCAGTACTACTGTGGGCATTATGTGTATAAGGGGCAGTACTACTGTGGCCATTATGTGTATAAGGAGCAGTACTACTGTGGGCATTGTGTATAAGGGGCACTACTGTGGGCATTGTGTATCAGGGACACAACTGTATGGCATTATGTGCAGTACTACTGTGGACATTATGTGTATAAGGGACACTACTGTATGGCATTATGTGTATAAGGGGCAGTACTACTGTGGGCATTATGTGTACAAGGGACACTACTGTATGGCATTATGTGTATAAGGGGCAGTACTACTGTGTGGAATTATGTATATAAGGGGTAGTACTGCTGTGGACATTGTGTATAAGGGACACTATTGTATGGTATTATGTGTATAAGGGGCAGTACTGTGGGCATTATGTGTATAAGGGGCAGTACTACTGTTGGCATTGTGTATAATGGATACTACTGTATGGCATTATGTGTATAAGGGGCAGTACTACTGTGGCCATTATGTGTATAAGGAGCAGTACTACTGTGGGCATTGTGTATAAGGGGCACTACTGTGGGCATTGTGTATAAGGGACACTACTGTATGGCATTATGTGGTACTACTGTGGGCATTGTGTATAACGGACACTACTGTATGGCATTATGTGTATAAGGGTCAGTACTACTGTGAGCATTATGTGTATAAGGGGCAGTACTACTGTGTACATTGTGTAGAATGGACACTACTGTATGGCATTATGTGTATAAAGGGCCTCACTACTGTGAGCATTATGTGTATAAGGGGCAGTACTACTGTGGGCATTGTGTATAATGGACACTACTGTATGGCATTATGTGTATAAGGGGCACTACTACTGTATGGCACTATGTGTATAAGGGGCAGTACTACTGCAGGCATTATGTGTATAAGGGGCAGCACTACTGTGGGCATTATGTGTATAAGGGACACTACTGTATAGCATTATGTGTTTAAGGGGCAGTACTACTGTGGGCATTGTGTATAATGGACACTACTGTATGGCATTATGTGTATAAGGGGCACTACTACTGTATGGCACTATGTGTATAAGGGGCAGTACTACTGCGGACATTATGTGTATAAGGGGCAGCACTACTGTGGGCATAATGTGTATAAGGGACACTACTGTATAGCATTATGTGTTTAAGGGGAAGTACTACTGTGAGCATTATGTGTATAAGGGTCAGTACTACTGTGGGCAATGTGTATAAGGGGCACTACTGTGGGCATTATGTGTATAAGGGGCAGTACTACTGTGGGCAATGTGTATAAGGGACACTACTGTATGGCATTTTGTGTATAAGGGGCAATACTACTGTGGGCAGTGTGTATAAGGGGAAGTACTACTGTGGGCATTATGTGTATAAGGGGCACTACTGTATAGCATTATGTGTATAAGGGGGAGTACTACTGTAAGCATTATGTGTATAAGGGGCAGTGCAAATGTGGGCATTATGTATAAGGGAGACTACTGTATGGCATTATGTGTATAAGGGGCAGTACTACTGTGGGCATTATGTCTATAAGGGACACTACTGTATAGCATTATGTGTATAAGGGGCAGTACTATGTGTATAAGGGGCAGTACTACTGTGGGCATTGTGTAGTACTGCATTATGTGTATAAGGGGCAGTGTGGCATTATGTGTATAAGGGGCAGTACTATTGTGGGCCTTATGTGTATAAGGGGCAGTACTACTGTGTAGCATAAAATGAATAAGGGGCACTACTGTGTGTCATAAAGTGAACAAGGGACACTATGTAATGTGAATCAGGGGCACTATGTGCGATGTAATGTGAATATAATTGTGCTACTGTGTGCCGTAATTTGATTTGGGGGTACTAATGTGTTGTCATGCTCCTAGCTTCTAAAACTACACCCCTTTTTTGCGGCACCAGCTGTCCCTTTATAGAATATGGGAGGGAGAGCGCAAATTTATAGTTTGCAGGGTGGCACCGAACACCCTTGCACCGGCCCTGTCTGGGTGTGTGTTCGAGGAAGGTTGGGTGGAAGGCCAGTCGAAGCATGCAACAAATGCTCCACATTATATCTCTGGTGCCGCAACATTGTTTATAGAATCAAAAAACTAACCCCCACAAGAATCTTCCCTGGTAAATGTTGTACTGAGAGAAGTGCCTAGTTTGAATAATGACCTAGCATATCTATTTATGTAGCTGGGAAACAGAGACCAATTGGATCACTTTTTATGTGGTCAGCCAGCTAATGTCCTCATTTACATTGTAAGTAAGACTGACATTTTTATAAAAAAAAAATAGATTTTAATATTTGGAAGGATAAAGACCTGTGTATGAAACATACACCATTTCTTGTAAGATTTGCAGTCTCTGTTATCACTAGGAATAAAAGGGATTGAACATTTCCCTTTTGTTTCAGGAACAAAATATTAAAGTTATTATTATTTTTTATATGAAATTTCCAAAGGCCTTTAAAACCACAAGAAATCTAATGTAATAAATTGCTCTATTAACTGTGGTGCAGATGTCTATAAATTATTTGTGCCAATAATCACAAAATTACAGTTGTACTTGTGAATGTAAATCTATCACCTTTCAATTTCATTGTAAAGCCAATGTTTTATAAATATTTCAATACTTATAGTCACTTTATATATATTATTTTAGTTGTTCAATAAATTTGTAATGAAAAGAGCAGTGCTGAAAGACTTAAGCAAAGAGTAGCTTACTGACATACTGTACAGTACTGTAAATATAGTCATCTAACATATGGAAAGAGTTCTACTCCCTGCTGTATAGATTGCTGATATAAATTACTGGTTTTTATGTTATGTATGCTGTATCTTGGGAATATTAACATTGTAGTTTGTGCATTAATATTATTATATTATGTAATTGCTGTGTCCTTTTTACCTTAATGAAAATAACTTTTGGAATGTTTCTCTCTGCATTCTACTAATAAATCTAACAGTCTGGGAACATGATGTTGGGGCCCTGAGCTCTTCAATTAATGACTGTTCCTTATCAGAGCCACACTCTTTACCTACTGTTATTTTGTTCCACAGAAAGTGAAGGGCCTAGTTTGGGCCCAAAGCTGCAGTTCCCCTTTACCTATAGCTTTATTTAGAAGGAAATCTGCAAGTCAATGTACTGTAGTCTATCCACAGGGAGGCTATATTAATGATTTTGTAGCTTTAACAGCTTGATAGAGTCTTAACCAAATTTGTTTTTTTTATCCAATAATCTCTGGCTAAGGTTTGATAGGTAGAAGAGCAAAACAGGTTGCTGGCAAGTCATCTTATCCATAAACTCTCAATAATCTACATTATGATTTTGGTCTCTATTCATTATGTTAATTATCGGGGTCCGAACAGACCAGATAATTAACATTCCATCTCGACACTCGCGCCGTAGCAATTCATTATTGCTCCAGCATGGAGACAGCTGTTCCGAAAATCAGCTGTCTCCCATGACGCTTTCACTGCTCCTTTTGGAGCAGTCAAACTAGTGCACCTGCGTGACCTACAGGTTACGCATGTGCATAAAACCCTCTTCGTCTGGTGGAAGGAACCGGACATGGGAAAAGGAATCCAAAAGGATACCTCTTCACAACCCAGGACTCCTTCCAACAGAGAAGGAGCAGGTTGCAGGAGCAAACGCCATCTGAAGATGGCGAATGATCCCACAGTCAAGCTCCGAAAATATTGTATTTTCAAAGCTTGATGAATTCTGTCCCCGTACTAGTGTATTGGGACAGCGGGCCATTCCGGGAGAGAAAGGTAAGCAGGAAATATCAGTGATCACCTTTTTGATGAATGGCCTGAAATCTTAATTTCTACAAAAGCAGGTGAAATCTTTCAATTTCACCTGATTTTGTAGAAATTAAGTGATGCTGAATAGATCCCCTTCTGATATCAAAGGAAATAACATCATGTTCCCCATTTCTCATTTTTATCAATACAAGCCAGTAAAGCTTTGAGAGCATCAGGAGATATTCTGGTAGTTTTAATGGACAGTCTAAGGGATCATACACTTGCAAATAGCACTTTGCTAATTTATTTAAGGATTTTAAGATATAATATAATAAAGCTAAAACAGCAGACGCTAGCAATGCAATTTACATTTTTTTTTAAATAAAGTATTTATAAAATGCTAATACTGTGTTTGTTATAAAATAAGCACAGTACAGAGGGGCATAAGCGTCTTTATAATGGGTGCAAGGTGTGCGGTGCACACGGACCACTGGATCCAGGGGGGCCCACACTGCACACCCTGTACCCATAGTTAAAATTATACTTAACTCTTGGCAGATTCCGAAGTGCTGCTCCGCAGCGCAGGACCGGCACTGCAGAGCAACAAACACCCACTGGGAAAATGGCGGCGGACATCTTCCCAGTGATCTGCACATGCGCAGAAAAGATGTCCCCGAGAAAGTAGGCACAGGCGCCATTTTCCGGGGGACCATGAAGCCAGAATCTATAGCGCTTAGTGCGCTGACAGAGAGGAGGGGGCCCAAATGGAGGCTTCACACGCGCCCCTCCTCTCTTAAAACGCCCCTGCAGAGGGGATAATATATCTTTTCAGTCATTACTTTGTGATACAGCTAATCAACCTATGCTCCTGAATAGTTCTACAGAATGAATTGTAATGAGTGGTAAGAACATAAAAAAAAGTGAATTTAGTAATGCAATAGAGTTTAGATAGGGACGACCATCAACAGCTCTGTCATCAATGGTTGATGATTTTTAACCATCAGAGAGAAACCATCAATGGTTAAGCCATTGATGGTTTATCCCACCCATGTGCAGACAGCACCCAGAGACGGCACTAACCATCGGGGGCTCCCTATCAATGCTGAAAACAGTCGCCTTTGCTAACCGTGGTTGATGGCCAATCCTAAATTTTAGCTTAACACTGCATTAGTGGTTCAGGAATAAATAGAATTACTTTTACTAATAATGAATCCCTTATTGTCTTAGTTAAAGTGAAATAGGAAACTAAACATTTTAGTATTGTAACATATTTTGAATTGTATAAACAGATTACCAATATATTTTGTTAGTCACAGTTCCAGTAATGCCGTATTTTATAAATTGGTCTCCATCTTTTCTTGCATTTTATTGCCTAGCTGAAGTACCCGGTGTTGCCTGGGTTTAAATCTTCAAGTTATTAAATTATGCATCCCAGACCAATTGCCACTCCTCTGTGAAGTTTTCATCCAAATCCATCCAGTGGAAGGCCCAGAACATGTTCCCCAGGTCAAGTTGTGCCCAGTGTATACCATTGGGAGGTCTGACTGGGAAGTAATCTTCAAGTTATTAAGTTAGGCATCCCAGACCAATTGCCAGGCATGCCACCAATGGGAGGTCCAGCCGGTACCTTAACCCTCTAGTATGTCATCTGGGATCCAATGTTAACACTGTGAAGTTTTTGTCCAAATCCATCCAGTGGAGGGCTCAGAACAGACAGTCCGGGTCAAAGTTCTGCCCAGCGTATATATCAATGGGAGGTCTGACCAGGACCCTAAACCCCCTAAAACCTGGCCATGGACCAACTGGACCACTTCGCGTTGGTTTCATCTCTGTGAAGTTTCCATCCAAATCTATCCAGTGGAAGGTCCAGGACAGGCTCTCCGGGTCAAAGTCCTGCCCAGCGTACACCAACGGGAGAGCCGACTAGGACCTAATCTTCAAGTTATTAAGTTAGGCATCCCAGACCTATTGCAAGGCATCCCAAACCAATTGTCACTCCTCTGTGAAGTTTTCATCCAAATCCATCCAGTGGAAGGCCCAGAACAGGCTACCCAGGTCAAAGTTCTGCCCAGGGTACACTAATGGGTAGTCCGACCAGGACCTCAACCCCCTATTATGTCTTCTAGGATCCAATGTTAAAACTGTGGAGTTTTTGTCCAAATCCATCCAGTGGAGGCTCAGAACAGGCTCCCCAACTCAAAGTTCTACCTAATTTACACCAACGGGAGGTCCAACCAGGAACTAACCCCCTAAAACCTGACCAGGATCGGACTGGACCACCTCGCGATGGTTTCATCTGAATCGGTGCAGGGGTGTCCGAATGCATAACCAGACAGACAAACAAACAGACCAATGAATTTTATATATAAAATAGTTCTAATAGGCTAAATTCCATTTTTTAATATACTGTAGTTCACGTGCACTTTGTATTAGCAGATGAACAAATGTACCTATCTCAAATTGTGATGTCTCTGTCATGATCCTGACTCATTTTTCCCAGATTCTTCTATGTTTTACCTCTGCTGTGTTTGTTCCAGCTAACGCTGAGGACCGCTCACTCTGTGACTGCACATCAATCCTGAATGAAGCAGAGGTCTGCCTGCACTACACACCGCATCCAGCTGGCTATGAGGTTTGTCAACACTCTTCTTGCTCTGTGATCTCAGTGTGTTTACTCAGCATGCTAGCACTCAGGCTGCACACCAGAGTTCCCTCTAAAACTCAGTATGGGAACAGCCATGTTGGATTCAGTCACCTGACTCTCCTCCACCACTCAGAGTGCTGCTCCCAGACCAGCTGATCGCAGCATCCAATCCCTTGAAATCCACCCCTATAAATTCCATTTCCTGACTGGCCCACTTTGCCAATACAACATCGCTTCTCCTGAGGCTTTGTGCTGAGCTTCCAGGTACTCTGTATCTGATCGGTCCCAGTCCGTATCATTCCAGTTCCAAGCCTGGTTATCAAGTCTTTAATTCCATCTAGTACTCCAGTCTGGTTTTACCACAAAGAGTTGTTCATAACTAATTCCATCGGTCCCAGCCAATATCTCAAATCACCGGTCCCAGCCTATATCTCCAATCATCAATCCCAGCCGATATCTCCAATCATCAGTCCCAGACGATATCTTCTATCATTGGTCCCAGCTGATATCTCTAAACGTCAGTCATAAACTGATCTAGTACTTCAATTCATCAATATCGGTCTCAAACCTATCCAGTACTTCAATTCATCAACATTGGTCTAAAACCGATTCAGTACTTCAATTCATCAACATTGGTCTCAATCTGACCCAGTTCTTCAATTCATCAATATTGATCTCAAACCGATCCATTTCTTCAATTCACTAACATCAGTTCCTAGCTGACTGTCTCCAAACATCAGTTCCAACCTGATTGTCTCCAGACATCGGTTCCAGTCAAACTGTCTCCAAACATCTGTTCCAATCCGATCCTGCTTCATCAATTCCATATCATCGATTCTATTTAATTGATTCTATAACATCAGTTCTAATCCGATCCTGCTTCATCAATTCCATATAATCGATTCTATAACATCGGTTCCTATCCGATTCTACCACCACAGTTCCAGTTCAATTTCCAGTCTAATGAAGTTGTTCCCTACTGTCCTCGACTTCGGGCTCATCACCTCCACCAGTTCCACTGCCTCCTATCTTCCCTGATTGTATGAGGAAGTCCTGGTGCAAGCCACCCAGATTCAATCATACCTTCCTAGGCTCCACTTCAGCCTCCCACACCTGTTCCAACCAACTACAACCCTCAGATGTGACAGTCTCTGGTGTAGTGCAACTAATATCTCTTTGTCAGTATGTGCAAGTAAATCTAAACACTGCTTATAAGCACAGATTAATAAAATAAAGAATTGCCCCAAGTCATGTTCCAAAGCATTTTGTCATCAGGGGGACTGATGTTAGTTGCTATTCTCCACATTTTGACTTAAGCACTTGAATTATTTTTATCTGATTCATTTGATGCATTAAGACTGGCTGTTACAGAGGGGAAGCTGCAGGCCTAAGAATAGTCCATAAAAAATAATATACAAGCATTGCAGCATGACTAGGAATTGTGCTATTTTGCAACAGGAGCCTCATATTTTGCAGTATATGCCTCAGTACCTAATTCTGCCTAAGTGATGTACTTTTTACCATATGTCACAATTTTTTATATTACTAAGAGGGGAAGCATTTATGAAAACTGTTTGGCCAGTAACAAATGTCAGCATTGGATGGTGTGGATAACATTGCCTTTTAAACAAATCTTAGCCCATAACAACAGTTTCCTCTTTTGAAATCTCATTTTTTAAAATAAACCTCAAGAAAAGTGACCGGCTGCAATTTAGGACACATGGACTCAATTTGAATGCAGATTATTCCAGGAATCCTATTATTTATTGTCTTTCCACATGTTTCTTCCTTCTAGAGCATGGTAGAATGGCAGAGTTTGTTGCTACAATGCAGTTTCAAGAGCAGTATAAGTTATCATGCGAAATGATGAATGTAGCTTTCTTATTACCGATCGGGCAGATAACATGCTAAAGTACATAGCTCAGAGAGCAAATTGTTCTTTCTGCACTTGACTATTATCCTTGCCTTACATTGATCAGGCCCCAAAAGGATATAACTGAAGTCCTTTATTTGAACGTTGATTTGAAGGCAATACTGTTTGGCATGAGTAATGTTTATAGAAGACTAATGTATAAGACAACCTTTGTTCTCCTGTCTGACCAGCTGCTCCAGGTAGAAGGAACTTAACACTTGAAGACAACCCTTTAATCAGCACCATCAACTCCCGTTGACATCACCCCCTGCTTATACAGGATATTCTCAGAAACACGCAAAATTATTATTCTAAAGGGAAATTCATTTTGGACCTTAGAATTCAATCCATTGCTTTCAAATGTTAATTTAGCATATTAAAGAAAAACAATGCGAATATAAGGTCAGCATGTGAAGTATAATAGATTCATTGTGAAAAGCCCACTAGCTCACTTACAGTTGTCACATAGTATTCCAATGTGGCATTCATATTGCACAGTGCGTTACACTTACTTTATTTTACTTGCTGTAGGATATAAGATTTTTTTATTACACCATTATGGACAATATTTTTCAAACTTCCCAGTGATTGGCCACCACACATAAGGGTAAAAATAGTAGCCAGTAAACATTTGTTATCTTTGTCAGCGTAACAAATTATTGCAACATTTTGGAATCAACTTCCCTGTATTCAAAGGAGTTGCAGTTTGAAAAATAAGTGGGTGCCGAGTTTGTATGATATTTTTTATGTAGATGGTGTGGTCACATGCCAAGGGCACCCCAGATGTTTGAGTGCCGTGGATTAAACCTGTCATTTATTTAGATTTTGTGGTCACACTTGCTAGAGCACCCTGTTTTTCAAATGTAAGACAAACTTTTTTCTTGTCTATCTCCAGGTGCTTATTGACTGATATCCCTGGGTGTGGTCCTGTCTCTTTAAGCCAGGACCCATACTCATGTTTGTAATGTATGCAAGCTTGAGCCAAAGGTGGCAGACCAAGATCATTTATCTGAGAATCAGTGTAGGGACTGGCCAGATGGGAATGACCGTGAAGTGGTTGGTCAGCTTAACAAATTATTGCAATATTTTGGAACCAACATTCCCTGTATTCAAAGGAGTTGCAGTTTGTGAGTGCCGAGTTTGTATGATATATATATATATATATATATATATATATATATATATATATATATATATTTATATATATATATATATATATATGTACAGAAGATGCACACAGCACCAATAGTGAATAGTCCTTATAGCACTTTGTGTAGGTGACCATATACAAGATTAAAGGAAAGGGGAACAGATCGACCTATGGTGTCTGCACTTCAGAAAAGTCAGTACGACAGTATAAAGGTATATACCAACAATTTATTAAAAATATAAAAACAAAAATAACCCAATAAAACAAGTAAAGTAGAGGAATAGAACTTTTAGGTAGTTGTAGGCAAAGCAGTCTAGGAAACCCAACGCGTTTTCTCCTACTAGACTTCATCAAAGGGATATTAGTGACTGGGACAAACATTCAATAACTATAGCAGGACTCATTATACTAGTAATTATGACATCACTTCCTGTTTTCATCTGCACATAAAAAAACAATTCTCATATCAACAATATAGTTCTTATGGCACAAGCAGTGGCGTTCCTACCTCTATCTTCACCCGGTGCGGGTAGCGGCGTGGAGCCTGAACTGTGCGCAGCTGGAAAATAAGGGATGTGGCCTCACGGAGGGGGTGTGGTTTCGCGGCCCGAACCCCCATTTTTTTGTCACACCTGAGGTGCAGGCTGCCCTCGGGGACCAGCCTGCGTGAAGTGCCGGCTCCCTCACTGTGTCAGGAGCCGAGTGCTGCACGTAATGCAGCACCCAGCTCCTGTCACTGAGGGGGAGCCGACACTTTGGTGTTACCCCTCGGCTGGTGACACCTGGGTACGGCCTGCACCCCCCACACCACCCTTGTGACGCCAGTGGGCACAAGGGAGAGTTATAATGTAGCACATTAATAGTAAAAAAAATATAAAAACTTTGCCGCTACAAGGATAAACAAACAAAAGTCCAGAGACTTCCTATTTTACTTCTTCCATAAATTAGCCTACCCAATTACCTCCCACCCACACATAACTACATATTTTCTCTTTCTTCACCTTCAGATCCTCCTTTCAGCAACATCCTTAATTGTTTTTGGCAGGCGCCTCAACATTTCATAATTGCATCTTAATTGCAACTGCGACTCTGCGCGTACACACCATGGAACGCATGTGCTGTGCATACCTCCAAACATTTGTCCCAGAAGAATCGGAGACGCACGCCAAAAAAGGGGCGTAGCCTGATAGTGAAGTGGGCATGGCCTGATGGCACGCCCCCATTTACATCACTAAGGGGTGTGCCCAGCATCTCCGAGATGCTGGGCTGCCCCCGGGCTTCACCCCATACTGTGAATAGATGCTGTGCGCATGCGCACAGCATCTATTCTCGCTCTGCATACCCGCTGCTCTGCTATGCTTCCCCCCAACTCCCCCCCCACTGCAGGACACTGCGGCCCACGGGTGGGACAGCGGGACAGTCCCAGAAAAATGGGACTGTCCCGCATACAGGTAGGAGGTATGGCTGAGCGGCTTTTTAGACCCATGTGCAGTTGAAAAACATTGACCATTTGCGTAATTATAATTAGTCACGATGTGTTTTAGTACATTTTCCCTATGTCATTGAAACCTAAGCAGATTATTAATACATATACTGCATGCACTTTGAACATGATTCATTCAGTAAACGAAATCAGCACACTTAAATGAATATTGGATATTATTGAAATGAATCCTTTAAATAGCTTTCGGTTCCGGTGGCTATGTGAGAAGCCACACTGCCACCACTGTGCGCTTGTTAATGAAGACGTTTTTCTTTCTCTACAGACAACTCTCTTGAGGGTTTAACGTCATTGTATTAGATTGGATGCTTTTCTTGCCTAATGTTGGAGGGAGCGGAAGGAATCTCCAGAATCCAATATCATCTTTTAGGTTTTTTTTCTGTATTTTGAGAGCATCATATGGTATTGTACTGTATTGTAGTTTTTAATTTTCTAAATTTTCACTTTGTTTCTATTTTTCTTCTTGTACTTTTTTATTGATGTTAATGCTCTGTGTTTTCACAATATATATTTTTCAGTGTATATGTAAAGTACTAGGGGTCTCAGCAATGTTAATAAACACAGGCAACGTCAGTATTATAATAGCCAATGTTTCAGAGCTAGAAGCTGACTACATACCATGTAAGTCAGCTGTGCCACCCTGCCACCAAGTTCATAAATTGTTAGAAGCTGACACCAACCTATTGACAAATATAAAGATACCTTTAAGGAGGTAAAACAACTCTATTTTCAGTGAGTTGTGATGAGCTTATGTACATCTGTAATAAACCATATACAAATTTTTATCTGGAAGAAACTACACATGTTGTGTTATTATTGTTTTTACATGTCTGGATGAACAATTTAAACAAGATGACTACAAAATAAAATGAAAGGAATACTGCATTAAAAACTTACAGAAAAGTATTTCCTTTTCATTGCGTGTTGTCATCACAGATGTGGAAGTAAGAGCAGCACCACTATTTCTTCACACCTTGTTTTTCCTACTACACATATTAGCTGAGAAAATGTTGCCATATAAATAAAGCCAGCATCCTCAGAAAATAAACAATATTTAAATTAGGGGTGTGCACCGGCCACTTTTCGTGTTTTGTGTTTTGGTTTTGGATCTGGATCTTTCTTCGTGTTTTGGATCTGGATTGGTTTTGCCAAAACCACCCTTCCGTGTTTTGGGTTCTGGGTTTTGTGTTTTGGATCTGTATTTTTTTTTTAAAAAGCATAAAAACAGCTAAAATCACAGAATTTGTTGGTTTCTCTGCTCCTATGCTATTATTAACCTCAATAACCTTAATTTCCACTCATTTCCAGTCTATTCTGAACACCTCACACCTCACAATAGTGTTTTCATGTCCAAAAGGTTGCACCGAGGTAGCTGGATGACTATGCTAAGCGACACGAGTGGGCGGCACAAACACGTGACCCATCTAGGAGTGACACTGCAGTGGCAGACAGGATGGCAGTTAGAAAAACTAGGCCCCAAACTGTACATAATGCAAAGAAAAAAAAGAAGTGCAAGATGGAATTGTCCTTGGGCCCTCCCACCCACCCTTATGTTGTATAAACAGGACATGCACACTTTAACAAATCAATCATTTCAGCGCCAGGGTCTGCCACACAACTGTGGCTGAAATGATTGGTTCGTTTGGGCCCCCACAAAACAAGCTGGCAATTAATGTGTCCCTGCACAAACTGGCTCTACGGAGGCAAGATGTCATCCTCATCCTCCTCATCCACCGATTCCTCACCCTCTTCAGTGTGTACATCCCCATCCTCACAAAGTATTAACTCGTCCCCACTTGAATCCACCACCACAGGTCCCTCTGTACCTTCTGGAGGCTGGTCTCCCTGGAAGAGCTGATAATTCATTTTGATGAACATCATCTTCTCCACATTCTGTGGAAGCAACCTCCTACGCCTTTCGCTGACAAGGTTCCCGGCTGCACTAAACACTCTTTCGGAGTACACACTGGAGGGGGGGCAACTCAGGTAAAATAGAGCCAGCTTGTACAGGGGCCTCCAAATTGCCTCTTTTTCCTGCCAGTACAGGTATGGACTGTCTGACATGCCTACTTGGATGCTGTCACCGATGTAATCCTCCACCATTCTGTCAATGGTGACAGTATCATATGCAGTGACAGTAGACATGTCAGAAATTGTTGCCAGGTCCTTCAGTCCGGACCAGATGTCCAAACTTGGTCCTGCCTGCCCTGCATCACCGCCAGCGGGTTGCTTAGGATACCTAAGTTTTTTCCTGGCAGCCCCAGTTGCGGGAGAAAATGAAGAAGGAGCCGTTGACGTGTCACGTTCCGCTTCAGCTGACAGTGTGTTCACCAGCAGGTCTTTGCACCTCTGCAGGCTTGTGTCGGCCGGAAAGAGAGACACCACATAGGCTTTAAACCTAGGATCAAGCACGGTGGCCAAAATGTAGTGGTCTGATTTCAACAGATTGACCACCCTGGAATCCAAGCAAAGCGAATGAAGGGCTTCATCCACAAGTCCCACATGCCGAGCGGAATCGCTCCGTCTTAGCTCCTCCTTCACTTTCTCCAGCTGCTTCTGCAAAAGCCTGATGAGGGGAATGACCTGACTCAAGCTGGCTGTGTCTGAACTGACTTCACGTGTGGCAAGTTCGAAGGGCTGGAGAACCTTGCACAACACGGAAATCATTCTCCACTGCGCTTGAGTCAGGTGCATACCCCCTCCTTTGCCTATGTCATAGGTGGATGTATAGGCTTGTATGGCCTTTTGCTGCTCCTCCATCCTCTGAAGCATATAGAGGGTTGAGTTCCACCGCGTCACAACCTCTTGCTTCAGGTGATGGCGGGGCAGGTTCAAGAGTGTTTGCTGGCGCTCCAGTCTTCGGCACGCAGTCGCTGAATGGCGAAAGTGGCCAGAAATTTTTCGGGCCACCCAAAGCGTCTCCTGCACGCCCCTGTCGCTTTTCAGAAAATTCTGCACCACCAAGTTTATTGTGTGAGCAAAACATGGGACGTGCTGGAATTTGCCCAGATGTAATGCCCGCACAATATTGGTGGCGTTGTCAGATATCACAAATCCCCAGGAGAGTCTAAGTGGGGTAAGCCACTGGGCAATGATTTCCCTCAGTTTCTCTAAGAGGTTGTCGGCGGTGTGCCTCTTACTGAAACCGGTGATACACAGCGTAGCCTGCCTTGTAACGAGCTGGCGTTTCTGAGATGCTGCTACTGGTGACGCTGCTGCTGTTGCTGCGTAAGGTGATACATCTACCCAGTGGGCTGTCACAGTCATATAGTCCTTAGTCTGCCCTGTTCCACTTGTCCACATGTCCGTGGTTAAGTGGACATTGTGTACAACGGCATTTTTCAGGACACTGAGGACACTTTTTCTGACGTTTCTGTACAGTCTCGGTATCGCCTGCCTAGTGAAGTGGAATCTAGACGGGATTTGGAACCGGGGACACACTACCTCCATCAATTGTCTAAATCCCACTGCACTAATGGCGGATACCGGACGCACGTCTAACACCAACATAGCAGTCAAGGCCTCAGTTATACGTTTTGCTTCAGGATGACTGCTGTCGTACTTCATCCTCCTCGCTAAGGACTGTTGGAGGGTCAATTGTTTAGTAAAAGTAGTGGTGTTCCTACTTCCTCTCTGGGATGATGAACGACTCCCAGCAGCAGCAACAGCAGCAGCGGCAGCAGTAGGCGTAGCAATGCAGGATCCTCCAGAGGAATCCCGGATAGGAGAGTCAGTCATGCCAGTGACATGGCCTGCAGGACTACTTCCGATCCTGACTAAGGAGGAAATTGACGAGGAGGGAGTTGACGGTGTGGTTTGCAGGCGCTTGGATACAACAGGACAACGGGATTTAGGTGTCCCTGGACTGCTTACGGTCTTAGCCAAAGTTTCTGAACTTGACAGTAACTTTTTATGAACGCGCTGCAGGTGCCGTATAAGGGAGGATGTTCCTAGGTGGTTGACGTCCCTACCCCTACTTATTTCACCTTTACATATGGTACATATGGCAAGACAGTTGTTGTCCGGATTTGGATAGAAATATTGCCAGACCAAAGAGGTGGAATGTTTGGTCTTCTGCCCAGGCATGACCGTGATGGGCTTTTTCATCCCACGGACAACAACTGTCTCCCCCGGAGCCTGATTTAAACAAACCACATCACCATCAGAATCCTCCTCGCCAACTTCCTCCTCAGCGCCAGCTACACCAGTATCCTCATCCTGTTGTACTTCAACAGTGACATCTTCAATTTGCATATCAGCAAGTGGACTGTGGGTGCTCCTTTCAGCACTTGCAGGGGGCGTGCAAATGGTGAAAAGAGCCACCTCTTCCCGTCCAGTGCTGGGAAGGTCAGGCATCGCAACCACCACCACACTTGGACTCTCCTTGGGGATTTGTGATATCTTCTTAGAAAGCACAGTTCTTCGCTGTGCTTTTGCCAGCTTAACTCTTTTGATTTTTTTAGTGGGAGGAGGGCTTCCATCGTCATGTGAAGCTGAACCACTAGTCATGAACATACTAGGGATCGACCTTAGCCGTTCCTTGCCACTCCGTGTCGTAAATGGCATATTGGCAAGTTTACGTTTCTCTTTCGCTGATTTAAATGTCTTTTTCAAGGTCATTTTCCTGAACTTTGCCATTTGGGATTGTATGTGCCCTCTACTATGACATTGGGCATCGGCCTTGGCAGACGACGTTGATGGCATGTTATCGTCTATGTCATGACTAGTGGCAGCAGCTTCAGCACTAGGAGGTAGTGGTTCTTGATCTTTCTCTATTTTATTTTTATCGGAGAAAGTTTGGTCCTCCATTTATGTTATATCGATTTGATATATACGTGCGGCTAAACACAGAAAATAATTTTTTTTTTGGTTTGGACTGGAGTGTACTTTCGGGGGTTACAGCACCCTTAATGGTCAAGCCAGCCGGCCCTTTACTTATGACACAGGCGCACGCTTGGCACTACTTTGTTGATGCACGTGCGGCTATTGCGCACACAATTCACAAACACAGAAAATAATTTTTTTTTTGGTTTGGACTGGAGTGTACTTTCGGGGGTTACAGCACCCTTAACGGTCAAGCCAGCCAGCCCTTTACTTATGACACAGGCGCACGCTTGGCACTACTTTGTTGATGCACGTGCGGCTACTGCGCACACAATTCACAAACACAGAAAATAATTTTTTTTTGGTTTGGACTGGAGTGTACTTTCGGGGGTTACAGCACCCTTTAACGGTCAAGCCAGCCGGCCCTTTACTTATGACACAGGCGCACGCTTGGCACTACTTTGTTGATGCACGTGCGGCTACTGCGCACACAATTCACAAACACAGAAAATATATTATTTTTTTAGCACTTGGGGGGAGCACCCCTGATGGACAGAGCACCCCCTGGACAACACTACAGCACCCCTTTAGGACTGGGACACTGCACAGGACTTTGGAGTGGACACAGCCCCTATGGAGAACTGACTGCACAACACAGTCCAGCCAGCCCCTATGGACTTTGAAGTAGTGGACACAGCCCCTATTAACAACAGCAGCACAGCACAACACAGCCAGCCCCTATGGACTTTGAAGTAGTGGACAACAGCAGCACTACACTACACTACACTACACAGCACTAACTCCCACCCTCCCTCTTCACTGTCCACAGCCGAGTGAGAAAATGGCGCCGACGCGGGTACCTTATATAGGATCCAAAACCCGCGAGACTCGGAAGGCGGGATGATGACGTTTTGCCTCGATGTCAGATCCGAGTCAGGCGGGAAAAGTCGAGCCTGACTCGGATCGGACTCGGATCGGGGGGGCTCGGGGGGGTTCGGATTTCAGAAATCCGAACCCGCTCACCCCTAATTTAAATAGCTCTTATCTAATGATGTAATGAACTAAAAGGCAACAAACTTGAAGTATCAAGTGATATACTCTGCTAAACAGGGAATGACTGAAAACCTGCCAAAAAAGGGAAAAAGAAAGGAATGCAGGTGTGAGTGGATACTACATCACACATTTTTGCAGTGCTGCTCAACGATGGTGAAGCTGTGTTGCTGCTTGATATAGTTGGCAATGAGTGTGCCTCATTAGCTTCAGATTACATACAGGGGGTCATTCAGACCCGCTCGCGAGCGCAGGACGCTCGCAAGTGGGTCGATGTTTCCCCACTGCGCATGCGCACGATGGAGGGAGCTCCGTCGTGCACATGCGCGAGACCCGGCTAGCGACGGGCTCTCCGTCGCTCCGGGTCTCGCACCAAAGGGGGCGTGCTGTCGATGTTGATTGACAGCACACCCCCTTTGGTGGGTGTGCCGGGGGCGTGGCTGCCAAACGGAGGCGTTCCCATGGGAACGCCTACCGTCTGAAGCCGGCCCCACTGACATCAGTAGTGATGTCAGTGGGAGTGATTTTGGCTCTGATAGAGCCAAAATCACTCCAGGGCTTGCGGCAGCGAGACCCTACCGCAGGGTCTCCGTCGCAAGCCCGATGGTCGCGATGGTCTTGACCATCGCGACCATCATCATGGACGCTCGCTATAGCTGTGGGTGGTAACCCATAGCTATGCGAGCGCCCATAAGGCCACTCCGTTTTCATGTAGGAGGGCCCTGATTCAGAGCGAGTGCTCTGGTCAGAGCATCCGGCTCTGAATCAGGCCCACAGTTCAGTCCAACATACATTGCCATGTCATTTTGATATTGTATCTTATATACTGCTTATTGTATTTGCCTTGCTTTCAATGTATATTGTTGTTTACAGTTACTATGGTGATGCGTTATACCACCATGACCACACCCCCCAGTGAAGTCCTGGGTACTCAGTACGGCTCAGGCTGATGACATCACCAGGCTGCAGGTTCTCACAGGTATTTATATGTTTTGTCAGTTATATGTATTCATATATTGATAAAACATTTTCTAGCTCTGACACGTTGGCTATTACAATACTGGCGTTGCCTGTGTGTTATTTATTAACATTGCTGAGACCCTGAGTGCCATCCGTATACACTGGGATTTACTTTAACACTGGGAAAGGCATCAGGGCACGCTGTGGCTGCTAGAGGGAGTGCTGAACATTTAGTGAGTTGTGAGTTATTGTGTGTGCGTATATATATCTATATATATATATATATATATATATATATATATACAGTCAGGTGCATAAATATTGGGATATTGACAGAATTTTCATATTTTGGTCTCTTTTCACCACCACAATGGCTTTGAAATGAAACAAAAAAGATGTGCTTTAACTGCAGACTTTCAGATTTAATTTGAGGGTAATTACATACAAATCAGGTGAACGGTGTAGGAATTACAACGGTTTCTATATGTGCCTCCCACTTTTTAAGGGGCCAAAAGTAATGGGACAAACTAAACAATCCTAAATCTAACTTTCACTTTTTAATACTTTGTTGCAAATCCTTTGCAGGCAATTACAGCCTGAAGTCTGGACATCACCAGACGCTGGGTTTCATCCCTGGTGATGCTCTGCCAGGCCTCTACTGCAAATGTCTTCAGTTCCTGCTTGTTCTTGGGGCATTCTCCCTTCAGTTTTGTCTTCATCAAGTGAAATGCATGCTCAATCGGATTCAGGTCAGGGGATTGACTTGGCCATTGCATAACATTCCACTTTTTAGCCTTAAAAAACTCTTTTGTTGCTTTTGCAGTATCCTTCGGGTCATTGTCCATCTGCACTGTGAAGCACTGTCCAATGAGTTCTGAAGAATTTTACTGAATATGAGCATATAATATTGCCCGAAACACTTCAGAATTCATTCTGCTTTTGTCAGCAGTCACATCATCAATAAATACAAGGGAACCAGTTCCATTGTCAGTCCATACATGCCCACGCCATAACACTACCACCACCATGCTTCACTGATGAGGTGGTATGTTATGGATCATGAGCAGTTCCTTTCTTTCTCCATACTCTTCTCTTCCCATCACTCTGGTACAAGTTGATCTTTGTCTCATCTGTCCATAGGATGTTGTTCCAGAACTGTAATGGCTGTTTTAGATGTTGTTTGGCAAACTTTAACCTGGTCTTCCTGTTTTTGAGGCTCACCAATGGTTTATATCTTGTGGTGAACCCTCTATATTCACTCTTGTGAAGTCTTCTCTTGATTGTTGACTTTGACACATATACACCTACCTCCTGGAGAGTGTTCTTGATTTGGCCAACTGTTGTGAAGGGGTTTTTCTTCACCAGGGAAATAATTCTTCTGTCATCCACCACAGTTGTTTTCCGTGGTCTTCCGGGTCTTTTGGTGTTGCTGAGCTCTCCGGTGCGTTCTTTCTTTTTAAGAATGTTCCAAACAGTTGATTTGGCCACACCTAATGTTTTTGCTATCTCTCTGATGGGTTTGTTTTGATATTTCAGCCTAATGATGGCTTGCGTCACTGATAGTGAGAGCTATTTGGATCTCATATTGAGAGTCAACAGCAACTGATTCCAAATGCAAATGTCACACCTAGAATCAACTCCAGACCTTTTACCTGCTTAATTGATAATGAAATAACGAGGGAATAGCCCACACCTGTCCATGAAATAGCTTTTGAGTTGATAGTCCCATTACTTTTGGCCCCTTAAAAATTGGGAGGCACATATAGAAACCGTTGTAATTCCTACACCGTTCACCTGATTTGTATGTATTTACCCTCAAATTAAATCTGAAAGTCTGCAGTTAAAGCACATCTTGTTTGTTTCATTTCAAAGCCATTGTGGTGGTGAATAGATGCCAAAATATGAAAATTCTGTCAATGTCCCAATATTTATGCACGTGACTATATATATATATATATATAATATATATATATATATATATATAATATATATATATATATTTATATATATATATATATATATATATATACACAAGGCTTTTTTTCAAGCAGAACAGTTAGGGATGCTGTTCCTGTTTGATAAATGCTGTCATCAGGAACGTTGTTCCCGACACCTGTCTGCAGTCATCGGAGTCACTAGGTCAGCTATTGAAGAAGCGGTACCAGAGCTGCTCAGGATGCTTCAGGTGGAAGTGCTGAGTGACACTACGGGGGAGATCACTGCCGGGAGTCCACTTGTGTGCCTGATGCTCTGGGGGTGCGGCTCAGAGTGTAGAAGCCGGCCCCGTATGAGGGAGTGCAGTCTTGAGAGAGAGCTGCAGAGGCGCATATGAGGAGAGCCAGATCTAGCCTCTATCCTGAGGGGGGAATAGTGGCAGTCAGAAGGAGCCAGACATAGCCAACAAAGGATGGGATGGGGGGGGGTTCCCTACAGTACCTGGCAGGAAAAATAAGCAGCTCCCAGAAGATAAAAGCAATCATCAACCAATATATATCTAATGTGTATACTGTAAGGAGGTGGTTGTCAGTAGGGATGGACATCGGAAGTCGATGGTTAGCAACCACCAATGTTTGCGATTCGTTGGAAGCACTTTTTACATCAATTACCAGAAATTTGATGGTTGCCAGCCATCGGATGCAGCTGCGATCTCTAATGCAGAGGAGGGTGCAGGGAAGAAGCAGGGTGCTGTGATCCCCAATGCAGGGGAGAAGCAGGGTGCTGTGATCCCCAATGCAAGGGAGAAGCAGGGTGCTGTGATCCCCAATGCAGAGGAGAAGCAGAATGCTGTGATCCCCAATGCAGAGGAGGGTGCAGGGGAGAAGTAGGGTGCTGTGATTCCTAATGCAGAGGAGTTTGTGGGGGAGATGTAGAGTGCTGTGATCCCCAATGCAGGGGAGAAGCAGGGTGCTGTGATCCCCAATGCGGAGGAGGGTGCAGGGGAGAAGTAGGGTGCTGTGATCCCTAATGCAGAGGAGTTTGTGGGGGAGATGTAGAGTGCTGTAATCCCCAATGCAGAGGAGGGTGAGGGGGAGAAGCAGGGTGCTGTGATCCCCAATGTAGATTAGGGTGCAGGGAAGAAGCAGAAGGATGTAGTTCTGAAGTAGGAGAGCAGGAGACTGTCATAGGAACCTCTAATGTAAAGAGCAATGATGAATCCTCTGCAGGGGGGGGGACATGATCAGGGGCCTGCAGATCCCATTCTGAACAACACAGATACTGATAGAGATGAGCGGGTTCGAATTTCAGAGATCTGCACTGAGAACACCGCTGGCACCTCCGCTCGGCACCCCCGCACTGCCATTCCATGTACTGAGTACAACGTCAGCAACCCCCGCACTGCCGACACAGCCAGCGAACCTGCACTAAAGACACCACTGGCACCCCCGCACTGTCGACACAACCAGTAAACCTGCACTATAAACACACCTGGCACCCCCGCACTGCTGACATCACCGGTACCCTTCACTGAGGACACTGCTAGCACCACAGCACTGCCATTCCATGTACTGAAGACACCGTCAGCAACCCCGCTCTGCCGACACTGCTGTCACAGTATGTGCACTATTGGTGTATCCAACCCACACTGTATAACACACTGTATCCGTGTTGGAAATTAGAAGTTGAACTGCCACATGTTAGTGCCACCCACTGTGTCACTTAGCTTAGTCAGCCAGCTAGCCGGATGCAACCTTTTGGCCTTAACTAGTTGAAGCAAATAATATTGTGAGCTGGTCAAAATTGATTGGAAATTACTGGAAATAAATGTTATTGAAGTTAATTATACTGTAGGAACAAAAACAGGCCCATTTTATGTGATTTTAGCTGTTTTATGCTTTTTTAAGAAAAAAATCCAGATCCAAAACCAAAACACAAAAACAAAACATGGAGGTGAGGTTTTGGCAAAACCAATCCAGATTCAAAACCAGGGGGGGATCCAGAACCAAAACATGAGGGTCGGCGCACATCTCTACTGATAAAGCATGCACAGAGGAAGGTACAGGAGACCAGTAAAAGAAGAATTATGAGAAAGAGAGCAGCAGTAAGAGCAGTGAAGGGACATCCAGAGGTGATGAAGACGAGGAGAAGGAGGGAGAATTCGCTGAAGGCACAGAAACAGCAGACGTGGATAAACCAGATGAAAAACAAAATGTGGAGCAGGGAGAGGAAGGGACAGGTGAGGTTGAACAAGGGAGTAGTGCTGGGGGGAGACGGGGGATGGAGCTACTGGTTAGGTAGAAACGGAATAGCGTTGGAGGTGGCAGGAGAAGCTTTTTCAAAGTATTTTATATGGATCTGGCATTTTCAATGTATAGAAAGCCATCGCAGAGTGAGTGATGGGACGTCAGTGTTTGGGGGTGGTGAGGGGTCAGTGGTTGCAGAAACGCAGGTGTGCCTGTCCGTTTGAATGCCGTTTCCTGGGCGTGCATAAATTAATCACTGCAACAGCATTTGCAACTTGAGTACTCACTGCGTGCGACAAGAGTTGCAATTTCTGAGACAGGTCAGACCTGCTGTAATTTTGCATGAGGGGCCAATGTTACTCGATGTTACCAATGTATACAAAGGATTGCGAGGTCTTATGGATGTGAGAAAGTGGTAGTAAGCGCCTCTATGCTGGCTGAGCAGTTGCAAACATTATTATATTTTCGCAGCAGAACTGCTTGTGTAATCGCAGCTGCGATCGCAATAGCAATCCGTGATGAATCACGGCCATAGAAAGTTATTAAGTTTTGTTATGTGGTGTCATCCAAATCCATCCAGTGGGAGGCCCAGATCAAGCTCCCTGGGTCAAAATTCTGCCTGGTGCACTCCGCCGTGAAGTCCGACCGGGACCCCAACCACTCCATTAGGCATCCCAGACCAATTGCCACCACTCTGTGAAGTTTTCATCCAAATCCATCGCCCAGAACAGGCTCCCCAGGTGAACGTTCTGCCCAGTTTACATCATCAGGAGGTCTGACCAGGACCACATCCCCCTAGTATGTCTTCTGGGATCCAGTGTTACCACTCTGTGAAGTCTTCGTCCAAATCCATCCAATGGAGGCTCAGAACAGGCTCGCCGAGTCCAAACAGGCTCCCTGGGTCACAGTTCTGCCCGTCGTACTCTGCCGTGAGGTCCAACCGGAACCCCAACCACTCTATTAGGCATCCCAGACCAATTACCACCAAGCTGTGAAGTTTCCATGCAAATCCATTCAGTGGAAGGCCCAGAACAGGCTCCCTGGGTTAAAATTCTGTCTAGAGTACACCAACGGGAGATCCAACCGGAACCTCGACCACTTAGTATGTCTTCTGGGATCCAATGTTACCACTCTGTGAAGTTTTCATCCACATCCATGGAAGGTTCAGAACAGGCTCCTCGGGTCAAAGTTCCGCCCAGCATACACCAACAGGAGGTCCGACCGGGACCCTAACCTCCCTAAAACCTGTCCAGGATATAACTGGACCACCTCGCATTGGTTTCATCCCAATCAGTGCAGGGGTGTCCAAATGCATAACCGGACAGTCAAACAAACAAACCAATGAATTTTATGTAGGATTTGTCGCTCTGTCGCTTTGTCATTTTTTTGCGTTGTCGCTATGTGGCATAATAATAGTTTTCTTTATCGATACTAACTAGCTATGTAAGATTTGGTAGCTTTACATTGAGAGCTGTGGAAGATATTTGCCAACAAACAAACAAAGAAACAAACTTCTTCATTTATATATATAGATAACATAGGTAATTTATAACAATTACGAGCATATGCCAAATATATTTTGTTTTTACAAGTTCCTGAAACTGTGTCTGAAATGTTATTACTTAATACCTTTCAGAGTTTAACATATAAAAATGGACAATGAGCCAAAGCTCTAATGCAATGAATGTAATATTATTTGTAAATGCAAATAAAGCCATGAAGCCATGAAGCCATGACTCTGTTCAAGAATACTGTAGCTATAAAACAAACCTTTGGATGATACAATCTATGCCTAGAAAGTTAGAAGCTTTTCTATCTAATCGGTGTCCAATTAATTATCTAGGAAACCATTAACTATTATTGAGACAGCAGTGTACACATACAGGGATGATGAAAAACACATTTTTCATGTTTTACAGACTGCTATTCCTATTAAAGTACATCTACAGCTGCAGCAGCACCTACAGTGGTAAACAATTTTGTTCACCAACAGGCTTCACACAACTCTAGTTTTTTGGTGGTGCAGTGAGACCATAGAGCCCCAGATAACATAGTGCCACCCTGGGCTCTGGGAGAATATAAGTAATATATGAAAATTCTTGAATTATTTAAATTCATTGTTAGAAATTAGTTCTTGCATTGGAGTTTATAGTACTTTTATAACATAACTGTCATTATCGATAAATCAATATTTTAAGTTCAACATATATTTAGGTTTTTTATATAATAAATTCATGTCACTCAATTTAGTACAGTACCCATATGCTACATGGTAGCAGAATCAAACAATCAGCAATTGCAAATGTTGAAGGCTAAAAACTAATTGTCACACATCTTAGCTCCCGTCGCAGGGTCTGGTGGTGTCAAGACAATGCCATCTAGGGTTGCCACCTTATCCCTTTAATAAGGGACACATATGAATTACACAGATTATGTGGCTGGCTGACTTCAAGTCTCCATTTCACCTGGTTAAAATCAGCCACATAATCTGTGTAATTCGCTCTTTGCATTATATGGTGGTCACTGCAATGCTTCCTGTATTATGTGGCGGTCAGTGTGATGCTTTCTGTGTTATGTGGCAGTGATTGCGACGTTCTCTGTATTACATTGTGATCGCTATGATGTTCTCTGCATTATATGGGGGTCACTGCGATGCTCTCTGCATTATATGGTGGTCACTGTGATGTTCTCTGCATTATATCAGGATCACTGCAATGCTCTCTACATTATTTGGATGTCACTGCAATGTTCTCTGTATTATGTAGTGGTCACTGATGTTCTCTGTATTATATGGCACTCACTGCTATGCTCTCTGTATTATGTAGGGGTCACTGCGATGCTCTCTGCATTATATGGTGGTCACTGCGATGCTCTCTGCATTATATGGTAGTCACTGCAATGCTTTCTGTATTATATAGTGGTCACTGCAAAGCCCTCTGCATTATCAGGCAATCACTGTGATGTTCTCTGCATTATATGCTGGTCACTGCAAACTTCTCTGCCTTATATAGTGGTCACTAAGATGCTCTCTGCATTATCTTGTGGTTATTGTTATGATCTCAAAAGTATATGGTGGTAAACGTAATATTTGCTGTATTATATGGCTGTCAACGCAATGTTATCTGTAAAGTATAGATACCTCAGAACCACAGACAAAATGCAGCAGGCACTGGCACCTTAATGTAATGTGACTAAAAATGTTTTTTTGTTCCTCACTCTACATACATTAGCTAGCCACACATGACTACTATCTACAGTTGGGGCTCTGAGTTCAGTCTTTGCCTTGGATGAAAGGTAGGCTATCTTCACCCCTGCCTATATCCATTCTGTTCCCACGCTACCTGCTACGGTGAGAGGTCTCCTGCCATGGATTGTAAATTAATTAAACTGCTTGCTGGCTGTCAGAGTTGCGTGACTGCCGCTGACTTTGCAGGGTCCAAAGTGCTCTCTGGGTTCTGCACTGTGTCTGGGCCCTGGTCACATTGCTTTACTGGCATTTGAGTGCCATCAGCTGCCTCAGTCCCTGCTCTCTTGGCCATCGGTGTCCCTTCTTCCTGGGTCCACCCTGAGTGCCTTGTGGTGCGCTGTCCGTCCTCATGGGTGGACACCATTTTGACCAGCTGGTTAGTCCTTCTGCATTTCCTACACTGGAATACCTTACACAGCTTTCCTGCACCATATAGTCCCACAAAATTTGACATAGGAATAAAAGAAAAGGTAAAGAAAACGTAAACTTATAGAAAATCTAAATTCTGGTATAACATAAGGATTCTTGATTCATTGGCTAAAAAATATTGATAATATAATAATATGCCTTATTCAATCAATGTATTTGAGTGACCAGATAAATAGTTCCAGCATAACCATTTAAATACAAATTATTCTGAGTTATGGGTATTACAGATTAAATTACAGGATGTTAGAAGCAGAAAGTGAGATGTAGAGCCCTTTCATGCATGCATAACCGTGTGTAGTCTTACATATCTTACAGTCTTACATATATGAGCATTAATAATCACCCACATTTGCTGCCTGTAACTGGTAAACTTCTCCATATTGCGGTAAATGCACATCTGAGCAGCAGGCAAAGGATGCAGACATGAATAGACGCCGCTGCATCCGACTCAGAAGCAACCCCTCAATCTCAGTATGCAGCACCTTTGTGACACTGTGACCAGTGGCGTTCCACCCCGCTCTGACACCCGCCAAAAAGGTGGGGTGGCCTCACGGACGTGGCCCGCATCCCCCTTGTGACGCCACTGACTGTGACTAGCCCTATCATAGGGATGCGGTCAAGATGCCGGTGGACAGGATGTGGACGTCAATATACCGACGCCAGTATCCCGATGCCAGTCAGAATGCCAACGCAGCAATCCCCAAGAGATGAAGATACCGACGTCGGCTTCCCGACCACCGGCATCCCCATGGTATGTATGCGGGTTAGGGTTAGGATTAGGCCGGGGATGGGGGGTTAAATTTAGGGACCTCCTGGGGTGGTTTAGGATTAGGCACCAACCGGGGAGGGTTAGGTTTAGGCAGTGGGGAGGGGGTGGTAGGGTTAGGCATCATCGGGTGGAGTTAAGGGTTAGGCACCACCCGGGGAGGGTTAGGTTTAGGGTGCAGGAAGGGGGGGTTAGGGTTAGGCACCACCGGGGGGAGGTTAGGGTTAGGCACAACCGCATAGTTACATGCACGGCCAGAAGTAAGGTGATGCCCTAGCTATCAGTATACCTGTTACTCATTGCCACCATGGGCTCATATTGAATCCCATGTCCCAGCAATTAGTCCTTTGTAAATTGCCTCGAAATAATCTTCCAAATCACTGCAATATGCATCGATAATACATTTTGGGGCATTAGCATATATTATGATATATAGGCCCCTAGATATTTCACAAACACAACTCTGGTACGTCTAACTCATTCAACAAAACACATTTGACTTCTGCTATTTTGTTCCTGAAGGCCAAGTGAAACCAAAAAATGATTAGCCTCAAATCACAAATGAATCAGGAACAAGCTTGTTTCAGTTTCAAACTTGCTTGAACTTTTAAGGCATCTCTATGAAGGACTATCTACAAAATGAACAAATTAATATGATCCTTTATTTATATAAGATATTACTCAACTGATGCTTAAGCATGACATGCAGGCAAAATGTTGTAAAGTATAATATAACAGCACGTATAATATAACTTTATATTCCATCATAATAATAATAATAGTAATAAACAGAAGCAGTGAAAGGTAAACACGCTAAGTATTTCAATAAGAAACAGGCACATGTGTCCCAACACATATGTTATCACTGTAAGTAGCAGTTACATGATGGAGATAAATGTATTCCTGAACAGAATAGTGGCATGATTTGTGGAACCACAAGCTGTGATGTGGGGAGGTAAGAATATGTCTATGTAACCTGTAACCAACCCCTGGAAAAATTGATCATAGGTGATGAGAACTCTGCGAATTGCTGTGACAGTGGTGAAACATTGCAGTAAAATGGTGTAATGGTAGCATTACTGCCTCACAGCACTGAGGTCATGGGTTCAATTCTCACTGCGGCCCTAACTGTGTGGAGTTTGAATATTCTCTCTAGGCATGCCTGGGTTTCCTCCGGGTGCTCCGGTTTCCTCCCACAATATACTGGTAGGTTAATTGGCCCCCAACAAAATTAACCCTAGTGTGTATGTGTGTATACATGTGGTAGAGAATATAGATTGTAGACTCCACTGGGACACGGACTGATGTGAATGACCAAATATTCTCTGTAAAACGCTGCGGAATATGTGTGTGCTATATAAATAACTGGTAAGAAATAAATACATTAATAATAACATATTGTGGAAGAAATCTGCAATACTTCATGTATATATTCAGGGCCCTATTTATCAATATAATTTTTACTTAAAAAAAAATAAAAATTGTGTTTTTCACAGCCTTTTCACATTATTTTAGTATCACATTAATGTATTAAAGGGCTCCAAACCCTCCAATTCACATATTTTTTTAGTAATCAGGTCACATTTCCCATACTTGTAATGGGAAATACAATCTGCTTAGATTTAATAAAAATATACAGCGAAAATATACGGGGAAAGCCCTGTGATAATTATCCACGTTTTCCCCTGTTTCCCCGACTCCTGCTCTGCTCTAACAGACAGAGCAGAGCCTGGAGCCGACCCCAGTGATCAGCTTTGTGGTCGCGGTTTGGTGAGCCGGCGGGACATGCACATACATATTCTCCCTGCAGTATTTTTGAAAATTACAGTGAGAAGTGTATGGAGGGGATTCGCAGGAACAGAGCTTTATTGCAAGCGCTGTCCCTGCATGCGGATGTTAGTACATCCAAGTGATATTTCCTAAATTCGCAATGTCAAAAATATCACACTACAACTGCATTTTAAATGCAGATTGTAGTTGACACGGGCCTTAGACCCCTGTCTCTTTTGGGGGTGGTGTAAGTGCTTTCTCTCTAGCAACCAGTGTATCTCTGGAAATCCTCCTCTTTCCACCCAGTCGTAGCTCAGTACAATTCATCTCAGGCACAGCAGGTACTGTAGTTCAGCAGGCGGGTACCTCGGGCATGCAAACTTAATAATAAGAGTAGTTTTTCAATCCAATTAGGTATGAGTTTGTTTCGTGAAACTCGCACACTTCGTACGAATGTGTGCATACTCGAATTCTCCATTCTAAAAATGCCTATTTGCCGGGATTTACGTATTGTCAGCCAAATGCGATGTGAGAGAGGTGCATGAAAAGTGGGGTGACCTGCCTGGACTCCTAAAAACGGACAAATTCCTATGTAGCATTATACAGAAGGCTGTTAGTGGGCATAAGGAAAGTAAGGAAGTATTTAAATGGTGTTAAATGGCTGATTTATTTTTTTTAAAGAGTAAAACAAAATGATTAAAAGCAAACTTTTTTCATAGACTTTCATACAAAAAAAAGGAAAAATGCACAAAAAAGTAGGAAAAAAGGATGCGTTTTGTGGTACTTTGAAAAAACAATATACAGTAAAAGACAATGATTTTTCAAAATATGAAAAACTCAAATTAAATTTATTTTTTTTAAAGAGTAAAACAAAATGATTAAAAGCAAACTTTTTTCATAGACTTTCATACAAAAAAAAAGGAAAAATGCACAAAAAAGTAGGAAAAAAGGATGCGTTTTGTGGTACTTTGAAAAAACAATATACAGTAAAAGACAATGATTTTTCAAAATATGAAAAACTCAAATTAAATTTGGGGTGCATAAAGCAACAAAATAGTTGATTTTGTGGTAATTTGAGGCCTTTTTTTGCACCCCGAAAATGACATGAATTATTAGACTAATCAGGCTAGTTGTAAACTTCCAATCCCTAATTAGTCATTAGGAGGGGGGGTGTTCTGCACGGTGTTCCTACATTTTAACCTTAAAAGAAAGATTTTCCCTTCCATCTCTCACTTTCAGGGAGGCGCGACCAGGAGAGTGCGAGTTTACTTTGCAATCTGAATTTGCAGAGAAAACATCAACTTGCATCTCCCAACTCGCACCTACTTGGATTGCCCCTTATATGTATGGAGATGACACAGGGGCCTATTCATCATAACTTATAATTCGATGGAGGTAATTAGGTTTAGAATTCACATGGGGTTCTACCTAATTAAAGGAGGAATTTAGCATTCCTCCTCCCCATAACTATCTATTCCGAAAAGCTGTAATTTTTGCGATGACAGCTTTTCGGGAAATAGATAGTTATCTCTATGTACTCTAACTTACCGCAGCTGGAATCTATGCGGCGCATGCACTGTTACATCTGTAAAGTCAGCGCATGCACAGCACTGCCTACACCTGCGGTAATTTTGTATGAATAGGCCCCACAGACATAATAGCATACAGATGTGTCCTGCTACATCTTTGCTCCATATGCCATGTAGCGCGCTCTGCTAGTTGCACTATTCTGTGGCATATGGAGTTGCATCGTAAGGTACTGAAGCACTGGAAAAGCCGGGAGAGTGTAGTACAAGTTATTTCCACCAGATGTCACTTTTCCTAAACTGCACTGTGCATGTATAAAAAAAGACAATGCAATGTCTGTATTACCACCTGCTCATGGCTGACTGAACCTGTCATTTGGTACGTTATAGTTGTCATTGATTGAGCACTGTAATTGAGTGTGTAATAAAGGATTAAATCATTCAGTGTGCGAGAGATGTGCGGCACTCACAAATTGAGAACATGTTTTAGAATGAACATTTGGGTTTGATGGGCACTGTATAAAACCATCACTGAACTACAAGTCTCAGCCCAGAAAGAGGTAAAATTCTAATTACAAACTGAGTGTGCATTTAATGCAGCATGATAGCTGCAATGTCGGCACTACTGTGCCACTAGGAGTTTGTACATGTCGCTACTTGACACATAGCCCTGGTCACTGCTGCGCTGCAGACAGTGGTGTGCGGGCTCACATACTGTAGTGATTTCATGTCTTAGAAACTAGTAGTGGGGTCTGAGTAAAAGAGGTGTCTCTGGATTACAAACTAACTGTGCGTTTTATGCTGCACACTTGCGACACTGTCGGCACTGTTGGCGATGTCCCTGCTGCGGCGGCTGCCAGCTCCGGTGTCTGCACACAGGATCTTGCGATGCTTGCAAGATCCCACTCGTACCCAGTGGAGCCGGTGTGGAGTGAGACACAGTGCATCAGGTCCCTTCGCCCAAAGCAAGCAAAAGCCTTTCGTAAACATAATAAAGGATGCTTTGTTAGCCACTTAAGCAGTCAGCTCAAGGTCTGCCCTTGCAATTACAGTACTTGTGTCCTGAAAAGGCGAGGAATGGTGACCATTGCTAGGACACCATCCCCTATCCGCTAAGTGGCTAGGAGAACTGCTGTGCCGCTAGGAAAGTGTAGTAATGTGGTCTGAACAATAGTGCATAACACCATCACTGAATAACAAATCTCAACCCAGAAAGACATATCTCTGGATTACAAACTGACTGTGTGTTTTATGCTGCACACTTTTGTCACTGTCGGTGCTGTCCCTGCTGTGGCGGCGCTGTGTGCTTAGCCAGGGATCGCTGGCTGATGAGTGCTTCCTGCTTTGCCTTGGCAAGGAGCTTGTACAACATGTCGCTACTCGACACACAACCGTAAATGTCGGTCGCTGCAGCACTGCAGAAAGTGGTGTGCCCACAGTGATTTCATGTCCTGCGCATGCGTGCGCTCCTCTGCATTAATATCTGGCATCATGCTTCATGCGCCCTGCGTGCTGCTATTACAGTATGCTGCAGAAAATGGCTGTGAGGCAGCGGCCATATTCCCAGAGGGAGTTGCAGATCTTCTTTGAGTGGAGGGATCAGCCGCTTCTCAGCAATTCTGAGACACACCGGGCATTTATAAATACCAGGCGTGATACCCTGGCCCAAGTAGGCTGGGACAAATCAATCCGGTCACTAATGCGTCGCTTTAGTGACTTGCTAAGGAGGGATGCCCCACGGCTGCAGAGTCTCAGACAGTGCCTTGTTCATAGTAAGTACAGTATTACTGTACAGTAACAGTAGTTAAGTATTGGCAATCAGGATCCTCCATAGCGCCATTACTGTGTGACATAACATGAATGGGTGTAAGAAGGTCAACAGGTACAAATGGTCGACAGAGTCAAAAGGCAGACAGAAAAATGGTCGACACAAAAATGGTCAACGCATTAAATTTTTTCCCCTAGCCCTAATCTTCACCCTAACCCTAAACTTTTTTAAAAAATCATGTGTCGACCATTTTTGTGGCGACCGTTTTTGTGGAAACCTTTTGACCATTTGTATCTGTGGACCTTCTTATATGTCTACCTTTAGTTTAGTGCATTGATCGGCACTGCAGAAAGTCATGTCTGCGGCACATGAATGAGTTTGCCGCAGACTTAACATGAATGAGCTTTGTATGCCATAAACTGTAGAGTTACACGATGGATACACATTAGACCCGCATTTTGAACCGCTATGCCGCGACACACTAGCAGTCTTTAAGTGTACCGCCGAAAAAGACAACTGGGAGCTCCTATGGTATCTCTGTTCCTAATAGGTTAGGTAAGTCTTTTGTGGGGGCTGCGGCAATAATTGAGTTTCATTTTATTTTTTTCTTTGGGGCCAGTGTCTTTGATTTTTTTTTTTGCTGTGGGGGCCAATGTCTTGATTTGAAGGAGGTGGACAGGGCGGCAGGGCTCGAAAACCCTCCCCAACCAAGTAAGTATTGCCTGTGCTCTACTGTACCTCTTTCCTCTACTCTCAGTGTCTCTACTTTTCCTACTTGTGACATCACTATTGGAGTAGTATTGTGTGTAAGAATTATGGTATAGTACTTAGGGGCAGATGTATTAAGCTCTGGAAAGTGATAAATTGGAGAATGATTTTTTATGTTTTGGATACTGTAATGTAGTGTACACTTGTGGTGCCTTATACTGTAAATAAAGTGTAATGTTAGTAATAGTATAGTCTGTTTTTTTTTACTGTACTGTAGTGGAGCACTGGCCACCCAGTGGTGAAGCTGTGTATTGCATGCCGTGGATGTTGTCAAGTCTCACTGCGCCTTACCGCGCCATGCCATGCTATTCTAATGCCGCGACTTAGAAGCCTGTATGGCACGCTATGAGCAAAGATGTAGCCGGACATATAAATATAATATAAATACATATGCCACAGTGATATGGGCACCAGACAATCTCACTGATAAAACTCAAGCTTCATTTTTATCACAACAGTTTTTTCCTTTATTTACTTAGTTACATACTATTAATAGTATTACTTTATAATATGACCCTGCGGTTTTCACTCTAGATCACACATTTCTTGGTTATATTGATGCTTCTTCTTAACCTGTGGTTTCATCACTAATGTGTAGCTCTCCTCTTGAGCAGTTCTGCCACACATGGTAATATTATTATTATTATTATTATTATTATTATTTGTTATTTATTTGGCGCCACAAGTGTTCCGCAGCGCCTAACAAAGTACATAACAAATAAGTAAACAGGAAACCAGTGACTTACTGTACAAAACAATGCAGGACAAGAACAAGGTTTATACACATTGCTGCATAAGTGATCATAACACTCAAATAAGCAACAGGGCGTAAGTAACCAAGTGTTAGGTACTCATGTAATACAGTTTGGTAAGTGTCTAAATAGTGTGGAGCGGGTACAGGTCAGAGTTACCTTGATGAGTGTAGTCGTTCAGCAGCAGCCAGGGGCGCTGAGGGGGGGGGGGGGAGCGGGTACAGCTTACCCGGGCCCAGGCTTCCTGAAGGGCCCAGGCTTCCTGAGGGGCCCAGCGGCGCTCCCCACTCCCTTCTCTCTCCATTACAGCAGTCCAGCACAAGGCGTGTGCTGACCTGCAGTGGGAGACTGCTCATGGCTGCTGAGGAGCAGCCACAGCAGTCTCCTATGCCTGTGGGGTGGAGTGATCACACTGACCGCGCCCCCCCTGGCTTTGCGCTGGGCTGAGGGAGCTCAGCGCTGCAAAACTTTTTTCCTTTTTTTCGGAAAGGGGGCGTGGCTACGCCTCCCGCAATTAGGCCATGCCCCCTATTACCCGGGCCCGCCATGGCTCTCGGCGGGCCTGGCAGCAGCTCTGCACTATACAAAGCACTGGCAGAGAGGCAAGGGCCAACAGGCAAAATGAATTCACAATAATTTGTGCAAAAGTTTACTTTATTTCTGCTAAAATAACTTGTTAGGATTTTGTTAAAGATAGGTTAAACCTCTTAAGTAAATATTTAAAAATATACACTTTTTCCTTTGAAGGTATAAGTGATACCACACTTTTGCAAGTTAGCATGCACAAAGATTGTGCTTCACAAAATTAAAATACAACAATATCACAAATTCCTATTGTTTTACTCTATGAATGCACTCTCATACTTATCCGATTGCTTAACTAATGCAAGAAACTTTTGGCAATAAATTAGAGCAAATTTCTGCTATACCTCCAATTACTACACTGATCAGCCATAATAACCATCTGCCTGCTATTGTGTAGCAGTGACGTGTGGTGAGGTGAATGGCTAGGAAGACATGGGCTAGTATAAGAGACAGATAAATACACACACATATATGTACCCAATAGAGGAGCATGTCAGGGAGGCTGCGCTATGTTGTACACTGTTCACATTTTGTTGTAGTGGATAATGGGTCCTTTGTGCTCACAGAAGGCGTGCGCCAGGAAAAGGGGGCATGGCCTCATATGAAGTGCCATGCCCGCGAGCTACTCCCCCTGTTTTCATCATGCTGGGACAGGAGCATTTTAAGAGAGGAGGGGGCCCATGTGCAGCCTCCGTTTGGGCCCCCTCCTCTCTGTCAGTGCACTGAGTACAGTTTCTGGCTTTATGCCAGAATCTACTGCAAATACACGGGTCTCTGGGAAAATGGCATCTGCGCCTTTTCCCGGGGACATCTTTTTCTGCGCATGCACGATTCACCGGGAAAATGGCTGCCACCATTTTCCCAGTGATTTTTTTGCTGCTCTGCAGTGCCGGCCCGGTCATCTATTTCATAAATATTTAAAAAAGTTCTCACTCTCTCCTTAATGTGACCTGACTTTAATTAATGAATACACAAATGACTAGTGTGAAGATGTAACTCTTTCTATAGGGGGTTGCATTATGGGACCTGCAGCAGACTAGGACACACCTGTTAACATTTTTAAATAATTCCAGAAGTGCTTTTCTGATGTACTGTCATTAAGTTCACTTATAAAGCCACCTGCTAGAGAGTAAATGGTGAAAGTTGCATACAATAGAAGGAATTGAATGTACTGTGCATTTGTTAAATATTGACAAACAAGAACATTTCCCGACAAATTTTTTGAAATATTCAATTGCCCCTTCAAATTTGGAAAAGTTAAGGGGCAAACACAGGATTTTTAGAGAGGGATATTAAATACTTGATTGTGAGTGTGGACAGTCCATAAATGAGGGCATAATTAGGACTTAACCATCTATAATATGCATGATCTAAAAAGTGCAGTGTATGTCATAATACCGACATATACAGGATCAGTGATCACAGTAAGCCATTAGATGCGGCAGTATGACCATCCTGCCTGAGTTGAATGGTTTTATTTCAGATGTGGCTACGATTCCAGAGCATTGGAGCAAGTCCGGGAGTCTGGGGAAGCGGCAGAAGAACCTAGCACTGCCCTGGACATATATGTACACACTAGTCTCCTTATGCACTGGATAGTGTATATTATACAGTATTAATAATTAACCCTATAGATGGTATATAGCAGTGTACCCCTAACAGTCCATGTTTTCCAGACTTCTAGTTGGTGCACAGGCATACTCATTACTCACTGACATATTTTAAAAAATCCACAGGGAATACTAATTATTTCATTTGTTATACTGAGGAGATCTTTAAAACATGCAGCTCTTGTAAAATTGTATTATAGTCTATTGCTATTGTGGTCATGGTCTAGGCTGGAGTGGTGGGTTTCTAGGCAACCGAATCCCCCCCGGGTATGCCTATATGAGTTGGCAACTGTGCTATGACAGTACATCATGAATAATCCAAATGTCACCCATTCATTTGACTGGGAATCTGCCTGGCTTTGCATGGTCCTCATTGGTGCATCTCAAGATTGCATTCCCTAATGGCGGAGAGGCTTTTTGACCTTAATAAATTGAACAGCCAATGAGCACATGGTAAACAGCAAAAACAGAGGGACCACATAATGAAGCAGTGGTTTCCCTGCATTGTACATAATCTTGCATTGGAATAAAAAATGAAAACTCTTTTCTCTGGCAAAAACGCTAGAGAAAGGGATAATCACTGCTTCATAAATAGACTGTATATTCATTAGTGATTTAGGGAAAGCCTGCACATGCACATTTAACTGAGACTCCGCACAGGGCATGTGTGAGCAGATAAGGTTGTGCACTTCAACTTTCATCAGCACTGCACATGTGCGATACGGAAATCTTGCACATGTGCGCAGTGCCACTTATGACCAGGATCGCTGACAGGTAAGTACAGAATAACGCCATCCTGAGATGGTGTTATGCTTTTATCCAAAACTGCAGTAAGTGGAGCTCACCGCAGATTACTGAACTGCCAGCTGTCGGCTTTTACCATACTAGTGTATGAGGAAGTGACCTATTCTGAACTTTGGGGGACGTAAGAAAAAATCTGAGATTTCTCCATGGTTAGCACAAAGCTGTGAAAAGCTTCTTTTTCCAAAGCTGACGGTTGAAATAGAGCTTTCACAGCATTATAAATAGAGCTCTAAATGCTACAATACCCAGGTCTATATGGCGGGATGTAGTTATGAGACCGGCGGCGGGTTAGGGTTAGGCACCCCCGGGGGGAGGTTAGGGTTAGGCACCCACCCGGGGGACTTAGGTTTAGGCAGTTGGGAAGGGTGGGTTAGGTTTAGGCACTTAGAGGGGGGATTAGGGTTAGGCACCCCAAAGGGAGGGTTAGGGGGTAGAATTAGGTTAGCGATACTTACCTTAGGGATGATCGGGATCTTCACCCTTGCCGGGCTGCCACCCTTGCCATGCGGCCGGCGGTAATACCTACTACACCCTGCTGAATCAGGCCTATAGTACTAAGCAACCTCCTAGTGCAGAGGTTCCCAAACTCGGTCCTCAAGGCACCCTAATGGTCCAGGATTTTAGGATAACCATGCTTGTGAACAAGTGACTTAATTAGTACCTCAGTCTTTTGATTTAAACTTCTGTGCTCAACCATGGATATCCTTAAAACCTGGACCGTTAGGGTGCCTTGAGGGCCGGGTTTGGGAACCTCTGTTCTACTGTGTATATTACTGTAGAATATGCTGTCATTATGTACATAGTTTATTTGTGAAATTAAAATGTGGAATTACTTGAATAACAATCTTTCACTTATTGAATTATGCTACTTTTTACTAAAATGTTATTTTTTTTGTTTTTGTTTTTCTTACTAAATCTTTCTATCAGCTAGCCTAATGGCCTAGTGATTTGTTAAAGAATAAAATCTGTTAAAGCAAGAAGAAGAAAAATCATGAAATCATACCACTTGATTTAGGTAACATTTATGCAAAGGAAGTTTGAAAAACTAACAAGGCAATCCCAAACTCTTAGAACTTTGATCTTATTCCTTTGAACTGTGTCTGATCTTGAATAGTCTGTGCCTTCGAGTTCAATGTGGTGAATACATAAAAGTAAACTTGGGTGAAAATCATACGAAGGATCTTCAAACGATACAATATACTGGCGACAGGGCTTCTTATAGGCAGATGGGCCTTCTGCTCACCTTGGAACACAAAGACAGTTGTCAGAAATAAAGCAAGCTGGCAATGATTATCACAGCCATCATACACACTTGCTTTATCTGCACTGTTTTTGTTTCAAAGACATCTAAGGCTTCTGACAGCTAAGTTGGTTTTACCATTGTTACAAAATGATTGTACAGCAATAGTAAGATTAAAATAGCCTAATACCATATTTCTACAGTATTGGAAAGCTAGTGCTTACGTAAACCAGTGTGCTAGAAGATGCTTGTGGAATTAGCTTTTATATCTTTGTCCTTCTTTCATATATCTTCTTTAGATATTATACTTTACTTTATAGCATTATGTACTTTCAAAGTACTAAATAGGCTGCAGCTTAGAATAAAAGTGTTATAAATGTTCTTCATACATACTTTCTTATTTAATGACTCTTATGTAGGAATTAAAGTAGACCGGTTAGACCACTGGTGTAATTAGTGCTACCCATTCACAGAGACCCATTCATTTTGTATGATGCCAGGCTCATTATGGGTAGGTCACACTACCATTAGGAGAATGTAGGCAGCTGCCTAGGATACCAGTGGCGAGTGGATGCTTAAAAATGTTTTGGGGTGATTCAGTACTGCACGCAAGTAGCTTTGCAATTCCGTCCTTGCAATTATGTTAATGCAATAGGAAGCGTAATGCCCCCTGCATGCATTAATGATCCGACCTGCGTCCATGGACGCAGCATCGGATCATCTGCGTGATCCCTGGCCGGCTGAGTGACCATGGGGTCATGCAGGACGGCCACCGCAGATGAAGGACAGAGGCCAGGAAATCTCTGCCCGCCGACTGAGATTCTGGCCTCTTCTCTCTCTCCAACGGCAGCGTCACGCCACCATTTTGTGAAACAGAGGCCGTCGCTTCCCCCCTCCCCCAAACATAGGGATAGCATACTTACCACCTCTGTCGGGACATTCATGTATCGCGATGCTGCTGTCGGGATATTCAGGTGCCGGTATTTCATACCCAACCCCTTGTGACAGTAGTTGGAAAACTTGATGTTAACGTGACGTTTTTCAGCACTTTATCAAGAACAAGTCATTTTAGCTAACTACTACGACTCTGTGTTCTTTATATTTGTATATGGGTTCGTTTATGTGTTCTGTTTGTTCATTTACATGTTGAAAAAAAAATTTAAGTTACCTTTTTTAAAAAAAAAAAAAACCCTTAGGGGTAAATTTACTAAAGTGAGAGTTTTTAGAAGAGAGTTTTAAAAGTGATGTTGCCCATAGCAACCTATCAGATTCTACTTAACATTTAACTAGCACCTTCTAGAAGATAATAGCTAGAATCTGATTGGTTGCTATGGGCAACATCACTTTTAAAACTCTCTTCTAAAAACTCTCACTTTAGTCAATTTACCCCTTAGCCAGTGTTTTAGTGTCACCCAGCTGCACACACTCCTGACATGGAGGAAGAACTGCAATGGTTGAGACTGGCAGCTGCTGCCCCGCCATGTCTAGTTGGCACTTGGCATGTATATACTATATGAATCATATTCAGAGTTGTATGCTATTGCACAGTAGCTGCGCCTTTCGGTGCAGCTACTGTGCAATAATACGCTAATGCCGCAGGAGGTGTGTTGTGTAAATAGAGTAATGGTTTCATATTCCGTTAACAAAAACGTCGGTACAACAGAAGGTTTTACATGTAATTAGAGATTAGAAAGTTTAACCTTGTTATCATTCATGTTGCAGGTTTCCTTATCTCATGAATATATTTACTATATTAATGGTTGCCCATGGTCATTCCAGTATAGATCCTGTTAGTTCATTATACTAGAACTGTGGGATGTTATACTAATGTACTTTAGCCAGTGGATATTGGCACTCATTCAGAGCCGTACGCTCTGAGCAGAGCGCACGCTCTGAATGAGGGCCGGGCTCCATTTTCATGGAGCGTCCTCCTGGACGCTCGTATAGCTGTGGGTCACCACCCACAGGCTATACGAGCGTGCTTTGTGATGGCCGCGATGGTCGAGACCATCGCGACCATCGAATTTGCGAGCCGGAGCCTGCGGTTGAGGTTTTCAACCGCAAGCTCCGGAGTGATTTTGGCTCTATCAGAGCCAAAATCACTCCCACTGACATCACTAGTGATGTCAGTGGGCCGGCTTCTGACGGGAGGCGTTCCCGTGGGAACGCCCCCGTCAGGGAGGCACGCCCCCGGCACGCCCACCAAAGGGGGCGTGCTGTCAATCAACATTGACAGCACGCCCCCTTTGATCGGACACAACGAGCGAAGGACTTTCCTTCGCTCGTCGCGTCTGGCGCATGCGCACGACGGAGCTCCCTCCGTCGTGCGCATGCTCAGTGCATAACATCGACCCACTTGGGGGCGGACAGCCGCTCGCGAGTGGGTCTGAATCAGGCCCATTGTATGTGGTATAGAAAAGTAATTCAGGTCCTAAAAATTGTGGAACAATTACTGAGATGTTTTTGCTGAATCATCATTCATTCAAACTCCCACCCTTTACATGGGCTAAAGAAGATACAAAATATATTTACATACAAACAATAGCGATATGTTGTTTTGAATAGGAAAGTGACTGTGACATGTTTCCTAAAGTATATTAAGATGTTTTAACTCATTAACATTCTGATATTAATAGACACAAAACTCCACCATGTTATCAATGTTGTTTGATGAAAGCTGGTATGAACACACATCACAGGTGTTATGTGCTGAGTATAAAGGGTTTCCTGTAACACAAGGAGGATACATTTGCAGTATGTATTTATGAGGCCTTTAGGTGAAGAAAGAATGTAAAAAACAATTATAGTTGTCAACCTTTCCCACATCAGATACATCTAAGGGATAATATAAAGGTGATGGTAATACTTAGATAGAGCTATCTCCAACATCTCAAGAAATAGCATATTCTCTATCCTATATACAAGGGCATATCCAAGTTTGAATATTTATATTAAAATATAAATATACCTTTATGCTGCTGATATAAATATATTCTATTTTCCACATCTTTATCTACACACAGACCCAGATTTCCATTTTGTTCACCCCCTCCCCCATGCCACTGTTCCAGTTCTGCCCCATACCCCTCAACTTTAGTAACGCTCAGGGCCAGTGCTAGGCTTCTCTGCACCCAGTGCCGTCATGTGCTGCACTGCCACGCCCCTTCCCTCCCCCGCTCCCTTCCCCATAGTATATACCCAATAATGCCAGCTGGAGGGCGGGCTATTCCGGAGCCGGGCCATGGTGAGTTCAGGCAGGGCTGCGCCATTTAGGCTATGGCTCTCTGGGTGACGGCCCTGCTAGCCTGTGCCTTGAGCCGCCACTGGTAACTCTCCATGGTGCCAACCCTCACTATATTCCATCTATAGAATAAATACACCAAAGTGTTCCTATTTTATGTGTATACTATGGAAATACATTATTATCACTGGGATATAAATGATGTACAAATTAAGCAGAGAGTTGCCATCGTTTCAGGCAAATGTGGCCTCTCCACAAACGTTTATGCAGCTGATATACATAGAACAGAATCAGAACACATGGGACCCTACCACCCATCTTCCCAGTGCTCAGCCCAATCTACCCAAATCTCCTCTATACTGATGCATTATATATTTTTCTTAAGTCATTGAATCCCATAGAGTAGATGTGTTAAGGATCTTTTAATCACTAGAAATATGTCATAAAGACATAGCATAATTCTGTTAGTAACACAGCAAGAGATATCACAATATATTTACAGTAACATAGGACTCAAAGTGCTTTTACTGTAGGTGTATTAGAAGGTGAGAGCTGGGTAATAAAAGCAGTTACTGTCTTGTCACTGCTCTATGTACAGAGTTGATTGAACACAAGTCAGTTTTGCTGGCGGATCAGGCGTTTTTTCACACCATGCATACTCCTTCTAATAGCAGTTATTACATTATAAACACAGGCTATGGATGAAACAAGCTGCATTCATGCTTGGACCAGTGTTTGTAAAAACTGCTGTAAGCATAGCAACAGCGCTTGTCAATGGTCACTAGCTTTACCAGTGCTGAATAATGAATGCAGCTTGGAGGAGCAGTCAATCTGGCATATATATATATATATATATATATATATATATTATATATATATATATATATATATTATATATATATATATATATATACACACATTATACACTATGCAACCTATTTATTAACCGTTGTTTTTTATTACCCAGAAAATAACAAATGTATTCACATTTGCTAGCTCTCTTTTATCTTTCAGTTAACAATTTATGCCATTTTGCTTGCCAGGACAGAGAATCTGAAAAGATGGTATCCCGGTGAAGTACTTGCCTCATTGTTTCCACAAGACTTTCAGTCTCTTAACTAGACTCCTTATAGCCTGCCAGGCTGCCAGAGATGGTTCTGTTATCTTCAGACATTCGCTGACATCAGGTGAGAGATAATACCTGGGCATACACTATACAAATATCTGTCAGATATCCGTTCAATCTGGATGGTTGGAATGAAAACCCGGTAATGTATGGGAGCAAATGACAGTCGATCATATGGTTTTAAACACTGAAAAAAGGACAAAAAAAATTGGTCAAATTGGTTACATTTGTGTGTTTTAACCAATTTGTCAGAACTATCATTTTTGGCTATTTGCCAGTGTTTTTGAGCAAATGGACGATTGTCATTTGCTCCCATACATTACCAGGTTTTCATTCCAACCAGCCAGATTGGACAGATATCTGACAGAAAATTGTATAGTAGATGCCCAGCTCACTCTATGACATGTTTCTGTTTTTGCTTTTATTTTATCCAATTAAATCTATCTTCAATATTGGTGAGATACATTTACCAGTACATCCGTTTCTAAACAAGCAACTTTACAAACTATACACCCCATATAGCACATATAACCACAAACAAACACAGAATGTAACAAATACATTAATATTTTATTTTTCCCGAGGATATAGGGGTCTATGTACTAAGCCTTGGTGAGAGATAAAGTGGATGGAGATAAAGTACCAACCAATCAGCTCCTGTCATTTTGCAAACACAGCCTGGAAAGTGACAGTTAGGAGCTGATTGGTTGGTACTTTATCTCCATCCACTTTATCTCTCTCCAAGGCTTAGTACATAGACCCCCTTAGTATGTAAAAGTCTGCAATAAAAAAATAGCAGCATCTATAATTTTCAGTAAATTAAGTTCAATTGTGGAGTTCCAGGCTACATACTGTAATGTCACTTTAGCATTGTCGGTTTTGGGCTGACTCCATTGGTTCAGCTATACAGAGTTTGTGCAATAGTCAGACATGAATGGCTACATACGGTATCTGTAATGCAGGGGACGGGACTTGGAAAAATACTTTAGCTTCAATAAACCAGTTACCTTTTGTCTCTAAGATAACTTCTTCTTTGTCCTGTTGATGGAGACTTTATTATTTATTCTAGTTAACAGCAAACTTGGGTACTAGTTACTCAGGTTTATTATTGAACATATTGTAGCTCATTTACAATTACTGTAGATGTATTTGCATCCAAAGCACAGGTGTAAAATGTGTGCCACAAAAAAGCACATGTATTTGTTTAGAGTTGCACAATCCTTACTATATGTGAGAGTCTAATATACATGTAATGTGTACATGTGAAGATACCATTAAGTTTCTTTAAGGCAGTGGCGTAACTTCATCCCAGGTGCCCAGAGGCAAGATAAATCTTGGTGCCCCCCCCCCAAATTAAAATGTACCACCCCCCCAGCACCTATGGCAGCCCCAGCTGCCGCCCCCCTATGCAGTTACCCCAGTAGTGGTCCCCCTGTGCAGTGCCCTCTGTAGAGGTCCCCCTATGCAGTGCCGCCTATGTAGTGCCCCCCAGTAATGGTCCCCCTATGCAGTACCTCCAGTAGTGGTCCCGCTTTGCAGTGCCCCTGTAGTGCTCCCAGTAGTAAGCCCCCTGTAGTAAACCCCCAGTAGTAAACTCCCTGTAGTGCCCCCAGTAGTAAGCCCCCAGTAATGCCCCCTGTAGAAAGCCCCCAGTAATGCCCCCTGTAGTAAGTCCCCGTAATGCCCCCTGTAGCAAGCCCCCTGTAAGCCCCCAGTAATGCCCCCTGCAGTAAGCCCCCAGTAATGCCCCCTGTATCAAGCCCCCTGTAGAAAGCCCCCAGTAATGCCCCCTGTAGTAAGCCCCCGTAATGCCGCCTGTAGTAAGCCCCCTGTAATGCCCCCTGTAGTAAGTCCCCGTAATGCCCCCTGTAGTAAGCCCCCTGTAAGCCCCCCAGTAATGCCCCCTGCAGTAAGCCCCCAGTAATGCCCCCTGTAGAAAGCCCCCAGTAATGCCCCCTGTAGTAAGCCCCCGTAATGCCGCCTGTAGTAAGCCCCCTGTAATGCCCCGTGTAGTACGCCCCTGCAATGCCCCCTGTAGTACGCCCCCAATAATGCCCCCTTTAGTGAGCCCCCAGTAATGCCCCCTGTAGTGAGCCCCCAGTAATGCCCCATGTAGTACGCCCCTGTAATGCCCCCTGTAATAAGCCCCCAACAATGCCCCCTGTAGTGAGCCACCAATAATGCCACCTGTAGTGAGCCCCCCCCCCCACGAGCACACACACATACAAAAAATAAAAAAAATACTTACCTGAAACCTCGCTCCAGTCCTGCTGCTTTCAGTCCCCGGCACCCGCTCCTCGGAACTATGGGAGTGACGTCATGACGTCACTCCCATAGTGCATTGCGGGACCCGGAAGCGGAGCTCACACTGAGCTTCGTTCCTCCGACTACCGCAGGGGGGAATGAAGGAGCCGGGCGCCCGCTGGTAATACACTCAGCGGTCGCCCGGCAAATAGGGGGTGCGACTGCACCCCTCGTATTGACGCTGCTGGAGGTGGAGCGCTGATCAGCGGCGCTCCATCTCCATGGCAGTGACCGGAACGGACCGGGGACAATGGAGCCAGGTGCCCCCTTAAGGGCTGGAGCCCGGCGGCAAATGACTCCATTGTCTCTGGGAGTTCCGCCACTGCTTTAAGGTATGATGCTGTGTGTCGGTATGCAGTCGGGAAGCCGGCGGACCTAATCCCGACAGACGGCTTCTCGACTGCTTAATCCCGGCGTGGGTTAAATGACAGGCGTCTAAATCCTGACGCCTGTCATTTTACCGACACCGGGAGACCGGCACCTGGCATCCCGTTCGAAGGGACGCCGAGCGCGGTTAGCCACGGGGGGGAGGGTTAGGTTTAGGGTTCCCGGGGGGGACAGGGTTAGGCACCCCCCCCGGGAGGGTTAGGGTTAGGCTAGGGGGAGGGAGGGTTAGGGTTAGGCACCCCCGGGCATAGGCAAACGCAGGGGGGTTTCCATATGCCTGGAAACCCCCCTCCCAAGCCCACGCCATGACCACAATATAAATAGTAATGTAATAGAATTTTACTAGTGCTGCATGTTCTTCACAGTATCACAAATTAAATAATTAGCACCACCTGTGGATATTTTAGCATGTATGAGTCAGTAATAAATAACCTGTGCACCATGTAGGAGATCTGGAAAACATTCACTGTTAGGGATATGCTGCTATAGAGCCCAATATGTACATATATGTCCAGGGCAGTGCTAGGTTCTTCTGCTGCTCCTCCAGACTCCCAGACTTGCTCCAATACTCTGGAATGGTGCCCACATCTAAAATAAAAAAACATTCAGCTCAGGCAGGATGGCCCTACTGCCGCATATAATGGCTTCTGTGATTTTTGGTCCTCTTTATGCTGGAATTACAGTATGACACACAATATACTTTGTATGATCATATTAAAGCTGGATAAGTGGTAACTATGCCCTCTTCATGGACTGGCCACACTCACTCTAAAATCAAGCATTTGGAAACCCCCCTCTAGAAATCCTGCGTTTGCCACTGCCGGGGGAGACTTAAGGTTAGGCACCCCCCCCGGAGGACTTAGGTTTAGGCGGCGGGGAAGGGGGGATCAGGGTTAGGCACTGGGGGAGGTTAGGGTTAGGCACCCCTAAGGGAGGGTTAGGGTTAGGGGGTAGAATTAGGTTAGACAATACTTACCTTAGGACGATCAGGATTTCCTCCTCTGCCGGCATGCCGCTGTCAGGATTCCAACCGCTGGGCATGGGTCCGGCGGTAAATCATACTGATTCCTGTGTGTCAGTGCATGGAGGAATTTTCAGAGGTGGGAGTATGTAGTTTTGTTTTAAAAGTTATTTACTTTAACCCATTTATATATTGCAAAAAACTTTACTACAAGGGTCGAGCGCCCATAACCTGACAGGCATATCTGTGATTGCTTCAACTGCTATATAATGTATGTAGCAAACACGCCTTTTCTGTACTGTTCCAACTCTTACGCCCCACCTTCCTTGCCGTTCCGCCTCTCCAAGTGTGAGAGAGCGCAAATCGTGGATGCACAAAAATCTTAATACGGAAGCGGTTGGAAATATAATGGCGACTGTGCTTTACAAATACTCCAAGTAAATGTGTATATTCCAAACCCGTCATAACTTCTTTAAGTACTGAGTGCTTCATGCATACAATAAAACATTGGCCCTCATTCAGAGCCACTCGCTAGCGGCAGTACGCTCGTTCCGAGCGATGTTCGCACATCTGTGCATGCGTACGGTTTTTAGTACGCATGCGCGAACCAGTCAGTGCGGCCGAAAATCATTTGTACGCAATATAGCGAGTGCCTGCTATTTTGAGTGACAGAATGAGGCGTATGTGGGTGGTAACAGGGGAAGGTGCTTGAAAACGGGGAGTGGAGATCCGATCGCAGGCGTGCTTAAAGGTCAAAACGGGCGTTTTATGGGTGTGCATAATTAATACAGCAGCGTCAATGACCACGTCACTGGGTTTTTTTTAGCTCAGAACTGCTCGCAAAATAGCGGTTGAAAAAACCAACCACAAGAATAGCGAGCAGTTCATATCCTGTTCGATGTACTCGATTAATCTAATAAATAGCGGACATGACGTATGGTGCGAGCGGCCAGGGGGCGTTTTTAAGAAATAAAAGAGCGTATGTTTTGCTCGCTCGATCAGACTTAGAGGTGTGAACAGACTGCAATGTGCGAACGGATCATTTGCATAGCCACCCCTTGTTTTTGAACGAACGAACGCAAATAGCGAACGGCTCTGAATGAGGGCCATTGTCATGTATATGCACATACATATTGTAAAATAACCAAAATCTGGTAATTCTAGTTTCTTTAGAGTTGTTAAGAAATATACTGATCATAATTCAGAAACACAGATAGATTAGGCTGATGGAAAAGATAAAAACACAGCTTCCACGTTCCACAACATAAATCCTTTGACAATGTAAATCTGCAGATTGTCTCTCCACTGGGAGATATAAGTGCACTATCCGTTTCAGCTGTCCAGGCTGGGAGTTACTTGTCACCATCACCTAATCATTTTTCTTGCCTAAAAACAAGACAGAATTTTAGTTAGTACTTTCCTGATGATCAAACATCTTACGCTACTGTATTCTGACACTTTTTCATGTATGATTCACTGTGAGAACAGAACTCCCGAAGCAATTGAGCTTGTGTTGGCCAAACTGCAGGAGGTGCACAAACAATGGGGTGCTGGGCAGATCCCTTACATTGAGCTCTTTCACTAAATACACCTAAGCAAACAAATTGGATTTATGAACATTATTGCATACAGAGTAGTGTTTTACACCACAGTTATTTCTGTAGCAGTGTTAGTGGCACCTACTGCTCTCTGCCATGTGAAACCTGCTCCTTCTGCAGTCTAAGGGGCTTATTTATTAAGCTTATTTTATTCCAACGGCCATGCCATGCAGAACGTGCAGGAGATATTGCAGATACAGTATGTCCTTGTAGTGACTTATGTAGTAGATCACAAGAGCTTTTCTTATAGTTCTCTGAGGACGGCGAGTTTTTTTAACAAGCTTAGATTTTCTATAGATGGCATACTTGTCTTATCTATGGGTGATGCAGCACCAGAGAGGGATCGTCTGATCCCTATTTGGGAGGTTACACAACGTCTCCTCATTTTCGCTGAGATTGTTCTCTGTGCATTTTCAAAGAAAAAGCCAGGTCAGATACTGGTAGCAATGTGATAGACTCCTTGCCGGGACAGCCTCTTATAAACAGTGCTGTCTTGGCAGGAGTTGCTTCATATGTAGCCCTGTTACTTCATCTATCATCTCTGCGAATAGCAGCAATAACACTTCAAAGTTAACACGCATCGGTGGCAAATTAATATATAGGCCCCTAGCTCTCAGTTGGTGGCTTATTGTGTGCCTCCATTCCCCTCCTCACATTATGATACTGCATGTGTCAAATATAGCACTTTACCAGCTACTAACATAATAATGCAAATGAACAGGTCACTCACTGCCTCCTATAAGATAAGTACTTTCATCTCCTGCTTTAGTAAAGATGACTAAGGGCTCTATTTATTAACATTATTTTTACTAAAATAAAGTGAAAAAGGGTGTTTTCACACCCTTTTCACATTATTTTAGTTTCACCTGTAGTTATTACAGGGCAATTGGAGTAGAATTAGTAAAATTCTACTCCAATCCCCAGTATCACTTATTTTTAGTAAAGCAGATCGCATTTCCCATAATTGTAATGGGAAATGTGATCTGTGTGCAAGTTACTAAAAATAAATTGTAAAAAAATACCGGGGGAAGCCCTGTGATAATAACGCCACCTGGAGGTGGCGTTATCCAGGGTCTCCCCCGGTTACCGGGCTCCCACTCTGCTCTAACGGGGAGAGCAGAGGCGGGAGCCGGTACCAGTAATCAGCTATGTGGTCTAAGTAGACCGCAAGCTGATTACTGTAAAAAAAAGAAAAAAAAATTAAACATTTTTTTTTTTCCTTACCTGAATCCAGGGACCGGTGATCGGGCCTCCGGTGATGGCTCCTCTCCGGTCAGCTGGTCTCCCACAGTGCACTGCTGCCCGGTCATCAGGTGATCGGGTCCCAGTGCAGTATGGGAGATCACCTGATCGGGAAGCCCGGAGAAGATCACCGGAGGCCAGGAGGTGCAGGTAAGTGTAATGAAGGGAGGGGGGGTCATGGGGGGGGTAGGGGGGGTCGCGGGGTCCGCGATTGCGGGGGGCGGGGCTTAGCGCCGGGGGGCGGGGCTTAGCGTCGGTGGGGGGGTAGTAGCGACGGTGGGTCGGCGCATGCGCAGGCTCTTAGTCACGGTATTATTTCCGAAAATACCGCGACTAGAGTGCGGATGGGATCCGCAGGGACAGAGCTTTATCGCAAGCTCTGTCCCTGCAAGGGATTTATAGTAAATCCCTGTGATATTGACTGAATTCGCAATGCAAATTCACTCGGTAATATCACACTACAATCCGCATTCAATATGCGGATTGTAGTAAATAGAGCCCTAAGGGTCTATTTACTAAGCAGTGTTAGGAGACAAAGTGAAATCAGATAAGGTGCCAGCCAATCAGCTCCAAACTGCCATCTCACAGGCTGTGTTTGGAAAATGACAGTTGGGAGCTGATTGGCTGGCACCTTATCACTTTCTTATCACTTTTCACTCTGTCTCCTAGCACTGCTTAGTAAATAGACCCCTAATTTCTGATTGTGTAATTAACAGGGTGCATAGGAACTAACAGAACTAAGAGATTAAGAGGTCTGTTCATTATGTTAATTATCAGGGTCCGAGTGAACCCTGATAATTAACATACTAATTCGCCGTGAACGCCGAAGCAATTCATCATTGCTTCGACGTGGAGACAGCTGATCCGAAAATCAGCTATCTGCCCGAAGCAGATTCACTGCTCTTTTCGTAACAGTGAAACTTATCATTGCAGAGTCGACTTGGCAGTGCTAGTGCGCCTGCATGAACTAGAGTTCAAGCAGGCGCATAAAGCCTCAACGTCTGGCGGAAGGAGTCGGACAGGGGTGAAGGGCCCAGATGTTAATTTTTACCTGCTTTTGTAGAAATTAAGTAATAATGAATAGACCCTTCAAACTGAGGGCCTGATTCAGACCCGCTCACGAGCGCTGAGCGCTCACAAGCGGGTCGATGGTGGCCCAGTGCACATGCGCACGACGGAGCCGGCTCCGTTGTGCGCATGCTCAAGACCCGGATAGCGACGGGCAAACTGTCGCTCCGGGTCTCGTACCAAAGGGGGTGTGCTGTCGATGTTGAGTGACAGCACGCCCCCTTTGGTGATGTCAGTGGGAGTGTTTTCGGCTCTGTTTGAGCCGAAAGCACTCCAGGGCTTGCGGCAACGAGACCCTACCACAAGGGTCTCGTCGCAAGTCCGATGGTCGCGATGGTCTTGACCATCGCGACCATCTTCCTGGCCGCTCGCTATAGCTGTGGGTGGTCACCCACAGCTATACGAGCGGCCAGAAGGCCTCTCTAAAGATCAAGAAGGACGGCCTGATTCAGAGCGAGCGCTCTGTCAGAGCGTCCGGCTCTGAATCAGGGCCTGAATACAATACGTTGTGCAGGTGCAAATTAAAAGAGCTTAAAGTATAACTTAAAATAATTTGTCCATTTTGATTTTAAAGGCATATTGAGTCAATTTCTGCATAAAGAATAATAGGCATATTTATCTATTTTAATTCAAATTGTAATATTTTATCGCCACTATTCGCAACAATTAGAATTTAAGGTGCGTACACACTGGGCGATATTACTGAGCGACTGCACGATTACGACATCGTAATCGTGCAATCGCTCAGTAATCGTGCACAAATCGTGCACTCTTATGTCAGAAACGACCAGCGATGCGCACTCCCGCTGGTCGTTTCCGACATTGTCCATCGCCTGAACATGCAGCACAATCTGCCGATAACGACAGATTGGCATGTTCAGGAACGATGGAGGGTGCCTACACTGAATGACTGATCGTTCAGTGCAGACACTACAGGGGATCAGGAACGACGGTACGATTATGATGTCGTAATCGTACTGTCTTTCCTGATCGCCTAGTGTGTACGCACCTTTAGTTGTGCCCAAACTTACTGAATACACATGCAGGGACTTTTGAAAGGAGCCCATCACTGTGATGTGTAAGATTGAATCGCGTCATCCACCCCAGACCACCCACTTCCACGCATTAAGTGGACGACGGGGGGAGGGTGGGAGGTATTTTTCGTGGGTGGTGGACGGACCAGGAGACTTGCCTTCTCTTGCGGGCAGCCGGGAGCACCACCCGATTTTTGGGAGCCTCCCGGCCATTCCAGGAGAGTCGGTAGGTATGTCTGATAGCCTAGCAGCCCCATAGAAACCTATAGGGGCTGCTTCTGCTGTGGGAAATGGAGAGACATAGACAGACATTGGAGATTTCTGCTGCAGTCCCTCCATGGTGCATCCTGGGGATCCTCATATTTGCGCAAATATTATTTAATAAATAGGCCCCTAATTCATACATCAGTCAACATTAGAACAGTGAAGCCAATTAAGCAGAAACCACCTGTAATCAACAATTCTTAGCAGGACCTGCATGTGTTCAGCATTTCTGAAAACAAAATCATTCTGTTCGCTCAAATAATACTTATGAATATGGAACATGTTCTGTAGTGTCTAGTGTGAATATACGAGGGCTGTTTGATTAGTAAGGAGACTGATTTTTTTATTCAGAATCAGATGACTCATCTGATGGATCTGAACTTTTTTCTTTTTTTAAAGCAGCATCCTTCACATTCAGTAAATTTTTTGCACCATTTCAACGAGTCAAAGACATGCACTTTTAAGGTGCGTACACATGTAACGATTTTTTGAATGATTTAACTATAACGACGTTGTTATCGTTCAATCGTTGAAAAATCGTTCAGTTTCTGAGTTATAACAATGAATGAAAATCGTTCAAGCGTGCTCCCGTTTGTAGTTTGTAGTTCATTTCAGACTGTCCAAAGTAACGATTTTCATTAAGGGAAGGAACATTTTTCGTTCATCGTTGTAAAAATCGTTCATTACACTTCAAAAAATCGCTCACTTTTCAAGGGAAAATCTGAAGAAAATCTGACAGAAAATCGTTGGTTACAAAATCGTTACGTGTGTATGCACCTTTAGTGTTGCAGCTGTGACATTTTTCACTTCATCTGTTGAGAACTTCTTTCCACGTGGTTGTTTTTTCAGGGGTTGCTCAGAAATCACAGGGCGCTAAATCCGGGCTATATGGAGGGTGTTCCACTGCTGTCCCATTAATTTCAGCCAGTGCTGCCAATGCAACAGCAGCAACATGTGGGCGGGTATTGTCTTGGAGCAAAAACCACTGTTTCTTCAGCAAATGTTGTCTTTTCTTCCACATGGCTCCATGCAAATGGGCTTTCAGGGCATTTGCATAGTAGTCACCATTGTCTGTCCACGGGAGAACCCAGTGTTGTAGGATCATACCGTGCGCATCAAAGGACAGGAGAAGCATCACTTTACACGCCAAAGGAATCACACAGAATTTTTGGGGTGGAGACGAATTTGTGTGTTTCCATACACTGGACTGTTGTTTGGATTCCAGATCATAATGACTAATCCACGATTCCTCACTCGTCACAAATGATGTCAGGAAATCGGGTATCCTCTAAGACATTCGAGTGATTCAACTCATCATCACATCTGCTTTTCTGTGAGATTTCTGGGTACCCACCTGGCACACACATGATGCATTTTCAGTTCCTATGTCACAATATGCTGAACTCGTTCGCATGATAAGCCAAGTGAAGCCAAAAGTTTACGTAAAGTTAACTTTCTGTCATTTTGCAACATCTAGCTTTGGAAATGTTTATATCTGTATCCACGGTGAATGGTCTCCCAGAACGCGCTTTGTCAGTCACTCACGTATTACCCTCTTTGAAGTGATTCCACCACCTAAATACCGCAGAACGGCTAATTGTTTATCCACCGTATGCTTGCCGTAACATTTCATGAGTTTCATTTCCGCTTTTTCCTAGTTTACCACAAAATTCAATCACACATCTCTGAGGTAATCTCAAAGACATGTCCTCCTCGTCTGCCATGACAAAATGTACAAAGATGTACCACTCGCTGTGACCAAACAAAGAATACTATGGCAGTCCAACCACAGGTTCAGACACATCTATGTATGAGCTTCACAATAACCAGCATAGCGTTACCACGTCTACCTATGGGACAGAAAAACAGACGCAGTCTCATTTTTTTCAATCAGCCCATGTAATAGTATAAATCACATTACTGGTGCACCATATTACTCCTACTTTAGAGTTTTGGCAACAATTAGAAATAGAATTTTAGTTTGATTTATTTATGTGCAATTTTGAGAATTTTATTTTTAAAATGATCTGTTTAAAATGTTATTAATTTAAGAGCACCTGGAGGCCTTTATAAATAGTTAAATACCAACTTCGGGGCCATAAGGTTTATAAAGATAAAAAGTGTAAAGTGTAATATACTGCGGAAATTTACATGTAATTGTACTTTATCATTTATTCATAGTTTTGTCTATATACATTATCTATCACCATCACTATATATGTGTTAGACAACATAAAACTCTGCAGCACCAGGCAGTCATAATAATAAATCACAGGAAATACAAATCACACATAAAAACAGAACAAAGTACATACAAGGTAGGTGACAAAAGGGCAGATGCAGAAACAGGATAGAGAGAGCCTTGCCATTTAGAGGTTACACTCTGGATGGAGAGGGCAATGCTGAGACAATGGGGGGTAAATTTATTAAAATGAGAGTATTTAGAAGTGGAGATGTTGCCCATAGCAACTAAATCAGATTTTACCTAACATTTAACTAGCACCTTCTAGACAATAATTATAATCTGATTGGTTGCTATGTGCAACATCTCCACTTCTATAAACTCACTTTAGTAAATTTACCCCTAGGAGCTAATGGGACACAGAATGGAAATGGGACAGTAGCTGGTAGGACATGGGTGTAGTAACAAGTGGTGGTAGTATTGGCTATAGTGATGATGAAGAGGTGTGTATAGTGAGGGGGCCATCTGAAAGATTGAAGGTTGGGGAAGACTTTTGGCAGATGAGCCTAGCCTCCATAAATGAGGGCAAGTAGCTTGTTGTGAGTTCTGAAGGTAATGGGAAGCCAGTGTAGGAATTTGCAGAGTGGCGCAGTGGATGTGGAACGGTGAGAGAGGAAGGTCAGTCAATTTGTTTTTGTGATGCTGCTTTTTAAATGATTGCCTCTGCTGCATACAGAATGCTAGAGTACTTATAGTTAAATGCTTAGACGAGTGTAGTGATAGTAGAGTAACTTGCAATGGACAGGCCCTTTAGCTAAATGTAGGGGCTTAGTGATGCTCAGAACTACTTACTGCACTTTAGTTGAACTTTAAAAACAAAACAGGACCCCACTAAGTGCAAGTACAACTGTCCTGCTGGGTATATTTACAGCTGCATGGGCTCCTCTTGCAGTAGATACACCTCTGATGACTGTACAAAGAAGGGCAACTAAGGACTGTACAAAGAAGGGCAACTAAAATGGTGCAAGGTCTACACCACAAAATGTACCAGGCAAGACTAAAAGATCTTAATATGTATAGTTTGGAGCAGAGAAGGGAAAGGGGGGACATGATAGAAACGTTCAAATATATAAAGGGTTTTAACAAGTTAAAGGAAGGAGACATTCTTCAAAGAAAGAAGTATTAGAACAAGAGGACATGTTCTGAGATTGGAGGGTGGTAGGTTCAGGGGAAATTTGAGAAAAATTACTTCACAGAAAGGGTAGTGGACAAGTGGAATAGGCTCCCATCAGAGGTGGTAGAGGCTAAGACAGTAGAGCAATTTAAACACGCATGGGATAGACATAAGGATATCTTTCAGAAGAAGTAAGGATCAATAAGGGTTCAGGTAATAATATGTTTAAAAATGGGCCAACTAGATGGGCCAAGTGGTTCTTATCTGCCGTCAAATTCTATGTTTCTATGTTTCTATGATGTGGCTCCAGTAAGTTTATACCCCAGTAATGTCAGCTTTGTTGTAGGATTTTTAACATGTGACTATAATCTTTCGTATTCAACAATATACTGTATATATAATGCTGTTAAATAATATATATATATATATAAAAAAATGTTAATACATTGTTAGAGCAATACAAAGCTATAATGATAGTTGTTATTTTTTTGTTATCTTTTTACTGAAATTGTAGTTCACAGATTTAATTAGATTCACTTACATTTTGGTTAACATACATATAAAACGGGTTGAGTATGGGTTCCCGGCGGTCAGGATGCCGCCATTCAGAATACCGACAGTGGTATCCGGACAGTCAGAATCCCGACACCCGCAAGCAAGTATAGTACCACTAATCCTAACCCCTACCCTAACCCTCCCTCCCCAGTGCCTAAACCTAACCTCCCACCCTAGCGCCTAAACCTAACCTCCCGCTCCCCGCACCCTAAACCTAACCCTCCCTAGCCGGTGCCTAAGCCTAACCTCCCCCCTAGTGCCTAAACCTAACCTCTCTGCACCCTAAACCTCACCTTCACCCCTTAGTGCCTAACCCTAACCCTCCCCCTAGTGCCAAACCCTAAAGCTAACTCTTCCCTAACCCCCGATACTTACCTTTGGGATGTCGGCAGTTGGGATACAGGAGCCGGGATCCCGATGCTGTCGGGATTCTGGCGCCGGTATTTAGACTGTCTGCATCCCGCACGCCCGAATCCTGGCTACATCCCATATAAATCAGCCTCATGGTAATTTATTATTAGCATAGCATACTTATGCAAACCATACCCTTTGAACAACAAAATAGGCATTATTTTAATATTGCCACGTCCTGTACCTAGTGTGTTTTATAATAGAAAAATAATGAATGGGTGCAAACATTTTCAACACCGTACCCCGCACACTTACATTTATTGTTCCTGATCGTATTAACCTGGTCGATAAGCGGATTACCAAAGCCAACGATGAGCAAAAAATGATAACACTTGACACCAAGTCGATGATTTGTAGAGCCAGATGATACCATTCATAGTAAAGGGGATTTTGGCACACATTCTGAAACTTGACATAAGGGTACGGATATTTGATGGCATAGCCAATGTAGTTGGTTGATGACATCCCGGCAAAAGAGTAGTAACAATATGGACCAATGATAATGGATGCAATGGCTACTGTAAGTTGAACCGGGGATCCGATGATACTTAGTAGACTCATGGTGTATAAGGATTCCCACTGCAAGAGATATTTATATTACAACAAGCCTTTGTACAGTCTAAGAGACACTGCATGTACATGTCTGTTAGTAAGCTGCTAGTGGACTACAGGCTACTAAGCCGGGTTTTCAAAATGGAAACCTAAGAAAGTGGGGATTTTTTTTCCTGACTTTGTACATGTGAAGATCATATTTAGAAGATCAACTACTAGATCTGAGCAAATATGAATTTATATTAGTGACATATTACTGGAAATATCAGTGGTCATAGTATTATTTCTGTGCTGTTCTATTGTACATTACCCAATCATGAAATAATATTTTGGTTATGATTACATGTTAATTTTATGGAACCAGAAATTAAACTGATGATTTTGAGGTTTGAATGAGACAATCAAAAATCCTCTATTATTTTTGTGTAGTAGAAAAAAAAAGTTAATAATATAATAATTGTATTTACCATTGATCTTTGTGTCCATTCCCGATGTGCTAAGAGAGCAAGAATCCCCACTGAAAAAGCCTGTGAAAAACAATGGTATTAGACATAGCAATATCATACCAGGAGGACTAAAATAAAGAAAAATGTGTTATAGAAGCAACATAACAACATAAATGTGATAAACAAAGAATTGATCACAAGATAACTGCATATATGCATACCAAATAGAAGATTATAAAGTGCTCCTTATATGAGTGTTTGATATCTATATTTGTGATATGTATCTAGAAGTAATATTTATTATACGTGTAAGTGAGCAGGTGAATGTGCATGTAGTTAATTCTGTTGTTTCTTAAGTATAAAAATAAATTACCGCTGACTTTATATGTTTGCAACTAAAAAATAAACAAATAGCTCCATGGTGTCTAATACATTAGAGACAGTGGACCTGATACGTAGGCCCGTATTCAATTATTTATTTATTTATTATTTATTACCAGTTATTATGTAGCGCACACATATTCCGCAGCGCTTTACAGAGAATATTTGGCCATTCACATCAGTCCCTGCCCCTGTAGAGCTTACAATATATGTTCCCTATCACAAGCTCAATGTGTGTTCCCGCTTTTCGCCCTATTCAGTTGTAAAACGGGAGAAAACGCATATGTGCGAATACAGCGAATAGCGAAACTAGTGAAAAGGGCCGTTTTTTGGAGGGAATCAGTCTGTACCCCATAACTGACCCCCTAACTGACCTGGGGATTGAATATAGAAGTGTTTCAATAGCCCTAATAAAAGTAATTGGGGCTCTTATATTGAGTCAAAGTGCTGTTATATGCATATTTCCGTAGGTGTGGAAAAATGATATAAAGCAATGTCTTTTGTGAAAAATAATTGCTGTTGTTAAATTGGGGGTACGTGTAAATGGGTACTAGTATATTTTAAAGTGAAGATACACCTGCTGCAGACTCCTGCAATCCTAAAAACACATGTCCCATCCAGAGAGCATCCCAAAATACCTATCCTAATACTTTAACCCCATTTTCAAACACTTTTTACATTTTCACCCCCAAAATGACATGTCTTTTTTGGGGTGAATTAAGATTTTTTTTGCCTAATTAGTCATTAGGGGGGGTGCCCAAAGGGTTTTGAACCAAGTCCCCACATTTTTCCTCAAAAATATGGATTTTGCACTGCTTTTCTCCTGCCTTTGTGTGGAGGAACTTTTTTGCCTGTTTTTGGCTATGGAGTTTTCGCACATGTGAAAACGTCATGGAATTGAATAGGACAATACTTCGGAAAGTGTCGAAAACCGATCATCGGCGAAAACTTTTTGCCTCTAGTTGAATACGGGCCTTAGTCGGTTTCAGCTATGTATACGGCTGCAAATAGTGAGTTATAGCAAACTACGCAAGTGCAGAAATGAATTTATGCATTTTTGCATATCTACAACTGATTCTAAGTTGGTCAGACATTGGCCATACACAAGAGATCAGCATTCTGGGAGTGTTGTGAGCATGTAGCCAGAGTTCCTTGCTATTCTGAGGTGCATGTACAGCGAATGGAAGCCTACTTCAGGCATCATACTTGCCGACTTTGCTGCCACCAGGTTGGCACATAGGGGGCACGGATGCCGGAAAGGTGTGTGGTGCAGGGAGCATGGCGCAGAGGGCATGGTGGCATGATTGTGCCTTGTTCTTTGCTGTACAGTGCAGAGAAAACAGGCATTGTATAGCAGGACTATGATGACGCAATTCAGCACGAATTGCAGTATCAGCCCACCGGACCACCCACTTGTGCTCTGCTCATGGTGGAGTGGGGGTGCCAGTTGGTGGAGGGGGGTGTGGGCAGCTAGAGGGGGGAGCAGGAGACTTGCCCACTTTTCTGGGTGGATGGGAGCGCCACCTGATTTTTGGGAGCCTCCTGGCTGTTCCGGGAGAGTAGGTAAGTATGCCCAGTATGGGGCAAGTGCTGAGACTAATCATGACGGTTGTGGCTGTGGACAGAAAAACAGTGGGCAGTGCAGCTTCCTGCTTAAAGCCCTACAGATAGTCACATTAGCCGTACGGATACTGGCATTAGCATGAGGTGGTATATCTGGCTTCTGCTTCTTCCCACAATTACAGACACTTTGTACCCAGCTCAGAATCAGGCCCAGTATGATCTTTGCTATAATCACAATTTTTTACTAGTGTAAGCAAAAATCTGATTGGTTGCTATGATATTTATTTACTTTATGGATTTACTCAAAATGCCCAGCACTTAGGGCCTCATTCAGAGGCGGTCGTAGGATGCAAGCGGTCGCTCAGAAACAGGGCGGCCGCTTGCATCCTGAACGGCCGCCTCCATGTCGGCCATTAGGCTGTGGGTTAACACCCACAGCTCTAACGACCGCTACTGTCAATTAGGCTGTGGGTTAACCCCCACAGCTCTAACGACCACTACTGTCAATCAACATCGACAGCTCGCTCCGTCTGCTTCGAGCCCGCTAACGACGGGTGATCCGTCGTTAGCGGGGGCTCGCGCATGCACACGACGGAGCAGTCTCCGTCGTGCGCATGCCCTGTGGACCAACATCGAGTCGGTTGCGAGCGCTCAGCGCTCGCGACCGACTCTGAATAAGGTCCTTAATGTCATTGTCTATTGTAGTATAGGCTCCATGCTTAAAGGTTCCATATGAAAAACATTGGGTCAAGGCTTTCATATCTGTAGCCTGCGCAGTCCAGCTTTGCAGACCAACAGCTTGACTTGGCCAACTCAGGAGAGAAGAGCTATACCATATTATAATGTATACTAGGGGGTAAATTTAGTCTAAAATAAAGATTTGTGTCTGATCAAGTTTTGCTGATTAGAAACTCAATTTGTATCACTGAAAATTGGGTGATTTTAGGCTTCTGAAACACTTAAGTTTACCTAGACTATTCTTTTGCTGGGATTGTGTTTTCCGATGGTGTATCACAGTGGTCATGGAACAGGGTAAATTACCCCACATGGGATAAAAATTAAATTCCTGGGGTAATGGATGGACAGCCGGGCATGCATATGAATCATTCTATAATATAGAATGATTCATATGCATGCTCGGCTGTGCCGCAGGGAGGCTCTAAGCCGGATGCCCACTGAGATGTTATTACCAGCGGGCGCCCGGCTCCTTCCCTGCAGCGCCGCGTTAGCTTGACGCTGGAGTTCTCTTCTTAACTCCAGCTTCTGCCTCTCTCCATGCGCACTATGGGAGAGACATCATGATGTCTCTCCCATAGTTCTGAGGAGCAGCCGGGCGGACAGAATGGCGGCGGATGCAGGAGCAGGGATTAAGTTAAGTGGTTGTTTTGGTTTTTTGTACAAGCGGCACTACAGGGGCATTATATGGGGCACTTCTACAGGGGCACTATATGGGGGCACTACTACAGGGGCATTATATGGAGGCACTACTACAGGGGCACTATATGGGGGCACTACTACAGGGACATAACTATGGGGGCACTACTACAGGGGCATAATATGGGGGCACTACTATATGATTTCCTTCCTTTCAAATCAAGGGGGTAACGTCGGCGTATCTAATTATATTTTGGGGTAAAAGGTAAAAAAGTTCCCTGACCCCTGGTGTATCAGATCGAGATTACTCACCCAAGTTTGCAGCGTTTGACAGCAGCCAAACACTCCCGAACAAGCAGCCTGCACATATCAGTGAGATATGTGAAGGCTGCTTGTGTGTTATACCTAGGAAAAAAGGGTTAATTTAAAAAACAAAATGACATAGAGCCCCCCCCCCCCAAAGAAGCATAACCAGCCCTGGGCGTCTCAGCCAGTCCTGGTTCCTAAAAATATGGGGAAAAAATTTGAAGGGTTCATCCCCAATAAAGGGGTCCTCCCTCTCACCAAGCACCTCAGGCTTAAGCTGAAGCTCGGGGCTCTTTCCCGCACCCCTGGGCGGTGAGTGCAGCGGTAATAGTGGTGAAAATAGAGTAAAACTTGTTTTTTACAGTTGAACTACAGGTGGCAGCGTGCCTGCCCTTTGGCACTTCTGGAACTACAAGTGTCAGCAGGCGGCCGGCACCTGTACTCCCACTGTAAAAAAAAATTGTTAAAATACCACAAGACACACACCGTAGATTGTAAAATGTTATTATACACCTACCTACCACACTCACAACTCACACATACTTACCTGCTACCAGGTGTTCAGTCCTCTTCTCCATGTAGAATTCCAAAATCCTATACACACCTACCTCCTGCCGTAGATTCTATCCTCTTCTCCAGTAGCATCCAATGGGTCTTGGCAAAACAATAAAACAAGTGACCCATTCTAGCTCGGACAAGTATAGGTATATGTATTATCACATATACCTATACAACGCGGAATGACAGAAGACGCTACTCTTCTGAAATTCTTACGGCCGGCCAGCCAATCAGAGGCCGCTCTACATGTAGCGGCCGCTGATTGGCTGTGACCCATGTGCTGTAGAGTGACAGGCAAGTATAGGATTTTTTTATACAGGTAACCCATTGGATTTCTACATTGAGAAGAGGACCGAAGCTACGCTAGGAGGTAGGTGAGTATAGGATTTTTTTTTAACAGGAAACCCAATGGAATTCTACATGGAGAAGGGGACAGAACAGCTGGCAGTAGGTAAGTATGTGTGAGTGTGGTAGGTCTGTGCAATAAAATTGTACAATCTATGGTATGTGTGTCTTGTGGTTTTTAAACTATTTTTTTTTTACAGCGGGGGTACAGGTGCCGGCCGCCTACTGGACTTGTAGTTCCAAAGGGCAGGCACACCGGCACCTGTAGTCCACAGCAAAAAACAATAGTTTATATTATTATTTCAACACTATTACTCCTGCACCCACCGGTCCAGGGGTGCGGGGAAGAGCCCCAGGCTTCAGCTTAAGCCTGGAATGCTCGAGAGAGAGGGGGACCCCTTTATTGAGGGGTGACCACCACCTCCCCTGAGATCCCTGGCTTGGGCTGTCCGGCTTGGGGTGATAATGCTTTGGCCGGCGTGACCCGGTGAAAGGGTCCCCTGCCTGTTGCATTCCACCCCAGCTGGATTTGAGCCCAGTGCTGATTTTAAAAATAGGGGGTTACCTACACAATTTTTTCCCCCTATTTTTAAAACCAGGACACACTCAGCAGCTCAGTGCTGGTTCCTAAAATATGGGGGAACCCCTGTATTTTAAGGGACCAGGACTGGCTGAGTAGCCCGTGGCTGGTTATGCTTTTTGTGGTGGGACCATACGTAATTTTTTTATATATTAACCCTTTTGGTAGTGCTTAGAGGCAGAAACATACACAAATCCACTGATCTGTGTATGTTTCAGCCAAACTCGCAGCTCAGGAGGTGGTCTATTTAAAACTTCTATTTAGGTCCGAGTTTGCTACAATTACAGCCGTGATTGTAATCACGATTCTTGATAAATTCCCGACTTGTATCTTTTTCAGTGAAAGTACTTTCGAGTTTGGCCGATGGTACATTTAATTGTGTTTGCAATCTCACACGAGTTTTTCAGTGTAAATAAAGAAATCTCTCCCAAGTTTGTCTTTAGTAAATTTGCGAGTTTGTGAAAATGGCAAAATTCACCCGAGATTGCAATCTCGACCAAACACGAATCTAAGTAAATTTACCCCTAAGTGTTTACACAGCATGTGTGTATATTCTATTTATATAATTGTTATTAACATAGATATATTTTGGGATTAAATATTTCATACAAATGAACTGCATTACATATAATTTATATAAAAATTTACTTTTAACTTAAATTAATAAAATATATATTTTTTCTATTTGGTAAACCTTAAATAGCTTCAAATTGGGCAAAGCGTGGCAGAGATATGAGTGAGCACAAATTTATGGCATACCCACAACAGTTGCCCCATCTGATGCCACCTGCAGTAACGTTTTTACATATTTGTATGTTGTCAGCTGTTCCATTCCTGTAAAACTCGGTACACATACACACTATAAGATATATTGTACATTTTATATAGTTCCAACGCAGATCTATAGTACGGATCCTATAGTCAGGACACACCTCTGATGAAATCGCCAGGTGCGAAGAAACGCATTAAGAGTCCTACTACACCCACTGCTTTTGGCCTTAATGACTTAACTACGAAGTAGCACTATAGGACTGCAGTCCTTCACTTCACTGAGCACTCCACAGCTCTCCACATCCATTACCCCCGCTGGTTCCTGTTTGCATGAGCCTTCAGCCGAATAGAGACGCCTGGAATAAAAGGATTTCCCAAACACACATGGGACATACATACCTGCAGCGGTCACAACCGGCCGGTGTGGTCCGCTTGCAGACGTGGCAAGGAAAGACACCACACAGCCAGGCTGACTCTCGCTCACACACCCGCTCCTAAACACATAGGTGACGGCATCAAGGAGAGTATCTCTCGACTTAACTGGCAGATGAGTGTTTACTGTGGTCATATGGAAGCTTATGCTGAACGATTTGTTTAAACAATTGATATTATCCAACTGTCATTTTTCAGCCGTGGAGGGGTTGTGTCCCTATCTCTCTGCTTTCAAATAATAGGAGGTCAGAGACATTTACTAATTAGAGATTTTCGTGACTGATCTCAACTATCGATCTCCAGGGGAGAGCTATCTCAAATAATCATTGAACTGTAACAAAAAGAAAAGTTATTATAGTAACAGTAAGTACCATACTTTGATGCTAATTTGTCCTCACTAAGGTTCTTCTTTTTTCATTGTGGTTTTTCTATTCATGAAATGGTTTATATTTATATTCGGTACGATTGATCTTATTAATTAATTTTTTTATGTTTTTTTGTCTTTGGTCATAATTGATTGTTATTTATTGTCTGCTTTTTATTAAGTTTATATTTCTTATATTATATTATATTATATATAATATATATATATATATATATACATACATTTTTTTCTTATGGTCTCATATTCTTTTAACTTAACACGGTAACATCTGTAGATCCAATAAACTAGAACTAGGCTAATAGTATATACTATTTTTGGATCCTATAGTCATACTTGCCTACTTTGCTGGAAGTTGCGGGAGGCTCCCGATTTTTCAGGTACCCCCCTGCACCACCAAAAGTGTAGGCAGATCTCTTGCATCCCGCCCCCATCCTAATGAAGTGGGCAGGATGGGGAGATTTTACAGGGAATTCACGGGTCCGTAGGGAGGGGGCGGGGCTAAAATTATGTGAATTGCGTAATTTAGCTCTGCCCCCTCCTCGCGGACCTACAAATCGCGGCCCTTTCTTGTGATGGGGCAAGGCCTAATGACATCTACAGACCGGACCCATTCCCCCCCGAAGATGTCAACAGAATCTCCTCTCTGGGCTTCTCCCGGGGAGGAGTTCTGTAAAGTTGGCAAGTATGTCCTATAGGAGTGGTGTATGACACCCTCTGCTGCATTTGCACAATAGCAAGGACGTAATGGCAAAGCTCCCTGCGTGCAGCTTTGCAATTGCGATCCTTGCTGAATCACTCCCATTGTTTACAAAATTTTAGAAATTGTGCTGTACATTTGGCATTGGCGTCACTGGGGGGGTGATGTATACAAGCACTCAGTAATAAATCTGTATACATGTGCAGTATATAAATCTTATATTTACAGTCTATGCAGAAATGTAAAGAATGTACTGATTTACTGTCTAGTGCTGAAAGTCTTTCACATCAATCCACCCCAGGTTATCACACAGGGCAAGTCAGCCTGTGGCTGTCCAGCAGCTTCTAAACTGTAACTGTGCCTGATGCTGCCTGGGCATAGCTGGCCTATCATCACCTATGCACATTATGTTAAGATGGATACAAGAATAAGCCCACAATACATGTGCATTACATTACATGGCCTTACAGTGCAATGACTAATAAAGTGGCAGGAAACATGTAAAATGAAAATAGGACAAGAGATGCAAATATATATATATTTTTTTTAAAGTACATCATACAGTAACAAACATATCAGTTGCCTTCCACTTTTTATAGCTGCCTAGGAAACAAGCTTTATTCATGTGAATTTATTGCTAATTTCACTGTAATCCTGTGAAGAGATAGCAGAGCAATATTACTAGAATATTAGCATTATATGGAGGTATTTAGATGCACTCAGCCAATTAGATTGGTTGTCATTATCATCAACTTGCACCAAATGTCAAACACCCAGAAGTGATCCACCCCCCAATGTATACATATGCATTTGTTTGGTGCTCAGCATAGGACACTTTTTGCGTGAACACGGCTATATGGTATTTTGGACAGATCCCCTCACAAACCAGGTCCTGGCCTCCGCTCCTTCGCGCAAGTGAGAAATGTGCTTTGATTAGCAAGGCTAAAATATCGTACAATGGGCCTGATTCAGACCCGCTCGTGAGCGCATGGCGCTCTCAAGCGGGTCGATGGTGGGGTGCCGCGTGCATGCGCAAGCCCCGGAGTGAGAGAGAAACTCTGTGCTCTGGGACTCACTACAAAATGTTGATGTTGATGTTGATCGACAGCTTACCCCGTTTTGTAGGCAGGGCGGGAGGGGGTGGCTACACAAACGGAGGCATTCCCGAAGGAACAACTGCCATTTGTGGGAGGGACCACTGACATCACCAGTGATGTCAGTGGAGAACTTCCTGCTCTGTTAGAGCAGGAAGCTCTCTGGGGCTTGCGACAGACAAGACCCTACCACAAGGGTCTCGTTGCAAGCTCCGATGGTCCCGATCATCACCTGGCTGCCTGCAAAAGCTGTGGGTGGTCACCCACAGCTTAGCGAGTAGCCAGGGGGCCGCAACAACAAAAAAAGCCCTGATTCAGAGAGAGCACTCTTAAAGAGCGTCCGGCTCTGAATTGGGCCCTATGATTTAGTGTGAAAAGCCATGTTTTGCTGTTAAAATAAACTTAAAAATGCTTTTATGTCCAATTGTACATGCCCCGTAAAACACAAGCACAGCTGTTAGTTGTATTAACAATGAAGGTAATAGGCCAGAAGTTTGCTAATAAACCGAGCAGGATTAGATCACTATTAGTCTCATGACCTAAATATCTATATTTATATACAGACAAAACCAATAGCAGCACACAATTTTAACCCCAATGAATTTGAGAAAGAAGACATCACTGAGTGGGTAAACAGGTTACAAGGTGCTGAGCTGCCATCACCAATGTCATTATCATAAATTATTTATTCGGCTCCATTGATTCTGTAGCATCGGATAATCATCATATGACATACACAAATACAAAATGAAAATATAACAAATGTAAGAATATAATGTATCATAGTAGCACATACTGTACATGACTAATATAATGCATTATAGCAAAGTGAGGTACAATTAAGAATGGGTAATGTGCGAGCGATTACAACTAGCACAGAAACAGCTATAATTCTATTCCATCTATGAATAAACAGCATCAAATTAGCCTAACATATGTCAGGGACACACAAGATAGACTGAGTGTGGACACTGGACAGACCTGAGATGGGATGCAATTAGCATCCTGGAGGTCGGGATGCTGGCGCTCAGAATGCCGTCACTGGAATTCCGACACCAGTCAGAATTCCGGCACCAGCATCCTGACCGCTGTCATTCCGACTGTAAGTATTGGGTTTAGGGGTAGGCACTAGGGGGAGGGTGGATCAGTGGAGAAAGAGTGTAGAGAGAGTATGATCAGTCTCACTGCAGCATTTAGGATAGATTGAAGGCAAAGTCAGGGAAATTCGTTTTTGATTATTTCCTGAGTGAGGAAGCAGTGCATTTTGGCAATGTTGTGGATTAGGAGGCCTCGGTATGGTGAGAGGGAGTGGATGTGAGAGGTGAAGCTGAGGGTGGAGATCAGGATGACACAAAACAAGAGGGCATGGGAAACAGGGGAGAGCATGATGTAGTCAATCGCGAGGGAGATGTGTAGTGGGGTAGTAACATTAGCAGGTTTGTTACGGAAGAATTGGCCAAGAAGAAGTTGGATAAACAGTATAGGGGAGAGGTCAGGGGAGGTAGATCTGTGTGTCATCAGCGTAGAGGTTAGATAGAAAAGAGCAGTGGGCCTAGAATAGAGCTATCAGAGACCCAGAGATAGAGTCAGATAAATTGAAAGAGTACCATGAGAGATGGGAGATGAACCAGAACAGGACAAAGTAACAGAGGCCAAGGGGTAAATTTACTAAGACTCGAGTTTGGGTGAGTTTGCAATCTCACATGAGTTTAGGCATGTTTTTCATCTCGCAAATTTACTAAAGACAAACTTGAGTGAGTTTGGAAGTGAGTTCTCTCTTTTCACTGTTAAAACTCATGTGAGATTGCAAACTCGAAAAACTCACCATCGACCAAATTAGGAAGTACTTTACATGAAAAAGATGCAACTCCCAAATTTATTAAGAATCGAGTTTCCAATCTCATGTGAGATTGAAGCAAACTCCTAGCTGGCCTCCCAGTCTCTCACCTCTGTCCACTACAATCGGTTCTCAATGCTGCTGCTCGGCTCATCTTCCTCTCCAGACGTTCTCCATCTGCTTCCCCTCTCCTTCAAGCCCTACACTGGCTCCCCTTCCCCTTAAGATGCCAATTCAAGGTTCTTACACTCGCCTACAAAGCCCTCACCAAATCCTCTCCCGCATACATTTCTGACCTTCTCTCCCTTCACACTCCCGCCCATCCACTTCACTCAACAAATGCATGCCGCCTCTCTTGCCAACTGATTACTTCCTCCCACTCCATGATTTTGCCCATGCTGCTCCCTACCTTTGGAATGCTCTCCCTCTCCCCATCAGACTCTCCACCTCTCTATAAATCTTCAAATGGGCTCTCAAGACCCACTACTTCATCAAGGCCTTCCAGCACTCATCCTAACCCACCTCATGCTCTTTCCTCCCTATCTTCACTTTCTGTGTCACACCTGTCTGTCTGCTCCTCCCCTTTAGAATGTAAGCTCTCATCAGCAGGGACCTCTTCCCTCATCTGCTCCTCTTTACATTTTCTTCTACTCTTTACTCCCCATTAGGGCACCTAACATGTGACTGCCAACTCCCGGCTGCTTATTGTGAATGCTTTAATTGCTATTGCAGCAATGTATATAAATCATGTCCTTGTCCTGCACTGTAATGTACTGTAAGTTACTTGTTTCTTGTTCACCTATTAGTTCTATGTACTATGTAAGGCACTGCGGAACACTTGTGGCACCATATAAATAAAGGATGATAATAATAATAATAATAATAATAATAATAATAATAACTCAATGAGAAATTGAAGTTTCAAATAGACCACCTCCTGAGCTGCGAGTTTGGCAGAAACATACACAGATCAGTGTGATTTGTGTATGTTTCTGCCTGTATACCTAATATAAAGTGTTTTATTTGAAAAAAAAAATGACGTAGGGTCCCCTCCCCAAAAGCCTAACTAACCCCGGACTTGCCAGCCAGTCCTGGTTCCTAAAATTATGGGGAACAAAATGAGTAGGGTTCCACCGTAACTTAGGTATCAGCACCAGGCTGCAGGGCCAGTCCTGGTTTTAATTATAGGGGGAAAAAATGCGTAGAGGTCCCCCTATGCTTAAAACCAGCACCGGACCCAAAATGACCGGGGTGTAATGCCACAGCCCGGAGACCCTATTACCGGGTCTCCAGGGCCAAAGCATTCTCAACCCAAGTCACTCAGGCCAAGCCAGGGATCTCAGGGGAGGTGGGGAACCCCCAAAAATGGGGTCCCTCCTCTCCTGAAACCCTAGGCTACTAAGGGTGCAAATATATGAATAAGTGCCGGGCCATCGTGAAGGCTCCTCTATACTGGCATCCTTGACGATGGCCTGGTGCTTATTCATATATTTTCAAATGTATGTAACTAATACCTCTGAATCTCTATTATCATGTAGGATATAAGTATTTTTTCTTGATATTGCTGCAGTGAGCTGGAGGGAATCTTTTTTTTCTGTGGTTCAGTGTAAACCCCGCCCTTTACAAGCACCTGTGCAAAGTCATTAAGCTGATATGAGTGACCACCATACTTTTTGTTTGCAGTCTTGAGAGGCACGAAGGGAGCCAGTATTGGGAGGATGTGCTGGTCCTTATAGTGCCATGTGGAGGTTTCTGGGGTACATCCAAGATGAGTCAGCTCTCAGCTTATACAATTTGTAATTATATGACCCAGAGTGGGTGCTACTATTATGTAGCAATAATTATTTTGGGGTGAACGTTTGGGAGTGGGGCCCCCGGAGTTGTTCTGGCTGGACCTTTTTCAGGGCATCACTACTTAATTCACATATATATTTTTTATCACTTCTCTAATTGTTTGTTTATTATTTATGTCATTTTTATTCTTTCTCATTTCATTAACACTTATTGATTTATCTTTACACATCTATTCTTCACACTTCACTATCACCTTTTTTCCCCTTTTCATGTGATGCCCTGGGGATGGTCCTCAGCTGGAATTTTTTTGGGTACCTTGCTTCTCGGACGTGAACCCCTTAATGTTTGGACGCCAGTATAGAGGAGCCTTGATGATGGCCTGGTGCTTATTCATATATTTGCAAATGTATGTAACTATGTAACTAATACCTCTGAATCTCTATTATCATGTAGGATTTAAGTATTTTTTGTTGATATTTTGCAGTGAGCTGGAGGGCATCTTTCTTTTTTTGTTTCTGCGGAGCATTATGTATTGGACAGTTTCTGTATATAACCCATATAAAAGAAAAGCCTAACTATCTTCAACCAACTTTTGGAGCTCATTCAGACCCGCTCGCTAAGATGCATACTCTCGCTGCTGCCGATGGTATGCAGTGTGTATGCATTGTGCGCATGCGCATACCTTAGCGAGAGTTCACAATGCATTTGCTGGCTGCACATAGACAGCCCAGCAGAGTGAGTGACAGGGGAAGCTGTTTGTAGGGGGTAACGGGCTGGCCATTAAAAACGGGGAGGTGCAAATGCAGGTGTGCTTTAGCATCTCAACGGCGTTTTAGAGGTGTGCATCATTAAAAGACAGCATCATTGTACACGTCACCTGGCTTGTTTTTACACTGAAGTGCTTGCAGTGCTTGGTCAACCTCAAGCGCTGCGATAGCATCTGATGTTACCTGATGTACCGATGGTTGCATACACTTCCTGGACATGACGTTCACAAGTGGGAGTCTTAAAACAGGCTGGTGGGTGTCTGCATACACTATGTGATCGCTCACTAAGAAACACTTGACGTGCTAATGCATTGCTGTGCGGTAGCACTGCCTACGTAATTTGCATACACATCGTGTGAGCGATCGCATTTAGCAAGCGGCTCTGAATCAGACCCTTTATTCACAGTGCTACATGTAGATATTGGAGACTATATTATCCACATTGTAAAAGGCAGGGCCGGCTCCAGGGTTCTGAGCACCCTGTCCCGGCTCTTAAGAGAGTGCCCTAACCTCGCGTGCGGGGGCGTGGCCTAATTACCATAGGCCATGCCCTCTGTGTGACGTTATTTGGAGGCGTGCCCACATGGCATGCCTCCAAGTAATGTCAGGCTGGGGGTAAGGCCGAGCACTCCGTCACTGGCTGGGCATCCCCCAGCCCTCTCCCGTCAGTGAATGCATGCGGCATCCATTCACTCTCTGGAGGTCCGGCACCAACGCACAGCTGCGGCGGTGGGGGTCCCCAGCCTCCCGATTTGACCACCCGTGGGCCGAAGCGGGTGGAACAGCGGGACACTGAAATCAGGATGCTGGGGAGGGGTGCCGCCATCTACGGGTGGCGCCCCTGTGCGACCACACTGGTCGAACACTCCTAGAGCCGGCCCTGGTAAAAGGCCAAAAAGAAGAACACACTGCAAAAAGTGAAGCGTGGAACAGTTCTGGTCACCAAGAAGAGGAGTTACAAATATTTATTTTATTTATTCATTCATTTTAAGCAGTGCTACCAAATTGGAGGGCAGTCCTAGCTAAGCACAAACTGGATTTTTTTTAGGCACTGTGATAAATTTGGGAACACTTTGGAAGTTTTTATTCTTTTAATCTTTTTTGCACTATTCATTGTAGACATGTGCAGGTTTGGTTTCCTGGAAACCAAACACACCCAAACTTTGGGGATCTGAGTAATTCAGAGTCCCGGCTCGGATCTTCCCACTAAGTTCATATTCCAAAACGAGGCAAAACATCATCTTCCCGGCATCGGTTCTTGAGTAGGTGTCTGTAAAGTGTGACTGCAGGCATCATTGTCATTTGTCACTGTATGTGTGTTTGTCACACTCACTGCACAAACCTCTTTGTTTTGAGGGCTTTTTTCCAGTTATTTGTAACTGTATATATAAAAAACTGCAGTTTTTTCTAATTGAATTTAACAATTATATTGTGTATTTCAAGAAGTGAAGTGTTCAGTTCAGACGAGTGACACAGCGTATATTACTGTTCTGTATGCAGTGGTGTCCCATCTTTAACCTGCACCCAAAAGCAATTGGCACAAAGATCTATTCCTCCACATGCGTGCAAACAATTGTCAGTGTTTGTTTTGTGTAAAAAGTAAAGCCATTAGTGCAAAACAATTTGCAAAGTGTGTTATCCTGCCAGTGTAAGCGACAGTGTGTGCGGTGGTGTCCCACCCTTAATCTGCACCCCAAAACAATTCTCACAAGGACCTATTCCTAAAGTGTGTGTAAACAATTGTCATTGTGCACCCCAAAACAAGTCTCAAGTGTATAAAAATTATTTCTTGGCTGGTGTCAATAATAACTGTAGTTATAGATATGATCCGTACACGTGTGTGTGTGTGTGTATGTGTATGAAAGCTGTTGGCACAATAAAAGAGTGTGGGGCCTATTCATCATTACTAAAATATCCTTGGAGGTACAGTAATTAGGTTTAGAACTCACATGGAGTTTTACCTAATTACTAGAGGATTCATCATTCCTCCTCTCCATAACTATCTATTCCGATAAGCTGTCATTTTTGCGATGACAGCTCTTCAGAAAATAGATACTTTTCCCTGCACTGCTTACAGCTCCAGTAACTGGATATAAAAAAAATGTCCCCGCACTGAACCCCCCACCTACTTGACCGGCTGTCGGGCTGCAGCCGCAGACCCCGACCTCCATCCGGACCCAGCGCCTACAAGGACGGCCAGGCAAAGGGAGCTCTAGATTTGAATTTTTTTAATATAACATTATTATATTCTCCCCGCTGCAATGTTGCTGCTGCTGCCAGGCAGCGTCTTCCCTTCCCTCTGTTCCCCGGTGGCACTTGTAAATGCTTCTTTATTTAACTGTTTATAGTAAATAAACAGTTAATTGAAGAAGAACTTGCAAGTGCAAACGGAGAACAGAGGGGAGACGCTGCCTGGCAGCAGCTGCAACATTGCGGCGGGGAGAACACACAGCCGGAGCGTGCGAAGGGGGACCAGAGTGATGGAGCGAGCCAAAGGAGGACCTGCCCAGCTGAAAACAGGTGAGTATCACCCGCTATATGCCACCTGAGAGTGGCGTATAGTAGCACCATCAAATTCCGTAAATACATAATTTCGGAATTTGATGAATAGCCTAATTTCCATATCCCCATACTAATGTATGGGGAGTGTAGAAATTAACACAGATGGACTTAACCAGGAGATATCAGTGAAATCTCCTGTGTTAATGAATACTAAAATAACGGTAATTAAGGAAAATGTCCTTAAAACTGTTATTTTAGTGTTGATGAGTAGGCCCCTGTGTGAGAAAAAAATAGATGCAGTACTTAAGTGTGTTAAGTATCGTATTTATTAATTTCTCACACACATAGCAGTATTCTTTTATTGTGACATAATGGTGTAAAAAATAAAAACAATCATGGATCAGTCTCTAGAAGAGCAGGAGCAGCAACCCAGTACAGTACTAGTGCTGAGGCTGCTGCTAGTCATGATAGTACTTTAACATCTAATAAAGGTGGTCATGAGGAAAGAAGGTTTAAGAAAGGGCACCTGAAATTTAAACAATATTTCACAATGTTAAAGAAAAAAGCATCACCTCTAGCATTAATGGGAAAATTTACTGCTGAAAAACATACATTTGTCAGCATGCCATACACCACACACAGTGGCAAGGAAAGACTCAGACCATGGTATTTCTTTGCGATAGGTGGTCCTAATGTAAGAGGTGGGGGGGGGTCCCCCTGAACTGTAAGTGTGAAACCTCGGCTGCGGTGCCGGTGGACTCGGACACTTACCTTACCTCCTGACTCCCAGGGCGCTCCCGTCGACGGTCCTGGAACATAGGTCGGACGCAGACAGTCGAACTGGGTTTCCACTCCGAGGGCGCTCCCGTCGACGGTCCTGGAACATAGGTCGGACGCAGACAGTCGAACTGGGTTTCCACTCCTGGCCCTGGAAAGGAACAAGGTGCTGAGGCGGGGTGCCCTCCACTGGGATCAGTGGATGGTCATCATTGGCACTTTAGGCCTCAGACTGGCTACACCTACGTGCCAAGCACAAGGGTGTACCCCGAACGAAAACGCCCGACAGGGAAAAGGGAAGTTGGGTGACACACAACACAAACAGCACACAAAACAATTACGCTCACCGAAAATAATCTTGTCCCTTTGCTGGATGAGTCCTGATCTCAGCACCTGTAGATGAACACAACAGCAAGAGCCCGCACAGGACCCAATACAATAACAGATGCCTTACCACTGCCTACCTTTAATGGGGGCCTGACTGTGGGAGATACAGCGACTTACCAACAGCCTACCTTTAATGGGGGCCTGACTGAGGGGGATAACGTCCTGGTCCCAGCCCGGTCTACCTTTGATGGGGGCCTGACCGTCTGGCCAATTTCCGAACAATGCCTCTGGGGCCTTATGCCCTTGCCTACCTGCGGCCTAGCCTGACTGTTCCTTGTCCAAGGCCTAGCGCCGCATTTCAATGATCACGGCCTATCGCCGACAGCAACAACTCCTTCGACCTAGCGCCGAATTACCGTACCCACGGCCTAGCGCCGAATTACAATGAGACACGGCCTATCGCTGACAGCAACAACTCCTTCGACCTAGCGCCGAATTACAGTACCCAGGGCCTAGCGCCGAATTACAATGAGACACGGCCTAGCGCCGAATTACAGTACCCACGGCCTAGCGCCGAATTACTATGACCCACAGCCTAGCGCAGGATTACAATACCCATGGCCTAGCGCCGAATTACAATGAGACACGGCCTATCGCCGACAGCAACAACTCCTTCGACCTAGCGCTGAATTACAGTACCCACGGCCTAGCGCCGAATTACAATGAGACACGGCCTAGCGCCGAATTACAGTACCCACGGCCTAGCGCCGAATTACTATGACCCACGGCCTAGCGCCGGATTACAGTACCCACGGCCTAGCGCCGAATTACAATGAGACACGGCCTAGTGCCGAATTACAATGAGACACGGCCTAGCGCCGAATTACTATGACCCATGGCCTAGCGCCGACTCCTGGTGGTCTAGGGAGCTATAAAAGACTTACCAATCCTGGGGCCTTTGGCTGAGATGAGCCTGGCCCATCCTCCGGGTGGTCTTCGCCGGAGGTGGAACAACTTCCGCCACCTCCGGGCTTCCTGCAGTCTTCACCTGGGCAGCAGTGGCCGGGGCTAGCTCTTTTGCGTCGCACACTGCTGCCCTAGGGCCTCCGGCGCCTTCTCCGTCTTCACTCCTGGTGGGCGCCGGTCTGCGGCTCTTCGTCCGGCGTCTTCGTTCTCCTGTCTTCGGGAGGTCTTCCCCGCTCCGTCCCGGCCGTCGCACCTCTCCTCCCCTCCTCGCGCCAGCTAATTCAAGCCGATGCCAGGGGGCGGGGTGATGACGCGGCGAGCTACGATTGGCTCGCCGTGGCCATCCCCTGCTGGCTGCTGATCCGTGAGCCCTGATTGGTTCACAATCGGCGCCACATTCAAAGGGGCTTGTGCTGATTGGCTGAGTCTGAATCCCCCAAGATTCAGACTCGCCATCACGCACGTGGAGTAGCGGCGGCAACCCGCCGCTACCTCCACGCCCGCTGCGCCGGATGGGGGGCAGGATCACGACCGATCCTGGCCCGCCGGCCGGCTTGTGGATGGACCCTGCCACACTCTCGAACGGGGCTGGGATCTCTCCAGATCCCACCCCACTCTGATGCCCGGGGCTCCCGCTGCCCCAAGGCACCCCCACCATCCAGGCGTGGAGGGTGAGGATGCCTAGTAGCAGGGTGAGTGACCGCACTGGTACACTCAGCCCTGCTACACTGATACTGCTGTTTCATGCACTAGAATGCCTATTGCTGAAGCCGGGGCCAAACACAGTCAGGCATCTTCTGTAACCTCTCGCTCTGAGTCTACAGTGGGCAACACCTCCATTTCTAAAAAACATCACTTTAGTAAATATACCCCTGCAGCTGAAGAACAAACTGCGTTTTTACAAACTTCCCAAATCTCTGAGGAGAATCTACGGGTGTTCACAAGTGCTATGTGTGAGTCTGACATTTCTGTCATTGTAATCCTGGAGAAGCCTCCTTCCATCATTTCTGCACCCTCTGCAAATGTGAAAATGATTAGCAGTAAAAGTAAATATGGTGATATAGAAATTGAGGATGCTACTGTGTAAGTGCACCAGGATGGGGGGGGGGGGTATTTGTGTATCTGATACTACTGAAGATGTTGATGATGAGTGTGTTGGACAAAAAGAAGTTGATCAAATTCAGGAGGAGGATGTTGTTTGTGTCAAAGTAAGTCAGCAGCCAGTGACAGCAGTTCTTGCCCATGATAACAAGAAGGCCATTGTCATGCCTGGCAACAAGACCAAAAAAGCCATCTCTTTTGTGTGGAATTATTTTTACCCAAATCCTGAGAACATTGTCAAGCCATCTGTACCATTTGTGAGGCCAAAGCAAGTATAGATAGGGGAGTTAACCATCTAGGAACCTCCTCCCTGTTGCATCATTTGCAGCGAGTTAATTCAAATTATTTGGGAAATCTCAAAAATCCTGTAAAAAGATAATAGTCCAGTATCAGCTGCCAAAAGAATGGATAGATTCTAGCCCATGCACCGCTAACACCTTTATCATTAATTTCAATAATCGGAGGTAGTCTTCCTGCATCCAATTTGTGAAGCTTAACTGACTCCTCCTCTATCCAGGATTCCCCAGAAGAAGCTAAGGTTGCTGCTGCTGGGGTAAATCTTCATCACAGAAGGAGACCAAGAAGACTAGTAGTTTCAAACAACAATTGACTGTGAAACAATCCTTTGCAAGAGGAAGCATGTATGAAAGCTTCCATCCAGTTGCACAGTGGATCACTGAAGCCATGATGTATATGCTAGCATCAGATCTGTGCCCAATATCTGTCATCAATGCATCTGGTTTTAGACAGTTAGTTGAGGTCCTGTGTCCCTGTTACCAAATTCCATCTTGATTCCATTTTACCAGAACACTAATTCCTCACCTGTAGCGGGACGTTAGATAAAAAAATATTGTTGGCCTAGGAAATGCCATCATGCCGGGTATCCATTTAACTACAGATATGTGGATAAGCGGTACTAGTTAAACAAAAGATTACATGAGTGTGACAGTCCACTGGGTGGGGGTATTGCCTGCAGAAGTTTCTAACACACAATTCCAGTTCATTTACAGGCAGGCTACTCTCTGTATCACCCACTGGCATCACTAGGGGTGTGAGGGCCACACCGAGTGACACCATTCTGAGGGGGTGACAATAAAATAGTAGAGCTGCTATGCAATTTTGGTGTCACCCCATCGGATGGTGTCATGAGCAGACGCAACTCAGAGAGAGGCTGGGGAGAGGCTGCGGGCTACTGCCCCAGCAGCTGCCAAAGCATTGGGTAAGCCCACTGTGTGCTGAGAATGGGGGGCATGACATGCAGTCACGCCCCCAAGATCAGCTCACATAAGGGGGCGTGGCTTCCTACCAGCCGCACCGGGTGTCACCCAAGTAAGTGACGCTGCTGGTATCACCGACTTCACTAAGAGGCATACCAATGTCAATCTGTTAAAAAAAACTCAGGGATGTTATAGCAAAATAGCTTACCCTGCTCAGACTCTCTTCAGGATTTGTCATTACCGTTAACGCAAGTAACATTATATGAGCATTACAACACGGCAAATTTGAACATGTACCTTGTTTTGCCCACACAATAAACTTAGTGGTTAAGAATTTTTTTTAAATAACATGTGCGTGCAGCAGATGCTTTCTGTGTCTCGTAAAATTTCTGGGCACTTTCGGCATTTAGCAACTGCATGTAAAAGATTGAAGCAACTTCAAGAACAGTTCAATTTGCCATTCCACCAACTGAAGCAAGTGGTACTAACCAGGTGGAATTCCACCCTTTATATGCTTCAACAACTGCAGGAACAGCAAAAAGCCATCCAAAACTACACTACAAGCCATAAACCATAAATAGGGAGAGGAAGAGGAATGTACCTTACTCCAGCACAGTTGAGAATACTCTACGTTTTATATAGGATACTGAAACCATTTGAAATAGTAACCAGTGAAATGACTTTAGACACTGCCAGCCTGAGTCAGGTTATTCTGATAAACTACTGGAATAACAGCTAGAGAAACTGAGGGAGGAGATGAAACAAAGCGATTCTGCTGAGTATGTTGGACTTGTAGATAAAGTTCTTTATTCCCTTCACCAGGACCAAAGGGTTTGCAACATCTTGCAATTGGATCACTACATTTTGGCAATCTTGCTTGATCCTAGGTTTAAGTCCTATATCAAGTCTTTCTTTCGATATGACACAAATCTTAAGAGATGCAAATAGCTCCTTGCAAGTAAGTTTTCGGATCAAGTGGCACATGACATGACCAGGTCTCCTGCTTCAGTTTCTCCTGCAAATGCTGCTGCCATAAAAAAATTGGCCTTTTCCCAAGAGACCCACTAGTGATGAGGATGAGTCAATTCAGCTCACCACATGGAAACAATGTTATGACATCTGGTCAGGCTTAAAAGAATTGGCCAAAATTACTGATACCTCAACTCTGACTATATCACTAAGTATCAATAAAATTGTGGATTATTTTAATGTCAATGTACAAATAAACATGTCACACAGTCCCTTTGAATACTATAGAAAAAAGGGCATTTGCAGCCTCTTGTACAAACTAGCTTTGTTTTATTTAAGCTGCCCACTCTCAAGTCTGTTTAGCACAGCCGTGAACCTTGTGAGCAATCAGCGTAGGAAGCTGCTTCCTAAAAATGTGGAAAAACTGATGTTCATAAAAAATAACTACAAATTATATGAGGAAGACCTTTGATGCTAATTACAACAAAGTACAGTAATGGTGTATTTCAGTGGGGATGAGCTAATATTGTGTGTTGAAGATGTTGACAACACCGATGAGGATGGTAATGACATCTTCGAACTGTAAAGAAGATTAACAACACTGTTAGCCACCTTAAGCCCATTGTTAGGATGTTTTGTGGGGACCCAAACAAACTAAGCTCTTTAGCCACAAAAGTGGCAGTCCCTGTAGCTGAAGTGCTTGGTTTGTTAGAATGTGCATGTCCTTTTTAATATGCACCACTTTTCATCATGGGCCTTGCCAAGATTTATGGGTCTTGCCAAGATGTGTTTGACAGGCAGTATATATTACTATACTTTACTGGGGCATTCATTTTGTTTTGTTGCTTACAATGCTTGTTTTTAATAGTGTTTTCTATTTCAGATTTGTTTTTATTTTATATTTTTATTAACACTGTAATCAATTAATCAATGCTTACCTGGCTTCCACTAAAAACTACACCTCTATTTACCTGTGCTGGCCTCAGGCCTCTGATCTAGTTCTTGATTAATGAAAACATACTATAGCATTATATAGATTATAATAATCTGCCATAATGTCTGCCAATGCAGTGCCACTCTGTTTCCTAGATGTGCTATATTCTTTTTTTAAACTGCTATTTGCTTGTGCCGGTGCTCTGTCACTTAGTTTAACCAGTCAGCTTGCTGCAGCCTTTGGCCAATAGGGTGAAAACAATATTGTGAGCTGTGAGGTGGTCAAAATTGACTGGAAATGACTGGAAATTAATGTTATTGAGGTTAATAATACTGTAGGAACAAAAATAGACTCACATTACATGATCTTAGTTGTTTTTATCAATTCTTTAAAATAACACGATGATGAATTAAAACCAAAACCAAAGCGTGGTAGTCCACCCAAAACTCTAATTCATTGGATGTTTCTATCGTAATGTTTCTTTTCAATTGCTCACATTGCTTATTTTTTAATGTATTTACTGTGTATTATTTGTGTGATATACAGGGGTATTCAATTTGGAGCGAAAAGTCCGTGCTGGACTTTTCGCTCCACATCGCTGATTTTCCTGGGATAAGGTATTGGGTGTGCGCCCGCTTTATCCCCGTATTCAATTAAAAAGCTACGAAAACGGGAGCCGGCGAAATAGGATCAACGAAAAAAAACGGGGTTTACCTGGAATAAATTGTAGGACCCCCCTATAGCTGTCAAAACATGGGAGATCACTATGGGTACCCCCCGTTTTAGCCTGCAAATGAAAGTCGGGGTTTTAAATAGATGCGGCAGGTGTTTTTTTCCGACATTGAAGAAGTGATGCAGAAGAGCACTTAGGTTATTTTTTTTTCATTTTTTTAAGTGGTCCCATCAAATTTGGGGTACATGAAAATGGGTACTAGCATATTTTTATGTCCCTAAAGTCATTTTTTTTTAAATTTTGCAAAAATGCACCTGCCGCTAATAGCCTATTCTAGAAATCACCTGCCGCATACTTGCAGAATAGCCCTGAACCTATTTCCCTATTTTAAACACTTTTTTCCATTTTTTTTTATCACCCCAATTTTTAAATAATTTTTTTGGGGTGTCCCTAATTTTTTTTTTCTTTTTTTGACACAGTTTCTTTTTGACATTCCCAGGGTTGCAGGCTATTTTTTTTTTAAGCCTGCACCCCTAAACCCCAATTCTGCACTTTTTTTTTTGCCACCTATTCAGTGGTAAAAAGTTATCCCCGTTTTTTTTCAGAGACTTTTCGAACCTGCGAAAAGTCTTTGAAATTGAATACAGGGATAATTGAAATCGGCCAAAATGACGTCATCTGCGATAATTTATCGCCGATTCCGAAATTTTCGCTCCAAATTGAATACCCCTGATAGAGTGCACAACTGCGGCAGGGTTCAATCGCTAACCAAGATGGCCACCGTTTGGTATTCTGCGCATGCGTGGCGCAATCTTGTTACTGTTTTAGACTGCCACAGATGCAACAAGGACCTATGCAACTTACTGTAGCTCCAGTGAGACTGCGTTATACATGGAGAATACCTACCATTACCATTGTATATGCACCGCTACCCACATACATCACGGCTGGTGCTCTGTATGGTTCCTCTCAAGCTTCGCTCCATCTGTATGCTGAGTATATGTAACAGTGAGTACGGCTGTACAAACTTATCACTACTCAAAAAACCACAACACTGGTTAAGTCTCTGAATTGTTTTGGTGACATTGGATTTGCTGGTGTATACTCTTACTCTGCTTATACCATCGCCAATAGTACACACATTTAACAATTTGCACATATATAAGAGACACATGATTCTGAGTGAACTTTTATTGATTTATACAAATCTTATCACTGTATTTATGAATCCCTATTCTATTTCAAATAACGTTATGTCTACAAACTATTTACTAATAAAATATTACCACTAGTACAAATAAGTCAAGTTAACCTTCTGTAAATGATATATACATATATTCCACGTTTCATGTGTTCACATTTATATGGCTTTTTAAATTACTAAAAATAGTAATTTAGGGTCATATCTGCAATATATAGGTTCCTTCCTACTGAGATTTCCACCGGCTGCGGCTCTAATCCGTCGCTGTTATAATTAAGACGCACCATCAGTTGCACCATCAGAGGTTGCACCAGCCCTGTGGAGGTGCAGAATCTCCATCTGAACATGGCCGCTGACTGTGACAAGCCCTCAGCATCCCCACGTCTGGCTAGCCACCCCCAGAAACGCCCACTGAAATCTTCAGCTGCTGCGTCCAAACTAAATCCGCGGCTTAGAGCGGTAACAATCAGGATGCTTGTGCAGTGCGACTTGGACGCATGCGGAGACTGAAAACATTGTCTTTGTCATTATTTTACTATAGTGTGAATAGTACTTTTATGTTTCTATCTCTCCTTAATGATTCATTAGGTTGCAAATAATATGAACATTCCCCATAAGCTGATTTTTGATATCTCCATAATTTAAAATGTTGCATTTATTTCAGGCAACAGAGTAGATCAGGGAAACATAGTTGAATGTACTGGCATAGATATTATTTATTATTTCTATGCTACTGTATTATTATTATCAGTGCTTTGTTTCTATAAAAAAAAAGTTCCTGGTACTCACAGTGGCGGCACTGTGGTCGGTGACACCCAGTGCAGCTAGTAAACCATACTTGCCAACTCTCCCTCATTGTCAGGGAGACTCCCTGAAATAGTAGCAATCTCCCTGTCTCCCTGAAGAGTCTGGCAATCTCCCTCATTTCATCCTTACCCCCATTATGAAGCTGTTATATTAAAAAACAGAGATATATACATTCAAATGGGATCATTAGTGTAATTTCCTTGCATTGGTTATTATAAGGCACAATGATCCCTATGAATTTATGAATAGTATTAGTGTGTTTTCATCAACAAACAGATCTTACTAACTACTTTTGGGCTGGTTTACATTTGGATGTAAGTCAGGTTTAGGACACGCCCCTCAGATTTATCAGGACACGCCCACTGTAACATGCGCTAATAGGTGCTGCTTGCACAATCTCCCTGAAATGCTTTTTCAAAAGTAGGCAAGTATGTAGTAAACCCCCTGGGCATGCCTTTGTTGCGCGTACCCTAAAGGGGTGGGTACTTGCTGGGAGAGAGCGTGGCTTCAGCACACCCCTGATATCAGCATACCCAGCACTCCCAGAGATGCCAGACTACCCCCAGAGACTCTCCCTGCACTGCCAACTCCTCCTAGGTGACTAGGAGCCAGACACTGCACTGTGATGTTAGTGTGCAGCGCCCAGCTCCCTGTCCCTGAGCAGGGGCCGGTGACACCCGGTGCGGTCTGCAACCCCCCCACACCTCTGGTGACGGCCCTGGGTACTATAAAAAAGATGCCAGTGCTCAAGTTGATGCAAAATTCATGGCAGCTTCCATGTTGTGGAAAAGTGTACAGGTGCTTATATTATTCATTCCTAAAAGTATTTAAGGACAGAATTCTTCTTTTTATGGAAATATTTGTAAGAATTAGAAATTAGACAAACAAAAAGGTGCTAATACTGCATAACACAGAGTACCTCCAGAGAAAAAGCATGTATTTATTATTATTATTATTATTATTATTATTAATAATTCTCAATTGGCTCTAAATAGTCATCATGGCTGATGTAGGCCATAATATAGAGAAATATTTCTCATAACCCTCATCCTCAAACTCATAGGGCCTGATTCAGCATTGCATGTAAGTGCAATGCTGAACGCAGATTCCCGATTATCGGTAATCTGCGAGTGATTGACAGGCAGAGGCATTTATGAGGCCTGTGACGTTGGTAGCAGTGCTGGGATCACAGATACAGCAGGAGCTGTCAGACACCTCCTGCTGCATTTGCATCATACTGTGCCGACATTCCTGGGCAGCTTTCCGGGAGCAGCAGGAGGGGACTTGCTGCTCTCCTCTTCAGGGACAGGGCCAGACGATAGACTGCATTAGACCACGCCCCCTTTACAGAAAACCCTCGCAATTCGCGGGTCCGTAAGGAGGAGGCGGGGCTAAATGATGCAATTTGCTCCATTTAGCCCTGCCCCTTCCCTACGGACCCAAAAATTCCAGGTAAAATCTCCCCATCCTGCCCACTTCACTAGGAAGTGAGTGGGATGCGGGAGATATGCCTACTCTTCATGGGTTGTGGGTGGGGTCACCCGAAAAATCGGGAGCCTCCCACGAATCCCGGGAGAGTAGGCATGTATGATTTGCATATTTGCAAAGATGGAATTGCAAAGCTGCTTGTGTGTGGCTTTGCAATTCCGTCCTCTGCTGAATCAGCCCCATAAAGAAGAGAACCCACTGACCTGTCCTTATTTCCTTTAAATGAAGGCTTTCAAAGATCTGCATTCATGATCAGACACTTTTTTAAGTGTGTTTTTTGTGATTGTTGACACTCAAATAGTAAGTAGACAGGTTCCACCCACCTGTCTACACTGCAGTGTCCAGTAATCAGTGAAGTTTATTTACAAAAGCCAGCACTATAACTGGAACAAATATTATACCAGAAAGCAGTGGCGTAACTTCATCCCAGACGCCTGGAAGCAAGTTATAATTTGGTGCCCCCCCCTCCCCCCGTCACAGCCGCTGACACTGTAATGTAGTAATTCACATGCAGACAGGCTATAGATAGATGAAGGCAGCAGCTGATGGTCTGACATGGAGCTCTCCACTACTGTATGGTGACTTCTCAGGTGCCGGGAAGGGGTGCCATGTATTGGGCGGCCGTGACGGTATACTCCTGGTACATAGTTACAGCCCTAAGTGGGGTGAATATGTTGTGGACAATGGAGGATGTGCCCCTTCAGAGCTGGAGCCCGGCGGCAGGCGCCTCCATTGTCTCCCATAGTTCTGCCCCTGCCAGAAAGCTACTGGTATACAATTTGCCCATTTTAGGTGGCCACAGTGAGCCGGACAACAATGACGACTCAGCACTTGAGCACTAAGGGCCTGATTCATCCTGGATTGCAATTGCAACAGCGTATGCAGATCGGCCGATTGTGCGTACTACGCATGCGTATGCACCGCAGTGCGCGTGCGTAACTTAGCATTGCGATCGCACTGCGATCATGCACGGAGAAAGAAACCCATCGCAGAGTGAGTGAAGGGACATCAGCGTTTGGGGGTGGTGACGGGGGAGAGGTCGGTCATACACAGGCATGCCTGTCCGTTTGAATGCCATTACATAGGCGTGCAGAAATTAGCCACTGCAATGGCATACACGCTGCAACGAGAATTACAATTTCTGAGACAGGTTAGACCAGCTGTAATTCTGCCTGAGGGGCCAATGTTACTCAATGTTACCAATGTATACGCAGGACTGCGAGGTCTTACGGATGTGAGAAAGCAGTAGTGGGTGTCTCTATGCTGGCTGAGCGGTTGCAAACATTAGCATATTTTCGCAGCAGAACTGCTTGTGTAATCGCAGGTGTGATTGCAATAGCGATCCGTAATGAATCAGGCCCTAAGTTAAGCACACTATTATCATGCTGGCTAACACAGAAAGTGGTTTTAGATTATGAGTTAAAACAAAGCAAGGCAGTAGCACAGGGCACCGCAGGGCAAAATTTTTGAAGCCTCTGACGAAGCTGTAAAGACAGAGAAACGCGTTAGCCGGACCTTTTCATCATCCGAGGAGTTTCTGGCTTTCTATGGTTCTTATTCCAATACCATCATCACATCGGACCATTGGGTCAAACATCCCATTAAACTCATCATCTACACCCCAGGTGGGACAGCACAAAGTTGCTGGAATTAAGTCATTCACCATCTCTCCCCACAGCGGGATTGCACTAAGCTGCAGGGATATATAATTTACCAAGGAACATTCTCCATTGATGGTATGGATATTATGATTTGAACAGAGATATATTTTTAGACCTGCGGGACAGGCCTCAACTAAATTCACACCAGAGATTTTCTATATGAGTATATTTATACTTCTGCATATTAACATTGCTCAGACTCCACGGATATTTATGTATTAGGTATCTCTCATATGTTTTATCATGTCGATTTTTATTTAAATAAATTCATTATTTTGAACCATTACATGCAGCCATTTATATTTCCATAATTTGCGCTGTTCCTTTTTCCATGTTTACACCTATCTGTCAGCCTACTGCAGTTTAGCCATTTCATTATGTGAGGGAACATTAGGCTATCTATAACACACACATATATATTTATATTATGCTTGCTGACTCATAAATTCTCCTCCCCGGGAGAAGCCTGGGGAGGAGAAGCAGGGTCACTGAGCCCCACCCCCTAATGGGAATTTGCAGTGGATATTTAAAATAGGGGGCTAAATGACGCAATTCTCATAGAATCACCTCATTAGACCCCTCCCCCAATGTACGGACCCACTGATCCCCAATAATATTCTCCCCATTCTGCCCACTTCACTAGGAAGTGGGCAGAATTCGAAAGAAGTGCCGACCCTTCTGGGGGTGTGGGGGGTTATCCGAAAAATCGGGAGCCTTCCGCAACTTACGGGAGGGTAGGCAAGTATGATTTATATAGATTTCATAGGTTCTGTTCCGTCAGCTTAATGCGCACGCAGTGGGAGTAGGAGCGCTCTACCAAATGGCTCCCATTGTGCTAGAGATGGGACAGACCTAGTGCTATAGGACAGAGCCGAGCGAGTGAGGAAGTCGGGACAGAGTGGAGCGATGAGGAACAAGCTCCTGTGAGAGTGAAGGTGGAGTGGCGGAAAGAGGGGATGGGCCGGAGTGAGCCTTGGGGTGGGGTGCTGTAACCCCCAAAGTACGCTCCAAACAAAAAATATATATATTTTCTGTGTTTGTGAATTGTGTGCGCAGTAGCCGCACGTGCATCAACAAAGTAGTGCCAAGCGTGCGCCTGTGTCATAAGTAAAGGGCCGGCTGGCTTGACCGTTAAAGGGTGCTGTAACCCCCAAAGTACACTCCAAACCAAATAAAAAAATATTTTCTGTGTTTGTGAATTGTGTGCGCAGTAGCCGCACGTGCATCAACAAAGTAGTGCCCAGCGTGCGCCTGTGTTATAAGTAAAGGGCCGGCTGGCTTGACCGTTAAAGGGTGCTGTAACCCCCAAAGTGCACTCCAAACCAAATAAAAAAATATTTTCTGTGTTTGTGAATTGTGTGCACTGTGGCTGCACGTGCATCAACAAAGGAGCAGCGCCAAGCATGCGCCTGTGTCCCATAAGTAAAGGGCCGGCTGGCTCATTTCTTAAAGGGTGGTGTAACCCACAAAGTGCACTAGTCTCCAACAAAAATAAAAAATTATTTTCTGTGTTTGTGTGTGCCTTAGCCGCACGTATATATCAATATAACATAAATGGAGGACCAAACTTTCTCCGATAAAAATAAAATAGGGAAAGATCAAGAACCACTTCCTCCTAGTGCTGTTGCTGCTGCTGGGAGTTGTTCATCATCCCAGAGAGGAAGTAGGAACACCACTACTTTTACTAAACAATTGACCCTCCAACAGTCCCTAGCGAGGAGGATGAAGTATGACAGCTGTCATCCTGAAGCAAAACGTATAACTGAGGCCTTGACTGCTATGTTGGTGTTAGACGTGCGTCCGGTATCCGCCATTAGTGCAGTGGGATTTAGACAATTGATGGAGGTAGTGTGTCCCTGGTTCCAAATCCCGTCTAGATTCCACCTGCATCCTCAAAGCAGCAGCGATAAGCGTGCGTCTGTCTGTTAAAGGATGGTGTAACCCTCAAAGTGCACTCCACAAACAATAAAAAAATTCTTCTTTTTTTTCTGTCTTTGTGAATTGTGTGGGCTGTAGCCGCACCTGCATCCTCAAAGCAGCAGCGACAAGCGTGCGTCTGTCTGTTAAAGGGTGGTGTAACCCTCAAAGTGCACTCCACAAACAATAAAAAAATTCTTCTTTTTTTTCTGTCTTTGTGAATTGTGTGGGCTGTAGCCTCACCAGCATCCTCAAAGCAGTAGCGACAAGCGTGCGTCTGTCTGTTAAAGGGTGGTGTTACCCCAAAGTGCGCTCCAACAAAATAAAATAATCTTATTTTTTTCTGTGTTTGTGTGTGAAATGTATGCGCAGTAGCCGCACCTGCATCCTCAAAGCAGCAGCGACAAGCGTGCATCTGTCTGTTAAAGGGTGGTGTAACCATCAAAGTGCGCTCCACAAAAAATAAAAAATTCTTCTTTTTTTTCTGTCTTTGTGAATTGTGTGGGCTGTAGCCGCACCTGCATCCTCAAAGCAGCAGCGACAAGCATGCGTCTGTCTGTTAAAGGATTACATCGGTGACAGCATCCAAGTAGGCATGTCAGACAGTCCTTACCTGTACTGGCAGGAAAAAGAGGCAATTTAGAGATCCCTGTACAAACTGGCTATTTTTTACCTGAGTTGCCCCCCCTCCAGTGTGTACTCAGAAAGAGTGTTTAGTGCAGCCGGGAACCTTGTCAGCGAAAGGCGTAGGAGGTTGCTTCCACAAAATGTGGAGAAGATGATGTTCATAAAATGAATTATCAACTCTTCCAGGGAGACCAGCCTCCAGAACGTACAGAGGGACCTGTGGTTGTGGATTCCAGCGGGGAAGAATTAATACTCTGTGAGGATGAGGATGCACACAACACTGAAGAGGGTGAGGAATCGGTGGATGAGGAGGATGAGAATGACATCTTGCCTCCGTAGAGCCAGTTTGTGCAGGGACAGATTAATTGCCAGCTTGTTTTGTGGGGGCCCAAACGAACCAATCATTTCAGCCACAGTCGTGTGGCAGACCCTGGCGCTGAAATGTTTGGTTTGTTAAAGTGTGCATGTCCTGTTTATACAACATAAGGGTGGGTGGGAGGACTCAAGGACAATTCCATCTTGAACCTCTTTTTTTTCTTTGAATTATGTACTGTTTGGGGCCTAGTTTTTCAAACTGCCATCCTGTCTGCCACTGCAGTGTCACTCCTAGATGGACCACGTGTTTGTGCTGCCCACTCGTATCTCTTAGCATAGTCATACAGCTACCTCGGTGCAACCTTTTGGACATAAAAACACTATTGTGAGGAGTGAGGTGTTCAGAATAGACTGGAAATGAGTGGAAATTAAGGTTATTGAGGTTAATAATAGCATAGGAGCAGAAAAACACACAAATGCTGTGATTTTAGCTGTTTTTATGCTTTTTTTTAAAAAAAATACAGATCCAAAACACAAAACCCAGAACCCAAAACACGGAAGGGTGGTTTTGGCAAAACCAATCCAGATCCAAAATACGAAGAAAGATCCAGATCCAAAACCAAAACACAAAAAGTGGCCGGTGCACACCCCTAGTCTGGAGTAACACTGGGGACTGGAAAGACACAAATTGTTTGATCAGGGAGATTCTCATTTTGCCTTGCACAAAAACTTCTGTTACTATACATTATCTGATTATGATGATGACATTGGTTACATTTCTACGTAAACAGGCATCTTCCAGACAGTGTGATCTACATGAACAGTGAAGACCGGCTGAAGATGCTGCCCAATGAGGCTCAAATTCATCAGAGTATCCCTGTTGCAGAGAAACCACAATATAGGTAAGAAAATAGACTTCCAAAGTGACTGGCCTGTACCTAGTGCAGAGGGATAGGGGTCCCCAAAAAGAGTGCATCAATCACCAGGATTTCTGTTGCCGACTCTGCTCCCCTCAGTGGCTTGCAAAAGCCCCTCCAGGCCCTAAGAGGATGGAGTATCTTACCTTCCTCCACAGACCTCGCCCCCCCAACAGACCAGCCCCCATAAGGGCTTCTTCCAGAAATTTCCCGGGCTGATTTTCCATCCCAATCCACCCCTGAACTCTGGTATGCTTCACATTCTGGAGCTTGTTAAATTTAGCAATTATGCAACCTCTATAGGGCTCTATAGGGACACTAAGAGCAGCCACGAGCCAGGATATTGAGGGTGTGTGGCTGCACATGGGGGAGACTTGCCCCCCCCACACACACACACACACACACACAAGAAAAGTGTAAAACTAGCTTTCCCACGGTCACACAGGGGGTGTCGGTGGTTGCATTGGGGTTGCTGGCGGCCACACATGGGGAAAATATCCCCCTTACTAGCTGACAGGGGCCATGCTGGGCCCCTGTAATAAGCTGGACCAAGGCATTTAGTATCTACACCACCCTCTCTCTGCGCCCCTGGGTTTCTATGGGGTTGCTTTTGCAACTGAAAATGGGGGATCACAGCAGATATCTTTGATGCTTGATATTTGATATAGCCCACCAAAATGGGTGTTTTTGGTTGATATGCCACAAATATTTCGGTGGGGTGCTGACAGTGGCGTAACTAGGGTATTTGGAACCCAGGGCAAATTTGAAAATGGAGCCCCCCCCCTATGTGCGCGCGGCAAAAGTGGCCACTGAAAAATGGGGCGTGTCAACATGACACACACCCCTTTCTTGTCACTGGGAACATTTCTTTCCATTTGCACCTTAATGCAGTGCCCCTTATACAGTCCCCCCCATGCAGTGCCCCTAGTAGTGGTCCCCCTTATGCAGGCCCCGATTAGTTCCCCTTATACAGGCCCCCAGTAGTGGTCTCCATATGCAGTGCCCCTTACACAGTGCCCCCTGTAGTGGTCCCCCTTATGCAGCCCCCCATTAGTTCCCCTTATACAGTGCCCCCAGTAGTGATCCCTCATATGCAGGCCCTCAGTAGTGATCCCCCATATACAGTGCCCCTTATACAGTGCCCGCAGTAGTTGTCCCCCTTATGCAGTGCCCCCTGTAGTGGTTCTCCCTTTTCAGTGCCCCCTGTAGTGGACCCCCCTGTGCAGTGCCCCCAGTAGTGAGCCCCTTATATAGTGCACCCAGTAGTGCCCCCAGTAGTAGTCCCTCCTATACAGTGCCCTTTATATAGATCCCCCAGTAGGAGTCCTCCTTGATGCAGTGCCCCCTGTAGTAGTCCCCAGTAGTGGTCCCACACAATGCAGTGCCCACAGTAGTATCCCCCCCCAGTGTTAGTCCCCAGTAGTGGTCCCCCATGATGCAGTGCCCACAGTAGTATCCCCCCCCAGTGGTAGTCCCCAGTAGTGGTCCCCCACGATGCAGTGCCCACAGTAGTATCCCCCCCAGTAGTGGTCCCCCCTGAAGCAGTGCCCTCAGTAGTATCCCCCCCAGTAGTATCCCCCCAGTAGTGGTCCCCCCCCGAGGCAGTGCCCCACTAGTATCCCCCCCCAGTAGTTGTCCCCAGTAGTGGCCCCCCCCGAAGCAGTGCCCCCAGTAGTATCCCCCCAGTAGTGCCCCCAGTACTAGTCCTCTTCTTTGTAATAGAGCGCGCCACCCCCCCCCCCCAAATACACACTAAAATTAAACAAAAGAAAAATACTTACCTGTATCCACGCTCCTGCTCCCGCCGCCGTCCGCACGTCCATCCTCCCGGGCCGGGCCGCTCTGCATTATGGGAGAGACAGCATGACATCATGACGTTTCTCCCATTACCACTGCAGGAGCCGGACGGAAGCCCGGCTCTTGCCGAGGCCGCGCAGCAGTCAATGAGAGTCTATCTGACTCTCATTGGCTGTTGATTCACACACACATCGCTGCCGCTCGGCAGTGATGTGTGTGCAGCAGCAGCAGCCAATGAGAGTCTGTCTGACTCTCATTGGCTGCTGATTAACACACACATCCCCCCCAGTAGTGGTCCCCCCTGAAGCAGTGCCCTCAGTAGTATCCCCCCCAGTAGTATCCCCCCAGTAGTGGTCCCCCCCCGAGGCAGTGCCCCACTAGTATCCCCCCCCAGTAGTTGTCCCCAGTAGTGGCCCCCCCCGAAGCAGTGCCCCCAGTAGTATCCCCCCAGTAGTGCCCCCAGTACTAGTCCTCTTCTTTGTAATAGAGCGCGCCACCCCCCCCCCCAAATACACACTAAAATTAAACAAAAGAAAAATACTTACCTGTATCCACGCTCCTGCTCCCGCCGCCGTCCGCACGTCCATCCTCCCGGGCCGGGCCGCTCTGCATTATGGGAGAGACAGCATGACATCATGACGTTTCTCCCATTACCACTGCAGGAGCCGGACGGAAGCCCGGCTCTTGCCGAGGCCGCGCAGCAGTCAATGAGAGTCTATCTGACTCTCATTGGCTGTTGATTCACACACACATCGCTGCCGCTCGGCAGTGATGTGTGTGCAGCAGCAGCAGCCAATGAGAGTCTGTCTGACTCTCATTGGCTGCTGATTAACACACACATCACCGCCAGTGCTGGCGGGCACAGTCTGAGCCCGCCTGCCATCCTCCTCCTGTTGCTATTGGGCAAGCACTCAGGGGGAGGGAAGGGGCTCAGCTGTGCAGCACAGGACCGGTGCTGGAAGCCTAGCGCCAGTTCTGTGTAAATGTATAGCGCTGACCACACTCACTGCGATCGGCGCTACACTGGCTAACTAGGGCGGGCCGGTACCGTGGCCGGCGGTGCCCCCCACGCCCCCAGTCCCACGGCGCCCAGGGCACGCACCCCGCTCACCCTGCCCTAGTTACACCACTGGGTGCTGAGACCTCCGTCTTCTCTCCTGCTGCTTCACTGTCTCTACGCAGCTTCAAACGGGCTGCGAACAGTCCAAACAGCAGGAGAAAAGTGCCCTATTTCCGAAAACCTGTCTCCGCAAAAAGAGCATTTTTTTTAAGTGATAATTAAGCATAAGAGGCATGATGAATTCCTCCAATACTTGGATTAAACTCACAGCAAATTCAATGCTTAATTATCACAGGGTATAATGAATAGACCCCTCAATCTTTTTTTCTTATATACTAGTAATATGTCAAAGAAACATATTTTACATGTTAATAACTCTGTGCTGCTATTTTTTTTTGCATTATTTTATTTACAGTCTTAGTCATTTATTTTCCACTGCGCATGCCCAAGCAGCCAGGCAGGAGTCCCGGACACTTTATGGATTAGGTTGCTTTGTAATATTTTTTGTTTCTCTATTGGAAGTTGTGTGCTTTTAATGCTTCGTCTTCAGCTTTGTATGGGAAGGTATTTTTTGCAGGAACAAATTTGGGTGGGGGCCTCGAACCAGTGTCTCGCCTTGGGTCCCGTGGGGTCTTAATATGGCTCTGCTTCTTATACACAAATAGCTGGGACTTTGCATAAGCTCAGCCACCTGATGAATTGTGGGACAGGCATGCAGTTGATGTATATTATTTAAACAAACTGAGCCGCACTAATACTATTTACTTTTGCTGCTACGGCGCACAAATGAGACTAAATATGTCTCATTCTCAAGAGAAAATAAAAAAAAAAATGGAATAGGGAGACTCTACACTGTCGAAAGTCAATTGTGACATAAAAAAAGCTATTGATATATAGATATCTCTATTTTAATCATTATATACTGTGTGTATAATATATCTCTGTCTATCTACAGTATCGCTCTCTATCTATCTATCTATCTATCTATCTATCTATCTATCTATCTATCTATCTATCTAACACAGGTTCTCAAACTCGGTCCTCAAACTCGGTCCCTCAACAGTGCATGTTTTCCATGTCTTCCCACAGAATCAAGTGAAATAATTAGCTCCACTTGGGGATCTTTTAAAATGTGTCCGTGAGTAATGACAACACCTGTGCACCTGCAAGGAGACCTACAAAATGTGAATTGTGTGGGGTCTTGAGGACCGAGTTTGAGAACCACTGATCTAATCTATAAAATGATTGAAATAGTGCCCTATAGCACTCCCTAGTGGACATTCTCACCTGCATTCCATTGCTGATACCTGTCTAGAAACAGCCCTGTGGATAAACATAACTTAAGGTGCCTACACACTTGGCGATGTGCTCACGATCCGACATTGTGTCCGATTTCCCCTTGAACTCTCCCCAGTAGCTCCCCGGCAGTCGTGAGCACGATTTGGTGTTAAAAAATGGGACAAACGATCTATCGTGCAAAAGAAGAGACTGTGGGGGAGATGTATTATCGGCGACATCGCCGATGCGGTACATCCCCCCCGACTTCGCGTAGTTACCGCGGTATGTACCAAGAATATCGCAAAGAACAGCTCTCTCGATGAGAGCTGTCCTTTGCGATGCTGCCGGGCAGAGGGACTTCCGGGTTTAACACCCAGAAGTCCTTCTGTGCATGCCCAGAAGGACGCGGGCCACGGGGGCTCATGGGAGGGATCCGTCCGGATCCCTCCCAGCCCCTAGCGTTGCGCTAAGAAGCCCATAGGCTTCTATTGGGTAACGCCACCTGAAGGTGGCGTTACCTAGCAACGCGAAGCAGCAGAATGCAGCACATTCTGCTGCTTAATACATTCGGGGAATGCAGTAAAACCCCCGAAAACTGCATTTTTGGGGGTTTTACCGTATTTTTGCCATAAATACATCTCCCCCTGTGCTCCAATACCTATGCTGGGACATTAGTCATATACACATGGTAGGATAAACGATCTATCGTGCCTCCTAACTATTCCAATGCATCGTGACTGAGATTGTCAGATCTGCCCTACAGCACAACAGATCTGAAGATGCGATGTACAACCTGCGGGGACGTGCATCAGCATCGTGATCGTGAGTGGACACTCGTGATTTGGGCATATTTTGGCATATTTTACACGATTTGTCGTCACGATGCATCGGAATCGGGCAAATCGTGTAAAATATCGCTAAGTGTGTAGGCACCTTTACAGTAGTTTGTTGAACAACTACCTTAGAAGTACCTGAGTCATTTATCTTTTATTTGTACAGTGGCGACATATACAGATAGTGTGTTAATCATGCACATCAATCTCTGCTTGCAGGTTACATTCTCTACCATATACACTCATTTGTACAGAAACTAATGTAGGTTACCCCCATGTAAACATGAGAAGAACATTACAATTTCAACACCTCGGTTAGGATAAAGCCCAAGCTCTGAAAGACAGCAATGCTAATCACTGTGTCACCATGCCACCCAACACTTTGAGGTTGGTGAAAAAAACTGAATATGGATAAATATCATTTTAGTTTCTCTAGTTAGTGGGTGACAGACACTACAAATACATATTAATGCAATAACTTGTATCAGTTTTAATTTTCTTACCAGTGCCCCATTCCAGATAGGACAAGCAATCCGTGTACTCCACCCAATAAACAAAGGTTTGTAGCTAAGGACAGGAAAAAATGCCATAATTCCTGAAGTCACACTTATAATTCCAAATGCAATGAGAAGTCCTCCAGTAGTCTTATAGAGGCTCTTCATTTTCCATAAAACGTTTACTTTTCACTATCAGGCAGACTGCAACTAATGGTGTTTTCCAGACACTTTCTGTAAACTTCTGTTTCTTGGAAACTGTAGTCAAGATACAAATCCATTGTTTACATGTGTTAAGTCAACCTGCTGTTTGTTCTTAATTATCTCCGGATATGCGAGGACATGGCCAACAAATAAGCCATCTTGTATACATATAATATATGAACACATTCCTAGGAACCAAACACAAGTCTTGTGCAGATCACTTGTCTTTCCTGTGAAAGAATGTGCCTTCTAGTTACATCACTGTGCAAGAGTCATATGGGCAGGGCGTCTTAAGAGAGGTGGGGGCCCGTGTGCACTCCCCGTGCGGGGCCCCCTCCTCTCTCCTCGGTTGCCGGCAGCCGGCTGACGTGGCTGGCCAGCCACCAGAGCATTAGTAGACTCTGCGGTGGCCATTTTCCGGCGTTCTGTGCATGTGCAGTAGACTCTGGGCACTAGAGTGTGCCCGGAGTCTATTGCGCATGCGCAGAACACCGGAAAAATGGCTGCGGTGGCCATTTTTTCGGTGTTCTGAGCAGCGCTGACACCCGACGTGGGACCATGGATAGGTGAGTTTAAAAAAGAGATGAGCGGGTTCGGATATCAGAGATCCGAACCCACCCCAATTTCGGGGATCCGGGGCAATCTGAGCTAAGCTCGGATCTCCCTGCCTGCCATGGATCCCTCATCCGAGGCAAAACCTTGCAATCCCGCTGTAGGGTCATGAGGTTCTGTATTGAGCGGGCTTAACGTCTGTCATGGCTCTCAGACAATCAGCGTTAAGCCCATTTTATATGCACAGTTGCAAAAGAAGATGGCGCCCGCCATCCCCCGCTGCCTGATACCGCCGGCACCCCCCGCTGCTGACACTGCTGACACCCCCACTGGCAGCATGCCCCACTGCCGACACCCCTGCACTGCTGCCCCACGTGCTGAGGACACCGTTGGTGACCTCCACACTGCCGGCACTCCCAGACTGAGGACACCACCAGCACCCCTGCACTGCCGACACTGTCAGCACACATGCACTGAGGACACCGCTGGCACCCCCACTCTGCCGACACTGCCGGCACCCTGCATTGAGAACACCCCTGCACTGCCGACACAGTCAGCAAACCTGCACTAAGGACACTGCTGGCATCCCCATTCTGCCGGCACCTTGCATTGAGAACACCCCTGCACTGCCGACACAGTCAGCAAACCAGCATTAAAGATACCACTGGCACTGCCGACATCGCTGGTACCCTTCACTGAGGACACTGCCAGCACCGCAGCACTGCCATTCCATGTACTGGGGACACCGTCAGCAACCCCTGCACTGCCGACACAGCCAGCAAACCTGCACTGAAGACACAGCTGGCACCCCCGATTTGCTGACACCGCCGATACCCTGCACTGAGGACACTGCCAGCTCCGCAGCACTGCCATTCCATGTACTGAGGACACCGTCAGCAACTCCGCGCTGCTGACACTGCTGTCACAGTAAGTGCACTATTGGTGTATCCAACCCACACTGTATAACACACTGTATCTGTTGTGGAAATTGGAAGCTGAACTGCCACATGTTAGTGCTGCCCACTGTGTTGCTTAGCTTAGTCAGCATGCTAGCTGGATGCAACCTTTTGGCCTTAACTAGATGAAAAAAATAATATTGTGAGGTGGTCAAAATTGATTGGAAATGACTGGAAATAAATGATATTGAGGTTATTAATACTGTAGGAACAAAAAACGGCCAATTTTATGTGATTTTAGCTGTTTTTTTATTTTTTTAGAAAAAATCCAGATTCAAAACCAAAACCCAAAAACAAAACACGGAGGTGAGGTTTTGGCAAAACCAATCCAGATCCAAAACAAGGGGAGATCCAGATCCAAAACCAAAACACAGGGACCGGCGCACATCCCTAGTTTAAAATAATATGGGTGCAGGATGTGCGGTGCTGGGCCCCTCTGGACCCAGGGGCCTGTGTGCCCCGCACACACTGCACCCATTATAGATACGCCACTGCATATGGGGTAAGTTATCCACACCAAGATAACTCACCAAGGGGTCTATTCATGATGTTAATTATATAATTAACATCCTAACTCGCTGCGGACTCGATGCGAAAATCAGCTGTTAACGCGAGCAGCTTCACTGCTCCTTTCAGAGCAGCGATGCTAGAGAGCATGCATGACCTACAGGTCACGCATGCACACAGGAGCCCCAAAGTCCAGTGGAAGGAGCGGGACAAGACTCCTTCCCATAGGGAAGGAGTGAGTAGCGGGAGCACTCGCCACCTGAAGATGGCGATTGCTCCCGCAATCAAGCTCCGAAAATATTGTATTGTCGGAGGTTGATGAATTCTGTCCCCATACCAGTGTATGGGGACAGTAGGCCATTCTGCAAGATGAAGGTAAGGAGGAGATATCTGTGATATCTGCTGCTTTACCTTCTTAAAGAATGGCCCGATAACTTAATTTTTACAATTGCAGTTGAAAATGTGCATGTTGGTCTGCTTTTGTAAAAATTAAGTGATGATGAATAGGCCCCCAACAAACAAAGCATCACATTTCTATGACATTTATAAAAACATATATAGGCAAAATAATGGAAATCAATAGGAAAACAATCTCCAAAAGTGCAAAATAGAGTAAGACAATAATATAAGTTATTACGAATAACATTATACAATAATATAAATATCTATTAACCCTCAGAGTGTTCATTACTAGCTCATGTCATACTTGCCAACTGTCCCTGATTGTCAGGGAGACTCCCTGTAATAGTAGCAACCTCCCTGAAGATCTAGATGGTATATTTACAAAAGTGCGGGTGTATAGAACTGGAGATGTTGCCCATAGCAAGCAATCAGATTCTAGGTATTATCTCTTATCTTTAGTAAATATACCCCTAGCAATCTCCCTGATTGCTCCTTACCCCCATTATATAGCTGGTACATACTTGAAAAAATCAAGAATATATACATTCAACTGGTATCATCAGTTGTATTTCCTTGCATTGGTCATAAGGCACAATGATCTCTATGGCAACATACACTTTCTATAAGGATTCTCTTGGCCACTTATCTGGAACTACCTGTAAAACACAATACATGAGCAAGTCCTGAAAGGTATCAGTGTGTTTTCATCAACAAATAGATCTTACTAACTGCTTTGGGGCTCGTTTACATTTAGATGTAAGTCAGTTGTATGAAACGCATCTCAGATGTAACAGTACATGTCCACTTTACCGCCGCGCTTATAGGTGTTGCCAGGGCCCTAACTAGGGTAGTGCGACCTGTGCCATGGCACAGGGCACCGCAGGGCAGGGGCCGCTGTTTGGGCATATAAATCTTCTGTTTATTATCATTCTCACTAGTAGCTTTCTCTTCTTTTATCTCCAAAATGTCCTGACCTCCCATATCTTTTCCCTGGCCCTTCCCCATGAGACCATGGCCCTTTTTGGGGTGTTTCGTCTTATGTCCCTATTTGAAAAATAGGCAGGGGGGCGCCAATGCTCTTTCTGGCACAGGGCACTAAAAAGTCTAGTTACGGCTCTGGGTGTTGCTTTCACATTATTCCTGTCAGGGGTTAACGTGGGCCGGAACTGTGCGGAACAGGGCGGATCTTTAGCAGAGGTGTAACTAAGGTTTTTGGCGCCCAGAGCAAATTGAAAAACAAAGCCCCCCCGCCCCCCCCCCTCAAAAAAAAAAATCTATAAAAGAATTATGTAAATCTTATATAGATACATAAACTGGTTAATTGCTATAAAACTGGCTACAGAACTAAATAAAAAAAATATGTCAAAAGCGGGGGTGCGAGGGAAGAAGAATCTTGAAGTCCCTGAGTCTAACTACATCTAAGATGCATGAGGCGGGTGTGGCAGGAGAGCAGGGCAGTGACCTTAGAAAACACTAAATATAGCACTTAGGAGACGGTAGTTGGTGGTTTGTCTGTCTTACCTCTGGAGAACACAGAGGGTGCTGCTGTGACGTGTGAGTCATGCTGGAGACGGAGCAGTGCCGAAGTGCAGGGCAAATGCAGGATTTATAGGGTGGGTTTTCCATATAATATATATGCACACAATATGCATGTACATGTAGCACACAGGGCTGGTGCTAGGGTGTTCAGCGCCAACCTGCAAACTAAATATTCACCCTCCTACAAACATGTCCTTTTTCAATATTTTTAAATGTGCAAGACAGAAAATCAGGGACTGCTGGGGAACAGATATTCTAACTTCCATCTGCCAAAAAACTCACAGGTCATGGTTTTCGTGTAAAGAAAAGATTTCTTCAGCTCTCCCAAATTATCCAACTAATAATGCATTATGATTTTGATAACTGATGTCATGTTTGCACTCCATCACACCACATTCTTGTAAATATTGACTTATAGCTAGTATACGCCTAATACATATATTTCCCCAGCCTATGCTGCAAGTGTATGGGCGGTCGGCTTGGCCAATATATCTGTCAAAGTGTACCCAACATTAGAAAGAATATAGCCCATAAGAGTCTTATCCACTCTCCCACAATGGGGTTATGTTGCCAAATTTAACCAGTGGGATTAGGGAAATATATATATTTTTTTCAAATGTATTTTTTGCTTTTTCCATGCTTGGTATATGCTGGTCACTATTTTGCTGCTTCTTGTGTGACAGCTGTGCAGGGGGGACAGCAAACATTGCATCAGTTGCTGGAGTGATGCATTGTGGGCTAAATAATTTGCATATATGAAAATAATCTTGTGAATAGTGCATTGTGATTGATGTGGTGTTTGCATTCTTTTCCTGCATGGTTGACATATGGGAATCAGTGGGTGGTGATTGGCATGTGGTGGGTACTGTGGGGGAAGAGATATATTTAAAAAATATATAATTTCTCTAATTGTAAATGTTTATGATTATAAAGTGACATATAAGAAGTTCCATCGCAGATCGGCCAACATATCGTATAGTGTGTACCCACCATAAGTCTAATACTCCTTTCACACTAAAATCCCGGGTCTGACCCGGGATTTGGAACACGGTTTCAATATGGGCCGGACTCCTCTTTACACTACAGCTCTGACCCGGGTTATTCCACGGGTGCATTAGAACTGCTTTGCGATGCTTAGAGATGACATCATCTCCAAGCGCCTGGAATCCGCCTCTCGCTGTGCTGTAAACAGGACCCGGGTCACACCACCCCTTAACTGGGTCCTTTCCATGTCCAACCCTGCAAACTACCTTGGTTGGAATGCCGGATCACTGACCCAGGTTTTTTTTCAGGGACCCATTCACACGAAGCAGCGACCTGGGTTAACCTGGCAATTACCCGGGTCGAAATGGCGGTGTGAAAGGGGTATTATATTCACAAATTGATACCGTAGACAACAACTGGGTATTTTTTTCTAATTGTTAACATAAAGAAAGGTCCTAAAAAATGAGCAAAGTTTACCAATCAATTTAGAAGTGTGCAGTTCTACCGTCAAATTGCATTTACTAACTTATTTATCCTTTTATCTTAAATGTTCTTGTACTGTATGTAGTGAAGATGAAAGGGGTCCAGTCCTCAGGGAACCGGACCCATCTGAACTTCATGATCCGAGCCAGGATCTTAGTCGGGCTCGGGTTTTCCCACCTGACTCACTGCCTGATTCAGCAAGGAATGCACGGAAGCAGATGCACGCAGCCAGCCGATTTACGTGTACTGCGCATGCATATGCATTGTATTGCGCATGAGCAAACTAGCTACTGCGATGGGAACTGCGTTTGCCGAGGCTACACAGTGTCACACGCTGGCCTGGAGACCCAAGAATCAGACCCCGTCGCTTACCTGTGCGGGCGCTGACCCGCGCTGTCTTCCGGCTCCCGCGCTGAATGCTCCTTCCTCTTCTCCCAAGCCAGTCTCCGCTGTTGTCCTCTGGAGGGTCCCGCTGCTGTGCTGCTCCCACGCCGGCTCCTGCTGACCGCTGGTCCCCGCTGACTACCTCCAGGAAGCGCTGTCCTCCGGTCCATGGGCGCGGCCATCTTGGATTGCCCATGTGACCCCACTACCACCAATGAGGAGCCTTCTCCTTCTCTCTCAGCCTGTCAGCTCCCAGTGTCCACTATAAAAGGATCCCCAATGCTCACACAAGTTGCCAGTGCAACTAGTTTCTTAGTTTAGCTAAGCAAGCCTTCCCACTGCGCTCCAGCCGCTCCACGTAGCCACTCAGCTACCAACGTCTACCCACGGCTATCCAGCCGCTCCACGTAGCCACTCAGCTACCAACGTCTACCCACGGCTATCCAGCCGCTCCACGTAGCCACTCAGCTACCAACGTCTACCCACGGCTATCCAGCCGCTCCACGTAGCCACTCAGCTACCAACGTCTACCCACGGCTATCCAGCCGCTCCACGTAGCCACTCAGCTACCAACGTCTACCCACGGCTATCCAGCCGCTCCACGTAGCCACTCAGCTACCAACGTCTACCCACGGCTATCCAGCCGCTCCACGTAGCCACTCAGCTACCAACGTCTACCCACGGCTATCCAGCCGCTCCACGTAGCCACTCAGCTACCAACGTCTACCCACGGCTATCCAGCCGCTCCACGTAGCCACTCAGCTACCAACGTCTACCCACGGCTATCCAGCCGCTCCACGTAGCCGCTCAGCTACCAACGTCTACCCACGGCTATCCAGCCGCTCCACGTAGCCGCTCAGCTACCAACGTCTACCCACGGCTATCCAGCCGCTCCACGTAGCCGCTCAGCTACCAACGTCTACCCACGGCTATCCAGGCGCTCCACGTAGCCGCTCAGCTACCAACGTCTACCCACGGCAATCCAGCGCTCCACGTAGCCACTCAGCTACCAACGTCTACCCTCGGCTATCCAGCCGTTCCACGTAGCTTCCTAGCTACCTCGTTACTGCCGCATTCCTCAAACTCCTGTCAGTTCACTGCACCCTCTCATGCGGAGAAACTTCATTAAGCCAAGTCTCCTCCAGCGAGCGTCTGCGCCAAGTAATACAGATCCAAGGCCCAGTACGGGAACACAGCTCCTAAATTCCACGCTTGTGACAGTTTGCACTGGCCAGATGGACTCGGCAAGTGGTCAAGGATCTGGGATAGAAGCCTCGCAGGATGTACTATCCCGTCTGGAAAGACAGGAGACCTCTCAGGCTCAGCTGATCCAATTTATCCAAGATATGTCATCACGCCTGGACAACATTCAGTCCTTACTGGCTCATCCCGCTCCCGCTGGCTCCCAAGCCACCTCTCCTCCTGTGGTGTCACCTGCTCCTCCGGTTCTACCTCCTGCTCATCTTCAGCTTTCCCCTCCGAGCAAGTTCGATGGCAACCCCAAATTATGCAGGGGTTTTTTAAACCAATGCGAAATCCAATTCGAGCTACAATCCGCCAACTTTCCGACGGCCAGAACCAGGGTGGCATATATCATCTCTCTACTCTCTGGCCAAGCACTCGATTGGGTCTCGCCCCTTTGGGAGAAGTCGGATCACCTGCTATCCAACTACCCCGAATTTGTAGCTACATTTCTCAAAATCTTTGATGAACCCGGAAGAACCACTTCCGCATCAGCTGATATTCTATGCCTCCGTCAGGACAGCAGGACCGTCGGCCAATACGTAGTCCAGTTCCAGACTCTGGCTTCAGAACTCAATTGGAACGAGGATGCCCTCATCGCTGCCTTTTGGAGTGGCCTTTCTGAAAGGCTCAAAGATGACCTAGCTTCCCGTGACCTTCCAACCAGTTTGGATGGGTTAATCTCTCTCTGCAACAAGGTGGATCTCCGTCACAGGGAGCGTGCCTTGGAAAGAGGCAGATTTGATCGTGGAAGGCCACGTCCAGTTTCCCGCTTACCCTCTCCTCCTCTGGGCGAAGAACCCATGCAGGTCAACCGCTCTCATTTATCGGCTGAGGAGCGGCAGAAAAGGCAGAGGCAGAACCTCTGTATGTACTGCGGATCTCCTCAACATTTAGTTAAAACTTGTCCCATTCGTCCGGGAAACGCCTCCTCCTAACTTATGAAAGAGAGGTTAAGTTAGGAGTTGCCATTGAATCACAAAGGAAGTCTGATTCCACCATCCAGGCTCATTTAAAGTGTCCTCGAGGTTCCAAAGCTGTATTAGCTCTCCTGGATTCCGGAGCGGCAGAGAACTTTGTCACTACTGAATTTGTCCAGAAGCATCAAATCCCCATGGAAGCGATGACCCTCGAGCATCACTTTAACCGCCATCGATGGTAGTCGCATTTCTAGTGGAACCATCACCCACCGTACAACACCACTTAAACTTACCATTGGGGTGCTCCATTCCGAACAACTATCCTTCCTAGTGATTCCCAAAGCCTCTCATTCTTTAGTCCTTGGATTACCCTGGCTACAGAGACATTCACCTCAAATCGATTGGACCACCATGCAAATAATCTCCTGGGGTTCCAATTGCTTCAAAGGCTGCCTTCAGCGGGTAATACCTATCAGATCTTCCGTTGTACGGGATTCTACAGACCTGCCCAAATCTTACGATGGGTTTCAGGACGTCTTTAGCAAACAGAGCGCAGACCTGTTACCTCCCCATCGTGATTGGGACTGTCCCATAGATCTGATTCCCGGGAAGAATCCTCCTAGAGGCCGAACCTACCCTCTATCTCTCCCTGAGACTCAGGCCATGTCGGAGTACATTACGGCAAACTTAAATAAAGGCTTCATTCGACCTTCCACGTCTCCAGCAGGGGCTGGATTTTTCTTCGTAAAAAAGAAAGATGGTGGCTTGCGCCCGTGTATTGACTACCGGGGTCTTAATGAAATAACTATTAAGAATCGCTACCCTCTTCCTCTCATTACAGAGTTATTTGATAGAGTCAAGGGAGCCACAGTTTTTTCCAAACTCGACCTAAGAGGAGCCTATAATTTAATTCGTATCCGTCCAGGCGATGAATGGAAAATGGCCTTCAACACCAGGGATGGGCATTACGATTATCTCGTTATGCCCTTCGGCCTCTGTAATGCTCCGGCCGTCTTCCAGTTTTTCGTCAATGAAATCTTCCGGGACCTCTTGTACAAGTGTGTGGTCGTTTACTTAGACGACATTTTGATTTTTTTCTCAAGACCTCCAAACTCATCGAGACCAGGTCAAACAAGTCCTTCTGAGGTTGCGGTCCAATCAACTGTTTTGCAAATTAGAGAAGTGTCTGTTTGAGGTCTCAAGTGTACCATTCCTGGGATACATTATCTCCGGAACAGGCCTTCAAATGGATTCGTCAAAACTACAAGCCATTCTTGATTGGTCTCTTCCTTCTTCCTTAAACTCCATACAAAGATTTGCCAATTACTATCGCAAGTTTGTAAAAGGTTTTTCGACTCTGGTAGCTCCGATTACAGCCCTCACCCGCAAGGGAGCAGATCCAACTATATGGCCCGTCGAAGCTACCTCTGCATTTCAACTTCTTAAGCAAGCCTTCATCTCCGCTCCCATCTTAAAGCAACCAGACTCCACCCGGCCCTTTATCCTGGAGTTGGACGCATCCTCTGAAGGTGTCGGTGCAGTACTCTCCCAGCGATTTAAAGATGAAAAACTTCATCCCTGTGGTTTCTTTTCCTGGAAGTTTTTGCCTGCAGAGAAGAACTACACCATTGGAGATCAAGAGTTACTCGCCATGAAACTAGCCCTCGAAGAATGGCGATATCTTCTAGAAGGAGCTCATTACCCCATTACCATTTTTACTGACCATAAGAACCTCCTTTATCTTAAATCTGCAAATTGCTTGAACCCTCGTCAAGCCCGGTGGGCAATGTTTTTCTCCAGATTTAACTTCAAAGTCTCCTATCTCCCCGGTTCACAAAACCTCAAAGCCGACGCACTCTCCTGTTCCATGACGAGCAACCCTGATCTACCCATGGAACAGCCCCAACCAATCTTGAATTCAGCTTTCTTCGCCTCTACCCAATTATCTTCTATACCCCCGGTTGGGAAGACTTTCGTCGCTCCGGAACTCCGCAAGAGGTTACTGCATTGGGCTCATGCTTCCCGGTTCTCTGGTCACCTGGGTATGGATAAAACCCTAGAATTTATCCAGCGGTCCTATTGGTGGTCTTCGATGAAAAAGGACGTCAGGTCTTATGTGTCTTCATGCATCAAATGTGCCCAACACAAGATACCTCGGCGGGTTCCAAACGGTCAACTCCAACTTCTTGCAATTCCATCTAAGCCATGGACTCACCTATCTATGGATTTCATCTCTGATCTTCCTCCATCTCGGGGCCACAACACAATTTGGGTTATCGTGGATCGTTTTTCTAAAATGGCTCATTATGTACCACTTACTGGGCTTCCGTCTGCACCTCCACTCGCCCAGAGTTTTATAAAAGAGATCTTCAAGCTCCACGGCCTTCCTCAAGAGATCATCTCCGACAGGGGAGTACAGTTCGTAGCGAAGTTCTGGAGGTCACTCTGCTCAGCCCTTCAGGTAAAACTCTAATTTTCTACCGCTTATCATCCCCAGACCAAAGGTCAGACCGAAAGGGTCAATCAAGACCTGGAACAGTTCCTGCGCACTTTTGTCTCCTCCTCCCAAGATGACTGGATTGAACTTCTTCCTTGGGCCGAATTTGCCCACAATAATCATTATCACACATCCACCAGCTCAACTCCTTTTTTTACAGTTTTTGGTCAACATCCTCGAGTGCCAGATTTCCCTCTTCTTCCCACATTAGATGTGCCTGCGGCCAAAATGTCCCTTCAACGGTTCTCCAACATCTGGGAAATTGTTCGTTCCTCTCTGACTAAAACATCAGCCAGGTACAAGAGATTTGCTGACCGCCAAAGACGAGCGGTTCCAAATTTCCGACCTGGGGATATGGTCTGGCTTTCTACCCGAAACCTAAGACTCCGAGTACCCTCGATGAAATTTGCTCCGCGATTCATTGGTCCATTCCCAATCATCAAAGTCTTGAATCCTGTGGCTTAAAAGTTAAAGCTTCCTCCATTTCTTCGCATTCCAAGTTCTTTCCATATTTCTCTTTTAAAACCACTAGTCTTAAACCGATTTCAGAAGGTCCTGCCTAAAGCTTCTAGTGTTCAAACACAGCAGGGAGAGGAGTTCGAAGTTGACAGAATCTTAGATTCCTGTTGTCGATACAACCGTCTTCAATACCTCATCGACTGGAAGAATTATGGTCCGGAGGAACGAATCTGGATAAATGCCTCCGATGTCCATGCACCCCGTCTGGTCAAAGCGTTCCATGTGAAATTTCCTCATAAACCAAGGAAGTGTCCGGTGGCCACTCTTGAAGAAGGGGGTACTGTCACACACCGGCCTGGAGACCCCAGAATCAGACCCCGTCGCATACCTGTGCGGGCGCTGACCCACGCTGTCTTCCGGCTCCCGCACTGTACGCTCCTTCCTCTTCTCCCAAGGCAGTCTCCGCTGTTGTCCTCTGGAGGGTCCCGCTGCTGTGCTGCTCCCACGCCAGCTCCTGCTGACTGCTGGTCCCCGCTGACTACCTCCAGGAAGCGCTGTCCTCCGGTCCATGGGCGCGGCCATCTTGGATTGCCCATGTGACCCCACTACCACCAATGAGGAGCCTTCTCCTTCTCTCTCAGCCTGTCAGCTCCCAGTGTCCACTATAAAAGGATCCCCAATGCTCACACAAGTTGCCAGTGCAACTAGTTTCTTAGTTTAGCTAAGCAAGCCTTCCCACTGCGCTCCAGGCGCTCCATGTAGCCACTCAGCTACCAACATCTACCCACGGCTATCCAGCCGCTCCACGTAGCCACTCAGCTACCAACGTCTACCCACGGCTATCCAGCCGCTCCACGTAGCCACTCAGCTACCAACGTCTACCCACGGCTATCCAGCCGCTCCACGTAGTCACTCAGCTACCAACGTCTACCCACGGCTATCCAGCCCCTCCACGTAGTCACTCAGCTACCAACGCCTACCCACGGCTATCCAGCCGCTCCACGTAGCCACTCAGCTACCAACGTCTACCCACGGCAATCCAGCCGCTCCACGTAGCCACTCAGCTACCAACATCTACCCACGGCTATCCAGCCGCTCCACGTAGCCACTCAGCTACCAACGTCTACCCACAGCTAACCAGCCGCTCCACGTAGCCGCTCAGCTACCCACGGCTACCCACGGCTAACCAGCCGCTCCACGTAGCCACTCAGCTACCAACGTCTACCCATGGCTATCCAGCCGCTCCACGTAGCCACTCAGCTACCAACATCTACCCACGGCTATCCAGCCACTCCACGTAGCCGCTCAGCTACCAACGTCTACCCACGGCTATCCAGCCGCTCCACGTAGCCGCTCAGCTACCAATGTCTACCCACGGCTATCTAGCCACTCCACGTAGCCACTCAGCTACCAACGTCTACCCACGGCTATCCAGCTGCTCCACGTAGCCACTCAGCTACCAATGTCTACCCTCGGCTATCCAGCCGCTCCACGTAGCTTCCTAGCTACCTCGTCACTGCCGCATTCCTCAAACTCCTGTCAGTTCGCTGCACCCTCTCATGCGGAGAAACTTCATTAAGCCAAGTCTCCTCCAGCGAGCGTCTGCGCCAAGTAATACAGATCCAAGGCCCAGTCCGGTAACACAGCTCCTAAATTCCACGCTTGTGACACACAGACTCGGAGCACAGTGATTGACAGGAAGTGCTGTTTATGGGGGGGGTCGGGCAAATGCAGGCGTGCCTATGCATTTGGACAGTGTTTTAGGGGCGTGCATATTTAAGCCCTTGCAGTGACGGATGAAGCCTGAGGTCTGGTTGCACGCAGGAAGTGGCAGAAATCCTGCGTGAAGTCAGGTCAACCACTATTATTCTAATGTGTTCGATAGTTCTCGATGTTACTGATGTTTCAAAAAAAATATTGTGACACTGTAGGTCTGATACTGCAGTGTAATATTTAAAATTGACGTGTGTGCTGTACCCAACTTCGTTCGTGTTTGTTGATATGGAGAAGGATCAGTTGAGAGGAGAGCAGGAACCACATACTAGTGCTGGAGCTGCTGCCAGTGCCACCAGTCATGATGATACTAGTCTCTCTATGTCATCTACTAAAGCCAATGCCTAAGGGCATACAGGGCTTAAGTCAGGGCATCTAAAATCAAATAAGCAATCTTTTACAGTGATGAAGTTATAAACATCAAAGGGAAAGTTAGCTGCACAAAGACATAAAATTGGTCATAAGTCTTTTACTACATGAAGTTTCAAGGAAAGGCTAAGGCATTGGCCTTTATTTATGACTGACGGTTCTGCCTCTTATGATGATGTAAGCCCTTCTCCCTGTAGACATTTAAAAAAAATTAAAATCATTAAGGCACATGAACCACTGTGCGCTCAGAAATGTTACAAATCCCTGAGGAGAGTCTAAGTGTATCGGTGGGTGCCATATATGAGCCTGACCTTTCCAAAACTGTACTTGAAGAGGAGCCTCCTTCCACCACTTGTGCATTCTCTGCAAATGTGAGGATGAGCATCACTAGTCAACATGCTGACATATAACTCGAGGATGCTTCTGTGGAAGTGCACCAGGATGTGGAGGATATTTGTGTAGCTGATGCTAATAAGGATGTTGATGATGAGGATCCTGATGATGAGGATGGTGTTTGCGTAAATCAGGCCCCAGTGGAAACAGTTGTTGCCCATGATAAGGAAAAGCCTATTGTCATGCCTGGGCATAAAACAAAAAAATCCACTTCTTATGTGTGGAATCATTTCTACCCAAATCCGGACAACAATTGTCAAGCCATCCGTATCCATTGTTATGCCAGAGTAAGTAGAGGTAGGAACCTTAATTATCTAGGTACCTCCTCCCTGTTACATCATCTACAGCATATCCATCCAAAGTGTTTGCAAAGTTCAGAAACTTTGGCTAAAAAAGTAACAACAACCAGTCCAGCGTCAGCTAGCTCCCTTCTCTCTGCTTGATCCAAGCACCTGGCATCTTCACCACCAACATCTTCATCAACAATATCTTCAGTCATAATTGGAACTAGTCCTGCATCAAATTTGATAAGGCTATCTCAGTCCTCCCCTATCCTGGATTCCTCAGAAGAATCCTTGAGCGTGATGCCTGCTGCTGGGAATGGGTCTTCATCCCAGAAGGGGAACAGGTGGACTACTAGTAGTAGTTCAAAAGAACAATTGACTGTTAAACAATCCTTTTCAAGGGGAAGCAAGTATGACAGCAGTCCAGTCACCCAGTTGCACAGCAGATCACTGACGCCATAACTTCTATGCTGGTATTAGATGTGCATTCGATGTCCGCCATCAGTGCAGTGGGTTTTAGACAGTTAATTGAGGTCCTGTGTCCCGTTACCAAATTCCATTTAGATTCCACTTCACTAGAAAAGCTATTCCCAGCCTCTACAGGGACGTTAAACAAAACTTAATTAGCGTCCTCCAAAATGCTGTTGTACCCACTTTCCACTTAACCACAGATATGTGGACAAGTGGAACAGGGCAAAATCAAGATTACATGACTGTAACAGTCCACTGGGTGGGTGTATTGCCTTCAGCACCACCAAAAGCAGCATCATTTAAGAAACAGCATCTCATTCAAAGGCAAGCTACTCTGTGTATTACCGGTTTCACTAAGAGTCATACCGCTGACAACCTCTTTGTAAAATGGCTTACCCCGCTTGGACTCACCTCGGGATTTGTGATTTCTGACAATGCCACCAATATTGCAAGAGCATTACAGCAGGGTGAATTCCAACATGTCCCATGTTTTGCTCACACAATCAACTTGGTGGTGCAAATTTTTTTCAAACATGACAGGGCTGTGCAGGAGATGCTCTCTGTAGCCAGCAAAATTTCTGGACATTTTCGCCATTCAGCAGGTGCATGTAGAAGATTGCAGCACCTGCAAGATATGTTGAATTTGCCCTCTCATCAGCTGAAGCAAGAGGTAGTTACACAATGGAACTCCACCCTTTATATGCTTCAGGAACAGCAAAATGCCATTCAAAGCTACACAACGAACTATGACATAGGAAGAGGAGGGGTAATGTAACTTACCCAAGTTCAGTGGCAAATACTTTCCGTGTTGTGAAAAGTGCTGAAACCCTTTCAAGTAGTCACCTGTACAGTGAGTTCAGACACTGACAGCTTGAGTCAGGTAATTCCCCTAATTAGATTGTTGGAAAAGCAGCTTGAGAAACTGAAGGAGGAGCTGAAACAAAGTTATTCCGCTAAGTATGTCAGACTTGTAGATCAAGTCCTTCATTCGCTTCGCCAGGATCCAAGGGTTGTCAGGATCTTACAATCGGATCAATACATTTTGGTGACCATGCTGGATCCTAGGTTTAAGTCGTACGTCGTACGTCGTGTCTTTCTTCCCAGTGGACACAGATTTGAAGGGATGCAAACAACTATTGGTAAGGAAATTGTCAGCTCAAGCGGCACCTGATGTAGTGATGGCTCCTCCTTCAGTTTCTGCAGCAAGTGCGGCTGCCAGGAAAAAACTAAACTTTCCTAAAAAAAGACCCACTGGTGATGCAGTCAACACAACCAAATTTTGACATCTGGTCAGGTCTAAAATAATTGCCTACAATTAATGAGACCTCTACGGTGACTCCATCTGATACGGTCACCATTCAAAGAATGGTTGAGGACTATGTAGCATCTGTCACAAGCGTGGAATTTAGGAGCTGTGTTCCCGGACTGGGCCTTGGATCTGTATTACTTGGCGCAGACGCTCGCTGGAGGAGACTTGGCTTAATGAAGTTTCTCCGCATGAGAGGGTGCAGCGAACTGACAGGAGTTTGAGGAATGCGGCAGTAACGAGGTAGCTAGGAAGCTACGTGGAGCGGCTGGATAGCCGAGGGTAGACGTTGGTAGCTGAGTGGCTACGTGGAGCAGCTGGATAGCCGTGGGTAGACGTTGGTAGCTGAGTGGCTACGTGGAGCGGCTGGATAGCCGTGGGTAGACGTTGGTAGCTGAGTGGCAAAGTGGAGCGGCTGGATAGCCGTGGGTAGACGTTGGTAGCTGAGTGGCTACGTGGAGCGGCTGGATAGCCGTGAGTAGACGTTGGTAGCTGAGCGGCTACGTGGAGCGGCTGGTTAGCCGTGGGTAGACGTTGGTAGCTGAGCAGCTACGTGGAGCGGCTGGATAGCCATGGGTAGACGTTGGTAGCTGAGTGGCTACGTGGAGTGGCTGGATAGCCGTGGGTAGACGTTGGTAGCTGAGCGGCTATGTGGAGTGGCTGGTTAGCCGTGGGTAGACGTTGGTAGCTGAGCGGCTACGTGGAGTGGCTGGTTAGCCGTGGGTAGACGTTGGTAGCTGAGTGGCTACGTGGAGCGGCTGGATAGCCGTGGGTAGACGTTGGTTGCTGAGTGGCTACGTGGAGTGGCTGGAGCGCAGTGGGAAGGCTTGCTTAGCTAAACTAAGAAACTAGTTGCACTGGCAACTTGTGTGAGCATTGGGGATCCTTTCATAGTGGACACTGGGAGCTGACAGGCTGAGAGAGAAGGAGAAGGCTCCTCATTGGTGGTAGTGGGGTCACATGGGCAATCCAAGATGGCCACGCCCATGGACCGGAGGACAGCGCTTCCTGGAGGTAGTCAGCGGGGACCAGCGGTCAGCAGGAGCCGGCGTGGGAGCAGCACAGCAGCGGAACCCTCCAGAGGACAACAGCGGAGTCTGCCTTGGGAGAAGAGGAAGGAGCATACAGCGCGGGAGCCGGAAGACAGCACGGGTCAGCGCCCGCACAGGTAAGCGACGAGGTCTGATTCTGGGGTCTCCAGGCCGGCGTGTGACAGTACCCCCTTCTTCAAGAGTGGCCACCGGACACTTCCTTGGTTTATGAGGAAATTTCACATGGAACGCTTTGACCAGACGGGGTGCATGGACATCGGAGGCATTTATCCAGATTCGTTCCTCCGGACCATAATTCGTCCAGTCGATGAGGTATTGAAGACGGTTGTATCGACAACGGGAATCTAAGATTCTGTCAACTTCGAACTCCTCTCCCTGCTGTGTTTGAACACTAGAAGCTTTAGGCAGGACCTTCTGAAATCGGTTTAAGACTAGTGGTTTTAAAAGAGAAATATGGAAAGAACTTGGAATGTGAAGAAATGGAGGAAGCTTTAACTTGTAAGCCACAGGATTCAAGACTTTGATGATTGGGAATGGACCAATGAATCGCGGAGCAAATTTCATCGAGGGTACTCGGAGTCTTAGGTTTCGGGTAGAGAGCCAGACCATATCCCCAGGTCGGAAATTTGGAACCGCTCGTCTTTGGCGGTCAGCAAATCTCTTGTACCGGGCTGACGTTTTAGTCAGAGAGGAATGAACCTTTTCCCAGATGTTGGAGAACCGTTGAAGGGACATTTTGGCCGCAGGCACATCTAATGTGGGAAGAAGAGGGAAATCTGGCACTCGAGGATGTTGACCAAAAACTGTAAAAAAAGGAGTTGAGCTGGTGGACGTGTGATAATGATTATTGTGGGCAAATTCGGCCCAAGGAAGAAGTTCAATCCAGTCATCTTGGGAGGAGGAGACAAAAGTGCGCAGGAACTGTTCCAGGTCTTGATTGACCCTTTCGGTCTGACCCTTGGTCTGGGGATGATAAGCGGTAGAAAATTAGAGTTTTACCTGAAGGGCTGAGCAGAGTGACCTCCAGAACTTCGCTACGAACTGTACTCCCCTGTCGGAGATGATCTCTTGAGGAAGGCCGTGGAGCTTGAAGATCTCTTTTATAAAGCTCTGGGCGAGTAGAGGTGCAGACGGAAGCCCAGTAAGTGGTACGAAATGAGCCATTTTAGAAAAACGATCCACGATAACCCAAATTGTGTTGTGGCCCCGAGATGGAGGAAGATCAGAGATGAAATCCATAGATAGGTGAGTCCATGGCTTAGATGGAATTGCAAGAGGTTGGAGTTGACCGTGTGGAACCCGCCGAGGTATCTTGTGTTGGGCACATTTGATGCATGAAGACACATAAGACCTGACGTCCTTTTTCATCGAAGACCACCAATAGGACCGCTGGATAAATTCTAGGGTTTTATCCATACCCAGGTGACCAGAGAACCGGGAAGCATGAGCCCAATGCAGTAACCTCTTGCGGAGTTCCGGAGCGACGAAAGTCTTCCCAACCGGGGGTATAGAAGATAATTGGGTAGAGGCGAAGAAAGCTGAATTCAAGATTGGTTGGGGCTGTTCCATGGGTAGATCAGGGTTGCTCATCATGGAACGGGAGAGTGCGTTGGCTTTGAGGTTTTGTGAACCGGGGCGATAGGAGACTTTGAAGTTAAATCTGGAGAAAAACATCGCCCACCGGGCTTGACGAGGGTTCAAGCAATTTGCAGATTTAAGATAAAGGAGGTTCTTATGGTCAGTAAAAATGGTAATGGGGTAATGAGCTCCTTCTAGAAGATATCGCCATTCTTCGAGGGCTAGTTTCATGGCGAGTAACTCTTGATCTCCAATGGTGTAGTTCTTCTCTGCAGGCAAAAACTTCCGGGAAAAGAAACCACAGGGATGAAGTTTTTCATCTTTAAATCGCTGGGAGAGTACTGCACCGACACCTTCAGAGGATGCGTCCACCTCCAGGATAAAGGGCCGGGTGGAGTCTGGTTGCTTTAAGATGGAAGCGGAGATGAAGGCTTGCTTAAGAAGTTGAAATGCAGAGGTAGCTTCGACGGGCCATATAGTTGGATCTGCTCCCTTGCGGGTGAGGGCTGTAATCGGAGCTACCAGAGTCGAGAAACGTTTTACAAACTTGCGATAGTAATTGGCAAATCCTAGGAATCTTTGTATGGAGTTTAAGGAAGAAGGAAGAGACCAATCAAGAATGGCTTGTAGTTTTGACGAATCCATTTGAAGGCCTGTTCCGGAGATAATGTATTCCAGGAATGGTACACTTGAGACCTCAAACAGACACTTCTCTAATTTGCAAAACAGTTGATTGGACCGCAACCTCAGAAGGACTTGTTTGACCTGGTCTCGATGAGTTTGGAGGTCTTGAGAAAAAATCAAAATGTCGTCTAAGTAAACGACCACACACTTGTACAAGAGGTCCCGGAAGATTTCATTGACGAAAAACTGGAAGACGGCCGGAGCATTACAGAGGCCGAAGGGCATAACGAGATACTCGTAGTGCCCATCCCTGGTGTTGAAGGCCGTTTTCCATTCATCGCCTGGACGGATACGAATTAAATTATAGGCTCCTCTTAGGTCGAGTTTGGAAAAAACTGTGGCTCCCTTGACTCTATCAAATAACTCTGTAATGAGAGGAAGAGGGTAGCGATTCTTAATAGTTATTTCATTAAGACCCCGGTAGTCAATACACGGGCACAAGCCACCATCTTTCTTTTTTATGAAGAAAAATCCAGCCCCTGCTGGAGACGTGGAAGGTCGAATGAAGCCTTTATTTAAGTTTTCCGTAATGTACTCCGACATAGCCTGAGTCTCAGGGAGAGATAGAGGATAGGTTCGGCCTCTAGGAGGATTCTTCCCGGGAATCAGATCTATGGGACAGTCCCAATCACGATGGGGAGGTAACAGGTCTGCGCTCTGTTTGCTAAAGAGGTCCTGAAACCCATCGTAGGCTTTGGGCAGGTCTGTAGAATCCCGTACAACGGAAGATCTGATAGGTATTACCCGCTGAAGGCCACCTTTGAAGCAATTGGAACCCCAGGAGATTATTTGCATGGTGGTCCAATCGATTTGAGGTGAATGTCTCTGTAGCCAGGGTAATCCGAGCACTAAAGAATGAGAGGCTTTGGGAATCACTAGGAAGGATAGTTGTTCGGAATGGAGCACCCCAATGGTAAGTTTAAGTGGTGTTGTACGATGGGTGATGGTTCCACTAGAAATGCGACTACCATCGATGGCGGTTAAAGTGATGACTCGAGGCAACGCTTCCATGGGGATTTGATGCTTCTGGACAAATTCAGTAGTAACAAAGTTCTCTGCCGCTCCGGAATCCAGGAGAGCTAATACAGCTTTGGAATCTCGAGGACACTTTAAATGAGCCTGGATGGTGGAATCAGACTTCCTTTGTGATTCAATGGCAACTCCTAACTTAACCTCTCTTTCATAAGTTAGGAGGAGGCGTTTCCCGGACGAATGGGACAAGTTTTAACTAAATGTTGAGGAGATCCGCAGTACATACAGAGGTTCTGCCTCTGCCTTTTCTGCCGCTCCTCAGCCGATAAATGAGAGCGGTTGACCTGCATGGGTTCTTCGCCCAGAGGAGGAGAGGGTAAGCGGGAAACTGGACGTGGCCTTCCACGATCAAATCTGCCTCTTTCCAAGGCACGCTCCCTGTGACGGAGATCCACCTTGTTGCAGAGAGAGATTAACCCATCCAAACTGGTTGGAAGGTCACGGGAAGCTAGGTCATCTTTGAGCCTTTCAGAAAGGCCACTCCAAAAGGCAGCGATGAGGGCATCCTCGTTCCAATTGAGTTCTGAAGCCAGAGTCTGGAACTGGACTACGTATTGGCCGACGGTCCTGCTGCCCTGACGGAGGCGTAGAATATCAGCTGATGCGGAAGTGGTTCTTCCGGGTTCATCAAAGATTTTGAGAAATGTAGCTACAAATTCGGGGTAGTTGGAGAGCAGGGGATCCGACTTCTCCCAAAGGGGTGAGACCCAATCGAGTGCTTGGCCAGAGAGTAGAGAGATGATATATGCCACCCTGGTTCTGGCCGTCGGAAAGTTGGCGGATTGTAGCTCGAATTGGCTTTCGCATTGGTTTAAAAAACCCCTGCATAATTTGGGGTTGCCATCGAACTTGCTCGGAGGGGAGAGCTGAAGACGAGCAGGAGGTAGAACCAGAGGAGCAGGTGACACCACAGGAGGAGAGGCGGCTTGGGAGCCAGCGGGAGCGGGATGAGCCAGTAAGGACTGAATGTTGTCCAGGCGTGACGACATATCTTGGATAAATTGGATCAGCTGAGCCTGAGAGATCTCCTGTCTTTCCAGATGGGATAGTACATCCTGCGAGGCTTCTATCCCAGATCCTTGACCACTTGCCGAGTCCATCTGGCCAGTGCAAACTGTCACAAGCGTGGAATTTAGGAGCTGTGTTCCCGGACTGGGCCTTGGATCTGTATTACTTGGGGCAGACGCTCGCTGGAGGAGACTTGGCTTAATGAAGTTTCTCCGCATGAGAGGGTGCAGCGAACTGACAGGAGTTTGAGGAATGCGGCAGTAACGAGGTAGCTAGGATGCTACGTGGAGCGGCTGGATAGCCGAGGGTAGACGTTGGTAGCTGAGTGGCTACGTGGAGCGGCTGGATAGCCGTGGGTAGACGTTGGTAGCTGAGTGGCTACGTGGAGCGGCTGGATAGCCGTGGGTAGACGTTGGTAGCTGAGTGGCTACGTGGAGCGGCTGGATAGCCGTGGGTAGACGTTGGTAGCTGAGTGGCTACGCGGAGCGGCTGGATTGCCGTGGGTAGACGTTGGTAGCTGAGCGGCTACGTGGAGCGGCTGGTTAGCCGTGGGTAGACGTTGGTAGCTGAGCGGCTATGTGGAGCGGCTGGTTAGCCGTGGGTAGACGTTGGTAGCTGAGCAGCTACGTGGAGCAGCTGGAGCGCAGTGGGAAGGCTTGCTTAGCTAAACTAAGAAACTAGTTGCACTGGCAACTTGTGTGAGCATTGGGGATCCTTTTATAGTGGACACTGGGAGCTGACAGGCTGAGAGAGAAGGAGAAGGCTCCTCATTGGTGGTAGTGGGGTCACATGGGCAATCCAAGATGGCCGCGCCCATGGACCGGAGGACAGCGCTTCCTGGAGGTAGTCAGCGGGGACCAGCGGTCAGCAGGAGCCGGCGTGGGAGCAGCACAGACAAAGACAATTTGAGGCCCTTGCACAAACTGGCTTTGCTATTCTTGAGCTGCCCACCCTCCAGTGTGTACTCAGAGTATTCAGCACAGCCGGGAACCTTGTCAGCGATTGGCGTATGAAGCTATTTCCTCAAAATGTGGAAAAGATGATGCTCATCAAAATGAACTACAAATTTTATAACGAAGACCTTTACCGCCAATTACATCCAAAATTACAGAGGCACCTGACGAATTAACATTGTGTGAAGATGATGTACACACTGATGAGGGTGAGGAATCGGATGATGATAGTGACAACATCTTGCCTCTGCATGGAGAGATCTTTGCCAGCAATGTCAGCTGCCCGTTGGTAGCTTGTTTTGTGGGGGCCCAAACAAACTGATTGCTTCAGCCACAATTGGCAGTCCCTGTCGCTGAAGTGATTGGTTTGTTAAACTGTGCATGTCCTATTTACTATATACAACATAAGGGTGGGTGGAAGGACCCAAGGATAATTCTATCTTGTACCTCTTTTCTTTGCATTATGTGCTGTTTGCGGCATTGCTGCCTGCCATTTTTAATTTTATAGTTTATTAAAGTGCCATCCTGTCTCCACTGAAGTGCCACTCTGTGCCATGTTGGAAGCTGAACTGCCACATGTTAGTGCCGCCCACTGCTGCCGTTTAGCTTAGTCAGCCAGCTAGCTCAATGCAACCTTTTGGCCTAAACCGGATGAAATCAATATTGTGAATTGTGAGTAGGGTATGTGCACCGGGCCATGTTTGTTGGAGTTGGATTTGGCTCTGATTCGTCGTCCGGCTTTGGATTTGGATTTGCCAAACCGCAGTGACTGGTTTTGGATTTGGATTTTTTTACAAAAATGTACAAAAAAAAGCTAAAATCACATCATTTGGGCTTTTTTTGTTCCTAGAGTATTATTAACCTCAATAACATTAATTTCCAGTAATTTACAGTCAATTTTGACCACCTAACAATATTGTTTTCACCATTATTGGCCAAAGGCTGCAGTGAGCTGGTTGGTTACTAAGCGACATAGCAGCAGCACAGACACCGCATAAAGCACATCTATGAAACATTGCCACTCACTGCCACTCACTACTGAGTCACAGTACTTGTGTGTTATGGACACACAGAGGGCTAAGGCCCAAGGAGTCACAGTGCTTGTATACACAGAGGGCAACGGCCCAATGAGTCATGGTACTTGTATACACCTAATGCCCAAGGAGTCACAGTACTTGTATAAAAAGTGGGTACAGCCCAAGAAGTCACAGTGCTTGTATACACAGTGGGGTACAGCACCAAAAAAAAAGATTTTTTTTTTTTTTTACTTTTTAAACTTTTAACTTTCTTGAAAGTTTTTTTTTATTTCTTAAAACTTTTTTTTGCACACACAGCCACTTGTCAGTCTGGACACAGCACTTAATCAGCATACATCAGCGCGCAGTGTGCCCCCTATACACAGTCACTTTACCAGCACAGCCTTGTGTGAGTCTCTGGACATAACACTTAATCAGCAGAGTATAGCGCAGCATACATAAGCGTGCAGTGCGCAAGCATGTGGGTGAAATGGTGCCGAGTTCCGGTCTTGGCGCTTTATGTAGAGACGAACTCTCGTGAGAATCCGACGTCGGGAGGATGACGTTCTGCCTCGCAGTGGAGTCCAAGTCAGGCGGGAACTCCCGAGCGGCGGCTCGGGTGGACTCGGATTCCACATGTTTGGCGTGGTTTGCATTCCACAGAATCCAAACTGCTCATCCCTAGTTGTGAGGTAGTCAAATTTTACTGGAAATGACTGGAAACAAAGGTTTTTAAGGTTAATAATACTGTAGGAACAAGAACAGGCCCACATTATGTGATTTCAGCTGTTTTTATTATTTGTTTTTTTAGAAAAAAGACAGATCCAAAGCAAAACACGCAAGGGTGGTTTTGTATCCATATCCAGATCCAAAACCTTGAAGGAGATAGAGATCCAAAACCAAAATCATAAAACGGGGGTTGGAGCACATCCCTAGTATGAACAGAATGTAATTATCTATTTATAAATAAATAATAATTTATCTATATTATTATTATTATTATTATTATTATTATTATCCTCAATTACGTAGTGTCCTGTTTTTTATAAAAGAAATAAGTAGCTTGTTTTGGATTTTTGTTACGTCTTTCAGTGCAGGAAACAGTAAAATCTCTGAAAAAAATTCCTCACCCCAAACATAACTAATGTGTTATGTAGCTGAATTTCATACAGCTGCTGCACAGGAATGTTCTCACACAGAAAATCCACAATGCATCCATGTAATTGCTTCATCCAATGTTGTTAACAGGATTTCAGCCTCGCTGAGGACAGACCATATACTGAATTCACACCAAAACATGAGAAGGACGCTGTTCTCTGATGGTGAAACTGGTCATATTGTTATTTACTCTGATTAGTTAGGCATTCCTGTATTGATGCCCAGGAAGGCCCCATCTTGTTTTCAAGAACAATTTCTTCTGCCCAAGCTGAAATCTATACAAGAGAGCAATCACATTTTTACACTGTCCAAGTTTTACTAATTTATCCTCATACGCACTGGTAGTTTGTGGGATAATTTCTCATGTATTCACTTAACAGTGGTAAATTGTCCTGCTTTAATTTACAGATTATTCATGCTCTGCACTGTAGCCTGCTGGGACTTATGCTATGGTGGCAGTGCACCTTCATAAGAAAAATAGATTTTTCTAACAAGACAGTTGTTGCAAAAATATCTGTATAATTTGGGGATGTGCACCGACCCCGTGTTTTGGTTTTGGATCTGTATCTCCTTCAAGGTTTTGGATCTGGATATGGTTTTACAAAACCACCGTTGCGTGTTTTGGTTTTGGGTCTGTATTTGTTTCCAAAAAATTATATAAACAGCTAAAACCACATAATTTGGGCCTGTTTTTGTTCCTAGAGTAATATTAACCTTAATAACATTCGTTTTCAGGCATTTCCAGGCATTTTTAACTAACTCACAGCTCACAATATTGATTTCACTATTTTTCACCAATATAGGCCAAAAGCTGCAGCGAGCTGGCTGGCTAAAGTAAGCGACAGAGCATCGGCACAAACGCAAAAATATAGGACATCTATGAAACATTGCCACACAGCAGTGGCAGACAGGATGGCAGTTTAATAAACTACAATAATGTCAGTCGACAATGCCCCAAATTATGCAAAATGTAAAGAAAAGAGGTGCAAGATGGAATTGTCCTTGGGCCCTCCCACACACTCTTATGTGGGATATTAAAAAGGACATGCACAGTTTAACAAACCAAGCACTTTAGCAACAAGGACTGACACATTTTTTGGAAGGACTACCTTCAATTATTATGGAGGAGGTTAATGACGAGGGTGTTGGTGGTGGAGATTGCATATGCTGGTCCAAACTGCTGGTAACTGATACTGAACTGCTTGTTATTAATTTACAAGTTATCATAATTTTGTTAAACAAATTGCATGAACTCACTGCAAATGACGTAACAGGGAGGAGGTGCCTAGATGGTTAACGTCCCTTCCTCTGCTAACTTTGGCTTTACAAATGGAACAGATGCCTTCACAACTGTTGTCAGAATTTAGATTAAATAATTCCACACCTAAAACATGGCTTTTCTGGCTTTTTTTTTTATCACAAGCAAGAACTGCTGCTACTGGTGACTGATTTACGCAAACAACATCCTCATCATCAACATCCTCATTAGCATCAGATAGGACACAAATATTTCCTTCATCCTCCTTTTGCACTTCCTCCACACTATCATCCTGATTTTCTATTATTTCACCATCTAATACTAGCACAGCCGTCATGGCGTCAGTGATCCGCTGTGCAACTGGGTGACAGCTGTTATACTTACTTTCTCTATCAAAGGATTGTTTAATAGTCAATTGTTTTTTTTTATTTTTACTAGTAGTAGTCTTCTTGGTCCCTTTCGGGGATGAAGATCCACCCCCAGTAGTAGCAGCAACAGATGTAGCACTCTAGGATCCTTCTTAGGAATCACGGATAGGAGAGGAGTCAGTCATGCTTATGAAAATGGATGCAACAGGACTACTTCCGATCACGATTGAGGATGTTGATGATGCAGGTGTTGGTGGTGGAGATTGCAGGCGCTTGGATCTAACAGAGAGAAGGGAGCAGCTAGGTGACGCTGGACTGATTGTAATGTTTTTAGCAAAGTTTCTGAATTTTGCAAACACTTTGGAATTTGATGAATGCTGCGATCAGCATGTGACGTAACAGGGAGGAAGTTCCTAGTTGGTTAAGTTCCTTACCTCTACTCACTCTTGCTTGGCAAATGTTACAGATGGCTTGACAACTGTTGTCCGGATTTGGGTGGAAATAATTCCACACGAGTGGATTTTTTTGTCTTTTGACCCGGCATGACAATGGGCTTTTTCATACCATGGGCAACAACCATTGTCTGATTTACACAAACAACATCCTCAGCATCAACATCCTCATCATCCTTGTTAGCGCCAACTACAGAAATATCCTCCTCATCCTCCTGGTGCAATTCCACAGAAGAATCCTCGATTTCTACGTCAGCATGTTGACTTGTGCTGCTCATCCTCACATTTGCAGAGGGCACACAAATGGTGGAAGGAGGATCCTCTTCAAGTACAGTATTAGAAAGGTCAGGCCCACACATGGCAACCACGCACACACTTGGACTCTCCTCGGGTTATGTGTGACTTTTTTGATTGCACAGTTGGTTCATGTGCCTTAGCAATTTTTATTTTTTTTAAACTTCAACAGGGAGAAGGGCTTACATCATTATAAGATGCAGAACCACCAGTCATAAGTAAAGGCCAAGGCCTTATCCTTTTCTTACCACTTCATGTAGTAAATGGCATATTGACAATTTTTTGTTTCTCTGCAGATAACTTAGCTTTTATTTTATTTTTCTTTAACACTGTAAGCCATTGCTTGTTTGATTGTAAATGCCCTGACTTAAGCCCTTGAGCATTAGTCTCGTAGATGATGTTGACGGCCTTGCATCATCATCATGACTGCTGGCAGCAGCTGCAAGACTGGTATGTGGTTCCTGCTCTCCTTTCATTTGATCGTCCTCCATATCAACAAACTTACACTGCGGTCTGACTGGCAGTGTCACCAAACAATATTTTTTTTAACATTGGGGAAGAGCACCCTTGAACGAGACAGCAGCCCCTTGATGAACAACACAGAGAGCACCCCTTCTTTATGGACAACAAACGCAACTCTGCCGAGTGCGACAGACCGCACGCAGAGTCACAAATATGTGGACGATAAACTGCGGTCTGGCCAGCAGTGTCACCAAACTATAATAGTGTAGCTATGTTGCTAACGCACACACACAAAAAAAAATATATTTTTTATTTTTTGTAGATTGATAATATTAATTTTATTTCACTTTTATTTTTTTAACACTGGGGAAGAACACCCCTGAACGAGGCAGCAGTCCCTTGATGTGCAACACAGACAGCACCCCTTCTATATGGACAACAAAGCAACCGAGTGCAGACAGACCACCTGCAAAGTCACAAATACGTGGACGATAAACTGCGGCAGTGTCACTGAACAATAATAGCATAGCTACGTTGCTAACGCACACACAAACAAAAAAAAAAAGAAAAAAAGCACTTTTATTTATTTTTTTACACTGGGGAAGAGCACCCCTAACTGACAGAGCATCACTTTATGGACTGCAGCCCTAGCCTGATGGACAGGACAAAAACACAGCAGCAGCCACAGTTAATTGACAGGACAAGTGACACAGCAGCTGCAGCACCCACTGAAGAAAGTCCCCCCCCTTTTATATACTGCCTAAGCCCCTTTGTGGACAACACAGCAGCAGCCTTTAGCCCAAAACCCCAACTGGACACACACACTGAGTGACTGACAGTGACTGCACTACACATCTGCTAGCTTCTAACTCCACAGCCAGAGTGAAAATGGTGCCGATCGCCAAAACCCAATCCGAAACCCGCGAGAATCCGACAGCGTGAGGATGACGTTTTGAGATCCGAGTCACGTGTGAAAACCTGAGCCGGTCTTGGATCCAACTCGGAATTGCAATGTTTGGGTGGGTGCGGTTCTCTGAGAAACGGACCAGCTCATCTCTAGTATAATTGAAGCACATTCATCGAACTAATTTTGTGAAAATTACAAAGGCAGGGACGGAAACTCACATAATCTAAAAGCCCATAGGGGTAGATTTACTATGCATCGGTTTGTGAAAGCCGCTAATGATCAGAGGCTTTGACAAATTAATTTAAAGTGGCAACTGTAATTAATGCTAAACAAGCCCAGTATAGCATTTGTTTTTGTTTTCACTTTGATCAAAGCTGCCGATCATCAATGGTTTTGACAAACTATTATGTAGTAATTCTAGCCCATTGTGTGAAAGTTACTTTATTTGTGCAAGTATTATCTAGATCAGTGGTTCTCAAATTCGGTCCTCAGGACTCCATACAGGTCACGTTTTGCAGGTCACCCAGGAGGCGCACAGGTGTAGTCATTACTCACTACACATTTTAAAATGTCCACAGATGGAGCTAATTATTTCACCTGTGATTCTGTGAGGAAACCTGGAAAACATGCACTGTTTGGGGTCCTGAGGACCGAATTTGAGAACCTGTGATCTAGATTAATAAAAATCTATAAAGTCTACAGGTTTCCCTACCCCGGTGAATTAATTTCTTTCCAATCTTTACAATGTTCCCTGCTCTATGTTCTGGGTCTATAGGGCATTACTACAATAGCAGCTCCCACTTTGTTAGGGCTGCTGCCGGGAGTGTGACCACGACACCAATGTCACGCTTCCTGAGTGTTCAGCCTGCTGCCTGGCCTCACTATCCCCACCAGCTCCCGGCTGAAGGCGAGGGGGGGAAACACACAGGGAGACATAGAATTAAGGGGGAGAGACACACAGAGAGGCATATAATGAAGGGGGGAGACACAGAGAGGCATAGAATAAAGGGGGGAGACACACAGAGAGGCATAGAGTAAAGGGGGGGACACAAAGTGAGATATAGATTGAAGGGAGGAAGATATACGGAGAGACATAGAATGAAGGGTGAGACGATGCAGGGGGGAGATGATGGTGTGGCTGAGAGATGCAGGGGGAGATGGTGGAGCTGAGAGATGCAGGGGGGAGATGATGGTGTGGC